>JAQKAE010000007.1:1200000-2400000 GCA_027943155.1 Podospora tetraspora
GGTTTTCCTGTACAATTACTAAGATGAGGGTCCGGCGAGCCCTAGGGCACAGCGGTGTACGAATAATAATAATAAGTTCTTTGTAGAGCATCCTGTTGTGACGGTAACGACCCGTCTGGACCTTGCGCAACCTTCGTTCCCTACCGTCGATAACACCCACCGCGGCGTCCTGCCTTGCAGTCTGACCCTCTTGGGCACAGGTTGTAACAAAAACGAGAAGACGAGAGGGTAAGCTACGAAAAAGAGGGATATACCCTACTTATAGAGAGCTGTCTCCTTGGACGGGGGAACGTAGGCGGCGGCGCGTTACTGGCGCCGGTGGGGTTCGTAATGGTGGTCGCGGGGTTGCGAATTGAGATTTTCGCGGTCGGGGATCTGTCACGGCTACGGCAGTCGTGAACGGTTCATATACGCAACCAAGAGTCCAGAGTCTTCGACTTGGAATCTTGACAATCCTTTTGGAAGGTTTTCACATTTGGGTTGCGTGTCATTTGCGAGATCCGTCACAATTCCAAGTCACACGGCCCCAGGTTCGAGCCCTGGTGTTGCAAACGAGCCCAACCTCTTCTGCCGGGATTCGCTGCCCTATGACAGGGACGGAACAGCGTCTGCCAGAACGGATGACCAGTATGTTGGTAGTTTGGGGGTTCCATGAACTGACCCTCGTCGCCAGAGCTCCTTGGGACAATTGCTCGCTCGGCCCCCCGGGGGGTTCGAGGTCCAGGACGAACCTCTGGAGGGACGGGGGGGTTGTCACGGCTACGGCAGTCGTGAACGGTTCATATACGCAACCAAGAGTCCAGAGTCTTCGACTTGGAATCTTGACAATCCTTTTGGAAGGTTTTCACATTTGGGTTGCGTGTCATTTGCGAGATCCGTCACAGGATCGAGGATTCGGGGCGCTGGGGATCGCGCCGGTGGGATTGAATGTGGAAAACGTAAGGTAGCTCGAGATAGTAGCGCTCTACAAAAGTAGGTGCTTCATACTATCACGGCACACGCGGAGAGGCTGATTGTAGGGGGGTATGAAGGATATACGATGAAGCACGAGGAGGGCGAAGATCCAGGAGCGAGGGCCGCTCCAGAGGTAAGCTCTGGAGCGGTGCCGAGGATGATCACGTGACTTGTGCGCTATCTACACTATCTGTACGTGACCAAGGAACAGGCAAAGCCTGTGACAATGTGGGAGGGAGAAAAGTCAAGAGTATAAGAAGGGGACGTCGGAGAGGAGGCTCTATTTATGCGGCGCGCGAGGCGGGGCCGTGCGAGGACGTGAATCTGACGGAGCGCTATACCCAATCCGGAAGGCCGCCGTTTCCGGATACAGCGACAGCATGTTCTGGATTACAGGTGGGTGTTGTGGTGGCTTTTGGAGGGTGGCGCGTTAGTCGTTGGTTGGTGGTTCTTGGGCCACCGGAACTTGCCGGGCGCGATCGTGGGTGGGAATTGAGATTGGCCGTGTTTCTTGGCGATCGGTCTTGACCCGTTTGTAGAGACCCGAGTGCCCTTACACCTTCCTTCTGAGTAATACGGATAGGTAATCAAAATGTGCTTTCGTGAGCTGTGCTCGGTCGCCCGGTATTGATTGGATAAGATATCTAACTCCTGTCTCTTGAAGGTGTGGATGGACATGGTTGGCCAAAGGGTCTTGTTTTCTTCTGGCTTCCAGCTTTTCTTAGAAAAGAAGCCTGGGAAAAAAAGCAAAAAGCTCACTGCCGAGCTCTAGCTCCCCTAGAGCCAGCGACCAATGTTGCTGGGGGGCGGGGCGAGACAACGGGTGGCTCCACACCGGGCCGGGGGACGGCTTTTCGGCGCGGTCCTCCCCCGCAGGCGACACCCCAAGCGTTGATACTGGCAAACAAAATCAACCAAGTCCGAGCCTGCAAGCGCTGTTCAAATCATATTTCACTGAAGCCATCTTGGCATAAGCTGACGGGAGCAACAAGCATTGCATCGAGAGGATTCTCATCGACTTTATGTCGGCAGTTCAAGAGAACGGGATCTGCCATTGGTGCAGGGGCGGGGCTTGGCAACGTTGGGACGCGGAGAACGATCTCCAGGCCGTCCCTCACCGTCGCCATCAGTCAGTCGCACAAAACCTGCACTGCACAAACCAAAAATGTCCAGTCCCGTTTTGGCAAAAGGCATGGCCAAGACGTCATCCATTCGCATCACAGGAGGAGGGTTGCGCTGTTCGCTCTCTGGCTCGGAAAGGGGAAAGCGCATTCGCTCATCGAAACCCCGAAACCGTCTCGGGTGTCACGATGGCAGGCAGGCGCGGGTGGGGTTTGATGAGGGGAAGGGGGCAAGGGAGGACAGGTACCCGGGAAAGAAGAGACCGAAGACGGACCACGGCTGCCAACAGAAGAAACCCAATGTCCAACGCCAAAAGAAACTCCGCCTTCATTTCGTCTGTTCTTTTCTCTCTGCCGCCGTAATTCCATCGTGTCCACGACATCGCCACCATGTCAGGTGAAGATTCAAGCCAGCACATCGAGCCCGGCTCGTTCAACCACAAGCCATACCCCTGGCCAGCATCGGCCAAAGATCCCAACGCCGACGCAGCAGCCATCGCCCAACGGTGCATCGACACCTTCAACCAGGCACTCGCCGGTGCAGACTACGAGAAGCTCACCAATCTCTTCATCGAAGACGGCTTCTGGCGCGACCACCTTGCTCTCTCATGGGCCCTTCATACCATCAAGGGGCGGGCCAACATTCGCGCCTTTCTCGAGGCGCAATGCCCCCTGACCAAGGTCGACATCGATGCCTCCACCGAACACGGCAAGCCCCAGGCTACCAACTTTTCTCCGGCCGGTGACTCCACGGGTATCGCCTTCCAAATCACATTCAGCACCAAGTATGGCTCAGGCCGTGGCATTGTGAGGATGGTCGAGGTCGATTCCGTCTACCAGATCTGGACCTTCTTCACCACCCTCGAGGCGTTGGCGGGCCACGAAGAGCCAACCGGTCCGAGGAGGCCTAACGGCGTTCAGCATGGCGCAAACCCGGAACGGAAGAACTGGCTGGACAGAAGGCGTGATGAAGTCGACTTTAACAACAGCGAGCCCGACGTCTTGGTCATCGGTGAGTTCCGAGTTCCCCCTTTTCGGCTCCAACGCTTCGTATGCCCGCCGCTAACACCTTGACCCCAGGCGCTGGCCAGGCCGGACTTACCGCCGGCGCCCGCCTCAAGATGCTCAACGTTCCGACCCTCATCATCGACCAGAACGACGCCGTGGGCGGGAACTGGCGGGGGCGGTACCACCAGCTCGTCCTGCACGACCCTGTCTGGTACGACCACCTGCCGTACTTCCCCTTCCCCTCGTTCTGGCCCATCTTCACGCCCAAGGACAAGGTCGCCGACTGGTTCCAATCCTACGCCCAAGCCCTCGAGCTCAATGTCTGGACCCAAACCACCATCACCTCCAGCTCATTCGACTCTGCGGCCCAGAAATGGACTGTCACAGTCACCCGCACCCGGCCCGACGGGGGAAAGGAAACTCGCACGCTGCATCCCAAACACGTCATCCAAGCCACCGGGGCCTCGGGAAAGAAGAACTTCCCCTCCATTCCGGGGATGGACAGCTTCCAGGGCGACCTCTTATGTCATTCGTCCGAATACCCAGGCGCCAAGACCACGCCGACCCGGAAGAAGGCGGTGGTCGTCGGCGCATGCAACTCGTCGCACGATATCTGCCAGGACTACTATGAAAAAGGATACGACGTCACAATGGTCCAGCGGTCTTCCACTTGCGTTATCAGCAGCGAGTCGCTGTTGAAGAAAGGCCTTGGTGGGCTGTACGAAGAGGGCTCCCGTCCCGTTGAAGATGCTGACATCTGTAACTTTCCCCCAACCCCCTCCCCTGCTCGCATTGGATACTGACATTGAATCAGGGGTAATGGGCTGGCCAGCCGAGGTCATGAAGTCCATCCAGCGCGACATTTCCACTCTCCAACGAACCGAAATTGACGCCGATCTCCTCTCGGGTCTGGCCGCGGCAGGCTTCAAGACAGACAGCGGGATCGACGACGCCGGTCTCATGGCCAAGTACCTCCAGCGCGGTGGCGGCTACTACATCGACGTAGGCATGTCGCAGCTCATCATCGATGGCAAGGTACGCGTCAAGCAGGGGCAGGAGATCGCCGAGGTGCTTCCTCGCGGTCTCCGCTTCGCCGACGGCTCCGAGCTCGAAGCCGATGAGATCATTTTCGCCACGGGCTACGCCAACATGCGGACGCAGGCGCGTGCCATCTTTGGCAATGCCGTGGCCGACCGCGTGGGCGATGTGTGGGGCTGGGATGAGGAGGGCGAGATGCGCGCCATCTGGCGCGAGAGCGGACATCCTGGCTTTTGGTTTCATGGCGGGAATATCGCCCTGTGTCGGTACAATTCGAGAGTGTTGGCGCTGCAGATTAAGGCGAAGCTTGAGGGGCTCTTTTGAGATCTGTTCCTTGGAACACTGTATTCTAGCAGAGGGATGATTGGTTCTCCCTAACGTTAGTTGTAATCTGATGAGAGAAGATTCTTGAATCAATAAGTACAACATCCATTTGAGCTATGTCCGCATCCACGTCCGTCCAAAACCTTGTCCCTTTTTTCGAACCTGGGTCTCCCAACATTGTGCCATGACTGCCCTTTGTATTCCCGCCGGAGGCTTTCAAGTCCCATCACATTGTTTCCAAAACTCGGGGCCTTTGGGTGAGACTTCCAGGTAAAAGGGAGACAGTGATGACGAACAGGACCAGCAAAATGAGAAGAGAATTGTTTCTATAACGTTATAGTTACTACAGGTTAAGTACAGAACTTGCTGTTCTGGTCGCCGAATTTGGGTGGGTAGGGGCGCCATTTTCGGATGTCTTGACAGTGCGGGGCGCTTGGTCACGGCCAGGTACTTGGTACCCCAGAACACCCTCTGTAATCTAG
This sequence comes from Podospora tetraspora, assembly GCA_027943155.1. NCBI lineage: Eukaryota > Fungi > Ascomycota > Sordariomycetes > Sordariales > Podosporaceae > Podospora > Podospora tetraspora. Next base: position 1,204,928 of record JAQKAE010000007.1, read on the forward strand.
GAAACCGTCTTCTTCAACCTCGCATCCATTTCGACTCTCCAGCCAGGCGAGCAATATTGGATCAAGGGCACAGAAAACGAGGACCGGATCCGAGACCTCACCCAGTTGATCGCGGCTAAGGAGGCGCAGCGGAAGAAGGCCATTCGACAAGCTTACCGGGAACACTACTTTCACAACCGCCCGACCTGGGACATCGACGCCGATGGGCAAAAAGAGGAGGAATACGTTGGGCCGGCCAGTGACCTTCAAGTCACAGAGTGCGCTCAGCTCGCCAGGATCCTCTGCAACCAGCCAGACAACTTAAGCTCTACAGAGCTGCTCGGACTCCGCATCCAGGCGGCCGGGCTGATGGTTTTCCTGTGCTGCAAACGAGAGACCGTGAAGCTATCACGGCGCAAGGCAGAGGCACCAGAGGCGAAAACAAATTAGTAAAAAGTAATCCTACCTCCCAGGCCCTTCCACTTAAACAGAGAGAGAAAAAGAATATTACAAGTCATCATTCGGTACATGTAAACCGTAAGAATGATACTTGACCAGAGGCATGTCCAAGGATAAGTGTACAATCATAAACTGCTACAGCAGTTGCTCGGTAGTCAGCAGGAAGCCAGAGAAGATTCGCGCCATCCCGTATGATCCATTCATTACCCACAGAAAAACGACCTGTCTGTCGATAAGCGCCGGTCGCTACATCCCACAGCCGTACGGTGTTGTTGTGCGACGCGACGGGCGCGCCGGTCGCTACATCCCAGAGCCGTACGGTCTTGTCGAGCGATGCTGACGCGACGGTGCTGCCGTCCGGCGAGAACGCTACTACCCTGACCCCGCCGCTATACCCCTCGAGCGTCTGTCGGGGCACGCCGGTCGCTGCATCCCAGAGCCGTACGGTCTTGTCGTGCGATGCTGATGCGACGGTGCTGCCGTCCGGCGAGAACGCTACTACCCTGACCCCGCCGCTATGCCCCTCGAGCGTCTGTCGGGGTACGCCGGTCGCTGCATCCCAGAGCCGTACGGTCTTGTCCTCCGATGCTGACGCGACGGTACTGCCGTCCGGCGAGAACACTACTGCGCTGACCCAGCCGCTATGCCCTTCGAGCGTCTGTCGGGGTACGCCGGTCGCTGCATCCCAGAGCCGTACGGTCTCGTCGTCCGATGCTGACGCGACGGTGCTGCCGTCCGGCGAGAACACTACTGCGCTGACCCGGTAGCTATGCCCCTCGAGCGTCTGTCGGGGTACGCCGGTCGCTGCATCCCAGAGCCGTACGGTCTTGTCAGTCGATGCTGATGCGACGGTACTGCCGTCCGGCGAGAACACTACTGCGCTGACCCAGCCGTTATGCCCCTTGAGCGTCTGTCGGGGTACGCCGGTCGCTGCATCCCAGAGCCGTACGGTCTTGTCAGCCGATGCTGACGCGACGGTACTGCCGTCCGGCGAGAACACTACTGCGCTGACCCAGCCGCTATGCCCCTTGAGCGTCTGTCGGGGTACGCCGGTCGCTGCATCCCAGAGCCGTACGGTCTTGTCGTCCGATGCTGACGCGACGGTACTGCCGTCCGGCGAGAACACTACTGCGCTGACCCCGCTGCTATGCCCCTCGAGCGTCTGTCGGAGCGCGCTCCAGCGGTCTTTCATACCTACAGCCATTTCTATAAATGGTAATCTTTCCTTCCATTGCTGCTTCCTGACCTCGCTCATCGTCGGACTGAAGACAAGCGCCGTGCCATATGTCTGTAATGGTGCCCGCTCTATAATCGATCCGTGACTGCGGATGAACGTCTCCGCGTCTTTCAGCAATCCAATCACGCCTTGGCTTGTATCGGGTTGCGACTAGTAGCATTTAGTAACTGGACATTATTAAAGCGTTATAAACATACCTGGGCGATATGTAGGAGCTTTCTTATCGATTGTACCCCGTCTGACAGTTTCCCTAGGAGGGACAAACTCTCAAGCCAATGGAGAAAGTGTTCCTTCAGAAACCCGAACAATTTGCCGTCGTCCGCCAGCTCCTCCAGACACCTAGGGTTCTTGCTGTCCAGGGAGCAGAGATGATCGGCCCAGAAGAGGCAAGAGTATCGTATTGGAGTCAACGGATCTGGATTGGATAGTGTTATATCGCTTGGTTTGGCGCCGAAGTCGACGAGGTTGTATATGTTTTGTCTCAGCATTGACGACATTATATCGATCGAGCGCGTGGCGATGTCCGCATGTCCTTGCTCAGAATTCTGGCTTTCCTTCAGCCAGTCTTTGGCGGATTGGTGGATCAGGTAGACCGTTTCCCCCCTGGTCGTTAAGAAGGAGCCGCACTCCTCGACGATATCCTGTGGCTTGATCTTGGATGGTAGAGTAGCAACAACAGCAAGTTCAGAGACGGAGAGTGGGCGATATGCAAGACAGGTCGCCGCTAGCACACTCTTGCAATACTCCATTTGTCTCTTGTTGCCGTTCTCGATTTTCGTCATCATGTGACCATAAAGCTTGGGTAGGCCAGGGGGCAACGCTTTGATGATATCCACAGCATGATATCCATGATTGGATTTCAACTCCTTAAAGACGAGAGCTACCCAGAGGAATGTGTTTTGTGCTTTTTCGTGGATTGTTGTTGAAATTGTTGCCAAGGTATTTTCGTCGTAGCCGACTCTGTATCTTAAGGCGGCGAGCTTGTGGTCAATATATATACTGACTGGACGCTCCAAAGTTTGGGTATCTAGCTCGAGCAGCATCCTGGTGGTGTCCGTATTCGTGAGCTTGACAGTCGGACGGCTCGAGACTAGCCACCTAACCTTTTCGGAGAGAGAGAGAGAAGTCGAAATAAGCCGGATGAGGTGCGACGACCCTTCCTCGCACTCATCAAGTGCGTCGACCGCAAAGTAGACGGGCAACAATCCAGGGTCCTTCACCATATTCTGAAACGCCTCGGACAGAGCGAACCAGGCATTTCTGCCCGTGAAGAGATCGGCGCCTGACACCTTGTGCTTCTGAAGTAAATGCGATATGAGACGTGGCTGCTGGAGAAGGAGAAGCCAGATCAAAGATCGGAGGACGGCCGTGGCGTTGTTCAGAGCCGTGTCTGTGCCTTGGCAGAAGAAGAAGGAAAGCGCTGGTGCTAGGGCACTGGATTGATGGGAGAGCTGGCGGGTGAGGCCGATCATGAGCATGGTCTTTCCCGTACCAGCGTCTCCTTTTATCCAGAGCAATCGACGCGGCGGGCAATCAGATCCGCTATCGTCCCAATTTGTGAATGCTGCGTACTCCTGGGTGCGAAGGATCCACTTATACGCGTCGTCGAGCAGCTTATCCTTATTCTCCTCGATCCGTTCCATATCGTGATGCGGATCAACGATGAAGAGATCTCTGTGGCATGCTGCCTCGATATCATCCATACGGGCGTCTTTCTGCGACGAGATGAAGGCTTGAAGCGTCCGATGGATGTCACCGAGCTGCGTCCCCATTTCCTTGGCAAGTTCAACAAGCTTCCCCAGGGAATTTTTAGTCTGTTCTTGGAAGTATTGGGCGGCGTCCTTCTGAATGATGGCTTCTGCGTCGGTAACAAGCTTCAGATCGCCGTCCCAATCGTCCAAAGTGAGCATGCTGCGAAGGAAGACGAGACCTTGGTTGCGGTAGTATGAACAAACGCTCTTCATCTGATAAAGAAGGAGCGCCTTGTAGAGCTCAACGATCGTCTCCTCCAGTCGACGTAAGATTGCTTGGAACTCGTTGCCGGCGGCAATGTTGTCTTTGTTGAGGAGATGTTTGGTCAAGGCGCAATACCAGTCCATCCTGGAGATGACGTAGGCGATACCGTCAAGGTTGGATGTTGTCGCTTGTGCCGGATTCCGGAGCATCTATACGTCTATTAGCAGAGCTAGGCAAATGACCTCTAAAGCAATTACTCACTTGAAGCCCAAGGCAAACACCGGCCCAGGGAAGTGCAGCCGGCGCAGCTTGCGGCACACTCTGAAGGACCAGGTTGACCATGTCCTTGGCCGACAGGATGAAACCGGCGACGTTGCCCACTCCGGTTGTTATCCTAGAGGCTTTGGATATTTTCTCCTGCCCCCTTTGTACCAGCTCTCTCATGTGTACTTGTCGCGTGGTTGGGTCCTTCATCTTGGCCGCAAGGTCGGCGGCGGAGAGCTCACCAGCCTCGCGTCCGAGAAACTTCTCCAGGATTTCCAAGTAGGATCCGACAAGTTCTGCATCGCTCGTCTCGAGGCGGTCGTAGGCGGTGTTCCACAGTCTCTCGGACGTGGAGGAGGTAGGAGTTGGTTCGTCGGCGCATTCGGTCGCCGCTGGCTTGGGTGGGCCGTCGACAGGCAGATCTTGAGGCGGAGCTAGAGGCGAGGCCTGTGATGCTGCGTCTGGCTCATGATCATCGGTGGCTCTCGTATCCGTGCTGGGCCGGGCTGCATGGCCACCGGCGGTAGACGGGCAGGGAGGAGCACGTGGCTCTGTCGCGACGATGGAAGACGCTTTGGCTCCGTTACTTGTGTTTCTCTGTTCGGGGGACCGGACCTCTGCTGGAGAATGTAAGCTTTGAGAGGGGCGGTGATGCCACGCCGAGTCTCCACATACCTGTGGACTGCGTGGCAGACGGGTTCGGTGAGGCTGTACGACGGCGCTTGACGAGATCCTTCAACCTCTTCCAACGCGTTGGCTTGTTTTCGGGAGGCATGGCTTCGACGGGGATTCATGTCAGGAAGAAGGGGTGCTATCGCAACAGTAGCGAGGAGGAGAAGTCGACAACTGCATTCCGCGCGGTTATCGCGGAGGAGAGCTGAAATCTGCCATGCGGCTAGCTTGTTTGGGTGTCCGTCGTCCAAGTCAGAGCGTGGCGGTGCTTGACGAATGGTAGCAGAGTATTCCTTTTTCCGTTGCAGATGGTATCGAAGTGGCGCCGGACGCGCCGCATCACCCAATAATCATTAGCCCCGGACCTTGAAGGTTGACAGATGGACCCATTCCCTCGGCTCGCAAATACCGTCAGCCCCGCCCCGATCGGGAAGGGCGCTAAACCCGGCGGGTGCGACAGCGTGTTCTATATTACAATAATAAATGAACCCCCCAGCCGCCAAAATGTTCCTGGCCAGAAAGAAAGAGATTGCCATGTCATTGTCCACAGGGTTCCATCCCCAACGCTGGCTCAGTGAGAAGAGATCTTGTCTTTCTATAGTACAATAACCCAGAAAATCTCCAGCCGCTCAATGGCTATCTACTAGTACGTCAAGTGAACCGCCTCTGAACAAAAGCTACCAAAACGCCAGCCGTAATGCACCCACATCCTCCCGTAGAATATCTGCCTTGATGTACGCTTTTGATGTTCCTTCAACGCAACCTCCATGCTCCATTTTCTTTCTTCTGTATCCCACAAACGTTTCTTCTCTCCAACTCTCCAAGCTAGCCCTCCGAGTGGGTGGGCGTTACAACCGTGACGTGCTCGTCGCCGTCGTCGCCGGCCGACGTGGTGGCTGTGGAGAGGGACTTGCCGTCGTGGCCAAGGTCAAACGACGTCGAGATCTTGATCTCGCTGGGCCGAGAGTCGAGGATTGTCTTGACGATATCGAGGCACACTGGAGCATTGTCAGCGTTTTTTTCCACATCCGAGTCCGAGCTGCGAGCAAACTTACAGTTTGTGATGCTCGTGGCACCGATAATCTTCATCACGGCAACGTCCTGTGCCAAGCTCTTCCAGATCCACGACCTCACGTCCACGGCGGCCAGTGAGTCGACTCCGAGCTCGCCGAGACTGTTGTCGCGCGTCACTGTGCCCTCCTGCAAGTGCAGGAGCTTCTCCAGGTAGCTGGTAAATGCCGAGCTCACAACTTCGAGGAGCTCGCTCTGGCTGTGAGCGCTTCCGAGCAGCTCCTTCAGCGTCTTCTCGCCCTCGCCAGCAATGACGTCGTCTTCGTCTTCTTCATAGGTGAAGTGGGAGAATCGAGGATCTGATTGCCAGGGGATCGTGGGACGCTTGGCTGGAAAGCGGCTCAGTCCAGTGGTAATGTCAAGGATCTGGCCAGGCGTCGGCTTGCCAGCGGCAATGGCCTCGACGAACATGTGGTGAAGGTCGCGTTCAGAGATGGGAGGGTAGCCCTCGCGGGTGAGGCCTTCGTAGAGAGCGTCCTTCTCGCGATGCAGGAACCCAAGGCCGTAAATGACGCCGATATTGAGAGCCGACCCTGCCCGACCATTCTGGCGCCGCCAGGCAGCCAAGCCGTTCATGTACATGTTGGCGGCCGCATAGTTGGACTGGCCCGCATGGCCACCGATGGCAGCGAACGAGGATGTCATGATGAAGAAATCCATGTCGGCATCATTGAAGGCTTCGTCCAGGTTTTTGGATCCAATGGTCTTGGGGCTCATGACGCGTTGGAATGTCTCCAGTGACATTTCCGAGAAGATGCGGTCGTCAAGAACCATGGCACCGTTGACAACGCCGCCCACCGGAGGGCAAGTCGCTGCCAATCTGGTCTTGAATGCGATGACATGCTTTGCGTTCGTGACATCGAGTACCTCAAAGCGGACATCGACGCCCTTGAGTATCATCTCCTCTTGCCAGACTGGGCGAGTATTGGGAGGGTTTCTGCTTGCGAGAACAATGTGTCGTGCTCCCTGCGAGACGAATAGTGTGCACAAGCTTTGACCGAGATCTCTTGTGATGCCAGCCAAGATGTACGTCTTGTTGGGCTTCAACAAATTGGTCGCGACCAACGGTTGAACAATGTGAGAGATGGTTCGTTCCGCTCTCCAATCGAGAATCTGGAACGGAGACGCTTTGTCCACCTTGTTGAGAAGCTCGGGGACCGTCAAGACGCCGGAACTCTCTTTGGTGACTGGCTTCGGGGTGGTTTTCGCAATGGCGAGACTGACCGCCAGCTCCCACACTTCCTTGACCATTTCCTGGGCACTAGTGTACGTGTCGACATGGTCAGGCAAAGCAAGAAGCTGGGCGCTCGAACGGTACTCGCAGTTCCGCGGGAGGCCACCCGTCAGGGCCTTGGAAATAATGTGCGAGTCGGGAAGGAAGTTGAAAACGCAAGTGCCTTTGGGGTTCAGCACCGCCTTGACCTCCCTGAGAGAGGCCCTGGGGTGCAAGTAGATAGCGCCAGCCATCTTCTTGCACCGCTCCTTGTCGGTGAAGCAGATCTTGATGTCAGCCTGATTTTCTTCGAGAATGACCTTGACACATTCCTCAAGAATTGCATCTGGTTCAACCAGCAGGATCGTCGTCTCTTCTGCAGTCGTCCTGGTGTCTGCAATCATCACCATTGTGAAGAAGGCCAGGTAACCTATGACGTGCTCGATGAACTCTGTCCGCGCAAAGAAATTGACGGGGATGTCGCGGACAAAGATGGGCGGACCAGATATGTAGGAACCGTTCGACGTGGAGAGCGCAATCTGTGTCTGGTTGGTGGCGCTATTGCGGCCCATGCAGACGTAGCCGGAAAGGCCAGGTCCCCAAACAATGGCCTCGGCATTGCTGTAGTCGACCTTGATTCCGGGCCGGACCTGGCTCGAAGAACCGTCCACAGGGATAGGCTGGACGGTGGTGAGGTACTCGGTCTTCCCGTTGGAATGCTCCAGGCGCACAATTTGGACCTGCTTCTCCAGGGTATTGACGATCTTGGACACAACCCTGCGGTTCGAATTGACTCGCCCAATGCCCTCTGCCCAAGGGACAACGCGGGGAACAAGTCGAGTGCCTTTCTCAAAGTGGATCTCTTGTTCGTTGATCCAAAGCGGTGTTTCTCTGGAATCGCCAATGAGTGGCCTGACAGCAAGTCTGGCAAAGGTCTCGGAAATACGCTCCACGGTGGGCACGGTCGCGAGGGTGTCGAGGTCAAGGACTTGCAGGATCAATCCTGGGGTCTCGGCGCTCATTGTGCGAGTAAAACCCAGTGATGCGGCGTGATTGGGATTGCGGAATCTGGCGTTGAGCGTCACCCAAAGCATGATCATCTCGGGACGGAACAAAGCCCGAAAGGCCTTCATGCGAGCCTCTGTCATGGTTGCCATAACTGGTTCATCAATGTCCATCAGGAGAATGACTGCGGAGCAAGTCGACAAAGAAGTGGCATCTACCTTCTCTATGGCTTGGAATGTTTTGATCGAATGGCATCTCGGTTTCAGCAGCCGGGAGACACGAGAAGCAATGAGCCCTCCGCCAATGATGATCAGCTTGTCGGTCAGGTAGGGTCCTGGGGTATCAAGATGCTCCATGGGATGGAGCAGCATTTGCTTTTCGTGAGACTCCGACTGTCGAACCATGACTGAAAAGCCGGGAGGGTAGTGTTGGTCTGCGCTGGTGGCTGTTTGTGTAAACCCACTGTTGTCGAGGGTGTTGGACCAACGGAGTTGCTTGAACGTGGCAGCTCTGGTAGTCGGAGCCTCGGCGAACCGGCGAATTCTGGCTTGGAGCGATAGATGAGATGTGTGAACCAGCAGAAGGAAGCCTCCGGGACGCATCATCTCCTTGATCTTGACTAGCGTGGCTGTGGCGTCCAGGTTGTCAAGAAGAGAAGATGAAAGCACAACCAGGTCGTACTGTGTCTTGGAGAGGTTGTCGAAGGAGGCTGCGCTCAGATCAAGTGGGTCGATCTGTATCTTCTTGCGAAGAGCATCCGTAGCCATGCCACGGTGAGCAAAATTCTTCTCGGCACCAGCTCCGATCCTGAACGTCAGGAAGGAATCCTTCAGGCCGGCCAAGACATGTTCGACAAGGCCCATGTTGACATCTGTGAGCCCAAGGACGTTCATGCGCGCATATTTGTGGGAGATCTGGCCAACGATGCGGGAGAGGTGACGTTGGAAGCCCAACAACTGATGAGCCTCTTCCACGATGGTAGGAAGCATACCGGCCAGGACGTCCGACAGATTTTGGCCAAGCTGGTAGATCGAATCGAGAGTCGAATGGTATGGGGATTGTAGAATGAATTCCACAAGTGACGACTCTGTCTCCCTTGGCCATGGCGTTCTGTGGGAAAACGGACGTGTGGAGGGGCTTGGAAAGGCCGAGAAGATTTCTCCGAATGTTGAACGCTCTGGCTCAATTGACTTGCCATTGAGGAGATAGGATGCGACGCGCTCACAGCTCTCAAGTAGCATCGGGTTCGGGGCATGAAATTCCGATGGCGAAGCCGAGATGATCTCGTCGTCTGGGTCCACGTCTGTGACTGTCGTAAGGTAGAGCTCGAAGTCGTCCTCTGGCTTGGTTGATGTAAAAGACCCAACTGTCAAGCCCTCCACTTGGACCTCCATGTTGCCTTTGGCATCGAAGATGCAAATCTCGGCCGTGAACGACGCGGCATTTTGGCGAGTGAGGTGCAGTGTATCGGTCAGATGAGTGTCGACGGAGAGTGTATCGTGGCGGTTCTTGATGTCGCAGATGGCCAGGTTGAATCGAGCGCTGTCGATCTTCTCGGGAAGAAAGGACGTCCAAATTGACCTGCGGCACGTCTTGTTAGTCATCTTGTAACTGACTTGGGCACTGGGAAGTACTTACTTGTCGCCCGGTGCAGACACTGACACGAACGCTGTTTGTAGGCAGCTGTCCAGTGTGGCAGGGCTGATGCTGAGCTTGGTTGTGTCTTGATCGTGGTACTTCTGGACAGTGGCAGAGGCAAACTCAAATCTGCGGTCCAATGACTTGAGACCCTGGAATGGGCCTGTGTACCGGAGACCAGTCCCCGCCATCATGTCGTAAAACGCCTCTGGGCTGGCGTGAAGGGTTTCGGGCCTCTCCAATTCCCGCATGGGCAATGCATCCGCGGATGGCCTCTCGAGCAGGATGCAAAATCTGCCACCGAAATTCATCTTCATCGCCGTGGAGCCGTTAGCGGGGGTGGAGGTCAGGGTGAATGACCCTTGAACGGCGTCATGGTGGTTTCCACCCGATGGTCGGTCAACTGCCAGCGAGAAGAGGGTCTCCACACCATAGGGGTCGCTCTCTTCCAGAATGATACCAGTCGGAAAGACAAGATCCTGCAGCTCAATGATCGATGCGGATCGTCCTCCGAGAACGACTCGGGCTGCATCAACGGCGAGAATGAGATAGGCGGAGGCTGGAACCAATGCTTGCCCTTGGAAGCTGTGGTGCTTGACCCAGGGCAGCTTTCCAAACTTCAGGACGTTGCGCCATCGCAACTCGAATTCGGTATCATCGCGGGTCCGCACACCAAGAAGCTCATGGGGAGGATCGGGCTTGAAGTGATACTGGCGGGAGAGACGAGACTCGCGCCAGTGGATTTGTGAATGATCCCATGGATAGCTGGGACCCTCCCTGAACTGACTCTGAACCAGATCGGGTTGAACCGAGCCCAGCACGAATCGTCGAATCTGCCCCGACGCGGCCCCGAAGCGAGTCCAAAGCCAGCCCAGGAACTCGGAAAATGCGATGCGGTCATCGACGTCCCGGGAAAGAGTGCCAGTATATGGAATGACGTCAACTCCCGCGACGGCCTTCACCGTATGTGCCACAGGTCCCTTGAGCGCGGGGTGTGGTCCGACCTCGATCGCGCAGTCGAAAGGACCGCACTTGGATATTGTCTTCTCGAGGGCTTCGGCAAAGAGAACTGAATGCGTCATGTTCTCCTTCCAGTAAGATGATTTGAGCTCTTCGGTGATGGGTTCGTGGTAGCCGGAGACGCTGGAAATCCACAGTGTCCTTCCATCTCCCTCGAAAGGAGACACGCCGCAGGCCTCGAGCGCCTCAATGTACTTCTTGGCAGGAAGTTCCATGTGTGGTGAGTGGTAGGCCGTGTCAATTCGAAGCATCCGAGCGAAATGATTGCGCTCCGTGAGCTCGTTAAAGACACGGTGAACGACATCGGTGTCTCCAGAGAGTGTGACACTGGAAGGTGAATTGTGGGCAGCCAGGCAGACGGCGCCGCCGTAGGTCTGTCTTGAGCAGAGCTCAATGGCCTCGCCTTTTGACATGCCCGCCGCGAGCATGGCTCCCTTGGCACCTTGTGCGCCGCTTGCCAGGTGCGCGTACATGCCACGGTAGTAGGAGATGAGCATGGCATCCCGTGCCGAGAGTCTTCCTGCTGCGTACGCCGCGGCGATTTCGCCTGACGAGTGGCCAACTACGGCGTGGAAAGAAATGCCTAGACTTCTGAGGAGATCAACCAACGCCAGTTGGACTGCTGTTGTAAGCGGCTGTGAGATTGCGGCCAGATGTAACCGTGAAAACGTGTCCTTGGCCGTGATCTCCTCTTCCAAAGACCAACTTGGGGGTTGTTGGCATGACTGGAGAACTTGGTCGAGGGCGCGGATGGAGTTGGCGTAGACGGAGCTGGTTTCGAGTAATCGGCTCGACATTGTGGCCCATTGTGCGCCCTGTCCAGTGAAGATGCCGAGGATTCGGGGCTGTTCATTTTCAGGACGAGCTCGGACACCAGCGGCAAAGGTTGGAGCCTTCTCAGATGCATCGACGATGGCTTGAAGCTTTTCGGCGTACTCTGCAGCCGAGACTCCAGTGATCGCGATTTTGAATGGAAGCGGTGTCCTGTGGGCGTAACTGTGCCAGGAAAGACTTGCCAGCTGCGCCGAAGGGGTGTGCAGGAAGTGGTGAACATATCGCTTGGCCAACGCAATGAGAGACTTCTGCGAGCTTGCAGAAAGAAGCAACGGAAGGTTGATGCGGCTCTTGGATGGATCGTCCGCCTGCTGCAAATGCTTGTCGTAAACGAGATCGTGGTGGAAACACTTGGCCACCTCGTTGTGCAGAGCTGGGATGTATTCCTCAATGATGGCATGTGCATTTGCACCGCCGAAACCGAAGGAGTTGACGCTCGCTCGCTTGGGTTGGCCAGCTGGAACAGTCGGCCAGGGATGAGATCGAGTCGGGACCTGGAGATGGGCGCAGTACTGCTCCACGTTGGGATTCAACTTGTCGAGGTGAAGATTGGGAGGGATGGTGTCGTGGCACATCGCTTGTACCACCTTGAGGACTCCAGCGAGGCCGGCGGAACCCTCGGTGTGGCCAATGACTGTCTTGACGGAACCGACAAACAGCTTGGTGTTTTGGTGCGCCTCTGGGGTGACGTGAGGAGGTGTGACCGGGTGTGTTCCACCCAGGGTGGTGCGAGCGGGCACGTCCACGGCCCCATGACCGAAAAAGGCATCTTCGATTGCCCTCGCCTCATTGGGATCCCCGGCCGGTGTGCCAGTGCCGTGAGCCTCGAAGTACTGGCAGCGGTCCTCGGGGTGCCTGGCGTCCAGGCCGGAGCGCGTGTAGGTATCTTGGATGAGTTGAGACTGCGCGGACCAGTTTGGCATGGTGATACCCTGACTGCGACCATCGGAGTTGCAACCGGTCTCGCGGATGATGGCCTCGATTCGGTCTCCGTCAGCGAGAGCCTTGCTCAGAGGTTTGATAAACATGGCCGTCACACCTTCGCCTCGGGCGTAGCCGTTGGCACCGACGTCCCACATGCGACAGTGGCCAGTGGGACTGAGCATGTGTAAGCTGGACTCGACGATAAATTGCTCAGGGGTCAAGATGAGATTGGCTCCCGTGACACAAGCCATGCCACACTCGCCGGAGCGCAGACTCAGGACGGCCTGGTGGAGAGCGACGAGACTGGCGGAACAGGCCGTATCGATTGTCATGGAAGGGCCGCGAAAGTTGAAGAAGTATGAGACGCGGTTCGAGACGATGGAGCGGGCGTTGCCGGTGGCGTAGTATTGACTTGTGTTGATCTCGTCGCGCTGGGCTAGCGTGTCGTAGTCGCCCGTCATCAGGCCAGCGAAGACGGCCACCTTTTCTCCCGAATACTGCTGGAGAGTGTACCCGGAAGCCTCGAGGGCCTCGTAGACGACCTCGAGCAGCATGCGTTGCTGAGGGTCGATGGCTTCGGCCTCTTTTGGCGTGATGTTGAAGAAGGCGGCATCGAAGACGCGAGGGTCTTGGTCGAGGAAATAGGCCTTGGAGGAGTTTGTCGTGCCATGGTACTCGCCATCGGGATGGAAGAAGGCATCGATATTGAATCTGTCGCTGGGTATCTTGCGAGAGAGGTCGGTAGGATTTGCGAGAATGTCCCAAAGCTTGGATGGAGAGGTGGCGCCGCCAGCAAAGCGGCAGCTGCTCCCCACGATGGCGATGGGCTCCGCGATGGGGGCTTTGTACGCCATCGCGAAGGGTGGTGGAAGAGATCAAACTTGGTCGGGAGCACCCGCAGGTGCGAGGTGCGAGTGGGAGACAGTCGGTTGGGAGTGAGGACGGAGGTACGGGGTGGGGGTGGGAATGGTGTAGAAAGAACGGGCAAACAGACGGGAGTGGGTGACTCGCTGATGGCTGCCGAACAATGGGTCTGAAGTTTCAGAAGCCGAGAGAGAGGAAAGCTGATTGTTGCCGTCGATTGTTGGGGTTGTTGGTGTTGTGTTGTTTGGGGGAGAAGGGAGCAGGTGGGAAAGTGGGAAGGCAGGGTTTGAATTTGTGCCCGCGTAGTCGCGCGATTGAAAAAGTTGGGTGAGAATTTCGGTGCTTCGGTGTGTTCAAGTTGTGGGAGAGGTAAGGAAGGTGCTAGGTAGGCAAGAGTGGACCTGGGGTGATGGGATTGCTGTGGCTGTGGCTGTAGACCTAGTATGGAGAGAGTTGGCAGGTGCTTTCCTCCCATGGAGAGATATCGACAGTCGTTGAGGACGTCACTGCAGTGTGTGACCAAAGGCTCACATCCACTGCTTCCTTTATTTGACCCTCGCCGCAGAAACTGTGTGGATCCAACAAGCGAGCCCTTGCCATGTGCGGGCACCTTTTCCTTTTCAGTGCGGCACCCAACAGGCAAATCGTGCAAACAGGGTTTGTTCAGCTTGGAGTTCTGGGGAGCTGCAGCACAAAGTGACTTCTCTTCATCCTCTTTCTCGAGGCGCACCTACATCTCGAACCATGACCACGAAGCGACTCGGATCTACACTGACGGTCCCAGCAGCGATGCCGCACCTCCTTGGGCTTGCGGGGGATGCCCAGCTGTCAGGCGAGTGCTGAGACCTTTGTGGTCACCATGACGGTCGACCACTGCTTCATATCTCGGCTGGGCCGGCTAGAACTGCCTGTTCGTGGTACGCATCGTATGCCTCTTATCGTCGTCCTTGGTGTTGGAATGGGGGCCATCCACTGCCTCGTCACAGTACCTTGCTGATCAATCGTGGCCATTTTGCCTCCTCTCTCGTACTCAAGACTCAGGTTGTGCCTATTTCGCCCTGTCTGTGGCAGGTTTTCCCCTTTGGGACCCTCCGAGATTCCGACAGCGAAGCAAAATGCCCACCCATATACCACAGGTACTAGTAGGTCTCGAGCCGCTCCCCGCATGACTCTGCTCAGGTCGTACGCTGGATGACGGTGGTCTGCGAAGCCCTGGCCAACCCCGACTCAACAACACCCAGGCATAGCTGATGCTGAAACCATGGCACCAAGCACGGACTGCCTATTCAGGAAGCAATTTGGGATGCTGTTCCTAGCTCTGCCTCGGTCAAGGTTGTCGGGTTGGGGGCATCAGACGTTCCCGTCCAACGCCAAGACATCAAGCAAGGCGATGGCCCAGCAGCTCGGAGCCGAGCACTGTCTCACTCGTCAAGTCAGAGACCGACATCAGAGTGCGTCAGGTTCCAGCCCATTGGATCTGGGGAACGACGGGTTCATGTACAAGCCAGAACTGTCACAGCCTTGGCACCCCCTCCCGGCACCCTCCTCCTCTTACGCGGCGCATTCCGGATTGGTCCATGTTGGGGTAGGGCGAAGATGCAATCGCGACATTTTGGGTGTTTTTGCCCAACACTGGCCCCATCGCAAATACCCCCACGTGGAATCTCAGACCGTACCTGGAACGAAAGCGGCGCGTCTTTGCTTGGCAGCTCGCGTTGCCACAACCAACAGCGCTCGAGTTCGCCAACAGCGCACTTCCAACGAGCTGTCGAGATTAAGAGTGGATGAAAAGGGGCAAAATTGCAACAAGGGCACAAACATTGGATGGACATGACCTCAGCAACTGTATCGCAATCAGTCTGCTGACATTCGTGTAACCAAGGACAGTTGAACCGCAGGCCCGGGCTCCGACTTTCAAAGGCCGACTCGAGCCGATATTACGGCACAACGATTCGAGAGACCACAGAAGAAAGTTGGCACGAGTTGGGGGGAAACGATGCCATCGCGGCCTCGGCGATTCCAAGTATTCAACCCAAAAAATGACTTTGTCATCTATGATGTTTCAAGCCTATCTGCCAATTCAAAAAGCAGCGCTAGAGGGAACTCGATACCAAAACACCGTGCCCAAACCCAAAAACCCCAAGGAAATATCCAACAACCGTGTACACAGCACCTACTCGTCTGCGACATCACCAGTCGCAAACAGCTCCAAGCTGATGCGCTTCTTGTCCACCCCCCAGCCCATCAGATGCCTCCGGATAGCAATCATGAATCCTTCCGGCCCGCACACAAAATACTCAGCCCGCTCATTGCCGAGATACAAATCCTTCTCCCGGTCCAGCCTCGCCAAATCGATGACCGTCTCCCCAAAGTTGTACGTCTCCCCCTCCTTATCCTGCTCCCCAACAGTCTGCAAGAACACATGCGACGCCACGTTCCCGCTTCCCTTCACAATCTTTCTCACCTCCTCGGCAAACGGCTGCTCCCCGCTCGACCGCGACCCATGAATCCACGTCACGGGCCTCGCCACCGGCTTCGGTCTCCCCTCGCCGGGCACCAAGCTCTCCAAGATCGCCAACAACGGTGTCGCGCCCACACCGCCGGAAATCAGCACGGCCGGTACCCCCTCCTTGGTCGCATCGGTCGGGTCGACATAGAACTCGCCCTGCGCATGCGACAGCTCGACCTCATCCCCCTCGGCGTACTTGTCATGGAGCAAGTTCGAAATGATGCCCGGCAGCTCCGGCTTCTCCCCATCATCCCGCTTGACCGAAATACGGTAGTACTTCCCGCCGTCGCGCGCCGCCTCGCTGAGGCTGTACTGCCTGCTCTGGAGATAGCCCAGCGCCGGCACATGCAGCTGCAAGCTGATGTACTGACCCGGTAGATACCTCGGGAGCGGCGCACCACCAACCGGCTCGAGGTAAAAGCTCGTGATGCTGGGCGTCTCGGCCACCTTGCGCGCGATCTTGAACTTGCGCCACCCCGTCCACCCCTCGGCCGCATTGGCCTGGTACATCTGGCCCTCGCGGCCGATGAAGACACTGGCGAGCACGCCGTAGGCGACGGTCCACGCGTCGACGATGGCGGGGGTGGCGGCGGCGCCGAGGACCTCGCCGATCGCGCGGATGAGGTACGCGCCCACGACGTCGTACTGCGCCGGGGTCACTTGTAAGGAGACATGCTTGTGGGCGATGCGCTCAACGGCGTGCGCGAGCTTGGGGAGGTCGTCGATGTAGGTGGCGTAGGCGAGGACGGAGGAGGCGAGGGCCCGGGGCTGGCGGAGCGTGTCTTGGCTGGTCTTGCTGAAGACGTTGCGGAGGGATTCGTTTTCGCTGATGAGGTGGTTGTAGAAGACGGCGGTGATGGTGTTGCCGTGCTCTTGGAGGACGGGGACCGTCGCTTTGACGATGGCGATTTGCTCGGGGGTGATGGCGGCGGCCATTTTGGAGGTGGTGAGAGTGTTGTTCTGGTGAGAATGGGGATGGTGTTGTGGCGAGGTTTTTTTGTAGGTGTGGTTGCTGAGTGATGGGGACTGCAGGGTGGGGATGTTGACAGTCGAAAAGGGGGATTCAGGGGCGGGGCCAAGAATTGGTGGAGAGACGGCAAAAGTGGGGCTCCAAGAAAATGAAAATTGGGATGCAGTTCTTGTGATGTCTTGATGTGTTGATGATGTTCTCCCAAAACTTCATGATCGGTCTCAACGAACACATGACAGAGTATTTATGCTTTCTCTTCATCGCCGGAGATGTCAACTTCGTCCTGTCGCCAAGGGTGTTCGAAAATCGTCCGGACTGTTGATTCTCCCCTGACCCAAGAGAAGCCACTCGGCCTGCTCTGTCAGCGAGCATGATCCCGTTTGGTCCCGCAGGGCCAAAAAAAAACAGACCACCAGGCAAAATGGGACACTGGTGGTACGATGCGATTTCCGCCCAGAATACCACCGGAAACTCGAATTCGAGAGAATTCGACATCTCCGTGGACGCCTAAAGGTCAATGCAGTCATGGCAATTGGCTCGGTTGCCGATGCCGCGGTCTGGGCTTGAACATCTCGCGAGTGAAGCTTGTTTAAAAGGGTTCGGTGTCGCTGAGGATCAGGTCACCCTCTCGTAACAGGAATTGAGAGGTGCGTCTGGATTCCGCATTTTCCGTCGCGGCTCCCGCCGCCCGGACGCCTGCGCGGGGACTGGCCGTGGCTGCGATATCTCCGCGGCGCTGGAGCCGGACCCTCACCCTGCCACCCCGTCTTTCTGTCGCGCCCCCCCAAATAAAGGGCCAAGGGCTGATGACGCACCTGGGCTGCAGAGCGGCTGCATTGAGGCGGGAGCTTGATCTGTCATTGCTGCTTGCTGTCGGTCTGATGTGTTGACTGCTTTGGGTACTGTAGACGCACGCCAGGCATCTACATTCGCCTTTCATCTGCGGTGAGATGGACCCCCTCAGCACGAAAATTCTGGGGCGGCACAGGCCGGGCAGACCCGAGGCGCTTTGGTGGGGTCAACCCCACCACCCCCACTAAGAAAGACCATCGCGATCGGGCATCTTCAACCCAAAGTCAAGCCAGCAGCAAGTCCACCACGCAAAGAAATCAGCAAAGGATGCCCCTCCTTCCTCCTCTACTTGTCTGGCTCTTGGAAAGGAGCATATCTAGATTCGACCATTCTCCCCAGACCAGCCAATCCCACCCCTCACTGATATCAGACATCAAGCACCCTCGCGCGATCGCTTCCCAATGCGGGCACCATTCCCAACACCATGACTGCCAGCGACATGGCGATATCAAGCGCGGGGGAGATATTTCAGATAGGCACCAACACCCACTACCGAGTCTACCTGCGTCTACCTCAAACGCAAAGGATTGATTTGCCCCATTGGGAAGGGAAACTCCAACTGTCCTGCGCGCAGCTGACTGGAGGTCAACTTTGGGTTGGTGTGCAGCGGGCTTGGCATGGATGCTTCCGAGACAGGCAGCTTTGCGCGCGCGCCGTGATGCACGTCGCGAGAGATGCGTTATCTTTTGCTGTTCTGCCCATGTGTGGTTTTTCCTCGTTATCTCGAGATATGTCGGTGATGATGGGGTACAGGAGAGAGCCTACATGGAGTGCGGTCCGCTCTCTTGAGATGAACATCCAACGACTTGTCGTCATCCTCGATCTTTTCCCAAGTGCATCGGTAGGCTCCCCCAGCTACACCCGATGCGAAGGGAAGAGTCGAAATTTCTCTCCTTTGTCTCAAGATACACCAATCCTCCATGACGGCATGGATGGCTCTTTGGCAGCTGTCTGCTGTCTGTAGCAGGGGGGGATCTGGCGCTGTTATCTCCGGGTTGTCCTTCGCGGGAGCTTGCTGAGATAAAAGTGGGAAGAGGAGAGGAATTCCCAATCCGAGGTGGGGTTTAATTATACTCCTGGGAAAGTCGGGACTATGTCATGTGTTAGGAAGGTACATCGTTGGGTCTTTCCAGATGCAGTTCCCGCAAGCAAAAGAGCCTTTCCAAGAAAAAAAAAGGCCCCTCCAAAAAGCTCACCGCCCACCCATTAGGAGGTGGACGGTTACGAAAACCCCGGAAGGGGGGTTTTTCACATTGGTTCGAACTCGGGGGGTGCCATCACCGTTGATACGATCACGATAGATGGGCCCAGGAGGGGTGGGAGGTGGCGCCCATGACCGCTCAACCACGGCGGCCACTGGGGATCTTGGCGATGGAAGTGGCTGTGCAAACAAAGGTTATAGGGTGGGGCTGGTGCATGTGACGGCGGGCGATCCATCACCCCAGAACTTGTCCAACATTGGCACTGTCTTCTTCGGCACGGCCCCTTGGGCATGAGCAGCCGATGCCATGCCAAAAATCCAACGAACAATTTTTTGGGGGCTATTCAACTTGTTCAGCTCCTGCAATACAACGTCACTGCCGACCACACTATGGGAGTCCAAACTTCCCAAATCTCAATCCACTACCAACAGGCAAACCCGCCATGAAAACAGCCCACCATCCCTTGGTTGGCATCGTAAAACAAACTTGAACATGCATGGCCCCCAGATACTCGCCTACTCTGCCGGACTCGGATCGAAGTCGAGTTAAAGAGATTGACATCCTAAAAGCTATCTCAGCCGAGGGCAACAGCCCCCAACCCCTCGTCAAGACAGATGACTTCGTCTAGTAACGTTAGATGTATCGTGCCCATCCTCATCGCCAGTCTCGACACAAAATCAACACCAACCCTTCAAACACCGATATTCCCGAAATGAACAACCCATCCGCAACCTGCCCGGCATCCTTTCTTTGGGACCCGCCCAAACCGCCAACCTCTAAACGAAAGACCCGTTTCTCGCCTTCTACCGCCACCAACTCAAACTCCCCACCTACATCCCCTCCCTCACCCTCCCCTCAACCATCCGCGTCGCGGTTTTCAAAGTCGAAGAAGGCAAAGTGGTTGAGAGGTATTGTTGTGGAGAGGTGGGAGGACGCGGCGGGGGGTGGGAGGGTGGTGGATGGGAGGGTTGCGCGGCAGGAGGGGCTGGGGGAGGAGGGGAGGAGGGTGGGGGTTTTGGTTTTGGAGGGAGAGGTTGGTGGGGTCGATGGAGGCGTTTGAGAGGGCGGTGGGGGGCGGGAAGTGGAAGGGGAAGGAGGAGGGGGGTAGATTGGGCGATGTTTGTTGGGATGACGCCGATGCCGGTGATGTCGGGGTTCCAGGGTGTCTCAATGGGGATAGGATTAGATGTAGCCCTTCACCCGATCTCAATTCATAGACAGATGAGGGAGAGTCTCTAGATACTGCCCATTGTATCTAGGTAGTCAAGCATGTCCTTTGAATCAGCACAACGGTGCTAATGCTGTATCTGCTTGGCTTGAGCTGACAATGTTGTCCTCCTCGGTTGTCCAGGGTCAAATCTGCCGACTCGTTGCTCCATCCCTCTCTTCTCGAAATTGGTACCTCGTCATTCGTCGCTCTCCCTCCATTCTTGGACAGACGCTTGCTTGCTTGCCGGACCCTCACTGTTCTGCACGGGCTGGAATGGTCAGTACCAGACCAGTAGTACAATCCCAGCAAGCGACGTGGAACATACCTTCACATCAGCACCAAACAGGAGGGTCGTGCTTGGGGAGCCGAAGTACGGCCTCGACATTGTGGTGGCCCCAAACACGGAAATAGGAGGTACTACTGCCTTGGGCTTCGCGATCAGGACCAGCTTGTCGGAGTCGGCCTTGCTGTGATCGACCTGGGTCCACATCCATTCTAGCAAAAGTGCGCTCTGCTCCTTCGTCAGAGGCTTCTTCTTGGCCCAGAGGTGACGCGCTTCGGCCAGATTGGTGTGAACGTCCTTGGACAGGGCTTCTAGGATAGCTTCTTTCATTTCCTGGGTCAGACTGTCCTTGTTTTTGATGATCAAGGCCTTTGCCTCCAGCATCGTGAGCTTGTTCGCGACATTTTTGTTTTCGTTTGATGCCATCGTCGTCTGCTCCAACCCGGTTGTCAGAAAAAGGGCGGTGTCTTCCATGGGGGTGGAGGGTGGCAACTTACTTCGTTTCGATGCCTCTGCGCCGAAGCTGAAGGGCGGATGCGCTTCTTGATTCGGAGAGGGCGGCTCATAGACCGGAGGTGGGGTGTCTGGTGAGGTTCTGACAGACGAGAGGCTTGGAATTTCCAAGCAACCTAGCTTCGTTGGTTGAGTGAGGTTGGGTGCCAGGGTGGGGGACGGATTTGTGCAAGAATCTGTGTCTGTCGTGGAAAGTGGAAAGAGCTCGGCGACCCCACCTACCCTGGCGATTTAAACTTGAACTTCAAGGCTGTCGATGCAGGTGTTGTTTTGACTCGTCTCAAATTCCATATCCGAGGACTGCTTGTGCTGAAGCCCAGTCCACCATCTCACCCACCTCCTCATATTTCATGTCCAGATGATCAAGAATGCCGCCCTCCCCTTGATTATGACCACGGATAAATATTTACAAGCACGATCTAGAGAGAAGCTTGTCGACAGCCTGTTTCCCACCATGCATCCAGCCAACAACCCAGAAGCCTTGTCTCCCATCCCGTCTCCTCTTTGTGAATAGCTGCCCTGGAAACCATCTGGGTTTGCCCCTTCAGGATTCTGAAGAGGTCAAAAGACCGTAGAGGTTTTCTTTTCATGTAAGCCTGGCTTCACCAGCATCTTTGCAGGGTCGAGGCATCACCTACCATGTCCGCCGAGGATCCTCTCTTCGACCCAACCTTCTCCACCTTCTCCGCCTCGTCCTTCTCGTCCTTGATCTTTGTCCGCATCCAGTCCAGGAGCAGGGTGCTCTGCTCTGCCGTCAACGGCTCCTTCGTCATCCATCGGTGACGTGCCTTGGCCAGTGTTTTCTTGACGTCAAGGGCAAAGGCTGCGACAATGAAATCCTTCATGTCGGTGGTGAGCTTCTGTTCGTTCTCGATGACGAGTCGCTTGGCCTGGAGTAAGATCAATGCGGCCGAGCCATCATCGCTGTTTTGGATGGTGTTTGACATGGTTTCCTGCTCCCGTTCGAGTTGAGTTGTCAGGAAAGTCGTGTAGGTCGGCGGACAGGAGGGGAGTTACAAGTTGACAATGGGGTGGCCGTGCGTGGGGTTTCTCTTGGAGGGCGGAGCTTCGGAGGAGAAAGTGATGGTCGTTTTGCCCTGTCCTGAACCGAGCTGGTTCAAGGCTGCAGAGTCAAGAAGGAAGATCCGGGGGGCAGGTAGATTGGATGGGGCATTCTCTGGTCTGAAAGTTGCCAGACCTTTGTGAGGGCTGGATGGAAGACACGTAAGAGCACAAATTCAGGCACCCCACCTTCCATCGCACTTTTGCCCCTAGGAAGTTGAAGCGAAAGCCTCGGGTAATGCAGGAAACTGGCAGTCGGTAACGTTACCCATATGGGCTTCATCTCACCACAATTTGGTCATGGAAGTCTCACGAGGTTTCTATGGCATTGGTGGTTGAGTGCTATCTCGACCTGTACTGAACCCAACGCTTCCTCCCGATATCTCCTTGGGATGGAGGTTGTTCTTCCAAAGCCAAGTCCTGAATTTGGCTGTGCCAACCTAATGACTTGACGAATCCCATCATCCACGTCGTACCATCACCCACCAAGCGGCAACTGCCGCGTGATACCTTATCGAAGACCGGTTTAGAGACACACAAATACCCCTTGCCCAGTGATACCCTCATCCTACTAAGTAGCCTTTCGACACCTGTTCCGGATGCGCACAACGTCCGGGCTGGGGAAAGTCAGCCTTTTAGTATCTAGGTCCAATCCGACGTCTGCCAGTGTACGCCCGAGCGAGTTGCTCCACCACGTCGGGGCTGAGCGACCTCTTGTTCGCAGACGCGCAGGAATCATCTTGGTCCATCTTCAGAAGTGTGTCAGCATTGTCAGAATAAATCCCACCCTGTCAGGACTCAGCGCGCACGTACATCATCCTCAACCTTCGCCTCCACGAGAGGAGTCGGGCGCATGCGCAGCTTGGGCAACTCCCTGACAGTAACAAGACGCTTGTTGGTGGACTTGGCGTGATCAATCAGCGGGCGAAGCCATCCGAGAATGGCCGTCTGCTGGTTCTGGTCCAGCGGCTCGCCAGCCTCCCAGAGACGGCGGGCCTCGGCCAGCTCCTCGTCGAGGTTGCGCGCGAAGCGGTCCAGCAGGAGCTCCTTCATTTCCTCGGTGAGCTGGGCGCGGTTGTCGCGGAGGACGCGCGTGGCCTCTGCGAAGGCGGTGTCGTGGTCGGAGGGCTCCGCCATCTTGATGGTTGCGGTGGTGGTGTTGACCGGATGGCTGGTGGAGGGTGTCAGTATGAGGTTGAGTGGTCTTTGAGGTTGTTGTTTTATTGATGGAGGGGTATGGGGGACTGACTTGGGGGGTGTGGCCAAATAGCTGTGGTGGTTGAAGTGGAAGTGCTTGGTGGGAATTTCGAGAGGTTGGGAGAGGGAGGTTTTGTAGAGGATCGTCTGGTTTGGCGGATAGAGTTCGTGGTGGGGGCTGTCAAGTTGGAGAGCGTGCGGCTTTGTGCTGTCTAAGACAGTGGGAATTCACACCTCCCAGCTCAGGTACCAAGGTCCTGACCTTCAAGGCATCAAGTGGCCGCATCAAGTGGCCGCATCAAGTGGCCTTGAATCACACGACACCAAGGCGTTCCATGTCCGTGGAAGAGACCCCACGTCAACCGTTGGCCTCCGGACGGGGCATGGATGGAAGCACTGAAATCCACAACTTCTTGGTACCAAGACCAGCAAGCATGGCAACGATTGAACAAGGCAGCCGGGGCGGGTGATAATAGAAGCCCTTCGAGAAACAGATGACTCGGGCCGACACCCTCCCAATAGTACCAAACACTTCACAACAATGGAACGCAGCAAGTGGGGAGAATTGCGTAAAATTGGCTAGCACTATGGCATATGCGCGCTGCTTGACAGCAACCAAGATTCACCAAAGCCCACTGGCATCGTCTGTTGGACATCTCCCGATATCTCGCGAGAGTCCAACAAGACAAACCAGAAGACTTCGGTCCAGAAACCATTTGGTCTCGCTGAAGATTCCCCCCCTTTGTTTTTTTGATGCTTTTTTTGTGTCCTTGCCATGTCTCTCGGCACCACATTCCGAATCTGGATCCGCAGCGATGAGCTCGCTGCAGGCGTGAAGTTGTCTGAAAAGGAAGGTCGGCTGCTGAGAGATGGCCAGTTGTCTAAGATTCTCGGTCCGAGCCCCAAGAAGATGACGCGTGTTGCTCTCCATGTCGTTCGCCGGGCAAAGGCCAAACGACTTGCAACAAAGTCGCGGAGATGTCGTGTTGTCGCCCCTCCAAATGGGGCAAATGCGACACCCGATCGCGGGGCAAGCAGCCGTCACCCTCACCCTGACAGCTGCTCCCCGGGAAACCCGTTGCATGGCCGCGCCAAGAATAAGGCATCCCCATCGTCTACCCATCCACCACTCTCCATCCCCCACCATGTCATCATCCCACTGCCCACCACCCTGTCATCGCGGCCATGCCGTCCATGTCGTTTCCCGCCATACCCCGATACACACTGGCAACACAACCGGCCAGAACACCCCACCGTTTTCTCGTCACCTGAACCATCGTAGTCCATTTCCCCACCCACCCAGGAACCCCAAACGCCTAACGAAAGAAAACCGTTGCGCTGGGCGACCCGCTGGCCGCCAAACGCCCAAAGAACCGAGCAACGCCAATATATGAGACCGAATCCGTCCTTGCCCCCCATGCCCAAGCAAGCCCTGAAGAAAATACGAGGTGCGACAGTCGTTTGTCGCGTGTTGTCGTCCCCGACTACACATCCGCCGCCGTTGAGAAGAGAATGCGCCCTAACATAAATGTGGTGGATTGCGCTAGGAGGTAAAAGTCGTATAAGAAGAGGGAGAGGGCACAACAGTGATCCGCGTGCAATGCGGGCCTGTGTGGCCGAGATCTATGAACGACGTCATGCAGTTTCCACGTCGTGCTGATGCCGTGTAGTGCGAAAAGAGAGACTGCATGATGGTGGGTGCGTGAGGAGGCGTGTCGTCCAGAGTTGTATTTTAGGGCGAAGTTTGAGGAAGGAGTCGCGAAGATGCTGTCGGGGTCGGCTCATTTTTGCCTGAGGGGGATGTGGGTGAGATGAGTGGGGCTTGCCCGGGAGAGAGGTGGCGGGGACAATGGCGGAAGGGCCAATTATGTACAATCCAACAGAGGTCTAACATAATGAGATCAACCAGACTGGTCCCCCGATAACGTCATGGTGAGGGTTGCGTGGCCGAGGTTTACTGCGGGACCGAGGGTTGACCGGGGACGGGGGGTCGACCACCACGCTGGCCGCCAAAGTTCTGCCGACCGCCTTGGCCCTGGAAGCCGCGGCCGGCGCCACCTCGTCCACCACGGGGGGGCGCGCCCCTGGTGTTGTTGAACCCTGGGCGTCCTTGGCCGCTTGAGGGAGCGGAGGCGCCCTGGCGTCCATTCTGAGCCTGCCACTCTCCCTGGCCGGGCAATGGAGCCCTGGGGTGAGGGGCTGGGGATTGGGATTGTTGTGCGGGAGGGTTGAGTGGTTGCTGCTGCTGTGGCTGTTGCGGCTGCTGGGGGGGCATTTGCTGCTGCTGCTGGGGCAGTTGCGGCTGTTGGTGGTGGTTGGCGTTGGTCTTGAAGTTGGAGATGGGGCGAGGGATGGACTCGGGGTTCTCGTAGACGTAGAGGCTTTTGTCGATGTTGACCGGGATGGGCTGGATTTCGGTGCCGAGGTCACGCTCAATGTTGTAGAGGTTGAACCTGTCATCCCAGCTAATCAGGTTAATAGCCAGACCGAGGTGGCCGTAGCGACCCGAACGGCCAATACGATGCAGATATGTCTCGGCATTCTTGGGGAAATCGAAGTTGATGACGACGTTGACGGCTTGGATGTCGATACCACGGGTCAGGAGATCCGAGCAGACCAGGTTGCGGCAGACGCCGTTGCGGAAGTCGTGGAACACGCGGTTTCGGGCTTGCTGGGCCATCTTGGCATGGCTGTAGAAGCACGAGTAGCCAAGCTCCGTGATCTTCTTGGCGAGAAGTTCGACGCGGTTGGTCGAGTTGCAAAAGATGATGGATTGGTTGATCTGGAGCTTGGAGAAGAGCGTGTTGAGACAGTGGACCTTTTGCTTCTCCTCAACAAAGGCATAGTACTGGGTGATGCCGCGGAGCGTAAGCTCGTCCATGAGGTTGATCTCGTACGGGTTGACCATGTTTTTGTCGCTGAAATCCTTGACTGAGAGGGGGAAGGTGGCGGAAAAGAGCATGACTTGCCGGTCCTTAGGGTGAAACTGGAGCAGCTGCTCGATGACTGGTGTAAACTCAATCGAGAGCAGCTTGTCCGCTTCATCCATGACAAACATGGGGCATTCGCTCAAGTCGGCAACCTGCTTGCCTGCCAAATCGAGGATTCTGCCGGGAGTGCCAACGACCACGTGCACGGGGTCCTGGAGACGGATAATATCATCGCGCAGCCCGGTTCCGCCCGTGGTGACCATGACGTTGATGCCGAGGTGCTTCCCAAGGGTTTTGCAGACCTGGGATGTCTGCATGGCGAGCTCTCTGGTGGGGACCAGGATGAGGCACTGGATCTTGGAGACCTTTGCGTTGATCCTTTCGAGGGCGGGAATGACAAAGGCAGCCGTCTTGCCCGTGCCGTTCTTGGCGCGCGCAAGAACGTCACGGCCGGCGAGGGCAACGGGTATGCTTTCTTCTTGGATGGGTGACGGCTTCTCGAACCCAGCTTCGAAGATGCCCATGAGGAGATCGCGCTTGAGGCCGAAGTCCTCAAATTCCATGCCCTTGGTATTGGTCACATCCTACAGACCAGACGAGGTTAGCCAGTATGGCCATGCCAGGACAACGCAACGCCGCTCACTTCTGTTTGGTGCCTTGTGTCCTTGGCAGGAAGATTGAGGGAGTTCTTCCAGTTCTCTGACCCCGAGTCATCGCTGTCCGGTCAGTGGATGCAAGCGCAGAGGGAGGCCGGAAAGCAAACCTCAGCGTCGCGGCCTTCAACCGCTCAGGGAGGCTGTCTGCCATGCTTCTCTATTTTCTCCTTCGGAGGCAGATGTTCAATTGTGACGGTATGGTGTGGAAATCGGGCTTCGGGGGTCGCGCTCGAGAGGCTGAGGGTTGTGTTGGGTTTTGGGTCTTGTTTTCGGGAGTTGGGCGCGGGTGAAAGGTCACAGGCTGCAAGATGCGCGCCGTCTTGCCTGTCGTTGGAGACAAAGAAATGGCGTGCCACGTTCCACCTGGATTGTGCTGTGGGGTATATCGAGGGAAGCCCCACGGCGGGCTCGGTCTGTCGACGTCGTCGGCGGTGGAGGGGAGGGAAGACGTGGCAGATTCGAGAGAAGGCCGACAAGGCTGGGCTTGTGTTTCGGCGCGGAGGGTGGTTGAGGAATGGGGGAATGGATCAGTGCTGACGAGAAATGGCGCTTAGAAGGAAAACTTTGCAGAGGTAGACTACCGGTGGTTTGCCGAACTGTTTGGCGGCGTGAGGGTTCCATCGCGGAGGCAAAATGGGGGTGGAAGCTTTTCGAGATGTGGCTGGCCCAGCGTCTGTTTTGCCGTCACGTGCATGGACACACAGCAAGCACTCACCGCCCCACTTGCCTCCACATGGCAGCTGTGCGATCATGCCTCATGCGCTCTTCGGACTGGCGCGCCCTCGAAACCTCCTTGAACCCCGCCACTCTCGGTTTAATAAAGAATAATCGAGACAGCATCGAGACGGCAATGGTTGTGCTGGGCTTGCTCTCTCGAGACCCTCAGCCATGATTCCCCGCCAAACCCACGACCATGATTCCCCGAGCAGCACCAGCAGCCACGCTGTGTTCTGGCAGCGCTGGCCACCTCCTCCTCCTCGCGCGGACCATCTTCCCGCACTCGACGTCCACGGCCCCATCAACACAAAGGCGGCAGCAGGCCTTTGCGCCATCCCTCCGAGCGCAGAACTATGCCACGGTGCATAGCGACCACCCCCCCCTCGCCGATCGCCCAGCTCGCTGGCCAACGACGCCGAACCCCTCTCCCTACGAGGTCTTTGACCAGACCAAGTCGGAACCCTACAACAAGGCGCGCTTCTACGAGCTCGTCAAGCTTTACCACCCCGACCGGCATCACCACACGCTCCATGACGGGATCCCCCACCTGGCCAAGACCGAGCGCTACCGCCTCGTTGTCGCCGCCAACAACATCCTCTGCGACCCCGCGAAACGCGATTTGTACGATCGATTCGGCGCGGGCTGGGAGGGACAAGTTGACACGCGGGACGTCCGGGACGCTTATCGCGCCGCCGACCGCAAATGGAGGCAAGCGCCCGGCAATGCCAGCATGAATGCCACCTGGGAAGACTGGGAGCAATGGCATCAGGATCGGAATGGGCAGAAGCAAGAGCCAGTCTTCATGTCGAACACGATGTTTGCCGCCATCCTTGGCCTTGTCGCCGTGGTAGGGGCGTGGGAGCATGCCACTCGGGCAGGGAACAGCTCTGTCGACTTGCTGGAAACACGAGAGCAGCAGCACGGCGCCATCGCCGAGGGGTTGCAACGTCGACAGCGCGTCAACGCCAACCTCAACAAGGAAGACCGGGTCCGCTACTTTTTGCAGCAGCGGGAGGGTTGGGGATATGGCCCGCCGGGTCGCGGGTAAAAAGCAGAGCGATCGATGGCTTCGATGTCGCCAGACAGATCAGAAAAGATCTGTACTGAGTCGTGGCGACGTCCGTCCGTACCTAGACCCCGGGCGGTTGGTACTAGAGGTATTTTTGTTGTCTCACCCGAGCAACGATGCCCACGTAACAACATACACTGGTCAACCTGTATCATTACGTTTTGCCAGCATCGCGCCTCCCAGATGTTGCAGTGGAGTCAGACTGCTCTGCGGGCTCACTTTGAAACGATGTGTTCTCGCGGTTGGCCTGCGGGCATATGCAAGAGACAGGGATGGCAATAAAGTCAAGATTGTTTTGACCTCCACCCGTATGCACATGTCCCAGTTGTGGTCGTGGAAGCTTCCATGTCATGTTACTGCTGTCATGACAACTTGGGCTGCAGATACAATTTATTCTCTTCTTTGCGGCTCTTCGCCTCGCGAGCGATCCGGAGTTCAGGTTGTCAGTCTTCCCGGTGCAAGCTCGGTGATCTCTTGGGTTCCATCTTTGTCCGACAAGACGAAAAGAGTAAGTCCCGTGTTGGCCGCCACTCAAAATTCAACATGATGGACAAGTTACAAGCTGACATTATTCGACAAGTGGCCTGCGTACAAGTTATTTGCTACCTCGCTGCCCGTACCCCATCCTTCCTCCATCGATAACTGTAGTGACGCTGGTTTTTGTTTACGCGGTCGTTGTTGGATGCAGCGGAGGGCATCTCAATGTTGACACCCCTTCTCCCACCATGCTTGACTGTAACCGTTTCAATGCCTCTGTCTCGTTAATCTTGATGACCTCTATTCATGGGTCTTTTCCCAGATTGTGTATCACCGCGAGGACTTTCCCCATGCAGGTGAGTGCTATCCAACAATGCAAAGGCCCAGCCGAGTTCCAATTTGAATACCTCAATCAACGGGTCTCGAGCATGTATATGACGGTGTTGCCGAGAGTCTTGAACGTCTCGCGCTAGTAACAAACCACGCCTCAAGAGGGCGGTGTATATTGACAAAATTCCATCCCGTCAATAAGGCAGGTGCTGCCCTTTCCAAACCATTCAAACCCTTGATCTTGCCCCACTTCGCCGGTTACAAGAGGCCATCCATCTCGGTCTGCCGAATACATATTTAGCAGCCCAGAAATCCTCCATCTCAAAACATTCACCACCTCGACGACCTGATCCACAACACGCTTCGCTGAACACCATATTTCCGCTCGGCGCCTCGCCGAGACAACCTCTCTCTCCCATTTCCTCACACCTTACATCCCGCACTTCAAAGTCTGAGGCAGTAGTCGATTCGCCGACTCCGAGCACGAGCATCGAAGCCTGACAAGAAGTCCAAGAGGCGATATTGGTCTCTCGCAGCAACTTTCCATAGCAGCAAAGGTAAGAACTTTGTGGCCAATTCGCACCCTTCCTCTTCACACATATGTCAGACTCGTGGGAGCTTCCATGGCCTTGTGTTGTCTTCTCGACCGCCAGGCCATCACTACCTTCTTTCAATCCAGCGTCCCCACTTTACTCACCTCCTC
Organism: Podospora tetraspora; assembly: GCA_027943155.1. Lineage (NCBI taxonomy): Eukaryota > Fungi > Ascomycota > Sordariomycetes > Sordariales > Podosporaceae > Podospora > Podospora tetraspora. Next base: position 1,234,744 of record JAQKAE010000007.1, read on the forward strand.
CTCCTGCGCTTCCGAATCAAACCACAACCAATCTTCCAACTTCCACCGCTAACCAGGTTCTTCACCCTGCAGATCGCGACAGTTCCCCGTTTTCTCGCTTCATCAAAGAAGAATGAGGTTCTAAAGTCCGCTCCGACATTGCCCTCATTCTTCAATGGCCAAATCCAAGAAGCCCGACGTCGCCAAAATGAAGGCCAAGGGGACCAGGACGGCCAAGGTGAACAAGATGGCCAAGGCGACCAAGACCTCCACTAAACAGAAGGTCATCGCGGCGTCCCGTGGTGCCTCAGGCAAGAGCAGCAATGGCACCGACAGCAACTTTGAAGACCTGACCAGCGGCGACCAAGGCGAAACGACGACCAGTGGCGACCAAGGCAAAACGACGACCATCGCCGATGAGGTTGAGGTGCTGCCCGAGCCGCTCACCGAGTTCACTCTCTTTACGCAACTGCCGATGGAGATCCAGCAGATGATCTTCATGGAGGCGATGCGGAAGCCGGCCGTCCACTTCACCGAAATCAAGCATCATGTGCACGAGCCGGGCAAGTGGACACTTTCGATGCACCCCGTCAACGGATCTGGCGACACATCCATGTACCGCAAGCTCCGCAGGCTTGGATCAGTCTGTCCTGCTGCCGCCAGAGCCGTGCACTATGGCACCCAAGACAAGCACCGATTGCCATTCAGTGCACGTGGGCTGAAAAGTGCTGGAGTCGATACCCGCCACGACCTCGTCCATGTCATGCTGAGGTCCAGCAACATCGGCATCTCAAACTTTGGACCTTGGTATCCTGCCAGTTTCGGCGCAAGCAACAGCATCCTTGATGTTGCCCGCACTCGAGACATGCTCAGAGGGATTTCCAATATCTCTTTGAAAATCGACGTAGACACTCTTCCATACACTTGCTTCAGCCAGGCAGCCCCGTTCCGCTCGCTCCTCCGCATTCAGGAACATAGACTCTTTTGCATGTGTCCTGAAGAGCTTAGCGGTTTTCTGGATCTCTTCCCTGATCTGAGGACGGTCTACTGGCTGCTTATCGAGCGACGGCGGGAATACAAGGTCTTCCTCAGAGAGTACACAGAGGCCGTCTACAAGCGTAAGTTTTCCCGTTTTATCACCACTTTCAGGACTGGCCTTTGCACATTCTTGATTCGATGTTCGAGCTCAACTGCCGCATGTTCTATTACTAACGAGCTGTGCTTTCCAGTCGACACCAATGCCCGCGAGAGTATGGGCCTCGCCATCTTCCACGACTCTGAGAACGCCTACATTCAATTCGATCCGAACCTGGCGGCAAGCCTACCCATCGCTACCGGACCCGCGAACGCAGTTTGCGTTAGGATGAGCGGAAGTCTGACAGAGCGCTTTGCGAAGTTCACCAACGCCGTCAAGGAGGCCATGACGTCCGACCGACATCCCACCAGACCCATCTCGGTGGGATTCCAGAACTCGTTTTCACAGCGTTCCGGGATCAAGTTCAGTGGGCTGTTGAAGGCGGCCGAGTCGGCGAATCGCATTTTGTGATGGGGTGCGCCAGGTCAGGAGACATTTTCTGGGGGTCGAGAGTCGATGGGACTTGGGAAGCGGCGGGCTGAGACAACCTGGCATTCAATGACGGGCCCATTCCTTACGGACTCGGGGAGTCGGATGTACATCAAGCGCAATGACAGCATCGGGGAAGGTCTCATCTCTGGGAACGAGGGCGATGGAGTTTTGAGGAAACTGGGAAACGAAAGGCAAAAGCCTATCTGCTCCATGTCTAGACAGACAGCGTAGATGATGAATGCCCTTCACCCATCGAAAAGCCCCAAAAACCAGGAGGCAATGAGCAAAGTTGCCGTTGTCATGATGAAGATACCAACCTAACTGCACCCTTGCTTACTTGCATGCCAAAGTGTTAGGCTCTTATTGCGTGAAGTGCGGTTGTCATGGCGTACCCCGGCGGTTTGCAGAAAACACAGTCTTGGCAGGTCAATTGGCCAGCGCGCCTTGTTTGCGTCCACAGGGGTCAGGGGCGTCGCGTCGAGGGCAGGGAACCCCGCCGCCCAAAGGGGAAATAAATAAACACAAGGACTTCCTGGTGGGGACATTGAACTCTCTGCCCGCCCGGGAATGGCATCGCGGACGCGACGACGCGACGGCTTTTTTTTCTTTCACATGCTCTTTTAAAGAGGGGATTTCCACTCAGTTTTTGTTGATTCCCCTGGGGACCCTTTGTTCCGTTGTTGACCTTGCAGAAGGAATCGCCCACCACACATTGAGACCATGCCATTCGCACGCCCCCCGCCAAACGCAGCACCGCCGCGGCGGTCCCTCCGGAGCAGCTCTGCTGCTGCTTCGGCTCCGCATGAAAAATGCATCAATGTCTCGTCCGCGAAAACACCTGCCGCCTCCGCCGCCACTCCCCGGAAGAGGAAACAGCCCGCAACCGCCAGCAAAGTCCGCTTCTCAGACCCCGGCCCGATCCTCACCGAAGGCCAAGATGAGCTCTCAACCGGCCTCACGCCCATGATCCGGCGGACCTCCCTCGGTCTCCAAAAACGACGCCAACCAACCCCCGCCCGAGGGCCGGCATCACCCAATGCCAAAGAAGTCCACTTCCTCCCTCTCCGTCAAGTCCTAGACGGGCGCGTCAAGCGCCGCATCCGCCGCAGCGGCCTCAGCGAGGAGATGAACGTCATCACACGGGACAAGAAGAAGCGCGCGCAAGAGGTGGAAGCGGAGCTCGGCCGGCTGCGGGCCGAGCTGGCGGCCAAGGACGACGAGATCCACCGGCTGCACGACGAGACGGTCGAGATTGACAGCGATCGCATCTGGGATCTTGAGCAGCAGGTCAAGGCGCTCAAGGAGCGGCTGGCGTTTCGCTCGCATGATGGGCGGGATCAGCTGCTTAGCAGTAGCCCGGGGGGGAAGGTCTGGGGTGCGGCAGCCGCGGATCCGTTTGTCGATGATTTTATGGATCTGGACCCCGACGACGGCGATGCCGGGTTCGGGGAGTCGACCGTGGCCGACTTCATGTGCAGCACCCCCGACCGGAGGTTACGCATGTCCTTCCCGACACCGCCGACCACCAGCCCCGCGCGCGCCGCCGACCCCCTGACGCCGTGCATCCGCGACTTCCAGCCCTTACCAACCCCACTCTCCCACGTCGCCGTACAAGCCGACCTCCCCGACCCCGAAAAAGAGTCCCTCAAACACGAGCTCGAATCCCTCCAACACGAAGTCACCAAACTGACCACCACCCTCACCTCCTACACCACCCTCACCACCCGCCTCTCCTCCCAACTCTCCCCCTTCACCCCGACCCCCACCACCACAGACCTCGAACCCCTCCTCACCCACCTCCTCACCCTCCTCTCGGACCGCACGTCCGCCCTCAGAACCCTCACCACCTCCCTCACAGCCCTCGGCTTCGGCACCGGCCCCGACCCCACAGACATCATCCACACAATCACCACCTCCCTCCGCTCCGCCCGCCTCGAACTCGAATACCTCTCCCCGGGCGAATGTCCCCTCCCACTAACCTCCTCCGGCGCCGCCGTTCTGGACCTATTGCTTACGCGCCTCCGCGCCCTCGCTAAATCTAACCGCGAGAACGACGCGCATATCGACGAGTACCACGAGTTGGAACTCTCCCTGCGACAGCAGCTCGCGGCGCGGGTTTCGGCGATGGGGACGTTGCATGGCGAGGTATCGCGGATGGAAGGGGAGCTGCGCTCGCGCGACGCGCGGGTCGCGGACTTGGAGATTGGGATGGAGAGGGCGAAGGGGGCGCTAGGGCGGTATGCGAGGGATGTCGGTGAGATGGAGGGAACGGTGGAGGCGTTGGAGAGGGAGCTGGAGGCCGCGGTGGCGGGGAGGGAAGAGATAGAGAGGGGGGTGGAGGGGGTGGTGAGGGGGTTGAAGGGGGAGTTGAAGGCCAGGGGTCAGACGATTGAAGAGCTGGAGGGGAAGCTGGGGGAGGCGGTGGCGCGGACGGCGGAGCTGCAGACGAGGGTGGCGGAGGTGATGGTTGGGTGTTCGAAGGAGGTGGAAGAGGTGAGGGCGGGGGCGAAGGCGGAGAGGGAGAGGATGGGGAGGACGCAGGGGACGGCGCTGGCGTTGAGGGATGCGAGGGTCGCGGAGCTGAGGGTGGAGGTGGAGAGGGTGAATGCCGCGTTGAGGACGGCGTATGAGACGGTCAAGGAATTGAGGGTTGAGAATGCGCGGTTGAAGGCGCAGGGTGGGGGGGCTGGCAAGTCAACGGCTGCGTCGAAGCGGTCAAGGAGGGACAGTGTCGTCGAAGAGGGCGAAGGTGCTGGGAGGAGTACGGAGAGGAGGGGGAGCTTATTGGGGGGCGAGTTGGCAAAGAAGGGGAAGAAGAGGAGAAAGTACGACAGTGGGCTGGGGTTCTTGGATGAGGAGGAGGTGGCCCTGTGACGGCATTCGTGAGGCGTCTTGGAGTTGCGACATGGCCCGGACTCGGCGGGAGGCACAATCTTTGGATATTTAAATTTCTTTTGTCTGTACATGGAGAACGGCTGCGATGTAATGCAAGGCGATACCCGATGCCTCAGGCAATGCCCATGCCATCGATGCAATGGCTTGCCCTTGCCGTCGATGCCATGCCATGCCTATGCATCATGCAGAGTGTTGGCCCACTGTTCGAACTGATGTCCGTTGACTCCACCACCAACGTCAACCCCGGTTCTCTGACTTTTCCACGAATCACCATGATATCAACCACCAATGTTGGTAGAATTCATGATACCTCGTAGGATTTCCCATTTACACCTGTGCAGCCATCCCTATTCGTACTCATTGATATGTACAGAAAACAAGCAGAAGGCAGCCGAGAACAACACAACCGTTTCCCTTTCGCCAGCTCTTTGACGTCCAGGTCCGCTTCTCATGTCCAAGCAAAGCAAAACGCCCATCCCATGAAAAGTACAACACGAGCGACCAGGAAAGACATCAACACCCCGGTACTCGGCCACAAGCTCATGCCATCATCCATCCATTCATCCGCCGACTCCTGCCATTACCAACAGCAATGTACCAAAAAAGCCTCTCGTCGGGAGATGATCCTCCCCTGCCAACGCCGCCTTATGCAATTCCGAGTTCCAACCTCCCCGATCCGTCCATCACCGCCAGTTCGCCACACTAGGACGCTGCGACTTCGGACCAGCTCCCGACCCTGCACTCATCATGCCTGCGCTCCCGATGGTGATTCTCCTAGTATGCTTGCCGTCAGGCCCGCCCATGGCGCGATTCGGACTGAGGTGGTCGAGGCGCATGCTGCCACCGAGATTCATGCGTCTGGCCTGCCCCGGTGTCAACGATCGTCCGGCGCCCGAGTTGTGGTGGTCACTGCTGTGCATGAGGGCAGATGGCGGGGAGCACGAGATGGGAGGGGATCGGCGTCGCTCCGAGCTGCCGCGCCGGTGTCGCGAGATGCCGTTGGTGGAGCTCGAGAGCGGACCCGAGTAGCTGGTCGACGTGCGGTGATGTGATGAGGACGAAGAGAGGCCCATGGAAGAGTGGCGCTTCGGGTGCGATGCCGTTGAGCCGCCCATGGAGGAGAGACGATCTCGGCGCTTGGCCGAGTGCAGCGCCGTACGCAGCTTGAGCTGGTCAAGGGCCGATGTGTCCGAGTCGGAGCCGGATGTGGAAGTGCGACCCGACAAGGACGCACGGGACGTGGCAGTAGGGGGGGAGGGCCGAGGGGGGGCGTTCTCGTCCAGGGTAGACAGCATCTGGGGAGGGCGGGGGCTGACGCTCCGGGGGCTGAAGTTTCGAGGAGACGAGAGGGTATTAACGGCTCGACTTACAGGAATGCTGCGGAGGGGGGACGGGCGGTCCTCGTTGTCCGATGACGCCAGGCTTAGCGTCATCGTCGGCGGAACGGGAGAGCCATTTCCGCCTTGCGGCTTTCCTTTGGACAAGAAACCAGCTTGGAATCGGTTTGGCTTGCTGGCGTAGAGCATCGACCCGTCTGGCACCGGGATGGAGGAGGGGCTGGAGCTCTGGGGCGAGTTCGAGTGGCTCAGGTACGACGGCATCTGTGGTGGGCGGAGAGGAAGGGAGGTACCGGCCGAGCTGTCGGCCGGAGAGGGGAATTTGATGGGCGTCTTCTCAAAGTCGGCGAGGGTCCCCTCTTCAGTCTCGTCATCTCGCCACCGCACCGAAATCTTCTTCTTGACCGGCGTGAACGCAACGCCTTTCCGTGCAACGCCCGCCTTGCGACGTCTTGGCGAGGCTTTGACCGGAGAGGCAGCTAGGACCTGTTGTTGGACAGTCGACAGCGCGGCGAGGCCTGGGGCAGGCACGGGCTTGATGTTGATGCCAATCGACTTCTTTCGCTTCGGCGTACCACGCTTGGTGGGTGGAAACTGCTCGACGGGCTTCATCGAACCGTCGGGCTTCACAACGTGCGATGCCGCCGAGTATCCCGTCTCGAGCAGTCGCTTGATGATGGACTTGGCATGCGCGACAGCCTCATCCTCGCTCATGTTGAGCGTTTCCGACAGCGATGCGAGCATCTCGAATTGAGCGGAGAGGAGCACCTGCATGACAGCCGCATCACCAGCCTTGTCTTGCTCGAGCACCTCCCGATATGCATCACGCATGAAGTTGGACTTGAGCAATTCCACCTCCCGCGTCAAGGCGTCGTGATCTGAGCCATCCGAAGGACCTTCCACTCCCTTCAAAACACCCAGACTGTGGAAGAGGGCAGAATCGAGGGAGCGTTCCCAGTTGCTCTTTTCAAGTCTCTGGTGAAGGTGCTGCCTGCTGCTCTCCAGCTCGACCAGGATACCCTGCGCCGTCTTCCGAATGGCAAACAGGTTCGGCGGCATGGCGCCGTCGTCCTCTCTCGAGTCGCATACGGAATCAAAAGCGGCAATCCAAGCAGAGAGGAGACCGATGCGTCGTTCAAACGCCTTGAGCCTCTTCATGTTGTTGATCTTCTCCTGTCGCTCAGCAGCCGAGTTGTCGAAGGCGGCGCGGATCCTGAGGATGCTTTCGCGGAGCAGGCCACCGCGCTTGTCGCTCTGTTTCTGAAACTTGGCAAAGAATATCTTTTCGGAATCCTTTTGCTGGGCCTTGAGCTCGTTGATCATGGCCATCTGCTCGTCAATCTTGACCAAAAAGTCCTTGACGTGGCGGTTGACGTTGAAGACATTCCGCGTCACCTTGGTCTGGATGTTCTTGGCGCGGTTGGCATATCTCAGCGTATTTTGAGTTTCATCAAAATGCTCGCTCGAAGGGCTCACGCAAACTATCATGACCGTCTTGCAGTTTCCACCGAGGGAGAACTTGAGTAGCCGAGTGAGCTTGCTGTTCCGGTATGGTACGTGGGTCTTGTTCCGCGGGTCGCACAGGGCGTTGATGCAGCTTCCCAGCGCCAGCAGCGACTTGTTGATGTTGGCGCCCTCCAGCAGCCGCTCTCCTCGGTTCTTGGTGGCGCTTGCTCGCTCGCTTCCTGCCAGATCGATGATGCTCAGCGTGGCCATGGTGTGGGGTTCGTTGACGGCGGCATTGCGGTCCTTTTGGGCAATGTTGATTTGCAGGACGGCGTGAGATCGGGACGAGACAGCGTTCGCCGCAGTTGGGGATACCGTTCGATATTCGTTTCCCTGAACGATCATGTCCATGACCTCTTGCACGTCTTTCGGGTGGTGGCTCGTCAGCCCCGGCACCGTGACCGCCTGGTTGGAGTCTTCGCGGAGGTTCAACCCCGCCTTGCTGCCGCCTGGCAATAGCAAATCGCGGATCGTTTCGTTGTAGATTTCGAGGTAGGACAGGGAGATCTCGGTGTGCTTTTCGTCGCTCCGGTCGTTGATCTTCTCAAACAGTTCCTGCATGGTCAGGAAGATGATGCCTGGATGCTGGGCAGTACCGGTGATGGTGTGTGTCTTTCCGCAGCCTGTGGCGCCGTAGGCAAAGACAGTCGCGTTGTAGCCGTCGAGGACGCTGTCGAGAAGGTTCTTCGTAGTGCCTTCGTAGACGTCGGCCTGGGAGGCATTTTCGTCGAATATCCTGTCAAAGCCAAAGATCTGATCCTTGACCTTTTTGCCCATGGGCACGACCGATCGGGAGAACTTTTGGACGGGGTTGTCCTCTGGGGGGTCGAAGATCCTGCGGCGTCATCAGCGACACTGTCTCCTCCTTCATGTATTGTGCAGCACCTACAGCGACCTGTCGTCCACCACCTTGATCACGGGTCGGATGCCGCGCTGGTTGAGCTTTGGTGTGGGCGCGCCGGCCAGCGACCCGTCGCCGAGGAAGAGGGTTCCATCGTCGGTCCTAGATCTACTTGGAGTGAGTTGGATGGGGCAAGACCAAGGGGGATGCTTCTCTGGGGACATACAGCTGCGCAGCCTCTCGGATGGTAAAAGGTCGCACGCGAACTGGCGGGTTCCTGGGTTAGCCATGGCCCGGTGCTGTTGAGGGAGCGCATGCGGCGCCAGTTCTCGTACCTGCGACCGTGATGGACGAAGCATTGGGATCTATCGCCATGTCGGAATCTCGCGGATTCAATCGGGCATGCGCATACGGGCTTCTCGGATTGTCGTCTCGGCGTTGTGATGGTGGTCGAGTCTCGAGGCAGCGACTCGGGGGGAAAAAGGCCAAACTTCAAAGTCAACAAACGGGCAAAGTGGATGCCGGGCCCCGCGTCGAGGGGACTAAACAGGCAGACTTGTAAAGGAGGGAAAGAATAAAGCGACAGTCGTCGACGAGTCCAGGCAGAGACAGAGTGCGGTGGACAGACAACAGACACACAAGACAGCCAAAACAAAGCTGGGGGATGACGTTGGCCGTGGTTTTCTCGCGGCGAGGCGTGTCCCTTCTGCCGTGGTCGGCAATGCTCGACGGGGATTGGTGGCTTGGCTGTTTTGGTCGTGCCTGCGTGGCGTCTCCACAGCGACCACTTCCCCCGCGGTCCACTGGCCGCCCTGAAATTTGGCGAGCCACCAGGACAGTGCACGCTGTTTGTTTTGGTGATGCCAGCTGCCCGCCTGTCCGTCAATGCCCCCTCTGGATGGAACCACGACTGGCTCTCTTCTGCAACAAGTTGCAACCTGCAATTCATCTCCAAGAGGGGTCTCAGCCGAAGCGACAAGACTTTGGAGATGTTTTGGTACCATCGCCATGTGTCATTTAATGTACTACGTGCATTACCTACTCCCGACTTTCCATTGCCGTTCACTCACTTCTTCCTCCCCCCCAAGGTCCCAACCTCATCGACAAAGCTCGTCGAGTCAAACGCCCCCTTCTTGTCCCTCCCTGCCAAGAAGCTCTCAGGCGGCCCAAAGAAACTCGGCCTCACCCCGCCCAGATCAACCACCACCTTTTGCACAATGATCCCCGGCATCAACGCCCAGATGCGCAGCGTATACGCCCCCTCGCGCGCCACCTTGAAGCTGCTGCGCGTAAAGCTCCCCTGCCGTCCCCAAACGCTGTCCGCGACGGCACCTCCCCAGCCGTCAGGCATGTTTCCGCCCACCGTCGGTCCCACGGGGCGCACCACCGTCGGCTTCGGCTGCGCCTCGCCCGCCGGGAAGAGCGCGATGGCGTACTCGACCGGCACATCCTCGCCTAAAAAGTTGAGCACCGGTGACAGGTACAGCGACACGTTGGCCGCCGAGTGGTTGGTGAAGAGGTACACGCTGTACTCGAGCGCCGGCGCCGTGTCGACGCTCAGCTTCTCGGCCCCCTGCGGGACGAGGCCGACACCGCTGCCGGTGCGTCCGTAGTTGGCGAACGTGTGGTAGCTGACGTTGGCGCCGCCCGACTGCGCGGGGGCCTTGATGGCCTGGTAGTGGGCGCCCGTGATGGCGACGACGCCGTCGGACTCGACGAAGCCGGTGGAGAATGAGGAGGGGACGACGCGGTTCACGACGGGGACCTGCACCATTGGTGCCTTGAAGCTATACCGATCGATTCCGCGGCACGGGGTGGTCACGTTGATGTTGATGGTGCTGGCATAGGGGGCCGGAGGGGCGTTGGCCCAGTCGATCGAGACGAGGACGCGCGTGTCGGAGCCCTTCGCGCCCACGGTGCCCTTGGACGGAGAGACCTTTACCCACGGCTGCCAGGGGACCGCCTCCCACTCGCACTCTTTGGTGCCGCGCGTAAAGACATCAAAGTAGCGTGCCGAGGGGCCATAGGGGTCGAGCGGGGGAACGGCGAGGGTATTCCCCGAGTTGGAGTGGTACTTGTCGTCGCCGCCGATGGTGGCGTTGGAACCTTCGACGCCGACTCCTACGTGTCCGGCGAGCGAGGGGAAGTTGGTCTGGACATGGATCATAGCCGGCAGGCTATTGCGCATCGGCTGCTGCCAGTATCCGTCATAGCCCAGGTGAGTTTCTGCCATGGTCAGCTAACTGTGTCAGTCTTTCGTCAAGGACCAGCAACTCACGGTCCATAAAGTGCTTCCACTTCCCGCCGAGAAGCGCATCCCACCGCATCGTGAGGTTGGCATCCTGCTGCGACAGCGCCAGGACATCGCTGATGACATCGTTGGCCGAGTTCCTCTTCTGTCCCGCGTACAGGTTATTCCGCGCTCCGCCGACCTGGATCCGGGTCAAGATCTCGCCGGCCATCGACGGCTGCAGAACCGTCTGAAAGAATGTCGCCTGCAGCGCCGCCGGGAGCTTGTCGAAGATGGCCTGCGCATCCGCCACGAGATTCGCCCACTGCTCCAGCACCGCCTCGGCCTCATTGTAGTTAATGAGCGAGTACACGTGCGGCTCGACGAGCTCAAACTTGCGCCGGCTGGCGTACATGCTGTACCTCTGCACGACGTTCGAGATCTCGGCCGCATACGCCGGCGCAAACTCGCGGGTCGCCCACAGCCGCGTCCACTCGTCGGTGCTGTCGACGTGCCAGCGCTTGGTGTCATACGCCAGGTCAAAGAAGTGGTTGATGGGCAGTTCCAGCGCCTTCATGTCGCCGACGTTGACGATCCAGATGCGGTCCGCGCCGCGTGCATACGCCATGTGCATCTGCTCGGCCGTCTTGCTCAGCTGGATGGTGTTGATCCACTTGTAGTCGCGCACGTCGCCGACGTAGTCAAAGTGGTAGTAGACGCCCGCTCCGCCGGCCCGGCCGCGCTCCGCCGCCGTCGGCAGCCGGCGCACGTTGCCCCAGTTGTCGTCGGCCCACAGCAGCGTCACGTCGTCAGGCACCTCGAGTCCATGGAATAGGTACGACATGACCTCCTTGTACAGGCACCACGCCTGCGGGACCTTTGTGATGTCAACACCCCCCAACCCCTCGGCGATCAGGTCGCGCTGGTTCTTGACGAGCGTCTGCAGCATCTCGACAATGTGCTCGACACCAAGGCCTTCAATGGCCGTGTCGCCGGTGCCGCGCATGCCGACGGTCCACAGGCTGTTGCGCGCGTAGGGCTTGGCGCGCTGGATGCCGTAGCGGAAGTAGTCGTCGATGGTCTCGTTGTTGAGGTTGTACGCCCACGGGCCCTTGTAGAACTTGCCAAACTCGTTCTGCGCACGCATCAGCGGCTCCGTGTGCGAGGTGCCGAGCACGATCTCGTACGCGTCGGCCAGCGGCTGGTTGCCCGGGTCGTCGACCTCGAACATGCTCGCCCAGAGCGCGGGCCAGATGTAGTTGGCCCTGAGCCGCAGCAAGACCTCGAAGATGAGCCTGTAAAACTCCGGTCCATACCCCGGGCCGTACGCCGTGTCCGGGAACCGCTCCCTGCCAACGTCAGTCCCCCTCCCACCCCATCACACGTCAGGGGGACAATACTCACGAAACCCACCCCGTCAACGCCGGCTGCTCATCGTTCAAAAAGAACCCCCTATACCTCACCGACGGACTCCCCTGCACCTTCTTCCCCACCACCACCCAATGCTCCTTGCTCACCTTGGGCGGCGTGTCCGTCCAAAAGTACCACGGACTGACCCCAATCTGCTCGCTGACATCGTAGATCCCAAAAATCGTCCCCCGCGCGTCGCTCCCCGCAATCACCAGCGCCCGCGCCGTCCCCGGCACCGGGTCATCCACCACCTGGCTCGTAAACGCCTCCCACTTGCCCTGCGTCGCGGATACGTCCAGCTTCCCGGCGGCGACGAGCGCGTCGATGACAGTCGATTTGCCGATCGTGCCGGCGATGATGACGACCTTGGCGGGGGCTGGGTCTGCGTACGTCGGGCCAGCGAAGAAAGAAGGGGCGAGGGTTGTGAACTACACATACATCAGCAACCGCCACCTCCCTTCAAAACTCAGGGGAAGACAAACATGAGTATTATTCAAATTATTCACCCCCGTAAACTCATACCTCGCCGGCTTGGCCCCCGCCTTCCCACAGCTCAGCGTGTAATTCACCCCGGTAACTCTACCAAAGTCCTGCGCCAAGTCGCCCGCCGCGCGGATCACGCCCCAGTGGTCATCGTCCGAGACGAGGATCTGTCCGCCGCTCGCGACGGGGCCGCCGGCGATTTGGAAAGCTGACGCGCTGTTGTTGGTGCTGATGGAGATGATGCGCTCCTGGCCGAGGGCCGTGACGACGGCCGCCGCGGGGAGGAGGGCTAAGGCCCTGAGGGTTGGGAGGTGCATCGCGGTTGGGGCGAGGGCTGTCGCGGTCAGTTAGGAGGCGCGTGGAAGGTTGGTACATGGGCGGCGGGGGCCGGGGAGGTTATTATGGCTGTCACCATGCTGAAGCGGCGCAATATATCCAGCCCAGCCGGGCGGGTGGGATGTGGTGGTGCGGCCATATGACGGTATGCAGGAACCAGATGCGGAGGTTGGAACCCAGAAGAGAGTAGCATTGCATCCGGAGAAGGGGGATGGACCGCTGGATGCCGGCGTGGTGGGTAAATAGATTAACCACTCGGGAGGGTTGGATGGGGCTGCCCACCGTTGTTGTTACCTCTGTGGGTATGGCAGTGCCCAGTCTCCGGGCTTGGTTTACACGTAATCGCATCGCTTGCAAGAATACGGGTAAAGATGGTATTCGGGCTTGGTTTGGGGTCGTGTAAGTCCCTTGTGGGTTGTTCTCGCGATGAGGCGAGAGACGGCAAGCTGGCCGGGTTCCAGGAATGGCGGCCGATGACCTTTCAGAAATTAAATAGAACAATGCATGCTCGGTTCACTCTCCATCCCCTTGCAGTGTCAGCATCTTCCTATTTTTGTTCCAAAATTCGGGGACTGGATCGTGAGTGAGATGCTCCTGGGACATCACCAAATCACCAACACCTCCAAAACTCCAACACTCTGACATCATCAGAAATGTCGATCATCTACTCCCCCATCCAGTAGCACGGCCCACTTCTCCTCTGACAGTCAGTCAACCTTATTCCCGGAGACGGCGGACTGAGAGGTCACATCGTCCAAAAATGGAGATCGCTGTATTAACCGGCCTCCCGGTCAGTACAACAGCGAAAAAGAACGGAGACGAGAGCGTCCTTGACTTGGCGTCGTCCATTCCCCTCCCGGGATTTTCCACCAATCGCCTCATGTCCTCGATAGACCGGAAACCCAGGCCGTGATCAATGATGCCGTTGTCACTGCGCAGATCACTTTATCAACCCACTTGGCTGGGATTGGCGTTTTCGGAACATCGCGAGATGCCCGGATGCTCACGGCATGTGGGTGGAGTGTTCCTCTGATCGTTGGGGATCTGATCCGAATTGGGGTTGACGGCTCTGTGTACTTGGGCAGGCAAAACACTCCTGGGTAGCATGACATCAATTGATAGAGCTGCTTTGGTGTTACATCTTTAGAAAACACAGGTGCTGGTTACCTTGAGAGTGATACAGTCAACCAATACGGCTCTTACCAGTACAATTCAGGCACAAGATGCCTTGCCGTCAAGTCCTCTGCGCCTAACCACGCCCCAACTGTTCAAGGCAGGTTCATGGTCTTATCTTACTCCTCCCCGACGCCTGGCTGCGTCCGTGAATGGGGGGATGGTCCCAGGCGACCCAGGGAGCAGGGCCATGGTCATGGAAATCTTGTGCTCTGGGCCGACTCCGTGGGTTCCTCCCTGCCGCTTCTTCTCCAGCACCTCCGAGGTTCTCAATCGAGCAGGCGTCTCTACGCCACTGCGGTAAACCTGTACCTCGAGAGAAGTGCCATCTTCTCCTCGGGGCTGACTTCGTTGTCGGCATATACCATCCGTGTGTTCTTGTCCTTGTCCTTCTTGCCCTTCTTCTCCCCACCTGCATCGTCGGCCGGCTTGCCTGCTGGCTTGATGCCGGCCTCGGCCATGCGTATCATCTGGTCAATGTCGTCGCCGTGCCTTGCTCCGCTCGAGATCAGCTCGTCCACTGTTGACGCGCCCGCGGGGTAGCCTGGTGGTGGCGCGCCGGCACCGTTGAACATGTAGGGCAGTTGTTGTGGGAGGGCGGCAGGGGCGCCGCCGCCAGGAGGTCGTGCGGGGAGGTTGAAGGCTGAGGGGGCTCCCGGGGGAGGAGAAGGCCCAGGCGGGTAGGCCGGAGGGTAGGCATGGGCTGCTGGGAAGGGCGGCGCGCCCGGTGCCCCTGGTGGTGGGTACGGGAATCCAGCTTGAGGAGGGGGGAAGGGAGATGCCTGGAGGATGATCAGCGCCGCGACTCGGCAGACAGAGAGCTGGGGTGGAAGAGAACTTACGCCTTGGCTCGGGCTTTGGCCATCAGCGGGCACATGGAGAGGTGCACCAGTACCCCCGGCTGCCTTTTGGGCAGTGACCCTCGCACGGTGCTCGGCCAAGCGCTTCTTGATTTCCTCTGGTGTCTCAATCTTGATCTTCTTGGCTGGGCCTTGGCCGCCCGACTGGCCCGGTGGCGGGTTGCCTGTGACTGCATGGCGCTCGGCCTGGGCGGTGTAGAAGTTTGTGATGATGCGCTGGTTGTGCTGCTGCAGAATTTCTTCTGGTACGCCCTCCATTCCAAAGATTTCGATGTCGAGGCCCTGTCGGTTAGGGAGGGCATTCTCGACCTTGTCAAGACTCTCTTTGTGTACTTGGTTCATGTGAACGGAGAGACCTGGGGAGAGCGTGTGTCAGTCACTGATGTGTCCGCCAGACACAGGATGATGATGAGGAAGGCCATACCTCCAGCCGTGTTCAGCCTCTTGCCGCATCGGTCGCATTTGAAGTGTTTCGCCTTTTGGTGGGAGATGAGGAGCTTGAGATCTTCAAAGTCGCGTTCGCCTGCGTGGAGAGGTTAGCTGAGATGGACGAACATGGAGGGGACTGGGTGGACTGACAGTAGTAGCACCATGGACGAGCGAGGATGTCCTCGACGTCGGGGTGGCCGCGCTTCTTCTTGCCCATCTCGACGATTGGATCCGGTATCGTGAGAACAAAAGTTAGCTCAAAGCGATTCGTTCAATTGATGGCTGACGTCGCGTGAAGAAACGTAAAGCAGCAACAAGGCGAGGTCGAGCTTGGTCGTGATGGCGGATGGGAGATGGGGGCTGGAAAGGGTGCGACATCCAAGCTCCCGCCCCAAAATGTTGCGTCTGCCTTCGTCGCGACCAATTCGCGCTAGCTTCTTGTGGCCAAGCGCCCCAAAAACACGTGATCTCGACCACAGCCACAACCCCAACCCTTGCTCCCTCGCGTTGAATGAGACTCTTGTCACTTGCATGAGTTGAAAGTTCCCTCGGGTTGACTTTCCACGTGCTTGGTAGAGTTCCTAAAGTTCCTGGTGACCTATGTCTTTTTGGCCGTTCCTCCCCGCTCTCACTTCCGAAATGACGAGACCATTCTTGCATATTCTTCCCTTCAAATGGACAACTTGGACCTGTCTGATTCCATCTCCTGAACAACTTCCTGGCGTGGCCCCCTTCAGTCGGATCCCCAACGATAACCATGGCCGGCCAGCGACGCGACTCTTTTCCATCACTTAAGTATACGAAGCCTCTTCGGTCTCTTCGGTCACGTCTGATCATTCGTGATCGTGCCCCGCCGCCTCACACACCAGCCGAACCTCTCCCAGGGTCCCAACCTCCATCATCAACCACCATCCCCAACTCGTCTGCTCCTGTTGAGAGACCTCCAGTCCCTCGGTCCCCTCCCGCTCCAGAGGCCCATCCCCCGCCAGTTGTCCATCCCCCGCCACATGTTGCATCATCTTCACCTCTACCCAAACAGGCCTTTACCCCCGCGGAGCAATGCCACCAGCTCCAGCTCATCTTCTCCCGCCACCCATGGTCCCGCCTCTGGGGACCCCGACCCACAACATTTGCCTCCGCCTTGAACACGGCCGCCCTCGGCGGCCGTGAGAAGATCCTCAACGAGCTCTTCGCCCTAGGCGTACACCTCCAAGGAAACATCGACCACACCCTCCCAACCACAACGCCCATGCATGAGGCTCTCCGCGGCCCCAAGCCCTGGCTGGCTATCCAATTTCTCGAACGCCACTATCTTGACGACGGCCAAGCCAGCGATTTACTCGAGTCCAAGGACGCCAACGGCTGTACACCCCTCCACCTCGCCGCCCAAGCCGGCGAAACCGCCATCGCAACGGCATTCATCGACATGCACGGCGCCGCGCTCGATCCCGTCGACAACATCGGCCGCACACCGCTCCACCTGGCCGCGCGAGTCAACCGCACCGAGATGATCGACATGCTTCTCGAGCACGGGGCGGACGCGACCCTGGTGGCGCCACGGCTGTGGCTCTTTGACAAGCGGCAGCTTTCAGCCGAGGAGGCTAAGAAGCGGGAAGGCCTGCTGGGGAGCTTCACCTTTATTTACAAGACGCTGCAGAGCGCATCGCAGAGGAGAAACCAGGAGGGTGACAAGGGTGCGGTCCACGACGATGACGGGGAGGGTCTGTACGTGTACGTTGACGACGACGAGGAGAATGTGGACCCCGGCGCGACTTCAACCAAGTCCGCGGTCCGTTCGTCGTCGGCAGCATCACCCCGGCCCCCGAGTTTGGGGAGCGCCGCGGTCCCTTCGTCATCGGGAGCAAGAACCCAGCCCCGGAGCGTGGAGGGTGCCGTGGCCGGGCCAAGCGCCCCACGGCCTGTCTGGGGCCTGGGAACTCCCGCTAGGAAACCCAACAGCGCTTCGGTGGGGGGCGCCGCCTACAAGCAAGCCAAAGTTGCAGCGCGAGAGGAGGCGGACAACGCAAGGCGCCGGGAGAAGCGAGCCCGCAAAAGGGCGGAGAATAACGAAAGCGCGCTTTCTTCGTCTGAGTACGCTATATGGCTGGGGGACGTCAATTTGCTACTTGGTGAGTCAAAGAGGCAGAAGGAGAGGAATCGCCGAGAAGAGGAGGCGCTGCTCAAGAAGCTTTGAGGATTGGGATTGGCAGCACTTGATGAATCGTTATGACGATGGATGACGTACTGACTGCCAGCTCAGTATCTGCCTATGAATATCGGTGTTGCTGACTTTACAAACCGGAACAGTGGACAAGGGATTATTTGCGTATAACCACAGTCTGAACGTATAGATATTGGGAATGCTTTGGTTCATTCATCGCATGGGAAGAGATGGAAGGTATCCCTTGGTACTCCTAGATACCATAGACCTGAGCGCCCATAGACCTTGAATATATTTGCTACCTTCTTTGAATTCCTTCTGCAATGACATGCCGTGCCGCAAATCTGAGTCAGTCCATTCCGAGGAATCCAAGGCAACTTGCAAAGACTACCTACGCTCTGGCAGCCCTGGTTTGTTTGTTAGCGCGAGACATTCAAGCGACATTTTAAAGCTGCACATCTTTTCCATTAGGTTCCAATAGTCGGAACCCGAGGCCTTGGAGTCCAGGACTCGAGGCTTGTAGTCCTATCAGGTAGGCCTCGCTTCCTTGTGAAAAGGTCTCGCTCTTCCTTGAGAAGATCTAGTCGGTTTAGATGAACGCGCCTCGAGTTCGGACTACTAACTACAAGGCCTTCGCAAGTATCTTGAATGTCTCGCGCTACTAACAAACAAACTAGGGCTGAGTGTACAATAGAGAGAAGACTGGTCAACTTAAGGACAGGTTGCGAGAAGCATTAATCCCACGATGGGGTTACTATCAAAATGTCAATCCCAATCGAGAAAATCAACCGCAAGACGAAGATGAGGCATCGCTCCCGTGAAGCTTGTTCGATTCGTTGGAACCTGAATTCACATTTGGTATCAAGTAGTGCATAAATCACTCCACACGACCCCGAAGTCCTCCCCCCTGAACAGAGTCTTGGCCTCGTCAACCGAGCAGTTTGGCATTATCACCCTTTGGATTATTGCAACCTATCATCCCCCTCATACTCCATTCCGACCCCTAAACGGCCAACTGCTCGCTCTTCTTGTGCTCGACATTCTCCTCGGTGAAGACGCCGCCCGCCTTGTCGCTGTTGTGTCCGCTCCCGCCCAACAGCTGCGTCAGGCCAATCTCGCGGTTGATGTGGTCCATGAGGTCAAAGTCGGCCTGGGCGGTACCCTCGGAGCCAAAGATGACGTCCTGTATCACTCCTGTCAGCAATGTCCCTCATATTTACGTAAAGGGGGGCAACTCACCATCTCCTCAAGCGTCAAACGCTTCGTCTCGGGCACAAAGAACCAAATAAACGCCGCGCCGATATACGTCAGCAGCCCAAACAGAATGTACGTCCCGTACGTGATGCTCTCGAGCATATCGGGCGTGACCTGGCCGACGATAAAGTTATTCATCCAATTGCTCGACGCGCCCAGCGCGACACCATACGGCCTCGTGCTGAGCGGCCAGATCTCAGCGACAATGATCCACGCGCAGGGGCCCCACGAGTAGCCAAAGTGGACGACAAACAGCCAGACCATGCACACGGCGGCCCAGCCGGCGGCGGCGTGGTTCTGCCAGTCGCCAATGTTCTTGGCCACGAGCACGGCGATGATGATGTGGCACGTGGCCATGCCGATGGCGCCGATGGTGAGCACGGGCTTGCGGCCGACGCGGTCAATCCACAGGACCGAGGGGATGGTGGCGAGGAACATGACGATGCCGACGACGCCGGTGGCGAGGAGGGAAGTGGTCGTGCTGCTGAGGCCCAGCTGCTCGAAGATAGAGGGCGCGTAGTAGAGGACGGCGTTGATGCCCGTCCACTGCTGGAAGAACATGGTGACGGACGCGACGATGACGCGCTTGAACATGGACCGGGTTTGGAACAGCTTGGCGATCGAGACGAACTGGAGCTTGAACGAGTTCCAGGCCGTGTGCTCGGCGAGATGGGGGAACAGCTTGGCCACGCTGCGCTTCTCGAATTGGGACTGCGCCTTGATCTCGAGGAATTCGAGCTGGACGAGCTCATTGTCCTCGGGCAGGCCACGCAAGTCGGAGAGCACTTTGCGGGCCTCTTCCTCGCGACCGTGGTGGACGAGCCAGCGCGGGGAGAAGGGCATGAAGATCATCCCGATGAAGAGAATGACGGCCGGGAGGAGCTGCAGGCATGTGGGAACCAGCCAAGCGGCGTCCTTCTGCTCTCCCAGCTTCGTTCCGCCGATAAAGTTGGTGCCGCTGTGGCATGTCAGTTCATCTGTCTGGGGATGTTGAGGAAGGCAAGCAGTCTTACTAGTCAATCCAGAAGCTGATCATGATACCGAAGCAGATGGCAAGCTGCTGGGTTGCCACCAGCGCACCGCGAACTTCGGGGGGGGCGACCTCGGAGTTGTAGATGGGGATAATCATGGCCATGCTTCCGACTCCCATACCACTGCGTGTATGTCAGCTTCCAGTCTTCCCTTCCGACCCGGCAATGAGGAGAGCTCGTACGTGATGAATCGACCGGCGAGAATGGCATTGGGACCAACGGTTTGGGCGGTGGCCTGGATGACGACGCCGATCATGAAGACGAAGCAAGCCACGAGCACACCATACTTGCGCGACAACGTCTCGGCAAGGAAGCCGGAGAGAAGTGTGCCGAGCCAGGCACCCAGTTCGAGAATGGCTGTGAGCCAACCCTTCTTGGTCTGATTTGTAGTGTACTCGCCCATGTCTACACAGAGGAAATGTGAGCAGCTGTAACTCTTGACAGGCAAACGACGACGAGGTCGAGGGACTGGGGGTACTTACGGGCCTGGAAAGACGGCATGGCCAGGACACCAGAGAACATGCCCTGGTTGTAACCATAGAGAACACCACCGATGCAGGCGAAGGCGGCAATCCTGAAGACCTTGAAGTTCTTCCACAGAGCAGACGGACCGCTCTTGCCCATCATGGCCTCGCGCTTGTGAAGCACGGCATCGTAGATACCGGCGCCAGTGCCGACCGCCACCATCTTTGCTCTTTCCCAGTGATCACTTGGGTGTTGTCGGAAGAGGCAGACCAAAGTCGCCTGTGTTGGTGGTATAGTCGATCAGGAACCGTCTGATCGGGCTTGGTCGAGAACTTCAGCACGAAGCAGGAGATCGGAGGACACAAGACGGAGAGCCAGAGCAGCGGGATCCCTCTTGTTTTGACTGCTCACCCTGGTCCCCAGAAGGTCGAACGAGCCCGGCGGCGTCGCATCGGCCCCGCCCATCTCGCATCCAACCCGTGTCTGTGATATCCTAGACCGAAGTTCCGGTAATCCCCAGTTCCAGTTCTTACCACTGCTGACTTAGATTGGTGAGTCTGGACTGCTCGCTCTGTTGCACAATGCCACTCGGGGTGTAGGGCCGGCCTTGTGTCTGGATCCTCGAGGCGTTGGGTTGGAAGCTGTTCGCTGCCGCGCGAATCACGTCGAGCGCCCTTCCCCCAGACAGACGAGGACGGTAGTGATCGGTCGTAAGCACGCCGAACATCCCTGTGCATGGTTGACGTGAACCATGGAACTGAGGGGTAGCCGGAGCCCTGATCCCGGTCTACACGTGCCGGTGCAAGTCGGTCAACAACCGTCCATCATCACCTCGGACCCGGGTGAATTTCGTTGCGAGGGTGTGAGCTCTCATGGAAACAAGGGTCCAAAGGTCCAGGGCGACGAATCCTCCTCTTCTCCAAGCTTGAAGGAGCATGGGACGTGATGTTTCCCCGGAGGCATCCCTGAACGACTCCACGACTCTCTTCCCCAGGATTTTCATCCATCCGGAACAAGAAGGTGGAATCTGGGGGCTGGGGAGGCGGAGAAACGTTCCACAACAACCATCGACTGATTGTGGATCCCCGATATCATTCATTGACGGCGGATTGGGACACGGGTAGTGAAGACGACGGGAGCTCCAGGTTCCTACTCGTGCGGCTTAGATGCCTTGGTTGCGTCGAGGGTGAGGTTACCTTCGCAGCGGTCGTGCATATAGCCTGAATCGCTTGGTTCCGTGGCCCGCCAGCACCTCATTGGCGGATGCCGCAAACAAGGGTTGTGATTGAAGAAAGAAGAGCGAAACGGCAGCCACATGGAAACATGTATCGGGCCTATTCATCGGCTATCGGGTTGGTCTCGCGGGAGCGCTCTGGGCGTGGAGGTGGTGGCGTCAAATGCCGCCTTGGCCTCTTTAATATCCCGAGCCAAGCAATGTCAAGAGCCTGAGGGGAGGAAATTGGCGTTCAAGCCACAATTGAGTGCCGATATAGGCAAGAAAAAACGGTGGTGGGATAATTGTATGCCCGTGGGCAGCTGTAGATGACCCAACGAGGTTGTCTTTGGGAGAATGCGGCGGAGCTTGCGACAGCTATACCCCGGGTCGGTACTCCATTCTTGACTTCTCGGAACCAATGGCAAGCTCGAGATAATTTTCGAAGAGCGGAGTGAGGGGAGCTCGAAATCCTTTGAGGAAACCTGGTGACCAAGGGCAAGATATCTTGGAAGGGAATCCTTGATGTGAACCATCTTCTTCAGGGACGTCCGCGAGGCTCGAACTACTGTTTGCGATCCCCTGAGAAGGACTGTGGATGAGGGGGTTCTCAGGTCGTTTCTGTTCCAGTGGCCTCCATCGTCAACAGAGAGAGAGAGGTGGGAGGAGCGCAACCATCACCAGAGCTCCCCGGCCCGAATGCGTGATCCGGGACGTACAGACGGGAGTGTCGCCTGGGTGGCGTACTAACCCTAGCATATGTGCCGGGTTCTTTTGGTTCCGTTCCGGTGTGTCGTCCTCGACAGTCGGCGGCGTGGCGTGGCCATCCTGAAGTGAAGCTTGTTTGCTGGGGAGAGATGCTGGACTGTCTTGGAGCAGCCGTGCTGCTGTCCATTTTCAGGTTTGGGTGAAAATCTCCACACTTGCGCTGCCTCCACAGCACTCCGCAGTTCAAGTTTTCCCCGCGTTCTGACCTGCACGGGCGGGGCACGGGAATGACAGAACGACGACTTGCGGCGAGCTGGACCCAGCGAGCCAGCTACTGGTCTGGCTTTCTCTCCGCTCGCATGGCTCTAGACCCCGTGTTGCTTGGTGACGTCCATGGCTGGCGTCGTTGGTGTAAAAGTCAGCCGGGCGCTGAAAGGGGCTGGGAGACAGGAGTCTCGTGATGGTAGCCTCGGCCCAGTTTGAGCGATCCAGGCCAACAATTCCATATTCCCTCGCGGCCAAGTGGCTGATTGCTTTGGCGCGAGCAGACTGACAAGGTGGTTGAGAATCAAGTCTTGCGTGAAAGAAGAGAGACTCGGCCCCCAATACCTATATATCTGTTCTGGATTAGGACGGGGAGGGGCTGCTTAGCAGGTCGGATCGGGCCGGCCTCGGTCACAGACACGGCAACGGAACGACCCCATCCGGGACGGCCGTGGTTGGCCGTCATGTCGCGGGCTCAGCCGGGCTTGGGGCGAGGTGGCCGAGTTACAGAGGCCACGGGGCCGGCCATCACCGGGCCGTTGGCGGCCGACGCCAGGGCTGAGTTGTTTCGAGACCGAGGCTTGGCGAAACAAACGTGGATTTTGGAAGTGAAGGCGGGTTGGCTCGTCGGGTCTGCATCTGGCTCTGAGAAAGGACGAGGCGGGACTTGAGATGTCAAGATCTGGCCACGGTCAACTCCGATGACCCAAGTGAACAAACTCGATGTTGTCCATGACTGGCAGGCAATCAGACCGCATTGAGACGGAAACGACAAAGACTTGAAGATCCCGCCCAGCCTCTCCCAATGTCGAATGTCGGGCTGGTCGGACCCAGGAACGCCGACTGGGAAGTCTGGATCTGGGTACGGAGCACGCTGCGGTTGGGCTGTCAACAGGCGCCGAGGGCGAAGCGCCGCGACAAATGAGCGACTCGACAAAGAGTGAGGGGTTCCCTGTTTGAAACACAGGGCTCGGAAGGATGAATAAGGTTGTCTGCTTGCCTCGACATGATACATGCACACAATGGCAGCAGTCTGAAGGGAAAAGGCGAAGCGAGTGGAAAAAGACGACGCCAACTCTCAGCACCGCAGAGAAAAAAGTCAACCCCCCAACATCGGCGCCCGCGGAAACAACGATGATCTCCCTCGCAGCCCGTCTGTACCTGGCATGGAAGTTGCGGGCTCGGGTGATTCGGATGTACCCTCCCGCCTCAAAAGGCGGACAGGTACTTGGCAGAAAATGGGCTAATATCTGGATCAGCCAATGAGCACGACACGGGACCTTGGGGTATGTGCGTCATCCCAAATTAGCAGGGGGAGGTCCAAGCTGCTTTGGGCAAGGTGTGAGAAGCTTGACGCCGTCTTGCCGCCTGCCACAAGCTGCCAAGTTGACGCGCGCGTCCAACGCAGCTTCCCAGCAGCCAAACGTGCCTTCCCAACTCTCGGGTCCTTTTTCCCTTCAGAGGAAAGGGCCAATTGCATGACTTCCGGATCTATGGACTGTTAATTTGCCCATTTTGCCTCGCGCTGTTTCAGGTCATTTAGCTGCGTTCGGCTGATTGCTGCCATTTGGCGGTTGACTGTGTGCCCTTGGGCGCTCATTTCCGACTCCTCGGAAAGCCGGATTTGCGGAGCAATCGCAATCGCAGTCATGGCAATCGCTGCCAGCGCCCAAACAGACGCGCCGGCGGCTACCGATGCTCTCGCTTCTCTCGCTTCCAAACTCTTCCCCTCGGCCTCGTTCAAACTCGCACAACTCAACCCGACATGGCCAGCTTCATTTTGCCCGGCCAGCATCGTCATGCCGTCCACCCGTCGCTCAAGGAAGGCCCTTTACCTTACCCTACCTCCAGCGCCCACAGCTACCAACAAGCGCGGGGCTCCCCACTCCGACACCACCTGCGGCAGTCCCTCGGCTACCGGCTGTTGTCGTCGTCGGCGTCGGTTGTGCAATGTACGACCCTTTACAATTTCGTTGGCGCTCCCCGTCATTGTCGCGCGCCAGCGTCAGTCGATCCGCCCGTCATGTTTCTTTGTCTCTGCGTATCCGCGTCGCATTTTCCTCTGTTCCGCTCAGTCGGGTCGGTGGTTGCTTCGGACGAGAGATCAGTCTGACAAGGCGACCACTCGAAGAGGCGACGACTCGAAAAAGCGGACGGTGGATGGGGCTGGCCGTATCGGCAGCCTCCCTCCCTCGGGGTGGCCCGGCTCTCTCACAACAATGTTTCGTTTCTCGGCTGGCAGGCTCCCGAGTTCGCCCCCAAGCCTCTTGACAGCAGCCCGAGGTGGGTTGCACCCGTCTTGGTTCTACGAGGCAGCGAGTGTTGCCCTTGGGGCCAGATTGTCAAGATGGGCGGGTGCAGGCATCGCCGACATGGACGAGGTGGTACGGCAAGGCAAAAAGCCTTGGTGTTGTTGTGCTCGAGGCTCGCGGCGGCTAACACCTCGACCAGCCGCTCTGTGGTTCTCTCTTCTATTTTTGAAACACAGCTGCATGTCTTCCGCTCCCGCATCCCACACCCACAACGAGCCCTCCCGCATCATGGTACCCCCTCCACCGGCACCTTGTGCAGTGTAGCTTGGCCCGTAGCTTGGCCCGCGGTCGACCTGCCGCGCTCGGTACTTGGCTCCTCTGCGCACTCTTGGTGCAGGGCAAGGTCCCTCCTGAAGGTCGCTGAGGGGAGGTCCCTTTGCACTACACCCATGCCTCCCATAGGCGAAGCGGCCGCGGAACGCCAGAGAGAGAGACGCGAGGCGGAACCTCAACGCCATGAGTCCCCTTTTCCAATTTCATGGCCCTCTTGGTGCCCCGTTCCCCTCTTGCTGCTCAGCGCTCTGGTCCGTCCGGGCTTGCGTGGATGCCATCTACCATCTCATCGAAACCCCGGTCTTGGCACCTGGAGCCGCCCCCCTGCCGGATCAAGCTCCCGTGGCTGTTATATGCTAACCGCCCTCCGGGAGAGCGCCGTCTCTGGACTCCACCCCAGGTGGTCTTGTTCGTAGCCGCCCACCTTCAGACAGACGCCACCCCGAAACTCGCCAGCCATTTACAAAGGCCCTTTCCTCCTACATGAGCTCTTTCAGACACACTCCCCAGTTTCGAGTCGTCAGTTTGTTGTCAAGAACACCCTCGTTTCAGATCTCTGCCCCCGGGACATCCATCTCCATCAACACAGCCGGGAAACACCCCACAGGGTTTGGTTGTCTGGATTTGTTTCTACTTTCGTCCCATCCACAGCATCCAAGACGACCTCTATAAGTCGCCGGCCTGTCCTTCTCCTCGGACCGACCTTGAGCCTCTCTTTCAGACCCTTCGAGCCCAATCGACCCGCCGCGACCCGACCCAATCGTCACTTACCTCTTCCCTTTTTTTCCTTGCCTTTTTTTTCCTTCCTACTTTCCTATCTAGTACCTTCACCTCTCGTTCTTCTTGCCCGCCCTTCGTTTGACACGAAACGCCGGCCTCATCCACTCCGACCCTGTCCCACCTCCCAGCGAGATTACTTGGACATATCGAGCTTTGGCATCCGGTTTGACCGCACCGTCGCTCTCTCTAATCGCCCTGTCACTTGGCCCAGCCTCAACATCATACCTTCGCTTCTTCGACATCACCCCGCCTCGCCACCACCCTCCCCCCATAGGGAGATACAGAGGGCTCAGAACCTGAGCAGCCTTTCGTTGGACCATGCCAAAGTTGACGCGTGTGCCGGGTCAACACCAATATCAGCAACAACTCCCCGTTTCTCTCCCTCAGACAGCGCCCGTCATGTCCTACTACCCCGCCAGCCAACGGCAGCTCCCCGCGTACTACGAGAGTCTCGCCACATCGGCCGCCGCCCCAATGGCCATGTCATCTTACGACCCCTATGGTGTACCGCAGCTCCAGATGCCGACCGCCAGCACGGCCACCATGGGCGGCCCCGTGGGCGGATCACTCCCACCCCAGCACCGAGCCTCTTCGGGAGCGTGGAACCAGGATGACGACCAGGCCCTCTTGCGACTGAGAGCGATGGGCAAGAACTGGAACCAGATCCAGCGCGAGGCTTTCCCCAGCAAGACAGGCAATGCGTGCCGGAAACGACACGAGCGGCTCATGGAGCGTCGGGGCCAGAATGACTTTGACAACCGCAAGCTGGAGCGGTTATCCAAGGAGTACATGAGCATGCGCAAGGAGATCTGGCAGCCTTTGGCCCAACGCTGCGGCGAGAAGTGGAACGTCGTCGAGATGCAGGTATGTTGATGCCCATCCATTTCTTTGGCTCTCTGCCATTGGAACGCTGCCCCAAAACATGCCGAACCCAACTGACCCCGCGTTCGCCGACAGTGCATGTCCAATGGACTCAAAAACATCCAGTCGCATGCTCGGGCCTACGCCAGGCGGGAACGCCTCGAGTCCGGCCAGCCTCTGGGGCCCTACGACGATGACAGCGGCGTGTCAGGCATCGGCCTCACCCCCATCGAGGACATGGCCGACTACAGCAGCCCCGAAACGGGCTCGGCCGGCGCCCGCTCGACCCCCGGCGGCAGCTCCAACGGGGGATCGTCGACCCACCACGCCTCTTTCAGCACCAACATGCACCACGCTCAACAACCCAGTTACCACCAGGGGACTTATCACCAGAGCGGATACCAGCCGCAACACGGCTACAGCAACAGCGTCTCGAGCACTGGAACGGCTGGGTACGCGCAGGCCCAGACCTCGTCCAGCCAGGGCGCCAGCCCGTACATGAGCAATCGGCTGCCTGGTGTGGGTGACCTGACGAACCTGGGCATCAACTCGCTGATCAGCCGCGGCCCGGGCAATGGGTCATGATGTCTCTTATTGCTGGGCTTTCTTTTCTTCCGTCATATATACCCCAACACTCTCTTCAATGTCCATCTACCAGCAACCTACTGTTGCTTTAATATCCACCCACCAACGGTCATTTTCTTCGTCATCGGCGCACATCTTTCCGCCCTCTCACATGGCACACAAAATCGGCATTTTCGGGATCGAGGGGTTCGCGGCATTTACGACTGCATGAGACTTTTTTCACTCCTTCCACGACAGTCCTTTTTTCTCTCTTCCTTTCCTATTCTCTCTGGGCATTTACAGGAGTACGGCAAGGCGTTTACGGGTCAGTGTTGTTACCGTGTTTCGCGACCAAAACATCGCCGTCGCTGAGATTAGGGCGTTGGTTGGACTTGGTCGCTTTCCTTGTCATTGGGGACGGGGGGTTATGGCTTCGGGTTCCGCAAGGCGTTTGGATGATTGGCTTGGATTCTACATTTCCTTCATCTGTTGTGTGTGGAAAGGGGGGAGGCACAGCACAGCCGCCGGCGCGTCGCCGCCACTATCTACACACCCTCGCTGTCGTAACTACACCCCCACAAGGGGACGACACACGTGTGACAGTTTTTCTATTATCTTCATTTTCTACAGTGTCTCTAGAGCGGAGGGCGGAAAACAGACGATTTTCATCTTTGCCATTTCATTTCCTTTTGCGTTCATGCATGACATATTCGGGGGACATTGCATCGCGATAATGGGGGGGAGGACGGCCGGAAACAACACTGGTCGGACAAAGGGGCAGGAGAACCGGATGAACCACCTGTACAATTATGACACTCGTCAATACCGGGAGGAAAGATGTGACAGAGGCAGGAGCTGGCACAGGAGATTGGGAAATGGAAATGATACCACCACATGAATGGCACGATTGACCTGTGCCTGCGAATTCGCGACTCCGGACCTGTTCGAGGCGCCGATACTTCAATTTCGAGACCTCGATGAGATGACATCTCACCCCCATCAACAATGCGGACAGGCAAACAAAGAACCGGCCATTTATCAAACTCCCCAAGATCAGATCGAACTTCCGCGAGCAGCAGCGTCGGCCCATCCACCGAACCGACAGCTCGGTCGGCTTTACCCGCAGCCGCTCGCTGCATGGCACGGCACGATCGGCTGACGGACGGCAAGGCGATGGTCCACCACCTCGATGGGCAAGCGGGCGGCTGTTTTGTCTCATCAAGCGCCAGGTTGGTGGTGCTGGGTGGAGGTGACCTGCAGTTGAGCCAGTCCCGCATCTTGTCTTGTGGGTTGGGAGATGTTGGGTTTCGGGCCGGATGCGGGCCGAGGAAAGGGGTGCATTAATCGGCAAGGAAGTTGGATATTTCTCGGTGGACAACGGAGTTTTTTCTTTTGGTGGGGGGTATTGATGTCTATGTCTGCCTCGGCTGTCCACAGAGGATATGAACAGGAACCCCGATGCAATGTGTACATGGGAGAGGGTATTTCCGAGTCTCCTTGCCCCTGCTGCATGCCTATCTGATTTATGTATCCTTGGCCTCGAGATGTACACCACCTAGGCCTTCCCAACCACTGCAGTCGGCGCCTATTCCTCGTCATCATCCTCCCACTCATCCTCATCCTCCTCGGGCTCGCCCATCACGCTCCTCCACACCCGCTGCCACATACCCTTCTTCTGCGCCAGCGCCAGCACCATAACCACCGGCAAATGCCACACACTCGCCCAAAACAGCCCCTTCGCGCTCCCCTTGTGCCCCTCATGCCTCCAGAACCTCACTGCCTCCCTCACCAGCCACAGATTCACCGGCGCGCTCGTCACCGCAAAACTCCACTCCGTCACCCCCACTGCGCACAGCCCGACGCACAGCGGCACAAACACCAAGCTATACCTCAGCGCGACGCGCGCGTTGCGCGCCGGGTGCACCCACGCCAGCATGCGCAGGCCCGCGGCGCGGTACTCGTCGCGGATGCCCCACGACAGCGGCATAAAGTGCGGAAACTGCCAGGCGAAGAGCAGCGCGGCGAACAGCCAGCCGCCGGCCGACGAGCCGTCCGCCGCGAAGAGCAGCTCGCGCCACGTGCCGTCGGCCGTGGCGCTCTCGCCGGCCGCCGCGGCCCAGCCCATGAGCGGGGGGATGCCGCCGACGACGGCGCCGACCCACGTGTTGGCGGCGTGGAGGCGTTTGAGCGGGGTGTAGGCGCCGGCGTAGAGGGCGATGTTGAGCGCGCCGAGGAAGGCGACGGTCGGGTTGACGCCGAGGTAGAGGGCCAGCGTGCCGGTGGCGCCGCAGCCGGTGGCGAAGAGGACGGCGGCGCGCGTGGTGAGCAGGCGGCGGACGAGGGGGCGGGCGCGCGTGCGGCTCATCTTGGCGTCGGTGTCGGGCTCGTAGAGCATGTTGAGGGCGTTGGCGGCGGCGGAGCAGAGGGTGGTGCCGGCGGTGAGGAAGAGGAGGGTCAGCGGGGAGAGGGAGGGGGCGAGGGCCGGGTCGAGGGCCGTGGCGGAGAGGAAGGCCGGGACGGGGTACAGGGCGTAGGGCACCATGGCCGAGAGGACGACGAGGACGGTCAGCCGCGGCTTGGAGAGGGAGAGGAGGGCCGAGAGGTGGCGGCGGAGAGAGGAGGAGGGGTGTTTGGCTGCGGCGTTGGCGAGCATCGCAGAGGCGTCGGGTGGGAGGGTGGCTGTGGGTGCGTCCGGGTTCAGGACGGCGGCGGTCCCCAAGGCGGCAGCCTCGTCTGCGGCTTTCTTTCGTGCAGCATGGCGCCGGCGGTGTGGGGGGAGGGATGTATCGTAGGCGGGGAGGGTGTTATTCGCGGGCGTGACCGTGGCTCGGGGTGGTTTGGGAGCGGCAGGGTCGGAGGGGGAGGATTCGGTCGGGGCGGAGGTCGAGACCAAGATGTTTCGGGTCTGCGAGGCTCGGTTGGCGCGGTCGAGGAAGGTGTTGGAGAGAAAGTAGCCGGCTCGGAAGCGCTGGTGCGGCTGGGGGAGGGCGGCGGCGGCGGCGGGCGAGGCGCGGGAGAGGGACGACTTGGAAAAGAGTCTCGGGGCTCCCCTCAGGCGTGTCGATTGCGGGTGCTCGCGGAGCAGGGCGCGCTGGGTGCATTGCCAGCAGGCATTGTCCAAGATGCTGGGTCGCAGCCTCGATATTGGCGGTCGCATCGTCGTGTTGGGTTCATGAGCCGGCCAGAATCGCCATGGTCGGCCGTCAATCGGCGTCGAAGCTGGCTGTTCAGGCCTCAGTCAGTGCCCCGTCGTCAAACTTTCCACCAGCTCCGTCACTTGCAGGTCTTGGCTTTTGGTGGAGCTGCCGG
Source organism: Podospora tetraspora (assembly GCA_027943155.1). Taxonomy (NCBI): domain Eukaryota; kingdom Fungi; phylum Ascomycota; class Sordariomycetes; order Sordariales; family Podosporaceae; genus Podospora; species Podospora tetraspora. The sequence continues at coordinate 1,264,985 of JAQKAE010000007.1, forward strand.
CCAAGCTCTCACAGCCTTGAGTGTGGCTGGACACAAGCTTCCTCTGCTTGGCCTGTGCCCCTCTTGGTGTGGCTCAGTTTTGTCCCGTGTTCCTCCGCCAAGACCACGACCTTCGTCAAGCCCCTCAACACCACGACTTCATCACCAGCCTCAAATGCGACACACTGAGCTGGCATCAGAAGACCTCTCTCGTCGGACCTGCCAAGCGCCAGCATCGCCGCCAGGAGCAAATGCGCTTCGAGACTCGTGCCTGACGGTGTCGCTCCCTAGACGCTGTGGCAGAAAGGATGCAGCCGCATTGGGGGCGCCGACAAGGCCTATGGAATCTTCCAATGCCCAATTCATTGTCGTACTTCCGCTCCCCTGTCGCTTGACGCACTCACCGCGCACACAACTAGCTCGCATGCTCTGCAGCCTGGGCGCATTGCGGCCCCGATGTCGCGGCTCCTTCCTGTGGAAACCATCGCTGAAGCCAAGCTCCTGGCGCCTCCTGGAACCAACAGGCTGCTCTAGTCTTGGACGATAAATCTTCCGATGGCCGTGCCTGAGTTTCATCCCGGATAGCCTACACAACATGGCCGCCGTGAAGCTGGCCGACGAAAAGAACCGGAATGGTCCAAACTCCCAGGTTGCCGACATGCGGCCAGGTCCATGACCTCCTTCACGGAGCTATTTGGAGGGCACATCAGAATAAACCTCAGATGACCACGCGCGCATCACATCCAGAAACAGCGTGGACTACACTTGTCCAATATGGTCCCTTCTTTCGCGGACGCCGTGACGACGTTGTCCAGCATCCGGCGGAGAGAGAAATACGAACCCCAGGTTAGAACGCCGGGGTGCTATTCGACACGAGGCACAAAAACACAATAGCGCCCATTTTCAGGTCGAGATTGGCAGATCATGACACTGCCAGACTGTCCTTGAGGATTGTCGACAGCCACGGTCTGGATGGTCCGAGAAGCTAGGATTGGAATTGGAGACACAAACTGTCCATCAGATATTGTCCAAAATGGACGACACCAGGCTCAATTGCCCTTCATCACCTCTATGAAGCAGCAACCGCGAACCAGAAAACTTTGGCATCAAATTGACGGTGTTGGCATGCGGGTTCTTTGCACAATTCTCTCCAACAGTCGTGAGCCCTGGAGTGCCTCGGAACGGCATCACCACCTTGGTTCCGCCGTCCAATTCTCCTTCCGACCTCGGCGTTGCAATGGTAATTCTTTCATCGCAATCATGATTCTGCTTTCTCGAAGCCGGATGCAGGAAAAATCGCTTTGTGCTGAATCCAAGCGCTTCGCCTCCTTTGGCAGACCCGACAAGACAACAAAGACCAAAACCGCAGACGAGCTGCCTACCAGCAGTTCCCGGCCAAGAATGCTCCAGCTCTCACCAGCTACTTTGAACTCTTTGTAGCCAAATCTGCTGAAGAAGTCCAGGTTTAGTTATCTATCGCCCGGGGTCGATACCTCTGCTGTCCACTATCCCCTTTCCCCTTTCCGCCCAAACAACAACCTCTGGCTTTCCCCCTGAACTGGCTCTTCTGTCGAGGATATATCCAGACTGCCAGAAACCCCAATCTCCAACACCTCACCTAAAAGCATCATAGCAGCGCGATAACTGACGACACCATGCCTTGGGGACTCCCATTCCCCCCCTTCTCCTCACGGACCAACGAGAACAGCGATTCAGAAGTCGACGAGGACCCTGCCCCTGCGCAGCCCCATCGGCCGGCCCCCATCCAAACCAACCTTCCCGACGATGCAGCGCGACAAGAGGAGCGTCTCCGCGCCGCCACTGAGGCCCACGCCCGTGCTAAGGAGTCCAGGGTCCTCGAAACTATCGCGAGGGACAGGAGGCTTCGAGAGGAAGCCCCTGACCGATGGCAACCTGACATCAACCCGGACTCGGATGAGTTTGCCGCCATACTGAGCCACTTTAAGAATCGCCTGAGGAACAAGCACGGCACACTGGACAATATCCTCTCCGAGGAGCTGTCGCCGCACGAGCGCGCGTTGCTGACGCCAGCTCACCGGGCCGACAACGCTCCTTTGGCCGCCATCCAGGCACGCAACACCGCCTTGTATTCGGAACTGCTGCAGACCCCGCGCTTCAAGAACTGGGCGCCCCGCGCTGATCTGGCCTTCAAGCTGACCTTGGTGTTCTTCGGCCTGCCTGTGGCGCCCATGGGGATGAGTCCGAACCAGGCGTGGAAGGGGCTGGCAGAACAGAATGGCTGGAATGACGATGAGCTTCTCATCCCCATCCCGCAGGAGGATGCGGAACCATCGAACGGGCGATTGCGATTCTTGAACGAGTATTGGATGCGTATGTACGAGCATGACGGTTTGAGACGTGAGTTTTCTTTCGCATGCGGGCTGCTGTCTGGAGACGACGGGACTAACGTGGGCACTCTAGATCCTGACCCCGGTCTGGAAGCTTACTATGCCTATCACCGTCTGCGTGAGGTCGGACCAGCGCAGCGACTGATGGATGAGCTTCGAGGGCCGGAGCATCGTGTGTCGCTGGCACTTCGTGGTGGCGGCGGTGATGACGACGATGACGCCTCCGAGTTTTGGACGGACGCAGACTCTGATGTGTCAATGAAGGATACCAGCGGCAGTCACGACGCTGATGACGGCGAATTGAGCCTGCGGGGCGGCTTCGGCGAAGGCCAGCCTTCTCTCAAGGGCGTCCTTGGACGAGTCCAGCGTGTGGCCACCATCAAGGATCCGTCCCAGCAGGTAACGACATTCCGCTTGTCGGGGGTCGACAATGGCCACAACGGCTGGATCCCCTTGCACGGCTTCATGGGCATCGTGTGGTTCAACATCTTCAGTCTCAACAGTTATGTCGATGCCGTCGACCGTCTGCTCTGCCTCGATAACCGCGCGGGCATTACCTACAACATCTACTTTTTCGACCGCGACAAGGATTACACGTCCAGCAAGGAGCAGCAAAAGTTGCTGAACGGGGACCCCGAAAGCGGCATGACAGTCACTTGTGCGGCCGTTGGCGACTACAGTCACGATGACCTTGCGCTCTCGACAATCATAGGCCGCCTTTCTCGGGATCTAGAAAGTGGTGGAGACGTGAACCGAACCGTCATCTTCATCAACGCCCATTCCGATCCTATTCCCCTCATGTGGGAGCCGGCCAAGAAGCACCGCGTCATCAAGCTCACGCTCGAGTGGCCCAACGCCCCGGTCCTGGATCGCCTGGACGTGGCCTACGTCCGGGTTCCCCCCGAGTACAAGGCCTCCAGCCCCCACTACTCCAACTTCTTTGGTCTATGGATGGCGCGAGCTTGCCGTGTTCTGGGCGCTGGACGGAACGCCTACCGTCCGGGGCGACCAGCCGTCCCCGACGCATTCTTCGCCCTAAAGGGGGCCGAGAATAAGGGCAGCAGCTACGGGGGCCTGTCTTTTACTTTGGACATGTGGCAAGAGATTATGGAGCGGTGGGAGACGGATGAGAGCGAACCCATCACACTCGTGGCCCTGACACCCGCCCCCGATGGCAGGGAGGGGGAGGACGAGACGGTGGACCGTTGGAACCTCTTCGTGCCTGGATACAGCGCCCCTTTCCACCACAAGACGCCGCAACATCTCCTGTTTTTGGAGGTTTTGAATCTCACAGTGGTCCACCAGCGGATACGCGACTTGATGCGAGCTTCGTTGAGCCCGGCTGCCTTTAAGCAGCTTGATGTCGTGGAGGTGTACCTACCAGGCGACACAATCTTTGCGGGCAACGAGGTCCCGGCCCCGATCCACCGAGTTCCCATGATCTACAAGTCCGACTACCCGCTGGGGCAAGATCAAAGAATCCTCCGCGACTCGCTCCAAAACTGGATCCACAGTGTGGCCCATAGCGACATCAAGATGGCGGGATGGAATGGAGTCGACGCATTCGCAACCTTTATTACACTGCGGCCCATCTTCTTGCAGTACTCGATCTGGGGAGGTGGCCTGTCAAGGATTGGCTGGAGGCCCGACCAGACCAGTCTCGACGATTTCTACAAGCTGGCAACACAAGCCGCCTCGGCGGAGGAGCGGAGGATGTTCAGGAATGGCAGCGCCCGTCTGGCCATCACCCAAGGGAAAGACACTCCCGACAGTGCCCTGCTGAAAAAGCCAGACTTCCTGGTCACTCCTCAAACGACCGAGTCGGACTGGCGGCAGATCACCCGGCAGATCGTCGAGCCAGACGTGGCCGTCCAGTGGGTCATATCGCGCGAACACGAACCCAAGTTCGTGAATATTGAGTCCAAGCAGCCGTTCGGCTACCGCGACATCTACGAACCGCCCCTGAGCTTTGTTTACCCGGACTTCAGCGAGGACAAATATCCTGGCGGTGCCCGCCACAAGGACTGGCAGATGTCATTGGAGGACGTCCTGGAAGGCCTTCCCACGGTACAGCCGTGGGAAGAGCAGCCGGCGCCCCCCCCGGGTCCCATTGGAAGTGCGGGTGCGGTCCGTCATCTCGACTTTGGGGCGCCTGTCTCGGTCACGGCGAAAATGGCACAGATGACTGAGTTCGGTTCGCCCTTCAACAGTGAAGGCGAGGACACACCCCAGACCAGCGAGCCCATGGACACGCCCCAGAGTGATGAAGACAAGGACTTTGGTGCCGCCGATGAAGCCGATGACTTTGACGATGATTTCGACGAGCCTGGTGAGACCGAGGACTTTGGCGAGGCTAATGAACCCGCGAACTTGGACAAGGCTGGTGAAGAGGCCTATGAAGGGGCAGGTGAAGCCGAGGACGTTGACATGGAGAACGAACCTGGACAGCAGTCAGCAGCCGTTGAGCCCCAGGATCCGCCCGAGGACCCGCTCCGTCCACCGAAACCACCCGTGGCACGGCGCCTCTTCCCCAAGTCGGACATGGATAAGGCGGCAGAAAAGCGCAAGTACAGCTACACCCACCCGCTCAGCGTCCACACGGAGGGCAACATCCCCATCAATGCGCCCCCGCTGGAGCGGCTCCTGCGACCACCGACCGAAAGCATGCCCATCGTCACACAGGCCTTCCTCACGCCGACCGAGGTCCTCCAGCTGCAGAGGGACTACTTTGATCTGCGCAGCATCGTCCTCCGCCGCAGCGTGCAGTGCAACTACGCCGACTGCACGGCCGTCTTCCCCGCCAACCACCCGGAGCGGATGGACCGCCACCTCCAGGATTGCCACGTCTCGTGGGGGTGCAACTTCTGCGACGAGCTCTTGTACAAGCACTGGCCGGCGGAGAAGAAGGTCCAGCACTATCTGGACAACCACGCCGACTACTTGGAAGCGCTGCACAATATGAACAAGAACCAGAATGCAGAGGGCACCGCTGCTGCCGACCCCGAGCCCGACTCGGACCCCGGCATCTCCCCCTCGAACCCCTTTGTTTCCCGAGCGCGGAGCAGCAGCAGAGGCAGTATATCCCTCTCTGCAAGGGCTGGAGCCAGTCCTCGACGGAGGTCAAGCGGAGGTTTCATCGACCCCAGCGACATCAGCATCGCCCTCTCCTCTCCCCGGAGGACAAGCACCGGAGCTGTCGGCGCCTCCCAAGGGTCCAAGGTCACTATTGCTGGTCCCACCAGCCTCGGTAAGGCCACGCCTAGAGGCTCCTTCGAACCGAGAAAGACTGGAAGCACCCGGCCCGGCCTCGTTCACTCCCCAGAGGCGGCCCGCCCCGGCACCCCGGACGTTGTTCGTGTCCCTACCCAAGAGCCCGCCCCCGAAGACGAGCCCATGTCCGAAGGCGAGCGGCGGTCCGCCAAAAAGTCTCGGGAACTGTTTCCGAGCGGCCCCCGCCTTCCCCGGAAAGCCCTACCACCCACTTTCCCCCCTCCCCCCCCTCCTCTGAAGGTCCCCACCCGTCCCCAGGAGGTCTCCCCCCGTCCCCAGGAGAAATCCCCCCATCTCGAAAAGACCAAGAAGGATCCCGTTCCCGGCATCCGAAGGCCCAGCCTCATCCGTGTCCGTGGCCCTCCGACTCCCCTCCGTCCTCAAAACTTCAAGCCCCCCACCCCCACCCTTCAGCCCGACCCCGCCACCAAACCCAACCCCAAGCCCAAGATCCCCGCCCCCACCACAAAACTCGCTCCCATCCCCAAACCCACTCCCACCCCGAAACCCACCCCCACCCCAAAACCGAAACCCGCTCCCACCTCCTCCCTCTACTCCAAACACCAACCTCCCCCCGGCCCCCCTCTCGACCCCGAGGAACGCCTCTGGAAATTCTGCGCCCGCTGCGGCCGCGACCACACCCTCCTCTCGGACCCGACCGACCGCGCGAACCACGACAGGGTCTGCTTCCCCGGCAACCCCCTGGGCTTCTTCTGCCGGCACTGCAGCGCGCGCAACCCCAAGGGCGGCAAGCCGCACGTCCACCCCTGCATACGCGACGGGCCGGAGACGTTTTGTTCCGGGTGCGGGCTGGAGGACTGGTTGCTCGACGAGGGGTATCAGAACGTGCACGGGGAGCATTGCATGCCGCTTGAGCCGGAGGGCGGGGAGGGAGTGCCGTTTTGTCCGTGGTGCGGGGAGGTGTACGAGGGTGGGGTGGATGTACATGAGGAGTGTGAGAAGAAGGCTGAGGAGAGGGCTGCTGAGGGGGGGAAGGGGGGGAGGGTGGTGGTTGAGACTAAGCAGGCGGGGAAGGGGGGGGTGACGTCGCCGGGGAAGAGAAAGGTGCCGAAGGCGCCGCCCGCGGCGGGTGAGGGGGTGACCCCGGGGAAGAGAAAGGCTGCTGCTGTTGGGGGGGATACAGGGAGTGGGAGGGTGAAGAGGAATAAGGTCATGTTTCGTGAGAGGGGGTCGGAGAGGTATTTCAATGCCGAGGAGCCGCCTTCGGCGATACGCTAGGCGTTGAGGGGGATTGTTGATGTCCAGTTCGAGGGCTTTTCTGTTGTTTTCTTTTGTCAGTTGGTGCCATGGAAATCCTTTTGGGAAAGAGGCTGGATGGATTTTTGTGCGAGGTGTTGAGAGGGGTTTGGGAGGGTTCGTTTGCCCGTTGATGCCCAGTTGGAGGATATTTTCTTTGTGTTGTCATTTTGGGAACATTTTGGGAAAAGGGGCTGGAGTTGATGGAGTTTGAGATATTCGAGGTTGTGATTTCTGACGGCTACCTGGCCATTGCCGGTTTTGTATCTTGGTATCTTCATAGACGCTATTATCTCTCAGAAATTCCTACCATTTGTCAAGGCAAGATGGGGACATGATGTCCATGGTCTTGTGACTGTGCGTTGTTTAAGTGTCAATGCTGGTCAGCGTCCAGGGCTCTTGCTTGGGTGACACAGGGGCTATAGCGGGGCTGTTCAGGGGATTGACCCCCTAGAGATAATGACATGGACAGTTCGGAATTCGGGCACTGCCCAGCGCAATTCGCAAATAGATGCCCGACTGCAGCAAGGGCACTCGTCGACGACGGCGTCGGCGACGAACGAGTCCACCCCGAGTCCCGACAACAGCAGTCGTCGCCGTCGCCGCTGCAGCTTGCCAAAAAAGGGGTCGAGTTGCCGACCACTGGGCAGGGAGCACGGGACCGGATGTCACGCGGCCAGCTGTGGAGCGCCGACAACCGCTGCGAGCCGCGAGACAGCGAATGAGAAGCGTCTCCAGTTCCGGCGACCACTTCCGCGAACGACCGACCGGAAGCAGGGACCACCTCAAGCAGGGATCCAGCTTCGGGTGGCCCGTGGGCTGGGCGAGTACAGTGCGAGAGTGCAAAGAGTCAGCGGCAAACGTCGGTTCGAGAAAGAAGCGTCATCGCGAATTTGAGCCAAAAAGAAATTCGTGACACAACAGCGAAGACTCAGAACGACGGACTGCCCAGGCCAGCGTCGATGACTTGTGTTGAGAGAAATCATCGCTTGATAATATTCCACCCAGAAAAAAACACGACACGACAAAAAGAGATCGCGCGGCGGTCCGTACGACGACGCATCGCCGTTCCACCAAACGCCGGGCTTTGGCTTGCTCTTGCGGAAAAGGCGGTCTCGGCCGCGGTGTCTTCCTCGCTGCAAGCGTGCAGGGGGTCGGAAAAGCACAGGACACTAGGAAACAGCGCCAGCCAACAGCTTTCGTCTCGTCGTGGGACAATTCGCATCGCTGCTGCTGCGCTGGGCTGCTGATGTGGTTGCTCGCTCGTGCACGACTTGCAGTGGTTTCCCAACTCCGACATCCTTCCGACATTTTCTCCGGCCGTCTTTGACTCGGCTCGACCGCCAACACCACCACACCGACCGACTTTGGTCAATCCACGCCGGCGAGGATTTTGACGTGTGCCCACCAAACACTGCGAGAACCACATTCCATCGCACGCAGCGAGCTCGCATCACCATACACACCGTCGCCATGAGCACGTCCAGGCGCTTCACGGTCGACCTCTTTCGACACGCATGTCGGCGACCGCTCAACCCCGCCCTGCCCAGCTTCAGACTCCGCACCAGAACCGCCCGATCTCTTCACACCACCAGACCGACCCTCAATGGCCCAGCACGCCCATCACCCAAGACATCGCCAAAAGGCCCCAACCCGGCTTCTAGGGACGCCCGGATTGCGCCTGTAGGCATGCTCGTCGGTGGCGGCGTGCTCGCCTCGCTCTTTGCCGTCGCCTGGCAGGAGGACCACGAAGACAATTGGGAGCCCAGGAGCGTCCAGCCCTCGTCACACGATAGAGATGATCGGGATCCATCGCTGCCGCGCTTCCGCCTGTCCGACGTCCGAAAACACGACGGGTCGTCGCCGGAGCCGTGGGTGACGCTCGAGGACAAGGTGTACGATATCACCGCCTGGGTCGGCGCCCACCCCGGAGGGGACGTGATTCTTCGGGCCGCGGGCGGCAGCATCGAGCCGTACTGGAAAATCTTCAGCATCCACAACACGCCATATGTCCGCGAGATCCTCGACCAGTATCATATTGGCTTCATTGACATGGCCGACCTGGTCGATGGGCGGCCCGCCGCCGAGGCCATCGAGGACCCATTCGAGACCGATCCCGTCCGGGACCCCCGCCTCATCGCCCACACGACCAAGCCGATGAATGCGGAGCCACCGACCGACGAACTCGATGCCGAGTTCAAGACGCCAAACGAACTCTTTTATGTGCGCCACCACATGTGGGTGCCGGTGGTCGAGGAGGAAAAGGCCAACGAACATGTCTTGACCATCGAGCTGCCTGACGGTGAGGAGAGGAGGTACACGCTCGCCGAGCTCAAGGAGCGCTTTCCCGTCCACAAGGTGACTGCCGTGCTGCAATGCAGTGGTAACCGCCGCAATGACATGACGCGGCACGCGGGGAAGACCAACGGGCTTCAATGGGGCGTCGGCGCCATAAGCAATGCCGAGTGGGAGGGTGTGAGGCTGTCCGATGTCCTGGCCGACGCCGGCTTGAAGGTGGCGAGTGCAACTGCCGTGACGCGACCGTCCGGCGGCGAAGTGGGCGACGATACCCCCGATCCCAAGTCTCTCCATGTGCAGTTCTCCGGCCTCGAGGCCTACGGCTCGTCCATTCCATTGCCCAAGGCCATCGATCCCGCCGGCGACGTTCTCCTCGCCTTCGGCATGAACGGGAAGCCGCTGCCGCGCGACCACGGGTATCCGCTCCGATCAGTCGTCCCCGGGACCGTGGCTGCGCGCTCCGTCAAGTGGCTCAGCAAGATCGTCGTCTCGGACGAGGAGAGCCCCAGCCAATGGCAACGGCGGGACTACAAGAGCTTCGGCCCCAACGAAGGGGCCAACCCCGACTGGAGCCGCGCCGTCTCCATCCAAGAGATGCCCATCACCAGCGCCATCACGGGCGTCTGGGTGGGCGACTGCGTGCGCAACAGCAAGACGGCTTGGCAAAAGAGCAGCCACCAGCCCGCCAACGTAACCGACCTCGGCGCCGTCGAAAAGAAGGTGGGGGTTACCCACACCCCCAAGCCCTCGTCCGAGCCCATCGCCGTCCAAGGGTACGCCTACTCGGGCGGTGGCCGGGCCATCGCGCGCGTCGACGTCAGCCTCGACGGTGGCAAGACATGGGACCAGGCCGAGCTGATTGACGACTGCGCCACGCCGGGCAATTGCTTCGGCAACAAGACGTGGACGTGGAAGCGCTGGCGGTACCTCGGGAAGCTCCCCACGCCCGAGGCGACCGGGGGGGAGAAGGCCTGCTCCACCGTCGTCGTCAAGGCCGTCGACGACGCGTACAATGCGCAGCCCGAGACGCACAGTAGCATCTACAACGTCCGCGGCAACCTGGGGACAGCGTGGCACCGCGTGCGCGTCTGCCCGACATGCGTCGACAAGGGCGATGGCAAGGGCGTTGTGTGGACGACGGGCGATAAATTTGGGTGTGGCTTCAAGAAGGAAGGCGAGGCGGGTGGGGAGCTCAAGTGAGTGGTGTGGCCTTGGCGTTCATGTCCGGGTCGGTGATGGTAATGGCAATCGGTGTTGGCGTTGGTGTTGGGCGAAGTAATGTTTGAGATCAGGGATCAGGGTACTTTTTCATTTTTCTTGTGGATATCGGGGTTTTTTGTCCTTGAAGACGAAGGACGGGGGAGAACAGCCTGTCTGCATAGCGATTATTTCGGGGTCCCGTTTTGTTGTAAGTGAAGCGACTTGGAGGGTCGATATTGATGGCCGTGTCGCCAACCAGGATCAAGAAGAAGACGAGCCTTCAGAAAAAATGAACTCGAAGCTAAAAATAATGATTTCAAGACATCAACAACAAGATTCAAACAAATTCATGAAATGAGCATCTCTGGTCGATTGCGGTGTTGAGGGGAAGAGGATGGGTCGAGTGGATGCGCTGCGGGCGGTAATGGGCATTTGGTGTGGTCTGGACGTCTCGTGAAATGGCGTGCTCGCACCCCTGTCAGTTGACCCCCTCCCTCTCCGCCCACTCGGCAACTCAAATCCAACCTCTCCACTCGTCGTCATTCGAATGCATGTGGGGGACAGTCGAGATGCAGAGGCTTGATGGATTTGACATGTCTCGTGTGCATTTTTCTGCGAATCGCTGCGGCATCGCAATATTTTCAAGGGCTGTTCCGTCATCTCTCCGAGAGTTGGCCCCCATATGCCCCTTGACCCGTGCCCAGACCAAGAAATCCCCCACCAAGGCCCCCCACCATGGGTCAGGGCCTGCTCGCCGTATCTCCGCAAAGCCGATATCCAACCACGGGGAGCATCATATGCTTCTGTGGTCTGCATGCTTATGTCGAGGTAGCCATTGATGCGGGTCTAACCGACGCCCACGTTGCGGAAGCCCGCCTTGCGCCGCCTTGCCGCAGGCCAGGCCTGCAAGGATCTCGGTTCCCCGAAGCCGGCCCAGCCACAAAGGTTCTCGCCTTGGATTGTCGGTCTATTTGTCTGGCTTCTGTGCTGGGTTCAAAAGTATACAGATACGTAGACAAACTAAAATGATGGCCTCTTATCCATCAGAGCAGCAGGACGACAGACCAGGTCCGCGGGAGGCCATCACATGCTCGCTGTGCTTCGTCCCAACTCCTGCTCATATGCTTTATCTACCTACCTAGGTACATAACCTAGTGTTTCCCGTTGCCGTCATGGCATAATTTGTCAGGAAGGGTTAGGAAAACCTACATCTGTACTGTGGTTATTTGGCACAGCTTTCCTACCGAAACCGTGAAAAAACCAAAGAATTATGACCACATTTCGTAGCTCCAGGTCAGATATGATGCCAAAGAAGCATTTCGTTAACACCCAATTTTTCTCTGCCCTTCCTAATCCAACATCCTCCCTGGCAGCATCTACTGCAAGTCCACGGGCATCAACCCGCCTTCGTTTACCCATGCCTGCAATGTTCGCACCATACCACACCCAGTGATGCCATAAACAAGTTGCTCTCACAAGAGAGCACACATCGACCGACATACTAGCTACATGATCATGCATCTTGAGCGATTGTGCAACGCTGTCCTCGCCACTCCTTCCCGTAGAAAAGGGCTGGGCTCGCCCTGCCTAACGAACATGGAATTCTCTTCCCTCCCCAAAGAACATCCTGCTCGCCTTCTATTATCACAAGCAAGATCCTGCCCCGGCATTCGACTCTCCTCTCACAGACGAGCTCCTCCCCTAATCGTCGACTCTTCCCTCCCCAAACAGCCTCCCCTCCTCTACTCTCTCCCCTGCAAAAACGTCCCCCCCGCCTCGAAAAATGTTCCCCTACAAGTACCCCCTCTACAACCCCCTCTTGATGCAGGCCATCTTCCCCGACCTCCAGGAGGTGCTGACCGACTTCCTCGGAGACAAGGGCGTCGAATTTGCCATCCTTGTACGTGTTCTTCTCCGGGCCAAAAAAAGAAGAAGAAGAAAGACATGCTAATCACACCGCAGTTCCTCGAAGACCCGGATACCCGAGCCCCCCTCGCCCGGCTTGGTACGGGCAGAATTTTGACAGACGTGAGTGGCTTCCGATCTGGAGTGCGGTGACAGGTGAAACTGACGATTGAGTAAAGGAGGAGTGGAACGTGGTGAAGAGTATAGTGACGGCGGGTAGGAATCTGCGGGAGATATTAGACGCGATGGTGAATATCGATATCTCGTGGTGAGCTTGCATGTCGGCCGGCATCGCTTGCTGCTTTGGAGTATTGTGATGGAGCGTTGAGGGATAGCGAGTGTTTTCTGTGCTCGAGTTGGACGGAGCGAGCGTCGTCGTCGAAGTGGACGGGAGTCGGGGGTTCCATGATTTGGGCATTGGAGTTTAAGCTATGCGATGTATATTCTATCTCTTCGGCTGGGGGAAGCCACGATACCAAGTTACATTTCCTCATCTTCTTGGCATCCTTCCCAAGCTGTAAAGGGTGTTGTTGTGGAAGCGCCTGCACTTCTCCATGGTGGGGGTCATTCGACATCGTCAGGGTTAGGGTCTGCCAGGCAGCGGGCCCCGGCAGGTTTTCGGATCACGGCGGCTCGCGAGGACTGCCTTGGTGTTTTGCGAGTCTTGACAGTGCAACCACTTGGGAACCCGCAAAACCCGACTACCTATTAAACATCGAAATGACGTTTTGGCACTCGGATATCTGAATGTCAGGAATCCCCTGAAGCAGGCCGCGCATGACCACTTGAGAAAACCCTCCAATCCGACCGGACGCAGACGCCGGGAATTCGCAAGCAGCGGACCTTTGAGATTCCCTCCAGAGCCCCCAAATTTCAGACTCACAAGTACCTACCTACCAAAGGAGACAAAGTCGTCCCGAATTCGCCGGTAGAGCTGGACAACCTGCAATCAAGACTTGAGACGTCTTACTCTGCTGTGAGGACAGGGGCTCACACGATCTTCATCCAATTCAGCGACGCATCAACCCCCCTCGACAATGGCCTCCTTCATCCCCATCATCCAGGAGATACTCCCCATGCTAATGCCGTCCTCCATATCCGTGACAAGAGCCAGCGAAATATTCCCACCTGCACCGCCACCAGCCGAGGGGAGTCCAAGGGACCCCTCCGGCGGGGTACGGGTGGTGAGCAGGGACGCCGTCGTCAACAAGACGGACAAGATGTGCGTTACCGGTATGTCCACCCTGCTTGTCCTCAATCGACAAAGACCCCCCTAACCAACCCCCCAGTCCTCATAGTAAAACCCTCCACCTCCACCACCATCCGCCACAACGGCGAACAAGGTACCCCCCCACCTCCCCCTCCCCCCAACGCAACTAACCCCCCCCCCTCCAAAAAAGACGCCATAATCCACGCCACCTCCGGCACCGGCCTCCTCCTCTCCAGCCCCCCGGACAACCTAATCCCACCCTCCGACGCCACCTCATCGTCGTCGTCGTCGTCCTCCGACAAACCCGAGCGCCACGTCCTCTCCCAGGGGGACTTCGCCGTCGTCCCGGCATGGACGGAACACCAGATCGTCAACGAGTCCGACACCGTCGAGCTGCACTGGATCGTTACGCGGAGCGGGCCGAGTCCGGTCGAGGTGAATCTTACGGGGTGGGGTGGGTCGGAGCTGCAGGTGGAGACGGAACGGGAAGGGGAGAGGGGAAGTGGAGGGGAGAGGGAGGGGCAGGGGCCGGGATGACTAGCCGGGGGGTTGGAGGTAGGGTTGGAGAGGGGGAGGGAGGTGCTGAGGGGGTGGGATTGGGGGAGGGGGTGGTTTGAGGAAGTGGAGGGGGAGGAGGATGGGGAGGGGATGGTGGGGGGCTAGGTGGGGGGAGGGGTTTACGTTGGATTTGTGGTGAACACGCGGGACGAGGGGGGGTGGATGGGGTTGGTATGTTGCTTGAGAGGTTGCTTGATGCTGATGGAGATAACATCTACGTCTCTTTCACAACACTGCGCGGCATCACCCGTCGTGGTCAGCCCCGAGTCTACAATACCGCTAGAATCTCGACAACACCGTCTATATGCCTCTTCGCACGCCCAAACTCCGCAAACACCTTACCGATCCTCACCCCCGTCGACGAGACAATACCGCCTCACCACCTCCACCACCCGATCCCGATCCCGCCTCCCTTCAAAAACCTGAGCATGATCCAGCCCAGGAAACCACACAACCTCCACCCCCGACGGCGCCACAAAATTCGTCGCCAACCCCATATCAAACGGCTCCCCGTCCTCCATCGTCCCAAAATCCCCCTCCCCGGCAAGATACCTCCCCACGCTCCTCGTATCAACAATCAGATCCCTCCCCGCCAAACAAACCGCCACCTTCCTCTTCCCCCTCTCCACCAACTCCTCCCTCCACACAATATTCTCCCTCCAAAAGAAATGCCTCCCCAGCGCCCCCGCCACCCCCGCATCCATACTCGCAAAAAACCACAACTGCCACTCATTCGCCTTCCTCGGCGCCCTCCTCGTAAAATTATACGCCACATCCGGCATATGCAGCAACACACTCACCGGATCCACCAGCACCGCGGCGCGCGCCCGCACCCCCAGGTCGTCGTCGCCCAGCACGTGCGTCGTCAGCACGGACCCGTAGCTGTGCGAGACGACGACGAAGTCGCCCCAGCCGTGCGCGGCGAGGATGGCGCGGAGCTGGCGCAGGAAATCGGGGCGCGAGAGGGGCGGCGCGGTGAGGCGCGCCGAGATGGGGAGGAGCTCGAGCGCGATGAGGCCGATGGAGGGGTCCGAGGTCAGGGTGGAGAGGAAGCGGGTGTAGGGCCAGAGGCCGATGCCGATGCCGTGGAGGAAGAGGATGGGAAGGTGGGTGGTGGAGCGGTGGGGGCGGTGCCAGTAGGGGAGGGAGGGGGCGGGGGAGATGGCGCGTTGCGTGAAGGGGAGGGGGAGGGTGCGGAGGACGGCGGTGGGGGGGAAGGTGGCGGTGAGGGCTTGGATGGTGGTGGTGGGGGGGGCGTGGTAGGTGAAGCCGTGGAAGCGGAGGATGGCGTGGGTGATGAGGTCGAGGAGGGCGATGATGCCGTACCAGATTACGCTGTGGTATCGGACGTGGATGGGGTCGATGGTGAGACGGAGGGGGTTGGCGGACCCCCGGCCAGGCGGGAGCTCGCGGCCGAGGAGGGACTCGGTGCGTCGGAGGAGGAGTTCGAGCTGCTCTTCGTCGTCGGGGGTTTCGTCGCCGGATGCGTCGCGGTCGAAGAAGGCCCAGAGGAGAAAGTCTCGGACATTGTCGCGGTTGATCTCGGATGGGTCGGCGTCGAGGAACCAGACGAGGAGATAGCGCTCCCAGTTGGGGATGTTGGCGACGCAGCGCTCAAACAGGACGAGGCGCTCCGGGCACGTCAAAGGCGGCGGGTGCTCCGCGAGACGTGCGAGGCGGGCTTTGTGCGGGCGGTAGATGAGAGCGAGGAATGCGATTTCAAGGAGCAAGAGGCCTGACACGCCGATGGCGATGGCGGTCAGCCATGGTCGATGGCTGTGTTCTGGAAAGAGGCCTCTGTCGGCGAGGAGGAGGGCAAGGAGCCCGAGCTCGATGGCGGGTGTGTATTGCAGCAAGATGATGCATGTCCGGATGAGGAGGAGGCTGGCTGGCGAGTGGTGTAGCATGACGAAGCCAAGAGATGCCCAGATTGACGGTGCTCGTGCCCAGGCAATTGTTCAAGCTTCGAGGTGCTGCCAAGCGAGGAACACACGAACAGGTCGATAAATGTCGGTTTTCCAGATGCCATGCAAAGTTTATGCCATTTTTTTTCGCCCATGTTATTTCTTGAAACCGTTGAACAGGCAGACAGGAATCCTCAACAAACCTTGAAGGAACATGGGCGGGCCGAGGATGCCTTGAAACCTGCCCAGCCCCAGTCGGGCGCCTCGATGCCAAGATTGCTGCCATCTGCTGACCTCCACGACACGTGCCAGGGTTAGGGTCAAATATGCTTGCGAATGCGGGCATTCTCAAAGAATGACCCCACCGACCTGCCGGTACATGAGCATGCTGCACCCCAAACATCCCGCAGCACCTATACAAGCTGCATTTCCACACCAAACTTTCATCCCTTCCACCTAACGAAGTCTGCCGTGGTATGGCGGTATGGCGGTGGAGAGGAGAGTCCCCCCTCTGAGGCACCGCCCCCGGGTTCGATCCCCGCTGAAAGCAAAAGCCCTGCCCCTGACAGGGCTTTTCTTAATCCCCAGGCATATTGCCGCCTGGGGGGGATCTTTTTGGCGATGTATCGTTTTACTTTTCTAGACAGCAGACAAGGACGAATGATCCCAAAATGATTGAAGGGAGCGTGGACTCAAACTGGATCGTGTTCAATGTCTGCCGAGAGAAACATGTGGACCGACAGAAGATAAGAAGTCTTGATGGGGGACGTTCTACGTTCTGTGTTGATTTATCAGCTGAGAACCATGTTTCTAGCAAACACGAAGTGACAATCCTTCCTTTCCAAGCGAAGATCACCCCGAATGTTACGCCTCCAGTCACCCAGCATCTCTATTCTCCTAGCCCGAACCGCCCCCCTTCCCCAAAGCCACCAGACCCGACTCCCACCACACCCAGTCCACCGGGGTCCGCATAGCGGCACCTGGTACACTGCATCCCGCGTTGTTCTCTGCCCGCTTGGGCGGCAGTTGATCGTCTGGGCCCCGTGCTTGCCGTTTCACGTATTCCCGGGAGCTTGGATCTGATGCGAGTTTGTTTGTACGTCCAAGTGTGTTTTTTTGGGAGTTCCTGTCAGGAGTCGGTCGGTGGTGGTTGGGAATGCAACCTGTCTCCGGGGGATAAAACTCGGGAAGAGTGTATCTCCTCAGCAGGCCTTGGCAGCAGCATCAATGTCACTGTCGTCGGAGTATCATCTCAGCACCTTTCAAGGCTCTGGCGTTGGAACATGTTTGGAGATCAGTGGTGTAGTTAGAACGCGGTGTATGTGCAACGAAGGGGTGGAGGGCTGGATGTGGCCGTTTCTGTACGACCACGATACCAGACTCTGCACTATTTCCGGCATCCATGATCAGGGTCCACGGCATTTGCGGAAATCTAAAGTCGGGGGCGGTGACAGATTCCATCAGGGGAATTGTTTGTCGCACGTCGCGGGATGTCCCGATTGTGGACACGGCCCATTCCCCGAGTCAGTCATCCATTCTTCACCACGAAAGCTCAACTCTTGTCTTTGACCCGCCCGCACAACGAAAACGCCTGTATCTTCGCTATTCTCCACTAGACTCCCGACCATGGTATCTGCCCCGATGGGAAAACATAGAGAAGAAGCTCAAAGCCCAAACAAAAAAGCGCAACCTGCAGCAAACAACAAAACAACCCGCCTGTCCGTCCGTCCCACCGCCCAGTTTTATGACAAAGGAGAATGCCGAGAGATCAAGCAAGGCGTCCGTCTTCCCCCCTTCCCTCCAAGCAATATTAGAAAATCTATGTGGCCGGGCCCGGCCAAGAAGAAGCACACGCATCCATCCCCCAGTAGCCAAAAGATAGTTTTTATCGCCCTTGTGCCTGCGAGAATTCCAGCGCCTTTTTGGCAAGAACTCGGACATTGTTCAGGAGCCCCTCGACGAGTTCCGGGTAATGATTCGGTTGGCCGTCGCCGGCGCGACGGCCGTGCTCGAGGATCGCCTGGGGGTTCACTTCGATCTCGATCTCGTGTTCCTTTTCCATTCGCTGCGTGTTCTGCAACAGTGTTAGTAACCGTGTCAAAGGCATTAGAGTCAGCGGCAGACAAAACTTACGTTTGGCCCTTGCGAAGAATGCGTAACCTGTGTCAGGTCGATTTGAAAGGGGCCGTGGATGTAGCTCAGGCGGTCCTTGCCGCGGTTCGGTTGTGGTTGCCGGTTGCTGCTGGCGGAAAGGCGGTCGAGTTCCTCGAGGGTGCCATCCCACTCCATTTCGAGGTTGACACTGATGCGGCAGTCGAGCGGGAACTCGGGAAAGTGGAGGTTGAGATCGGCGACTCTCGCCTTGACAATCTTGGCCAGCACTTCGTCTGTCTTTTGGTCGTAGGTGACGCGTACTTTGGCATGGTGGTTGCGGCTGGCGATCTCATTGGCCACGCAGGCTGGAAGCATTCGGGTGCGCTCCCTGTCGGGCAGCTCAAAGAACTTGTCGACCTCGCGTCGGTGCCGGTACTCGATGGGCATCCGTGGCTTGCGTCGGTCTTTGTTTCCGGGGTAGGCTTCTTGGACCATGGTGTTGAGGAAGGCATTGAAAGATCTGTGGTAATCCTGGCCGGGGAGTTAGCACTGTTGTGACCACGAGGAAGGCCGACAATGGGCAGAACAAAGAACAGGACGGGACAAACTCACTTCGCTCATGCTGCTCCGAAACCCGAGCCAGCTGCCCTGGTCGTTGAGCACGCACTCCGAGATGCAGGGCAGGCTGATTCTCTGGCCCGTCGACTTGTCGATGAGGGTGCCGAGCTTGGCCTCAATCTCGAATTGAACTTTTCGGCTCTGCATCTCTCCCATGGCTGGATGGAGAACGACGTATTGGAAGAGGAAGTCGGCGACGACCTTGGACATGGCATCGCGCGGCATTACCCCAGTGATGCTGGGTTCCCAGGGCGTGGCTTGAGCGTCGACTGGGGGGGCCGGCTCGGCGACCGCAGGCTGGGGCGGTGGGACCGCCGCGGCGGTGTGCGGCGCTGGGATCGCGCGTTTCTCCTCGGGGGAGGTGTGCCGGCTGGCGGGGCCGTCTGGTGTGCCGTTGACCGCTTGTGCGGCGTGTTGGGGCGGGCGATAGATGGTGATGTTTGCATGGGTGGGCCGGCGGCCCTGGAGAGGCAGCCCCCACACGGGAGGGGTTGAATATTTTGTGCGCTTCTTCAGAGGCTTGCGGAAGGCATTGGCATGTGACTGGGAGAGAGGAGCGACGTCAATCTGGGCGCTCCGGCCGTTGGTATTCTCAAAGGGCGGCGGCCGAACCTCTCTTTTCTCCAGCTCATCTGGCCGCAGTTCTCTGTCTTCGAGTTTTCGCTTCGCCGGCGTGACGGCGCGCTCGCGTTCGTGGTCCATGGCCGAGGGCATGGTGAGCGACGGATGATTCGAGACGCGGCGAGGGTCGTGGTCGGAGACGGATGTGCCGGGGCGACTGGCGCTGCCGGGGAGACTTGGCACGCGAGTTTTGGGACTGACGCTGAGGCTTCGATCTCGGTCGCCGCGCGATTGGGATCGTCGATGGGCTTCGTGGGCGACGGGGTCGTAGGTGGTGGTGGTGCTGCTCGAATGACGAGGGAGCGAGGGGGGATGTGGTTGTGGTGGAGACGCTTGATTAGGTGGATGCGGAGGGTAGGTTGTGGCAGTGGGCAGACGCTGCTGGTAAGGGCTTGGCGGTTGGCCGAAGCTCATTGTCTGGGCCGAGCGATTCAATGGGGCCGCCACCGGAGTGGGGGGCTGCGACGAGTGCCGTGACGGAGGCTCCATGTGCGGAAGAGAGTGGTGCGCCGCGACAGGACTGCCGTGGAGAAACGGTGCACCATATTGTGCGTGCTGGCTGTGGGCCGATGTGGGTGTTGACGTCGAGTGCGTCGATTGAGATCTCTGATGGGGGTAGCCGTGGCCGCCCGGCGTGACCACCGGCGGCGTCTGGGGCACCTGTGGCCCCGCTTGCAGATACGAGACACCGCCGGGTGGACCTGTCATACCGCCAGGCATCGAGGGCTGGGGGAAGCTGTCTCTGTGGTAGGGGCCCTGGGGCGGGTATCGATGCGGTTGCACAGGGCT
Organism: Podospora tetraspora; assembly: GCA_027943155.1. Taxonomy (NCBI): domain Eukaryota; kingdom Fungi; phylum Ascomycota; class Sordariomycetes; order Sordariales; family Podosporaceae; genus Podospora; species Podospora tetraspora. The sequence goes on from JAQKAE010000007.1 coordinate 1,285,057, forward strand.
GGTCGACATCTGTTGCTGGGGAAAGGGATACGCTCCGCTCGAGGCACTGAGGGACGAGGTCGGCGTCTGTCGGTACGGCGACGGTCCCGGGCCGCCGGAGGCGATGCTCGGGGATCGGAGGTCGTTGGGCGAGATCTGCTGGAGGGGGGGAGGCTGCGCCGGTCGGGTTGGGTACGGGCCCGCCGACGGGTAGGCGGGGGGAGAGGCATACGCGCCAGGCGGGGCTTGCTGCAGGCCGTAGTCCATCGACATGTGCCGTCCAGGAGATGGGTGTGTCTGGCTGTAGTCGCGAAAGGGCTGGTGCGGGTTCGTTTGCACCGGCGTTGACGGCATCATCGGCGGCGGCGGCGGCGGCTTGCTCGGCGTCGTCGCCGCCGGCGCGTTGTCGTTCAATATGCCCCTGAGATCCATGCCGCCGGTATGTTGGACCTGGCTATGCGTGCGCAGCCTATTCCACGCTCGGGCGTTCCGTTTGCCCCTGGCGCCGTGGAAGCTCGCGACCTCGCGGCTCCCACCAGCTCAAACGCGGCCGGTCGGTTCTACGTCGCGGCAGTCGTCGCATGGACCATCGGTGGGACGGGGCAGGATACGGCGGGCGCCGCGGCGGCGGGATTCACGTCGTCGTCGTCGTCGTCGTCGTCGTCGTCGTCGCGGGGGGGGGGGAGGAGGATTGTCGTCGTGGCTGTTTGCGGCAAACGGCGTCACATCGTCGTGTCGTGCATTCAAAAGACGGGACGAGGATTGGGAGGCTCGAGAGTCGCAGGTCGCTGGTCGCAGGCAGGCAGATGGACGCGCCAAGCTTTGGTCCCAGGCCGCAAAAAGACCGGCTGGACAAAAGAATCAGGAGCGTCCTAGGGTGGCTACAGGGCGCGGCCGAATCGCCATACCAAGCTCAAGCTGGAGGCCAGTCGCGAGCGCGTGAGAAGGGGACCGGGGGACAAAAAGGTCGATGTGTGCGCAGCGAACATTGCCCATGTGGATTCGGATTCTGCCTCTCGTCCACTGTCCACTGTCCAGTGGGTGGCCCGCCGCCCAACCATCGGCTTGGCCCCGGGCGGTCTGCGACACGCTGGGCGATGGAGGCACGGCAGCGGCCATGTCCTCTTCTAACAGGGGCAGCATCTTGAGCCGTCGTGGGATCACGGCAACGACAGCGGCGCAAGGTGCCGAGCCGTTGAATGTGTACTATGGAGAATATATTGCATCTCTTCAGCATCTTTGGCGTGCGTAGCGAAGCTCTGTCAGCCTGTGCTGGCGAGCCACCGTGGACCGAGTGTTACGGAGTACGACCACGCGAGAAGCTGGAGAGCTCCCAGAGCTGCTCACCAGCGAAAAGCATCCCGCCGGCTTCTGCCCGATTTCAATTGCGACCAGCCATTGCTAGCCGCAAGTGGACTAGCGGCATGGAACTTGGTACAATCCAAAACTGGTTTGTTTGTTAGCGCGAGACCTCTCGTCAAGGAAGCGAGGTCTATTTCTCTTCAGAAAAGGCCCCGAGCTCTGACTTCGAGCATTCTTGGTTCGTTTCCAGGGCTTTGCATTCGGACTTCAGGGCCTTTAATTCCGTCTTGAAGGCCTCTATCAACCATTGAATGGCCTTAGCTTTGTATCTCGCGTGTCTCGCGCTAACAAACATTGGAAACCAGGGCTGTAGTGTAAAGCTGTCCTCGGAGAGGACCTTCTTCCGTTCCGTGGAGCTCCCATCCCAGCCTTGGCAGACCCGCGGGAGCCCATCTCGCTCGCCCGTTTGATGGAGAATGGCAGCCAATGCTTACCTAATCCCCTCAAGGCAGAGCTTCCTTACGTGGAGGTCGTCCCGGCGCGCTTCAACCTGAAAGCTGTGCTCAAATCCCAATTTCAGGTCCATCACCAGAGACCTTTCCACATCGCGCACCACCCGCGCCTTTACACTCACCATCTACTTCCATCAAGCCGATTAGCGCAAACAAAGACCCCGAAACCACATCGCTCTCGCGATCCCCCACGACCAAGGAACCTCCTCGCTAGCTCCCTTGCCCGTCCGCGACCATGCCTGGCCTCGTCACTGCCACGGGCGTACTCGCCTTCCTCGCCGATGAGGAGCCCGAGCTTAAGGTCTTTGCCCTCAAGACTCTCAACGAGGACATTGACACGGTCTGGTTTGAGGTTGCCGACGCATTGACCCAGATGTACGTCTCTTCCCGCCCTCCTCCGAGACCCGCGGGTGGTGGTTTGTTGATCTGACATGTTTCTTTGCTTAGTGAGGCGCTGTACGAAGACGAGTCGTTCCCCGAGCGACAGCTTGCCGCGCTTGTTCTCGCCAAGGTCTACTTCCATCTGCAGGCTTACAATGAGAGCATGACGTTTGCTCTGGCCGCCGGCCCGCTCTTCTCCCTCGACAACCCTGGCGAGTTCGAGCAGACCATCATTGAGAAGTGCATCGACCAGTACATTGCCCTCGGGTCGGCGCGCCACGCCTCGGCCAAGGCGACCAAGGCAGACATCTCGCTTCCCGCTCTCGCGACCACGTTTGCCGGCAGCTCCTTCGAGGGGTCCAGCCTGGCCTCCCCCACTGCGCCCTTCTCTCACTCGACTCTCCCGTCCAAGTCTCTCCTCTCGCGCGCTTCGACCGACAACACCATCCTGGACCCTACCTTCCAGCCCACCAAGGACGGCCGCTCGGCCTCGGTCGCCCAGATTACCGACACCAACACCGAGGCCGCCCTGCACGGCGTCATCGAGCGCCTGTTCGAGAACACACTCAGAGAGGCCAAATATCGCCAGGTTGTCGGCATCGCTGTGGAAGCCAAGGACCTCGATGTCATTCGTCGCGTCATCAAGCGTGCCACAGAAGATGCTAAGCGCTCCAAGACCAAGACGCAAGAGGGCGCCCAAGGCCCTGCCGAGGAGCTCATGGAGTACGTCTTGGGTATCTGCATGGACGTGGTGCAGGAGCGGGGTCTGAGGACGGAAATTCTGCGCCTGGTTCTCGACCTTCTCAACGAGACGCCGAACCCCGATTACTTCGCCATCGCCAAGTGCGTCGTCTACCTCAACTCGGACGGCGAGGCCTCGACGCTTCTGCGACACCTCGTGGACAAGGGCGATCAGAATGCCGTGACCATTGCCTACCAAATAGCCTTTGATCTCTACGACAACGGCACGCAGGAGTTCCTGATCAAGGTCATCAAGGCGTTGCCCTCGGGCGCACCGCCAAAGAAGGCCGAGGCCGAGGTCGGCGAGGGGGAGGCCGAGAGCGAACCGCTTCTCCAGGAAGAGCAGGAGGAGACTCTCCCCGAAACGACCACTGTCTTCAAGAACATCGGCTCCATCTTGGACGGAAGCATGACGATCAAGCTCAACCTCGAATTCCTCTACCGCAACAATCGTACCGACCTCAGCATCCTCAACAAGGTCCGGGACAGCTTGGAAGGTAGGAATTCGATCTTCCACACGGCTGTCACGTTTTGCAACGCCTTGATGAACGCTGGAACGACGCACGACAAGTTTTTCCGCGACAATCTGGACTGGCTTGGTAAAGCTGTCAACTGGTCCAAGTTCACGGCGACGGCGGCCCTTGGCGTGATCCATCGCGGAAACTTGACGCAGTCCCGCAAGCTTCTCGAGCCTTACCTGCCTCGCCAGGGCGGTGTAAGCAGTGGCTCCATCTTTAGCCAAGGAGGTGCTCTCTACGCATACGGTCTGATCCACGCCAACCACGGGGCTGGCGCTCTCGACTACCTCCGGGAGAGGTTCAATGCTGCCGACGAAGAGGTCATTCAGCACGGCGGTGCCTTGGGCCTTGGAATTGCCGGCATGGCGACTGGCAATCTCGACATCTACGACGAACTGACCAAGGTTCTGTTTAGCGACTCGGCCCTCAACGGAGAAGCTGTCGGGCTGGCCATCGGTCTCATCATGCTGGGAACGGGCAACACCAAGGCCCTTGACACCATGTTTACCTACGCCCACGAGACGTCGCATGAGAAGATTGTTCGCGGTTGCGCCATCGGCATGGCGCTGATCATGTTTGGACGACAAGAGGGCGCCGACGTTATGATCGAGGGGCTGCTCAACGACCCCGACCCGACTCTCCGCTATGGCGGCATCCTCACGGTCGCCATGGCCTACTGCGGAACCGGAAGCAACAAGGCCATCCGGAAGCTGCTCCATTATGCTGTCAGCGACGTCAACGATGACGTCCGCCGGATCGCCGTGATGAGTCTGGGCTTCATTCTCTTCCGGAAGCCCGGGAGCGTTCCCCGCATGGTGGAACTTCTTGCCGAATCGTACAACCCTCATGTTCGGTACGGCTCTGCCATGGCGCTCGGAATCGCCTGCGCCGGCACCGGACGCGACGAGGCCATTGATCTGCTGGAGCCCATGATGAAGGACCCCACCGACTTTGTCCGCCAGGGAGCCCTCATTGCCATGTCGATGATCCTGGTGCAGCAGAACGAGGTTGCCAACCCCAAGGTGGCCGCGCATCGGAAGACGCTGAGGAAGGTGGTGGGAGATCGCCACGAGGACGCCATGACCAAGTTCGGTGCTTCTCTCGCTCTCGGCATCCTCGACGCCGGTGGCCGCAACTGCACCATCGGCCTCCAGACCCAGACAGGCAACCTGAACATGGCGGGCATTGTGGGCATGGCTGTCTTTACGCAGTACTGGTACTGGTTCCCCTTTACCCATTTCCTGTCGCTCAGCTTCGTGCCGACATCCATCATCGGCCTCGACCACGACCTCGACATCCCCAGCTTCAAGTTCCACTGTGCCGCCAAGGCCAGCCACTTTGACTACCCCCCGGAGCAGGAGGTCAAGGCGGAGGAAGGACCTGCGCTGGTTACGACAGCCGTCCTTTCGACGACGGCCCAGGCGAAGCGCCGTGCTCAAAAGAAGGAGCGCCAGCGCCGGGAGAGCATGGATATCGATTCGACCCCCACCGTCACAAAGTCGGCATCGCAGCCCCCGGCCGCTGACAAGATGGACGTGGACGACGACAAGCCCAAGACGGACGACGACAAGCCCAAGGCGGACGACGCCAAGGACACGAAGGACGGCGAGGCCAGCGGTGATAAGGACACAGCGGCCTCTCCCGATGCCAAGAAGAAGGCCGACAAGGAGAAACTGGGGTACGAGATTGAGAACATGTCGCGTGTTCTGCCCGGGCAGCTCAAGTACATCAACTTCCCGGGAGGTCGCTACAGGCCGGTGAAGAAGGTATGTGATATGCATGTCGATGGTTTGATGAGGTGCTAACGTTGTGCAACAGCCCACTGGCGGACCCCTCCTCCTCCAGGACACGCATCCCGACGAACCCAAGTCTCTGATTGAGGAGAAGCTTAAGAAGGTCACGACGGAGAAAGCCCCCGTGGCGGGGGCCGCGCAGGATCGGCAGGACGGTCGCGCGGGGCAGCGCAGGATAAACGACATCAGCCAGCTTCTGCAAATGGCGCAGAGGAGTTCGGCCGCGGCAGCTCCAGCGGCCGCAGGAAGTGGCAGCGGAGCGGCTGCCGCAGCCGGAGTTCTCACGGCAGTTGACGAAGACGGCGAAGGAGACGAAGAGGCCACCGCTCCCCAGGACTTTGACTACTTTACCGACGCCGAGAGTGATGGGGAGGATTAGAGGCATCCTTTGCTTCAACTAAAGCGAATGATGGATGCAGAAAGGGATTCTGAGGAGCAGTGAACCAAGCCAGCTACGGTTGCAGTTGTACACCCGGAAATTTGTTCTTGTTACCAGGCCTCGGAGTTTCGAGCACTGGGATGACTGCTCCGGATGATCTGGAGATTCAGATGACCGGCTCGTTGTCGCCTTGATAATGGAAGATGCGGGGACGGGCGGGGGGTGTTGTATCATAGTGCCATAGAGCGTTCTTTAGAGCTGAATTATTCCAGCCGTGTTCATTTCCGTCTTGATCGGCCGTTAACTCTGGGCCACTCGTAGACCCCCTGTGTTGATGTTGGTGGTTGGTGAGAGCCGTTCTTCACATGCCACCCGGAAAATCAGCAGCGACGTCATCGACTTGCCTGCCGCCCATGGACCTGCAGCGGCACTGGAACCACCCACAGGGAAACGCAATGACGCGTGTTTTGTACCTGACTGTGTACTGTCGCGATCCCTTCGTCTGCGGCCACGCCTAAATTATCTTCCCTCGTCCCCTTTTGACGCATTTCCACAACGACACTTGCACCCCTCCAGAATCGAAATCACAGCCAAATCCCCAACACCAACAACCCAACACAACAACACCTTCAACCAAAAAAAAAAAAAAAAAAAAAAGCGCAACAATGCCCGACCCCTCGGACTACCTCCTCCGCGTCACCGCCGGCCCCTCCTACTCCCCCACCACCCACGTCCCCATCCCCGTCAACTCCGCCACCACCCCCCTCACGCGCATCTCCCACCCCGAAATGACCATCGACCTCGCCGTGCGCATCCACAACTACCGCGGCCTGCCGCCCTCCTCCCCCCCTTCCTCCCCTTATTTCACCACGGAACCCCACAAATCCAACGCAGACCTCTACAGCATCGCGTTCCGCTTCACGCCCCACGGCCCCTCGGGGGCTAAAGGGGGGATTTCAGGGGAGGACCTGCAGTTTGGGAATGACTTCGACAAGCCGATTCGAGCGCACCTCCCGCCGGGGTTTGGGACCGCGATGAAGATTGTCAAGTGGTGGGTGGACCCCGGGTTGGATGGGGATGTGTATGCGGAGAAGCCGTATTTGTATGGGCCGGCGGTGGGGTCGTTTAATGAGGTGAGGGCGGGGGAGGGGGAGGTGGTAGGGGAGAAGGGGGGGTTGTGGGTTGAGGAGGGGGGGGAGGGGGGGAGGGAGAGATGGTATGTTGACCCCCTTTTTTTTTGGTTCGGGGGGATGGGTGGTGCTCCGGGATGAGGTGCTGGATTGTTTGCTAACGTCTGTTTCTAGTACGTACTAGATCCCATACAGGCGTCTGTCCCCTACCGACCGGGCCGCTCCAGGAGCTTCCGCTGCCCCCATTTATTCCTTGAACTCTGCCAAATACTAACAGAAATTTGCAATAGATGGCGCCCCCGAGAATGGGAAGGAGAGAATGAAATGGGCGCTCAAGGAGGAAAGCAAGAAGAGCTGGGTGTGGGAGTACGAGAAGCCGTACGCGGTGGATTTTTACAATCCGTTCATCGACTTTGACAAGTTTGCGCTGAAGTTGCCGGGGTTTGGGCTGGGGATTTTGAGATATTGGGACGGCCAGGGACTGAGGTACGTTGCGGCTTTGCTTTGGTGTTTTACGGAGGGGAGGCAAAGTAGCCCGCCCTAGTTGGCGTTCAGGGGTTGTCAACAACAACCATTCTTGGACAGAACCACCAACTGACATCTCTCAGATACGTCCTCCGCAACAAGTCAACGGGCACCGTCTACCTCGTCATTCTCTTTACCATCTACCGCAAAGAGGACGTCAACGAGGACGGCTCGCTCAAGCCGGGGGCGGTCGGAGCCTCGGGGAGTGAGGGCAAGGCTGGGGAGCCTGGCAGCCACGATGACGAGCATGAGGATTTCGATGAGGAAAAGGCCATTGAGGAGGCCAAGAGGAAGTTGTCCACGGTTGATCTGGCCGAGGGAGGAGTCGAGACGAATGCTGATGATGTTGACTGATGGGGATGGGGAGTATTGGCTCAGGGGCTGGGCTCGCCTTTGGTGCGAGGCGTCAATGAGGGGAAATACCTAGACAGCAGGTGTATGGTGAATGGATGGATGGTTTTGATGTTCTTTTAAGATCATGAATGCTTTGTCCTATATAATGCTCATCATGATTACAACATCTCATTCCTCATTCCTCATGGATATCATCACACCCCCACTTTCCCCCTCCCAAACTCAAGCCGCACACCCGCTCGCAAACGGACTCCTCGCGCGTATCCTCTCCCCATAAAACACCAACACCCACGGCACCACCGACAGCCCCACCGCGATGCCCCCCAGCAGCCCCGTCGCCCGCGACTCCCCCAGATTCACAATCAGCATCTCCGTCACCAGCGGGAACACGCCGCCCACGAGGTTGCGACACAGCGACTGCGCCGCCAACGCCGACGACGCGTACTTGTTGTACGAGTCGGCAAAGTAGTTGAACACAGACAGGTAGATCATGAGGATGCCGATCGTGGCGACCACCAGTCCGAGGCAGGGGACGGCCCAATGGATGTGCGGGCGCGCGGTGAAACCGAAGAGGAAGAGGCCGAGCGGGAGGAGGGCCGAGGTGAAGCAGGTGAAGTAGAGGCGCGATTCTGGGGCTGAGGCGGGGAAGCGCCGGCGGACGAGGGCCCAGAAGCGGTCGGAGCGGGATGTTGGTGTTGTGGTCTCCATGCTGTCGAGGGACAGCGAGGAGGGGGAGGGGGAGGGGGTTGTCCACTTTGGGTGGTCGAGGAGCTTTTCTTGGAGGATGCCGATGGCGGTGCCGAGAATCGAGCCGATGATAAGGGACAGGAAGACGAGACCGGTTCGGCCTTGGTCCCAGCCGTATTGGCGTTGGAAGACGAGAGGGATGGAGCCAAAGGTCAGGTAGAGAACTCCCCAGGCGAAACTGACCCATAGCGAGAAGAAGAAGACGACTGGCTCGGTGAATAGGAGGTGGAAGGGGCGGTAGACGGAGATGGTAATCATCTTGGCGAGGGAGGACCGTTCTTCGTCTTCTTTGACGATCCATCGGATGCGCGTGGGTGGTGAGCCGCTTGGGATGGATGGTACCCGGGTCTTGTTGGATCCCTTTTCGTCATCCGAGCTTGCGTTTGGTGATCCGGGGGTTGACATGGTTCCCTCATCGTCGAGAAAGACGCCATAGTGTCCCTGCTCCTCAAGTTGCGCATACCACTTGTTCAGGGCCTTGGCCTTCCTGGACAAGAGAACGGTTCCTCTGCTCTCCTTGAACAAGACTACCAGGGCCACCATGCACACGGTGCCCAAGATGACTTGATGCCAGAAGATCCACTTCCATGCCGCTGCATTTCGCGTGCCAATGTTTTTCAGGTTGTATGCCATTAGGGCAGCAGTGAGCGGCCCGAGACCCGTGCCGAGTAAAACGGACCCGCTGAACAGCGCCATCGGGGTGTTGCGGCCCTCCTTGTCCCTGGAGTCAGGTTAGCGTTTTGCGGTGGTCTCCTGCGGGAATAATCGGGTATAAGTGTTGGTTCATTCCCGGAACGTGTTGACATTCCCGAATCTCAAAAGGAGTGAGCCGGTCTGTAGGACGAGGGAGCTAGGGTACATACCACATGTCCGCGATGACGCCTCCAACCATGGTGCTAAAGACGGAGGCGCCAATACCGACAAAAGCTCGCGCGATTATCATCCCAGCCAGGTTCCGCACGACGCCGCATACGGCCTGGAAGATGACATAGACGATCCCGGCCACCACGAACACCGGGTACCGGCCGTTCATCTCGGAGAAGGGAGCCAGGAACATGGGCGCGAAGCCAAAGCCGGCGCAAAAAGATGTTATGCCAGCGAGAACGGCAATGTTTGACTTGGCGCCCAGATCATCCCTCATAAGTTCGTGTGGCGGCGCGTAGGAGCCGGAGGTATAGGCCGTGAGAAAGGTTGCGTAGCAGGACAGCGCCAGCATGAGGTACTTGCGTGAGCTTGGCCATGTTGTCGGGTCGGTAAAGGGCGAGAGGTCGGGAGGTGGGGGATGTTCGGGCTCCGAGTCTGGTTTGTATGAGGTTTTGGTGATGTTTGGTAGAGGTAGTGGTGTCGCAAAGGTCAGGTAGGTGTTTGCGATTTCCGTCGAGCTGTCCAAGCTCCTTTGTTTTCCTTCACGGGGATCTGAACTCACCCCCGAATCCGAGACGCGGCGTCCCCAGGTCAGGGAGCTCTCGGCGCTTGTCATGGCGCTGCTTGGTCGCTTCTGGAACGGGGGGGGGTAGGACATGGAGCGGTTAAGATGGTGATGTTCAGGACGGAGGTTAGAGGGAAATGGGCGTGCTATTATGTAGTCCTGAGAATGGTTGGTCTCCGACGGAGTACTCATTTTCGGTCGAAATGTCCTTGATTGTGGATCCAAGTCCAAGAGCCGAAGAAGAGTCAAGTTTCTCTTGCTGTCTTCGGGAATGGCCAGGACCGGGGATGCCAAGGAAGGATACGGACATGACATACAGGAGAGACCACTGGTGGACGGCTCGGACAAGCAAGAAAGTGGCAGACAGGGCGACGGAGGGGCGGGCCCAGGCGGCTCTGTTACGTGGTAAGCCGTGGAGATGGGGGCAGAAGCCGGTGCCGGTCCCACGTCGGCATGAAGGCCGGGCAGTCTGCGTCTTGGCACGACGCTAGGGGACTTGGGGTCGGCACGCGAGCGTTCGGATGCAAGACGGCTCCAGGACGGAAGTGCGGAAGCGTTGTCTGGTTGATCCGTCTTTTGTCTTCGGGGGTTCGGATGAGATGAGAGGCTGGGTGTACTGACAGGGCTCCGCCTGTACGGTTGTTGAGCTTGAAGTAGAGGTTTGTAGGTAGGAGGCAGCGGTGGAATTGTTGTAGTGACGATGCAGAGCGGGAAAGCCTGTCAGAGACGGCATCGTTTGGGAGAGGGCGTGCCATTTCCGTCCTGCTTGTAGTCTCGTGGGGAGGTGGCGGACGAGTGCTGTCCATGACGGATCGTCAAAGCTTATCTCGTCATCGCGTATTGGGGGGATGGAGGACGACTGCCGTGCCGTGCCGTGCTGCGTAGCGTTGCATTCTCACTGTCGCCATTGCCGCGCGCGAGCATCCGCCTTACGGGGTTCCGCCTTCCGGGGTTCCGCCCTCCGGGAGACCTCATCCTCCACGCCGTCCGAACATTTGTCGCGGCCGGGGTCGGACGCCGGCCAAGGGCCGTCCATTGGCGTCATCAAGTCGACGTCCGAGAAGGTCTCGAAACCCGTGCGAAGTGTGTTGAGAACTTGAGACAGAGTCCACAGAATGCCGTCCGAGAAGTGTGTTCCCCGCCCTTTCCGCCATGGGTGAGGTTGGTTCACTGCTGCAAAAGTTAGCAGTCAGGCGGGTCCGGGCCTGTTTAAACCCGATTATTCCCAGCAAACGCTGATGCTCCGGAAGGCACGATCCCGCCGTCCGCGTCTTGGCGCAGCGTACACTCCAGCCCTGGTTTGATTGTTAGCGCGAGACATGCCAAGTACGAGCCAAGGCCATCTAACGGTTGATGGAGGCCCTGAAATCCGAACCCCAGGGCTTAGAACCGGACAAGAAGGCCTTGAAATCAGAGCTCGAGGCCTTTTCTGAAGAGAATCTGACCTCGCTTACTTGAAGAGAGGTCTCGCGCTAACACACAAACCAGTATTGGATTGGACTAGGAAAGCAGGCAGGATAGGTAGGCTCTTATGCCTCGATATACACACACAACCAATACGCCCTCCGACGCCCTTTGACGCCCTTCCTGTGTCAACCCAATCTGGTCACTGGTCAACCCTCGACATGACGCCCTTCCAGGTCCGAACACCCCCCCCCTCCAGTCCCACCTCGTCACAACTTAGGCCAGATCCGGGACGGCCCAGGGAGCCCAGCTGGTCGTGTCGACAGAAGCCGTGCTTCGCTCCACGGCGCTCGGCGCGCTGCCCGTCTTGAGCAAAAAGTAGTTGATGTACTGCGTCAGCTCCGACTGCTGCCCGCTGGGGAACTGGCAATGGCTGTGGCCGCCAGTCAGGGAGAAGCCCATGTTGGTGGGGACGCCGTGCGCCTTGTAGATGAGCCTGGCCGCCTTCATGCACCCCGTCGTCGACACGGGCCCGAGCCAGTCAATGTCGTTCTCAAACGCCACCACGCCGCGGGGCACTGTGAGCGCCGCGAGCATGTGGTGGTCGACGGGGAGCGTCGACGTGGCCTTGGTGTAGGCATCAAAGTTCTTGGAGAACCACACGTTCTCGCCAATGATCTGTGACGCCGTCTGGATGTTCTTGCCCGACGACTTTTGCTGGTCGCTGATGCGCCAGCACGCCGCGCCGCCCGACCCCGACTCCTGCGGGATCGCCAGCGCGATGCGCTCGACGAGCGCCCCCACGATGAAGGCGCCCTTGCCGTTGCGCGAGCAGCCCGTGGTGCCGAGCCGCTTGGTGTCGATGCCCGACGCCGCCCCGACCTGCTCGAGCGCGTCGATGAGCCTGTCGACACCCCACGCCCACGCCGTGAGGGCGCCGGCCGAGTGCGAGCTGCCAAAGAGGTCGTAGAAGAGGCCCTTGCCGCGCGAGGAACCGCCGCCCTGGGCGGCAAAGGCGTCGTTGCCGAAGCTGATGGTGGCCACGCCGGCCGGGATGGGGATCGACGACCCGCCGATGGCGATGATGGCGGGGAACGGGCCGGTGCCCGACGGCTTCTTGATGGCCGCATTGAAGCTCACAGTCTTGCCGCCGACCGTCACCTTGACTGAGATGCCGGTGCCGCTCATGGTGCCCTCGACCTTGTCGGCCGGCCCCGGGTACGTCCCGAGCACGTACTGCTGGAACATCTTGGAGATCTCCTTCTTGCGGCACTCAAAGTCGGCCTTGGTCGTGATCTTGGCCCCGCTCGCCGAAGTGAACGGGTCGGGGAGCTTGGCGTTGTTGACGGCCGGGTAGCTGTTGGCGACGGTACATGTCGCCTGGCGCTCAAAGATCTCGTTGGCCGGCGCGGCGACAGCGAAGGCTGCGCCAGAAACCAGGAGGACGGAGGCGAAATGGACCATGGTGAGATGTGTTCGGAGCTCTAGAGTCGAAGCTGGTGGTGGTGGACAAGCGATCGATTTGACACCGGCCGGCTTGTTTGGCATCTCTGCCCGACCATCTTATACGGTTCGCCATTTTGGTTCCCTGGTTGGATGAAAGGGCCCGACGAGAGCCAAGCCGTGGACATGGCTCGGATACCTTTCCGGCTGTGTATCTTTGCCGGGACCGCAATTAACCTTTGGTAGCATTCCGTCGACTGCCTCAACGCCACTCCTCTCCATATCCCAGAACTCCACGCCCAGTCGAAACAAATTGTTCCGTCGAGCCTCCCCGAAGATGTCTCGACGCTGCGTCATTGCAGCATCCCCCGCAAGCATGGCCTCCATGTAGTATTGCAACTGAAGCCATATCTTGCGCGCCATGAGCTGACGAGGCCGCGCGGGAGCCCAATCATCGACCGGCCGTCCTCCATCACCTCGAAATGCCAGATACTGCCATGAGCATATGGACTTGGCACTTTGGATGAGAAAGGGATTGGCAAAGAGCTAAGACTCGGTGCCAGCATCCCCGTGGCGTGGGACGAATCGGCGTGTAAACTAGCACCCGAAGGTCGACGTCGGGGGTAATCCGGCTATTTGACGACGCATTGTGAGTGGAACGCCCTCCCCATGCCGCTGTCACCTAGCCTGTCAGGAACCGAAGCCGATCTTGAATCCGGGGGCTGGATTGCGGGGAGCCAAGTACTGTCGAGGCTTCCATGACTGTTTGACATGTTCTGGAAAGCTTCCTCTTCTCGACCTTCTCCACCTTTCGTCTCCAGGACCGGAGCCGCGTCTTGGGTTCAGGGACTGGACTTCCCTCACTCGGGACTCTGCTTCTTCCTCCTGTTGCTATCATAATGCCACCTAGGTATCTTCCCGTCGAATCTCGGCCCACGTGGATGCCTTTCGGCGAGTGCCCCTGCCTGTCACGATGTTGAAGGCACGCACTGACCTGCGCAACAACTGTCCCAACAATGAAGCCATTGCCAAGAAGGAGATATACGACAAGAGATCCCATGAGGTCGTTCGGAGTTCAAACATATGGTCACGGCAAAGATGCCGCCCCCCACAATCCGGGCAATAAGCCTGCATGGCCAAGCGTCGGCCAGAACCGGATTTTAGAACAGGTGTGTTGAGGACCCTCCGTTCCATATCGCCGGGAGGCGTTCCTGGTTCTATATCGGGTGTCATTTTGGTTCTTTTGCGGACCAATTCCCGCAAATCGGGGGGGAATATGGTCGGACTTTTTAGTCCTGTGAGTCTCCCTGTGAGCTACACAAAGTCTAAATCTCTGGCCTCAACACCCCATGGCCGTCCCCCAACAGTTCCTCCGGCTCTGTTATACGCAGACACTCCTCGGTTGCTGAGCCGAGGGCCCGTTCGGTTGGGTGCCATCCCACCTCAATATACCCGGCCATCTAAGACATGGGGTATCCTGCCATCTTCATCTGTACCGACATGCGGAGAACCTGTAAACTACGCCACGGCTTTCTAGAAGTCTGCTAGCTTTCCTCGCGATCCCATCTGTCGCCGGCGAGCCCCCTCTCGGGGGTTTGATGTGTTCGCCAGGACTAACTGCACCGGCACTCACTCTGCATCAGATTGAAATCTCCGTCTCCCCTTTTCGCTTCTGGATGCCACAGGAACTGCACTCTATGCATCGCGCCCCGCTGCCGGCACGAACGTTCCGAACAAACCTCCATGATATCCTTCCCTTTCCCCATATCTCCCCCTCAAAGTCCACCTTGGCACGGCACCTTCTTGCCTTCCGAATCCCTCCCAAACGCAAGAATGGCATCTCTCCTCCCCCTCTTGGCAGCCTTGGCGACCTTCCTCCCAGCCCACGCCCACGGGGGTCTAAACAACTATACCGTCGGTGAAACCTGGTATCCCGGGTAACCCCCCCCCCCCCTTTCCCACCCAAAACAAACCCCCACTAACCCCCACCCCCACAGCTTCGACCCCAACCTCCCCCCGTCCCTCCAAAACCACCCCACCCCCCAGCGCCAATACACCACCATCTCCCCCCTCTTCTCCCCCACCTCCCCCCACCTCTCCTGCAACACCCCGGGCCTCCCCGCCCCCTCCCAATCCCACATCCCCCTCGCCCCGGGAACCACCCTCACGGCAATCTACAACTACTGGATCCACCCCGTCGGACCCATGACCGTCTGGCTGACACGCTGCGGCGACTCGGCGGCCGACTGCCTCGCCGTCAACACCACCGCCGCGAGCTGGTTCAAGATCTGGGAGGCGGGGTTGCTCGAGGGCCCGGATCTGGCGACGGGGATGTGGTACCAGAAGCGGTTTCAGAATTGGGAGGGGGGGGGGGAGGGGAGGTGGGATGTTAGGATCCCGCGGGGGGTGAGGGGGGGGGGGTATATTGTTAGGCATGAGGTGATGAGTATACATGTGGAGAATAAGCCGCAGTGGTATGTGAGTTGTGGGCATTTGGAAGTTGTGAGGGGGGATGGCGGGGGGGAGGTGCCCGGGGAGGAGTGGATGGTGAGGTTTCCGGGGGCGTATAGGGAGGATGGTGAGTTTTCTGGTGCTGCTCAATGTGGGAGTGGGGGCTAACGGGGGGGTAGATCCGTCGATTGATATCAACATTTACGCGGACGATATGGTGGGGGTGACGGTTAGTATTGACTCTGAGTGGGGGTCCGGTTTGGGGATGGGGCTGACAGTGGTGCGGGCAGGATTACATCATTCCTGGGGGACGGATTTGGCCTGGGTGAGTTCTCTTTTACAAGAGTTTTGTGATGTTGAGAGGTTTGCTGCTAACATGAATTGGCCCCAGATTCGCAGATTTGAAGAAATAGGTCTGCAATCGTGGGGTGACTGTATGTATGTCTACGCAGGATCAAGAGACAAGGGTCAAATGTAAACAATACCCCTGAATTCATTCTGCCCTGCTGGGACGGCACCATTCCTATGCGCATATACACAGTTCCTAGGTGAAAATAATTCCCCGACGCCAGCGTATGGCACCTCGATGCCAAATGATGATACAAAAGAGAGGACTACGATACTTGAACACCAAGTGTCTAGCAGTCGCCTCCCCACCCAAGCTGCCGGTTAACCTCGTTCATGGCCGTAACGCCCGCCCTGAAGAGGTTCATAGCCCCATCGACCGCGGCGTGGCCAAAGACCGGAGGCGCGCCCTCTCCCCACAACAGATCCTGCTGGGTCATCGTGCATTGCATCTTCTCCAATACGGCGCGGTTGATGGCCCTCCCCCAGAGGTTGTACCACTGATCCTCGCTGATGCTGGCGTACTTTTTCCTGCCGTCCTCCCCGACGACAGAGTACGCCCAGTCAGCCGTGACAACCTCGAACCGCTTCGTCGCAAAGAACAGGAACGGCCACGTAAAAAGAAACATCAGCGTAAAAATGCACATCCACACAATCCACGGCGTCAAACGCCAGCGGTTGACGCGCGAGTCATTAAACACCTGCACCGTCGCGTCCTGCATGGGGAACGTCACCTCCAGATGGCCCCGGTAGTTCGTGTCGCGCACCAGGGCCGTCAGCTTCTGCCGCACCTTTTCCTCGTCGAACCCCACCACGCGCCGCTGCAGCAAGAAGCCCTTGACCTTCGCGTGGCACGCCACGTACCGGTGGCACCACTCCTGCAGCGTCGGCTTGGTAGCCCCCACCTCGATGTTCTGCGCGGTGCCTGGGGCGCGCTTGCTGAGGATGGTGCCGCGGTGGACCTTGTCTGTGTTCTCGACGGTGCGCAGCTCGCGCATCGCGACGCGGTTGACGGGGTCGGAGAAGAGGTACGGCGTCAGCTCGATCTTGACGTCAAAGTCGGTGACGGTCTGGCGCTCCTTTTTGCCGTCCTTGTCGACCTGCTGCGAGTGGGTGCCGTGGAGGCGGGCGAAGGGGCGCGGAGGGGTTTGGGCCCAGAGGTTGACGTGGCGCTCGAGGAACTTGGGCTCGGTGTCAAAGCGGCTGTCGAGGAAGAACTCGACGCCGGATGAGGCGTCGGTCTTGTGTAGGGTATAGGGGCCTTCGCCGATGCGCGAGGCAGTGGAAAGCAAGAGGGGCGCGCTGCTGCTGCTGCCCTCGCCGGCGTCGGTATAGGGGAGGTCGGACGCTACATCGTCGTAGAGGGGTGGGAGGTCGTCGACTTGGAGCTCAGGGGCGTCGTCGTCGAGGAAGCGATCGCCGTTGTGTTGGGAGTGGAGGGACATGGCGTCGTCGCCGGGGCGCATTGGGGATGTCGGCTTGCCCATGGTGGCTGTGAGGGGGATCTGCTTTGCGGGAGATGGGCTTCAAGGACTGTGGAGGAGTGAGCGGCAATGTGATTGCAACGGCGAGGCTAGGAAAATATAAAGACTCGTTGGAAGTCAGTCGTGGAAGGATCAGGAGATTCTCAGCTTCGTAGGCAGGCAACGCGGCCCAGCGTGGCGCAGCAGTTTGGCCCTTTCAGCGAAGCGACCCTGAAGAGCGCCAATCAGAGCAACAGAGTGCACGCTTCAGGGGGCATGTCATGTCCGTCGTCAGCAATGTCCAGTGACTTTTGGGAAAGGGGAAAGCTGCATGGTCAGCTTATGGATTGGCGCTGTAAATAACACCAGGGCTTTTCCAGTTGCAAAGATGTTCCTGCCTTTGGTTTTTGTGTCTTGTTTTGTGATGGTTGCGCTTGATTCGGCTCGGGCCGCCGGCACTGTTCGAACTTCCCAAGACATGGAACCCTAACCCTGGGTCTCAGTCGCGCTGCCCCACCGATGATGCGCGGCTTTGACCCCGCCCCCTCGTTGGGAAGCTGTTCCAAGGTTCTTGGCCTGGATGCATCGTGAACAATTTCCTGGACGCCAAAACTCAAACGGGATCCAATCAAGCTTGTAAGTTCAGTTCTTCAGCCTTGGGCCAACTTCCCAGTATCCACCTTGTCCAGCACCCCGTCTCCCCATCTCATCCCAACCTAACACAAGCTTGCAGTAGCTTCCCTCGCATCATCTGCCACACCACCAAACGACATTCGATCTCGCATACCCAAACACGACCATGGCGGAGGAGTCGAAGCCAGTAAAGGACCTCCGCGAGGGCGGCGAGGCTCCGGGCCCATCAGCCCCCGGCAAGGCCAAGCAAACCGTTGAGTCCGACGATGAATCCGGCTCCGATGTCGAGGCCAAGGGCTCGTCTGCACTGGGGGACGACGGCGGAAAGAAGAAGAAGAAGAAGTCAAAGAAGGGCAAGGCAAGGCAGGTCATCTCGCAGGCTCTCGCTGGGTCGGGATCATCGCCGGACGCGGTCAAGGACCCCAAGAAGGCCATCGAGGGCTTGACGACCCAGCAGGTCACCGAGTTTATGACACTCAACCCTGCTCTGGCCGACGAGCTCCGCGCCGCGAACCCCAATGCCGACCCCGCAGCGTTGGCCGAGATATTCAAGAAGCTCAGGCTCCAGGACATCATGACCGGGCTGGCGACAAGCGGCAAGAATCGCAAGGATCTGGGCGCGTACAAGTTCTGGGCCACGCAGCCGGTGCCCCAGTTCGGCGATGAGAAGAAGGACCTCTTTGAGGAAGGCCCCCTGAGGGTGCAAAAGATCGAGGACATCCCAAAGGAGCCTGAGAAGCTCGCTCTCGACCAGTTCAGATGGGTGACAATGGATCTCACCGACGAGGCGGAAATGGCCGAGGTCGAGAAGCTCCTCTACGGGCACTACGTCGAGGACGACGAAGCCATGTTCCGCTTCAAGTACTCCATGTCCATCTTGAAATGGTGGGTTGGCCCCAGAACTCCAATAGTGGCCCATTCCTGACTGTATTTGCAGGTCCTTGCTGTCGCCAGGGTGGAAAAAGGAGTGGCATGTCGGGATACGCAGCGGCAACACGTTGTGCGCCTTCATCTCTGCCATCCCCGTCGACCTCCGCGTTCGCGACAAGGTTCTCAAGGCCTCGGAAGTCAACTTTCTCTGCGTCCACAAGAAGCTCCGCGGCAAGCGCCTCGCGCCGGTGCTCATCAAGGAGATCACGCGTCTCTGCAACCTCGAGGGCGTCTTCCAGGCCATCTACACGGGAGGAAACGTCCTCCCAAGACCCGTCAGCACATGCCGCTACTTCCATCGTGCCCTCAACTGGACAAAACTCAACGAGTGCGGCTTCAGCCACGTCCCACCAAACAGCAAGGCCCAGTTCCAGGTGCGCAAGTTTCACCTGCCAGAATCAACCTCGACGCGCGGGCTCCGGGAGATGCAGGTGGGCGACATCGATGCCGTCCACAGCCTTCTCGGGCGTTACCTCAAACGGTTTGACCTAGCTCCCTCCTTCACCAAGGAGGAGATTGGGCACTGGCTGCTAAACAAAGACCAGCCCAACGACGAAAAGGTGGTCTGGGTCTACGTCGTGGAGGTAAGGATTCCGACTGCACGTGTGGGGTAGTTTGGCGCTAACAATGTGATACAGGACACCGATGGCAAGATCACCGACATGTTCTCGTTTTACCTCCTTGAATCCTCAGTCATCAAGAACCCCAAGCACTCGTCCATCCGCGCGGCGTACCTGTTCTACTACGCTACCGAGGCGGGCCTCACGACACCAGTCGACAAGTCGGCGCTCAAGACGCGACTGAACGACCTGATGCACGATGCCCTCATCCTGGCCAAGGGCTTCGACTTTGACGTGTTCAACGCCCTGTCCCTGATGGACAATGCTCTCTTCCTCGAGCAGCAAAAGTTTGGAGCAGGTGACGGCCAGCTCCACTACTATCTCTTCAACTACAAGGCGAACCCGATCGCAGGTGGAGTCAATGTCAGGAACGAGCTGGACCCGGAGAACCTCAGCGGCGTTGCCTTTGTGGCTCTCTAGCTTTGGGGTACATCTCGGGTTGTCGGCGGGTCGAATTTTGGTCTCCAGAGGCGTTATACCAAGCGCTGCATCGACGGAGGCATTGCGAATAGCGTTAATTTCTGCAATGAATGAAGCGATATTGATCTATGTCCCATTTGCGCCGTGCTTTCCATGTTTCCAACTCTGAAACCCAAGGCCCAACACTGTCCCAGTATCCAAAGAAAAACAACCCCCCAAATGCACCCCCTTCTACGCCCTCCCATCCAACTTCTCGCCCACAGCCACCACCTCCTCAATCACCCCATTAAACCACGCCGTCCGCTCCATCAACGGCCCGTGCCCCATCCCCTCGATAATCATCGCCCGCCCCGGCTTCACATACTCGACCATCTTCTCCCCATGCGGCACGCTAATCATCCGATCCTCGGTCCCGTGCATCACCATGATCCTCTCCCGCCCCACCGCGTCCGCCATGCCCTTGAGCTGCTCCGGCGTCTTGCAATGCCACCCCGCCGCCACCAGCTGCAGCATGAACCCCTTGACGCCGAACCGCGCCTTGTCCATGCGCTTGTGCATCTCCTGCGCGACGAACCGGTGCGCGTTGGTCGGGAACATGAGGTACTTGTTGGCCCCCTCCTCCCCGGCGGCGACGGGCGGGAGGCAGCCAGGGGTGGTGGCAGGGTCGGGAAGGTGCGCCTCGTCCGGCGCGGTCAGGAACGCCGGCGGGAAGAGGGAGAGGCCCGTGTCGCGCACGGAGCGGTCGAGGGATTTGGGCATGAGCATGGACACGCGGTTGGCCATGTTTTCGGCGAAGGAGGTGGTGTTTTCGATGGCGGCCGCGGTGCAGAGGAGGGAGAGGGAGGAGACGTGCGTGGGGATGAGGAGGGCGAGTTCTTGGGCGATCATGCCGCCTAGGGAGATGCCGATGAGGTGGAGAGTTCGTGTCGGGGATGGGGAGGGGGGCAGCCACCCGACGTGGGAGAGGACGTCGACGAGGTCGTGCGCCATTTCGCTGGTCGAGTAGCGCCGCAGGGGCGTGTCCGAGAGGCCCATGCCGCGGTTGTCGAGGACGAGGACGGAGTAGCGCGAGCCGTGCTCGTGGCCGAAGTGGAGGGTTTGCCGCTGCCAGGCGGATTTGAGGCCGCCGAGGCCCATGATGAAGACGAGGCGGATCGGGCCGGTGCCGTGGATCTCGTAGGAGATGTTGAAGGGCCCGCCGGCGCGGGTCTGGGCGACGGGCGCTAGGCCGGACTGCGATGGGACGAGGTTCCAGATGGCGGTGGAGTAGGCCGGGTGCTGGAGCACCTCGGCGACGGAGGGGATTATTTCGGGAGGGGCCCTGGGGGTGGATGTTAGTATGGTGTTGTGGGGGGGAAGGGGGTTGACTTGCATTTTGGGGGTTATGGGGGGTGAGTTGTGAGAGGAGGGGATGAGGTGAGAAATGGACGGCGGCATCGGTGGTGTTTTAGAGGCTCTCGAGGTTCTTACAGGTGGACCTCGGCATCTCTGCCCCCTGCCGGATCCGTCGATTGCCTCGATTTGGGTGACGTATGCAAACGGCAGCCGCGAATGGAACCAACTGCGACTCTGTTTGCTGCGCATGTGTATTTTCTCTCCCTCCCTCATCGTTTTCCTCAACATTCGACTCGGCCGAAAGTACGTGTCTTTCCATCATTTCCGGCTCCAGATGAAGCGGCGAAATTCTTCTTTTCATTAGGGAAAGTGCCTTGCCGTATGGAATGCGCGCGCCATGCTCTACTTTGAAATATTTGATGCTGTTCTGGCCCCATCACCACAACCGAACCGCAACCCCCTCTCCCCCTTTTCCACCATGACAGCCCCATCAAAATATCAACAATGCCGCCCGCAAATGCTAGAAAGAAATACCAACACCCCCTAGGCAATCACCAAGGAAGCCATCTCCTCCCCAGACCGCCGATCATCCACGAATCCGAGCATGTCGTCTTGGTCACCGTCACCGTCGCGCCCCCGATATAATTCCCCGGCGCCGTAATCGTCTTGATCACGGTCAACGTCACCGTCCTGTCGCTCCCGCCGCCATTCTGGATGATCGACACCGTCCGGAACATGGTCACCGTCGCCGTGTTCCCGCCGACCTGCACCGTCCGCGTCACCGTCGTCGGCACGGCGACCTGGACCGTCACGGTGTTAACGACCTGAACCGTGCGGTACGTCGTGATGTACGTCTCGAGCACCTGCACCTCGGTGCGCGTGATGGTCGTCGTGCGCGGCGCCGGCGTGACGGTCACGGTCTGGTACTCGGTCTGCGTGCGGTAGACGGTGGTCGGGATGCCGGCGGCGGTGCGCGTCGCCGTGGTGGTCTCGGTCGAGACGACGGTGATGGTGCGGAAGATGTTTTGCGTGACGGCGACGGTGGCGGTTTTGGTTTCCGTTTCGGTCTCGGTCTCGTACTGCGTCACTTCCCAGACGGAGATGGACGTGCTGGTAACTGTGGCGGTCGTGCGCGAGATGACGGTGATGGTGGCGCCGGGGAGGTTGTTGTAGACCGTTGTTGCGACCGTGAGGGTTGTTGGGACGGTGCGGATGCTTGTCACGGGGACGGTGACGGGCACGGTGACGGGAGAGTTTTGGGTCGCTGTCCGCGTGACGGTCAGGTTCGAAGTCACTGTCGTGGGAAGGGTGACGGTCAGGGTCCGCGTGGCGCCCGAGGTAACGGTTGTCCCGGGGAGGGTGACGGTTGTGGACACGGTCCGAGTGGTTGCTCCTCCCGGCCCTCCACCAGGGGCTGTTGTCGTTGAGATTCGCGTCTCCGTGATGGTGACCGTCACCTTTGCCGTCGATCCCACACCGCCCGCCGGAGTTGTCGGCGTTGTCGCAACGCTCGTGTCGGAAGACCCGGCGCAGATACCAAACGGCTTCTGGCACATCGGACCGCAATGCTCCGTCGACTCTCCGCACCACCCGTGCTCCGAGCAGCAGTCGCCAAACTCGGATCCCGCGCAAGTGAAGCCATCGCCGCAGTGGCCGTCCGTCGTCACCACCAGCCCTCCCGATGCCGGCTGTGTCGGCACCGTGGTCGCCGCCGAGCTCGCCCTCGTCGAAGCGGCGTTGGGATCAACGCAATAGTTCGCTCCTGCCGAGAGCTTGTCGCACCCCGTCACGTTCGGATTGCTGCGCAGAAACTGCGTGACAGATATTCCCGCCAGCGACGCGAGCGTCGCGCAGGTGTCGCCCGTCTGCGCAAGGACGTAGGTGCCGCATGCCGCCGACACGCTCCTCGCCGTCAACACCAGCACCGCCGTGGGTAGGAGTCGGAGATACATCATGGTGCCTGGGCCTCTGTCGTCGTCGTCGTCGGTCCCTCACTGCCTCGCCCAGAACAGAAAAAGCCCAACACGCACAGCACGCCCCGTCCTTATAAACAACCGTCGTGGACCTCGTCATCTTTATAGTACCCCCCTTCAGGAAGGCAAGCACCTCTTTTCCGAGAACCGCACTCTATCGCCCCGATCCTCCCACCTCCCACACCCGTTCCCCAGTTGGCCACCCATCCCCCTCGGAAGATTCCTCGCGCTGCCTACCTGCCCACCACCTTACCCGGTCCACGCGTTTCCGCAGCCGTCGCTATAGCATGCTATAACGCCCGCCCAATCGCCCCTCCCCGTCTGGCGAATGGCCCTGTCTGCGATTGGGTCGCGCCTCGGTCGCTTGGCCGGGATAATATGTCATTTGTTCAGCCCAGTTGAGCCGATTCCCACCATATGTCGACAGAGTCTGCTTCTTCCACAGACGTCTGTCTTTTCTCGGCTAATCAACCCGGTTTTGCGAGCTATTCTTATCCCATGCACGCACACATACAGCACACGTGCGAGACATTCCCGTCTGTCGTGACAAGCTTTTTCTTCCAGTGTGTTTTGATGCTGCTCTGCCCGGCTTCCGGTGAAGAAAGTTCGCCAAGGTGTTGTCAACCCCCTGACGTTGACTCCAGATGGGAGTGCCATAAACAAGCCTTTTCCCCGCCTTCCGCCTCGAGTAGCCTTTGTCTGAGTACAAAAAAGAAGAAACTGCGACCTCGAGACATTGCCTGTCCTGGCCTGGTCAGGCGCAAGTCCCGAGGTTACCACAAAATATAAACAACAATCTTTAGCTGGGCACATGATGTAACGCCCTCCTTCCGTGTCCGGTCGGTTTCCAGCCCCGATCGGCGCCCCTCCGTCCAAGGAGCAATTTATCTAGCGGATGGACTGGCCTTTGCTTCCGGGTGCTTGCCATGTCGTGCTCAACAAGTTGGGGGTATCCCATGAGGAAAGGAGGGAACGGCGCAACTCAAGCTAGGGAATCGAACCAACCCCCTTTCCTTCACGGAAACCAAAAGCGAAAAGCTTGTCTTTGTCCAAGCTATACTGATCGCCTCGCTACTGATTGCGGGGGCATCAGCACCAAGACCAGATTAACAAGAACCCATCTCCAAGCCATCGCATTTTGCATTCCCAGCAATACTAATCAATACATTATACATCCTACTCATGACACAAGCGCCCGGCAATGCAAGGCCGCTTCCCTCGTGACAGAAGCCCAACCCCTCTAGCAACGGGTATCCTTCCACTCCACTTAACCAACGCCTTTCGCTTGACCTCCGAATCGTCAAGACATGCACCCAACCACCCCATTATACACTCGATGCCCCAGTAGTACCCAGGTATCCCGCCCGAACCCGTATAACGCCAGAACAATCCATGCATAACACATCAAGCCAAAACCGTCCCCTTCCCATGCTCATAACACGGCCTCGGCCGCCTCCCAAACGACAACCCCCGACTCAACTTCTTCCAATGCCCCTTTCTATACCCACCACCATCATCCCCAGGCTTCAAACTCCTCCTCTCCCCGGGGACAATCGACGCAAACGTCGTCGGCGACAGCGCCCCTCCGCGCCCCCCCTCGCTCGCCTCCGACGATCGCGGACTCCCGAGATGCGCCTTGCCCGAAAAAGGGTTCCCCGAGAACGACTTCCTCTTCATGACAGGGATCCTCGACGGCGACGTCTTGGTCGGACTCACGCTCCGGCTGCGGTGGTGCGTTGCGGCGGGCGTGGTGCTGGCGGAGTCCGCCGACTTGATCGCCAGCTTGTAGAGCGGCGATCGCCCGTGGCCCCGCGGGACCTCGGTGACGTGGACGTTTTGGCTGAGAGCGCAGCCGTAGAGGCCGCGCCAGTTTCGCGGGTCCGAGACGTGGCGCACGAGGCGGAGGCCGCGCGGCGGGCCGTAGTCGACGACGGAGCGCTGGCCGGGGGTGAAGGGGTAGGCGCACGAGGGGGTGCGGTAGTGGCAGTGCTTGGAGATTTTGAGGGCGATGCCGAGGGGGAGGTCCTTGCCCCAGAGGGCGCGGATGAGTTTGTGGGCGTAGGCTTTGTCGGTGCCGACGACGCAGAGGCCGTCGACGAGGCCTTCGAGGTCGAGGAGCGGGTCGAGGACCGAGAGGTGGTCGTCGGAGCAGTAGGGGATGCGGCTGGGGAGGGTTGGAGAGGTGGCCGCACCTTGGGGGGGGAGCTCGTCATCGTCGTCGTCGAATCCTATTGCGACGTCGTCGTCGTCGGAGCTGTGCCCCAGAAGTCTTGGTTCCTGCGTCGCCTCTTCCCCGTTGGGGCGGAAGCCGTAATATCTCCGCACCAGCACCACCAAGCTCTGAATGCGCGAGAAGCCGCGGCTCTTCATCTGCTGTTCCGAAAACCCCTTGACCAACGCCTTGACCCTCTCCAGGTTCTTGGTCATGTCCATGTTGCCGGCCGATGGATGGCAGTTGCCCCCGAGGCGGGAAAGATCAACCTCAACCGTGATCCACTTCATGAACGCCCCGAAGCGCTCCATGTACAAGACCGCCGCCGGCTGTGTCAGCTCCGTGACAAACGGCGAATACACCACGTGAAAGCGTCGCGTCAGGAACAGCGCCGTCAGCACGTCGACCCGCATCGCGAAGCTCACGGACGTGTAACTCCGCAGCATCGTCAGAACCTTTCCGAGGCTGTCAAAGTACTCGGTCGACCAGATGCGGCCGCCGCCCGGACCGCGAGTGGCGTGGTTCACGGGCCAGACGGGATCCAGAAACGACGAGCTGTTGAGGCGGATTGCCTTGCCGCTGTCGAGCTCCGCCAGCACGGATTTGATGACGAGAAAGCGCACTCGGTCGGGGAGGGCAAAGTAGGGGGCGTTGCCCTTGTCCTCGATGTTGCGGGACACGTGGGCATGCCGACTCGGCGTGTCATGGCCGGCGCGGAAATGTGAGGGTGGCGGGGAGGCGGCTTGGGCGGCCAGACGCGTGCTGTTGCCCTCAAAGGCGAGCTCGTCGTCCCGCTCTATGGCATCCCGCGTGAGGATACGGCGGCGCCAGATGACATCGACACTGCGGTTCCAGGGTGGTAGGTCGCCCGGGCCATCGATTTTGGCACCGGGGCAAGGTGAGATGGGGGTTGGTGGCGTGCCCGGGGTGAGCGTGGAGGAGCTCTTTGAGGTCGCTGTCCGGCTGCTGCCCGACGAGGCAGGGCTGCGGGCGAGTCCCCACGGCGATGGCGGGATGCGGTTGAGCTCTGACGAGACGCGGGCTGGCTTTGGGATGTTGATGACGGGGACATTGGCCGCGCTCTTGGAGCTTCTGTGTGTGCCAAAGGCCAAAGGCGCTGGTTTCCCTAGCCTCGCCAATGTGGAGAGGGCCTTTCGTTCCGGGACCGCCGGTGTTGGGGGGGTTTGTTGTTGTTGCTGCTGGTCGTCGTCGCGTGGGAGACGGTATTTCCGCAACATCTTGCCAGTGTGGTACATGGCGACGGGGGGGGGGGGCGGGCGCAAAGAATGGTATGTAGCGTTAATGCTGGGCCCAATTGGCCTATCTATGATGGTGTGGTGATAGTCGGCCGGCTATGCGGCGAGCATGGCGGTGAGGTGGGCAGACATGGAAGGGATTTTGATGAAGGGGTTGGTGCTTTCGAGATGGCCTCTTGGTACCGGTATCCGTCGAGCCCGGGCCGTCTGGTGCGAGGGGGCGCTGACGGAAAGGACGATGGTTACTGAGCCCTCCCTTCTCGCCTCTCACTCAATGGCGCTTCCTTGGTGAATGCTCGAGGCAGCGGCGGGCGGAGACACAGAAAGGCCGCCTCGACAGGCCGGTGTTTCCCGGCGTGTCGTGCTTCAACAGACGGGTTCCCGTCGTCGTCTGTCGCCGTCAAGAGGCGCGTCTGCGAGCAGCCGCGAGACACCCGACGATGGGCTTGTGCGAACCAACGAAGAAGATTTTGGAGAAGGGCTGTCGATGATGGGATGGACCTTTGAAGTTTAGCCTTCCGTTTGCTGACAGCCCGCCGAGTGTGCTCTCAAATTGATGCTTGGCAGGAGATGGACGGACCATGGACCATGTCCTCGAAACCCCGGGGACTGACCGGGGTCCGGTGCATGGTCATCCCCGCGGCGACGGGCAGCTCCATCAGAAACTCCATTTTGAGGGGGTCACAGTCGCGTCAGGGGCGACTATCTTTCGCATCCCATCGACGGCCAATTGCGCCGGCCGAGGCGCGTTGACTCCGCGAGGACGGGTCAACAAGGCGCATTTTGCATTCTTGGCTGTGGTTGAGGGGAAAGCGAGAGAAGAAAAGACGACTGTCCAACCAACGCCTGTACCGTGTCACTACAGGCTGCATTGCACTGCACTGTACAGCATGCGGCCCGTCTCCCGTCTCCCACCATGTCAATGCAAGTCACTACCAACTCTCTACGTCACCGATCACAGGTATCCCATCAAAGAGGACACAGGTGACAGGATGAGGGGACTCGAAATGAAAAGACGAGTGGACTCGACCTCGGACAAAAAAGGGGCAGACGTGTAGACGTGTTCCCATTGGAGAGAAGCTGGGGGCAGCTGCTGGACCCCACCTGAAGCTTCCCCACGCTTCAAGATTTCACGAGCACGCCCTCACTCGCTTAGATCAGCGGACTTCGCGGACAAGAGCTCTTATCGATAGCAATCTGCCAGGGCTTTTCGCCCCGCCAGGCCCATGACTGCTCCCCCACCCCGCCATGAGCCGCCGCGGGCCATGACATAAAGTCGAAAAAGTTCCCTCGTCCCCCCTTTGCGCCAGCTCCCCACCAGCATCCCTCTCGACCTCCTCGATCCCATAAATACCCGAACCAGCATCCGAAATGCAGGCAGTACCAGTACCAGCAGGCTTCGACGCCAGCAATGCCCCCAACGCCGAGGATGTACGGTCCGCCCCTGTCACCACCACCACCCCTTGAACAGATCACTGACTTGAGCTTGCGCATATAGGTCGAGCAGGGCTTCGCCGTCCTGGCCGTCAAGCACCTCGAGACATACTGGGGCATCCTCCACAAGGTCAAGGGGTCCTCGCTGCGCCTGACCAAGTTCGACGACGACATCATGGAGGACCTGCGCAAGACTTTCCCCGACTTTGACCCGGCCAAGCCCCTGGATGAGGACGAGATCAAGAGCCCCCAGGGCAAGGAGAAGTGGCGCAACTTCATGATGGCCTACTCGAAAAAGGTCGACGACTACAACTTTGGCACCATTGTGCGGACGAGGGCCGATGGGGAATACACCAACGAGGGCACCATCTTTGGTATGCGGGCCCATACCCAATACCCAAAAAAGCGAAGGCTGACGGATGACACAGTACCACGGATGCAGTTTTACGCCATCGAGATCGCAAGGTGCGCATCGAGCCCCCTTTTCAATCAAGTCAACAAATATACTGACTGCATTCTAGGAACCGCGCCGGACTCAACGACTGGATTTACGAAAAGGCGCAGCAGAAGAAATGAAGGGCGGGATTTCTTTGAGAGAATCTACCATCCCCAAGGGGCGCCGGCCGTTACGGCCAAGTTCCCGAGGGACAAAGCAGCGCCTTCTTCCTCAGGCACTACCAGGGGAACGGTTTCCCAATGGTCATCTGGTTGGATGCTTGTTTTGGCGATTACAGAGAGATGGGATGTAGTTAGCGGAGGTTCAAGCCAAGTTTGTGGTTGTTGAAGCAGATCGCATATGATGAACAGTGATATTGACCCAAGTGTTCGTAAAGCGGCAGATGGCCATCTTGCAAAAAAAATGCGGACGCAAAGTAATCGAATGGCCCCGCCAACTTTCTTTCGCTGGTGATGCCCAAAGCCCCTTTGTTGTTGCTGGCATTGTTGCCCCTGAGCGAAAAGTGGGGCCCCGCACAATGCTAAGACTCGAACCCAGAACAATCCGAATGCCCTCACCCCGAGTGCCCGAGAACAATGAGAAGAACACCACGGGTTGAATATACTCGAACCACAATTAAGACGGCGCCCTGGTATTATCCAAGCAGATCGCTGGTCGACATCTGCAGGTTTTCTAGAAGCTTGCCTCTTTCTTCAACTCCAACGTTTGATCATGAGCTGTTGATGGTAATTTTCCTTGATATTGGTTTCCTTCAGACGTCCAAGATATCGAAACACCATGCCCACGATGGCTTCACCCTCCACCCAAAACTCCACCTCGTTCCTGAGCATCTCACCAACTTCCCACCCCAACAAAACCCCCACCGACAACGACGCCATCATCACCATCCACCCCCCCTCCACCGCCCCCGTGGGCCCCGGCCCCAAATCCTCCTTCACGGACCTCTTCGCCTTCACCCGCCGCGCCCACCTCCCCATCCTAACCTCGGCCCTGCTCACCGCCGCCCTCGTCGCCGCCGCCCGCACCGGCTACGCCGTCCTAACCGGGCGCATCTTTGAGATCGTCACGCGCTTTGGCGCCGGCCTCCTCACCGCCGACGAGTACCTCTCGGAAATCTCCCAATGGTGCGGCTACCTCTGCCTGCTGGGGCTAGCCATGTGGGCGGTCGCGAGCCTCGACATGGCGCTGTGGATCGCCACGGGCGAGCTGCGGGCCAAGACGGCGCGGGAGGCGCTGTTCCGCGCGTTCCTGGGCAAGACGATGAGCTGGTATGATGCGCGGGAGAGCGGGACGTCGAGTTTGATGGTTGGGGTGCATACGTGAGTCTTCCCCCCTCTGGCCAGTTTGGGGTGTGGTGCTGACGATACTCCAGTCAAATCCGCGAACTGCAGCTCGCGACGTCGCAGACGCTGGGGTACCTCGTCTTCGAGCTCTTCCTCTTCCTCGCGTGCCTGACCGTCGCCCTCACCTTCTCGTGGAAGCTCACGCTCGTCATGCTCGCCACCGCCGTCCCCTCGGCCGCGATCCTCTGGTCCGCCAACCGCTTCCTCGACCCGGCCATCGAGCGGCAGAAGCGCGAGCTCGCGACCGCCGCGCAGCACGCCACGGCTGCCGTGACGGCCATCGACCTCGTCAAGGTGTACAACGGGCAGGACGACGAAGCGTTCCGGTTCGTGGGGGCGGTGCGGCGCGCGGGGGGCCACTACGCGCGCCAGGTGCTGTGCAACTGCGCGCAGATGAGCTACATCAAGTTTTGGATGATTATCTTGTTTGTGATTGGGTTTTACTTTGCCGTGGTGCTGGCGAGCCGCGGGGAGATTTCGCCGGGGGACGCGCTGACGACGTTTTATGCGGTGCTGATTGCGTTTCAGTCGCTCGAGGCGTTGGGGCCGCAGTGGTTGGTGGTGGCCAAGGGGATGGCGGCGGGGCAGCTGTTGAAGGAGTTGGCGGCAGAGGGGGTTGATGACGGTCCGGATGATAAGGTCTCTGGGTTGTATCTTCCTGATGGATGCCAGGGGGATATTCGGTTGAACAATGTAAGTTCCCCCCTTTCTCCTCCCTCCAGACAGAAAACTGACACTCCCCAAGGTCTCCTTCGCATACCCCTCCAACCCCTCCAGCCTCGTTCTGCACCCCTCCACCATGCACTTCCCCGCCGGCCGCCTCACCTTCGTCGTCGGCCGCTCCGGCTCCGGCAAATCCACCCTCGCCAACCTCCTCCTCCGCTTCTACGACCCCCTCCCCGGCAGCGGCCCCCTCACCCTCGACGGCCGCCCCCTCGCCAACCTCGACCTCGCCTGGCTCCGCCGCACCATCCTCCTCGTCCAGCAATCCAGCGTCCTCTTCGCCGACACCTTCCTGCGCAACCTCGCCTTTGGCGCCCCCGCCGGCGTCGACCCGGACACCGTCACGCCCGCCGACGTCCGCGAGGCCTGCGACCTCGCTCTGCTGCAGGCCACGGTGGCGGGCATGCCCGAGGGGGTGAACACGCTGATTGGACCGACGGGGTACTCGCTGAGCGGCGGGCAGCGGCAGAGGTTGGCGCTGGCGAGGGCGAGGCTGAGGGATCCGCCGGTGTTGGTGTTGGATGAGATGACGAGCGGGTTGGATCCGGCGAGTCGGGGGATGATTATGGAGGCGGTGAGGTTTTGGCGGCGGGGGAGGACGACGGTGGTGATTACTCATGAGGTGGGGCACATCGAGGAGGGGGATTTGGTGTATGTCATGGAGGGGGGGAGGGTGGTGCAGGAGGGGGAGATGAGGGAGTTGATGGACGAGGGGGGGTTGTTTTCTGAGTTGGTGGCCGCGGCGGATGATGCGACTTCTACTTCTTCGGCTGCGAGAGGGGAGAGCGAAGAGAAGAGTGAGAACGAGGAGGACGAGGACTGGGAGGATGAGCTGATGCTCCGCGAGAGGTTCGGAGTGGGAAGAGAGGAGTCCATGTTCCACAAGTTCGGGCTTGACGGCGAGCAGCGCGCGACGGGCTTCTTCCACCGCATGTCGAGGCCGGTGGAGCCCGCGCATCTCATCTCCGACTTGGCGAGGTCTCGGGCGACCATGAGACGGCCGAGCGAGGGCGAAGGGATGGATGTCGTCACCAAGATGGGGCTCGACGTCCAGATCAACCGCGCCCGTGACGGCAGGAGGAAGACGATCCAAGAGCACGAGGCCGCTGCTGCTTCCATGGATTCCCTGGAGATGTTCTTCATGGAGAAGCTGGCCAAGTCCAAGGACAAGAAGGCCTCCAAGAAGAACTCTGAAAGACCGCCCGGCCCAAGGCTCCCTTCCATAAAGGCCATCCTCAAGACGGTGTGGCCAACCCTCGACAAGATCGGAAAAGTCCAGCTCATCCTCGGCCTGGCATCCTGCGCCGTCATCGCCGCCAGCGACGTCCTCTTTGCCTTCATCTTTGCCCAGCTCCTCTCGGCCTTTTGGCTCCCCGTCGGCCGCGAAGAAGCCGGCGCCAAATGGGCCGTCTTCCTGACCATCGTCGCCACCGTCGACGCTGCCGCCACCTTTGCCGCCTACTTCCTCATGGAGCACGTCGCGCAGCGCTGGGTCAACGCGCTGCGCGCCGAGGCCATCAAGCGCATCCTGGCCCAGCCCAAATCGTGGTTCGACAAGCCCGGCCACACGCCCAGCCGCATCGCGCAGTGCCTCGACCGCAGCGCCGAGGAGATGCGCAAGCTGGTCGGCATGTTCGTGCCCATCGTGCTGACCGTGACCTGCCTCATCTCGGCGTCCATCATCTGGGCGCTCATCATCCGCTGGGACCTGACGCTCGTCACTCTGGCGGGCGTCCCCGTCGCCATCGCCACGGCGCGCGCCAATTCCTTGGTCAGCGACAAGTGGGAGTCGGTGTGCGAGACGGCCGTGGCGGCCACGAGCGCCATCTTCAGCGACGCCTTTGCCAACATCCGCGTCGTGCGTGCGTTGACCCTCGAGAACTACTTTTCCACCAAGCACTCGACCTCGGCCGCCGCGACTTACCGCGTTGGCATCAAGCGCGCCGTGTTTGCGGGGATCTTTTACGGCCTGTACCAGAGCATGTCCTTCTTCATCACCGCCCTAGTCTTCTTCTACGGCGCCAAGCTCCTCAACCAGGGCCTGACGACCGTCACCGACGTGCTGCGCGTCATCAACCTCATCCTCTTCTCGCTCGGCACCTCGGTCGCCATGCTCGCCAACTTCCCGCAGATCGCCGCCGCCAAGGTCACGGCCGTGCATCTGCTGCATTACGCCAACCTCTCGCACGCCGCGGGCCACGAAAACAAAGGCACCCGGCGCACCCCCACCCCGCTGCCCGTCTCCATGACAAACTTGCAGTTCGCCTACCCCGGCGCACCACGCACCCAGGTCTTGCGCAACATCACGCTGGACATCGTCCCGGGCACGACCACCGCCATCGTCGGCGCCTCGGGCTGCGGCAAGAGCACCCTCATGGCCCTCCTGCTCCAGCTGTACGACCCGACGCCGACCTCCCCAGAAGACGGCACTGGCGTCCCCGCCCAGGCGCCATTGACATTCGCCCACAACCCCCCTTCCGAGCTCTCCATCGCCTCCCTTCGCTCGCACATGGCCTACGTCCCGCAGCACCCATTCCTCTTTCCCACCTCAGTCCGCGAAAACATCACGTACGGGCTGCACGACGCCTCGCCGTATCGCGAACCAATGCACGTCGAGACAGCGGCACGGCGCGCGGGAATCCACGATTTCGTGGTGTCGCTGCCGAGCGGATACGATACGTTGGTGGGCGAGGGCGGGCTCTCGGTGTCAGGAGGCCAGGCGCAGCGGTTGGCGCTCGCGAGGGCGTTGGTGAGGCGGCCGAAGCTGCTGCTGCTCGACGAGCCGACGAGCGCGCTGGATGCTGCGGGGGCGGAAGAGGTGAGGCGGTTGGTGCGGGGGTTGTGCGAGCAGGAGGGGACGGCGGTGGTGGTGGTGACGCATAGCAAGGAGATGATGCGTGTTGTGGACCGGGTGGTCATGGTGGAGGCTGGGTCGGTCGTGGAGAGTGGGAGGTATGAGGATTTGGCTGGTGTGGGAGGGCCGTTTTCGGCGATGGTGGGGGGTGGTGCGTGGATGGGTGCTGGCGGGATGGCTAAAGAGAGCGGGACGAGCGAGGCGAGGGAGAGGAAGAGGGACAAGGCGAGGGAGGATGCCCTGAAGAGGTTGGAAGGAGAAGGACCGAGCTGGGGGGCGCGTAGATTTTGAGGTAGATGAGGTTGAGGTTATGCGAGTTTGGGATCATCCAGGCCAAAGGACCTCATGACTGCGAGCAGCATGGGCGAATAATAGCAGACGTCGTTGTGTCCTGGAGACAGGCATTAGCATTTCTTTACGTGAAGGGGCGGAGATGAGAAATCTTACCACCATGCGCAAACAACTCTTGACGGATGTCGATGTCTCCTTCTGTCCATGTTGTGACAAAGGCATCTCTTCCCCTCTGGACCGTTCTCGCCGCCTTGTCCACGGCAAGCCTCTCCCCATCCAGCCCCTCGATCAGCCCGCCCACGGCCCCAGCAAACATCTTGTCGTCCTCGTGGAAAGGGATGTCCCAATCATTCTTGGCATGCACCAGCGACAGCCTGAGCCGACCGCCCCTCGTCTTGACCATGCGCGTGAGGCTGCGAAGCCGGGAAGCACTCTCCCACTTGTCAACGATACACTTCATGACCTGTCGCAGCAGCCATGGCGAGAGTCGAAAGGGTGCCAAGACGGGAACGAACCCGGCGATGGCGTACCCGCTCAGCATGGTTGGCAGGCTGCTGAAGCTGGCCACGAGGACGACACCAGCAAAGTCGACGCCGTCCTTGGCGAATAGCTCAGCGGTGGCAGACGCGACGGCAGTCCCGAGGCTATGGCCCAGCAGGACGATGCGGCTGGCGGGGATGCCGGCAACGTCCATGGCCCAGTTGATGGCGGTAGCAGCGTCGAGGATAAGCCCCTTTTCTGTTGGGGACCCGGTGCTACGGCCGAAGCCGCGGTAGTCAATCGCGAGGACATGGTAGTGGGACGTGTCTGTGAGGGCATGGAAGGTGGGAGGCCGAATGGCCTGTGCTATGTGACCAGCATTGCCGTGAACTAGAGGGGTGTTAGTCATATTCAGGGGCGGGGGTCAATGGGCAGTTCTTGCAATAGATGACGAGACGAGCCTCAGGGTCATGGCGGAGGAGCTTGAAGTTTTCCGTTTTGGTGATATCGGCAGACAAACCGGTGCTCTGGGCTGCGAGGTTTTCCTCGTGGCGGGCATAGAGGGGGAGAGGGAGGATATGCCAGGCGTAAAGGGTCTGGCCATCACATGTTTGGAGGGAGAAAGGGGTAACTTGGTTCTCTGGAGGAAGGGTGGTCAGTCAGGGGACCGAGATGGAGTGACGGTATGCCTCCGAGGTGAGAGAAGCTGGTGGTACAGACTGGCGAATCCCCAGTGCTCGGGCTTGTTGACGTCGTGCCAGAGGAGGGAGTTGAACTTGTGGGCATACAAGAAGCTATGGGAGAATGGTTTAGTCAACGCCCGCCCGGCTCCGTATACAACCGAGACGCGTGATTTATTCTTACTGGCGCTGGAAGAAAGACGTCGCGCCCAGTGTGAGGAACGCGACATAGAGGCCAAGGGGCACTCCGATAATGGTGCCAACGGCGATATATGCGGCCGAGTTGCCCATTCTCAGCGCGAACCAGGCTGAAGCGCCGCCTCGTCGTCTCTTCTGGCTTCCCTTCTCTTCAATGTTGCGGATGGACAAAGGCCTTGATTTCGTCCAGACAGTCGAAAAGCACGATGAGAAAAGAATGAAGACTAAAGCAAGCTATTTCCAGGATGCTAATAAATGCATCGCCAACTGACAAACTGTCCGAGGCAAAAGCCCACGCGTCCCTCTGGTTCCGGTTGGTGGCTCGCAAAATGGCATGTGTTGGGAGGCGAGAGTTGGTTGAAATGGCACAGCTGACGTTGGGCCTCTTGGTGGGATTGGGCATCTGGGGTGCTAGGCATGCTAACAGGCAGACCTCATATCACCGCCTAGATGCTACCAAATCTGCTAGCACGGCTAAGTGCACCACTCGGACGCTGCCGCTTATGCAGTGACCCACCATGCTGAAAGTCAGCCTCAACAGCAAGGTCGCTATCAAAAAGTAAAAAAACACACGTCAGGATTCGGCCACATTCCCCTTGGCCACAGATTTCGGAGGCTCCTGGACGCGTTTCCAAAATACCCGATGATGGGACAAGCCAAAAACCCATCAAGACTGTCCCCAATCCGCCTCCCAGAAGGTCCAACATCAGGCATATCGCGTCATCTCGCACATGTTCGCGTCGACAAGTGACAAGCTCGACTGAAAAAGATCCCGTCTCGAGACGGCCTTGGTCCTCCTGTCCAATCAGCGCCCTGGAGGCTCGCCAATCCTGCACCACACCACACCACAGCACCAGAGAGGCCTGGGCACACACAGCAGAGGGACAATCCCCCAGTCCCAGTGCCCAGTACCCCCTGCCTGTCTGTCTCCCAGCACCCGTGCCCGTGCCGGCCAGGCCCATTCCATTTTCTTTCGGGGGGGCCCGACCTTGGTCAATCCATTTTCCCTGCATTTCCATCCAGCTTCCCGTCCACACACCATCCATTGGCCCCCGGTCGCCTCGTCGCGCCGCGACAGACACAACTCGAGCAGCTCGCCTCTGATGAGCTGACGCCTCGACTCGACGCCGACGCCCTCCTGTCCCCGGTGCCAATGAGCCCCTGACGGAGTCGTGCACACTTCGCTCAAGGCCATCCGAGCCTCGACCCGTCCTCGTCCCATCGCGATGGAGAAGAAGCGGAAGCTCCCAGCTCGCGCTGCCGCGAGGAACGAGCAGGCCACCAAGAAGAGAAAGTCACAAGGCGGCGCCGCCGTGCAACTAGGACGATCAGAGACTCCTGCCGCTGCTACGCCTACACCGGCCCCCGATCTTGCTCCCGCGCCCGAGGAAGAGCTCCCTCCGCCTCTCCCCAAGTCCATCACCGCCGGCAAGCCGCTCCCAACCGTCGACGTCCCCCAGCCCGACGATCTGTCCACCAAGGACTATCAATCAGTCTCCGAGAGGTTTGTCCCCTCCCCCGATCCCCCCCTCCCCTGTCTGGTGTTGGTCAACTGACGGCCTCTGCACAGTGGTGTCCTTGCCGACTCCCTCACACGATCGCGCCAGAGATGGATAAGCGAGAGCATCTTTGAAAAATATTGGTCCAAGCCCGTCAAGCGGAAGGGTGTTGTCATCGAGGAGCCCAACAACCCGCCCAAGGAGAGCATGGTCAAACTCGGCCAGGTCACCATCACAGTCGAGCCGCACGTCTTCGAGGCCACCATGTATGCCGTCAAAGACCCGAAACCGCCAGCCTCGCTCCCTCCCTCCCGTCCTGTCCTCCAGTACGGCCCCCCAAATGGCGTCATGCCCCCCCCTCCGACGCCGAAAAGATCGCCATCCGAGGCCACGGCGACCCCGGTGCAGACCCCGGCACCACAGCCCGCAGGCCTAGCCGCGACAGCCACTCCCATCCCGAGCCCCAAACCTACCCCCGTACAGGCTCCGGCCCAACCACAACCGCCAGCTCCGCAAGCACAACTCCCGCTTCCAGCACAGTCACCTTCAGCTGCACAAGATGCTGCCCAGCCGTTGCCGGCAGTGGGTGGTGCCCCAGTAAAGCCACCTGCCTCCTCACCCCGTGGCATGGAGGCCATCCTCTCGGCACCTGCCGCCCAGCAACCACCTGGAGCAGTGCCTGGAGCTGACGCTCCTCCAATGCGTCCGCCCACCGCCACGCCAACGCCAACGCCAACAAGCGCAACACTTGCAAACCCTTCCCCAAACCCTCCACGGCCCTCCGTGGCCGCCTCCACACAAGCCAATGCGACCCCCGCCCCGCCTAAGGCGCCCGGCACGGATCCCATCATCCTGGCGCTGGCAGGGAGAGCCACAGACGACCCACAGTTGCGAGACTTGATGAAGAAGGTGGCCACAGGTGAGGCGACCAAGTCAGAGTTGGAAAGGTTCCAGGTGATAATCGACTCTATTACCGCGGAAAGCAAGCGGAACGGGGTGCCGGTTGGCCCGTCGGCAGACCGGCTGGTCGTAGACGGGCGCACAGTCCGATATTTTGCCGATGAAGTTCGTGCCATCCTGGATATCGTGCTCACTTCGAATCCAAAACAGACGTCGGTGGACCTTCGGCCGCCGACAGGTAGCGATCCTCTGGTTGTGGCGCTGGTCAAGGCGGCGCTCGACGATGCAAAGAAGAGCGACCTCGTCCGGCGCATCGCCACCGACAAGCCACGCTTCTCGGATGCCACCGATCTCAAGACCATATTGGATGGCCTGAAGCGAGGGCTCGTCAAGGAACGAGATCAACAGCAAAAGGCGCGCCAAGTGCAGTCCCCCCAGCCATCCCCGGCTTCAGCGACACCCAAGGCCAACGGCACCGCCAATGGCCAAGTTCGGCCATCACCTGTCCCGGCAACTTCGGGGGCCACGCCGACGGCTCCTGTGCCCCAAGCGCTGCGTTCGAAAGGGCCGCCGCCGCCCCCAAAGCACGACATCTCGGCCGTTGTGTTCGAGTTCCACGGTGGCTCGGGCGACCGGTTCTTATTTCCCAAATTCAGCGTCGTCGAGTATGTTCCCACTCCGTCGGGGCACCAAGTGATTGCCTCGTTTTTGCTGGTACGCAAAGGGAGCATGGCCGAGTATCCCATGGCGGACCCGGAGCTGGACTACTATCAGCCTTTAACCATCCGGCTCTTTACACCCGTCGGACGCCACCTCGAAAACCTCGCCAGGGTTGTGGCCCCTCAGGAGGAGGTCCAACGATACATGGACGACATAATGGACAGCATGACCAAGGCCGAGTACGTCCTCCTCGCCATGCAGCTCCCGAGGAACGACCCCAAGGACGGCGACGGGGCAGCCGACGAGAAGGAGAGGGAAAAGGACACGGAGCAGGTCGAGCCAAGGCCGGTGGCCCCCGAGAAGCCGGTGCCGCCACCGACTGCAGTGTTGTGGGGCAAGGCGACTCGACCAGAGATTGTGCGGGAGCCGTCGCACAAGTCCAAGATGAGCCGCGTCATGGATGCCGATGAGCAGTACCAGAGCTTTGTGAAGTCGGTGAGCCGCAAGGAGACAAGCGAGGCGTAATATCATGTCAAAAAAGTGGGCAGGGGACGGCGCATTTCAGAGGGTCTGGGACGGTGGCTTGGGAGGGTTCTTGTATCAAGGTTAACCACGGCGGGCACTTGAGCTGGGAGTTTTGAGTCTTATGGTTTGGGGCGGAGGAGTGGACTGGCCAACGGGCGGGAGCCCTGAATACCTATTTGAAGGACAGTCAAGCTGGAAGCACGTCGCAAGTACACAGTGGATACACAATCGCCATTTATTGTACGTTTTGGGGCAATTCGTGCTTTGAGATATGTGTTGATCGTGCTTGAGAGGGGGGGGTGAGGGTTGAGGGTTGAGGGGGTTGAAGTTTGATCAGGAACCGATGTTCCTCTCAAGGGCTCCTGAAGGCCCTTGTCTCATTCGTAGTCTCACTGGTTTTATTGCTCCATTCGCCATCTTCCTCTGCACAATCCAATAATGGTGTGTTTGTGAGCGCGAGACGTCTCGCCAAGTAGTCGAGGTCTTGTTCTCTCCTGCAAAGGACTCGTGACCACAACTGTCGGCCTCGAGTTCGTATTTTAGGGCCTCCATCAACCATTTGGACGGCCTTGGCTGGTATCTCATATGTCTCGTGCTAGCAAGCAAACTAGGGCTGAAGTATATATGTGATGGCGATGGTGGTGTATCACCTTCCGTCCCACGAACAGTTCAAAGTCCATGTCAAACTTCGAGTTGGGAGGACGAAAAGTGGGTCAGTCGGAAAAAGGTTCTTGCAGGCTCCTCCATGTGACCAATCAGCCTTGGCTCCTGGAGTGGAGACCTGACTTGCCTGCGCCTGGCTGCTGCCAAGCGCGAGCTTTCGCGGTTCACCTCAAAAGTATTGGCGAGTCGTGGCGTTGCAACTTGAAAGCCACCTGCCCCTTCTTTGTCGTCTCGCAACCTCGCCATCACCAAACGCCAAACTCGGCACCTCTTCCTTTCTTCTTATCGCACACCAGACCTTCCTCAATTCGCTGCACCAAACCCCCATTCCCACGTTCCCAAGCCAGCCATCGCCCAACATGGCGTCGTACGACGACTCCGAGTCGGACGACGACAACTTCAATCCCGCGCCCGCCGACGTTTCCGACGACGAGAACATGGATGACGCGCCTACTTCCGGAAGCGGTGCGAGGAAGGCAACATCGCCGACGAGTAGCCCCGCGGCCGGCCACGACGATGACGATGAGGACGACCATCGTCCGGCGAAACCCGCTGGCAAACGCCCCTTCAAGTCCGTCGCTGACGACGATGAAGACGAGGATGCCGAGGAGGATGAGGAGGAAGTCGAACAAAGAAACGACGATGAAGAAGAAGAGGACGAGGAGGACGAAGATGATGATGTTCAGCATGTGAGTTGCCAGTCTTGCCCCACCCTGCCTCTGCTCCTCGACGCGTTGGAGATGCTTCACACGATCTGGAGTGGTGGACGGCCCGCTGGTCTGCCCCTCGACATGCTGCGCGATTTACTGACTAGCTACCACAGGGCCGCCGCCGCAAGCGTCGCAAGGACCAACGCGCTGCCTTCTTCGATATCGAAGCCGAGGTCGATGACGAGGACGAGGGCGAAGACGACGAAAAGGACGGCGAGGAGATTGAAGACTTCATCGACAATGCCCACCCTGACGATATTGCCGACAGTGGCCGTATGAACGATGATAGGCGACATCGTGAGCTCGACCGCCGCCGGGAGATGGAGTCCAGTCTCGACGCCGAGAAACAAGCCGAGATCCTCCGCGAGCGCTACGGGAAGCGCGCCCCCGCCAGAGGCCTCAGAGACTCGACAGTGGTGCCCCGACGCCTGCTTTTGCCTAGCGTGGAGGACCCGAGCATCTGGGCTGTGCGCTGCAAGGAAGGAAAAGAACGCGAGGTCGTCTTCTCCATCATCCGCCGCGTCGAGGAGCGCCTGGGCACCAAGAATGAGCTCCCCATCATCTCGGCCTTTGAGCGAGGAGGCACAAACTCGGTCATGAAGGGCTACATCTACGTCGAGGCCCGGCGCCAGAACGACATCATGATCGCGCTTGACGGCATTCTCAACGTCTACCCGAGGTCCAAGATGATCCTGGTCGAGATCAAGGACATGCCGGACCTGTTGCGGGTCACCAAGACTCCCAATCTGGAGCCCGGAGCATGGGTTCGGTTGAAGAGGCCGCCCAAGTACGCCGGCGATCTGGCCCAGGTCATTGACGTGACGGAGAACGGACTCGAGGCCCGCGTCCGGTACATTCCCCGCCTCGACTACGGTGTCCGCGAGGATCAGAGCATGCTCACGGCCGACGGAAAGCGAAAGCGACCGGGTGCACCGGGCCCGCGCCCCCCGCAACGACTCTTCAGTGAGGCGGAAGCGCGCAAGCGCAATCCGCGCAACCTCGCCGGCAACCCCCAGACCAACTCGTGGACGTACATGGGCGAGGAGTTTGAGAACGGCTTCCAAGTCAAGGACATCAAGATCCAGCTGCTCGACGTCAAGGATGTGAACCCGAGCCTCGAGGAGGTGACCAAGTTCGCCAGTGGTTCCGAGGACGGCACCGAGAACCTCGATCTCAAGGCTCTGGCTGCGAGCTTGAAGGACAACTCCACCGTGGCCTACCTGCCCGGCGACGTCATTGAGGTGTACGAGGGCGAGCAGCGCGGCGTTGTCGGCAAGGCGACCAATGTTCAGGGCGACATTGTCACGCTCATGGTATCGGAAGGCGAACTGCGCGGACAGACCATTGAGGTTCCCAACAAGGGTCTCCGCAAGCGCTTCAGGCCCGGTGACCACGTCAAGGTCATTGGCGGCAGCCGATTCCGCGACGAGGTCGGCATGGTTGTCAAGATTGACGAGGATCGTGTCACTCTCTTGGCTGACCAAAACCACAATGAGATCACGGTCTTCAGCAAGGATCTGCGCGAGGCTTCCGACATTGGTGGCCAAGGTTCGCTCGGTCAATACTCGCTTCTGGACCTGGTGCAGCTGGACCCAACCACGGTCGGCTGCATTGTCAAGGTGGACCGCGAGTCCATGGTGGTCCTGGACCAGAACGGCGATACACGATCGGTCATGCCCACGCAGATCACCAACAAGCTCCCGAAGCGCAACATGGCTGTCGCGGCAGATCGATCCGGTTCCGAGATTCGCCACGACGACGTTGTCCGAGAGTATGGCGGGCAGCAACGCCAGGGCAAGATCATTCACATCCACAGATCCTACATCTTCTTGCACAGTCATGCCACGGCCGAGAATGCTGGTGTCTTTGTGACTCGAGCGAGCAACGTCAACACGATCGCCGCCAAGGGTGGTCGCGTCACCGGAGCCAACTCGGGTCCGGATCTGTCCAGCATGAACCCTGCGATGAAGCGGAACCCGGCCGCCAACAGCAACATGCAGCCTCCCAAGAGCTTCGGACGGGACCCCGCCATGGGTCAGACTGTTACGGTCAAGAAGGGCAGTTACAAGGGCTTGTTGGGTATTGTCAAGGATACTACGGACACGCATGCTCGGGTCGAGCTTCATACCAAGAACAAGATTATCGCCATTCCCAAGTCCGACCTGTCCTTCCGAGACAAGGTCACTGGGCGGCCCATCGACATTAGCCGACGTGGTGGAGGTTTCGGCGGAGGTGCCGGGCGCGGTGGATTCTCGTCGAGCGGTGCGGGCGATTGGTCGGGTGGAGGCAGAACGCCAATGGCATCGGGAGGGGGGGAGCGAACCCCGGCCTGGGGCAAATGTAAGTCTGGATGTGTGTCTGTTGGCTCTTGTTCGCATGCTCACATGGTCACAGCTGCTTCGACCGCTCGCACGCCCGCTTGGAGCCGCAATGCCGACACCTCAGGCGCCCGGACCCCAGCCTGGGGCGATGGGTCTCGCACTGTCAACCCCTACGATGGCAACCGTACTGCCTATGGTGGCGCCACTTCTTATGGTGGTGGATCCCGAACTCCTGCCTGGTCTTCCGGCGCCAAGACGCCTGCACATGATGGGTTCGGCCACGGATCCAAGACGCCAGCCTACGGCGGCGGTGGCGGTGATGCGTGGGGTTCCAAGACGCCTGCCTATGGTGTCTCGGCTCCCACACCCGGCGCCAGTGGCAACGACAGCTGGTACACACCCGGCGCGAGCGGTTCCGGTGCGTACAATGCGCCCACGCCGGGAATTGGCCTCGGTGCGCCCACGCCCGCCGCTCTCGACGCTCCCACTCCGGGTGCCTACTCGGCCCCCACACCGGCTCCGATCAGCGCCCCCACTCCGGGTGCGTGGCAGGGTGGTGGATGGGGTGCCGACTCTGCCCCCACCCCTGCGGTCGGCGCGCCCACCCCGGCCGCCTACGCCGAGACGCCAGGTGCCAGTGGCCCCCGGTATACGGACGATGAATAGAAATCTTGTTCGGCGCCGGGTGCTGTCGTTGACACTCCGACTCCGGCCGCGCGGTATGACGCCCCGACCCCGGGTGCCTGGCAGGGCAGGGGGTGGGGTGACGGCTCTGCGACGACGCCGGCCCACGACGGCGGAACGTTTGCCGCCTAGCGTGTGTATAGATAGAGGTGGGTGCGATGGGATGGGGCATGGCCGTCTTGCGCATTCTGGCCTCGGCGCTTGGGAGTTTGGGATGGAGAGAGATTAGCGGCCAGCAGTAAGCCAAAGAGTTTCCCAGTGTGAGGGGACAGGTTGGGTTGCATTTCCAAGGCAGGGCGAAGGTGGCCTTGAGGGGTCTGTCTGTAGCTTGGGGAGGCTTAAGCATCAAATAGACCATAATACTGATTTCAAAATCTGGTTGTGCTGTGAGTGATACTAGTTTGTATGTTAGCGCGAGACCTCTCACCAGTCCTGGCAAGGCCATCCTGTTCCGATTTCAGGGCCTCCATCAAACGTCACAACCTGATAAGTTACTGGTTTGTTTGTGAGCGCGAGACCTCTCGTCAGGTCAGCGAGGTCTGATTCTCTCCAGGAAAGGCCTCGTTGGTACAACTCTAGACCTCGAGTTCCGATTTCAGGGCCTCGATCGACCGTTAGATGGCCTGGGTTTGAATCTCCCATGTCTCGCGCTCACAAACAAACCAGGGCCTCCGTGGAGTGTACAAATTGAAGTCAGAGGGTTGAGTCAAAGTCTCTCTCGGAGTCTCGGTTCACAAAAATCACAGAAAATGGAACGCTCGAAGTTAAACTGTCAACAGTAAATTATAGTTTTTGTCCATCTTCCCAAGTCCCTGTCTTTCCTTCCTAGTTCCAGAACCAAAAGCAAAGAAAATCAAGAGAAGCCCGGAAACGCCCACCACTTATCTCTCTACCTAACTACCTACCTATCTAAAAGAGTTGATCCACACCATCTCTCTCTATTACTTACCTATCATCCAAATCCCAACTCCAAACTCCAAAATCCACCACAATGCCCCAATATCCCCAGACCGGATGCAACCGGTACATCCGTAAATCCCCAAATCCCCACAAAAAGAACAAACACCCCAACACCTTACCAGAAGGAGGGCCAAGAGGGAGGAGAACTCACCCAGAATGCGC
The DNA here is from genome assembly GCA_027943155.1 of Podospora tetraspora. NCBI lineage: Eukaryota > Fungi > Ascomycota > Sordariomycetes > Sordariales > Podosporaceae > Podospora > Podospora tetraspora. The sequence goes on from JAQKAE010000007.1 coordinate 1,328,876, forward strand.
CATGCAAGCCATCATCCAGCTCTTGGACTTGCTCCGCCGCTCCGTCACCTGGTAGTCGGGGCAGCACGCGTGCGGGTGCCGGCCGCCGGTTTGCAGCTTGATCAGCTCGCACTGCTTGAGCGTGCCCTCGATCGGGGTCGAGCAGCCGCAGGCGAAGTGGTTGAAGCCGGTTTGGCACATTTTGGGTGGTTGAAAGTGGGGGGTTGGGGGGGGAGGGGAGGGGTGGGGGAAGGGAAAGAGGAGAGGGAAGGGGGTGGAGGGAAAGGGGAAGGAAAGGGGGGGGAAGGGGGAAAGGGGGAAAGGTTCCTGTGGGAGTGGAACCGGGAAGGGATGGGAGGGAGGATAGGGATGTGGATGAGGGAGGGGAGAGTTAGTGTTGAGGGGGGAGGGGTGGGGTGTTTATATCCTTGGTGCCGGTTAGTGGTGAGGTTGAGGGTTTGAAAAGGGGGGTTGTTCTCGAGGGAGTTGGCAACGTCTTTCAGGGGATGGGAGAATTGCATTGTTTCTTTTGTTCCCCGGGAGTTGAAGGGGATTGAGGAAAATGAGGTTGGCCGATTCTTTGAGATGTCAATGTCGTCTGTGGATGACATTGAAGGTGGGTTTATTTTGTTTGTCCAGAGCATGCTAGGTCTTTGTCGACATGGTCTCCCAATGGCCTTTTGTTGCTGGCCAGTTCTGACTCTGCAATTAAGCCGTCTTGGAGACCTTGTAAAGGGGCTGATGCCTCTTGCAAGGAAATCTCGAGTTCCGACTTCAGGGCCTTGATATCTCAAGTGTCTGGCGCGCTATCAAACAAATCGGGGCCGGATTATGGATAGGACGGTTTCCTTCAAGACATTTTAATTACATACGGCTAACGTTATAGATGGTGGAAAGCTCGGGCGATCCTGTCCGCACATAAGTAGAGCTCTGAGTGCGGGCGCATGAGGCGGCCCTGGTTCTTTTTTTTTTATCTACCAACCCTAGGTGTACACTATGCCGGAAAATGTTGAAAACGGAGCTGATACAGGTAATTCACACGCCACCCGACTCCCCCTCCCACCACTAGGGGCATCACTCGCGGGACACGCCGCGGGAGCCGGTATTCACCGAAATCTCCGTCTTCATAAAGATACGGCCCTCGTCCTTGCCATCGAGGGGAAAGTGGCCGCTGCTGTAGTCGGCCGTAGCGTGGGCGGCATAGGTCCGCGGCCCGCGGCCCCTCTCGCTCTCGGAGGGGGTAGGCGTCATGTTGTCGAGCGTGAGCTCCTCGTTGCTGATGCTCTTCTGCACCGTCCTCTTGGGCCGCATGGCGAACGAGCGGGTGCCGCTGCGGCCACCGTCGGCCGTGGCGGAGCCGTAGCGCAAGTAAGTGGCGCGACCGGCGGACGTCAGGCCGAGGCCGGGCAGCACGAGGGCGAAGAGAGGGCGCAGGGTAGGTAGGCAGGAGGCGATGATAGCGACATTGAGCTCGATGCAGGACCACATGGCCGCGCCAATATTCTCCCAGGAGGGGTCCTCGCTGATGACGCCGGCGCGGAGGGTGAAGATGCGGTAGACGGAGATGATGCAGACGCTGTCAAGGCCATTAGCGGAAGGTACGACAAAATATGAACACGTAGGACATACAAAAAGCCGAGGCAGAAGATGCCAACGACAATGACGAACTGCCGCCACGGCAGCTGCAGCTTCCACACCGAAGGCAGCGGGATGCACAGAATGGCAATGTCGGTGGCCATGCTCATGGCTGAAGAGAAATACCAAATGGTTAGGGTATCGAGGCAGGAGGTCGCCATAGTCGGGACAATGACGCCGATGGGCAGGCAGGCCAGGCTGAGCAGGGCGGCCTGCGTGCAGGCCCAGAGGCAGACGACGGCGATGGCGCCGAGGCAGATGCGTTGGATGAGCTTGTCGTGGAAGATGCGGCGGCACTGGAAGAGGAAGCCCAACTTGACAACGTTCATGCCCATGTTGTAAGTGAGAATGGCGACCATGAGGTACTGCGTGCCACGTGCCATGTCAGCGTTGGTCTGAAGGTCCTGACGGAAAATTGAAAAGGCATGCCATTGAAAAGGCATGGGGGGTGCGGGCATGGAGTGGCGTACATACCTTGAGTTGCTCGAGGCCTTCTTCCATGCCGACGTTTTCAACGTGTCTGCCCATGCCGTACTTGACCTCGAAGCACATGGCGATGGAGTTGATGAGGGAAAACACCTGGTTTCGGTCAGTGCTGCCCAGCATGGCCGTCAATGTCTGGCGTGGTCCATCCCACCACCGAAACGAACCAGAGCAACCAGCATGGTCCAGTCATCCTTGCCAATGTTTTTCAAGATGGCCCCTCGAGTATAGAACCGGAGGGCCACGAAGACGGCCGCCGCCGAGAGGAAGCCGACGCCGACGCCGGTCACCAGAGGGCCGTTGGACTCGGTGCGCACGGGGGCCGACATGGTGGTAGCGGGTCGTCCACGGACCGCGACCAAGGACGAGTTGTTTCCATCGTCAGCATCTCTCGGCGAGGGAGAAGATCGGCCCGCCTTTATCTGCCCCAGACAAGACCACCAGCGTTTTCATCCCACGCGACTGGACTGAGACACTGTCAGGTAGCCCCTGAGTGTGTGGCAACTCGCGAGAGTCCGCGCTTCTCAGCTCCCCGGTGAACGTTGCTGGCAGTTTCACCGGTCATGGGGGTTGCGCTGCTATCATGCCGCCCTTTGTTGGCACGGACGAGAGAGAGAGAGAGATTGAGAGAGAAGGATTCATGCAGGCCATCATGGGAGCATGGTAATGCCGGCCGGCTGCGGAGATTGGAGTGCAGCAGTTTCTGCAGGCCGGCGGCGTCGTGCGGACGGCGTGAGATGTCGTTCCAACTTCCTGGGGCAATATTTGCGAAGCCGGTGAAGAGGCCAAGATTTAAAGTCTGGATTGTGGCTTGACGGCTTGCAGATGCGGGAGGGCTTCCCGGGGAAGCCTTCCGCTTCTTCCCCGTGCCAATCACCGCAGCGCTTCGGCCCGCTCTCGGACTCCCTCGGCTCTGGGGTAATTCTAGCTGACATGGCACGCCATTGAAATAGTCCGAGAGGCCGTCGCATGGGTTTGGGTCAATATTGAGCAGCCGGTACAAAAGGGCACGGCACGCACGCCATGTGGGTGGCGCGGATCGCCAGGCGTGCATCTCCCGTCATTGACCCGTCCGTCACCCTCTGAAACACGCCTCCCCCCCTTCAGGCCAACATGAAGCTCTCGCGTTCATGGATAGCCACCGCCGCTGCCGCCAGCGGCGTGTGCGCCTTGGAAGCCTCGTATGACTATGTAAGTGACTGGCCCGCCCGCCTGCATTTGCAAAGCTGGCCCGCCCGCCTGCATTTGCAAAGCTAACGCCCGTCTCCCAACAGATCATCGTGGGAGGTGGCACCGCCGGCTCAGCGCTCGCCACGCGCCTGAGCCTGGGTCTCCCGAAGGCCAAGATCCTGCTCGTCGAGGCCGGGCCGTCGGCGCTCGACGAGCTGCGCATCAACGTGCCCGGCCTGCGCGGCTCCATCCTCGGCTCCAGCTACGACTGGAACTTCACCACGGTGCCGCAGGGGTCGCTCGGTGGCCGCTCCATCGACGTGAACCGCGGCAAGTTCCTGGGCGGCTCGTCCGGGATGAATTATTTGTGTTATGATCGTGCGTCGGCGCCCGAGTACGACGCCTGGCGCGAGCTGGGCAGCCCCGGATGGGGCTGGAAGACCATGATCGCCGCCATGACCAAGTCGGAGAACTTCACCGGCCCGGACGACGGCGACCGCCACGGCCGCCGCGGCCCTATTCGCAACTACTACAACCGCGTGGTGTATCCCATCATCCGCCTGTGGCAGCCGACCGTCGCCGCGTTGGGCATCAACATCAACGACGGCGGCAGCCTGAGCGGCGCGCCGGTGGGTGTCATGTTCCAGCCGACCAACATCAACGTAGACAAGCGGACGCGCTCGTACGCCGCCAACAGCTACCTCCCGCTTGCCGGCAGCAACCTCGAGATCCTGACCAACACCCAAGTCACCAAAGTCAACCTCGCCAAGCGTGGCAAGAAGGAGAGCTGCGCGACCGGCGTGACACTGCCCGACGGCACCGTCGTCCACGCCTCCAAGGAGGTCATCCTGTCCGCCGGCTCCATCCAAAGCCCAGGGCTGCTTGAACTGTCGGGCATTGGGCAGTCAAAGGTCCTCCAGGCGGCGGGCATCACGCCGCACATTGACCTGCCCGGCGTCGGCGAGAACTACCAGGACCACATCCGCGTCAGCAACACGTACCGCCTCAAGGACGGCTTCGAGTCGTTCGACAACCTCATCTTCGACAGCGCCGGCGCCAACGCCACGGGCGAGATGCAAAAGTGGCTGACGGGCGAGCGCTCGCTGTACGAGTACACCTCGGCCGCCTACGGCTTCATGACCTGGAACCAACTCGGCGTCGCGGGCGCGATGAAGGCGGCGGCCACCAGCGTCGTCAAGAGCACCAACGTCATCGACGCCAAGAAGCTGCAGTACCTCGGCAACGCCCAGGTCCCCAACGTCGAGATCCTCTACGAGGCCAACTACGTCGGCGCGGCCGGGTACACGGGGGGCCGGTTCATGACGCTCATCTCGACGGTGATGCAGCCGTTCGCGCGCGGCAGCGTGCACATCAACCCGGCCAACCCGCAGGGCAAGCCGGTCATCGACCCGCGCTTCGCGAGCAACGAGTACGACATCAAGGGCCTGGTCGAGGCGGCCAAGTTCTCGCGGCGCATCGCGCACAAGGAGCCGATGCGCTCGGCGTGGGAGGCCGAGACGGAGCCGGGCGAGGCGGTGAAGACGGACGCGCAGTGGCGCGCCTTCGCAGCCAGCACACTCGGCTCCTTCTACCACCCCGTCGGCACGTGCGCCATGCTGCCGCGCAAGGACGGCGGCGTGGTGGATGCCGACCTCAAGGTGTACGGCGTCGCCAACCTGCGTGTGGTCGACAACAGCATCATCCCCATCATCCCGTCGGCGCACATCCAGACGGCGGCGTACGGCATTGCCGAGGTCGCTGCCGACAAGATTATCGCGGCGCACGCGGGCCCGCACGAATGTAACTGCAAATAGACGTTAGAAGCTTCTAATACCTTGTATAGCCTCTAGGAACATACGTATCTAATCAATTGTAATTAACTAGCCATGAAAAGCTTACAACCCGAGACACCATGTTGTGGGTGCCCTGAGCCGTGAGGCCGCCTCTGGAGGTTCGGGGCCATTCCTGTCTTGATTCTTTTTGCTTGTCTCCCTGTTTTACCTGACCCTTTATATCAACTCAATGTCAATCGTCGAGTCTCTCTGGGAAGCTGGTGTATGCACCCCTTGTTTTATCACGGAGCCTGAGCTCTCCCCATCGAGCGATGCTGTCACGGTCAACGTCTTGTTTGATTTGTTTCCTGCTATATACATCCCCTCTCCTCATCACCCATCAGCATGTCTCGGCATCCGGACCAGGCGCTCGGTAGCTCTTTGGAAGCGGGTAGTAGACGTTGATGAGGATGCCCGGGTCGCTGGCCGAGTACGCTCCAGGGAACGACACAAGGCTCTTGGGCGAGTACGTGCCGGTGCCCCCGGTGACAGTGATCTGTGCGCAGCTAATGTAAAATTGCGCTGGACACCATGTTAGCCATGTATCGACGATGGGGAGGGTCAGCGGCTCAACGTACCACCGCCAGTGCTCCCAGCGCTGTGCAGCCCAATGTGCTCGGCACGCAGCAGGTAGTCGCCGTTCTGCAGACACTGGGGGATCTTGACGCCAACGGATCGAAGGCCTGTGTCTTGTTGTTAGCAGAGTACTCCCTCGTCTGATTTGATAGAGTGGTGGAGGCGGGCTTACCCATGTTTGGCCAGACCATCTGCCCGTTGATGGTCGCCTTGTCCTGATAGATCTTGGACCACACCTTGCCCTTGCCGTCAAAAGTCGCGGCGGTTTGCCCCGCGGGGACCTTGGCGATGTAAAAGGCCATCGGCCCGGGGTGGGAAATGGAGGCTTTGGCGTTGTAGTTGAGAGTCTGGCCGGCTGTGACGCTCAGGATGCCCTGGGCGGCGCCGCCTCGTTGGTAGCAGCGAATATCCTCCGAGTTGACGTCGGTGACGGGGCCATTGCTCTGGTAGTTGACTGTCTGACGGACGTATTGCCAGTCGCTTGAAGTGCCAACGCTGGGGAATGTGTCTGCCGTGTCTGTGTGAGCTGGGACTTCTCGGGGAGAAGTTGTTGGGCTTACAGTGCGCCTCAACGGCGGTCACCAACAGCGCAACAACGGCGCTGAACTTCATGGTGTCCGGTGGAACTGGTCAGGAGGATGAGATGGGAGTTGTGGTCGTGTGTCCTTGTACCTGCCAAGTTATGTGGGTATATTGCCGTGCAATCGTCTAGTCCGAGCTCTCTTCGCCAACCGGGCATCTCTTGTCCTTTATACCTGTCTACGACTTGGACCTTGAATCTCGATCCTAGCATCTTGCGCATGTCTTCCGCTCCTCCACGGCCCGATTTGGGGTCTTGGGGCTCTCACCAGGGAAGCAACGGTGCCGAGCCACGGGTGAATAGACGAGCAGCGGCGGGTAAACGTCCGCCTTGACCAGTGACGGGCGGCCCCTCTAGATTGCGCATAACTTTCTGACGAATTCATACCAAGCGCAGTTGAGTAGGGCAGGGATGGCGTCGCGCTGGGCTGCGGTCAAGTCCCACCTGATCTGGAATAGATGAGGGCTTTCGCATGCTTCTCCCTTCTGGACCGAGAGAAACCTGGGGTGCAGCTGGACGGACCCGTCCCTTGGCAGGAGGACGTAGATTGTCGTCATTGCAACCCATCTTCACGCCTGGATGAGACTCCGGTGGTTGTATCGAACAAGAAGGAAAGAGAGTGTAGGTGGTGATGCATGGACAGGTGGGAATCGAAACCGGGTAGACGTCAATGGCAGTCGTTGGCCTTCGGCTCCCGGCCCGAAGGGGAGCTTCGATGTTGTATTCGAAGAAGCACGTGTACAAATTTCTGCACGTCTTAATTTTTGATTGTGGGTTGGAGTCTTGGAGTCTTCTTGGTGGAAGAGTCGACGACGCTGCCGCTGGGCGAACGGGTCGGCACTTGCGACCACACACACCGGAAGCGCGCTCTAGCCGACCCGTTTCCCCGAATGTTCCATGGAAGAGGAGGCATGAGCAAGATGAGGTATTGGTGCTGATGGATTCAAACCTGACTGGCAGAATTTGCCAGCTTGAAATTGGCGCTGTGAGTTCGAGCTCATATTGCTCCCTTAACGGGAGACTATCGTCAGGATCCTACCTAGGTGAAGCCCGTCAGTTGAAATCCAAAACCGATAACGTTAGACCGGATACTTAATCCCTCAAGTTTGGTTAGGAAGCAAATGGAAGGATTTCCACGGGACAAATACGACTGTGGAGTCGTGGGCGTTTGTGGTGGTTCCCCCCATGTACCATATGTTGGGACGAAGCCTTCAAGCCAATCGGAAAACTGGCCCTTGTGGTCTGATCTCAGACATGTTTGGTTCTTGGTGTTTAGCTGCATTTCCCCAGACCGCCCTGCAGTGGGTCCAGGTGCCGAAGCGAAGGGTTGGCGCAGGACAAGACGCAGGACAGCAGCGACATAGCAGATGTTGGCTGTGCAGTGTGCAGTGGTGCCGAGCGCACGGCGACTGTGGGATGACAGTCGGGGCATGGAGGATGCAGGTTGGTTGGAAGAGGAAGAGGACGAGATGCCCCTCATGATGCCCGGCCCAGAGCCCAGGCTCAGGAGTCCAGACATGAAAGGGTGGGGGAGGGGGTGAGGTTGCAAACGGCAGTGCCCGTTGCCCCGCTGGAGCGGCGATCCCCAAAAGCTGGGCCAAGCCTAAGCCGCAGGGCGTTAGGGCAACGGGCGGTGATCCTTGCGTGGAGGGCTGCGCTAGACTTGAAACTACACGGGGGTCCCCTCTTCCAACTCCCTCTCATCCATTCGCGCACTTCCATCACCTCTCCAAGCCTGCAACTTGTCGCGACATCGTCCTCTTCTTTTCACGTCTCTCCTCCCGGGAACCACACTGTAACCATGTCTGTGCTGCACCGACCTCTGCCGTCCGCACGGCCCATGACCCGGCGTGTCGCTGGGACGCGCCATGGAGATTCGTGGGATCGCGAGGTCGGCCGACGGCTGGCAGCTGAGCACAACGCCCACGGGCGCAAATGCACGCCAAGCCCACCACTTCGGGACCTTGGCCTGACGATGTGCACCTTGTGCTGTGCCCGGTGAGATAAGGCCGTGGGAAAGGAGTGGTCGCCGCCCTGCTGGCTGGGAAGCACTTATCTCTCACGTCTTCCCCAGCTCGTCGGCAGACCAAGCCTTGTCGATTCCGAGAAGCAAACTTTCGTCCGTCCTCAACTCCATCTCCGCTGCCTTGTTCCGCCGCTGCCACCAACATACGGGCATCCAGATCCAAGCGACAGCCATCATGGAGCTCGCCAGAGTCGACGCCTTGGTCACCAACATCGCGGCTCTGTTCGAATCCGGTCTCGACTTTTACACAAAATGGAAGAAGAAGCTGGAACGGCAACCACGCAAAGATGCCGTCAGCACCTCGCTCGACATGTCCAGCCATCGAATCAAGGCGACATACCAGGTTGGCTTCGCCATGATCGGTCCCGACTTCTCGGCAGGCGATGGTCTGTCTCTCTCCGAGTTCCGCTCCCCCTTGCCCGGCTGACAAGCGTGCAGACGACTGCCGACGCGCTCTCTTGGCCAGCCTCTCGCAGCTCCAAGACCGCGTCGACAGCTTGCGCCAGGCCTTGGGCTCTCAGCAGAGGCATTTCATCAATTTGCACGACATGTTTCTCTCCCTCGAGGGGATTCGCATCCGCTGCATCTCGGCACTTGCCGACCAATACCGCCGACTCGCCTCGGGCCGCCCCGTTCCCCAGGAAATGCCCATCCCCGGCCGGCTACGGTCTGCATGTCCCCCGGATGATGGCCACATCTCGCCTCCGCCGCCCCCGCCACCCCCAACCCGAGTCGAACACCCCCGCACCGAGTTCGACCGCCAGACAGCCGTCTGGTCAACAAACTCGGACCCCCCCGTCTTCCAGTCCGAGCCTCCCTCCCCGCCCCTCACCCCCAAGGTGACTCGCGACGACATGGAATCCTGCTTCGGCGGCGGTGCCGCTTCGGTCATCAGCGCATACAACCCCCGACAGTCGATGCGTCCCAAGAACAGCGTCTTTAGCATGTTTTGCCCCGAAGCCATGTCACTGCAGGTCGATCCCAGCCGCGAGTTTCCCGTCAAGGGAAAGTGTTCCTGCGGGTACAAGTGGAACAACCCGGAGCTAGACAGCAAGGGCTATCTTCCGGCCAGGGACGGCTTCCGCGTCACGAAACGATTTCTGGCCAAATCGCACTGTGACCGGCGTGCTGAAAAGGGGGTGGGGGCTGCCGCAGCGGCCGAGCAACTCAAGGCCGGATATGGCTGTGTTCTCTGCATCTCAACAGGCCACACAGAAACGTTTGAGATGGCCGAGACGCTTCGCACGCACATCAACACCACCCATCACAAGTGGCAAATGCTGCATGACAGCGACATGACGTGTCAGTGAACGCGGCACGTGGTAAACTCTGAAAGCACCCATAGCGTCACCGGATCCAGCCAACTAGTATAACATATAACGTATATCAAATCCAAGAATTATGACTCCCCCACAAGGAGACGTGGGAAGACGTGGGACCGGCTCGACCCCTCGGGCATCTCGGGCATCTTCATTGGGGTTCCCTGATTCTGAAAGCCACTGGTCGATTTTCAGTCACGATACCCCTCAGTAGTAGGCATATTAATATGACTCCCACTAAATCGCAACCCCTGCATTTATGTCACCACACTCACCAAATGCCTGGTGCCATCTACCACCTCTCTCCACCGTTGATGCCCAGACAATGCGATGGATGCAAAAGAGCGAATTCGATCATACGCACCACACCATGCTTGGCATTCTGGTGAGGGGGGAATACTGTGATATTTCCAGATAGCAATGCCATATCAGATCGCTCTCGGTCGAGCTCCCTATTGGTACTATCATCCGAGGTGACAGGAGCGCATTCCCCGGCCATACCACCACAGATGGTCCCTCAGACTCTCACACTCAGCCATCGGCTTGAACTGAAGATGCTTTGTCTCCCATTGAATGCAGCACTATTATTCTGCTTCGTTCTCCCATAGGTAAACGAGTGGTACCATGCAGCCCCCATGCCATGCCATGCCTTCCTTTCCCATTCCCTTTCCCAGCAGCCCGAGCCCCCCAGCCTCCAGATTCCCGTGCTCCCAATGTCCGTCTAAACGAATGATTGTCATGGCCCTGTATATGCCCGCCCATCTTTGCCCCCCATGCGCACCCAATCCAGTCCGGCTCCCATCCCAGCTGCCCTGTATGTAACGAGAGAATGTGGTCAGATCAAGACGCCGTGAAGAAATCAAAGACAAAGGAAAAAAGCCAGCCATCATGCCCCTGATGAATCCCAGTCCCATCGGGCTTCGAAATATGCCCCGCGGAAAGATTATTTCCAGCCCCATTCTCTCCTTTGATATCCACGCCCACACTCCGAAAAGCAAACAACGGAAAGGAAAGTAGAAGAGAGAAACCATGCGAGTGGGAGACAAGGTGCCATGAGCACCGCGTCTCTTTCCACGTCGCGGGCCCAGACAGGTCTTTCGTTCTTGTTCATCCTCTTGGCTCTGGCGAGCGGGGGAAGTGCGGCAAACTACTCCAGGACAGTAGTCGACGACGAGACCTACATAATAGGAGAATGGTTAGCTCTAGTCTTTAAACGTGCCGCATGTGTCCTCAAAGTGGGCTTAATTTGGAGTCTGAATGCCAGAGGCGGTAGCCCGGGCTAGGACACAGCCTGCCTCGGCGGTGGAAAAGGGGGTGAGAGGAGGGAAGTGGGAGGTGATGAACCCAATAATAAGAAGCGAAAACGATAAAACGAAGAAAATAGTTCAAAAAAGAAGCGAACGGCGAACAACAGCACCACGAATGAACCCCCCACTCCTCAAACATACCTCAAAGTCATCCAACGACACCGCTTCCTTCGAAGTGCCTCTCAGAAATGCCCATAGTACATGCACGACATGATGATGCACGTGTACTTGTTGGAGATGACGGGCTTGTCGCGCACGGCGCGGCACTCGACGTTGCCGCACGGCTCGGTGAGCTCGGTGATCTTGTGGCCGCAGCGGTGGTGGATGAAGAGCTTGCGGGAGCACATGTTGTCTTCTTGTCTTGTGTTTTCTCTTCTTTAGACTTGTGGGATGATTGGGTTCGATGTGGAAGTTCGGGTGGGTATCGCGAATGGGGGTTTCTTTTGTTCTTTCTGGAGATGGCGATCGGAAGGAGATGGTCGGATGGGTGTATATGTGGACTCAGTGTTGGTCTGAAGAGAGAATGAATGATGACGAATGTTTGGCGGGTGTTTGATGGGATGAAATCTTTGCTTGCGGTGCCCGTTTGTTGGGTGGTAGGTGGAAGTGGAGCCTAGAGACGCCCGGAGGTTTGATTCGAAATAGGGGAATATTGACAACAGCACCAGTCTGGCAGTGAGGGTGGGCCGGGTCACGGGACTTGTAACGCCGGTGTGAGTCTGGGTGAGAGGAAGAGATCGATGCTGCTACTTGAGCTGTCTCCACGTCACTTCGATATCGGACGGGTCGGGGAACGGGGAGAGGACCAGACGGGGTGTACAGTCTCGAATCATTGAGGCAGGTTCGGGGAGAGTGAGGGTATGTTGGATGTATCGCTGGCAGTCTTGGGGTTCGGAGACTGGAGAGGTGTAGCGAGTGGTTTCGGAAGGTTTCCGTGTCTGCTTCTTCAGTCTTATAAGGAGTTGTCGGAGACGCTCAGACATGGTATTTTCTCCGGCCCCAAGGGTGCGTCCTTACATTTGTAACCCGGCGGAAACTCTCAGTCCCACGAGAGAAGACGACGGTCGTCTACGGCGTCACGGGAATGGGACCCTGCCAGTGCCTCGCTCCCTTCCTCGTCCTTGGCGCAGCAACGGATCGGATAATAGAGACCGACGAACAGCAGTAAGACAGGAGATCGAGCGATAACATCAGCATGCCGTGCGAAGGGACATATGGTGGGACTCGGTCGCTGTATTGGACTACGGATGGGATATAGGAGGAGGCCGTCACAAGCGTACCTGACTGCTAGCTCGTCTCCATTCCCATCCCCGCCCGCGCGCTGGATATGGGCTGTTACGGCTCGATCGTGGTGAGCGGGCGCAAGCCAAGTTCATCTGTTCCTCCCATAACTCGGCCCGCCCCGGTTGGCTTCAGTTCGACAGGACCTACTCTTTGGCTGATGTCGTCGAAGGGCAGAGCAATTATCGTGGCGCAAAAACAGAGAGTGGGGAGATATCGACAGCTGGCTGGGTGGCTCCTTTCCGCCCCATCTCGAGCTGGCGAGAGAGGTCCTTCGACGCTCAACCAAACGAATCGGTGCCCCCAAGGAGGGGATAGAGCTAGGAGAGCCAACCGTGGACGCACAGTAGGGGCAAAGAAGGGGTATAACGGGCCCTGACTGTAGTCCGTCGTGGATGTCGTCTTGGCAATGCAGTGGTCCGACTCGCTTGCTTGACCACACAGACCTTGTCTGTTAAACCGCTGTATGTCAGTTCATGCTGGAACCAGTGGGGTATGCTTAATGTGCATGTCATATAGAAAGGGAGAAGCGGAGAAGCAGGCTGACAAACATCTGAAGAAGCTTTCTGGGCCCTGCTTCTCTTCAACCGAGACGTGAACCCAATCAGCGAAGGCGGAAGACGGGAGAGGCAGAGTTGACACCCCGGGTCTCGGCCGAGCTCCAGCGGTCATCGGTCTTGCGAGGTCGAGATCAGCCGCAACGAGCCCAAGCTCCAGGCAAGCTCGAGCTTCATAGCTTCTGGCCACTGGGAAGGGCCTCAGATAACAAGCCGGTTTCCTGGGCGTATACCCCACCTCATGTCATCGAAAAACTGGTCAACTGACTGTGTGCGCCAATATCAATTCATCGCTGTTGATTTATCGCTCGTCGTTGATTTGCCTCCTTGACCCATTCCCGCTGTTGTTGATGATGTCAATGCCTGTCCCGCCTGGTCGGTATATATCTGATACACAGAACTGATCGACCGACCGCCCCTGTCCCGCTTCGGTCGATCCTCACATGGCGCACCCCATCCATGCCGCACAGTCACACACCCTGCCAATCCACTCCCGGCTGCCAGTTCTCGAGTCCCGATGTACTGTTCCCCTCCCCCCACACTGTCGTCTTCAGATGAACCCCACACCCCGGATGCTCAAGAGCCGACGAAACGTGATATAGCCAGTCTGCATGACGAGAGGGGTGAGCAAGTGGTAGTCGGTGTGATAACGATCGCCCGCTCCACGGCTGCTCCCAAGCCGTTGTCCACGGGCGGGTAGGGAAGGTCCTTGCTCGACAGGGAGCAGGGACCAAGACTGTAAAAAAACGTCCCTCCGGGGTGTGACGACTACCCATCGCGCGAGAACATGCGGTCCGTGACCGACGACATGGGGTGCGGGACTCCCTTTTCGAGAAGCGCAATATCGCGGTATCGACCTCGCTTGGTTGTTCTCGTCGTCGTCGCGCGCTCACCCAAGCCGAGTTGAGGCCAGGGTCCTCCCGCTCTCACCATTCGCCTTCCCACTTCTCCCGAGGAGCAGCGGCACAGAGAAACCCGATGCGGGATGTAACCCATAGGAGAAGGCCGTGGAGCATCAGCAGGATGCTAGTCCGATACCAACCTGACAACCAAGGGCTCCCGCCGCTCTCACCCCCCCTGGTGTCCCGGTGGGCCCTGGAAACGACGACGTTGCGTGTTTCGGCGCCAATGCTCCAAATATCCAGAGCGGCCAGAGTAAGAACAGCAACCTGGATGCCAAGACTGGCGCTGTACGGCCAGCACAGTAACGAGAGAGAGCAGAGCTTTGCTCCCAACAGGAGCATGCGAAAGAGGGGGCCGCCAGTGCTGGAATTGTCATGCAGCCAATACGAGGTTCGGTACCAGGCTAGGACCCCACCATGCCTAATCTGCTCCAGGCGGGTTATTGGCGGGGGCATGAGAAGGGGGGTTGTTATGTTGGCAGGGCTGGTCAAGGGGTTGGCGTTGGTGCCATTCATGATGGCCGTGCGGGTGGTCATGGACCGCTCCGGTGAGTGTGATCCGGTACGGGTGTACCCGTCTTTGCTGCGCGACAAGGTCAGGGACTGGGGGCGATGCCCCCGAAGACGAGGGGTGTTTGGTTGTGGAGTGGTGTGGTTGTGGGAGGCGCCGTAGGAGGTGTGGTCATCGAGGTCGTCGTCCGATGTCGACGTCACTGTAGCATGCTTTGTGGGATCTGAGGTTTCTGGAACAGCCGACGATGAGCGAAACTCCTTTAAACCTGACTTTATGAGGAGGGGGGCCTGACCTGGGACGGGCGTGCTGGGTGGCATGGGGGAGTCCAAATTTTGGATGCGGCGACCAGCCAGGCCGATGGATGGCGCCACCCCATCCAAGTTTGAGTCTCCCTTCATGACGCCGAGCACCTCCATGGCAGTCGGTCGTTCGGCGGGATTCACCGACAGCAGTCTTTTCAGCAACTGATACAGCTTGGGGGGGAGGTCTGGTCGCTCTCTCCGCTCGTCTTGAAATCCCTTCCAATCTGTGATCTCGGCCCGCAGCTCATCGATGTCTTCCAGCTCCTCGTGGACGCTATTGGCGCTGTGATACGGCAGTCGGCCAAAGCACATAAAGTACAGGATCATGCCGAGAGAGAAAATGTCGGACTTGGCCGTGAAATTGCGGTATCGGCCACTCGCATCCTTGATCAGCACCTCGGGGGCGCAGTATGAGATGGTGCCTGTTGCGCCGGTGGATTTCCGAGCTGCATTCTGAGGCTGGACCTCGCCGAAGTCACTGATGAGACACACCAGCTGCCCGTTTTCCTGGTGCAAGAGACAGTTGCTCGGCTTCAGGTCCCGGTGGATGTAGTTGGCACCGTGAAGATAGGCCAGACCGGAAGTGATGTCCTTGAAGAGAGAGTAGATCTCCTCAAAGGGCAGCCGGCGCTGCGTCGGGAACAGGCCAGTAGGTCGCTCGGCCTGTCCTCTGGACCGCCTGCGCATCTGGGCCTTGAGTTCTTCTTTTGTCGCCTCCTTGGGAATGTCGCCAATGACGTAGTGCAGCAGGTCGCCGCCATTGCAATACTGCTGCAGGATGAAGGCACACGCAACGCTTGGCCCAAATCTGTTCAGCTTGACGTCCTCCAGCCAGGCATGGCGGTAGGAGACGAGATTGGGATGCGACAGCTTGGCCAGTAGTTCGACCTCGATCAGAACCTTTTCCAGCCATGCATGGTCGTCGCCGACCGGAACCCGTTTGCAGGCGAAGTGTCCGAGCTGACAGCCGTCAATCTCGTGTCGAACAAGAAGGACCACGCCCTTGCCTCCCCTGCCGAGTTCCCGTTCTTCCACAAAGAAGGTGCTGAAGTAGTTGGGGGTGAAGGATTCCCTCCGGATCCGACTTCCTTCTTGTGGCGCCGGAGAGCTGCTCACAAACTCGGCGTCTTGTATCCGCACTCGGTTCCCGTGGTTGTCAACGGCAGGAACTGGTTCGACTAGTCGGCGGATGGGGCTCGACGGGCGCCGTGACTGCTGGGCCGACTGGGTCTGTGGGTGTCGGCCGGCTTGCAGCATACGAAAGTATTCTGGATTGACGTAGGACTCGTGGTGATCGGGACCGTCGCGGTGCCTGTCGGGGGACGGGGTGCGAAGTGGTTGGTGGCATGTCGGACATTCGGCAAACTCGAATTCGCGGATCTCGAGTCGCTGCGATGAGGGGTCGCGGACGACGATGGCATTGTGGTGCCGCCTGGTAAAGACAGTTCAATTAGCTTCGCTTCCTGAGATGTTTTGGACTCGACGGCAGGTGTTTCGAGAAACCAAGACACTGTCGGGGAAGCTCCTTTGTTGGCGAGGGCGAGCACCGAGGATGGCCCAGGGAGTCATGACGTACAAGACGATCTCGCGACCCTCGCGCGATGTGTATGGAACCAGCGACATTTCGCCCTCAGGGTGCGCGGTGTGGGACGGAGTAGTAGACCATGCCGGTGAGCAGCAGGATCGAACGTTGGCTTCGTATTTGGTATCGTCTTGGAGCTGGGAGCGATGAGGTGGGGGTGGGTTGCTTCTGGAGAGTTGACGATGGCTGTCGAGGTCCGTTGTGGCGCACTGATCAGCTCGCTTCGGGGCTCCCTCCGCTGCCCATCAATGGGAATTCCATTCCACCACATCCATGAGCCAACGGAGACTCCAAGCACAGGGAATCCCACCCCGGATATCGGGTGTCGCTGCCAATCATAGCTGGTGTCCTTGTGACACTGGCGTTGAAGTGTTCAAGGATGGAATGGCTCCGTGGGTTTCGCAGTCGCGTGTCCCTGCACAGCACGCAGCACGCGTCGTCATGCACTCCAGCACTGTTGTTTGTTTGTTAGCGCGAGACCTTTGAAATATCAGCCAAGGCCTGTTATTGTGCTAACTAGGCCGATGAGCCGACATTGAGAAACATCAATCGAAGGGCAGCGAATTGGCCAATCGCCAGATGTCGCACATGCTTTTGGCGCTGCAGTGGTCCGGATTTCATCATTCCAATCGATGGGCACCGCGAGCAGGTTCGTGAGACCAGCATGTATTTAGACGGTTTTAGTGCATTAGGGGTCAAAACAACGAGCGCATTGGTGCGTATGCTTGGCGCTGCATCCCCATGGAAAGTGGAAACTCGCCAACTCCAGCTCTGACTTCATCTCAACAACTTCACAACTACAAATGCATGCCAACTCCAAAGGCCATTCCGTCTTCCGTCATTGCTGACCTCGCCAACTTTAAGGGAACCCAGCGCTTTTTCACTACCCGTCAGAGACCACCCCCTCCCCGCACAGCGCTAGACGCGTGGCACTCAAGGACCGCACACCCGGGGTCTCTTGCTGGCCACCTTTGCCCCCCGCTTGCTGATATTCCCCCCCTTCCCCTTTGTCCAGCTTCCGGGACCAAAATCAGGCTCGCCCCCCAGGCTCCCAAATATGTCGCCAATATAGTTGGTGGGCGGGATGCCCTCCTCAAAAGTGCAGTTCCACTTGTCGATAATCCCTCGCACAATCGCCGCCCCAGCTCGAAATATATTCTCCTTGGCAATATCAAAGCCATTCTGGTCGAGGACGACGAGATGCTCGTACGCGCTCACCCCCGGCGGCGGCCGGTCAAAGTCGGATCCTGCGAAGCTCATCAGTGGCCATTTCCCACCTCCCCTCCCCCCCCCTCAAGGGCAGCACTTACCAGTTCTCATGAGAATGACCCTACCAAAGTCAACCAACTCGGCCACCGCCATACGCACCAGCACCTCGAGCACAGCATTATCCTCTTGGGCCGTCATGCAATACTTCCCCGTCCCGTTGGTCCACTCAGTTGTCACCTTCTCAAACGCCTCGCTGAGCAGCGTGCCCGAGTAGTACACATCCGCCGTGGCCGTGTCGCACTTGACCACGGTGGGCTGCGAGTAGCCCGCCGAGAAGGCCCCTTGCGTTCGATACCGGCTCCGGTATTCCAAAGCCGCGGGATGGTCCATCAGATTGGCTTTGCTCGCCAGCGCGTATGCCGCGTCGCGGAGGTCCACGTTGAGCTCGATGACCTCGGTGCCGTAGTGGTTGCCGGGATATTGGCCTGGCCCCGATGTTCCTAGCGGGAAGTACGGTGTGGAGAAGTTCTCTGGCATCTCCCGCGCGTCGAACTCGTACTGCAGGGCGACTTGGACGGCGAAGCGAGCGAGGGCGACGCCGCCGAGGGTGGCGTACTTTGGGTTGGCGCCCGCGATGCCGCCCAGGAGAAAGTATGTCTTGGTGAAGTCAAACTGGGGGGACAGCAGCGTGGCCATCATGGTGGCGGCCGCGTTGATCTCGGCCTCGCCCGTGGTGACCTGGCATATCGTGAGGTCTGCGACGCAGTGGATGTACGGGGAGAGCATCCACAGCCCAGGCGTCGACACGTTGACGGCCAGAAGATCACCGAAGCCGTGGGCCGGCATGTTGTCGTACCATGCGTTGGCCTCTGGCGTGAACTATTGGTTGGTCTTGTCAGTACAGCGTTAGATGCCGGGCTGGCTCGCCACCTACCATGCTGACGATCATGACCTTGGGCGCAATCCTCTTGGCCTCGAGGTGCTTCGGGATGGCACTCGCCCCGACTAGCTGGCCTATTAGCAACACCACCGCCACGGTGCTCGCGGCGAGCCATGGCGTTGAACCCATCGCGGGGCAACCGAAAAGATCAACGCAGTGGTTTCAAAGCTGGACGTCGTGTCGTACAGCGTCGCGGTCGGTGCTGCTGCCAAGTCCCTGTCTCTCTCTGACCATGTGTCGAGCTCGCGAACGCGCAGCAACGGGTGTGTCTAGCAACAAGCAGAAAGCGAAGAGACGGAACGGCCCGACACGTGGTGGTGGGAAGCAAGATTGGCGCGGGAGAGAGGTCAGATTTGTCTCCCATGATGTGTGTGTGTGGGGAGGTTGGGTTTCGGTGCCAGATGAGTTTAAACGATTTCCGAGAGCTTGTTTGCGTCCTGTCATCCGAAGTCCGTCCGCCGCTTTGCCATGAGTTGGCCCGCCCAGCCCGCGACGGAGAGACACCGCGAGACGAGATGCACCTTGCCGGTTCCCGAGAGAGACCAATTTACCTTGCCGAACCCAGCATGCACAGAGGTCCAGGGCGTCGGTAACCCAAGATTTTGTGGCTTTTGACTCGTCTTTTCTCTCGGCTGGTGTTTCCCCCCTCCAAGTGACGGCCGGGTACCTGAATCACGCCCTCTTCGGGACGACATGCCTGGGCCAGTGGCCGGCTTCTGGCATCCTGTAAGGGCTATCCGGCAAGTTCAGTGGCGAAGGATGGAGACAGGTGAATTTCCTTCCCTTTCAAGACTTTCATGATGCAAACAGTGAGCATAAAATGTAAAAAGAACATCTGAGGGGCAGTATCCTGACTCAAGTGGCAAAATCCAATCTGTTTGGCTTGAAAGGAGTCCATCACAGCCCATCCAAGTTATTCCATTTCGGCAGACGTTGCCCGAAGTCAGCGCCGAATAAAGGGAGGGATTGCAATACCCATTTTACCCCCTGTCCCTTCCGCCCGTAAGCCTCCTCCCGGGAGCCCTCTTGTGTTATGAGAAGTCCCAGCCGAGTGGCATGGTCACAGAGGCGAACAGGGCGGACTGGCTCGCCGGCTCTCGGCTGCGTCTTTATAAGATGGCCACCATCTGTGTCATGGCTGGGGACATGAGGTCTTGTGTGTCCTGGGCGCCATTTATATGTGTGCTGTCAGAGCCAATAGGTGTGTTTGTACGCGTACGAGGCCCATGGCGAGCAAGCACCAGGATGCTTGCTGTCTCTGGATTTGGCGTGGGGCTGTCCTGTGTGACGGTAAGTCGGCAGGATCGAAAACAGGGTGCACATGAGTCAACTTCTACCAGTCTGTATCTCTGGGGCTTAGACATGTGCTTCCAAACCGACCTGGGGATTGCCGTACGGGTAGTGTGGTACTGGTGCAGATGTGGATGACGGGGTCTGAGAAAGTTAATTATTACATGTGCGCATAGTTCCGCCTTCTGTGTCGGAAAAGCAAGGTCATGGTCTCGGTCTCCGTGTTGTCAAGATCCTTCAAGATCCTGAAGTGTGTGGAGGGACATTGACAAGTAAGAAACCTGGAATATGGAAGCTGGTAGAAAGAATGCTCGGGCTCACTAATACGTGCAGGAACATTAACTACAGAATTATTGACATAAGGATTCCTTGAATCCACCCCTATATCTCGAGACAGGGAGCTCCATAATTGTCGAGCTAAATACACCCAGGCTTGACAGTAATTGGTACAGAAATGTGTTTATAAGTCTTGAATAATCGCTGAGCAGCTTCACAACCATCATATCAACCCAGCACCCCAGCCAGACCTTGGACGCTCTTTCTGGTATATCGGAGGCGGGGAAATACACCTCTGCATATCATCTCCAATAAACTCGAGTGACACTGCACGTGGAGATCCAGAACACGCGGTGGCACAGTAGTAGATGGAATTTACCCGGGGCGTCTGTCGATGGCAGTTCCCAAAGCCAAAAGCCGGGTTCTCGTCTTCCGTAGTAGTATGATCTGACCTGCCAATGCCAAGCCGATGGCCGAGCGGCGAGAGATGTGAGGCTGATGTGGGTCGATGGTAGCATGGAGAGGGGCAGAGCGGTGAACTCAAAGCCACAGAGCTTGCTCTTGAACATGACCTGAAATAGTCTCTGCATACGGGAAGCTAGGTCGGGTGAACATTTGGCTCAAGCGCGAATCTATCTCGACCACAAGTGGGTGCGGGAGACCAAGTTCGAACCTTCTCAGAGAGCCGCATATATGCCCTGCCAGGCCTGCGTCGGCAATTAGGCTGTAATATGGTCGAATAGATGGCACCCGCTGTCTCCCGTAGCACTCTGCCTCGCTACCCCGGCCCGCGCGGAGAGGGAACCGAGCAGCGAGTCGGAGGGAGTTGAGATGCCGGCATATTGCGGTTCCGGGTGGAGAATACCACCTTGTATAGGGTCTTGACCTGGTTGTTGGACGGGCATCGCAGATGTTGCCAAGGACTGACTAGGAGAAACTTTCTGTCTGGTGGGCCTTGCAGGTGTCGATATTGAGAAGCCGATGCGCTGTGACGTTCGAGATGAAGTTGATTAGATTGGCTGCAACGGTACCAGAACACGGAGAGGGAGGGGGGTTAGGCGAGGACTCGGTGTCGGCAGATATATAACCGGCACTGGGGTTCTTCGAGGTGAGAGGAGAGGGCGCTGTTGTCAAAGTTCCACTTGCGAGATTGCACCCCGAAACACCAAGCCGACCAGACGACATGCGCTTCGAGATCATCTTCCTCGGCCTCGGGCTGGCGGGCCAGGCTTATGCGCAGACCTGCGGGTGGTTCCTCAACCCAGACGACTGCATCTGCATGATGAGCACCACCGGGGGCCTGCTCAAGGAGCAGACGAGCTACTGCTGCCGCGCGATGGGTTACAAGATGACCTCAAACGTACGTACGATGGGATCTCCAGCTCGCCTCGTTTGTGGACAGATCTGTGGAGGTGATCGTGGCCGATAGGCAGCGAGCTAACGCATCTTGAACCAGATCTGCGGAGTCGACAGGCTCAACCGACAAGGCTTCAAGGACTGCTGCAAGGGGCTGAACCAGGAGAGCGTCATTGGCCACTGCCGTTGAGGTGGGGATGTTGATGATATTGGGACGCGAGGAGGCCGCTTGGGCTCTGATGAAGATATTCTGTCACATGGTCAAATAGCGCGGTGTTGAAGGGCTCAAGGGGTCGTGGTGTCTTCAATGTTCCTGGCGTCAGGAGTAGAGGGAACAAGAGGGGTACGTGGGGTTGGGGTTCACCCAACAAGGCCGGGGTTGAGGTCTCGAGCGGTACGCTTAGGTGGGCACCCTCTGCGGGGAATTTATCGGATAACTCGTCGTTCAAGAAGAAGTGGGAAATATTAAAGAGCCATCGTGATCATAAAGGCTGAGTGGCGTTCGTCGTCTGGTGAAGATGCAAGATGGTGTGCAGCGGGCAGGGGCAGCGACAGGGATGTCTTTATCGTGCCGCATCTCTGCCACCCAATTCCTTATCGTGGCAGCAGTGGGGCAGAATTTTCATCGCATGAAGTTTAATCTCCATGTCGCGAACTTGCCGACACTTGTTGACGCGACACAGTCAATTGATGCCTGGCTGATCCAATTGCCGATACTACCGCCTGTGCGCTTACGAGGTTCTTTGAAAACATTGTATGTGACTCTTCAAAGTGAATGGCGATCAATGTTCTGACCATGTCCTCAAGTCGCGTTGCTCGACACAATCCCCACCCCACCTCGCCAGCTTCTCAACCGACCCCGAACCGCCGATTGAACAACGAGCTCTGTGGTCCTCGACAGCATAAAAACCAACAGCGCCTGCTTCTTTCCCAGGGACCGCACTCGGATCAATCTCAGAATGTCTGCTCTGTGGCCCAGCGCACGAGCGATTGGGCGACGTGGGGGTTGTCTCGCGGCCCCTCCTGCTTTCCTCCGAAATGCCGTCACGGCTGCGAAACCCCGGGTCCAAAAGACAGCACCCTCTGCTGTTGAGGCCACCGCAAAGAATGCGAAGTCGAAGCTGACCACCAAGCCTCGGGCATCGACCGCGGCAAAGCCCCAGAGGAAGAAGGCCGAAGCCCCCGCCCCTCCCATCTCGGCCATCAAGCCCACGCCGACGGCCACAAAGCCCACGCCGAAAACCCCGGCTTTCAGGCCCGCGCCGACAACCCAGGCCACCAAGCCCGCACCGACAATTCAGAACACCAAGCCCACGCCGGCACCCTTTACAAAGAATATCCCTGCACCCAAGAACCCGGAGGTAATGGGAGAGGCGAAGACACAGGCGACGGCCCAAACAACTGGCACCGAGGCACCGGCCGCCGCGACGGTTTCGCCACAAGCTCCGGTTGTCGGCGCCTGGAAGCCGACTGGCAAGCCCAGGGAGCCCGTGAAGAAACCTGTCAATGTTAACGGCCCAGAGTACAAGTCGGCGGCGCGGAAATGGACTGCGGTGATGGTGGCGTTGCCTATCCTCGCCGTAACCTCATACTATCTCTACGATAGGCGTACGTTCTCCCTGCCCGATGACCTGTTCATCCCACCCCAAACTAACTCTTCTGTGTCAAGTCGCTCTTGGGAACGGGCCAGGTCTCTTCGACCCGGCTCCCACGCCACCACCGCCGACGCCGAAAGACAAGGTCCTGGATGCTTAAGGTTCGAGTTGACTAGCATGATCTCGCGTTGCTCAATGACAAGAACCATCTCTGCTTTATCCCAGCTTTCTCCTGTTTCCATCGTGACTGGGGAATCGTAGCCTCGGTTCGGGTTACCGGTTCTGGAAATGTGGATATACTCCTGACTGGATCTCGACGGACAGGAGACTCGTGGCCATCAATGTGACGAACCCGACAGAGAGGGCAGTCGATCGAAAGGATGAACTGGAATGCCGAATGGTGTCCCCGACACCCCGCAACGGCAGGAGAGTGGATATAGGGTGGTTCTCGTGGAACTGCAAGAGATGTCTGCGACTCTGGGGGAGGGGCAAGTTTTTCTTTGCCGTGTCCAAGCCCGGGCCCGACTTCGTGGAGCCGCAATTCCCCGCAAACCCGTCGTCGGCGTCGATCCTGCGACCTCGGATCCTATCGAGAGATTTGCTTGGGTGGCGGGGAATGCCAATTCTGTGCTTCTATTTGAGGATGGCTTTACAGAGCATGCTAGCGTCATCGTCCCTTGGACACACTCCGCCTCAAATTCGACATCCCGAGCATCATTGTGCCGACCTCGGAATAAAAACCACATTTCGCAACCTGACTTTCAAATACGACGGTGAGGACGGCTAAACATCGGGGCATGCTGACAAACACCAAGTTGAGAGAGTTGATGGTAGGGGGTCGGACGCACAACTGAAGCCGATGACTCTCGCAGCCTCTCGCTCCTCATTCGGCCGAGCCAACGGGGTCTCGAGGGGGTGGGTCACTTGGCCCCTCGATATTCTCCCAGTCTCCCACCGCCAAAGCCTCAACAAGTTTGTTTGTGCCGAGACTTCCATGGCCTGCATGGGTGCCAGGGGTTGTTTGGCCTGCTCTCACGCCCTTCCAGCAGCGGGGCCGTGCGGGGAAAGATGCCTCCTTGGTCAATGCCAAAACCTCCCCACATCGTGGAGTGGAATGTGGATGGATGGCGTCGGGTCCTGCACGCAGCCATTCAGCGTCGTTGCCGACACACGAGGAAGACGCCATGCTGGTGGCTTCAAGCCAGCCGTTGCCGCCGCCCACCCGGATGCGGGGAGACACGCATGGTCGGCGTGCCACGGGCGGTGGGCGGTGGGCGGTGGATGGCTTCCCCTCCACGAGGCCGCCACTGGCTGGCCGCGTTCGAGAACCGCGGCCTTGGCCTGCGTGGACGATGCCGAGGCGTTGATGACGGAAAGTCACGGGACGAAACGAGATCTCTTGGAAGGCCGGATCTTGCTGCCATCTCGGTTGATGTCGAGCATCGCCGGGACGCTGTCGAGAGGGAACCAGACGAGTGGGAGAACTTTCCTGTCCCAGTGACTTCAAACTTGCCGAGTCCTCTCGATTCCTAAGCCCTGACGGAGAGACCTCTTTTGGCAAGGTGCATTGGCCGGTCCACCGCGAACAACCAAGCGCGTGAGCCAAGCCCCAAAACGTGAAAACCTGGAGACACGCCCAGTGTGTCCACTCGCTGCTGGGCACAAAGCCTCAAATGCGAACGAATCGAGTGGGCGGAAAGTGGTCGTTGATATCGGTGGAGCTGGGGAACCTGGACTTGGCAGGTGGATCGGAGGCGATTGCGGGGGTGAAACACGACCTTTGGGCCTCCACCGCGCTCGCGCACTGACCGGATCAGTGGAGTTTGATTTTTTTTCTTGCATTCGCCATCCATCGCAGGTCACCTGAACTCCATCAACTGGCTGGTGGACTCCCACACCCTCTTCGCTGTTCGCCCTCACATCCAAAGACGTCGACCTGCATGGAATTGGCGAACGGCCTGGCCGGCGACGCCTCTCTCCGCGCTCTTGGCCCTCAGGCTAACGACATGATGCCCACTGTCAGCCTCCTGGGACACCAAATATCTGCCGTCCAAGACCGCCGCGGGCTATCTCCGAACACCGAACCAGGAGCACCTTCACTGGGCACGCCGTCCGCTCCCACGTTGCAGCCACTCTCCCAAGCTGCAGGGCGTCGCATTCGCCTGTCGGCCTGGAACATCTTCGGATGAACTCGACTGGCGGTCCCTCACAGAATGATGGCCAGGGGCGCTGTCGGGGAAAGTGGATTCTCCGCACCCAGCAAGTCGACCTCTCCACCACCTCTCCACCTCACCACCAGTTTGCCCTGAGGGTTGATCCCTTGACGCCCGGCTTCCCCCCACCGCTGCCCCAGAGATTCCCTCAATTCCCCAGGATCGGTTCCACCCACCCCCGAGCACCCCCAGATCACAGCACAACGTGGTCCACCGCTCGACCAACCCTGTCATGGAGACGCAGTGGATGGCCTCTGGGGCCTTTATTGGAAAATGCGGCGTCTAGCGCCTGTCCGCTGACTTGGCTGGGCGTCCTGGCGTTCTCTGGAGGCGGCAGTCCACTGACAGTCAAGCGCTGTTCCCAGCCCGGTGGACCACAGCAACCATCTCGACGTCTTGGTAGTGGAGCGGTACCCCGGTTATCGATGCGGAGAATGCGCGATCCTGGGCCACGGCTGTTCTCGACGGAGGTGTGAGCATGGCAAGGGCAGCCGCATTTAATGTCCATGGTCGTCCGTATGCCCGTCGGCATCGTTCTGCCAAATGTTTGCTCGAGCTGCTGATCTCCTTCCCACCCTGCCGTCCGCGTTGCTGTCTGATAGTAATGCTGCAGACGAGGTGGCATCGGCACGACTAACACAGGAGCTTCGGAACAACACCCCATCCCACACAGCTCCGCACGACTCCAACGATGACGTCCACACACGCCTCGCGAAGAAAGCGCCGCTCGCCCTCCGAAGAAGACGGCTCGCAGGATTATGACTCGTCTACTCCCGACTCGCAGCGCCACTCCGCCAAGCAGCAGATTCGACACCGCGCTTCGGTCGCATGCGCCTCGTGCCGGGAAAGGAGGATACGATGCGTGGTCCCTGACGGCCAAGCCGAGTGTTCCCAGTGTAAAAGGACAGGCACCGAGTGCATCATTAAGAACGACGATGAGAGGAGACGGTATGAGCCAGTTCAATCTTTTTGCAACAATTCCTTCTAATCTTGGCCCCAGGCCCATCTCCAAAGCCTACATGTCATCACTCTCGAGCCGCATTGCCCTCTTGGAGGGCATGCTTCAAGAACGCGGCGTGGCCCCTCCACCGGCTGTCCACCCACCAAAAACACGACATGAAGCAGCCCTCCAAGGCAAACTGGACGGAGACCGGCACCGCAGGACAGCAACAGACGACCAAACCATTCCCAATGCATTGTCGATGCCGGTTTCACAACCACCTACTCCGCCAGCGTCTGTGGACGAAGACGTTGATATGAGGGAACTCAAGCGGGAGCGGGACGAAGTCGACAATGTACCAAGCTACTCGTCCCGGATATGCCTCATTGAACCATCGCTCCTGCAAGACTTTGAACCCAAGAGGGACGTCAACGTGCGCCACCTCTTGCACCCGAGCGGGCGTGTCTCCTTTGACCAGTCGGCTGGCAGGATTCGCTACTTTGGCAACACTTCCAACATCCACGTTTACGCCGAGTCTTCTTGCCCCGCCGGCTTCCGGGAGCAACCTGCGCAGGTCCGCCGATCTGAGCGCGTCATCCGGGCCCTCGGTTCATCCACCCACGATTACCTCATGTCGTCCTTCTGGGATCACTACAATTCCGGCCATCAGATTGTGGATCAGGCGACTTTTGAGGCCGACAGGGTATCCCAGGACCCCAAGTTCTACTCGTTGTTTCTTCACATGGCTGTCCTCGCAGCCGGCTACCGGTTCGCAGATAGGACTCGGGACGATGTGAAGAAGCTTGGCCTGGGGACGTGGGAGAGCACCCTTCATCGAGAAGCCAAGTCGATGCTGGAAACTGAGCTGGAAAGACCTGGCGAGGTTCCCAGTGTCCAGGCCTTGCTTATTCTGGCGGACCTAGAGTGCGGCGTCGGGCGAGACACCCAGGGGTGGCTCTATTCCGGTAAGAGACCAACACCGCTTCCATTGATCCATTGGCTAACGCGTATTTCCCTCTAGGTATCGCCAACCGCCTCGCATTCGACATTGGGCTACACGTCGCCTGCGGCAACGACATGTCGGATACCGAGAGGAGGATACGTCGCCAGGTCATGCTTGGCTGCATCATGCTCGACCGCCAGCTGTCCGTGTTTCTCGGTCGCCCCACGAGCATAAAGCACCAAGATATCGGCTTCGACTTTGGATCAACCGACTTCACCCCGCTCTCCATGGATTCGTCCCTTTTCTCAATGTCGGAGTTCGACGTGAAGCCGACAATGTTGACAGACGCCGCTGTCTACCAGCAACTCCTGGAGCTGCTGGGGATTGTCAGCAACATCACGGGCCACTACAGCACGCGCACCGATGGCTCTCAAGTTGGCGGTTCGGATGGCAATGGGTATCTTCAAGCCGTCGCTCTCGATCGCGAGTTGCAAAGCTGGTATCGCCGCCTGCCTGCCTACCTCTCCTGGTCACCCATGAACGTCAAGACAGCCCCTCTTAGCTTCTTCGTGTTGCACCAACAGTTCCATGTATGCATGATCCTGCTGCATCGTCCTTGGGCCAACTACGGACCTTCCCCGTCGGAAAGCACAAACTCTGGCTACATGTTTAGCCCTGCATCGCGTCACGGCAATCTCGACCCGTTCGGCGACGCCCCTGCCGCCATTGCGAATGCCTTTGGGTCCCAGCCCCATACCACCGACGGCAGCAAGGTGGCGCTCGCCCGCAGCATGTGCACACAGCACGCCATTCGCGTCGCCCGCATCTTTTGGCAACACCGCCAACGCTTTGACGGCAAGAAGATGGGTCTGATGGCCGTCCAACATGCTGGGACCGCCGCACTTGCCTTGATGGGTGCGCTCGCGCATCGGAGCAGCGAGCTGGACCACCAAAGCAACCTGCGATACCTTCAGGTTCTTTCATCGGCCATCTACGACATGAGCCAGACATACCATCCCGCCGCGAGGATGTATCATCTCCTCAAGAGCATGCTGGTCGACATCCGCAAGGAGATGGTCACGGCGCGCGCCTCGGATGCCGACAACATGTTGCAGCAGTTCCAGGCCAACATCAATGGGGTGAACTTTCTTCCTCAGCTCTGGGGAGCCGGTGCGCCCAACGTGTACCCTTCTCATCCCGTGGGTCAAGAAGCAGCCATGGAGCAAGCCGCCAAGAAGAGGCGATTGTCGGAGCGCCGACCTTCAGAGGCCGAGACCCCAAAACACCCCTTCATCACTAGCCATTTCGCTTACCCATCGCCGTCGACGTCGACTCTGAGTCAACGAAGCGGAAACGTCGACAAGGTGGCGGACGCGACCCCCGAATTGGCCGTCCTCGAAGACGAGACCTTTGACTTCAACTTTGACTTTTTGAACGAGTCCATCGTCGACTTTGAAGGCATGCAGAGAGCCACCGCTGCGGGTGAGCTCCAGGATGCCAGCCCGGCGGATACCATTCCGTCGCTAAAGGTGGAGCCCGAGGCGGAGGCAGTCCTGCAGCTGCACGACGTTGAGGCACAAACACCATCCGAGCCCCAGCCCCAACCCCAGCCGCCGGCGCAGCAAGAAGACGACGACGATGTGGTGGAGATGACGATCGAGCAGTGGCTCTCGGAGCCAAGGGGCGCCCGGGCCGCGACGCCGCGCCCAGAGAGCCCGACGTCCGACCCGACGTCGGTGATGAGCCAGTTGATCGACAGCAGCAATACCATGGGGTGGATGGAGCAAGCAGGGAAGATTGGCGTCGTTGAGGCGTCTCTCCGCGACCTCATGGAGGGTGGCGAAGGTCAGGATGAGGGGTCGACGAGGAACAGGGAGCTGGACTTTTTGAGTTTCTGAATGTCTTATATCAGTAAGAAGGCAAGCCGCAAAGGTGGACAGGCTTGTTTGGAAAACTTTGGAAGGGGGCATGGGGCGTTTTGGTTGGCTGGGCGATTTTCAGGGGCCATCGAGACATGGGTGTCAGGGGCCATTGGGAGCAGCATATTGACGCGAGGTACAGAGAGAGCATGTTCGATAGTAGGGACTACGGGACTGCAGTCTGCAGGTTGACTAATTGTTGATGACTGAAAAGAATTCATGAAGTTTACGAAGACACCCACTGCATCCAACGTAATTTCCTGAGCGTCTGTGAAACTTGTGCCTTTGTGAGTTTCCCGCTTCGCCAAATGAGCTGCTTCTGCCCTTGGGGGCCAACAATTCTCCTTCATGGCTGAAGACTGCTTCGGACATAGCACTGTCTCTGCATACAGTTTGCTGCATGGGCCTGTTGCAAGCTGGTCTCGCCAATAGGGGAGTGGGCAGTTTATGTGGTGATTTACCCGAAGGCAACTCATGCGCGGTGGACGGGAGCAATGTGATAGGTCGTACACATTGATGATGTCCGTCCCTTGATGCCCGCCGCAAGGCACCCCTTCAAGATACAGCCCGGGGCTGCTGGGCAGTCTCCAGTCCTATTCCGTTTTGTCCCGCCCGTGGGAGACGGACAGATACCTAGCCACTTATATACACCCACAGTCGACACTGCTGAGATCCCTTTCTGGTACCTTTTCTCGGAATGTTACGTCGTCTGGTACAATCCGTATCGACAAGCTTCAACTTTTAGCCGTCCGATGGTGCAATCAGAGTCAAGGATGTGCCAATACCTACCTACAAACTTCCATATTTCCAAGTAGTATCATTAGGGCTCCGTAGTCACTGGGAAATTCGGGGCTCGGGAGGAAGAAAATTCGACCATTTCAGCCAATTTGCGTTCTTGACTTACACGGCCTAAGCAGTATCCACACAGGCCATATATGTAGCCCAGGCATAAGTTACATATAAGTAAGAGGTAACGTTATATGTTCACCAGGTACGACCTCCCTGTTCCTTTTTGTCTGACACCTAAATAACGCTCCGTGCCTTTGTTTTCTTGGGTTCGATGCCTCCTTTCGAAGCAGGCAACAAGCAATGGTTCTCGGAACATTCAGGGTTGCTGTTTCTCCTTGCCCATCCAATCAGACAGACACATTCCCTCGGGATTTCGAAACTCGGTGTGGCCGCTGGCTGCATCGCCCCCCTCGCCAACTCGCTGTGCCCCTTTCTCACAGCTCTCCAGCCTAACAGGGCGTACTCGATATTGAAGGTGGCCGGGTGACTTCGGCCAAAAATCCCCGCACAACGTCTTGCTCCTTGCTCAAAAACACGATGCGTCTCTAGAATTCCCAAGGTTTCTCCAACGAAATTTCACCTCGTCTTCCGTTCAACTTCAAATTCTCATGTTCTCTGTGTGAATCTCAAATCCCAAGATGTATTCTTGTCCAACTCAGAGGTTCTTCTACCTCGCCCTACTCTTGTCACCGGCACATGGCCTCGCCATCCAGGCTCTCTCATCGGCTGTCGCTTCCACCCAGCCTTCAATGCTGGGGAAACTTGGCGTTGGAGATGTCTCCATCCCAGATGCACCATCGCCAACACTGACACCTCACAAACACGGCGACTGGCAACCTACAGACCCCAAACTCATCCCCCCTCCTGCCCCTGACACCACGCACACAC
The DNA here is from genome assembly GCA_027943155.1 of Podospora tetraspora. Lineage (NCBI taxonomy): Eukaryota > Fungi > Ascomycota > Sordariomycetes > Sordariales > Podosporaceae > Podospora > Podospora tetraspora. The sequence continues at coordinate 1,359,279 of JAQKAE010000007.1, forward strand.
CACCAGAGACAACCTCCCTCACCACCCACGACTCCCTCAAACCCCGCCACCCCCCCACCACCCTCCTCACCCCCCGCGACCCCAACAACGACGACAACACCAACACCCCCCTCGGCGTCAAAATCGGCCTCGGCGTCGGCATCCCCTTCGCCGTCTTCGTCTTCTCCTTCTTCTGCTGCAAATGCCACTGCCGGCCCGCGCAGCGGCACCCAAGAACCAAAGGCGATGGCAAGCGCACCGCCGGCCGACGCCTTGCGCTCCCGATTTCCAACTCCAACTCTCAGGTGTCGGCGGCGTACCCCCTGACACCGCTGCATCCGAGCCGCGTCCCGGCGGCGGCGGTGCACTTTGGGCCGCCGCCGCTGGTGCCGCCGCCCGCGTATGGCGAGGATGGCGGGGTTGGGGTGTATCGTCCACTGGAGGGGGAGGTGGGGTACTATCCTCCGCCTGCGGCTCCGGCTCCAGCGGAGAGGGTGAGGACGCCGCCGCCGGTTTATCGGCCTTCTGTGGAGGCGGGGCGGTCGCTACCGGAGAGGGAAGGGGGGGATGGTCTTGAGGTTGTGGATTTGGGTGTGGGAAGGGGTGAGGGTCGGTAAGTGCGGATGGTGGGGGGACAGCGAGGGAGGGGAATCGGGTTGCTCTTTGAGAAGGCGATGAGGGCTATGACTGAATGTGATGGACGACGGCAGGATGCTGGGGGCCAATTAATGTGCGGGGGAGAAGGATCCGGGTGCCGCACCTTTGGCCCGGTGTGTCCTCAGCTGGGAACGGGGTGCTCGGATTCCGGAAGGTTGTCAATGATATGTTCGAGATGGCACTCCATTGCTTCGTGAAGGAGAGAGTGTACCCAGAACCTGCCAGACATGGCATTTGCCCTGCACATCCTCGTCGACGAGGCCAAAGACGCCGCAGTGATGCTCGATGCAGTGCGCATGAAGGACAAGACTTTCTCATGGCGCCGGAACGCGATGTAGTCGGCCCTGGCTGCCGGAGACTTCGGGGGCGTGGAACGAGCTCGGGAAAAACAGGGGGGCGAGGGGGAACATGTAGGGGCGAGGAAGCTGCGCTCAAAGGTGGACCTAACTTGTCGAGGGGAGGGGAGGGGATATGGGGGCCCTAGATGGCGTCGGTGGTTGCTGTGATCATCACGACGCGGGATCCAGTCTCACTTCACGGCAAAGTTGAGAGGAAGATGCCTTGCGCCATGGCAAAGGCCGAGTGTCGTCTCTTCTCTGGACGTTCGCTGGCCCCATTGGGCACAGCGCGAAAAATTCTCCAGATTCAGAGAGGCTCAAAGTTTTATTTCGGGGAACAATCTGTCAGGACCTCCTGGGGATGGTTGGTTCATAGTCCCCGGTAATGCAATAAGATGAGTAAGCTCTAAAGCATTTCTCAAAGGCAGGAAGAGCGGACCGTGGACCTTGTTCTTGCCTTCACCCAATGAGGATGCTCTTGCCCATCTAATACAGACACTTTGTCCCGTCGGTGTATCTGATGGCAGCAAGGAAGCTACGAGCAGCCATGGCCCACCTCTCCACAGTGTGCCCGTTTGATTGGGTGCAAAACAGGAACTCGCTTGAAGCAAGGCAGAAAAGGCCTATTGAGAGGGAGTTGGTCGTCGCTTGCTTGGTAATAAGTCTAAACCGGGATTGGATTGAACATCTTATGTAACACCTTCTCCCCGCCAAATCCGACATATCGCAGCCCAGCATCTAATACAACCCCATCCTCCGTTCATCTCACAACGACACTCTTCGTCCCATGACGAGCCCAAGTCATCCTCTACCCGCCTGGGATGTGTGGGGCATAAGTTGGTGTTTTCCCCCTTGCCAGACGACTAGTGCTGTGGCGTCCTTCACCCTCTCCTTGAGCTGTTTCGAGGTCCGCTGCTGCCCAACGTCTTGATCCTGGCAGACATCCGACGAAAGAAACTTGGGGTGGTGGCGTTGGTGGGCTGGGCGGCCGGCGGCGTGGTTAGGTAATGCTGACGTAGGTTCCATGAACCGATTACCTCAAGGCGGGGTATGGAGCCTGGATACAGGACAGGACAACCGGGATTTGGGCTGACCAGCCCAGCCTCCAGGTCTCCCGCCATTCCTAGCTTGATTTGGAGATGAGAACTTGGTGTCTGACCCGACACAATGGAGATGCACTTCAGGAAAGCCCAGGCGCCGGCGCCGGCGACGGTGTAGTCGGTCACTCGAATGGTGGTTTCGGTATCTTTGGCCGGCTCCGCGCTGCTGGTGGCGCTGGCGAGCATGCTGTACGCCGGTGGCAGGGCGTCGGTGGTGACTGTTGATGTGGATGCGTTCAGGGATTGAGACACCGACCATTTGCCGTATAGGAGGACCTCTCTGTGGGGTGCTACCGTTTTTCCGTCGCCCAGAGTCTCAGTGAGTTTCAAGAGAGTCGTCTGACCTGCCTAAATCAGAATATATATTTTCCGGATAGGGACTCCGCTTGTTGTGTTGGGAGTGCATTCCCTCTCGACTCTTATGATGCTGATGCCATGAGAGTTGTATACTGTGTTACTCATGCTGTCGGTGATGGGTCGGTGATGGGTCGGTGGCTGTTGTTTGGCTGAGGCGCGTGTGAAGTTGGATTGCTTTGGTCAAGTTTATTGATGTTGAGTAGTAGGAGAGAAAGTATGATCCAGTCCAAGATGTTGAGTAGGAGAGAGAGCATGGTCAAGTTCATTGATGTTGAGACTTGAGCAGGAGAGAGAGGAGCGGGGACAAGACTCCAAAACCGAGGGATTCTGTCCTTTTGTAAGTTTTTGAGATGACGCAGCCTACATACCCGAGGCCAGGTCTTGTGACCCTAAGAGCGTTATCAAGGTGTCGTGTGCAGACCGACATGGAACTTGCAGACGGGCGCGCAGATTGAGCGGGGTTAGAGGCAGGTACCTAGTCAGGCGCATGGCCTGAGGGAAACTTGTGATTGTGGCGAGCGCGAGTTGGAGCTATTTGTTCATCTGATAAGGTAGCGCCGACAAGTGTCACAGAGGTCGTCGAGTTATCACCATCTTGATACTACCTAACCTAATTCATTTCAGACCAGCTCCTTTCAACAGAGTCAGTTCACCGTGGAAGTCCAACTACAAGTGTAAGGGACGGGAGGCTGTCCTTAGCATCGTATTGTCCGAGAGACCGAGAATGTGAGTTCCCAAACGTTCCCTCGGCCATGGTGAGTGTCCATCGTCCGAGTCCTGAGCACCTGAGATTCTTCGACACGACCGAGGTTGCACATAATCCTGGCTTTTTGCAATCCAGCCATATTTGCAATCAGAAACATACCTGCGACATTGTGGTCCATTCAACTGGACGGCTGCGTCTGGGGGGCACGGGATCAGGGAAGAACTGGAAAACATCGCTCAACAAGACAATGGTGCCAGTGAAAATCATTGATACCCTTCGCTGATCCAAAGATTCAACATGGAAGCCATGCGTCCCGCTGCCTGTCTCAGAAAATGGCATCACACAACCCTTCCACTACGCTGGGCCAAGCCAACAACATCTGTTTGCGATTTGAAGCCCAAAGCGACGACCTGGCAACCGCACCGTCGCCTACCAGTCTTCCTCCATCTCTATCGACTGCCGAATATCATAGGTCTGTATCCTCGCCTCGCCAGAACCATCCCCTTCTCTGGAAACGGGGCCCGCGGGGAGCGGGTCAGTTGACGCGACCGGCGGTACGATGAATTCGTGAGACGCATTGGGGGGAGGTGTCCTGCATCGAACCTTGACCCCTTCTGGATGGATTGCACCAATGTTCAACTCCGGTTCTGTGAGGTTAAGAACCGGGGTGAGGAAAGGTTTGTATTCTTCGAGGTAAAGTCTGAGGCGCTCCATGTCGATGGGTCGGTTGCGGACCGTGTACACAGTCCGTTTTCCCGGGTGCAGTCTTTCGCGCCCACGGCGGACCAGCCCAAGAGCGGCAAGCTCGCGGGCGCTGAGATGCTTGAAATGTAAGCCCCATACTACAATGAAGTGTTGGTAGTCCTGGAGGCTGTGGAACATCCGTCAGTGATGTTTTGTTTGGTGTTGCTCTGGGAGCAGAAAGAATGGAAATATCACCTGTGGTCGAAGCCATATTCCTCCTTCATCACGTCCATCATCGCGTTGATCTTGAAGTTGTTTCCCAGGTATATAGCGTCGATGGCGGGCCTGTGTTTCTCCCATTCAGCTGCTGCAGGAGCTTCGCCGAGCCCTTCCAAGGCAAAGTCTATTATCGACGTTGACTCCATCCCATCCTCGGCAAAGTACGTCGTCGACGTCGACTCGGCCATGATTGTTATCGAGATGCTGGAAAAGGATGAGGAAAGCCGGTGTAACGAAAAGAGTGAAGAGGGAAAAGATGCTGAAAGGCTGCTGGGTATGGCGGAGAACCCAAAGAAATGTAAGGATGTTCTTCTGCGGCCCCATGCAGCATGCGAGGTTAAAGTTGAGCAATGATGCCAATCTTGCGTGGCCGTCGGGTTCCTGACAAGAATGGGGAACGTATTCCCCATGGCTGCGGCACTTGCCACCTGGATTCAAGCTGTCGGTATTCACCAAGACGGCAATCAGACTTCGAATTCGTGAAGTGGCGGTTGATCTTGAGGCAAGTGTCCTCCCAGATGGGAATTTCCTGCCGTTTCTCTCACGATGCAAGGCCCTGTTGGGCGTGACCTCCTCTACATGGCAGCCATACAATCTCGGGGCCTGGTTCTTTCAGTCTTCCCATCATATCTAGCCGGATTCAGGATCAGGAAGGACGAGTGAGGTTAATGAGGCCCAGAATTCATCCAACACAGGTTCACAAGCAATGGGGCAAAGGGACTACTCATTCAACGCTGTGTATTATTCGCTGTCAATGCAAGAAGCTACTAGACTGAGTGGATAGGGCCTTGGAACAGAGCTTGACCCTTGGGTGATATGCTGTTGGATAAGACAGTAGGACTCGCAGTCATATTTGCCGTCCATTGTCCCAAGTCCCGCGAAACACCAATGTCCACCACCGCAACCCGTCTCCCCAGGCCCATTCCCAACTTGACCAAGCCGGGCAAAGATCCAACAAAACACACTTTGTCGAAGTCATGTCCCTGCCTGGCCCTGCCTCCAATGTCTAGAGATGCTGAGCCAGAAACTCAGGCGGTATGGCATTCTCGCTGTCCGCCCTACTCAGCGCAGGGCTCTCGGGAGCCCCCACCAGCAAGTCGGCCGGGACCTCGTTGTCGCTTTCCTGCTCCTGCTCCTGGTGTGCTTCGTCCTCCCGCAGATCCACCAAGTTCCCTTCCCGCCCGTGATCGTCCACGTCGCCATCGCTCGGGCGGAGCACCTTCGGCCTCGCCACGGTTCCCGAGCTCTTCATGCTGCTGTTATTCGACCCAAATGCCCTCGACCTCATCAAAGCAGACGCCTTTAGGTTGCTGGCCGACCTCCCCAGTTGCGGGGTGGTGAACTCTTCATCGTCGGCGTTGCTATCGCCATCGACGTCAATGTTGGCGGTGCGGAGTGTCGCGCGGAGCATAGCCTGAGCTTCCCCGAACGCTGCGTGCTCTGCGCCGATGGCGCATATCAGAAGATTCCACCCCTTCGACTCCGAAAGTTGCTGATACTGCTGCAAGGTGGCCATCACATTCGACATCTTCGCCAGCTGAGCCCGCATCGCCTCCTCGGGAGCCAGCGCTTTCCCCTTCCCCTTCCCCTTGTCGGCTCCGCCGCCTCCAGACGCCCCGTCTCGCATCTCCCTCCGCAGATCAGCTTCGTAGTCGGACACGAGCTTGTACGCGGCCCTCCAAACCTCCACACCCTCCTCCAGCGCTGCCCGCTCCATTTCCACCTCTTTCTTGCGTCGCTCCAAGATGGCCACCTCACTCTCCCACCAATCTCTCGCCATTTCCACTGTTCTCCGCTCCGGCCGCATGCGCAAAAAGTCCAGCCCACCTGACCATTGCTCAAGATCCGCTGCCCCTTGAGCCCCAGCGTCCGACCCGCGCCCCCCCTCTCCCACCATAACCTCGGGATCTAATGGCCTCACCGGCGGCCTCGTCAAGATGGCGGCCACCTTCCCCTCCACCTCCTTCAGCGCACCCTTGTACCCGCTCAACCCCGCCTCCCTCCGGTTTCTCACATCCTCCATCTTGGTATCCAACCACCGCCGCCGATTCCGCAGGCCCACCAGCCGCTCCTCCAGCTCCGCAATCTCCGACGTAACGCTCCCGTGCTCCTCCCCGAGCTCGCGTAGCTCCATGGCCAGCGGCTCCTCCTCCTCGCTCTCGAGAACGTGCAGCTCGTCCGCTATGCCATCCCTCCGCGCCGCCAGCCTCCTTAGCTGCGCGAGCGCCTTCTTGCGCGCACTCAGCGCCGCCGAGAGGTTCGCGTCCTCCTCGGCCTTGATGTCCGCGAGGAGGGCAATGTTCTTGGCGATGCCGGCCCTGGCGGAGCGGAGGCCGAGCGGCTTCGTCCGCGGCTGGCGGACGGGGACGATCTCCCCGGTCGAAGGCGAGCGGACCGCGTCTTCAAAGAGAATGTGGGACCGCCGGGTTGAGGTGGACGTGTAGAATGTGCTGGTGGGCGTGCTGCTTCCGGCGTCGCTGGCGTCGGAAGGGGGGGCCACGCCGGCGGGATCGAGGTTGCCTGCGAGGCCGGCCGACTGCGCGTCGAGGAGAAGCTGGAGCTCCTTTTGGAGTTTCCGCTCGCGACGCTGAAGGTTGCGCCAGACGGTGTCGGGCTCGTACTCCAGGGCCGCATCCCTGGACAGCTGCGCTGAAGCGCCTCGGTCGAAGAGGATGCTGTTGATGTTGCGCGCGAGGGTTGAGACCGACATGCTTGGTCCTGGGTGGGGCCGATGGTTCTCCTCCTCGTCCCTGTACAGTATCCGAGAGGCGGCTATCGGCGGGGGCGGTCCGGCAAACATCACACGGGATGCCCGTGTCTTGCATGGGGAGCCGCTCATGCTTCTCGATCGATCGCTGTATGCGGCGGACGGGGCGGTTGATGTGCGGTATTCGGACATCAGACTCGAGCTGGGAAGACGCTGGGGGTACGGGGACGCATCGTCAGGGCGGGGAGAGAGCTCCGAGAGATCGTATTCGCTGGGCTTCTTGCGGACCGACGCGGTTGTCGGATTGTGGAATGGGAGGACGGGGTTGGTATCGCGCTGGAGAGGGTTTCGAGGGAGAAAGGCGGACTTGGAAGACATGGCCAAATGGCTACTTCAATAAACCTGAGCTCTGGAACCTGTAAGAGAGGTATGCAATCAGTCGTGGCGCTTGTCAGAGGTGAACTTTTGGAACAATGACGGTGGCTCGCACAGGGTCAGATCAGCGACAGACGGGGGCGGACGTTGCAAACAATCGTTCATTCGAGAGAGGACGCCGTGCCATTCGTAAAGCTATGGTGAACAAGGACAGGGCACTCAGGGCGAGGAGAGCACGGGGAGGTACTGGTTGAGCTGGCCTGTTGCGTGCAATCGCCTGGTGACTGGTTTATCGATGGCAGTTGATGCCTGCGAAGTTGAGAAGGGAGTCGGGACGGAATGGCACGAGCATGTGGCATGTGCTCCGGGTGGGAGGGCTGCGACGTCATTGGTGGAGCTGGAGAGGGTGTGGGTCAGCCCGACGGAATGCATCCCCAAGCTCTCTCCTTCACGCAACTCAACATTGTCACACCCACAACCCCGAGGCGGCAGCCACGATAATCGTTGGGACTAAAATTGGCCCATACCTTTGCGCAACCCTCTTTCCATGCCGGAAGACTCCCATAAATGCGCAGTCCAGCAGGAAACATGCTCGCATCATTGCATTCGCGGATATCTATCGTGAGACTCAGTCCAAAGCCTCTGACCCAATCTAACTGCCCATTCACTCCTCAAATAGTCATGTCATGTCAGAACCCATTTTCGATCCTGCCCTTCAAAGACGGCCAATTCCGAGGTGGTCAACATCAGCCTTGACAACACGCATCGTGTTCGTGTTTCCCATGCCGCCCTAGAGCAAATTTTGTCAGCCATAACCCATGCGCATCGAGGGAACGCCCTGCAAAGAACTCAGACATACCTTCCAGCCTTGGACAACAACGACAGTCTCACCCGTGGCGAGAATGTTGAGGTCGATGGCGTGGGCGAGTCCCCACTTGATACGACGGTCAACATCCTCCTGCCAGTTGACCTTGGTGAAATCGGGCTTCGCCTCAGGGAAGAGGAAGGGATAGACGCCGCGGTACAGATGGGCGTATCTGGAGGCGGGCGCGTTCCTCGTGATCATGATGATGGGGCACACGGGGCGGTACTTGGAGATGAGACGGGCCGAGTCTCCCGACGTCGACAGCACGAAGATGGCGGCAGCGTTGAGATCCAGCGAGGCACGAACGGCCGACATGGCGCACGACTCGACGACCGAAACCGGCCGCCCGACGACGGTGCACATCTCCTCAAAGTGGCTGACATAGGGGATCGTGTTCTCGGCCTTGAGGCATGTGTCGCTCATCTCGCGGACGGCCTCGTTGGGGTAGCTACCCTTGGCCGTCTCACCGGAAAGCTGTTGCAGGAGGTTAGTCGGCTCGACGGAGATGTGATCAGATCGCACTCACCATGACACAGTCGGCACCGTCGGTAACGGCATTGCCAACGTCGCTAATCTCAGCACGGGTTGGGCGAGGGTTCTTGATCATGGACTCCAGCATCTGCGTGGCGCAAATGACAGGCTTGCCAGCCTTGTTGCACATGGCGATGATCTTCTTCTGGGCAGCAAAGACCTCAGCCGCGGGGATCTCGATACCAAGATCACCACGGGCCACCATGACACCGTCAGTCTCGGCAAGAATCTCGGGGAAGTTGTTCAAGCCCTGTCGGTTCTCAATCTTGGCAATGATTTGGATGCGGGCGCCGTCCTCGCCGAGAACCTCCCGGATATCCTTGATGTCCTGACCTCTGCGGATGAATGCTGTGTTGCAGAAAGTCAGCAGCCGAATTGAGCTCATCTAAAGGCATGGGCCACGTACACGCAAAGACCATGTCGACATTGTTCTTGACGCCAAAGCGCAGATCGGCCTTGTCCTTCTCCGAAAGGGCGGGGAGGTCGACATCCGTGTTGGGGAGGTTCACACCCTTGCGCGACGAGATGCAGCCGTTGTTCCTCGCCTTGACCTTGATGGTCTTGTCATCGACGATCTCGAGAACGTCAAACGCCAGAACACCATCGTCAACGTAGATGATACGCCCGGCCTGGATGACCTTGGTGATGTTCTTGTAGTCGACGTACCTTGGACCCGTCAGCTTGGAGCGACCCAAAGAGGGCGGCAGTGGGCAGGTTGAGACTTACATGTTCTCCGTGTCGCAAGACGTGGCGTACTTCTCGTCGGTGGTGATGTTCATGACGGTGCCGGCGGCGATGGGAATGTCCGCATCGCCAGTTGTGAGACCGGTGCGAATCTCGGGGCCCTTGGTGTCCAGGGCAATGGCGACCTGGCGACCCTTCTGGACCTTCTCGGCCTCGCGAGCATTGTCAATCACAGTTTCTGTGTCACACCGTTGTCAGCGCCAGCACCACTCAAGACTCTCGAGCTTCCCAGCAGCGGATAAACCTACGGTGGTACTCGTAGCTGCCGTGGGAGAAGTTCATCCGCACCACGTTGAGGCCAGCGGTGCGGAGCTCATTGATGGCCTTGACCGAGTTGGTCTTGGGACCGATGGTGCAGATGATGGAGGTGCGGCGGAGGTTGCGCTCGGGGGCAAGCTCGGTGTTGAGCTGGGCGAGCCATTCAATTCGGCCTCCAAGCTGGAGATGGTCGAGGGGGGTGGCGGCCATCGTGGTGTTCTTGTATTCGAGGGAACGTGTTCGGTGGCGGGGTTGTGGAAGGTCGGGCAGAGGTGCGGAGGAAGAGGGAGGGGGAGGTATGGAGTTTATAGGTAAGGATTCCTAGCAGGGAGGCAGGCTGCGTCAGCGAATGGACAGGCTCCGATCCCGGGGAATATTTTCAGGAAAAGGTTTGAAGAGACAGCAAGTCCGGAATGGTTTGTGGTCAGAACAGAGTTCTCGCCGGACATGTGGTTGGGGTAGTTGTATTCTAGCTCAACACCCCTCGGCGGGACTTGACTTCGTGCCACAGGCCAACAGCGCCAGAAAAATGCGGGCGCGGAGTCAGGGGAGCCCCTCATTCGCGCAGGAGAAGGGTCAGATCATAGATGGGATATCGTTGAGATGCTTACCTCAAAACTCTGTTTGCCGTAGGACACAAGGAGTGAAGGAGGGCCGTGGCGGAAGATGGGGAGGAGAGAAGAACGGTTCCAAGTTCAGCTGGGGATATTGGCGCTTTTTCTCTTCCCAAATCTCTGCGCGAAAAAAAAACCGTTCAAGTGCTCGCCCAGCTGGACCTTCTGTCGCGGGGAGCTTCATCAAACATCCCGCGCTCTACCCCACCACGCCGACCCCTCCTTCGCTCTCTCCGAACAACTTCTGACCAAAGCGAGGGGACCCAATCGTTGGGCAGCGTGGCACCGTGGGGTCTGGTCGTGGTTGTCAGCAACGCGCTAAGTCAGGTGACCGCGACCCCGATAAGATAAAGGCGCCAAGCACCTTAGTCATCAGCCGAGTCTCGTCTGATGATCCCCGACCCGAAGCCGACAGCGAAGCGCCTCCCCGCCACCGGAGAGCTGCTGCATCATCCCCAAACAACGCCATACTCCCAGCATCTTCTCAGTCGTTGCTCCGTTCCGAACTCCTCTCAAACCCCTCGAACCCTTCGACTCGGAAACCCGTCAAGATGGTGGTGCGTAGCCAACCCCTCCCCTCCCCTCGCGCCCGGTTGGGCTCGTGGTGACCGCTTCTGGTGTGCCGCGCGTCCGCCGAGATGACCTGTGGCTTTCGAGTCTCGTGTGTCTGATTCTGGCCTCGTCTCCTCCAGCTCCTCAACTTGCTGACACTCGGGTTGTGGTCGAAGTTGGGACGCCTCACCCACTATGCGTTTGACGCTGTCTTGTGTGAGTTCCGCCCGTGCCTCCCCCTGGAATCCCCTGTCGCAGCGACCACGAGCTGACCTGGCGTGTTTTGCTGCAGTATCTGCGTTCCTTGCGGGCATGAAGCGGTCGACCGGCCTGACGTGAGTTCTCTTCGCCCTTCCAGCCTCGACGGCAGGGTCCCGATCCACCGATTCGACGAATGCTCGGCGAAGCAAGCTAACGGGTGCCCCGGCCCTGGGGAGCGGTCAGGCCTAGTTTCAAGAAGGAATCTGTCGTCGGCGATAACAAGGAGATGGGGAAGTGGGTGGAAAAGTATCTCGGCGTCGGCGAGTGGGTGATGGATCAGTCGGTCGCCATTGCGAGTTCGAGCGGCTGGTTCGAGCGGTCTCGGTAGATTGATGGCCGTGGGAGAGGGGCTCAGCTCTGTGAGGTCGGCCCTGGCTTGGGACAGAGTGCATGGATGCGTCCAGACATGAGGAATGAGGAATGATTGTGCTGAGGGGATGATTTCTTGGTTCAGGAAGTCGACTTGTTCCTCCCTTGAGGCTTAGGGAACCGGCGGTGACCACGGGTCCATTGGGAACATGGCGTTTGGGTTGTTGCGTGCCACGGCAGGGTGCGTCCGTTATATGTACTGCGTTTTCTGAATAAATGCACGCTTCGGTCGGGTTTCCTTCAGGGCACACAATCGTCATATTGCGTCCCGGTCTTTTTCGTCCCTTTTCCCCGGATGGGACAGCCGCTCCGCATGTCCTCCGCTTTCACCCGGCCAAGCCCTTTCCCGGGCAAAACATGCGGCCCGGCACATCGAAATTTATCCCGCGCCCCGAGCACATTCTGAAAGGCATTCTGAAATCTGAACTTGGCTTCAACGACCGAGACTTGCCTAGACCGGACCGAGTCGCTGACCAGATAGGTACCGCACAGGGGCCCAAAACGTTGCCTAATGGCTTCCAGGGTAAACGACCTGGCGCAAGCGCGAAACAAATCAACAAGAGAAAATTATCTAGATGCAGGGTATATACAAACAATTGCCCGTGGGCAACCTTTTCAGGACGGAAACAAAACTATGCACTTGTCTCTGAACATGCTCTGAGCGCCCAATGCCGCGCCGAATACCAATATCCATCACCAACAGAGAGTGGAGTGGAGAGAATCCGCGGGCCATTACAAGTTCTTAACGGGGTACTTGGTCCGAATCTTCTCTCCGTACTTGAGAATAAGAAAGGCGGCGGGAATCAGGGGCAAGGCGATGAAGCCCAACATGCTGTTGCCCCAGCCCAGTCCCAAAACCCTGTACATCCTCAGTCCGCAAAGCGGCAGGACTGCGCCAAAAATGCTCCGGGCGACGGTGTTGGCGGCAAGCGCCGACGCAGCGTAGAGCGTGAAGGTGTCGATGAGGGCCATGCTGACCGCCATGAAGGTGACGACCATGCCAAAACCGCTAAAGCCAGAGTCAGGGCGAAGGTTCTCGGAAGCAAAGGGGAGAGGGCTGGGAACGACTTACATGGGAACGTGGCTGAGGATGGGCACGATCCAGTGCACATGCTTCTCGGCCGTCCAACCGTAGATGAAGAAACCTGCCGGGAGGACGCAGGCCGCGATGGGCAGCAGCGTCAGCCGGTCCTCGGGCTTGATTTCCTTGCCCTCGGCCTTGGTCTTCTTGGTCTTCAAGTCGCTCGTGTATCCAAAGACGAAGAGACCCAGGAGGGAACCGACGCCGAGGCCGAGGAAGACGAGTCCAACCAGGCTCGTCGAGAATCCGTAGCTCCTGGTGAAGACGTCGCTGATGGAGGTGAAGAGGAGGTAGAGGTATCCATATTGAATGGCAATGTAAGCCGCATAGAAGATGCAGATGGGGCTGAAGACGAGCATCTTCATCGGTCGGATGATGCCGCGCTTGAAGAAGTCGGCCGCGGACAGGCCAGCATCCAGCTTGGAGCGGAGAAGAGGGTTGCCCGTTTCCTTCCGGAGCCGCTCGGTCTTGCGCTGGAGAAGGACGGGGGCGTAGGTCTCGCGAGCGAGGATGATCATGAGGATGGAGGTGGTCCCGGAGAGGATCACCAGCAGCCAAAAGACCCAACGCCAACCCTCGGCGCCTGCCAGGAAACCACCAGCAATGGGGCCTATGATGGGTCCCAGGAGCGGACCGATGCTAAAGACAGCCATGGCACCCGCCCGCTTCTCGGCAGTGATCATGTCGGCGATGGTGCCGCCGCCGTTGGTGACGGAGCAACTGCCAAAGACGCCGGCGAAGAATCGGAACACGATGAGGGCGTTCAGCGACGGGGCCAGCGCGCACCCGACTGTAAAGCTGATGTAGCAGAAGTTGCAGATATGATAGACGATCAGGCGCCCGTAGATCTCGCTCATGGGTGCAATCACCAGCGGGCCGGCGGCGAACCCGAGGATGTAGACCGAGACGACAAACGACGCCAACTCGAGATTCTGCGACTGGAACTCCCTCATGAGCTGGGCCACGCCGGGCGCAAAGATGGAGGACGCCAGCGGGGTGATGAAGGTAAGCATGCTGATGAAGACGCAGTTCATGACCTTGCGCCAGTTGGGCCAGTTGAAGGGGTTCGCCGGGTCGTCGGGCCCATCCCACCACACGATGTTGGGGTCGTCATCGTCGGTGCCGGCTTCGTCCTTGGTGTCGCTGGCCGTCTCGCCGCCCGTGCCGGCGTCCTTTTCTACATCGTGGGACACGCTGGTGTGGCTTCCGCTATGGCTGGGCTTCTTGGCGAGCGAGAGACGTCGCTGGTCGGCGATAGATTTGCGCCGTCTGGTCTCGCCGGCCTCGTCGAGGACGTAGCCAACGTCAGAGGGGATGTCGGCGTCGTGGCCCTCGGCAATCGCCTGTTCTATCGTCTTTTGGCGTTGTAATGTGTGGCCGTCATCGCTGCGCTTGTGTGGCGTCGAATCTGCCGGCGCCGGACTGGTGCTCGACATGGTCGGCAGCGGGCCACCTGATGGTGGAATGCTCTGCGTGGCTACGCATTGTTAGTAGCCGTTTCACTGACACTCGCGTGGAGCATGCACGTCTGACAGCATCCCCGCGAAACGTGTCGCTGGCAGAGTTGTGACGCAACTCGCCCTCGGGTGTCGCGCGGGGAGTGGTGTTGACCTCGGCAGTGGCTGTCTTGGCTGACCTTTGCGCTGGGTTCTCTTGGTTGCCGCCGCGTGCAGTTGACTGCAGTCTTCAGCCGTCTTCAGCCACTGTCTGACAGTCAGAATCTAAAAATCACAAGATCCTCAATGACTGATCGTGCCGTAGAAAATGCAAAGTTTAAATGTTATCATGGAAGCAGGTAAGCAACGAAGGGATGGGACGAAATACAGCAGAAGAAGATGCAGAGAGGTCTGGAAAATGAGAGAGCTTCCTCTTCCGACATGGCCCAGGTAATAATCTCGACGAGCGTGATCCTTCCCGGGGCGCGCTGCCGCAGCCCTGAGCGGCCTCGGCGATGGGAGCCATGAATTTCCCGATTCCTCGAGGCTCGAAGCGGGATGGTTACCTGCAAGAAGTCCGGGCCACGCTCCGTGCTTGGCCACGATGCCTTCACCGGGACCAATCAACGCTTCCCAAAAGCGAAAGCGAGGCACCCTTTCCCGAGTTCTGCCACAGTGTTGCTTCTCATCTCGCGTTTTTTCTCGCTCTCGCAAACGAGAGAGGGTGACACCAAACACAGTCGTCGTAAACGAGACCCGGCTGATCGGCACCGGGCGACCGACGACGTTATCTCCGCCGCCCAAAGGCCGACGGCAATGACACCCTCCAACTTGACACCATTCCCAACTCTTGGCCAAATGATTTCCTTTTGTTAGGTAGGTATCTGTCGACGAAACCTAATCCCTCTCAACCCCCTCCGTGTCCGCAATCCTAAACACATACTTGACCGCACTCGCCTTCCCCTCCTTCAAATCCGTCAACGCCTTCTCAACCCCGCCTAACCCCCCGGGCACCACCTCGGTCCTCTGCCCTCTGAACCAACCCTCCCTCAGCCCCCTCGCCATGTACCGATAATACACGTGCCCAAAGTCCTTTGCGTCGTCGTGCACGCTCCCGACCATGGTCGTCGTCTGCGCAATCTCGTCGGGCACCCCCATCTTCCCAAACAGCACAAACGTCGCCTGGCTCTTGCCATCCTTCTCCAGCACCTGACCCAGGATCTCGGGGCTGCCCTTCTCCGCGACGGCGTCCAGCGCGTGGCGCACCGGGCGCCCGCCCGCCGCGGACCTCAGGGCGGCGACGATGTCAGCGTCGGGCTGGCGGTAGTCGATGATGGTGTCGCCGAGCGAGGGGTTGAGGAAGGGCTCGATGAAGTCGCGGGCGCGGCCGGCGACGCAGATGAGCGGGTGGATGTTGCTGCGGAGGGCGAGTTGGAGGCCGAAGAAGCCCACGGCGGACGAGGCGCCGTAGATGATGAGCGGGATGGCGCGGTGCGTCTCGTTTGCGGCGGGTGGGGACCACGGCTGGGGGAGACCGAGACGGAGGAAGAGACCTAGGGCTGCGGTCATGGCGGCGAGCGGGATTGTTGCGGCTTCTGTGGGCGAAGTTAGCTGCCCATTCTTTTGGGATGGTGGTTTGGGAGCTTAGGGGGAAGTGCCTTCAAAGGTAGTCTCCTGCGGGATGTGGAATGTCGTGTGCTGCCAAGCGATGGCATATTCGGCATAGCTCCCATGGGGGGACATCATCTCGTGGAAAGCGGCCACACGATCGCCGGGCTTGAACTCGTAGACGCGCGAACCGACTTTCTCGACAATGCCGGCGATGTCGTCGCCCTGGTTCAAGACCTGGGGGCGCAGTTCCGGAAGCTTCCAGTCCTTGGGGTTTGAACCGGATACAACCACCCTGATCAGAACTTGGTCTTCATTTGGCTCGGGGATGGGCGAGTCGATGATCTGGACCTTGGGGCCTGGTTGGTGTTATCAGTGGTGATTCTAACATCGGCTGAGTATTATGCTCTTCATACCCTTGCTAACAACGGCTTCCTTCATGGTGTCTGTTGATAAAACAACTCTTGATCTCTGAGAAGCGTTACGATATGGGAACTCGGTCAACAAAGCTAGCCGGTTCTCCAACTTGGCAACGTTATGGAAGTCAGTCAACTCTTAAATAGGTTCCCTCTCTTCCCGGCAGACGATCCGATCTCCGAGATTTCTTCGCCTCTTATACATCAAGATCCACCAAAGGCGACATCCAGCAAGGCCAACCCAACCATCTCCCCCCCACTCCCGCCCCAAGTTCCCACGGCAAGCCAAGCCATCGGCTCCCCCTCGTCACCACTCTCCATCCCGCCGGAACACCACACGACTGCAACCAGATGGCCCTCGGTATCCTCCTTCCAGGCCCAACCCCGATGCGCCAACCCGGCTCCCGGGCGGCAACTCGCCTGCTCGCCCGGCCCCCGCCAACCGGGGTCCTAATTTTACGCCACCACCAAGCGAACCTCAATGACACCCCTTTCGTCACCACGTCCCCCCCGCGCCCCTATGCAAAGGCATGCGAGGCATCGAAAGGCCCTCCCTCCAGGCACGATGGCGCAATAAATGTGCTGAACTGCTTGCCTGTTTGGGGATTGACGTCGTGTCCCGTCCCGTCGTCTCCACCGTGATTCTCCAGCTGAGAGAGGACCGAGGGGATCACGAGGGGATATCATGCTACCTATCTACCGAGCGGCATAACTGTGACCCCGCGCAAGCGCGCGTCCCCGGTTCTGTGCCGCTTTTTTTTACTTGGAAGCCAGTTCTGCGCGGTACATCTTGAGATCAACCGTAAAGGAACTGCGTGAGTTGTTGCCAGTGCAATCAGAAGCTTTCCTTGAGTTCCCCAAACTGCAGGCGAGATGAGATAGAGGTACTCCTCAATCTCCAAGGCTTTTCCTTGGCGGTTGCGAACAGTACGTCGTCATTGACTGTGCTTGTCTCCACCCCGTGGTTCAGATATTATTCAGCATTGCGACGGCGACCTCGATGGCCGGAATTCAGAACATGCCTGTTGCCATCTTACAAATCACAAAGACAGGCACAGGGAATTGATGTTTCGTACGGGGTACCATTCATTGCTCGTAAGTACAGCCATGAGGATATATCCTACACTAACCTGACTTCGCCCCTTTTCCCCCCCATCCCCAAAAGAAACCCCCGCCCCCCAGAAAAACTCCCGCAACCAGATGCCACCAGACACTGCGCGCACCCGAGAGGAAAAAGAGAAATGAAAAGATGAGCGAAACACGTCCCCGGTTTCTCCCAAGATGCAGCAGGTCATATCGGATATATATTTCACATCATAATCATGGTCCAACCCACGGCGGATAGTCCCTCAGCAGGAGCTAGAGACCGCCGGCCCGTGGGCCACCACCACCATCTCAGAGACATACGTCCACCCACCCCCTTCCCCAGAACAATCGAGCCCAATCCTTAGATCTGAGTGGTGGCGTCAAAGTTGCCAAAGCCCAGGGCAGCGTTGAACGTGTTGGCCGTCTCGAGGTTGCGGGTGCCGAGGGCGGCGACCTGGGCCTTGGCGGCGAGGCAGGCGTCCTTGGCAGCCTGGTTGGCGCCGCAGACGTTGGTGAGCTGGTCGCAGATGCGGTTGGTGATGATGTTGGGGTTGAGAGCCTCCTGCTGGCCGGTGCGGACCAGGGCGTCGGCGGCCTGGAAGGTGAACTCGGTGGCCTTGCGTCCGTTGAGGCCGGGCAGGAAGACCATGGCGGGCGAGCACTTGCCAAAGTCGAGGCCAGCCGCGCCGCCACCGGCAGCCGAACCAGCACCAGCTCCGACGCCGGCGTTGTTGTTGTTGTTGCCGGCGGCGGGGGTGGCCTTGGGGGGCTTAACGACCTTGGTGAGGGTGACGGGGCTGGCGCAGACAACGGGGGGAGCAGCGGCGTTGTTGTTGCCGGCGTTGTTGTTGCCAGCGTTGTTGTTGCCAGCGTTGTTGTTGCCAGCGCCGGCATTGCCGGCAGCAGCACCAGCACCGGACGTGGCACCATCAGAGCCCTGGCGGGTCAGGTTGGCGAAGCCGTTGGCGATGGCGATGTCGGCAACGCTCAGGCCGTTGGCCTGGAAGGGGTTCTGGATGGACGAGTCCGCGTTGGCGTTCTCAACGTCCGAGCCAGTCACGGCAGGGTCGACCTTGGGAACAATGCCGCGAAGCTCAGGGGTAGCAGGCAGGCTGGCGTCATCGCAGAGGGTCGGGATGGACTGGGCGAAGGGGTTGAAGTTCTTCTCGGCGGCGACAAGAATCTTGGCGGCATCGATGACGGCCTTGTCGTTTCCGAGGCTGGTGACGATGGTATCGGCAAGGACGAGCTGGGATATGTGAGCAACGACGCCGGCGGGACCTGGATGGGTGAAGTGAAGCCTACCTTGGCGCAAGCGTTGGCTCCCGCAAGCAAGACGCTGGGGGTCTGGCCAGCGAGGGTGGCGGCCTGACCCGGGTTGCCGAACTGGCCCAGGGCCTGGATGAAGGTCTGAACCTTGCCCTCCTCGCCGAACCGAGCCTCGGCAACAGCCAGCAGAGCGGCAACGAGAATAGTCTTGGAGTACATGATGTCGTTTGGTGGTTTGGTGGGTTCCTTTAGATGGAGAAAAAGCCGAAGTGGTGTATGATGAATCGAAGACCGGCCAAGCGGTTGTAAAGAGAGAAATGTAGATGTCGAAACAAGATTGAACAAGAAACGAAAGTTCACAGAACTGAAAAGACCGTAAGAGAGAGAGAGAGACGAAACCTGCTGAATGGATAGCAAGAGAGAAGAACAACACAAACTCGGACGGGCACCGAAGTTATATACAGACTGCTTGCCGCCGGGGTTGACGATGGGGGATGGGCAAGAAACATGCTGCACGGGCCAACGTCAAGGCTCCTTGCTAGTGCCCCCTAATGGTGATCATACCTGCGGATCGTGAGCTTCGGCTCCCATAGCATGAGCTGTATTGAGGCCCGCACCATCGAGCCGGGGATGGGGTAGCCGCGGGCCATGCCCCCGGGACATCGCTTCAAGCCTGTGTCGCAGAGCCTCGCTCGTGGACGTGGTGAGACCCCCCTGCCCAGACCCCGACGACAGGGTTGAGGCTCCCAAGATGCGGCTCCTGACGCCGCTTGGCGTGCCGAACCTCAACACCCCCCGTTTTTCATGGCGTCCCAAGAGTGCCTCGGTCGATCCCATCCCGTCCATGTGCGTGTCTGAAGAGGCAGCAGAGGATTGTCGTGATGCGCAGCGAGGATGCTCTCCACAAACCTGGCCAGCCGTCTCCCGCGCTGGCCTGGATCGCATCATTGAGACTCCACAATGGTCCTGTCATGAGTTGAGATGGAAACAAAGAGGGAGAAATGGGGCCGGTAATGGAACCATGATGTTCGATGCTTAGCCTGTCGATGATCGATCAGCCCCAAATCCCAACCTCGCTTGTCTTCCATGTCGCTCTGGTCGCTGATTCTCAGGCTGGTGACATTCCATCGTCCCTAGGACGGAGCCAAGTCTCTGTGGGGCCCTGGAGCACCCGGTGTTGCTGCGGTCGCGAGAAGGGCTGCTGCTGCCGCTGCCGCGCTGGGAGGAAACAGTACGGGCTTCCCAGGAAGTTTCAAGGGGCGTCGACAACGGTGACGAGGCACACGTTCGAGGTTGGGGGAGGTCGATGGGAGGTTTGAGGTCGAAAGTGGAGAAGCATGTTTCCGCGCCTTGACCACGCCCAAGTTGAAATGATCAGTGAGCTGTGGGGCTCGTCGCTTGTCGCATCAGCCCTCCCGTGTGCCCCGCCCAGGCTGGGCGGCTTCCAGGTCGTCAGAGCTGATCACCAATACAACTCGACCCAAGAATTGCTTGACAGCTCATCAGCACCACGCCAGCGACCAAGTGCCCTCGCTTGCGCCCGTCTTTCTTCGATCCAGAGACGAGCACTCAAGCATCCCCTCACTCAACTTTGACGTCCAGGTTGAAGAATCACCAACTCACTCTTCTACGCGAGCAGGCGAGGTATCCTCCGGAGTGGAATTTGGAGAAGCACAGCAGCGCTACAAGCATCCTGTAACCACTCCAGTGCAGCAGGGTCGGGTCTGGCCCTCCGGGAGGAATGGTGGTGCGGTAGCGACGTTGGGTCCCCCCATCTGGGACCCCTCAGGACACCCTCCATCATTTCGCGATGGCCTCGTGGAAACGGCCCAGAACAAGAGACAATGACGTCCCCACGTCTACACTCAGCACACTGACATTTGAAGCGGCCTTCTGTGGCGTCTATCGAAGCCGAAGCGTGGTCGGCATGGTCTCGCTTGGGGCGACGAGACAGCAACCAGCCCCTGTCGGCCACTCCCACCGCGCCGCTTGCTCGGATCCGATCAGATCAAACCATCTGACACACACTCGAGACGTCGTGCATGAGAGCAACGTGCATCCCCGCCGACGCCACACCTTGAAGCGAACGTCACCTCCTCAGCAAACTCGACCGAAATGACCTTTATGGCATCGACATTTTCTGTTGATGGCATTGCATGGCACCGCGATCCAAATTCGATCCCCCAGAACGCGCGCGGCTGGATCGCTGAATTCCCGGAAGGCCTTACCGATGCCGACACAGGAATGTCCTTTTCGGCGACATCGACACCGTCCGTGCCCACCACGAGCAAGCGCCCGGGATCCTTCGTCCCTTGTCATGGTTCCCCTCATCTCCCATCCATGGCGAGATTTCTAGTCTCGATCGAAGCACATGGGTTCCAGACAAACGCCTCGTCTGAACTCCGAACCTCACCGTGATCACGGCGAAATCGTGGCAAACATGGGAAGCTCGCCTTGCAGACGACTTCAATATGATCTCCCGGCCGATCACCATCACAGAGCCAGGTCATCTCTTCCTTGCGTCCAGCTCCCTTGGGCAACAGCTGGATAAATGTCGCTCCAAACAAGATCCGCAAAGGTTCCTGTCACCTGGAATTTCACTCTTCGCCTGACCCAAGCCCTTGAATCTGCATCTGCTTCGCGGATCTAAAACTATGTTCTTGGTTCTATTCTGATTTGCCCTTGGATCTCAGTTACTTCAGCCTGAAAGTCAAGTCAACCTGCTCATGTCCATCATCCATGCGTTTTGCTTTGTTTAGACAACTGCCGGGTCTCCGATCTGTGCAGTTCGATGACGTTCTTTCCCCCTTGATCTCAAGGTACCGTGTGGTTATGGAACCGACTTGGCTCACACTCACCAGCACTCCACAGCAGGGGGTTGAAAGCTCAAGCGAGCATTCCGGGTTTGTTGACATCGACAGTCGAAGCATCATATCGCCATCCCAACATGCCGTACTTGATCTTGGCTGCCCATGGGGGGACATAGGTGTACCGAGGGGATGCCACCTAGACCAGTGTCAGTAAACTGTCTACCCCCTCAGAAGCACTCGGGGAACCACAGACCAAAGCCTCCCTAATAGCCCTCATGGCCTCCAACGGCCCCTCCATCCCCTCCACCCCTTCCACCTCAAAAAACGTCCTATCATACGAATGAAACACCGCCCTCCCCTCCTCCAACCCAGCAACCCCCTCATCCACCACCCCGCCCTCCTCGGGCACATCCACAATCAACCAAAACTCCCTCAACTCCTCAAACCGCCTCAACACATTCGCCACGCACCTCGCACAAAACGGCGGCGGCCCCCCTCCCTTCGCCCCCCTCGCCAAATGCAAACAATCCGGCCACGCATGCCTCGTCGCCTCCCTCCCCCCACTCACATCCCACCCAGGCTGATACCTCACCGCCAACCTCCGCCCCCCCTTAAACACCACATGCTCACTCTCACTCCACCCCAGCGCAGCATCCGCTTCATCCATACCCGCATCCGGACCACCAAAGCAGATGACGTCGGTCGAGAGGTCGAGGCTGAGGTACGTCGCGGGCCCTTCGAACGGGGAGACGGAGAGGACCGTTTTGCACGCCGGGGTGCGGTGGCGGAGGACGGCGGCGCGCGCACCCCGGCAGGCGAGCGAGAGGTGCAGCGTGTTGAGCGCGCCCGACGCGCGGTGCGGGACGAGGAGCATGTCCGGGTCGAGCCACTTGTCGTGGCGGGGCTCGAGGCGGCGGAGGAAGTGGATTTGGGAAGGGGGGGAGGCGGCGGCGGACCAGATGAGGTCGCGGAGCTCTCCGGGGAGGAGGGGGAAGAGGGGGAAAATGGGGGCTGGGCGTTTGGGTGAGGGGGGAAGTAGCATGGTGAGGGATGTATTGAGGTTGGAGGATGTGGGTGGGTGAGGTGAGCGAGGTCGAGTTGTGAGGTGGTGTAGGCCAACATACATAAGGGGAGACGAGCAGGTAGAGGAGGGGATGAAGTATGGCGCTGGTTTACTCTGGGGAGGCTGGAACCAGCGCATTGGGCCAAAGTCATCATCAAGGCGCTGAAGATCATTTTGCCATCATTTGCGGTCGGACACGCTGACTCGGTACGGCAGTGCGCTGTGCTACGTGACCTTTGTCCGAGATCGCCATGTTCTTTGTGCACTAGGACTGGGTTGGCGAGGTGATTTGATGCTCGAAGAGCGGGAGAGGTGTTGTTGATTTGGTGTTGAGAGAAAAAAGGGGCTTCGATATGCGTCAAGTCGCGCTGGTGCTCCGAAGCGGACTTCCCATCAACCCATCCCGGAGGTCATGTCCGAGGCTGTCCTGGACAAGACTGCGTCCCGGGATGGTTGTTCTGGCTGGAAACCGGGACATGTTCATCATGGCATTGACCTTGGCCTTGGTGTTTCTGACAAGAGATAATCTTGAGAGCATGTGTGGCAAACCACCAGCCCAACGATAGAACAGGAGCCTCTCGAAAACACAAACGCCGCGCTTCTAATATGCAAAGTGGAAAATCTAGCCTCAGCCCATGCCTGGTATCATTTTGACGACTCTGTCCCAATTCCCCCCTTCTGTCCACCCCAATGAATGCATCATACAAACTCCCCGCCCCTCGTCTAATCCCAAAGCTTGATATCCCCCTTGACACCCGCCGTAAACACCTTGCTCGTCTCCTGCTCCGACCACGCGACGCAGTTGATCGCCCCGCCCGCCGCGTCCGCGTGGATCTTGTTGTACAACTTGCACGTCTTAAAGTCCCAGAAGCAGACGTTGCCGCCCGTGTCGCCCGACGCCACATACTGGCCGTCGGGGCTGCAGACGAGGCCGATGGCGCTGCCGGCCGAGTTGTGGCCGCGCCACGACTTCTTGCGGTTCTGTCGGAACTTGTCCGAGGCGGCCGAGTAGGCCACGATCGAGTTGTCGGCGCACTGGTAGAGGACGTACTTGCCGCTGGGGTGCTGCGCCGACTTTGTGAGGGCGAACATGTCGGGCTCGCTGGAGGGGTTGTTAGTGGGTGGAGGTGCTTATGATAGAGCGTGGGGGGATGGGAAAACGTACCTGATGGTCTTGATTTCGACCGGGATGCCATACTCCCACACACGCAGCGACCTGTCGTCGGAAGTGGTCATGAAGCGGCGGCTCTCGTCGACGAACTCGATCGTGTTGATGGCGCCCAGATGGTGGTCGTACTCCTGCACCACCTCGGTGCCCGCTCGGCTGTCGTACTGCAAGATCCGGTTGTCCGAGAGACCCGCCAGGAACTCGTGGCCGTGCTCAGCCGAGGGGTTGAACTTGATGACGTGAGGTGTCTTGCCCGTGTTGAAGCGGTTGACGCACTGCCCCGTCTCCGTATCCCAGAGCTTGATCCACCGGTCAAAGCTGCCCGATAAGAACTGCCTCCCGCTGGTGTTGAACGAAAGATCCGTAATCGCCTTGGTGTGCCCCGAAAACGTCCGCAGCAGCTCCCTCGACCGATACACATCCCAAATCTTGACCGTCCCGTCCGCCCCGCCCGACAACCCCAGGTGGCTCGACCCCGGAAAGAGCCGCAGAGCCGTGACCGGCTTGCCCCCGTGGTGTTTCCATGTGTAGACGAGCTTCTTGGGGATAAAGTTCTCGATGCTCCCGACCTCCTTGGACAGCGAGATGTCCAAGTCCTGCGGAACGTGCATGTACGTCCGCCCCAGATAGTCGTACTGGCTCTCGGCATGAAACGTCGTCGTCTCCTCCCCGAGCGCCTCCACCTCCTGCCGTCGCGCAATCGACCCCGCCGGCGCCTTGACCACCGTCCCGCTGGGCACCACCTCGTCCTCGTCCTCCTCGACAATCTCGTACTCTTCGTCGCTCCCTAGCTCCGCCTCATCATCCACCTCGATCGTCTCGTACTCCTGCCGCTTGTACCTCGCCCACGGCCCGACGTAGGCGCCGTCCCCGTCGGCGATCGTGGCGCTCCCCTTGCCCTCGCGTGTGCGGCGCAGCTTGGCGGCCTCCTCCTTGAGCTGCTTGTTGGTCTGGAACTCGCGTTCGGGCCCGCCGCCGCGTTCGACGGCGCGGTGCTTGGCGCGGAACGTGTGCTCGCTGATGTACATCTCTGAGGCGTGGCCGGTGAGGACATTTTTCCTCTTGAGGGCGGTCTGGTCGGAGTCGTCGCGGAAGGGGTTGGCGGGGCCGAGGCGTGGGCGGGAGAGGTCATCGCCAGTATAAGGCACGACGGCATGGTCGGGGCCGGCCTGCTCGCGGAGGATGAGGGCATCCTTGACGGCGAGGTTGGGGGGGTATTCGTTGAAATCGGCCATTTTTGTTGTCCGTCGCGGTGTTGGAGGGAAAAGTGACGGCACTGCGAGAATTGCGAGTCCCAAGTTGGCCTGTCGCGGTGCTCTGAGGCGCGTTGCACTGACAATATGGCAAAAGCTCGGCTGTGGTGGCACGGGCCAGCTGTGGTCGCCAGGCCTTGGCATGCCGTAACGGCCAAGAGACAAGTGTGACCAAACCTGGAAACAAGCTTCAGGAGCTCTGACCAACCGTACGGTACAACACAATATTGGTTTGTTTGTTAGCGCGAGACCTCTCGTCAAGCAAGCGAGGTCTGGTTCTCTTCAGAAAAGGCCTCGAGTTCTGATTTCAAGGCCTTCTAGTTCATTTTCAAGGCCTCGAACTCGGACTTCAGCGCCTCCATCAAGCATTGGATGGCCTTGGCTCGTACCTTGCATGTCTCGCCCTAACAAACAAACCAGTGTTGGATTGTACGGGATCGAAAGCCAAGGTTGAACCTTGAGATGGAAGCGCTCAGATATCCCGTGCCGCTGCCCTGATAGCCCAACGAGAGCTGAACCTCTGTGTTGCTGAAAGCGACAAGGCGGTAGAGCTCGCAAAAAGCACACGGAACCATGAAAGGGCTTGACCATGCTTCCGTCAAAAGATCACATGTTGGGTATTCTCCCGAATTAATTCACACTATCGGTATCCAAACCTGACCTGGCCAAAATGAAAAAAGGGGTATCATCCCTTCCGATCCGTTTCGTTGTAAGCTGTAAGAGTTGCAAAATCCTGAATACCATTGCCCGCCGTGTCCTTTCGTCCCTCATAGTGTACCATTGGAGGCATCGCAAAAACTGGTTCCGCCCAAAAAGAGACACCCAGTCGTCTGGCCTCCCGTCTAACTGACAACCTCCGCCCGCTCCCCAGTAACAGCCAACTCATCAAATGCGTTTCGACAGAGCGTTTCCCAATATATACAGGGGTATGTATTTCCACCTCCCGGCTTGCGACGCAGGAGTGGCTGAGAAGACGTCATCGTCGATCGGGATTGGGACCGTGAAGCCCGGGTCGATTAGTGAGCCTCGTCCTTGATCAGGGCAACAATCATGCTGTAGAGGTAGAAGAAGAACAGGATGAGATGGAAGCCGAGCTTCGTGAAGGACTCCTGTGGGGCATGGTTAGTTTCTGTCCCGTCAACCGCCCCTGCCGTCTGGACTCGGGTGTCCCATACCTTCTTGTGCACATTAAGCTTCCTGAAAATCTCGGTCGCGTCCAGGAGATGGGCGTTGTCGAGGATCCTAGATCGCTGTCAGCCATGCGCCCGCTTCCCAAGGACAGTCCTTCCACCTACTTCTTGACGTTCCACCCAAGGAGGGGAAGGTTGAGGATCAACGGGAGCCAGTATCCGTTGATAAGGAACATGAACGTGAGGAACCCATGGACGGCGACTTCGGGGATGATGTAGGTGTTGAGGCGGTTGCAGAGATCGATGGGGTTGATGTAGTCGCTGTGTGTCGGCGCAGCATCGGTTAGCACTGGGTAAAAGAGGGAGGCTGGCAGGCAGTCTGGAGGTTTGCGCAGCTGGCACGAGGGGAAAGGGGCGGGCGGGAGCAGGTTCGTTGCATACCATTCCAAATCGCTGTACATGATGGTGAAGAAGACCTGGAGGAACAGATTGACGGCATTTATGAGCACGGCGAAGAGGTATAACCACGCTTCGCCCGACATCTTGGCGGTGTTGGGGTCGAGAGCTGGGAGAGCTGGCGCGAGGTTGAGTGTGCAGCGTCGCAAGCACGGGATGCAAAGCGACGGCGGGTTTTGGGTCGAATCTGTCGCAACTCGGGATGTTGTGCGCGATGACGGCGTGGGTCAGCACTTGCAGGATCGGGCTTGAGATGACAGCAGCGGGCAGGCAGAGCGCGCGCGTCGCAGATAGGGTTGCGTGGCTAGCTTCGGGCTGGTGAGGGGTGAAGCAGATTCAAAGGTCGCGAGGGGACGAGACACTTTTTCTGGAGGCGGGAGGTGGGAGGCGGGTGTGGCTGGGAGAGGAAAAGGCCAGCGATGGGTTGAGGGGTGAGGTTGAGGCACGTGGTGGAGGTCGAGCTTGGTGGTCGGGGCAAACCGCAATGATGAAATGCACAGGCAGACGGCTGGATTTTTATCGGGTGGTCCAAGCTTCCAGCATGGGTTGCCTTGAACCCAGCGAGCCCAGCCTGCCAGCAACGCCTCCCACCGCTTTCGCAGTGAGGGGCTGCGGGTGGGGGAGCTCGTGGGGTTTGGAGAGGAGGCGCCTGGATCGGATCGGTGACATGGACAAACGTTTTCTTTACGAACATGCAAATCATTTGTCTTTTCTCTCTGTTTTTGCCTAGCTCCAACAGATTCATGACATAGTGATGCAAATTACTAACCCTCAATACCGCTGCAGCGATGGTGCAGGTTCCGGGAGCGGTGGATGGCTACAACACAACATGCCAGCCCCGCCCATATTGGCCTGGTTCCGGCTGCCGGCGCGGGATGAAAACACCCGCCCAGGCCTTGCGTTGGATCGATGGGCAGATGGAATTGCTTAGCGGCACCGCACTTTGTGGCAACCGAGCAATCCGTTGGGGTCCATAATTCAACGACACTGGGGGTAGCGGTTTGTCGTAGGAAACGCCTGCAACTCAAGTTGTGCGTCCACAGCAGCCCTCGTCATGATATGTTGCTCAGGAACCTGGAACATGATACTTATCCCTGCCAAGAGTTACATGGATGTCAACAGTGGGTGTACCTTGTTTGCACTTGGCACGGTGAATTGAGGAGCCCCATAATGGATGTGTGTTCTTTTGGTTGACGAGACTTCAGAATTAGGGGACTGAAGCAAAATCCCCCGTAGCTCCTTCAATTCTTACTGCGAGCCGGGCATGGGCACGGGACCGCCGGGAGAGTCCGCTTTCCTGGCCGTCAAGACCTCAACTCCGGTCTCGGTCACAAGAAGGGTATGCTCTGTAGGAAAATACTGGTCAGCAGGGCATGGGGCGGGAAAGAATACACAGGACGTACCGAACTGGGCTGTGAGCTTGCCGTCAATGGTTGTGCTCGTCCAGTTGTCGGGCCATGTCACATCCCTATACTTGCCGAGCGCAATCATGGGCTCAATCGTGAAGGTCATGCCAGGCTTGCACTCTCCGACCGCCTTGTTCTTGGCGTAATGGGGGATGTTGGGCGGACCGTGGAATACCGAGTTGATGCCGTGGCCGACATATGTTCGGATGACGCTGCAGTTCTTGGACTTGGCGTGGGGCTCAATGGCATTGCCAAAGTCGCGGAACAGGGCGCCAGGCTTCACCAGCTTGATGGCCTCGTCGAGGCACTCGCGAGCCGCCTCGACCACACGAACAGCATCAGGGTTCGCCTTGGCTCTGTCGCCGACGTAGTATGTCTCGTTGAGATCGCCGTGGTAGCCCTCGTGGTAAAGCGTGACGTCGAGGTTGATGATGTCGCCGTCGAGGAGTACGCGCTTGTCGGGAATGCCGTGGCAGATGACCTCGTTCAGCGAGGTACAGACCGACTTGGGGAAGTGGTTGTAGTTTAGTGGGGACGGGTAGGACTACACGGCGCCGGTTAGCTAGGAGTTCCCAGTTCTCGGATCAGGGGGTAATGCTGACATTGCGCTCGATGCAAGCATTGTGAACAATCTCGTCAATCTCGTCGGTGGTGATACCGGGTCGGACTGCCGCCGCCGCAACATCTAGGACCTCTCTAGCGAGCCGGCAGACCTTGCGCATGCCCTCCTGTGCCTTGGCGTCTAATTGTTCAATCTTGTTCGACCGCACGCGACCGTACTTGGGGAGGCCATCTTCGGCATAGTCGGGGTGGGGTATCGACTTGGGCACCTTGCGCCTCGGCGAGAGGGGGTAGACGGGGCGGAGAGGACCGGTGAACGAGAAGTTGGGAAAGGGGTTATAGAAGTTGGTCTCTGCATCATGGTCAGCGACGATATTGGGGGGAGGGATCTGGCGTATCGTTCGTACTTGTGCTTGGGCCGTGCATGTCCTTGTGTGTGCTCTGCCAGGATCGTTTAGCAAGTTATCCTCTCGCCAGATGCTCGACTTGGCGCACTCACCCAGTTCTTCTTGAAGCAGTCCTGGGAGCAGAAGAAGCTGTCCTTGATACCCAGAGTCAAGCACTTGGGGCACTGCAAGCTCCCGGCATCGTTGTTGCAGTCGGCACCAAGGCACTTGCGCTTGCTCGGGGGTTCCTCTGCCATGTCTGCGTTGGAATATGGGTCTTTTCGTCGGTAGGGCGATAGCTGGACCGGAAGGAAGTTGTTTGCGCTGTCGAGGAGGAGCACGGAAAGTTGGCGTCTTGTCAATATTTTCCGTCTGCTGAGCAAAGGGCGCGCCAATTCTGGTGGGGGTTTCAACGACAGGGGTCCAATGCGCGGGAGGGATGCTTGGCATCGAGCCACTCCGCTTAGCTAAGCCGCGATTCTCACTGCTCGCCGCTCGGACAGGCACATCAGCATTGCAGCGGCCGGCCCGGACCGACAATAGCCGGCATCGCTCTTCATCTGACCATCTTCCTGGATGGGACGGTAGACGGATGTTCCTCAAGAAAATCACTCACAACTCATCATGGAACACGGTCAAAAAGTAGTCATCGTGGGAGCTGGACCGGTAGGCTCCCTCGCGGCGCTCTATGCTGCAAACAGAGGCCATGACGTGGAAATTTATGAGCTGCGAAGTGGTCAGTCGATGATTCTCTGGAGCTTCGTTCCTCTCATGAGAAGTCACTCTCGTGGTAGACAGTGGATGGCGGCTGACGTCCCTTCTTTGGAATGCAGACCTTCGGGACCCAAGCACAACACCTCTCAACTTCACCAAGTCCATCAACCTTGCCCTCTCGGAACGCGGCATCAATGCCATGCGCCATGCCGGCCAGCCAAAACTCCTCAACCATGTCATGGCCGCAACAATCCCCATGCGCGGGCGCATGATCCACGGAAGACGCGCAAACGGCCAACTATACGAAGAGGCTCAAGACTACGATGCTCATGGGAGGGTAAGTCACGGTTTACCCGTTGGTGACAGGCAGCATTGACCTTGCCAGACCATCTTCGCCGTTGATCGCGGCGGCCTCAACAAACGCCTGCTTGACATGCTCGAGGAAATGCCAAACGTCACCTTTTTCTTCAACCACAAGCTGGTGGGGGCGGATTTCCGAAGGTCCAAGGCCTGGTTCGAGGTGAAGAGCGGCAGCGGGCCAGCGCAGGAGACGAGCGAGAAGGAGGTTGCATTTGACCTGATGATCGGCGCCGACGGTGCTCATTCTGCCGTGAGATACCATATGATGAAGTACGCCCGCATGGACTATCAGCAAGAGTACATCGACACGTTGTGGTGCGAGTTCCAGATACAACCAAAGGACATCCCCGCGTCCAGCATGGAGTCCAAGTTCAGGATATCCCCCAACCACCTTCACATCTGGCCAGGCCGCGACTTTATGTTCATAGCCATTCCCAGCGACGCAAGTGCCATCCATCCACCTGGGCAACCTGGATCATACTGACTCTCTGCATCCAGGACGGCTCATTCACCTGCACCCTCTTCGCCCCAGTGTCCTTTTACGAACAGCTCGAGGCAGACCCCAAAGGCACCCACATCCCCGCCCACTTCGACCGTCACTTCCCCGGCGTGACCTCCCTCATCCCCCCGTCCGATCTCGTCGCCCAGTTCCACCAAAACCCCCATCTCCCGCTCATCAGCATCAAATGCAAGCCCCACAGCTACTCCTCCTCCGTCGTCATCGTCGGCGACGCCGCCCACGCCATGGTCCCCTTCTACGGACAGGGCATGAACGCCGGGCTCGAAGACGTGCGCATCCTCTTCGACATCCTCGACAAGCACGCACGACCCGACGTCACCCTTGCTCTAGAATCCGGAGGGGCGTCCCCCGCCGCGATCCGCGCCTCGCAACGCAAACAGGCGCTAGCCGAATATACGGCCGTCCGCACCCCGGACGCGCACGCCATCAACGACCTGGCGCTGCAAAACTACGTCGAGATGCGCGCGTCCGTCCTGTCGCCGGCGTACCGGCTGCGCAAGTCCCTCGAGGAATGGCTCTCGGTGTACGTCCCCCGGCTCGGGTGGCAGACCAAATACTCGCGGGTGTCGTTTGGGAATGAGCGGTACTCGGAGGTGGTCGCGAAGAGCGACCATCAAGGCAAGGTGCTCGCCAACGCCCTCGTTGGCGGCGCGTGGTTGTCGGTGACGGCGGGAGGAATCTTTGCGTATTTTCGGTATCGACGGGCCATGGCGGCGGCGTTGAATGGGCTTATGGGGTCAATTGTGCAGTATGCGCTGGAGAGGAATATGGTTTGATAGAGGTTAGGTCGGTGGATTAGGAGCTTGACGGACATACATAGCTTCAAAGACGGTTGCGGTGACATGTTGAGCCACGCGTTGGTAATATCCTCGCGAGTCCGAAGGTGCTGGGTCGGCGTGCCGGCGAAGCCGGGTGTGTCAATCAGGGTGAAGACCTCGCGCCTTCCGTGGGATTGGGGCGGCCGCAGAGAGCCTTCTTGATGCCAGGTATTAGGTGGGAAAAAACATTGAAGAAAAAAGACAAAAAAAAGCTCACCACCGAACTCCCCTATTACCAGGGCCCCACGAAAGGGGGCGGGCTCTAGATCTATTGGGAGGTCGATGGCTACGAAAACCCCCGATGGGGTTTTGCTACCGACGAGAATCGAACTCGGAGTCCCCCACGTCGAGATGTGGTTTGTAAATAGGACCCTCCAAGGGGACGTCCATGACCGCTTGAGTTGCGGCCACTGGGGATCTTGGCGACGAAAGGAGGATGTGTAAACAAACCCTATATTGCCCGGGGTGGGACATCCGGTGACGGCCTGAGGCCCGGGCTCAATCGCTGGGACATCACTGCCCGTTTGTTGCTCCACCTGCCCGGCGAACGACTGCCCATCCCCAAGGCAACGAGGACACCACCCCCAACAATCCCCTCCCCTTCCAGTCCAGCTTATTGTAAAGTCCTACATGTCGTAGGGGTACAAAGTTCCAAAGCCGGCTCGTGGTGACATGTCGACCAACGTGGTGGCAAAGGCGCCAAGGGTCTGAAGGTCCTGGCTTGGTTCGTTGACGCAGCCAGGTGTGTCGATGAGGGTGAAGACCTCAGGATGGTCTGATGAACAGTGTGTGGACTTGACGAACGAATATTTGCCTCATCTGGCAAAGAAAGTACCTATTTATGTACAAATACGCCTCCTTGCATCCAGTCTATCCTGTTCCAACCCCCTTGTCCTCTTGTTCCTGCAGTGGAGTGGGTTCAACACGGCTGAATGTGAGCGCTTTGAGGGGAATGGAAGAAGCAGTCGCTTGGACTGTCTTGTCGATGGTGGCTAGCCGAAGCGATTCTAGCCCTCGAACTATCAAAGTCCCTGAATAGTCACCCACAACGATGTTTCTCCGTTTCTTCAGCGCTTGCTGCTTCAAGATGAGCTCCACCTCCATATCCTGATGCTCTTTCTGCCATCGTCTCCAGTCCCTGCGCTGAGTGGGATCCTTGCTCACCCTGAAGGCGGATGGAGGGCGCTCTTCCAAATGAATGTCGAGTTCCTTTTGCATGAATGTGATCTTATCCTGTATCTGCCTCTCAAGCTCTTTCCCAACCAACGTGTGGGCAACACGGCCTTGATTTTCCTGCATCTCGGTGTGCAAGAGCGAGTCCACCCGACCGTCCTTGTCGACAATACTGATAATTGCCCGTATGATGGCATGAGCCGACTCGACAGTGTTGTCGTGTTTCTCCAGGGTACTATGAATTGTTGTGACAAGCTCACCCCACATGGTAGTGGCAATGACGACGCGCCGACAGAAATTGGGTCCAATTATCTTCTCCAGAAGACGGGTTCGGTTCCATTCAGACGCACCAGCCCCTTTGCTTGTGATAGGGTGCAGAAAGATCAGGCCGTCAGGTTTTTGGCCGTCCTTGGCATATCCCTTCCGTGCCATCCACTGAGCGATATCTTCCAGAGTCCGGAGATCAGATCTCTTGTCGTCGTCAAGCCCTGGCGTGTCAATGAGAACGACGGCGCGTCCGTCCAGCACAAATTCAACTGCCTGTGGTTTTTGAGTGCCTGATGAGATTAACGTTAGTTCACTCGTTCCTCCCCTGGGTATGATGAACTTACAGGATTTGACGCCATGTCCAATCTCCAGATCATCCCGACCCGACGCGAGTGACGCAAAGGTTGACATGCCAGCACCAGTCAACCCCAGCAGCACAATCGTGGTCTTGGGGCTTGGCTTTCGCTCAGAATTGGCTTTCCGGGCATCTCCCTGCTGTTCCGACGTTGGCTTGACCACTCGCTCAGTTGTGTATGCGTTGGTTCCAGTTGGGCATTCGAGCCTGTCCTCGCCTCTTGGATGGGCCATCTCAATTCGGGAATCATAGGTCGCAGGTGATGAAGAGATGAATGACGCCCGGAGGAACGAAGACGTCCGGAGGAACGAACAAGAGAGAGGGGGGGGGGGTGGCGGGCTGCTGGATGAAAATGACGAACTGGCGGGTTGGGTTGATGATGCCGCTTGGGCAGCTATCTAGGTAGGTACCTAGCCACGGTACATTTGTGTGCCATTGACCATCGACGCCATCGTCGGCGGACTCTGTCTATACGTTGGTAGGCTGGCTGGGCTGGTCCAATGGTCTGGGTCTGCGTGCTGGGCGGGTTTTATCAGACCTGTCTGCTTGTTGGAGATCGAAAAATTCAGGTGAATGTGCAACCGCAGTGCAGAGGTCGTCACATAACACGACATAGTCGACAAACTGCCCGGCTGTTTGCACTGGCTGGGATTGTTCAATGGGCGGGGTCCGTTTGGTGTTTGGGCTTGTCTCTCAGTTTTTTGGGAAGGCGTTAATTGCACAGCAGCTGGGCAGGACTCATCATAGATGACACGTCACAAGACAACTATGTGCGGTGACCGGTCAAATCGCTGCGAGAGAGGCAATCACAGAGGTTGACAGGAGCGGAACTCCAAATTGCCTGAAATTCTCATGTAACTCAAAGGTTTGTTTCTTAGGTTAGTACCTTCTGGTCGGCCTCTGTGGAGGGTACTTGCCCCCTTTTCTTCTAGAGACTCCCTGGAGCACTGCAACAACAAGATACCTGCCAAACCGTAGTAAGCAAAAGGATTGGAACGCCGAAGCATAAAACCTAGGTATCAATGAACAAGGCCGTTTGGCACATTGATTTACTATATGTACGTATGCAAGCTATATACTTGTGTCCAGCATCCGCTCACCCAACCCCTTGTCCACATCATGCAGTCATCACTCATTCCATCATCACCCCCAACAATCCCTCTGCTTCCAGTCCAGCACCTTGTAATGTCCCGCAAGGCGTCCCAGGAAAGCCAGTCATTTGCCATTGGGTCCAGCCACCCCCCACCCAGGAGGGGAATCAATGCCTTCACCCATCAAGGGGACATCAAGACAGAGCCCACTTAGAGCGTGACCCAGGGGAGGATCTTGTCAACAGGCTCCTCCAGCTCAACCTTGCACGAGGCAAGAGGAACGCCATAGTCCTCGTACTCGAGCTTGCCCGAGGTGGTGTTGGAGACGATCCAGCGACGGTTCTGAAGATCACCCTCCTGGGCGCGGTCAAAGAAGTTCTGCGGCGCAAACGTGATGCTGCTGACGGCCTCGGAGTACAAGGTGACGGGGACGTCCTCGGACCGGGTAAAGTGGTGCATGCCGAGGTTGAACCACACGGCGAGGTCCTCGCCCTCGATGCTCTCGCCGTCAAAGAACTTTGAAAAGTCCTGCTGGGGCGCGGCGGGCATGTTGACGTTCTGCCAAGAGTTGGCGTAGGGCTCCGTGTCGTGCACCTTTGTGACGGCCAGGTGCGACTTGATGAACTCGCTGTTCTTCTTGCTAAAAGGCGAGTTGGGGATGCTCAGGTGGATGTTGCTCTTGCCGGGGATGATGCGGTACCCGCGCTTGGTGCCCCAGGCGTTCTCTTGGTCGCTGACGACGCAGTACATGGACTGGCCGTTGGCGGCCCAGTTGAACTGTTGCTCCGTCTTCATGGTCGACGTCTCGAGCTCCATCTGCGCAAAAGAGCCGAACTCGGGGAACCACGGCTGCGACTGGTTGACGACCTTGAGGTCCGTCACCTCGAGGCTGTTCTTCTGGCCGAGAAGGTCAAAGTCGGCCTTGAAGGTGAGGACGTGGTCGTGGAGCGAGCCCTGGGTGCCCTGGGACACGCGAGGACCGAACCGGGTCTGGTTCTTGTAGTACGGGGAGCTCTGGAGGTAGCCCGAAGCACGAACCTCAACCTCGATGGAGCCGTCGACGTGGAAGGCATAGTTGAACATGTACTGCAAGGCCTGTCAGCTTGGATGGTCATGGAGAGGGATTCTGACACTTACATCGTAGTTTCCAATGGTCAGAATGGTGCGGACGTGCAGAGCAGAGCCTTTGACGCTGCCGAGACGGGTGAAGCCGTAAGTAGAGCTGCCGCTGGTGCGATGACGAGCCACAGGGAAGCCAGAGTCGGCCTCGTAGAGGCAGAGAGCCTGGGGGTGGACAGACGAGCCGCGGCCTTGGGGGTACGAGATGTTGAGCATGCTCGCACCATAGGGGCAGTCGAATCCTTCCACGAGTGTCGCGGCGTACGTGCCAATGGCGTAGTACGTGTCGTGGTAGAGAGTGTTGGCGGCCTTGGGCTGGAAACCGCCATACTGGGCAGCAGCCTCCTGCATGGAGAGCTCATAGAGAATGCGCTCGCCCTTGAAGCGGATGTCGTAGAACATGAGGCCGAGAGTACGGGTAAAGGCCATGTAGAACGACCAGCCCATGTACTCAACGTACTGCTGCTCCGGGTCGAGCTTGTAGCGCTTGCCACCAAGTTCGATCGACTGGGGGGCAAGGCGGTCCTCCAAGTCGCGCTTGCCCATCTGCTTTTGGATGTCGAGAAGCGCCCAGGAGCTGTCACGGGTCTGGGGGAACTCGCTGGTAATCTCGCCGGCGTCGTAGGCAGCACGGAGCTCGGCAGCGGTGGGGAAGAAGCGCTCGTTGGTCACGTAGCCACGGAGGTAGTACTTGGATGCATCGGTGCCGGTGACGTCCATGATCACATAAAAGTCAATGGGGAGCATGTAGGAAGCCAACCCAGGGTAGCGGAACATGATGGCGCGGTATGCCGTTGAGCCGTCGATAGAAACGGGCGTGGTGTCGGCAGCAGTGATGTTGGTGCCATTGTGGGTGGGACCAAGGTAGGCGCCATCAAAAAGAGCGATGGTGATGTCGGCAACGTCGGTCATAACCTTGGTCAACAGAGGAACGCTGGCGGTGCTGCGCTTGCCGTCGAAGGCGCGGCCGTTGAACGGAATGGCGCCGCCCTTGCCGCCGTTGAAGATGTAGTCGAGCTTCTCAACTTTGGTCTCCGTGCCGACGGGGAGGGGGCCGACCATGTACTCCTGGGAGTCAGGCTCCTCCTTGCCACCTTGGAAGATGACCACACGAGCGTACTTGCTGGGGGAAGCACCCTCGCCGTCAATGTACGGAAGAACAGCAGTCTTGTTGGTGGCTGTCAAGCCGTCAGAAATTGCATCCAGGAGGGAGACAGAGGCATGAGAAACGTACAGAGTGTGTCGATGAAGTAGACATAGTTATCAGTCAGGGTGGCGTTATCAGGGTTGGTGAGATTCAGCGCAGTCGCGGGAGCGTGAACCAGATCCCAGACGGCCTTGACATCTTCCGTCGTGATTTGGGACCAAACGTTGGACTTGGGGGCTTCGGTCTTGGGAGCATCGGCGTAGATGTCGCAGCTGGTGCCGGTGTCGCGAGCGTCGACAACCCGCTTCCAGAAATTGGCATCGGGTCGAGCGAGAGTTGGGACGGCAGCCAGGATGGCGACCAGAAGAGACTGGGCAACCATGGCGAATGGCTACTCGGGAGTCGACAGGAGATCGGAGGGGCTCTTGACTCTGAAGAGTGAAGATGAGCTGAAGTGGGTGGTGTAGCTGAGGGCTATCCCTTTGACTTATATATGCCTCGTATGGTGGGAGACGGCGATCGATAGCCGCCATGTCTCCGTGTACCTGTTGACGTTCTGTTGTCCGTCAGGTCGGGTTCCTGCGGACAGGCACGCATCCTCCTCAGAATGTCATGATAAGACGATCGAAGGCCAGAGCTGCGAGATGTGGAAGCCAACCGTCTTGGCATCAATAGGCGGAATGGCCGGGATGGAGTCCACGAGTCCACGATAACATCGCCGGGCATGGAGATCCGTATTCTCGGGAACCGGGGTTCATTTTTGATGTGGCATGCCTTCGACATCCCCGCTTCTTGGACACACCTTCTTCCGCGTGCCATATCAGAGCAGAGGTTGGGGCGGTTGGTGTGCTCTGCAGGAAGCCCTTTCTGCTTGAAATGCGTTTGTGACTCTGAAAAGCGTTAGTACTAAGTACTCCACACATGGCCATGCAAGCCACGGAAGACGGGGCGCAGCATCATTACGATGAGCTTCTATGCATGTATTGTGTGTGAATATTGGTCTTTCAAATCGTGCAAGTTTCCTGGCCCAGGGAGTTGCTGAGAGGGTGCCTCTCTCCTGGAGTTGTGCTATGGGACATTGTGTAAGAAACCCAAGTCGGAGTACCTACTGAGTCAAGGAGAATAGCGGCGTCTGAACCTCAGCTTTTCAAAGTTGGGGGCTCGATGGTGATGGTTTTCCCGCAAGCCTGCCCGCCCTCCTAGATGCAGTGTCAGCCAACCATCTTACCCAAGGGCCAACGGCCGTTCCGTGTCCGGTGTCATTGCCGGGTATCCAATGGGAGCTCGGGATAGCATCTCCCAAGGACCGAGGGCGAGAATCAACAACGCCGTTGTTGATCCTCTGGCTTCCCCGCAGTTGCCACCCCGCGTCCCACGCAAAAAGATGCGATTCCGACATATGCGTCGATAAGAAAAGAATCTGGCCGTGGTTCCGAGGAACGATACCATGACCAATTCCGTGATGCAATGCCATGTTTGGTTGCGACCAGTGCTTGATCTCAAATCCGCTGTTCCCGCCGACAAGTATAAAAGTTCCGATAGGGCAAAGGGCGTCCTTTGGGTCGTTCCCGGCCGCGCTGTCAAGCTTCGAAATCCACTTGGGATGCGGTGAACCGGGACAAGTCGCCATCGAGAGGATCTCTTATCAGAGCCGCCAAGTCTCACCAAGCGGTCTTCAACTTTAGTCCCGAGGGAGCTCGACGAGATAAGCCTCTGCGTGCGAGCTACCTTGATCCTGCTTAGTGTTCAGGCACCCAATGCCTCCTGGGTGGGACGCTGAGCGTTTCCCAAAGGCGGTGTCGAGCTGCCGGTCATGCAGGACGGACAATCCGAGAGAAACCCGTCCCCACGGCGAGTTGGCTGTGAAAACGGTCATCGTCTTGGCATCAAGTTTGGGGGCGGGGGTTCTGTGAGGTGTGAGTGTGGATGGTGAGTAGCGTGCCAAGAAGTGTCGTTGAGATACGAGATAAGATTCCAACCCCAACCTCGTGGTTTTTATTAGCTTCATGAGCTGGCGACTCCGGCTCCACGGGTTGGGGACCAAGAATGATTGGGGTGAAGCATACGCGGCCCTGGCAATCATTATGTGGCATTCGAGCTCGATCAGCGCCGATATCGCCGTGCTTGCCTCGAAGAACAGGGACTAAAGACGCAAGAGCCAAAGACATGCCGGCGAGGTGGGGATTCAGGAATCAAACGGCCGTGTGAATAGCGTCAAGTAGGCTATCGACAGTCCAGGAAGGTTTATCAGACCGGGCGGAGAAAATCTAGCCTAGTACGAGGTTAGAAGCTGTTCCATGCTTGCATTGCGTCATTTGATAGCTGGCTTGTCTTGCCTGTTCAGTCGAGGGGGGGATTCCGAGAACACATCTCGCGGGAATGAACGCGGCTCTTCTCTCAGAGTCAACAGCTCAATCTCCACATGTTGTCGCAATGTCAATATTCAGGCAGTGGGTGCGAACCCGAATTCACTGAGTTGCCTCTGAAGGACAGCTTGTTGAGACGGAGAAACATCCCGACCATGCCGATCATCGAAGACTTGAAAGTTGAAAAACATCCTGGTAAGAAAATCCGTGCCCCGAACAGCTCGCTTCGCCCAAACATGAAACTCGAGTGTCGGCCCATAATCGATCACCGCCCCCCGCCGACGACGTTGGGACCGAGAAGGTATGTAAGAGATGTTGGCGCAATGTGCTGTGCAGTCTATTCTGTCCTAACGATGCGAGTGAGAAGTGGCAAGCTAAAGAAACTCACCAACCGACGGACTCGCCGGACTCACAAATCCAGATCGCACATTCCCTTCCATGTTCCTAGAGCCTACATAAAATCTGTAGGCCCTGCCGTCGAGACCCAAGCTAAATAGGACAGCTGCCACCAACTCCAGCCCAAAACCGTTGATGTTGACATCCTGGTACTAGAAAAATCAAAAACGAAAAGCCGATGAAATACATGCCCCACTGTGGTCGGGGGCATATCTGCTCGGGGGGTGCGCCAGAAATTTCGGAACCACGGTCGAAAGAACGCTTGGCCGGCTGAGGGGAACCCGTCGAGGTCTGTATGGATCAGGCAAAGGTGATCGTTCTGCCACCTCTGAAGATGTCGCCGACCCGTTGCTGCACTCTGTCGAAGCGCACCGCCCCGCATGACTCGCTCTCGAGATGGTTGATGATAGCAGCCAAGGTCTTGAAGTTTGCGCGGCAAGAAAGGTTCGGGCAGTGGTAGAGCTCCTGCTGGTCAGTCACAAGACGAAATCGATGGCCAGTGCACGCTTTGCGTCTCATGCTGGCGGTGTACATACGGACAGCCGAGTTCAGATGCTGGTTAAGGCCAGACAGAGAAGACCACTGCTTGGCGCACAGATAACACTCGTAGCCATATCCGTTCCGGGATCTGCTGCTGGCTTCGTACGTGACATTCGCTTCCCCAACACAGCCGATGAGCTTCTTCGAGATGATGCCGCTGGTGTCCCTTGATCTCACAAGCTTGTAGATCTGGTCGCGGTTCAGCTGCGGCGCTCCAGGGCAGCTGCCCCTCTCGAGGTGATGAACCATGCCCGTTGCAGTGGTATACTGGGCCGAGCAGAACGGGCAGCAGATGTTCTGGCCGCGGTGGATGCGCGAGTTCAGATGCTGGAAGCGGTCAGCAATGCTCCATTCGAGGTGGGATTTGGGATGAAGTCCCGTACCGCCCTGAGGTTGCTTGAGTTCTGGAAGTAGCGATCGCAGCTTTCGCACCAGTTGTGGTAGTCGATGTAGTGCTCGTCCAGCCCCTCCTCGGTGGGCCAGGTGTCGTCACAAAGTCTGCACACCCAGGAGAAGTGGTTCTTTGCGTTCATGTGGCTCCATCTGGCTTTCTCGCTGCGGAAATGGGCATCGCACGTGTCGCACTCGAAATCCGGGGGTGAATGGCCTGTTGAGTTGCAA
Source organism: Podospora tetraspora (assembly GCA_027943155.1). Classification (NCBI taxonomy): domain Eukaryota; kingdom Fungi; phylum Ascomycota; class Sordariomycetes; order Sordariales; family Podosporaceae; genus Podospora; species Podospora tetraspora. Next base: position 1,399,271 of record JAQKAE010000007.1, read on the forward strand.
TGGTTTTGGCGGGCAGCCCAGCCGGCCGGAAAGGCCTTTCTGCAGTCGCCGCACTCGAACATGTGGGACGATGGCTGCGGTCAATTAGTTGAGGGTCGGGGGCGGTGGTGATCCAACTGGAAGCAAACGAGTTCGGGGAGAGGGCAAGGGACGATTGCTTGGGAATTTTGGGGTCAACTTACCACTGATCTGACTCGGAAAGGCTGGTACCGGCCAGAAGGCCTGGCGAGTCGGAATAGAGGAGGTGGGCTCGGTTGATGGGTAGGAATGTGAGAAGACGAGGTTGATGCTGGTGTGTTGGTTGATGTTGGAAATGGGAGGGGTAGACCACGCTAAGAATCGGGAAATGACAGCCCAGACGGGTTGTTCCGATGAAAAAAGCAAAGAAAGCAAACAAAGGTCCTGTTGAAATGTAACGTATCTTATCAGCGAGTGGGCAATATCAGCGAGTGGGCAATATCAGCGAGTGGGCAATATCAGCGAGTGGGCAATATCAGCGAGTGGGCAATATCAGCGAGTGGGCAATATCAGCGAGTGGGCAATTCTTCCACCCCTTACCACAACTAACGTGGTCTACCCCCAAGCGGCGCACTTTTCCACAACATATAACGTAACAAGAAACATCAATTGCACCACCACAACAACTGCAATTCACTGAAACTACTCGGAATTATGTACATCAGACACTTCCACATCTTTTTGACACGTGCGCGCATTGTGCCCAGGCTTCCCACACTTGCCACAACGCCGTGGAGCCGTCTCGGTTCTGATGCGCCGACCACTATTTTCACGTGTTTCACGCTCTACCTGTTCCTGTACTTCCTTTTGGGCCAGTAGATCTTGTGAATCTCCTGTAGTAAGTGGTCCTCCAAGACGCACACGTGTTTTTTTTGGCCCTCCGGCGCTTGCTGAGTGCCTCATTTGCCTTCTGTAAGGTACGTAACTCAGCTGCCATGAGGGTAACCGAGTGCGCCAATGCCTGTGTCCCTTTCGAAAGCTGGTTGACAGCAGTGAAAATTGATGTTGGCGAGCTTCCCTGGTAACGGGCAATCCGATTCTTGATGTACTCGGATTCCGAGACAGCCTCTGTTGAGTTCTGTGGCGTCTGGGAGAACCAAGCATCGGCAGCTGCGGAAGGGGGACTAGTTGGTGTTGGCGTCCGTAACTTGACATCCAGCTTAGATATCACAGCCTTAGGGTCGAAAGGTACTAGACCTGCACCTCTGAAACCTCCTCTGTTGTTGCTCTCTGTCATAGCAGAAAATTGGGCGGCTTTGAAGGCGAGGAAGAACTCGACCTTGGTGATGTGGTTGATATGCGCTCTGACGAAGTGCTCAATTTGCCGACCGTACGCCTTCTTCAAGGCGCTGAAACACCCAACATCGAGTGGCTGGGTTAGATGAGATGAGTGAGGAGGCAGGCTGATAGTGATGATGCTGTTCTCCTTGCAAAAGGCCTCGAATTCAGCTGACTGGTGACTCTCATGCCCATCGAGGACAATCATCCGACAAGGTACTTGATAAGCGAGTGGCGAATTGTCAACTCCCCTACAACAACTATCCTCAATTGTAAAACAACAACACTAGGAACCAACTACAATTACATCAGAAGCAGCTGAATCAGATGCTTCTACACCCCCCTGGCAAGTACGGGCATTATGGCCAGGCTTGCCGCACACACCACAGCACCGAACCCTCGTACGACCCCCCCTACCCCACTACCACCTGGCTGCGTTTCTTGCACTCCCTCCCCACCCACAGTCCCTGGGCCTAGTAGATCCATTGCATCTTGCAGATTAAGTGATCCTCCAAGCTGCACACATGTCCTTTTGGCTCTCCGGCGCTTGCTTAGTGCCTCGTTGGCCTTGCGGAGCGAAGCATTCTCTGACCGAAGAAGGGCCACCTGGTGCATCACAGCCATCGTACCCTTGGCAAGCTGGTCTACAGCAGCCAACATCGAAGTCGGGGAGCTGTTTTGATGGTTGGCAATGCGAGTCTTGATAAGCGTTGACTGCGAGTCAGCTTCTCGGGGGTTGTGGGGTGTCTGGAAGACCCAAGAATGGGCAGTGCCAGGCCGTGAGGTCGGAGGGGTTGGCGTACGAAGCTTGACATCCAGCTTGGAAAGCACCCTCTCTGGATCGTGAGGAACAAGGCCAGCACCTGCGAAGCCGCCTTGAATATTCCCCTCGGTGATAGAGGCAAAGAAGGCCTTGCGAAAGCCACAGAGAAACTCGAGCTTGCTCACGTGGTTGATATGCATCCGCATCAAGTCCTCAACCTGGCGACCGTACGCCTGCTTCAACGGCCCAAAGCAACCAACATCGAGTGGCTGGAGGAGGTGCGAAGAATGCGGGGGCATACAGAGCGTGATGATGTTGTTCTGCTGGCAATAGAGCTCGAATTCGGTCGAGTGGTGGCTCTCGTGGCCGTCGAGGATCAACAACCGATATTTGCCTTTCGTACGAGGTGCTGTATGGCAGTTGAAGTGCTTGATCTAATCCAGGCCTACTGTATTGGTCGCCCAGCCATTGTCGGTGGTTGCGATGCGCCAGTCGGCCGGGAGGTCGCACTCGGTGTACTAGTTGGCGAGGTGGTACTGCGCGGCCAAGATGATGAACGGAGGGATAGCCCAGCCGAGGGCAAACCACTCTCCAATAACCTTTGGATCCTCGCACTTGGCCCTCTGGTAGTCGTACCGACGTGTCCAACGCGTCCGGAGCTCTTCCTTGCGTTTGACAAATCGATGTGCCTAGAGTTGACCGACAGGGGGCGCGTCGCGTACGCGTAGCAGGTGGTTGGCCATATCTTCCACACCAGACAGTCTTAGTGGAAAGGATCGTGCCTCTAGCTCAATGATATATTGAACAATAGCCTCCTCTTCAGATTGGGTAAGCTTCTTCGAATTGGGCGTGGTATCGCGTCGTGCAGGCCGGCCAGCGCGTCGTCGGGTCAAAGTCGTCCGGCTGATGTTGTAGATCTTGGATGCAGCTAGAACGCTTAGATTTCTGTCGTTTTGGAGAGCCTGCAGGGCCAAGATTACCCTGCTTTCATCTGAAGTAGAGGGCATCTCGGATGGTGAAGAAAACAGGTGTTGATTAGAGAGGTGGCGCGTCGCGTGGGGAATTGCCCACTCGCTGATATTGCCCACTCGCTGATAAGATACGTTATGCAGTGAGGGGAAAGAAAAAGACACAGTCTAATTGTCGTGCCATTCCGTTTGGCTTGCCCCAGGTTTGCATCGCATACATTTTGATTCGAGACATGCCAGTTCCCAACACACATTGTTTCCAATACGGGCGACCTGGATGCTCGACGACGGGGACAAAACACCATAAAACCCATCACCTGCTTTCAAACTCCAACACATCAGCCCAAGACTTGTTTGGGATAGGCATAAGCCAACTCTCTTCGGCCTCAGGCTGTCCAGGGCGCGCCCTTGTCCAATTCCGTCCCGCTGCACTTTTGGTGGGTTCCTTCTCCACGTCTGCATCACATACACCCAAGGCAGTATCCCGTCTATTTCAAGGCACCAATTGGGCGAAACGGACGTCCCAGTCCCTGGTGGGTAGTTCCGTTCTGGACTTGCGGTGTTGGACTCGGTTCCTGTACCCAGGGTGGTAGCGTCCGACGAGCTTCACATGACATTCATGTGACCATTCTACAGATGACAAGTCGTGGACCTGAATTGTCCGAAGAAGCTTCTCACTTTCTTCTAGGTATCATTGCCTTGTTCCCATCGACTCAGAGTCTCGAGTACCAGGAACCAATCTTTTACGGGTTAGGGTACATGTTTCAACGATGACGTCTTGGCATTTGTCGTGGCCAACAGTTTCCGAGTCTTGGCGCGGGGTCTGGATCAGTGCTGCATTTTGTGCATGCGAAAGTCGGAACACGGTGCAGAATACGATTCGCAAGCACCGAAAAGCGCGCACCGAAAAGTGGGACGGCAAGCTCCGATGATTGCGAAAACTCGGTGCGCACCGCCTGGTGGGAAAGACCCCCTCGACCCCCCCATTCACCGCTAGTACCGAGTACCTGCCTCCCAAAGCTGTCGGGGAGCACAGGTGACAGCAGACTGTAGTGGGGAAGCACCTCGCACCCGGAGCCATGGCTGGTCTTGTCAAGACGCGCATCGCCCCCTCTCTTGTGTCGCAAACCATCGGAACAAGTTTTCGCGCCCTCCGCCGACCCAGCCCCAAACACTCACACGCCCTCGCCCTCGCCCTGCTCTCCCCATCGCGAACCATCTCGTCGACCTCGCCCGCCGCCCACCCGCGCAACCCACACACGCTCGTTGACTGGCGCACCATGGCCCCGCAAGACATTTCCAAGTACCTGCGCCAGACGCACGACAAGGTCTTTGAGCACAACAAGGCCTGGGCGGCCGACAAGTGCTCCAAGGACCCCGAGTTCTTCGCCCACCTCTCGGCCGGCCAGAACCCCGAGTACCTGTGGATCGGATGCAGCGACTCGCGCATCCCCGCCGAGCAGATCACGGGGCTCGAGGCCGGCGATGTCTTTGTGCACCGCAACATCGCCAACCTGGTGTGCAACACGGATCTCAACGCCATGAGCGTCATCACGTATGCTGTCGAGCACCTCAAGGTCAAGCACATTGTCGTCTGCGGCCACTACGGCTGCGGCGGCGTCAAGGCCGCCATGACGCCCAAGGATATGGGCATCCTCAACCCCTGGCTTCGCAACATCCGTGACGTCTACCGTCTGCACGAGAAGGAGCTCGACGCCATCGCCGACGAGGAGACGCGCTACAACCGCCTCGTTGAGCTCAACGTCATGGAGCAGTGCCGCAACGTCATCAAGTCGGCTAGCGTGCAAAAGAGCTACGCCGAGAACAAGTTTCCCATTGTCCACGGCTGGGTCTTTGGCTTCCACGACGGCCTCCTCAAGGATCTCAACCTCGACTTTGAAAAGGTGCTGAGCGACATTCAAAAGATTTACAACCTGACCGAGTCGTGAGGAAGCCGCTGTTCTGGCATGGCCAACTTTCAATGGCTCGGGGTGGCAATGGCTCGGGGGGAGAGTTGTTGGCTCTTGGGGTCGTGGAGTTAGGTCCGCCTTGGACGACGGACGTTCCGGGGGCGGTGGGTTGCTTCTCTCCTTTGAAACCACCCAAGGACACTGGTATCAAGTACACCTCAACAGGCATGCCTAGGTAGAGAATCAACGGACAGTCATCAGCTGCCCCACTGTTCTTTCAATCCATGCTCTGTACAATCACCAAGTGCATCGAGAAGCCGCGTGGGTCTTTGAATGAAACACGGACAACGGCGGTCGGCGTTCATCTGCTAGGTCTTCCTTCCTTGGGACGGACCCCTGTCCATCGCCATCAATGGACAACTTTTCGGGCAAGAGAGGACGGAACATGGGACTGGAAGGCAGAGCTTCGCCTCAAGGCAGGAGCACCATCTCGATGCAAGTTGTTTATTTCCTCGCCACTGCAACCCAGAAGGAACCTCCTGGAGGGTGACCGAGACATATTTATCCCCCGTCTGCTGCACCTCGACACTCACACTCTTCCATCCACAATCGTCATTTTGGCAACATTTCTTCTTGGTTTGCAGCCTCATTCTCAGCTCACATCACCCCCCTTCCAGCAAATACACTTGACCGTATCCTACCGGCATCAACAGTTTCTCAGTCATCTTGGGTCGCAACCGACACCATGTTCCACCTTTCCTCTGCGCTGCTGGCCCTCGTGTCGCTTCTCGCCCTCCGCCCCACAAGTGTCAGCGCCGTCAGTCTGGAGGATGTCTTCAGGAACCGGACAGGATCAAGCACCTTCCGATGGCTGATCCGGGTCAGTCCAGCCAGTTGAACTACATACAGACTAGTCAGTCGCTGACCTCCTCCACTCTAGACACATCCCGAGGTTTTTGCCAACATGTCGATGGACCGGGCGAACGGTGTGACTGTCAGTCCCCCCTTCATGCTTATACTCCTAAGACCTCCACGCTGACAAGTACATCTACTCAGATACTCGCACCAAGCAACCAAGCCTTCGACAGAGCGGGCACTGCGTGGTCTGGGCTCGGCGAAGCTCGGGTCAGACCCACCCTCCAATACCACATCCTCAAGAGAGCGATCCACACAGACTCCATTGTCCGGGGCCAGCACCTGGTTACCAAAACAAGGCTCGATCTGAATATCACCGGCGGTCAGCCGGTCATCATCACCAAGGGTCCCTCGGGCGACGTGGTCCTGACATCTGGCTTTGCCACTCGTGGCACCGTGGTGCAAGAGAACATCCCATTCGATGACGGGTTTGTCCAGATCATTGACTCTGTGCTGCGAGTCCCGGAAAGTTTCGAGTCAACAACGCAAAATGCTTACACGGACATGTCGGCCTTTCTCGGTGCCCTCCACGCGACAGGCCTCATCGAAGAGATCAACGCAGCCAGGGATGTCACCATCTTCGCCCCGCACAACGAAGCATTTCAGCAACTGTACCCCGTCTTTGAGAAGATGAGCCTCACCGAGCTCAAGAGGGTCATCCGCTACCACATCGTTCTCGGGTCGGTTATCCACTCTTGGGAGTTCGGCAATGGGACATCTCTTGAAGCCTTGGACAAGACCCCCATTGCCATCACGCGCCACGACCACAGCATATATGCCAACTCGGCCCAGTTCCTCCAGACAGATGTCCTCATCTCGAATGGCGTGGTTCAGATGATTGACAACTGTCTGAGCCCCAACGCTTCCACGGCCCGTCCGGATATTCGCCTCTCCAATCAGCCGCCAGTTCTGTCATTGGAGCCCTATTCGCCACCGAGTGCGCCTACACCAAGCTTCCCTTGCGCTGGAGACGACTGTTCCGACAAGGATGGTGAGAAATCGACTGAAACTCAGTCAATGGCTACAAAGGCGGAAACTGATGCGGGTGTGGCGAGGTATGGAGGAATCTCCAGTGCTGGACTGGGTCTTGGCTTGATGCTTGGAGCCGTCGTCGCCCTTTGAAGTGAGCGGGTGGGTATGGTTAATCAGCTGTGAGGCTGATGTTGCGTTGTAGGACGAGCTGGAAAGAGCTGCGAGGGGAGTGAAAGTGCCGGGACACTGGGAGAAGTGTGCACCTTTATCATTAGAAGCTGTCTCCAGGCAGTTGATGCTCTGTGTACTCATAATCGTAAAAGACGGAGGCGGGAATAAGTACCTAATTCATGACATGAACCCATTTCATCTCCATGATGTTGCTTTGATTCCACGCTGCCCACACCTGAATCTTCGTCCTCGCGACGTCATACTTCTCTGAAAGTCATGGCTCCCAGTAGTCACTGCGGGAGTCCGATCCTACTGCGAGACACATGTGGCCTTCATGCGGTTACGGCTCCTCGGCCCAGCCGCGGGGGAGACCGGACGAAGAGTCGGCTTGCTCATGATCCATGGATCTCGTTCAACCTCCAGCCAACGCGAATCACTCGGCTTGTGAATCGGTTGAACTGTTATCGCGGCACGAGACTCCAGTCTGCCAGAACATGTCATGGATGTATGGGATTGCTTTCCCACCGAACGAGCAAACCCACCAGAGCGACCCTTCCCATGCAGAGACAAGTACGTAGTGGAGGCCCTTGCCTGCACACATGGCACATGCACAGCAGAAGGCATTGCTGGGTCTTGCCCTGCCATACAAATACAGGCATGGAGGCATAGCCCCAGTGGCCAGCCGGCATTGGAGACTTTCCTTTCGTATCCACAACACACCAAGCAATTTTATATCCTCTCAACCACAGTACAAGTCTCCAAGTCTAACAGATCTTTGGATATACGACCAACCGCCCCCCCTTTTCTGTTTGCATCGCAGACTTGCAAATCATCAGCAGGTCCGTGGCATCATCGATTCTAGGGATACAACTCCTAACATTGTAGGTAGGCAGAGAGCAGTCGACATACACAGCATCACCAGCGCGACCGCCACCGCCTCATCATCATCGTCAAGTCAACATCACCACTCCACCACCACTCCACCACCACCACATACAATACACCCGAAACCTACCAACCAAAGCAACAAAAACAATCACGATGCGCTCCACAACCGAACTCATCATCCTCGCCCTCCTCGCCCCTCTCGTTATCCTCGGCCTCGGCGTCGCCTGCGTCGCCGTGCACATGGCGCTGCAGAGTAAGTCGCAGGAGCGGCGCGCGACGCTGTACGCGGAGAAAGAGAGGGCCGAAGACGACGACGGCGGACGGTGGGCGCGGCACCACGCTGCTGTCCGGGAGGAAGACCTGGAGCGCGCGGCCGCGGCGGTGTTTCGGCCGCGCAGGGAGGGAAGGGGGGTGGTAAGGGATTTGGAGGGGTGGTCGGTGGTGAGTCGGGCGGAGGATTGGGTTTAGACGGGAGGGGGGAGGGAGGCGGGGAGGGGAGTGGGTGTGGTGATGGGTTGTGGGGAGATGGGCAGGATGGTGGGTTGTGGGTTCAGGGTTGAGGGGGAGGTCATCTCAGGTTGTACAGAATAGATGGTCGGCAGCGTTTTTGGTATTTGGTTCAGCTTTGGCTACCTCCTTTCCTCATCGGCGCCCACTGTGTATCCCCTGGCGACACCGCTTCTCCCCTGTTCGATGACTGTGCTGTCTTCGGCGACGTAGTCGCTCCCAAGCCCCTGCCATGTCCTTTGTGATCTCAAGAACTCGGCACCAGGGCTCACAACGCCGTTGACCATGGCCAGTTCGGCCTTTGGTCTCAGCGCCAACGCGGCCGAGGAAGAAGCGGGGCCGCCGTTGGTCTCTCCTAGATCTTGTGTGGCCGTCCTGACTGTCCGCATCGGCCGGCTATGGCTGATCAACTTTCCTGTCCGGAGATCGAATTCTGGGGGTGCAGATTCCTCCTCACTGTCTTCTTCCACGCCGACCTCGATACCCCCGGCACTCCGTTTCTCTTCCGCTTCCTCGGGGCGATCCTTTGGCTCGGTAACGCCTTCGATGCCGCCCCACCACTCGCCAGTCCACACCCTCGTCTCATCTCCCGCGAGGGCCACCTCCAGCTCAAAGGGTGTGATGACGGGGCGGTAGTAGTTCCCGTCGTCTTCGACCAACGAGCTCTCCCAGCACCCAACGACGACCCACCCGTCAACTTCGGCAAAGTTGGCGAGCTTGGCTGGGTTCAGCTTGCCCACGACGACAGTGTAGCTCTTCTTCCCCGCGGCCGCAATCTGCTTCTTGATGCTTTCGATCGAGGCAAGATAGTTTGAGATGGAGAGCGTGTTGACCAGGATTCCAATGACGCCTGCTGATGCCAGGGCAAGTAGGCGAGCGTAGCGACGGCCAAGCAAGCGTTGGGTGTTGGTCTGCTGGCTCGCTTCATTCGACGTCGGAAAGATGTAGAGGGATTGGACGCGGGAAGACAGGGCGAGGAGGAGTGCGTTGGGCGGGTTCGAGATGTGGAAGACCGAGTACTCTTTGAGCTCGATTTCGGGGGGCGGGTTGCTTGCGACTGGGGAGACCAGTTTCCGGTTCGGTATCCTGCCGGTTGGGTTATGGGTGATCTCGGTGGAGACGAGGTGTGTGTATCCGCGCGAATGCAGTTCTGTTGCCAGCGCCTGGATGTGGTCCTGGAACGTCACGTCTGCCATGAGCACCACCTTGGTGGCCTTGTCCGGGTATTCCTTCTCAAATGCGTCGAGGGCAGCATTTCTGTCGAGCTTGTGTTGGGTAAAGACGTAGATGACTGGGAGTCGGGATGTGGGCGATAGGCAGGATCGGCCATAGTGGACGACGGCCTCGGCATCGACATGCTCGGCCGCGATCTCGTCGACGCAGCAAGCGCTGTATGATGTGTCGGCAAGGATGTATATCCTTTCTGATGTTCCTGTTGTCTTGGGGGCACTGTCGTTCGGTCGGGGCTCCCCTTCCCCTTGGGCTTCCTCCTCTTTCTGTCGACTTTCGCTCGATCGCAGAGAATCCAGCTCCGTGTTGAGGGCCTCGACAACCCGAGGCGCATCTGTCAACATGTGGTCCGGAAACTGTAAACCGATCCGATTCCAACCTCCATCTCGAATCTCTTGCGCCGTGCGGGAAACCTCGTAGATATCGCGAAGCTCCTCGTCGCTTCGCCTCTGTGTTCCATTCTCGGCCAGGGGGATCTCGGGCCCGGCGTGTTCGAAAAGGTGTTCGGCTGGGGTGGAAAGCGCCGGAGGCGCAGCCAGTTCGCTGCTCATCGTCGGTTCGTGCTAGGCTACTGGCCCTATTTCCTGGGCTGGAACCACAGAGCCAACGCTTGGCCTAGCTGGTGATGGATGCTCCTTGGTGCTGGCGGGGTGAAGTCAAGACTCAAAATGTGTTGGAACCCCGCCATTGGGAGCAAAAAGTCGCGCCCCGCGCGTCAGCCTTCAGGGGTCTTGGCAGGGGCCACAGTTGGTGGGGTAGCGCGCATGTTTCGGGCAGGCAAGCCCTATGGGAATTGGATTGGCGCTGGCAGCAAAACCGGGGAACCGGGCTTCCAGAGTCACCAGAAAGACCTCCAGGCATCGATGGGATTTCAGGGGACATTCACAGATCGGACTTTCCAGCCCTGGAAGTACGCCCGGATGGTCATTCCCAAGCAGCGGCAGCTCCTCAACAAATTCCACCGACTTTCCATGCAGCCTCGCTTTCTCGCTTCTCAACGGGTCATCTTCCAAACTCCCACAACCCACCATCACCACAGCCCCAGCTTACCTACCTAGCGTCTGACACGACTTCAACCGGGCCATCCCAATTGCTTTGCTGACGACGGAAGGGACCCAAGCAATCCTTCAGGAGCAAATAGGGCAGTACCGTGTCAATCAACACAAAGTTCAACTCGGACCCGAAATGTATATTATGCCGTGTATCTCCCAGCCATTCATTGCCTGTTTCTCGTGAGTCTCATCAGCAGATATTTGCCATGTCGTCCTCAAAATCCACGGCAGCATTCGTCGCCGTCGCTCTCCTGGCCATCTTGGCCGCAACGGCGAGCAACCCATTCTCGTCCTTTCTTTCCAAGTTCTCCTCGTCCCCAAGCTGTCGCTGCTTCCCCGGGGACGCTTGCTGGCCAACGGTTGACGAATGGAGCCAGTTTAACAAAACCCTCGACGGCAAGCTCATTTCCACGGTCCCCGTCGGCGCGGTATGCCATGATTCCAAGTTCGGGCCCTACGATGCTGTTCGGTGCGCGGCCCTGCGAGAGTCATGGCTCCTCTCGTCGACTCACTACTCGACCACATCCTCCCCGATGGCGGCCTTTTTCGCAAACGCAAGCTGCGACCCCTTCACCGCGCCATCCGACCCCTGTGAAATAGGGGCTCACGTCCACTACGCCGTCAACGCCACCAGCCCCGACGACTGCCAGAGGACGCTCCAGTTTGCGCGGGCAAAGAACATCCGCCTAGTCGTCCGGAGTACCGGCCATGATTACATGGGCAAGTCGACCGGCGCGGGCGCCCTCGCTCTCTGGACACAGCACAACAAGGATATTCAAGTCCTCGACTACAAATCCAAGCAATACACCGGCAAGGCCCTCCGTGTCGCTGCTGGCGTGCACGGCGGCGATGCCCAGCAGGTCGCCCACGACCACGGGCTGGTCATCGTCGCAGGAAACTGTCCCTCGGTGAGTCTTGCCGGGGGCTTCACGCAAGGCGCCGGTCTGAGCCCCCTCTCGCCGAAGCTTGGTCTCTCGGCCGACAATGTCCTTGAGTGGGAGGTCATCACCACTCAGGGGAAGCGCCTGGTGGCCACCCCAGAGAAGAACGCGGATCTTTACTGGGCTTTGTCAGGGGGCGGTCCAGGGACATTTGCCCTGGTGTTGTCGGCCACTGTCAAGGCGCATGCTGATTCCAAGGTTTCCACGGCGAGTCTCGGCTTTACACACGGCGATGGCGTTTCCCAGGAGGCCTTTTGGGATGCGGTCACGACATTTGTGGCTACGATTCCCTCGCTCGTCGACAGCGGCGTGTACGTCGTCTATTTGCTGGTGGCAAACATGTTCAACGTCGTGCCCATCATCGCGCCGGGAGTCCCTCCCGAGCAGTTGAAGAAGCTGCTCAGTCCCGTCTTTGAGAAGTTGGACAAGAGCGGGATCCCTTACCGTACGTACACCCCTTCTGCGGTTCCTTGCCCGAATGCTGACGATTTGACGTCAGAATCGAGCTTCGCCGAGTTCGAAACCTTTCACGAAGCGCACACCAAGACGTCTCCCGACCCCGGCGTCCTCGAAGCCAACATGGGCAGCCGATTGATCCCGCGCTCGGTCCTTTCGACCACCGACTCGGCGGCCGACCTGGTAGCAGCCGCCCGCTCCCTCGTGGAGAGCGGGCTCTTGTTCTCAGGCGTGTCGTTCAACGTGTCCCGGTTCGCCAGCAGCCAGACAGCTGTGAATCCGGCGTGGCGGACGTCGATCACGAGTGGTGTGTTTGGGTCGTGAGTGACATACCCCTTTTCCTGGCTCGTGGCCGTGTTGACCGGTGTGTGCGTGGATAGATTCTTCAACAAGACTTCGCTCGAGGCGAATATCGCGGATCAAAAGCGGATGACCGAGGTGTTTGTGCCCAAGGTCGCGGCTGTCGTTGGGGATAATGCGTATATGAACGAGGCCGACTTTCGCGAGCCGAAGTGGCAAAAGGTGTTTTATGGGGAGAACTATGCGAGATTGTCGAAGGTCAAGAAGAAGTATGATCCCGAGGGTATGCTGTATGCTGTTACGGGTGTTGGGAGTGAGGGCTGGGAGGTAAAAGGTGATGGGCGGTTGTGCAAAGCATAGACGGTGACTAGAATTTAGATAGATCTGGCTTTGGGTTAGACGCGGTCTTGGGGCAATGACGGTACTGCTGTTTTTTCTTGCATTACGAGCCTCCGTATCCGGAGTGATGTCACAAGTGAATGCCGGTCCTGCCCGGAGATCCCGGGAAATGTGGGGCGGTGTCCGGGAAACTTTCGGGGCGGGCGAATACCTAATCATGATAGACCGAGCCGACATACGGATCGCGCCGAGGAATACGGTCCGGAATTGCCCCTGCAGCTCGTCGCAAGCCGGCAGCAACAAAACTCTCCGCCGGTAGCGCCGGGCCAGTGAAGAACACAGCCGAAGCTCGGTGTTGGATCAGAGCGAGCGTCTGTCTCCCGCGAGTTAAGCCGAGGATGCCAGTGACGTATTTGCCGACTGCGCGTCGGGGGCAGAAGAACCCCCGAATGAAGGCGACAGTTGGAGAAACCACCCCCTCGGGACCCCTCCAAATATTCGGACAATTGAGCGGCATTAGCGCGTTGCTATTTGTTCTTATCGCAGCAACGCGAGACTCGAGAGCTGCATGTTCTCGAAGGTTTCCCATTTCTTTCCCCAACCAGGGAAACAGCAATTGAACCGACCCGAAAGCCATGGCGAGCGTCCCGCGCGTCGTGCGGCGCGCCGCACCTGCCCTCGTCGCATCGACGACACGGTTGGCGATGAGTTGCCCGCAGACGAGGTTCCGTGGCATTCCGGCGCGAACCGGACTCGGCGTTCGCAACTTCTCACAATCGACAAGGCATTGGCGATCTGTTGTCGCTCCGCCGGTGAAACGAGGAGAGTCAAAACTGTACGCGACGGCGGACGACGCCGTCGCCGACATCCAGAGTGGTTCCGTGGTCTTGAGTTCTGGGTTCGGGCTGTGCGGTGTTGCATGTAGGTGCCCCCAGTCCAGAATGGCATGCCCACTGCACCAGACTGACAGCACACAGCCACCCTGATTGCAGCACTGCGCCGAAGAGGTCCCGATTCCCTCCACTCCCTCACAGCCGTGTCCAACAACGCCGGCGCCGAAGGCCGAGGCGGACTCGCCCTCCTGACCGAGAACGGCCAAGTCGACCGGATGATCATGTCCTTCCTCGGCAGCAACAAGACGCTGGAGCGGCAGTACCTCACAGGCAAGATCGCCGTCGAGCTCTGCCCACAAGGCACCCTGGCGGAGCGGATCCGGGCGGCCGGCAGCGGAATCCCCGCCTTCTTCACGCCCACGGGAGGCAGTGAGTCCCCCCCCTCCCAACAACCTACAACACTACTAACCGACCGTCCTTACCAGACACCCTCGTCCAACAAGGCGCCATCCCCGTGCGCTTCGACGCCGCCGGCAACGTCGTCGAGTACGGCCAGCCGCGAGAGACGCGCATCTTTGGCGGCAAGCCGTTCCTCATGGAGACGGCGCTGCACGGGGACGTGGCGATCCTGCGGGCGCACAAGGTCGACAAGGCGGGGAACTGCGTGTTCCGGTACACGACAAGGTCGTTTGGGCCGCTGATGGCCAAGGCGGCGAGGGTGTCGATTGTCGAGGCGGAGGAGATCGTCGAGGTCGGTGAGATTGACCCGGGCGAGGTTGATCTGCCGGGGATTTATATCGATCGGATTGTTCCGGCGACGGAGAGCTCGCGGGTGGAGATTTTGAAGACGAGGAGTGTGGGGGGGGGGGAGGGGGGGAGAGGGGGGGAGGCGCAGGTGAGGAGGGATAGGATTGCGAGGAGGGCGGCGAGGGAGTTGAAGCATGGGTTTTATGTGAATTTGGGGGTTGGTAGGTTTTTTTGTTCCGTGGAGAGGGGATGTGTTGTTGACGTGGACTTATCAGGAATTCCAACGCTGGCACCGTCGTTTCTGCCTGCTGGCCACCAGGTTTGGATCCAGTCCGAGAACGGCATCCTGGGCATGGGCGACTACCCTCTGCCCGACCAAGTCGACCCGTGAGTTAACCTCCATCTCGCGGCTGTGGCAAATCTGACAATTCCAGGGACATCGTCAACGCGGGCAAGGAGACGGTCACACTTGTGCCCGGCGCCGCCACCTTTGACAGCTCCGAGTCGTTCAGCATGATCCGTGGCGGCCACGTCGACGTTTCCATCCTGGGCGCCCTCCAGGTCAGTGCCAATGGCGACTTGGCCAACTACATGATCCCAGGCAAGGTGTTCAAGGGGATGGGCGGGGCCATGGACCTGGTGTCGAACCCGGACAACACCAAGATCGTCGTGGCTACCGAGCACGTTGCCAAGGACGGCACGTCCAAGATTGTCCAGAACTGCAGTCTCCCGTTGACGGGGGCAAGGGTGGTCAGCACCATCATTACGGACTTGGTAAGCTTGACCCCTTTCTGGAGAGGCGAAGCTTGCTAATGGGTTTTGTTCAGTGTGTGTTTGAAGTTGATCGCAAGAAGGGGACTCTTACCCTGACCGAGATCGCGCCTGGTGTAAGTGTGGACGAAGTGAGGGCTAAGACGGACGCCACGTTTTCCATCGTTGACAATCTCGAGGTCATGGAGTAAGGTATAGAATGCTGTGGTTGCAATGGCGGTCATGAGGTGGCACGGAGTCCTTGATATTATGTCTTTAGCGAAGCATGTCTCATTAGCTGTCATATCATCGTCATTTAAGTAGTCCAGGTACATGCACATATGCAGGCACATATCAATACCCCTATCCTCCGCACCCCTCCTGTTCCCTCACCTCCACCTCCCCCATCAGAGCTTCGACTCCCTCCCCCTCCCCTGCCCTGCAAACCCCCCTCCTATCGCCTCCGCAATGCGATCCACGCTCTCCAACAGCCACTCACACCCCTCATCCCCCGCCACCCTCTCCATCCCCGCCCCCTCCCCCTCCATCCCCTCAAACTCCTCCCCATGCGCCCCCTGCTCCACCCCCTTCCTCAACCCAAACACATGCGACAGCACCTGCGGCCCCACCCCCGTCTGCGCCCTCAGACACGCCACCGCAACCACGCTCGTCAGCGTCCTCCCCACAGCCCCCAACCCACCCCTCTCCCCCGCGGGCGGATCCGACAGCAACGGCCCATAATGGTTCCCCAGGATATACACCGGCAAATCAGGATGGCTCTCCGCCAGCCTAGCCTCGAGCTTCTCGTCCAGCGGGCGGTAGACGCTCTCCCACAGCGCGCGCCCGCGGGCCTGCGCGGCGGGGAGGTTGGACGGCGTCAGGGCGCGCGAGGGCCGCGTCTCGAGCTGGGCGACCAGGGCGGGGTCGAGGGCGGCGCGGAAGGCGGCGAGCGAGTTGATGGTGCGCGGGATGCCGTTGAAGGAGATGCACTTGAGGCCGACTTCGCGGATGAACTCAGCGGCTTCGAGGGGGGTGAGGGGGGAGGGGGAGGTGGAGGCGGTTTGGAGGAGGGAGGGGAGGGAGGCGGGCGAGTTGAGGGTGAATGTTGCTGCTGCCTGGAAAGGGTGGGGAGGTAAGTGGTTGACTTTTTGGGTGGGGGGGGGGGCGCGGGGGGGGGACGTACGGAGAGGGCCAGCCAGGGGCGAACGCCGTATTGGCGCTCTCGCGCCTCTCGCGCGATCTGCTGGTAGAGTTCCTTGATGCGCGGCGGGGCGGGGGTTTGGCCGGGACGCGCGAGGGGAGCGTTGATCAGGGCTTTGAGGGAGAGGGAGAGTTTGGTGGACATTATCGCAGTGCGCCTTTGTCCCGGCGTGTTCAGATGGTGGTGACGATGATGGTGGTGGGGGTAGTGGTGCCGTCCTCCGTCGTGGTGTTGAAGATGTTTTGTTTTGTTTCAATGAAGCCCTGCGAGCGAGCAATCTGCGACTCGATTGGCCTCGGCTCACACGATTACCGGTGTAGGGACTGCCGTCGTCAACCGTCAACGCCCGTGCATCAGTGCATGATGCGCCGGAACGAAGCCGAGACAACCGAGCCCGTCACGGCAGGGGTGACGATCGACACCCCTGTCGCCATCTCCTCATCGGCGCTCAAAAGTGCTGCCGGGTGGACCCTTCTCCAACATTTGGTGCGCGGGGCAAACTGACGACCCCCATCCGCCGTCAGGACTCGGGCTTCCTCTGTCATCCCATCTTGACACGGTTTCTTACTCAGCAATTCCTCTAGACAATGGAAGTCACACGCCTCGAGGAAATGGGAGTCTCGGCTATACTCATCCATCTTCTAGCTGAATCAGCAAGAGAACTTTGAAGAAGGTCGGGCCGTGCCAAGTCTTCTTCGTTTTCGAACTCCCATCGCAATTGCCATCCACACAGGACTGGGAGTTTGCACCATTGCGAAAGACTTATACGCCTAACAGCGACCAAGGACTGGGAAAGTATCATGATGGCGCCCGTAACACGCATAATGGCTTTTGCCCTCCGATCCGGCTTGGGCCAATGTCCCTTACTGCAGACACCAGACTAATCGCCGGTCGGCAGTGAGGTCGGCAGATGGGTGTCAGTGGTTCTCGTCTTCGCCGGCCATTTCTTTGCATCGTCTTGAGCCCCCGTTGAGACACTGGAGCCAGATAAAGAAGCCGTTGGCGACAAGGACGCGTCGTCGCCCATTTCTTCATCTCCGATGATCCATGTCAGCAGCAGTCTGCTATGCTCTGGGCTGTACCAGGGAGCTCAAACGAAGCTTCGCCTTGTAGAGATTGCCGTCCCTATGGTCGGTACTCGGCGTCTTGAATAGACGGGTCTCTCCCCGAACCTTATTTTTGTAACCCGGCCTCGGGAGTCCATGGTCGCATGCAGTGTGCACTGGTCAAACACCTAGAGAGGCACCCTGCCACCGGCTTCCAGACTTGTCAACCACACATCGGGCACCAAGAGGGCCGGCCGTTGGGAGGCTTCGGAAACTAATAATAGGGAACGGGGACCTACATCTATCTCACCGGCCCAGTGAAGGGTTGACCTCCTCACTGTCGTCTCTTCTTGTCCTGGCTGGCGCCCTTGGTGACTGTCGTGGCATTTCCTTTGGCTTCCATCTACAAACATATGAGCAAGGCATATACATCCCCCCTTCCCCCTACCAGAGAACCTCCATCCCAGATCCCATGGGGCGCCCCTTTTTAGTATTGTACAGAAATATCCGTCCACTTCTACCCACAGTAACGCCGTGAAGCAGGATACCAACCATCGACACACTCAACCCACTCATCAAGCACCGTCCCCACTCTGCTTCTTTCTCTCTGTCTCCCTCCGTCTCGCGCCCTCCCCTCCTCCTCCATAAACATCTCCTTGCCTTCATCTATGACATCTCTTTTAGGCAATGCAAGCGTCAGCCTCCCCAACACAAGGGAAACAACGCCCGCCTACGCCTCCCGGGCCAACGCCCCACCAAATCGAACCGAGACCACTCCTGTTCGCGATGTCCCGGCCCCGGTCCGAGACCGCTGGTTGAGCAGAGCCCTTGCGTGCCAAAACGCAGAGCCCACCGGGTCTCGTTTCGACATTGGGGATGAGGAGGGTCGAGGCATCCTTGACGGCGGGCTCGGCCGGGGTGTGGTCAGTTGTCCGGTCAAGGGGAACCAGTGACCCCCACCCGCGGGAGGGTGTGATCTCCACCACCTCCATCTCGGTCCGCGGGGGAAGGCGCCTTCCCGACCTTGGTCGTCACTTCCCGCACGGGGCACAACGTGTAGAACCGAATTCGGCAGTCTTCACACCCCAAACTCGGGCAAGTTCGACCAGCTCATCCAGTCGAGCGCCGCGGGGTCGTCCCAAGGCGGATACATGCTCACGGCGGGGTCAAACTCGTTATTCACCCTGCTCAGCGCCTCCACAACCTGATCATCCGACATGGACGAAAACTGTATCGGCTCCGACCACACAGGCGAACCGCCCAAGAACGGCGCGTTCGCGCGCGCCATGGCATCAGGCATGCCATACCCCGCCTGCTGGGCGGCGGCCGCCGCCGCCCTCGAAAAGACGGGACGCTGCTGCTGCGTGATGGGCTCCGGCGGCGGCGGCGGCCTCTCGTTCGGCGACGCAGCCTTTTTGACAATGTACTTGAGGTACTTGCCGTAGAGGGCCGACATGCCGTTGCGGTGGGTCGTGACGCAGCCGATGCGCTCGAGGACGTCGGCCGTCTCCTCGATGAGGGCGCGGACGCTGGGCGCGAGGTTGGAGTTGCCGGCAAGCTGGCTGCTGAGGCGCAGGGCGAAGCAGGCGGCGAATGAGATCATGATGGCGGTGTTGTTGGGCATGCTGGAGAGCTGGTTCTCGCCCTGGATGGCGGCGCGCATGACGTTGAGGGCGGAGGAGAGGCCGGCGGCGTGGAAGAAGTGGCGGACTTCGGTGGGCGCCGTGGGGTGGTTGATGACGCTGCTGTAGATGGAGAGGCGGGTGTGGGTGACGAGGATTTGGACGTACGGGGGGAGGCGGTGTTCTGAGAGTGTTAGCACCGGGTAGGGGAATAGGGGTTTGCTGGGTGGACTTACGAGGCCCGGTCCCGATGGACATGCCCCATTTTGCTTGCCACTCGGCGAAGAATTTCTCGACGGTTATTTGTATGCTGGACAAGTTAGTGCCGGCCCGGGAAACAGGACGTATTGCACTTACGACTGCGCAATCATGCTGCCGTTGGCCATGTTGTCGCGGGATCCGTCGCATACTGCACGTATGGTAATGAACAAGTCATCCTGTCAACCTCGTCAGCACCGCAAGCCAGCCACCGGATTGTCAAACTTACCAAATCCCTCCGCAAAACAGCCATGGACACCAAGTGCCCGTCCATCGTATCAGCAATATTTGAGATGTGCCACTGGTCACATCTCATCAAGAGCGGCGTTACTGGGAGAGTATAACTCCTCCCACGCGCCAAGCACATGCTGTGTGATTGTCAGCCAAGGTGCAAACCCCCACCCTCAGAAATTCACTTACCCCCTCTCCAAAACAAACAACGAAATCCAACACCTCTCCCTCCTCCTCAACAACCTCCTCCCCACCTCCGACGCCGGATCCACCTCCCCGTACCCATCCAGCGCCAGCGCCACCTTGGGATCAATGCAATCCGCCCTGGCCATGTTGCCGCGCGGCCCGTCCAGCGGCGCAATGATCTTGTGCAGCGACAGGTCCAGCGCCATGGTCGTCGCGATCGACACGTACCAGCACGTCTCGTCGTCGGCGCTATGCTTGCCGGGGAACATCCACGGCACGTTGACCATGAAGGCCAGGATGATCTCGACGGAGCGGTGGCGGTCGACCATGATGCGGTTGACGAGCGTCTTGCAGTGGTTCGAGAGCCGGCGCGAGAGCGCGCCCTGGTTGGGGATGTAGAGCGAGGCGGCGGCGGCGATGGAGGTGAAGAGGAAGGCGGAGCGCGAGCGCGTGAAGGCGGCCGTGTAGAGGGCGGGGTCGAGGCCCCAGCGGGTGTGGGCGAGGTTGCGGTGGAAGCTGGGGAGGGTTAACAGGAGGGACTGGGTGGTGGGTGATGCGGGTAGGCTTACAAGGTAAAGAGGGAGTCGGCCTCGTCGGCGGACATGAGGCCGAGATCGATGGGGTCGAGTGAGTGCCCCGTGTCGAGGCTGAACTGGCCGAGCATGAAGAACCGCTCGACCTCGGATATCCTGTCGTTCTGCTTCCCGTGGCGCGCCCGCTGGTGAGACGTAGCCTCGGCCGCCGCCGCGTCGTTGACCGACTTGGGCGACACGTGGAGGTCAGAAGCGCGGGCCAGCAGCTGCAGAGGATTTTCGGCGTCGTCCACAGCCAGGCTCTCCTCTGCGGTGGCGTGGCTGTGCGAAGGGGTCGACTCCTGCGGGATGCTCATGCCGTCCTGCTCCGAGCCCGAGCTGTCGTCGGCGTCCGAGGACGCGTCGGGGAGCATGATGTCGTGGCTCGACGACTGCCTCCCGCGGTGGCCGTTCCTCGAGCCATGGTCCATCCCGATGGACGATCCGTCCGCTCCGGCTGCCGCGGGGCCCAAGAGCGCCTTGAGCTCGGAAACCACCTTGGACGCCTCGATGCCCGACGCGCCGCCGCCGGAGCGCCGGACGGCCTGTTCCACCTGGTGGAGCGCCTTCTCCAAGCCCGTGCGCTTGCTGCGGTCCGAGTCAGTATACGGGATCAAGGTGCTTGGGTCCGTCGTCGTCACCCCCGGACGGAAACGGTCAGATACTCACTTCTTGACACCCTTGCGGCGGCCCACGTGAAAGTCGGGACGGACGCACTGCACGTTGAGCTGAAAACACCGCTGGCAGCGGTCGTCGTTGTTGGCGCCGCGCATCTTTTCGCACTTGATCTTGGACCGGCGGCATACCAGACAGGCGGCCGCCCGCCGGCTGTTGCCGTCCTTGGTGGGTGAGTCGTGCGCCGCACCCTCCGGAGGCGCTGGCCCGGGGGCCGCGGCAGTCATGTCCGGGCGGGCCATCGGTGGTTCGGGGATGGGACGGCGATATGTGCGGACACACGGCCGCTCTCACGCAATGTCGTGGCCCAGGCCTCGCTTGGATTCGGATCCGTCGGTTTTTTTCTTCTTGACCTAGGAAGAGAGGAGATACTTCTTTGGCGGGGAGGTGTTGAAGAGCTTCGACGAGGCCGGTGTTGGGGTAATGGGTCCCTCCATGGTGCCCCCCGCTCACCCCGGCCCTGTCGGGTCCCCGGCCGGGGAGACCAAAGCGGGACAGCTGTCGCCAGCTGGTTCTGGCTTGACCGAGTCAAGGGCCACCTGGCAGCCGTGCAAGTGTGGTTGCCAAGGTGTGAGGCGTGCTCCCGGATGCCCCTTTCCCGCTGTCACCTTTCAACAATGTTGCGCGACCACTCTTCCGGAAGCCTCGACAACCATGCTTCCCTGGATCGCACCCCGGGTCCCATCGAACGACGGCCGGCATTTGGCGGGCCCTTTTTCACTTTGTGCGCAGTCACTATAGCCCCCCCCCCGGACCCCCCATCACTTGGCCACTTTATGGAACTCTGAGCTTGGCATATTCTCGAACATCAGCACCCGTTCTGCGTTGCATTGACCCTCTGCGACGACACTCTCACAGCCATGAATGACGGCGGCCACCCTCCACCGCCCACCGCCGGCCTCTGCGGACGATTTACCCGCGCCCCCTAGCCCAGGCCGGGCCGCTGTCATTGGACCCTCGCAGGCGCTTCATCCGAGCCATATACGTCGTCCCTGATTGACATTTGACCCAACACCGCCTCCAAACCGCCACCCTTCCCAATCCCCCCCCCTCGCCTCGACCTGCGCATTAAGTATTCTGCGGGTCCCGTCCTCCCAACCCTCGCTTTGGCACCCATGGGATTCGGTTATTAGCCCTGTCCTATCCGGAATTCTTCCACGAATCGGATCACCTGCTACGACGATCTTTTGCCGACCGCCGACCCGTTGCCGGTGTTCGGGTCGGTATAAATGCTTAGCGTGTCTGGCGACGTCCCGTCCGAGACTCCGCAGCTCCGTGAGAAGCTTCCGTTGAAGCGAGCCTGGACGTAGTTGTCGAGGGCTGGCCCCGCGCAGCTGGTGCCCGGCCCAACCCCGCAGCCGGGGAGCGGATGGGGTACGTTATTGACCAGGACGCGATAGTAGGTGTCGTCGGCGAACCCGGGGCTGCCTGTGCACTGCATCCGCTCGAGGGCGACGTTGCTGAGGAAGGGCATGAACCGCGAGGTCCTCCATGCTCGGTTGTAGTTGATGGTGTCGAGCGGCATGGTGGCGTTGACATTGCCGCCGGTGAACTGGGTGTTGTTGAAGAGGCCCAGGGCGACGAGAACCGTGGGGATGAGCTCACGATGGGTGAAGCTGACGTACATGTCTTGAAGGGGAGCCTGGTTCGAGCTGGCAGACTTCTCGCGGAGGAGATCCACGGTGGCCGAGAGCCATGGCCAACCGATGGCGCCGGCAACATCGCTACCGTAGCCTACGTTGTAGTGGGCCATGATGTCGGCCGAATACTCCCAGCTCAGCCAGTCATCGGGCGAGAAGAGGTCCAAATCGCAAAAGGGCGAGCTGCCTCGAACCACAGACTCATAGCCACACAGCTGCATCATGCCGTAGACATCATTGACGGTGAAGTTGAACCCCGGGGCGGCCTTATTGAGTCTCGGGAGAATGGGCCGGGCAAAGGTCTCGAGATACTTCTTCACCTGCTTGCTGCCCGTCGACGAGTGGTACGCAGGGCACTGCTTGTACGGCGTCAGGGAGTTGGCCCCCGGCGCCTTCTCGTCGACGCTGACGACGTTGATGGTGTTCTCGTCGAGCTCGAGCCCCCGGACGAACGCTTGGGCGGACTTGTAGGTGCGCTCGGCGGCTGAGGTCCACACGCGCTGCGGCAGGCTCATGTTGGGATAGCGGTACGACAGGCTGATTGCGAGCTGGGTCGCTTCGAGCTTGCCTCGTCGGGTGAGCATCTCCTGCTCCGCGTCCGAGAAGGGCGGCGTCCATGCGGTGAGGAAGTGCAGCGAGGGAACCACGGTCCAGTCAATGCTGGTGTGGTTCTTCAACTTGGCAATAAACGGGGCGATGTATTCCTCGTTGTCAAAGTCGTTGGCGTAGATGGCGGCATGGCGAACGAGATAGGCAGCCTTGACCGGGCGGCAGCCCTCGGGCATGTCCGGTGATAGAGGCGGGTCATGGGGCTCAAAGTATGGTGCCACACCGCTGAGATGCCGGAGAGGGTTGAACGGATGTCTTGAGTCGACTGTTGCTGCCGCGAGTGACACAAGTGGCAGGGCGAGGACGAGACGGAGGCTTGACGGTACCATGGTCGATGGCTTGCTGGGTGGGTCGGTCCGAGAGGGGGTCGGTGAACGGGGTACTGAGGAGAGCGTGCCTCTCCAACAACAACATGAAAAGCAGAAGCATTGGCGAAACTTGACTATTTATGCCATCTCGTGTCAGTGCCATGTCCATGCACAACTGGGTGAGCAACGTCCACGTTTTTGTCGATCCCGATGGGTGCGGACTTCGACGTCACCGTGCAAACCGGTATCGCTGGTTATTAGTTGGCAGACCGTCCCTGGCAGCACTGCAGCGGGTGGTGGAGATTTTGGTTCTGCAGGCACATGTCATGGAAGGCCGCCGCCCCTTGAGTTGGTGGGCAGCAATCAGCGGGTCGAGAAAAGGTGAGAAAGCTCCGAGCCGGGTACTGATTCCGTCTTTTCTCTGCCACGAGCACTCCGAGTCTGCAGGTAGAGATCACTCATGGATCGGGAAATGCCCAAAGAATCTGTAATCCCGTAGGCTTGCGCATCTCCGCTGCTGTCGGATGGTCGCCTCGTGGGCCAGCGGGAGAGCCGTGGGGAAGGGCGACGTCATCGAGGGTCCCCCCGGCTGAAGCTGGAATTGATGGAAGACCGTAATCTATTATTTTTAGAGGTCAGAAACGGGTTCAGCTTGCCTGCAAAAAGTCGAGGATGAGAGAGCACATCAGCTTCTCGTCGTTTGTTTGTTTCAACTTCGGGCTCGCCCGCCTTTCTCGGCCAGGTGGTTTCCCATTTTTCTTGCCAGGGGTGGAGCCAAGCTTTTCGTCCTTTCTTTTTCTTTCTCAAACCTGAACAACACGCGTCCGTCTGCCGCGAGGCGCGACGGTTGACAGTTCGATCCGACGTGTTCAACCAAAGATCAAGTCGAGCGTGGCATCGGCAAGGCTTGAATTCGCAGATTGTTTTTTTTTCAGACGCGGGGAAGAAAACGACGGTGAAGATGATGGGATTTCAAGTTTCCAATGCACTGTTTGAGTGTTTCCCAGTTGGTCCCGACACTGTGGATCGAGGCAGCCCCACTCCCTGGCGACCCGCATGCGCGAAACTTGGCGCAAGCACCACTTTTTTTTGCCAGACGCGCTGGACGCGACTTCCATCCTTGCCCTTCGCGTTCCCCGTGTCCCCCGTGTCCCCCTTAAAGTGGTTGTGGCCTGACCCTCCTCTTTCTAGCACCCTTTGTCTCCCGCACCTTGCCCTGAACTGAATGTGCTGTTGACTTTTCAGTGCTACCATCGGTACCAACATTTGTACGGACACATATTTGCTTTCGACAACCTCACCATCCCTCCAGTCAGTCGTCATGGGCGAGAAACCCACCGCCCCGGCTCGCACCCCCGCGAGGGCCGTGTCGGCAGCGAAAAAGGCCGGCACCGTGTCGACAGGCAAGCAGCAGAGCATCCTGGGCTTCTTTGCCAAATCCTCCGGAGCTGCCAACGCCAATGGCCCCGCCTCTTCGCCGACCACCAAAGTTGCGGCATCGGCCATGAAACAGGAACTGCCACGGCATCTTAAGGAGAGCACGCACTCCAACTCCAAACCCAAGCCTGCCCCGAAACGCCCCTCCAACGTCACGCCCGTCCCCACCAGCGATGTCATCGAGCCCTCTAGCTCTCAGGAAAATAGAGATGTCAGTACAGTAAAGGTGAGCGGACTGGCACCTGGTGAACCATCACGTTCTGACTCCAGTAGAAAAAGCCCATTGTCGCGACTCCGGCCGCAGCGAGCAGCCCAACCCGCAAGGTAGCGTGCCTGCCTTCTCTCAATCAACGCGTCTCCCTGCTGACTGCTTTTCCCCAGGTGAAAAAGTCTGTCAACTACGCCGAGTCATCCGACGACGACGACCAAGACCCCTTCGAGACCATGAGATCCCAGCGGACTAGGCAACGACGGCCCCGCGCCACCATCCCGGATGACGACGACGATGACGCCGACGTCTACGAAGCCGATGCGGTGGAGGAAGAAGAGGATGAAGACATGGGCGACTTCGTTGTGTCGGACGAATCGGACGCCCCGTCCAAGTCGAACAAGAGGAAGCGCCCGACCAAATCTGCCGCTCCACGCAAGCGAGTCAACAAATCACCCTCTCCTGCCCCCGCCAGGCGGCCCGCCGAATCGGACAACGACGACGAACTGATGGACGATGTTCCGTCAACATCCACGGCTCAAAAATGGAAATATGACCCCGACAACACCCAACCGAACGAACCATCGACTGCTCCGAAGCCGACGGCGAAGAAGTCCACAGTTGCCAAGGGGAAGCCCAAGGCACACACCAAGGAGCCCGAGGACAGATACCCCTGGCTGGCCAAGATTCTGGATGCCAACAAGAACCCCCCGGGCCATCCCGACTTTGATCCCACCTGCATCTACATTCCGCCCCACGCCGAAAAGAAGTTTTCGGCTTTTGAGAAGCAGTACTGGGACATCAAAAAGAACCTGTGGGACACTGTCGTCTTTTTCAAGAAGGGCAAGTTCTACGAGCTGTACGAGAACGATGCCACCATCGGGCACCAGCTTTTCGACCTCAAGATGACGGATCGCGTCAACATGCGCATGGTCGGTGTGCCGGAAGGGTCTCTCGATCTGTGGGTGAACCAGTTCGTCGCCAAGGGCTTCAAAGTTGCCCGGGTTGACCAAATGGAGTCGGCTCTGGGCAAGGAGATGCGGGAGCGCGATGGCAAGGCGAAGAAGGTGGACAAGATCATACATCGCGAGCTGGCGTGCATTTTAACCGGCGGCACCCTTGTCGATGGGAGCATGCTGCAGGACGACATGGCCACGTACTGCGCTGCCATCAAGGAGTCGGTCGTCGACGGAAAGCCCGCCTTTGGCCTGGCTTTTGTTGACGCCGCCACTGGCCAGTTCTTCATCTCCGAATTCCAAGATGACGTGGACCTGACCAGGTTCGAGACCTTTGTCGCGCAAACGTCTCCGCGGGAGCTCCTGATTGAAAAGCCGCACCTCTCCACCAAGGCGCTGCGCATCCTCAAGAACAACACGGCGCCCACCACCATCTGGAACAATCTCAAGCGCGGCATCGAGTTCTGGGACGCGGACCGCACTAGGCGGGAGCTCGACTGCAGTGGGTACTTTTTGGGCGAAGACGGCAAGGACGAGGAGTGGCCTGAAGTTCTCGCGCAAGCCAGGGACAAGGACATTGCCATGTCGGCCTTTGGCGCCCTGACGCAGTATCTTCGGATGCTCAAGCTGGAGAAGAACCTGCTCTCGCAGGGGAATTTCGAGTGGTACAACCCTATCCACAAGAACGGAACGCTCATTCTCGACGGCCAGTCGCTCATCAATCTGGAGGTCTTCTCCAACACGGCCAACGGAGGTACTGAGGGCACCCTCTTCAGCCTGCTCAACCGGTGCATCACGCCCTTTGGCAAACGCCTTTTCCGGAAGTGGGTTTGCCATCCGCTCTGCAACATCCAAAAGATCAACGAAAGGCTTGACGCGGTTGAGATGCTCAACGCCGATCGTGGTATCCGGGAGAAGTTTTCGTCGCAAATGACCAAGATGCCCGATCTGGAGCGCCTCATCTCCCGGATCCACGCAGGTGCATGCAAGGCTGATGACTTTCTCAAGGTTCTCGAGGGATTCGAGCAGATTGACTACACCATGAACCTCCTTAGCTCGTTTGGTGGTGGAAACGGCCTCGTGGAGAGGCTCCTTGCGTCGATGCCCGATCTGAAGGACCCCCTGGGCTTCTGGGAGACGGCCTTTGACAGGAAGAGGGCTCGTGACGAAAGAATCCTCATCCCTAGGGAGGGAATCGAGGAGGACTTTGACAAGAGCCAAGAGGAGCTCGACCGCATCCGTGGCGAACTCGAAGCTCTTCTGGACGAGCAAAAGGCCGCCTTGAAGTGCAAGACACTCAAGTTCACCGACATTGGCAAGGAAATCTACCAGATCGAAGCCCCCAAGGCTGCCAAGGTCCCCAAAACATGGCGCCAGATGTCGGCCACGTCGGCGGTCAAGCGCTACTACTTCAAGCAACTCGAGGACCTCGTCCGGGAGCTTCAGGAGGCCGAGGAGACGCACTCGCAGATTGTCAAGGACGTGGCATCCCGGTTCTTTGAACGTTTTGATGTCGACTACGAGGTCTGGCTGCAAGCCATCAAGATTATCGCCCAGCTTGACTGCCTCGTCAGCTTGGCCAAGTCTTCGGCCGCCCTCGGCGAACCGAGCTGCCGGCCGGTGTTTGTGGACGAGGAACGCACAGTTGTCGAGTTTGAGGAGCTCCGACACCCGTGCATGCTCAACAATGTGGCCGACTTTATTCCCAACGACATCAAGCTCGGCGGCAGCGAGCCGAATATCAACCTTCTCACAGGTGCCAACGCCGCTGGCAAGTCTACGATTCTGCGGATGGTAAGTTGCATTTCTCACAGTTTCACAATGACCGCCTTCTAACCTATCTCCAGTCTTGCATCGCAGTCATCATGGCCCAGATAGGGTGCTATGTGCCCGCCGTCTCTGCGCGGTTGACGCCAGTCGATCGCATCATGTCGCGCCTGGGAGCCAACGACAACATCTTTGCGGCACAGAGCACATTCTTTGTTGAGCTGTCCGAGACCAAGAAGATCTTGTCGGAAGCGACGCCTCGGTCGCTTGTTATCCTCGACGAGCTGGGTCGCGGAACCTCTTCGTACGACGGCGTCGCGGTGGCGCAGGCCGTCCTTCACCATGTGGCATCCCACATCGGCTGCGTAGGCTTCTTCGCGACGCACTACCACAGTCTGGCGACCGAGTTTGAGAACCACCCCGAGGTCCGCGCCCAGCGCATGCAGATTCACGTCGACGACAAGAACAAGCGCATCACGTTCTTGTACAAGCTCGAGGATGGTGTCGCGGAGGGCTCGTTTGGTATGCACTGCGCTGCCATGTGCGGTATTCCCAGCAAGGTGATTGCGCGGGCCGAGGAAGCAGCCAAGGCTTGGGAGCACACGAGTCGACTGAAGGAGAGCTTGGAGCGGGCCAAGACGGGATGCTACATTCCCCTTGGTGTGTTGAGCGATGTCGCCGGCCTGTTGCGGGCCGGAGACGGAGCTGGGGATGATGTCGATGAACGCGGGGTTCAGGTTTTGCTCAAGGCCATTGAGGCGCTCTGATGGAGTGGGTCGATGCCGGAGTTGAGAATGTCCGGCTGTTGTACCCCGACTTATTTGTTGTATTGCTAGCGGGGCAAGGCGTTTTGGGAGTTGTGTGGTGGTAGGGACCGGGACCAGACAGTAACCAGTGGGATCTACAGAGAAGGAACTGTCATTTTTCTGAACTTGGAGGGTATTAATGTATGCAAACGTTGGCGCCAAGGACGCACAGAAATGTCAAACAGACTTGATTTATTCCCCTGTTGTTGGGAGAGCATGAGCCACGCGTGAGGCTGTGTTGTTCACAAAACCCGGGTCAGGGGCGAGTATACAAACGGGCTCGTCGGCCAGACGATACAGTGAGCGTTCTGTTCCTCGTCGACGAGGAGGGGAACCCAAACGCCGGGGAATCCAAGCGTTTGCGTTCGAACTTCCATTCCATCCCCCGCTCAACAAAAACTGCGGACGAGGAACCTGCCAATAGGGGAGCAGCCGGAGGGTTCCCGCGTCCTGCAACCATGACGCCCGCACGGCCGGCGTCTTCGTATGCTCCCCACGCCGGGCTCGCTACTCTGGCGACTCTGGTTGCTTGCTTGGCGGTAGGAGGGGTAAACTGTAAAATGGCGGCCGCAAAGAACGCCTTGCAGGTTGCCGCATGGTCTCTGGCGAATAATAACCAGATGTGCAGAGGGTTTCGTGCAGAATCACATGGGGTCGTTGGCGATTGCATTCCGCGCATCTCGTGGCTCCCGGCCCGCACCCTCGCTCGCCGCGCCGGCCCCACATTGGAAACGATAAACCCCTCGAGTCCCTCTCCTGCCGGTGACCCTTGGGAGGCGCACCCGGGACACCCCTCCTTTTTTTATTCTTCTTCTCTCACCTTCAACATCTTGTGCAACCAACCGGCAGAAACCATGAGCCAGCCAGCATCCCCCAAAGACACGGCCGCGGCCGCGGCCCCTGCGTCTCCGGCTGCTGCTGCCGCTGCCGCTTCCCCGCCGGCAACCGGCACCGGCCAAACGACCGAGCACGCCCCCATTGACGTCGTACGTGATGCTTTCCGGCGTACAAACGGGACCGAGGACACCGCTAACCGCAACCCACGAGTCTAGGATGCCACGTTTGCAAGGCGCGATGATGATGCGGGCGACTCCGTCTACGGCGACAAGTTTGTTCCCCCTCAAACGGGAGCCGAAGCCGACATGCTGACCCGATCCCAGCGAATCCGTCACGGAATCGACCGCCTCCCTGAGCTCGACCATCTTCAACTACCGCAAAGTGCATGGCCGGACTTTCCAGAACTACAAGGATGCCGAATACTGGTTCGTCTGATGCGATGGACCTGACAACTGCCTTGCACCTTGCTAATGGCAGTTAGGGGACCGAATGACGACAAGCAGAATGACGCCCTGGACCTGCAGTCAGTGCCCTCTTCTTCCTTTCTCCAAGCCCAGGTCTCGTTCTAACCCCCCTCGCCAGCCACCATATGACTCTCCTCGTGCACAACGACAAGCTCCACCTCGCCCCCATCGAAAACCCCCAATCCGTTCTCGACGTTGGAACCGGGACAGGCGCCTGGGCCATGCACGTACAACCCATCCCCCCCTTCAAACCATACCCCCTCCCTAACAAACCCCCCCCAGCGACTTCGCCGACCAATACCCCTCGGCCCTCGTAACCGGCACCGACCTCTCCCCGATCCAACCCTCCTGGACGCCCCCCAACTGCAAATTCGAGCTCGACGACGCCTCCCTCGACTGGACCTACCCCCCCTCCCACTTCGACTTTATCCACATCCGCTACCTCCTCGGCTCGATCCCCGACTGGCCTCGCCTCTACGCCCAAGCCTTCCGCTGCCTCAAGCCCGGCGGCTGGCTCGAGCACACCGACTCGGACGTGCGCATCTACGCCGACGACAACTCGCTGCCCGCCGGAAACAACGTCTACCGGCAGTGGGAGCAGTTCTTCCGGGACGCGGGCGCCAAGACGGGGCGCACGTTCAACGTGACCGAGAACGACCAGCAGGTGCGGTGGGCGCACGCGGCCGGGTTCGAGCCGGCGAGCATGACGCTCAAGAGGCTCAAGATCCCGTTTGGCTCGTGGGCCGCCGAGGACAAGATGAAGCGCATCGGGGCGTATAACCTGGCGGCGACGGTCGAGGGGTTGGAGGGCTATGGGCTGTATGTCGGGACGCAGGTGCTCGGGTGGAAGGTGGAGGAGCTGCAGGTGCTGATTGCGAATATGAGGGCTGCGCTGCTGAATCCAAAGTACCATGCGTACTGCCATGGGTGAGTTTGCTTCTGGGACTTTGGTGGTGGTGGTTCGTGATGCTGACCGGTTGTAGGGCCACCTTTTTTGCGCAGAAGCCGCTGTGAGGCCTTTGCGGCCGCCTTTGGTGGTTGGAAGGGGGGTTGGCATTTTCAGCAAGCAGACGACATACATGGCTTTAGATACTCCTACATTGGCGAGCAGTACACATGCCTCCGTGGGGGCCACAGACTCTGCATGAACGACAATTGACGCATCTACTCTTAATCCACAGCAAGGCACAGTGGCAGAGTGGTCTAATGCGTTAGACTCGAAATCTAATCTCTTCGGAGGCGCCTGTTCAAATCAGGCCTGTGTCGATTCATCCCCTTCTGCGGGACAATTCATTTTTGTCGAATTTTGCGTGGTGGTGGAGATGCCCTCGAACACCATCCACATGGGCCCCTCTTTGCAACTGCTCATGTCCCTGCTAAGGCCCTGGTTCAACCTTCATGGCTTGCTCTGTTCATTCATCGGCATGTGTCACGGATGCAAGGCACAGATCAGATACAAGTGTAATACAAGTAGTTGACCGAGAGGCCACTCTATTCTTTTACGCCGATACCAAGACATGTATGCCGTGTAACCAAGTCCCGACTCCTATCCCAATGAAACCAAGCAATGCTTTTGACCGCCCGGGTATCTATGACTCCATCCATGTATGCAAGCCCCCCTTTTCCACGTCACTGTTGACAACATCACCTCCTCCACATCAGAAAAATATCCTCGGATTCCAGCCCACCGCCAGCACCCTCGCCGTGGCATAGCACCCCAGCGCAAACGCATATGACAAGCCCGAAAACAAAATCAACGCCTGCCACCCCTGCTCTCCCCCGACACCCAACAACGCTCCGCCAATCGGCACGCTACTAAGCGTCCCGAAGCTGGCCACCATCATTGCGGTCGAATAGTACCGCCCATACTTGCGGGCGTCGCACAGCTGGCCCAGGCACACGGGGATCAGGCCCAGGTTACTGCCGCTGGCGAAGCCAAAAAGCACGGCGTAGGCGATCAGCGTCTCTTCCGAGTGGCCCGCTGGCAGCCAGATGCCCAACACCGTGATGACACACAGGGCGATGGTAGCCAAGATAATGTTGAAGCGGCCGTAGCGGTCGGCGAGGAAGCCCGGGAGCACGCGGCCGACGACCGAGGCAGCGTTGAGGTACGACAGGAGGACGTAGCTTTTCGTGGGGTCCTGGCCGTGGGCGCCGGCGTACGAGACCAGGAAGGTCAGGGGGATGAAGAGACCAAGTTCCATAAAGATGATCCCGGCTGAGGCAAAGGCGAAGCGGAGGTCGCGGAAGATGGTGACGTCCGGCCAGACCGACGTGACGTGGTGGTGCGACGACGGGGGTGGGAGACGCGTGCGCAGAAAGAGGTTGGCGGGGACGGCGAGGCCGAGCATGATGAAGGCGAGGATCCGGCAGGTCCACGGGAAGCCCCGGTTCGGGAGGAGGGACTGCATGATGATGGGGAAGATGATGCCGCCCACGCCGCCCGAGGTCGTGGCGATGCCGGTGGCGAGGCCCCGGCGCTTGTTGAAGTAGTGCGCAATGCAGCCGTAGGCGGGGGGGTTGAGCAGCGCGCCTCCGAGGCCGCCGAGGACCGAGTAGGTGAGGATGATCTGGTAGTACGTGGTGCACCAGCTGAGAATGAGCAGGCTCAGGGCGACGAGCAGGCTGCCAGAGGCCACGAGTATGCGGGGGCCGTATGCGTCGAAGATGGGGCCGACCTGGATGCCGACGAAGAAGACGATGAAGAGGTAGAGGCTGAAGATCCAGCCAATCTCGGACGGGTTGTGGTGGGCGAGCTGGTTGGTGGAAAAGTACGACTCAAAGACAGCGGCCGAGTTGATGAGGCCAAAGACCGAGACCATGGCGCAAAAGGAGCCGAACACGACCAGCCAGCCCTCGAGCCCACCCTCAGGAAAGTCGAGGACGGAAGCAGCCGAGACGGCGCGGTCGACGGGGGGGCCATACTCCGCATCGCCGATCCGGGACGACATCGATTCTCGGGAGGGGCGCATGGTGGACTCGCGGTCCGAGTGGGGGGCCGATGCGGTGTCGGGACCGGATCCATCCTTTTCGAGCTTCTCTAGGACGGCCGAGTCGCGCGGTGTGTTCATGATGGACGAGGAGCCCTCAGGACAACCTTGGTTTTTTAGGCAGCTGTCCTCTGCATGGTTGGAGCGAGCCGGCATATATATGGCGTGCTGCTATGGTCTTGCCCGTGTCGGTGACGTTGGTGTGAGGCCGTGTGTGTAAGAGTCAGGTGGACAGGATGATGGCTATGTCGGGATGAAGGTGGCGGCTGTTTCTAGATGTAGATATTGCCGGGGCTCCGCTTTCTCTTTCCTCAAACCGTCGCCCTCAACGTCATGGAAACAGCGGCCGGCGACAGCGGCGTGTGTTAGTTTGATGCCCAGTGCGGTCGTGGCCTTTGGAAACACGTCGAACGGAAGAAGAGGCGACTGGCCCAAGAGAAAAAAGTTTTTTCTACTTCCCCTTTTCACGTGGGCTCCACATCCTGCTCCTGCCCATGCGGTTTCTCGCCTGACGCCTGCCGAATCCATCGACGGACCATCATCCGAGCGGCGAGACGCAGCATTGGCAAGTCCTGCCAACAACGCAGTTTCGCTTGGACGGAGGGGGTAAGCGCTAGGTGACGGTTTCCACCCGGCTCGTCCATCGCCAAGCTCCCGGCCGGCATCATCGCGGTGTGGACCGTGTGTGCCGGCCGAAGCGGCACGGAGGAAAAGGGGCTCCGGTAAGAACCCTCCCCCAGCGCCGGCGGGAGTCACCCGATTCGGCCCATCGCAAGTGTCGCTTTCCGTCTCGGAGATATCCCTCGCTTCTCTGACATGACTCCGTCCAACCGTTGCAATTTTGAGGTCTCGGCTGCGGGGCGGAGGTCGCGGGCCAAATCCCGTCGCTGCACGGCATTCAACTCCCGCAGCCGAAAGGCATTTCCGATACAGCATCCCAAGAGAAAGCTTTCCCTCTCCAATCCTCATCGCTTGCTCCGTTTGAGCAGTGGACTCAACGTTCGCAACCAGCGACATCGTACCCCGCATGCCGACGGAGGACAAGCCGAGCCGAGGTCAAGCATTCATCCGAATTGACGGAGCGCTGCCTTCAAACGGGCCAGGCCGGGGCGAGTCGAAGATGGCTCTCATTGAACGATGGTCAAGATAGAAACCACGAACTATTTTCCAAAGCTCCAAGCAAAGTGCGCCAGGGACCTTGATCGCCTGCCGGGAAACCATCCTCCGGCTCGCACGGGTACCCTGATGACCCACTCCCGGCTCCGGGGCAAATGTGCCCGACTCAAAACTGTCGTCCTTGACAATCAACGCAATAAATGATTCGCCAACGTCAAATACGCCCAAAGTGAATTCCATCCCTATTGTGTATCTTGAAAGAAGATGCCCTATTGCTGAAGCCGCGAGAAGAAGTGAAGAACAAACCAAAACAACCACACATACGTGTATGCCCAGTGGGAGCAAGCGCCCCCCGACCTCCCGAAACCAACCGACCATGCCTGGTTGTCCTTTGTATCCTTTTCTTGTCCCGACCCAATATGCCAACCGAGCCAACCCATCCCGCCCCATTCCCCCAACTCTCCCCGACTGCCATGACCTCCCCCGACCCCTCAACCCAAAACCCCCGTCCGCTGCTGCGCCACCAACACCGGCGTCGACACCCCCGGACATCCCTGCCCCTTATTCCCACTCAAGCTCTGCATAACCTGAATCATCGCCGTCGCCCTGTCCCTATTCGTCGCGACCGACCGGTCCGCCGCGTCGTTGAATCGCCGCAGGTCAATCGGCGACGGGACGCTCGCGTCCGGGAAGAAGCCCTGCGTCAGCAGCGACGCCAGCCCGCCGAGGAAGCGCGGATCATTGGGCCGCGGTGGGCAGTCGCACGGGATCGGCGCGTTGTTGGCGCCCGTGCAGCCGTTCGCGCCGGCCGTGATGCCGAACGACGCGGGGATCACGGCGCTGTTGATCTGCGAGGGGTCGCCGGTGCCGCCGGTGAATTGGTTGCCGCCGCCGCCGCCTCCGCCGCCGCCTCCGCCGCCGTTGCCCGGGGGCGGTGGGGGTGGAGGTGGGGCGCCACCGCCGACGGCAGGTGGGGCGGGAGGGGCCGGTCGGTTGCCGCCGCGGGCGGGTCCTTTGCCACCGGGACGACGCTCTCGGGGAGCGGCTGAGGCGGACGTGGTGAGGAGGGCGATGAAGAGGAGGGTTGCTGAGAAGCGCATCTTGAATGTGTCGTCGGACAAGTGGAAGGACTGGCCTTGGTTGAATGAAAGTGTATATACTCGAAAAGAATGGAACGGACCGGCCGCGATAGAAGAGAGTGAAGCGAAGAGAAGGCGTGTAAGTCGTCGTCTGGTCCCAAAGAGGTATCCGTGATGGGTCGGTCAGAGGCACAAGGGTGGGAATGTAGCTGACTATATGTATGCACATCCCCTTTCCGCGACGGTGCACTGCATCGTCCCGGGACTGGCTGTTGCAGTTTTCAGGCCGACTAGGCCAGCAACTCCCGACACCATCTTTACCCCTGATAATATGTCGGGAGTCTGGACAAAGGAAGCTAGGGGCCTGGCTGATGGATGGGACGGAAACAGATTGGGGCCGAGCGTGGAGAATCTCCCGCCTCGATCTTCATGCCTTCATCCCGACTTTCCCATGGCATCGGACGGAAGAAGTCGAGGTGGGAAAGGCCAAGAGCTATCATCCCAGAGGCATGTCGTTGAAAGAGCCGTGCAAGGTGCACGGGGAGCCGCCCAACCAGCCACACAGCGTCGAGCTTGCGCCAAGAAGAGTGACGGGCGTCGTTGGCCACGGTTTCAAGACGGCATCAGAAACGCGTGGGAGCCGTCCTTTTTAGCCGAGGGGTTCCCCCACGGCCGCCGCCGATTGGCGGATGCGGGGGGTTCCCGCATGTTTTGTCGTCCCCTGCGTTGAGCCCCTGGGTCGCATTTTGTGCTTCGAATCGACGACAGGGGCTCGGAGCCATGGTTCTATCCAATCGTAGCGGGCTTGAAGCAGGTCGAGAAGGTCAAAGGCCTGCTGGCAAGGCGCAAAGACCCATTTCGAAGCCGAACTGTCTTCTCGCTGCCTTTTTGCGTGAAAAAAGCTTCCTAGCCGTTGAAACGGATCTCCCAACCCCCGCCGGCAATCCGCTGATCGGGCGATCCACCGCTCCCCCGGGGCGTGGCCGATCCTCATGGCCGCCAAGACATTTCGTCCGTCAACGACCATGAGACGATGAGGAGTCCACTCTTCCCGGGATGAACGATATCATGTTGGCTTGTATCATCCAACCGATCGAGTCTTGGTGATGCTATTTGAAGGTATAAGCGCTTTCAGTTCCTTGGAATAAGCTGGGATATTGGTAGGACAATTTACACGCTCGTGATACAGAAAAGGGGGAAAGAAGAAGCTGTCCGCCGGGGATTTGGGGTTGCTGTGAAACAACAGAGATCCAAGCATTCTCATCCCGTTCTTCTCATTGCTTGCACACCACCAGAGCTGGGGCCCCTTAATCGGGGGCGGAAACATTTACCATCTCATGTTGATAGGGGGTTTGGAGCTGAAGAAAAAAAGAAAATCTGGGGAAATGGCTTCTCCTGTTTTGCCTGTTGGAGGTCTGGTGCTGTTTTCAAACGCCCGAGTCTTAACAGGGGAAGGATCTGGGGACTCCGACTCACCCAATCATCCAAACGACTGGTTCGTCCCAAAAAGAACCGAGGCCCCAAGACATCAGTGCCGCCTTGAGGCACGCTGTGATAGCTTTGCGGGTGGTTCCGGGATGGTCAGAAGAGAAGGAAGCATGCGATGTCGGAGAAACGGAGGGCAGCCAACCGGGAAGCGACAAACAGAAACCGTTGTTTGCATGGCATCAGTCCAAGTTGGTCCTCGGCCTTGAATCCCAGGAAAGAACTGGCCGTTTGGCAACTGCATCTTCCCTTCAACCTCAGCAAACACACCCAGCGCCTTCCAGCAAACAACACACGCCATCTATCAGCAACTTCCATCACCGCCGATTTCAATAAAATGAGAACCCCTCTGGTGTATCGGTTAACATAGCGGATTCTCATTCCGCGGCGAAGGGTTCGACTCCCTTGGGGGGTGTTTGATATATATTCTTTTCTTTTTGACATTTTCAACTTTTTTGATGCTCTTCGCCCCCACGACCACCTGCCGGTCTCTCCCCGGGACCCCCGAGTCCAACGCCATAGGCCTTGTTTACAACCCCTCCTGTCATCGCCAAGATCCCCATAACCGCACCCCGGTAGTCGAGCGGTTATGGGCCTCCCAGGAGGGTCCTATCTGCAAACCACACCTCGACGTGGGGGACTCCGAGTTCAATTCTCCTCGATAGTAAAACTTTCCTGACCCAGGGAGGTTTTCGTAGCGGCCTATTCGCTCCCATAGGGGGCCAGGGCCGTGAGCTTTTTGGTTGGGTTTTTTGTCTTTTCTTTTTGGAGTTTCTCTTCAAAGTTCAAGCCTCGGGAAATGAAACAAGCTTGTCCTTGAGCCTTGCAGGCAGCCACATGTCATCTGTCTTGGGGCCCTCTACTCTGTGTTCAAGCTGGGACTGACAAATCCTTCCATGTCAGCCGAAAACAACAAAACTTGATGTCACAGCACAACTGTGCTTCAACTTGAAGTTGAACAGGTATCAACGATTGGTATCTTCACCTCGCTACAATATGTACACTCAAATTCCGCCTGCTACCTATTTGGCACTCAGATTACTCCAGTATCCAATCCAAGCCTAGCACATCAACCCCCTACTCGTCATCATCAAAGTCCACAACAACAAACCGCCTATCCGGCCCAACGACCGACCGGCGGAAAAAGCCACCCTTGCCCTTGCCGCCCTTGCCCTTACCACCCTTGCCCTTACCACGACCCGTCCCAGCAGCAGCATCCGTGGCGTCGGCCGGAGGCTCATTTGCGTCGGGCCCGACAAGTGCGTCGATGGCGGCGACGTTCTGCTCGGCCTCGGTGGGCCCGGCATTCTGGTTCGCCTCGATGGCAGCGGGGAGATCCTGCTGGTTCTGGGCGACCTGGTCGTCGATTTCATCGGCGGTGGCGCTCGTGGCGATGTTTTCCGGTGTGTTGACCTTGGGTGTGACGTCGGTTTGCTGAACGGCGAAGCAGCCTGATTACTTCTGTCAGTCGTGCCTGGGGGGATGATTGGGCAGGAGGGGGGGGGCTCACCTCCAAACGGTCCGGCCACGGCATTGTTCCGGCAGCGGATGGTGCAAATATCCCCTGTCGACGCGCCGGTGCACTTCATGTCCTGGGGCATCGTGACGGTGATGTTAAAGTCCTGGGCCTTGGCCTGCGACAGGCCGTTGGCGCCGGGGATGTTGTTCTTGACCTTCAAGGTCTCGCTGATAACGCCGCCGTTGGACGTCATATCAATATCGCAGACATAGGGCCCGGCGCCGTCAGCATTCACTTGATGGATGGTGACGGTGACGTCGCTGCCGGCCTCGACCTGCGTGACCTGGTTAGCGGCGAGGGCGTTCTCCGTGTTGGCGCCAATGTCGATGTTGCCGGCGAGCTCGGTGCGGCCGCACTTGTTGACGACGTTGGCGTCGATCTCGGCGTCGCGGATGATGGTCGTGTCCATCTGGCACGGGTTGATTGTGGTGCAGTTGCGCGCGATGGCGTCGTTGACCTGGAAGCCGATGCTGAGGGGGGATCCCGAGTTTCCCTGGGCCCCGAGGATGACGCCGTGGCCGTGGGCCATGGCGAAGAGGGCCGCCAGCGGCAGGGCGGAGGACGGGGCGAACATGGTGGGAGGGAAAAAGAGTGGGAAATGGAGGCACAGCCTGCCCTGGAAAAGAAAAAAAAAGACGGGGAGGAAGAGAGAGACGAAAGAATGGAAAGAGACGGGATGGTGGGACGGTGAATAGCAATAATGGACAGCGGCATCAGGGTGGTCTATATATTGTCGACGGCGATGTCCATGGTGTTGGCCGGGATAGGCTGGACCAGTCTCGAACATCAAGCCCCTGACTCCGTCGACCGAGGTTCTGAATCAGACAGCTCATCACATCCCCGACGCCATCATAGCGGCAACGTGGACCATGACGTCCGAGTTTCCATGTGGCCGTGGTAGCTTGACGGGAGGGGGTCCACATTGGTGGAGAAAAGACAGGACGAGGGCAGGTAGTCCCAGCAAGCATCACACCACCATGAACAACATTGTTTTCACCACGTCTCACGTCAGTGGATTCATGGTTCATTTTCTCGATTCTCGGCACTCGGGGTATAAACTCAGCGGTTCGGGAGTGGCGAGACTATGTCAAGAGAACTCTACCAGTCCAGGAAGATACAGACGGCACTTCCTATGCAGACAGGTCTCGCTCTCCCAGCGACATGATGACTGCCGTTCCCCAATCCTGTCGGGTCCCAGACTGTTTCCATTCATCCACAAACTTCCCGTGGCAAGTCCACCGATATCCCAATCCTCCACACCAAAACTCCGTCGGCCCCTGAGTGCAACAGCGATCGAGCCCAAGCCTTCGAGAGGTATCTCCAGGCCCAGGTCCTGACGAACTCCAACTGACGGAGCGCTTCCAATCGCAGGTTCGTCAACTTGGTTCTGTAGCCTGGGGCGGATATTGTACTCCAGATATTGCTTGAAAGGCGCCAACTTCGATAGATTTTGTCCGCTTGAGGAATCCTGGACCAAAGTTCTGAACCGAAGAGCATTCAAAGATGCCCGGAGTATTGTGTAGTTTAGTGACCCAATGCACGTCGAAAATGACAGTCGGGCTTGGAGGGCCTTCCGACTCCTGGTCAACTTTGCCTCGTATCTGTGGTTCAAGAAAAGTCAGTTCAGTCCACCAATTGCAGTTCGGATACCTCGCTCAACTTACTTGTTCCCCAAATTTCTCTCTCCGATCACCGCACCGAAGGACTCCCTCAAGCGACTCCAGACATACAGAGCAAGCTTCCATACCTCAAATCCAGACGGACGTGTCCACATGAGCCTGATCCTGCTCAACATCAACCCCCTCCTCAATCTCTTCAAGGCCTGGGACGGGCATTTCATCGTTGCCTTCGAGTTCCCTCGCCTCGACAACCGCCAGAGCCTGTTCGCGCATCTTGGCAAGTCTCTCTGCCCGCTCTTCGAGTGTCAAATCACTTCCGGGAGTGAAGGGTCGGTAAGCAGCTCTGGGGATCTCCACAGGACCGTCCTTTGTGATCAACACAACTCCGCCCTGTGTGAATATGGCCGGAGTTGAGTACGAGGGTGTCAGCGTTGTGCCTCTGACTCGGGCCCTAGGCGGCATTGGGAGAGGCCTCGAGATGTCGTTGTAAGACATGGACTGCGGGATGTTGGGCGTATCTGGGCGCGGAGGAACCAATGTGGCTGCCGAGGTAGACGAAGAGGCGCGGGTGGTCGATGGAATCATTGTTTCGAATCTCTCGGCGGGCGGCTTGTAGTACGTCATGCCACCAATGCCGGGGTAGATTAAGCTCAGATTCGGATACGCGCTTCTGAACTCGCTGGTTCTCATGTCGGGGCAGGTACAGTCGCCGGTGGTTGAAGGGCAGCCCAACATCGGGGCCGGTGAGAGCGGCGAGGGCGGCTTGTCGTCGACGGGGAACGCCAGGGTCAAGTTGGGGATGAGGGTAATGGCATTGTGAAGGCGCGTCGTGGCTGCCCTGACCCTCGCCATGGACATCGCGTTGATGAGAATCCGGTCCTGGAGGGCGCTGTCATCGCTGTTTCTATCATCGCCGTGCCTGCCGACTGCAGTGAATGGGAAGCCCATGCTGCTCGCGGGACGAGGAGGGAGCATCTCCAGGACGGTGAGGCGGCGGGTGGCAGCGCGATGCCGGAATATGCCTTCCTCGAGGGAAGGGCATGATGGGAAGCAACCCATCTTGTCTGTCGGGCACTGGATTTAGATGTTGAAAGACATTCGAGGGCAAGAAGCAAGTGAGGTTGAGGGCGAGATTGATGCTGGGGTTGATGGTGCGAAGGGTGGAAGTGGTCAAGTTCGAAGAGCGAAAGGTTGAAAATATGTTGGGGATTGTGGGAGTTCGGAAAGGTGCGAACGTTGTTGCTCGTCAAGTGCAGCGTAAGAAAGAACCGAAGAGAGCATGTGGGGCCAGCAAAGTATCGGCGAGATGGTGAATTTGGACCTTTTCGAGGGAAGGAAAGTGCATTCTGCTCGCCGTGACTGCCATATGTGGCTTCTCGCCCTATGTTTTCCGTATTGAAAGATGCCTCCCAAGGACACAGACCTGTAACAACGGCCGCTCCCGAAAGTGGTATTTGGAGGATTCAACGGGTCACGTTCCAATATTCGATTCGCAGGTACTTGGTGGCCGAGGTCTGATAGCCCTCGCCTTGGGCTCAGGTTGTCACCGAGATCGAACATTGCAGTCCCCTAAAAGCGACTGGGCACTTCTCCATGGAGGATGTGGTCAACAAACTTGTCCAATAGGGATAGATTCGATGCGCTCAAAGCAGGACAACATGAGGACGAGGATTTTGACTTTGACACCGATTGCTGGACCTCCGGACAAAGACGGCCAGTGTTGTTGCTCCCCACCTGAATCACCAACAGGGGCCTTTTCCTTGGATATTCAAACAAGACTTGACCTAGACTGACAAGTGAAGCTCTACATCAAAAAGTCACAGTGCGGATGGAGAATAAAGGCAGAGAGGGACCTCAAGACCTGTTGATACTGCTGCCTCCAACCCCTCCCCAACAAGGCAAGTCAGCACACAACCCGAGAGGTGATACAAAAGCTTGTATTCAATCCGCTTCAACAAAACGCTAAACTAGTTATCCCTGTATCCTACCAACTACCTCGCTATCCGCTGTCCTCCTTCTCAGACCTCCTACAAAATCCCACCAGAGAAGAACATCGCAGCATCCCAGTCATTCATCGTAACCTCCCAAACTTCCAAGTATCCTTCCCATTGGAGTCGACAACAGGCACCCACCACCCTCCACCCACCAAGCCCGGCCCCAGCCAGAAATCAACACAGCCGGCGACCCAACCCGCAGGACCATGCACCAAGACACCCCCCCATCACCCGCACACACCCCTCCACCCCTCCACCCCTGTTGTCCTCTAAACATACGTCCTCGAATGACTATGCGAGCTCCTCCTGCTCCTCCTGCTCCCACTATGACTCCTCCGCCTCCCACTCGCATGCGAGCCCCTCCTATGCACCACCACCTTCTTCTCCTCGCCCTTATGCATCAACGCCATAACCCCCGTCACAAAGAAAAACACACAATTCATAATCCCGAGCGCAAAGCACGCCTTGAGCATCGCACACGTCTTATCCACGCCCAGCCGCACCGACGTCAGCGTGGCGCCGCCAAACACACCCAAATCCACATTGACCGACGAGTTCCCGGATACGACGGCGACGCAGTCCGAGTTGGTGACGAAGCGCAGCTGGTACACGCCGGCGATGAAGGCGCCGACAAAGGCGAGGTCGATCAGCCCGATGAAGCGCGTGTTGTGGCGGTAGGAGAAGACGGTGAAGAGGGCCCAGGCGAGGGCGAGGACCGAGACGATGAAGAGGAGGAGGATGTAGGTGGGCGTGAGCTGGTTGGCGGTGACGTAGAGGTGGACGAAGTAGGAGAGCATGCCCATTATTGGGATCTGGTTGGGGGGGATTGCGGTTAGGAATATGTGTGGATGTGGTGGGAGGGGGGGGGGGCATACCAGGGTGACTATCTCTGTGAAGCGCCAACTGGCGAAGAAGATGCCAAAGATCATGGCTGCGGCGTGGTGCGAGAGCGCGCGAGGGACGGGTTGTTGGGGTGAGGTTGGTGTCGGTGACGGCAATGCGCCGAGGGGGAGAGGCGGTTGCGATCGACGCTGGCGACGACGGGCGCAATCGAGAGGAGGGTTCTTCGCGATGCGATGCGATCCGCGATGCGACAGACAGCTGGGTTGCTTGTGCGATGCGACAAGCTGTGGCTCTTGTTCTGCCGAGACACCGAGGGTGCGAGCGCAACCGGGTTGAAGCAACCGGGTGGGACGAGGCGCAAGCTGACAAGGCGCGATAAACCTTCGAGATGAAGCCGACCGATGCGACAATTGGCAGTGTGTGACAGGCGAAGAGAAGAGTGGGAGAGAGGGTTTGCAGGACGCAGGCGCAGATGCAGGCGCAGATGCAGACGGGATGGGGGTGGTTGGTGATGGGGTGGTGGATGCAAGCACTTTCACCGTCGCCCGGTCAGCGAAGCACCAGTGACCACACCACCAGGAGCCAAATCAAGGATCCAATTGGCCCAAGCTCCCTTACCCTTTGTCGTCACTCGGAACCGCACGTGGGTTGTTGTCAGCTCTTCTCTTGCCCTTTGCTCTGCGTGAAGCTCTCGCAGGCTCAAAGTCGGCAAGGTCTCACAAAACAATGTCCTTGTTTTCTTGGTGATGCCGGGACGCCGGACACTGGAATGCGCGTCCAAGACCCTGGATGACGTCGGTTTGGGAAAGATCGACAGGGCGGAGCTTCTTGGGACGGGTTCGCCTTGGCGGGAAATGCAGGGCAAGGTGGGGAAATATTTGGAGGTTTTGTCGGGCTTGACGCAGAAAACCAGGTTGCGAGACGACGACAACACAAGATGAAAGCCTTGCAACACTTTTGGAGACGGAAATCAAGGCCCTTTATCCGTAAATACGACATGTTCTCTCAATATCCCGCACACCACCACGACGAAGCTGAAAATGGTGGGGGTTGGAGATGCTTGGCAACACCCGCCAAGAGAAAAAAAGAAGGCTGGTCGACTTCACAGATTCGCATCCATCACGGACCTCCAGCGCGTAAGACAAACACAAACTTGACTTTCGAGACAACGGGAAGACACCATCACTCCACGTGGGCATACAGACAGTTCAAATCTCATGTACAGGGTATCCGAATCGCTTCCTACTCCATCTTGACATCCTCCAAACATTTCCAGCCCGTCCATTCCTTTCCCTTTCCAGCTTTCCAAAATCCCGTCCGAATTATCTTCATCCATACACTCTCACGGCCCATGATCGTCAATCACATTCAGCTCGTCAAAATCCCGAATCATCGGCCCAGTGCCCCCATTCACGCTCCCCTCCCCGCCCAGCATCGGCCTCTCAAACTTGAGCTCCCCCAGCCGATACCCGCCATCCCCTCCTCCATGCCCGCCACGCACCGCACTCAGGGCCGCCCTGTCTCTGTCTCTTCCGTTGGAGCTGTGCGCCGTCCTGAAGCTCCTCTGGTCGTCCGGCAGCTGGTCGAGCACCAAGAATCCTCCTTGCTTGCTGACAGACGTCGGGTTCAGCGGCGCGGGCCGGTACTCGCCCCTCCCGTCCCCGTTTCCATGGCTGCCGCCATTTCCATAGCCGCCTGACGTGGCATACGTCTGACCCGGCGCTGACCTCTCGTGCTCGTCCACCCTGTCGATGCCGCGAAGCATCACATTGGCCGCAATCTTGGCCCTTTCCCGATCACGAGCCGATCGGCCATTCTTTCGCGACGAAGCTGCTGTCGATGGTGGCGAGCGAACGCTGCTCCCCGCGTCACTCTCCGAATAGCCGCTCGCCACGCTCGCCGCCGAGCTCAGCGACATGGTATACTGTCCACCCCCACCGTTTCCTCCCGCCACCGAAGGGGCGCGGCTG
Source organism: Podospora tetraspora (assembly GCA_027943155.1). Classification (NCBI taxonomy): domain Eukaryota; kingdom Fungi; phylum Ascomycota; class Sordariomycetes; order Sordariales; family Podosporaceae; genus Podospora; species Podospora tetraspora. The sequence continues at coordinate 1,443,747 of JAQKAE010000007.1, forward strand.
CTCTTGGCGCTGCGCACCGATCTGGCCGTCATGCCGCTGGGCGTGTAATATCCGCTCTGCCCGGTGACCGAGCGGCCCGCCGCACTCCCAGGGCCCCGGGGCACGGGAAAGTGGTATCCCCTGCTGATGGGGCTGGTTCCCTCCTCCGTGGAGCTATCCGCTCCGCTGTTGGCCGCACTGCTGCTCCCTGGGCCGGAGTTCCAGATCCGGGGCACCATCCAGCAGTGGGAAAGGTCGTGGGCCGCCTCTTCGGGGTTTCTGGAGTTCCCGTACGCGTGGTTGCCCAGGCCCTGGGGGCCCGTCTTCCACGGGGGCATCTTGACGCCCTTGAGACGGGGCGAAAGATGGTACGAGACCTCGTCCCGATAACGCACATTCGGAGCATCGACCGACACGCTGGCGAGCGTCTGGAGAATTCCGTAGATCAACACCCAGCGGCCGCGCCTCGCCGCCGACGGATCAACTTCCGAAATATGGTCGGACTTCTCAAACTTGCCAAACGAGTCAATCAGCTCCGAGTGGGTAAACTCCGATCCGAGGATGCACATGTTGGTCGCTTCCGTGTACGCCAGCTGGATGCGGCGTTCGACGGCGCTCGGGCGCGCCCCGTTGGAAGCCGAGGTGAGGTTCGTGGCCGAGTTGTTGTCCCCGCCATTGTTCCCATTCTTCTTGCTCGATTTGCCGCCAAACATGCCCCCCGACGTCCCGCTCTTCCCAGTCAACGGGTTGACGCTGGTCGGCGGCGGGATCGACTCGGGCACGAGGGGATATGGGTGTGGAATGTGCGGGAACCGCCATCGGTTGTCGAAGCTGATCAGCATGTCGGTCATGGGCAAATCGTCCGTGTCGGCCTCAAAACCGCGGTTGCCGCCCTCGCTCACCATCATCCACTTGCGGCTTGACCGCGCCTCCGACTCGTCCCAGATGATGTCGCGGTTCACAAGGTAGTCATAGAGCGCAGCAAAATCCCGCTGCAGGGCTTGGGCGATGGTGCGAGTGAGCCAGATCTCGTCTTCGCCCTCGGCACCTCCGTGAGCCATGCCGATGGACTGCTGATCCAGCGACGCAGGCATGGGTAGTGGCGGCCATCGTCCGTACTCGCGCGTGTAGTGTTGAACAAAGAACTTTTGGAGGCGTTCACCCGCTGCTTTGGCCGATGCGATCGGTGCGTCAGCCGGCCACATGTCAGCGTAGCGGAAGGCGACCAGGCGTTCCTCGGCAGCCTGGACGCGCAGAGTCGTTTCGAGGGAGGCGCGTTCGAGAAGCGAGCGGGTGATGGGTGTGACGTGCTTGAAGTCGGCGCACGACTCCAGCTGCGCGTACATGCCAGCGCAGTGAAGGAAGCTCTCCCGCCACCCCTCCTCCCACCTCACCTCGGAGCCCTCGCTCCATGCCAAGAGACTGACGGCCGTCTCAGCATCGTTGCGCACGTCGTCGATGCCGCGCGCCGAGAGGTAGTTGAGGATGGTGCCGACATTGTCCGCCTCGGGAGGCATGTACGACTCGAGGCGCGCGTGCAAGTCGGCGAGCGATTGATACAGAGACAGGCCGACAAGCGAGGCATGGTAGAGCAGAGCAAAGACGTTTCGCGTCGTGATGTGGTGACGCATCTGGTCCAGCTTGTTCATGTTGGAGGGCGTGGGAAAGTACATCTCGTATGAGATTTGGCCGTCTTGCTCCCACAGGCTGTTGTCCTCGGAGACGGGTGGCGTCGGCTGGCCACCTCGACCATAGGCGCCGGGTTGAGGATGAAGATGCTGACCCCCGTGCTGGGGATGCCGGTTGAGCATGGGCGGCGCCCCGACGGGTGAGGGTGGCATGTGAATGTCCTCCTCGGTGGAGCCTTCTCGGAGGAGAGTGATGAGGTAGCGGGATTCGGTGGCCTCGATGATGTGCGACGACAGCCGGAACGAGGGGTTCGGCCTTGGCGACTGTCCCTTGTGTCCAAAGAAGACGAGAACATCGCCGTTGGGGTCCCACAGCTCGGGATCTTTTCGCAGCTTGTTCCATCTCTGGACGGGCCGGCCAGCCCCGATCCACCGCTTGATGGGTGGCGTGGGACCCGATGGCGGCAAGGCAGGCAGCTTGGAGGACGGCGGCGGAGATGTCAAGTTGCCATCGTCTTCCCACGGATTGGAGCTGGACTGTCCAGCAAATTGCGTGGGCGAGACATCGGCATCGTAGTTATCGCGACCTTCGTGGGAGGGGTATGCCGAGACGTGGTTGGTCGGCCGCACCGTGGCTTGGGATTGAGGCCTGAAGTCCATGGCCTTTTCAAAATCCGTGAGCTTCTTGTCCTTGGCCTTTTTGAAGGCAAACGTCTTGGCAATTCCCTTGCGCACTTCGTCGCTCTTCTTGTCGAGAATGCTGCGGAACCCCGACTTCTCGATGCCCGACACGTCCTCCGTCTTGATCGCGGGTCTCCTGGCGCGGGCATAGGCAAAGTCGTCGAGTGGCCGCTGGTGGTAATGTCCCGGACCGCCGATGTCTCTCCTTCCGTCCACGCTCGACCCGCCGCTCTGGCTCCCGCCGCTGTTGTGGCCGTAGCGCGAGATCTCGTTGTGGTAGTTCAGAATCTCGCTATCCCGGACCGGCTCGGAGAACTTGAGGAAGCGGGCGTTTGTCGTTCCGACGCCGGTGATGTCCCTCTGTCGATCGCGGTCGCGGTAGTCATGGCGCATCGGGGGCAAGGGGTCCATGGGGAACTCGCTGATGGTCGCATTGTCGGAGCTGCCGTTGGACTTTGCGCGACTGCGCGTGCCGGAAGCTCTGTCCCCCTCTTTTGTTTGCGTGATCTTCTTGCGCACATATGCGCTGCGACCCGACATTTTGGTGGTTTCTACGTCCCAACGTCGAAAGTCGGCGCGCGCGAGGCTGGCCGACGGGATATGTAGTGAGCAGCCTCAAGTACGGTTCGGGTCAGTCCGATATTGCGATGGCGCACCAAGCTTTCCCTGCGGAAAGTAATATTGTATCTTTCTCTCCCCTCGCAGGTGCGGCGTGGGGGTACTCTTGGGCATGCAAATCGGCCCAGTGACTTCTCGGGCCGTCGGAGTGAGGTCGAGGTCGTTGATCGTGAGCGTGGCCGGGCGGGCGGGCGGTTTTGCGCGAGATGCCCTCTCAGTGGGCGTTCATGGCATCAAGTGGTTTTTGGTCGGGACGTGGTCTTGAGGGTGTATGTCGATCGGGGTTCGCGATGCCTGGCATGGGGCGGGGGGTGGGGGCGAAGGGGCGTTGCCGGCACGTGAAGCCGAAGGGGATTACACGACGAAATCCAAGATCGCCGCCGAGGGGTAAGCGGCAATGCTGGTGATGCTTGGGATTTTGGAAGCCGGGCCAAAAAAATTAAAGGAGAGGAAAGGAGCCGTTGGAGCCCGACGGACAGGAGGTGTTCCAAGCAAAGCCGGGTGCACTTGCTTTTTCTCAAGCGGCCGCTTCCCAATCACATTTTTTGGTTTCGCTCGCAGGAAGGATCAGTGGAAGCAGCAGCAGCAGGGAGAGCGGTAGCAGCAGCAGCAGGGAGAGCGGTGCGCGCAGGGAGAAAAGGAAACATCGAGGTCCCCTCGTCCCCTTGGGCCGGGGCTTGTTCCTTCGTCCCGCCGCCCGCGAGCAGTGCTTGCTGCTTGGTGCTTGGTGCTTGCTGCTTGGTGCTGCACGTTCGCCCTTGCCCATGGGTTACCAGCCGCGCCCTCCAATCTTATCTCTAGGAAGGTGCCACACGCATCCGAATCCAGCTTTAGGGTCTGGCCTTGCCCTCCTTTTCACCCTGGTCGACGTATCGGGCGCTGGACAGTTATCGACTGGAGCGCCCTGTCGAGAGAAGGTGGGCGGGTTACTCACCAACACCCAAAGGCGAGAGGCCAGATGATCACGACCTCGCCGTCGTGGAGGTTGGTGGCTCCCTTGGCCTTGTTGTTGAGGGTAAGATTCAGCGAACTGACTTGCGAGGACACAGGCACGTGCCCCGACATCGACAGCCTCTCCCACCGACGCTCCATCGGGCCAAGGGGGAGACCAGCAAGTCACAGACAGCCCTTTGTCTCTGCGACACAGGGCTTCTGAGGGGTCCAGTCCTGCCCATGGAGCCTGCTCCTCTCTCCACGAGGGAACCGGGTGCGGGCGAGCGTCGGGCGAGGGGCGGCGAGCCGGCGGCGAGCGAGGGGTGCGGTCCCTTGTTAGCGAAGGGGTGGGGTTGATGCTGCTGATAAGAGATGGCAGGATGCCGTCGTGTAATTGGTATTGGCACCGATAGCACCACGGCCGCCGTCACTGGTGACTGGGCCTGCCGACCTGCCTCGTCCATCTCACATCCCGATGCACGTCGATTTGTTCGTTAATTAAAATGTGGAGTGCCGCAGTCCGTCAGCCCAGCGGGTGTGTGCGTGCGCGCGCGCGCAACTCTTTTTTTCTTCCTCGGGAGGGACGCGACGTTTGCGCCCGCCCTGCAGATGCCTGAAGAGGCGCTTCCCCTCCCCGGATGGACGTTGGGACGGCCTCACCATTCGATCGTTTCGATCGGCTTTTTTTTTGGCGACAATGAAACGGCAAACGCTGGTCGACGCACGGAGGACCATGCTTTACCCAGAGGTTGTAAAAGGTTGGTTGAGGGGCATCGGACATTGACGATGCCCAGCCCATGCCGAGTCACCGGTGATGCACGGCATATGTCGCCCGCTGGTGGCCAAACGCTTCTTCCATTGTCAGTTTCGAGTCAACGCCAAACAAGGAAGCGCACCAAACAAACTCGACTCCTGACGCCCGCCGACTCGTCGAACAGGAGGGGAATGCCTCTCTCTCAGGGACATGGTTCAAGTTCTATCCCCCACTCAGGGTCAGATGAGGGCGCTCATCCTGGCTTTTGTAACCCCCACTCCCACGCATCCGCCACATAGACTGCAGTGAGAAGAACCTCTCTGCATTTCATGGATTATGTGGCTCGCCTTTCCCCTTTCGAGGCCCAATCTTTCGATGCGTCCGGATTCATCATAAACTCGACATTTGCAATCATCAACACAGAATAGCACGCTGCATAGAAGATGCAGTCTCCACGCCAGTGGAGGGTGAGGTCGTGTCGGGGCCTGGATTTGTGTCTGTACACAGGATGGATCTGATAACAGCCCTAGCAATTCTTTCCGAGGGGTGGCTCGGGTTGGTGGGTGCGGGGTTGGGCACTTCAAACAGTGAGAGGCAAGGCGGTCGACCATTACCATCACCATCAGCCACGTTCTTCAGCAAAAAGGTCTGGCAAGCCCTGCAGAAACCAGATTTCGAGAAACTGCATGTCTTCCCAGCAAGTGTTTGAAGGCCTTTGAGCACCTCCCGGAATACAACCACTCCGATCCGCGAACCATTCATCCCTTCAACGGGAACCCCCCCTCCGCCCCCCCCTCACCCAGCACACGTGCCCCTGGGAAGCATTTGCGGCAAGGAAACAGCATCACAAATGCCAAATAAAACATCCGATGTTCGTCTAATGCTGACAGCACGACGGTCACAACGCGTCCTCTCCAGCCATCCAGGACCTTCTCAACACAGGCAACGGATCGCGCCCCGACAAGCTCGCCGACAGACAGTCCCGCTCAACTGGAACCAACACACCAAGCTCAGCGTCCAGTGAGCCAAGCACCGGCATAGAGCATGCACTAAAGCAGTGCGCCCGCAATGCTCGGGTACCCTTGGCCGTGCCTCCGCACGGAGGTTCCGATGCTGGCCGTGCTGTGGGCGACCCGGCCATCCATGCCGTCCACAGTCAGAACATGGACGGTCAATATGTTCGAAATGAAGAGCGAGACGGCAAAGTTCCCTCTGCAAGGGCCGTCGCCAGACAGGAGAACCCGGAGAAACCGTTGACTCGACATGCACCCGTTGTTTGCTTCTCGGCCAGATGCCAGACCCGTCACCGTCGGCCCCCTCCGCGACTGGACTGCCAAGAGCGCAGGACCGCGCTCCGAAGGGTTGGTTGCATCGATTTGCGCCCTGAACACACACGACCAGGCGCCTTTTGCGCCGCGCACATGTCCAGACGTCATGACGACCGAGCTGCTGCAGGAAAACACTGACCGGCGTGCCATTGTTCCCGAAAAGTTCATGTCGCGGTCCGACAGGACGCGTCTGGGAGAGACTCCCCCTTGCCTCCCCATCAAAATGTCCAGGCTGACGTGAGCTCTGGGCTTGGACATTCATGATCACCAACACAGGACGGAATGTTTGTAAGTGCGGAGCGAGTACGTGCCTCAAGGAATAATACGCCCGGGCGGCTCATCACATACTCTCATCACTCCCGTCACCCTCGGCCCTTTCCGGCGCCGAAAGCGGCAAACCGTGCCCGGGAGACCTTTCCGGCCGCCCTTCCCCTGAACTCCGCGTTGGTGATGTTTCCAACCTGCAAACAGAATTTCGCCTGCCATCCAGAACATCTCTTGTCCGATGTTTGCATCGGACAAAAAGAAGCCAAAAAAGAAACATACAACACCAGGGATTCGCTGGTCGTCACCGACCCAACTACTAGTCTGGCGGTTACTGGCTTATCTATGGGAGAGCGGACGGGATCCCGAGTTTTCCAGTACCTATGGTCGTATGTATTTGGTGAAGGTGGAATCCGGGGTTGACTAGAGAGACAAGTCGTGGAAGGGGAAGTGGCAAGAATGGCCTTGATGCCCGCCAGGGTCATGGTCGAATGATATACGGGTGGTCTCAGCGCATCAAAAGCTCCCCGGCGCAGAGGAAGCTGGAGAAGCTCGTACTTGGGTTCACTGATCCTGCCAGTGCTTTGCGATGCTGGTATGTCAGGAACCAGAACATAAAGCTCATGGGATGCCACTGAGTTGTGACCCAGGATGGGCTGCAGAGTCCGCGGCTGTATGCCTCTGTCTCGATATCAACAAGCGGTTCAGAAAAGAATCAAACTTGTGTTTGTCTGTAGTCCAGATGACGCATCAGTGACGTGCACCACCTGTCAGTCTGTTTGTCGTGCTGCTCAGCAACGCCACATTCTACGATGTCTGAACGTCCGTGGAGATTGGAGAAGCACATTTAACGTCTAGAAATCAATGCAAGTCATCTGTGTCGCGGAACACACAAGTCAAGTGCTACGGAATGGATCATGGACATGGAGCAGGAACACCTAGCCAGGAAAGCTCTGTTGCAAAGAGACATCCTCCCTCAGTTCTCCCCACTGGGGGGGCTGTCACCGAGTGTCTCCCCACCATGACTCAAGCAACCCATACAGAAAAAAGGAAGCATCTCCACAATCCATCAAAAAGATATGACTCTATGGAGAGTCAACATTACACAAGAGGTCGTACCGAGACTCGAACTCAGGTCCCCGGAAATTCAGATGCAAGACATCAGAATCCGATGTGATAACCAACTACACTATACAACCGAACTCTCTTGGTGTTGTGGTTATGGCCGGAATTAGGGTCTATGATCCAACTTGTTTGTCAAGACATTCAGAACCAGAACCAAGTTCTGCTGGGAGCAAAACACCCTCCTGACGGAGATAACACGGGCGATGTTCAGCACCGAGAATCAACCAAACCACAGCCAACAATTATGCTTTCCCTCCACGGAAGAAAGTGCAAATCCCACCCCGTCACAGGGCCCCTTTCCCAAACCGTCAACATCCCGACCAACGAATCGACTCGTGTAGGCACAGTGGCAGAGTGGTCTAATGCGTTAGACTCGAAATCTAATCTCTTCGGAGGCGTCTGTTCGAATCAGGCCTGTGTCGAGTCGTCCACTCGCTAGCATATCGGCCAGCGAGTCTTTTATTTTTTGCATGTGTGGTGGGGTGGTTGTGTGTTGTTGTGGAGAGCCCGAGGTGTTCATGTGGATGCGTTGGAGTTTATGGGCAGGACAAAGAAAACAAACCCCTGACCCCTGACCGGTTGATTGGGCCTGGAAACAAAACATCATCAGCATTTAAACAGCCTTGTCTGGCTGTCTGACGAGAAACATCAGATTCCCGGGGGTCTGGCATGGACGTCTGAGCGGCAGAACAAAGTCATCACTAGCACTTGGACGACAACACATGGCGAACATATTTCGTCATGAACAGCTCAAATTCTCATCAATTATCCATCATCGCTCCATCCAGTCCAACAAAAAGGGGGTATCCAGTTTCATCACATCAAAACAACAACAAAATCATCCCCCATCCAAAAGGCAAAGAAAGACCCGCTCACCACCTTTTTTATGGACCCAAACACAAAACCACAAAACACAGACACAAAACTCAAGCCATCTTTTCCCCCTTGGCCTCGATATCATCGCTCTCCCTCTCAGCCCCCTTGTGCGACATTACAGTCGCCGGCTGCTCCACCACCTCGTGCTCAGCCTCGACAACATCATCGACCTCGAGATCCAGCGTCAGGTTGAGAATCATAGCCACGGCAGCCGTGATGGCGAAGCCCGTCTCCATGACGAGCACGATGGCGTCCATGAACCCGCGCAGGCCCTTGTTGTCGCCCTTGTAGGTAAACACCGTGTCAAAGTAGCGGGGCACGAGCGTGGCGCCGTAGCCCAGCGCCAGCGCAGCCGTGAGGATGAAGCGATTGCGGCGGTTGAAGGGGACGCCGCGGGCGATGATGGAGATACCCGACACGGCGACGGCGCAGAAGAGAAAGGTCGTCATGCCGCCGAGGACGGGCGCGGGGATGGCGACGAGGGAGGCGGCGAACTTGGCAAAGATGCCCATAATGATGAGGAAGAAGCAGCAGCAGTAGCCGGCGGAGCGGTTGGCGCAGCGCGTGAGGGCGATGACGCCGTTGTTCTGCGCGAACGTGGTCATGGGGGTGATGGTGCAGAGGGCGGCCATGACGCCGATGCAGCCGTCGGCGAGGACGCCGCCTTGGATGCGGCTCTCGTAGATCTTGCCAGTGACTTCGAGGCGGGACACGTCGCAGGTGGCCGTGATGTCGCCGATGGCCTCGGTGGCGCAGATGATGAATACGGCTAGCATGGGGAGCACGAGCGGGCCGTAGACGCTGAGCTTGAAGGTGTGCACCCAGACGAAGGAGACGGCCGGGGCGCTGTCGATGCTGCTGCGGTCAAAGTAGCCGGTGGCCGCCGCGATGATGCAGCCGACGAGCAGGCCGATGACGACGCTGGTCGACTTCATGATCGGGGAGCCGAAGCGCTCGCAGAGGATGATGGCCATAAAGACGGAGAAGCCGAGGCCGAGGTACTCTGCGGAGCCCCAGGGCAGGGCGTGGGGGGCGGCGATGTTGGGGCACTTGGCGAAGAAGCCCGAGGCGCCGACGTTTGCGCAGGGGCCGGAGCCGCCGGCCCAGTTCATGAAGCCGGTCTCGATCAAGTGGATTCCGATGAGCATGACGGTCGGGCCGGTGACGATTGGTGGGAAGATGCGGAGAAGGATCCGGGGCGGCATGAAGGAGATGAGGATTTCGATCAGGGCGCAGCAGGCGGCGGTTCCGAGGATGGCGCCGTAGGCATCGGGGCAGGGCAGGAGGGTGCCGTCCTCGGCGACGGGGCAGAAGCCGTTGGCGTACATTTGCTTGAAGCCGCCCGAGGCAACCGGGATGATGGCGAACGAGATGCCGACGACGGAGATGAGGCCGGTTCCGATATAGTAGCTGTGCCGGAGTTAGACTGAGTCCGGGGCTGGCGGGAGTCTCCAACTTACGGAGTCTTGTAGATGTGGAAGCGCGTGATCTGAATGCAACTCAGAACACCGCTGACGATCAGGGCTGTCGACACGAGATATTGGGTCATCTCGGCGGGGAGATTGACTCCCGAGGGACCGCTAAGGATAATGGGAGGTGTGACAACACCAGCCAACTGTGGTGGCAGAATATCAGCAACCGACAATGGGCATCACTTGCCAGGATGGCACATACCATGGCCAGCGCATGCTGGAATCCGAGGAGGAGGGCCAGCACGACGGGCATGCGGTCGTTGAGGCCGAAGAATGGCGGGGCCTTGTCCGACTTCTTCATGAAGGGGAGATTGGGGCGGAACAAGAAGGCATAGTCGTAGCTGCCGAGGAGACCATCGCGGGTGAAGAAGGTCCTCTTGACGATGTTGACGCGGTCGCCGATGGTGAGGCGAGGGGCCTTCTCGGGCACGATCTGGGAGGGGACTTGATCCTCATCCATGTCGTCGGCGGGGATGTTCGCGATGGGATTCGAGGTTGGGAATGTGCTCTGTGGCCACCGTCACGAAGAGCTCGGGGTGGGATGGAGGCGGCGGCACCTCTGAACTTAAATGCGCCCGGCATCGCAGCGTATCCTCTGGCCCAGCCCAGTATCTCCAGTCGATAAACCCGCTCGCGTTGCTCTTATCTCAAGACCACCCAGCTCCACAGGTCGTCGGATCCCTGTGGGCCGGCGTGGAGGACGCTAAACAGAGGGGCGTGGTGGGCCTGGAAGCTGCAAGACGTCGACGATTTGCATCCGACAAGGCCGCATCCACCACCCAAGACAGCACCACTGCACCACTGCAACCACCAGCCTGCCCCCTTGGTACCATCGCCTCGTGCACGCCGCCTGTCAGCCCTCGTCTGCATTGGAACGCGGGGAGGCGGGCGACGGCCACCTGGGTCGCGAGGCGGGCAGAACCGACAGCCACTCGCTCGGAGCCGGCGATGGACTCGAGGGCCTGGCCGAAGCAACCGACCGTGACCCCCAAGCCCCCAAGCCGAATCCTTCGAGATGCCCGTGACACCCTCCCCTCACGGGCTCGTGGTCGCCCCGCCCTGCTTGCGGGGAACCGGCGGACTCCTCACCAGCCCCGGGCCGGGAGCGGGCACCACGGCGATGGACAGCGCGCGATTGGAGAGGACGCAGCCCGTCCGTGATTCTCTGAGACATTGATTTGGCTCATGGCGTGCCTCGGGACTGGGCCATGCCCAACGCGTCCCGACAATCCGTCTCTAGCGCCAGAAACTCGCTGGCGGGTCTGTCTACTGCCTAGCTTGCAGCGCGGAGGAGCAGCCAGGTCGAGGGCTCCCGCCGAGGCATTCCCCAAACATGTGGGGGTTGGAGGGTGAAGAAGGGGGAGATCAAGTCGCCACACCCATCCGAGCTGGAATGTCAATCGTCATGGCCGCGCCGTGGGACGGCGAGGCGTCTGCGGGGTAGCGAGAGGACCTCACAGCGTCGCAATCTCAGACCAACCATGGGCAAAGGAGATATCTCTGTATCGGCGGTGATATAAGATGGGCGGTCGCGAAGCCCTCGTCCCTCACACCATTGTCGCGTGAGCGGCAAGGGGGCCGAAAATCTCTTCACGCCATGCCCCCCAACTTGACGGACTGGACCGATATCTGGCTCGGGCACTCCGGCGATATGTGCTGTGCTGGTCGAGCAGGCCTTTGGTGGGAAAAGAGTGAGGTCGGGGAGATGGGTTGCGATAACAAACGCCCACTCGTCACGACAATGCTTGTCGCATGTCCCACGATAAAGTTAGGCCCAAAGCGGCGTAGCGGCCACGCTCCACGAGCCCCCAAACAGCCACCCGCTGGGCCCCGACGACTGGCAGGCCTTGGCAGGCGGCAGCTTCTGGCGAGCCTTGGCAATCTGGAGGCCGGACCCCGCCGCTGGAGCACACGACCCCACGGATCTGCTGCTCCGGGGTTGGGACGCCGACAACGGCCAGTCATCAATTGAACATTTCAGATTGAGCTTGTCTCGAGCAACGTATATTGCCTCACAGAACTCAATAGTCAAGCTTGACATTGTCGCTGGATCAATATTTTATTCCCGCGGCCGAATCCCACCTACACGCCCCCACCTTCCTCGACCTGCAAAAGCCGGCTGGCCGACAAACGGAGCACCCCAACTCCCTCCCGGGCATTCCCAACGGAATACAAGAAAACAGCACAGGAAACTGACACTCCCACCAAGGACTCCATAACCCAAAGCTTCCCTATCTCAACCGCAACCGCAACGCCAAGTCCCCCGTCCACCTCCCCATCTCCAACATCTCCCGAGCCGAATTGCACCATCACCAGTCTCCACCTGCGCCCGCCGTCAAACCATCCACTCGCCCGAAACATCTACCCACCAACCAGGCATCTCAAAGTCGACGACGCACGTGGAGGCTCCATCTCATCTTTGCCCTATCTTTCGTTCCCCGGTCATCGACAATCGGAATTTAGACTTGTCTATGACGGTGATAATCGCGGCTCGTCCCCGCAAAAGATTGGGCTCACTGTACATCGGCGCAAAGCCGGCGGCGGCGTCGAAACGGTCGGTTTGGCTTCGTTGAAGCGCATTCGTACCTGCATGCGATGGCTGATTTCCACACATTTCTCTCCCATGTAAACTGGTCTGCCTCTTGACGCCAGCCATGCAAATCCCTTGTGTCGTGACGCTTCGGGAGACGTCCATAAATAATGGCATGATGTACTGCTGTCGCTGGAAATAACTGCGCTCTGCTGACTGGGTAGCAACTGAGAATTTTCTGTGACAAACAGCGCGTTGTTGTTTTCGAGATCTGGTGTGACAAAGGTGGGGCGGCGCAAAAGGGGTTTGTTTACTTGGCGACATCGACATCCTCTCTCATTTTCGAGTCAATCGGGCTTGGCAATGCCTTTTCTTCATTCTCATCTGTCAGACTACCTTGGTTTCTAGGTGTCCTCGTAAACAACCGATATGTGCAAGGGAGACCATGGTCAAACTACTACCAGGCCGCCAGCATCTCAAATCATCGCGCATCCCAAAATCAACCACCCCAGTTCCGTCTCAAATCGCCGATCCCCATCGGTGAATGGCCGCGCAACGCAGCATCAGTATGTCGCCTCGACAGAGCCATACTCCTTTCCGCCAACCTCCAGAGAAAACTTCATCAGGCCCGACTGGTTGTTCACAATCTGTACATTGTCAGAGAGCTGCCAATATGGGGCATTGTCAGACGCTCGATGTTTTTTTTTGAAGAGTTTCACGGGAACCCCGCTGAGGTCGGTCTTCAGCTCGCAATTGATGCTGGCTTTGGAATGTTAGCATCTGTGACATTGATCCAGGTTTTGGAAATAGACGACGTGTCTTTTTACCTACTTCCAAAGGGATGGACAGGTGCAACCATTGCACGGGACTCTCGGAGCTGAAACGTGATGAAGAGGTCCGAAGTCCGCGGGAATGTAGTTCCTGACCACCTTGAACAGCAGGGCAGTTTCGACTTCTTCTCTCGAACCATCTCGTCATCCTAACAAGTAAATGGCCAAGTCAGCATGGACCGCAGCAAGGTCCCATCAGGCCTTCTATAGTGTCACCGATCTCATAAAGATACCAACCTTGTAGATGAGCCACTCCATGACGTTGCATCTCCAAGTCTCCGTCCACTCATTCCAAATCTTTTTCTGGCCAGCGTCTCTTTTGTCGTCCCAAGCATCATTGCAATCCGTTCCATAATGCTTTGGCGCTCGGGTGGATGTGACCACAGGAGCGGAACACAGAGCACTCATGACGGCACCCCTATCATCAATCAAGTCAGTTAGATGCCCAGTTTTGTTGATCAATACTCATACTTCATGATTGCCGACCAGCTGCAATACAGTTAGCAACTAATGCCTTGGTTATGATAACGGTAGGGTTTCTTACGCATCTCTCGGCTGAATGACAAGTACGCCGGGGTTGGTTTTCTCGAGAGCAGACTTGAGATATGCGCTTGCACCGAATCCGCCAACAAGAAAGATAGCCTGTGTTGCATAGTGTGCCTAGTACGCTGTAGAAAGCTCCTCAGATATCAAGTCGCTGCTGTCACGTAGTAGTTGGGGCCTTACCTTGACCAGCTGGACTTTCCCTGCCTTGGCTTTCTCAACTTTGACATGCGTCAACTGGTCCGAAACCAAACTTTCAACCTCGTGGACGATTGGGTCAAAGATTTGAGTCATGGTCTCTCTGAAGTTGATAAGAGGTTAGTAAGCACCCTCATGTCAATTGGCAAATAGAGTAAAGTTAACCTACCCAGAAAGCGCCATCGAGTTGCTCACCAGCCCGGCTGCCTTGTTAGTCCTCAGACCTGCCATGGGAAAGCTGACGAATTTGTTGGGGTCATTCTGTCCATGAAAGCCAGGCTTGATATGGCCGTCGAATTCAGCGAGCGCACTCTGATAGGCGCTGCTCTTGCTGAGCTTGGGGTAAGGACCATCCTTGACGACTTTCCGAACTTGCTCCTCAAAGAGCTTGTTGATCATCACAGATCCGCAAATGCCACCTTGAGGAATGTATCGGCAGGGCAAGCAGGTAGAAGAAATCTCGGCTTGGGCTTACCGGATGGTGCACTCAACGCCCGGAGCTTCAGTGGATTGACCGAGTCAATTTCGTAGGCCACGAGATCCACGGTGCCACCCCGGCATCGCAGATGACAATGGCGTCGCTCTCCTGGAATGACACCGTCAGCACGGTTAGGATGCTGGAAGACAGTAAGAGGACAAACCTTCAGGCCCTTGTTCTTGGCGGCGAATAGAGTCATCAATGCCGCTGCCTCGGGTTCGGTGATCATCGTAACGCGCAGGATGCCAGCGCGCTGAGCAGCCTAAATAAGATATGGTGTGTGAGCACATGTCAAGACAGTCCTGGGAGTATGTATCTTGCCTCAAGGGTCATGTTCTTGGCCTTGTCCGACCACACAGCCGGAACTGTCAGGACAAAGCGTCTCTCAAAGTTGTCAAGAAACGTGGGGTCCAATGACTCCGCCTCAATCTCAGCGATAGCGTGCTTGAAGATTGCACCCATGTACTCCGAGATAACCTCGACGGGTGACTTTGGAAGCCTTGCAATCTCGTCTTCGACGCATGTTGGCACAAGGTACGGTCGTGGCTGATCAGGGTCGAGCAACAGCTTGAGATTGGTGATCTTGGCGGCCAAGGGGTCAACCTCATAGCCCCACTTGAATGAGGTCTTGGAGTCAGTCTCATATTGAATGACTGTGGGTGCCTTGGGAACAATCCTGTCCTCTGCTCCCGGCCAATTGATGACGGTGTAGATTTTCTCGGCGTCGGTCGAAAAGGCGTACGAAATTCTGGAAGGTCGGCTTTGTCAGAAACTATACCTAGATCCAAAGGCCCTCCAAAGGCCCCAGTGCCCGGACAGATAGAAGGGCAATGTTTTCTCACCCGCTGAAGGTTGTTCCGAAGTCAAGTGCGATGATGAGGGCGTCACCTGGAGGGGCGTCACCTGGAGGGGCGGCACCCGTTTCGACCTTGGCCGAAGCCATGATGGCAGAATGGAAATCCAGGGCTAGTGGAGTGAAATCTCTCGGTTAGCTGCTATCTGTTGACAAACCAATGGAGGTGGTTCGTTCTTTTCCGACAGCAACGGTTTGGAAACCGAGATTGATGTCGCTGGCGGACATGAATTGGGAAAGAACGAGACTGGGAAGGTAGGTACCTACCTATGTCTGCTCTTCAAATTTAGTTGGGAGGAAAGACTTCGAAGCCCAGCAGCAAGTGATAGTGTTGGAGGAGGAGTATGTAGAGACGGGAGTGGTTGGGTTGAGGTACGGTTCTTCAACTTGCCCGTGTTCGGGTGAAGAAGTTTGATCGAAAGCTGAGAGTGAAGGTGGGGGCAGAAACAGGCTTGGAACCTAGGTAACTGTACCTTTCTAGATTTCAATGAGGATTGTCGCAGGTCTCATCGGTACAAAGAAGGTACGGTGGGATTGGGTTGAATTGCAAGAGTAGCAGGTGGGAAACGTGGAAAATGGAGCGAGAGCCTGGATTTGAGAATAGAATTGGGATGCCTACCTGATCACAGTCAAGTTCCTTCCTTGATACCCCAGCCCAAAAACGCGTACCTTAAATATCACGCTGGTCTCATAGGTACCTATCTAGGTACCTACCTCTTCCACACAATCCAGACCGCCTTGGGTCTGCTCCACCTCAGCCAGGTAGGTAGGTACTTCCCCGATCCCTCTTTCTTTTCGACACCAACCACTTGAAGATACCCTCAGCTCTTTCTGACACCTACCTACCCTGGTCTATTTGGGCTTCCTTCAACTTCAGCTTCTCCCCACCCAAATCACCACAGGATTGAAGACACCGTTTTTCAGACTTGCTTCGCCATGGCAAAGAAAACCTATTCTTCAACCACCTCGCGTCATAAGCCCTCGCAAGGGACGCTGGTGACATGGGAATTCAGATGATGAGGTTATGCACGACACAAGCGAGAGGCACGAGTCCCAAGATGGACTGGATGCGTCCCGAGCTCGCCAGAAAGACCGACCTGCTTCTGAAAATGTCCCGCAGAAACAAGAGCATGTCGAAACGGCTTGACAAGACAAACTGTCAAATGGATGGGCAACGCATCAAGAATGTCGAGTTGACCAAAGCGCTCAATGACAAGGAGGCAAAGCTAGCCAGATTGTAAAAGTCCATGGCTCTTCTTGGTCGAAACGATGAGCAGCCCATGGACGACAAGATTGCGCAGAGATTCAGCAACCTCAAAAGCGACATCATGCAGTTGGTTCGTTCGCCATTGGGTTGCACGGGAACTCCACCAACAATTCTTCGACCTCGACGCCCTCTTCAACATTCTTGGCACATCGGTTGAGGGTGGAAGGGTGTTTGAGCAGCGGCTCAGGGAGGGAGGATGCACCGGTAAGTGACTGGATTGACCCTTGAGAACACTCTGCACGATTCGGTGACGCGAGGCTGACTGTCATCATCCAGAGTCTCTGATCAAGGCACGACGCATTGCCCACCTCAAGGCTTGCACAGGTATAGGCAGCTTTAGCAAGGCCCTGGACGAGATTGCAGAGAAGGCAGGCAAGGCCTTTTGGATTCATCTTCCAGAGTACGGAGAATGCACTCCTCGAGGGGCTACTCAAGAGAACATGGTTGTCGAGAAGGCGATCGTGGCTGTGTTTCAGGATGCAGCTCGCCTCGCAATCTATCTGCAAAGCCTGCCGGTTGAGTACGAGTGGGAGCAGGTTTCCCGGGAACAGGCCGCCCGGGAACAGAACATCAAATTTCAGCAAGAGGTACGACGATATCATCGGGACCTGCGGCCCAGACCCAGACAAGAACAATGAGTATGGGCTTGCATTCGTTGTTTTCGGGGGCGTGGTCAGGGGTGACAAAGCCAGTGCACTGCTGGCCAATGCGAGGGTTCGACTCCTCAAGAATCAAGTTGTGATTACCTAGGCGTTGAGCGAACTCTGAGCAACGAGTGTCGCCGCTCCAGGATGGTCGTCAAGGAAGCACAGCAGGTATCGGAGAGCCGGTGTCGCAACACCAGGTGGGCATATGGAGTTTTGGCCAAATCGACAGCTATTCGCGTGGATGGAGGTCTTCTGTAGCACCGCAGCTTAGCGTACAGTGAGGTAGCCAAAGTGGAAGATTTTTCTCATTCTCTCCACTGTGACGCACAAAAAGAGAAGTTCCATCTGGCCAGAGGCGTGAAGTTGTGGAAGTTGCACCACACCCGCTGCCAAGCCCGCTCGCCAAAACAACTTCCCCCTTTTCCCGTCCCCCAATGATGTCATCGCAACCACCACCATCAAGGCCCTCGCCCAACCTTGCCCATTACATCACTCCCCTTCCAACTCACTACAATAAACATCTGGTTTATATATCTCCTCTTTCCACCGAGGCATTCCCTTTCCGACAATCATCTTAACCTCACCAACACCTGCACACCAACACAACCTACACCCAACACCCAACCAAAAACACCACCACCACCACCACCAAGATGGATTTCGTCAACAAGCTCACCAACTCCGAGAAGAACACGCCCGTCCACACCATGGACACCAACTCCCAGTCCTCCACCAGCAACAGCGGCGGCGGCGTAATGGACAAGCTCCACGGCATGGTCGGCGGCGGCACCCAGAGCGAGAAGAACGAGGACACCCTGGACAAGGGTACGCCCCCCCATCCCCCGTAGCATACACACACAAGACTAACCCACCTCCCCCCCACAGGCGTCGACTGGGTCCAAGAAAACGTCTTCAAGCAGGGCCCGCAGAACAACGAGAGCGCGATTGAGCAGGCCAAGGACGAGCAGATTTCCGACATGATCCGCGGCCAGTACAAGAAGGGGACGGGCAAGGATATTCCCGTGGCGGACAAATAAGCGCCTATGCTACCTGGCTTGATGATGATGGAATGAGGGTACGGCGTAACATGGTACGGCATTTGGCTTGGTCTGGTGTAGTTTGACACTATTGGCACGCATGAAGGATGGTACGGCAGGGCATGGCGCACGGGTTGCTCAATGGTTAATGACTGATGGCTTGGTGTCTCGGGTCCTGGGGCTGGAGCTGGGGAGGGTGCACAGCAGGATAGAGTGGGACGAGCACAACTAAGGCTTCATGTTGTTGACACCGCGTGGCTGATGCTGTGACGTGACTTTGTGGCATGTTGAGGGACGTTCAGGGAAGAGTGGAGGCATGATTGCAAGACGAAGAGACGAGGACTCGGACCGTGGGATAGGAAAAAAGATGGGAAAGAATTGCGTTCATCGCCAAATTGCCACCAGACCAAGGACATGACCTCTAACCCCATCAACGCCGACAACCTCTCCCGTCAGACATGAAGATATCATACTCAACTACCAATAAACATGTGAACAAAGGGCAACCAAGCAACCGCCAGACAGCCAAAATACCCCCCAATAGACCAACTCCAACTCACGAATGCCAACGCCACACCCTGAAAATGCTCCAACCACAACACCAACCCTCTCCCCCCCCTCACATAGAACTCATCCCCCAAAACGGCTCCGCATAATACGTCCAAGCCTCCGCCTTCTTCCACCGATCATCAAACGCCGAAAACAAAAACAACCCCCCCTCATTCCCCGTCGCCACCAGGCTCCTCACCGCCGTCTCCTGCCTCTCCCTCCCCGGCACCGCCCGCCCATTCGCATTTCCCTGCCACGGCCACCCGCTCTCCGTCACGACCACCCTCATCCCCCTGTCCCTCAGCACCGCCCTCACATCCGCCACCTTCTTCGCCACGAAACCCCCCGCCTCCTCGGCCGCGACGCCCCCGTCAAAGAACGGATGCACATTCACCGCGCAGTAATCGCTCATGTCACACAGCACCGGGTTCCGCTCCACCGCGAGGAACGTGTCCACAGTCACCACCGGCCCCTGGAACCCGGCAGCGCGCAGCCGCGCCCTCGCGGCGCCTACGGCGCCAACCACCTGCGCCGCCGTCGCCTGCCCGTTGTTGACGAGCTCGTTGCCCACACTAACCGTGTCGACGGCCGCCCAGCCGCGAGAAGACGCCGTGACGGCCGCCACCAGGGTGTCAAGCTGCGACGAGAGGTCGTCGAGAGAAAAGAGGCCGAGGAAGAGCCGCGCGCCCGTGGCGTCGGCGGCCAAGAGGGACGACGTGACTTGGTCGCAGTCGACGCCGTAGATGCGGACGACGGAGAAGGGCGGGGATTGCAGGGCCGAGATGCGGAGGAAGTCGGAGGCGATCTGGGAGGCACTGCGACATGAGCCGTCGGGGTTGTAGGGGGAGTAGGTGATGCCTGTGGCGGTGCCGCCGGTGATGTTGATGTTGGGGGGGTTGGGCTGGTCAAAGGTTGTGGGGGGTGATGGGGGTGCCGGGGCGGGGGCGAGGCGCGCGGGGGCTGCTGCTGCTGCTGGTGGTACTGGTTTGGGGCGTTTGGTTTTCTGGGCGGGGTGGGCGCGGCGGAGAGTGGTGGTGGTGGTGGTGATGGGGGTGGGACCGAGGCCGGGGCGGTGCTTCCCCCGCGGACCGGCCGTGGGGCGGTGCCGTGAGAGGGGACGGACGCGGACGGGCTCGGTTGTGGTGCGGATCACGCTGCTTTGGGAGTCGATGTAGATGATGACGCTGGGGATCTCCTTTTCCGTGGCCGCGGCGTCGTCGACCATGATGATCTTTTTGCCGTGCTTATCCGTCACCAGCATGCCGGGGAGGCGCAGGTTCCCGTGTTGGATTTCTGACACGAGGCGTCAGGACACGAGCTACGACAGATGGAGAGGGAAAGGGGGGAGTGACGGGACGAGGGGACAGGTACTCACCTGCGTTCTGGCTCTGTGCTGCCGCGGCGTGGCCTAGCACCACCAGGCCTCCTATGAGCCAGTCGATCTTCATGGTCAGGTCCTATCAACGGAAAGCAAAGAGTGACTGTCGATGGAGGGGAATGAAGCATCAGGAGAAGAGGCCCACGACCCTTTGATCGCATGGGCGAGAGCGGGCAGATATGGTGTCGGCAGAAACTCCAAGGACGGCCTCCGAATCACGGAGAGAGTGATTCAACACACCACCTAGAAAGCCAGATTGGATATCCAAGACACTCATAAATGCCAGCAGTATTGCTGCGGCCGAAAAAGGGGGGGATAAATGGATCCCGTCGCCCCCTCCGAGCGCACCTAGCACCCGCTGGGCTAGATCGCGTCATTGCCATACTGCGCGGGCGTCAAGAGAATGGTGTGGGTAAACAGCCAGGTAAGACCGGACTGGAATGTGTGAAATGCTGAGGGAGTCCAAGAGGGAGCACCGTGTCTCACCCCCCTTCCTTGGCTCCCCGAGGACCCTTCCACGGGGTCACCCTCGAGGCAGTCAGGGAGGGACGTGACGATCCACAACGCAGGAGGGCCGAAGCCACCCTCTCTCTTCCCACGTTTGGTGCGAGCTCAGGGCCATGATGAGGTCGCCGTGGAGCGTCGGGATCCCTTCACTGCCGCGATGACAGCATCCTGCGGATGGGTGTTCCATCGAGGGCGCCATCGAGAGAGAAACTGTAGCCGTTCCCTGGATACGTCATTGTAAGCATTATTGAATTATTTGTATCTCATATCGTTCCCTCACAAGCGTAACCAATGCACCTCGACCGCCACCTCCCGTCTATGTGTAGGGCACCCACCCCAAGTAAACGCCGCAAATCTATGATTACACATTTCCACATCTGATGACGCCACGAGCTCACGCGCTGGGCAGGCCGAGCTTGTTGTTCGTCTTCTTGGTCATGACCTTGGTGATGGCATGGCGAATCGTCGTGCCGGCCTTCTCCACATCCTTCTTGGACAGGCCCGAGGTCACGCAGACCTTGAGCGCAGGTGGCACGCTAAAATTGCCGTCCTTGAGCCCAGTGTTGGTCGTGATGGGCCAGCCCTTGAGACGCGTGATGAGGACGCCGTTGGCGAGCGATTCCTCAACGCACTCCTGCAGCAGCCTCTCCTGGTCCTCGTTGGTCAACCGCCGGGCATTGACGACGTCGGCCTTGAGCACCAGGATCATGAGGGGGTTCTCGGGCGCGCTCGTGCACACGACCCAGTCGCTGCGGGGGTCCAGCTGCGCGCGGAGGAGGCGGATGTTCTCGCGGAGCTGGAGCAGGATCTCGGGGTTGGACTGGAGCACGTTCAGGCTCTCGCTCGCCGTCATGGCCAGCATGGCGGGCAGGGCGGCCGAGAAGGTGAAGGAAGCGGCCGACAGACGCTGATGTTCCACGACGTCGTGGGGTCCGGCGCAGAAACCACCGCCGGCACAGAGAGGGCCGGCGAGGGAGCCAACGATCATGTCCACCTGTGTCGGGTCCACGTTTTGCGCCTCGGTCAGTCCGCGGCCAGAGCGGCCGAGCACGCCAAAGGACCACGTCTCGTCGAGGATGATGCGGAACTTGTACTTTTCCTTGAGGTCAACCTGCGCGTTCATCCGTTAGCCACTGGCGAACCAACACATAGAGGCAGGGTTCAAACTCACCAGCCGGGGGAGGTCGTTGCAGTCGCCCGTCATCTCAAAGAGGGCCTCGGTGACAATGAAGCGCCTCGTGAGCTTCTTCTTGCCCTGCTCCTGCACGACCTTGCGCATGACGCGCTCCAGGTCGTCCAGGTCGCCGTGATTGTACCACTTGATGTTGCTGCGCGAGACCTCCAAGCCCCTCCGGATGGAGTAGTTGACGGCCCTGTCCGCCACAATGATGTCGCCACGCTTGCAAAACGCCGGGATGACGCTGGAGATGGTCGAGAAAGCCTGCGCGTACACGATGCAGCCCTCGGTGCCGAGGAACTTGGCGATGTCGGCCTCGGTCTTCATGTGGACATCCTGGGTTCCGTAGAACTGCGGCGGGCCGCAGGGGCCGACGCCGTAGGTGCGCAGGGTCTGGATGGCCTTCTCCTTGATCTGCTCGTTCGCGTTGAGGTTGAAGAAGTTGTACGACGCCAGGTTCGTCACGGTCCGTCCGTTCGCGAGCTTCGACTTGGGTCCGGTCGGCCTGGACACACAGCATTAGCATCTCGGGGAAGAAAAGAGGTGGGAGGGCTCCCACTCACCCCACCAGAATGGGCAGCTTCTCGGCCTCGGCCTCCTCCAGCGCCGTCTGGGGAGACACCAGAGGTTCCGGCTGCCAGTCCTCGACGAGCTCGTCAATTTCCTATGGTGTCGCAAGCCTACGTCAGCGCAGTCCTCGCCACAGCAGCCCGCGTCCCGGACAAACTCACGTCCTCCGTCAGTTTGATAAAGTTCTGCTTCGAGGTCGAGTACGACGGCGCCAGCAGGTACCGAATGAAGAAGACGACGAGGATGAGCTCGAGGGCTGAGCGAACGGGGTCGTTCTGGTAGCTCGAGCGAACGTAGCGGATGAGGACAGCCGAGCCGGGCACCTTGTGGAAAGCCGTGGCCGCCTCGTGTAGCCATCCCGTCAGCTGGACCTGGGCGTCGTGGAGATCCATCGCGGATGTTGGGCGAGAGAGCTGGCTGTCGCAAAAGGGGCGTCGCGTCTGATCGTCAGAAGGTAGTCGGCGAAGTGTTCGACCCGGAGGTGGATTACGCAGTCGGCGAGAGCTGGTCACAGATCCCAATCGTCAGGGCTTGTCTCCAACGCGCTACAGGTTGTGGTAGCGTGGGCACTTTTGCGGCGCGTCGCTGCAAACAGAGGTTCGGGAGACTCGGGAATGGCGTCTGATCCGGGGCCCATGTGTCAGCTACTTTCCCCCACCCCTGTCATTTTCCTGCATTGAAATTCAATTGGGGGCCAGCGACCGCCCCCACTCGGCACACGACACAGCGCCGTGGCTCGTCTCTTCAGGGGCTCGCCCTTCCTGTGGAAAAGGGGCCGTCATGTTGAGGGAAAATCGGTCAACTCCAACTCCATCATGCCAACAAGACAATCAACTTCATCCTCGGCATCACCACACAGCACAAGGGTCCAGAGAAAAAAGGTGAAGGGAATCTCAATGTAAATTACCGTCTCCACCGAGAACCAGCGCAGAGACATGCGATGCCAAAAAAATATAAAATGTTAAAAAGAGTCTAGAAGCCGTTTACCCTGCTGCCCGCCTTGATGTTCGCATTACCAAAAAGAAACCAACCAAGCACAACATTTCATGAGCCTGCCTTTAATTGACAAATAAGCAAACCACCATGCTTCTTTTTGCTGCCGCTGCTGCCCCGCATACCCCGGGAGAGCTGCCATATGATACACCAAACCCACCCACTCATGCCTACGGATCGGCCGTCTCGGGGTCCGTCGTGTCCGTCTCGGGCGCCGTCGTCACCCTGGGCGAGGCCGTCGTCGTCGACGCAAACTTGCCCGTGTAGCTGGGGCCCTTGATGCCCGTCGGCTGCTCGCCATCGGTATCGTCGTTGTCCTGTTTGTTTGGCTGGTACAGGTTCATGCCGATCATATCATTGACAGTTCCGGATAACGTCGGGGGCAACAACTCGCCCACGAAAACAGGGGCAATGATAAGGCCCATGAAGACGATGAACAGGGTAAAGTAGAGGACCGCGAAGCGGAAGACGCGCCTGCGGCGAAGCTTGGACTGCTTCATCGAGTAGATGGGGGCACGAATTTGACGACTGAAGAAGACGGTTAGTAATGCGGGACACAAGGGACTGAGGGGGGTGGGGAGGGGGCATACCTGGGGCGGAGCCAGAAGAGCATGATGGAATGCAACTTGTCAATCTGAGGGATCAGAATGACGGGAAGCATGAGAAACAAGAGGAAGTGGCCGAGGACAAAGTCAGCAGCAAACATGCTGAGCTCCGTGATCTTGCAGAGATACTCGCGTGCCGGCTGCGAAACCGAGTGCCAGCCCATGGCATACCACTTGCCGTTCCAGAAGGCGATGTTGGACTGGTCCGTCTTGAACTCTCTGGTAAGCGCCAGCGCAATGATGAGCTTGAGGATGAAGCGCTGGAGGGCAACAACCGTGATCATGCCGAGGAGCGTCCGGGCAAAGTTCCAACCCTCGAGGAAGAACATGACCTCGAAGACGATGAGCAGCATGAGCACGGCAATGCCGTGCGCGATGGCAGCGAGGACCGAGCCAAACTTCTTGCAGCACATGCTAAGGAGAGGACCCATGAAACAGGCCATGGCGAAAAAGACGGCAAGCGCACCGGCGTTAACGAGAATCGGCGCGAAAGCAACGATACCAACACGTACAAGCGCGGCTGTCGGCTTGGCGTCGGGATCATTGTGCCGGATCTCCCCGTTGACGCCCGTCTGCGCGTTGATGAAGAGATACGGAATCAACGTGACGCCGACGAGAAGCAGGGGCATCAAGATCTCGGACCAGAACATGTTGGTAATCGCAGCACGGGGAACGTCGGCCGACATCTTTTGCGAAGGGTCGCCAAGAGCCTTGCGCTTGTAACCCGTGGTGCGTGTTCGCGAGAGGCGGCAAAAAGCGATCCAGGAGGAAGCGTGCGACCGCGAGTTGCCGCGCGACAGCCAGCGGAGGAAATCGCGGTAGTCGATAAAGAAGTCATTCCAAGCGAACTGGTGCGGGTTGTAAAGGAACGGCGAGACGAGAAGTGCCAGGAGGGAGATCCAGAAGTAGGTGAGGGCGGCCTGCCAGATCGTAACGGTGGCGAACAGCAGCATCATGATCAAGCGACCTCCAAAGTAGATGGACGGACCGGCGAACCGAGAATACAGGACGCCAAAAGGAATGCGGGCCGTGGCGAAACCACGACCCGTGCCGATGTAGCGAGCGCCGCCAAATGTGATGTCCTGCTGAACCGAGTTGGCGTAGATCTGGCAGACGAAGACCTCAAAGAAGGGCGAGAACGAGAAGAACTGCTTGGCGAAGCGGGTGGCGGCGCGCCAGACACCGCGCTCCGTCAACTCCTGCACGATCAAAGGAACGTACGACAGGAAGAAGACGAAGAAAATCGAGAGGACGCAACGATACACCCAGTCGATGAGGGCATCCGTGTTCTGGCAGTACGTCGGGTAAAGCGGGTCCTTAATAGGGACATCGCGGTTGTAAATGCAGGCCTGGGTCTCGTGTCGCAGGGCGCCGATGTTGATGAGGCAGATCATGAACAGCTGCACCGACAACATGATGAACATGTTGTTCAAGTGGAAGCCAGGATGGGCGTAGTAGAACGAGAGGAATCGATCCAGAGGGAGCTGTGTTCCGAGGTAGTAGTACTCGCGGGACAGCATCTGCTCGCCCATACCGGTGCCAATCTTGGTGGTGAAGTTCAGAATGGAGCCGAAACCCAAATCACGACCCTTGCCGCACTGGTAGTACTCGCAGTGCTTGATGCGGCCACCGCGAAGGAGCGCGTTCATGCCGGCGTAAATATCCTCGTTGAGATGAAGACCCTTTTGAGCCTTGGAGACACCACCGCGAGTTGTCATGAAGATGCCGTTGAGGAAATCGGGATGGCCGTAATGAAGCTTGCCACCAATCTGGGCCAGAGTTCGCGCGAAGAGGGTACCAAAGGTCTGTTCCTTTCCGGCAGCCACGTCGCCCAGGATACCAATGTTCTCCGAGAAGATGTACTCGCGGGCACCCAGAATGGCAACCGGCGTGTGGACGGCATTCTTGACGCCGGGGGTGTACGGAGAGACATTGTCGGTCTTCATCTCCTCGAACTCGGCGAGGACGCTGCGGATCTTGAGGCACTCCTCGAGGTAGTTGTCTTGGTTGGCGTCGATGAGTTGGATGTACTCGCCGCGGTAGAAGATGAGGGAGTGGTTCTGGTTGTCCGACTTGCCGTCGCCGAGAATGGGGTTGCCGGAGAGCTGGATGCGGAACTTGGGACGACGCATGCCGTTCTCCATGATCTCAGAGTGTCCGTCGATGAGGCAAGAGTAGAGGCGCGGCTCCTCGCCCTCGACGAGCGGGGGCTCCTCGTCCAAATAGGCGATTTGGAGGTCGGGATAGGCACGGAGCAGGAACTCGGCATTCTCCATCTCCTCCTTCTTGAACTTGGCGAAGCGCTGCATCGAGATGCAAAGCTTGAACTTGCGGCGAGCCATGCGCTCCAGCTCACGCTCGAGCTTGTCCGAGTTGCCACCAAACATCTGAACGACTTCGGGGTTCTCGACGCGGTAGAGGAGCTTGATGGCGCGGCTGTAGTTCATAAACCCGGAGACCGTGCGGTACAGCGTCTGGAAGCGCAGCGAAGCCCAGATGCGGGTGCGGAGCGTGTACTCGGGGGCGGAGGACTTGAAACCGATGCAGTAGAAGGGAAGGTCGTCAATCTTGCTCTTGGCAGTGTCCTTCTCGTTCTTCTCCGCCTCTCCGCTGAACTGAGACGTCTCGTCGGCCAGAATCTTGGTGTCCTTGACGAAGCAGTCCCACTCGTGGGGGTGGAGCTGCTTGAGGTATTCCAGGAGGGTGACGCGCGAATACGGCTCATCCTCACGGATGATCTCCCTCAGGGAAAGAAGAATCTTCTCGCTGTAGTGGGGGATGAGGACGGTGAAGGTGGGCATGTTGTCGACCGGGAGGGGCTCGGGGATGGGGGTCGACAGCGACTGGGCGAAGAACGAGATTCTGCGCTCGGCTTCACTATGACTAGGGAAGAACTCGGTCTTGAACGAGTGATCTTCTTGCGACACAAAGAATGTCGGTGCCCTCAGGGTGCGCTTTCCTTCCTGCTCCGAAGGGACCTGGTGGTAGAGGAGCTTCTGGACGTGGTCGATGGCGAGGAGATGCTCGCGGTACATGGAGATGACGATGGCGTTCCAGATCTGCGAGATCAAGACCTTGGGTTTGTACTTGATCTCCATGTCGGTCGTGGCCAGGATCTTGGAGTAGATGCGCTTCGGCATGCGCGAGAAGACGTTTCGCCACGGCGTCATGATAGACGAGCCGAGGTAGAAGGAGCGGGCGATGGAAAAGACCGTGTTGAGCAAGACGTACCAAAGGAAGGTGTCGAGGAAGAAGAAGATCATGTCGGTGAAGAGCATAATGCCGAGCGTGATCTGGGGCTGGAGCTTGCACAGCACTTTGCCAATATGCTCGTCTCCGAGGCAGCTGTCCACGGACATGATGTCCAGGTAGCGGATCGGATCCTTGATCGAGATGGTGAGGTATATATACGACTCGCCAAACTTCGCCCCAAAAACGACCAACCAAATACCAAACGACATGGCCATGTCGTTGCCGCGGAGGCGAGGCCAGCTCGCAGTAAACGTCTGACTCGCCACATACCTCCTCGAGTTCTTGGTCAGATAGCTGCCAAAGAGACCACCGAGGGGCATGACGGAGAAGAAAAAGTACGTCGCGACAGCAATGAAGAACTGGACGATGCCCAGGATGTAGGCGATCTTGCTATTTTGCTTCTCCATGTAGGCCTCCTTGTCCTTTTCAGGCATGAAGACGTAGACGCCGGGTCCAACGTTGATGACGAGGATCACAATGAGGAAGAGGAGCCGCTTGGTGAGATGCTGTGCGCCAGCCCAGCGCCTCGGCACGTAGGCCCATTCCGCAAGAGTGGCCAGGATCTGAATGAGGGCGGCGATGGAGCCTCCGAAGCCGACGATGGACCAGGCGGCGCCCCTGGGGGGCGGGTTGTTGGCTTCCTGCTCGTAGTCCGGCGTGATGAGGGTTTGCGAGTTGTAAGCCGTGTAGAACCAGAACATGGTGATGTGGATGATCCAGATGCGGTTGAAGTTGACGAGAAGATGGAACCAGGAGCGAGTCTCCTTGTACGTCTTGAAGAAGACCTTCTTCCAGTTGACGTCCTTGAGCTTCATGTAGCGCTCCGCGGGGGGCACATCCACAAGCTTGCTCTTGTCCCCGAGAACGATGCGCTCGATGCCCTCGGGATACCAGAACAGCTGGTTGCAATCGTCGTAGCCGATGATCTGGTTGTGGTCGCGCTCTCTTCGGACGTAGACGCCGTTGAGAATCTCGTAGCCCTGGTCTCGGCAGTACTGGTAGAGGGGCGTAATGACATTGTTAAGGAAAGTAAACTCCTCGACCGGCTCAACGAGCGCCTGGCAGGCCGGAGAGTTGAGGTAGTCGTCGGCGCACTTGAAGATGAAGCAGAGACACTCGGGCATGAAGCGCACTTGGTTCGCTTCTCCCCAGCACAGCAGGTAGAGCGCAATTTGCCGGACACGGTCGTGCTGCGACATGCGGTTCATGCGTGTCTTCCAACGGAACTCGGCGGCCTCGAGCGACTGATCGCCTTCCAGGTCCTCGAGCACCTGGGCTTCGTTCTCGGTGGCGGCCTTCTTGCCCTTCTTCGCCTTGCGCTTGAGACCCTTGCCCTTGACATTGGCGAAGCCCACGGCATCGTCGAGATCCAAATGCGCCGCAAAGTACCACTTGCGGTAGTTGGCGTTGTCGCCGCCAATGTAGTCGGCGTGCAGCGACAGCAGGGCCTGGTTTGGCGTCATGCGGGACGCCCTCGAGTCCAAGAGCGTCATGAAGTGGTCGTACATGTTCCGCATGCTGTCGCGCTGGAAACCAAACTTGGCCGTGAGATCAAGGAAAATGTCTTCGACCTCCTCCTTGGACAGGGGAATCTGCGCATCCGACGTCCAGGCAGGATAGGGCTCCCTCGAGCGCTGACCAGCAGGAAGGGCATTCGAATAGTCCATGCCGTAGTTGGGCGTGGAGGCGCCCGAAGACCGGTTGCCGCCATACGAGATTTGCGAGGATGGCGGGCGGTAGCCCCTCTGACCACCCTCGCCATAGCTGTTGTAGCGCTCGTCGCCCCGGCCGTAGTAGTCCATGTCGGTAGCCCGTGCCATGTCGGACCGCATAGTGAAGTCGCTGAAGGTTTCCGAATCCTCCTCCGATCCACCGCGGGGGCCGCGCTGACCTTGCTCGTAGGGCTGGTCGTAGTAGGGCTCGCCATTGTTGTTGTTGTTGTTGTAGTAGTCGTCATGGTACTGGTCATGGCCCTCGTAATAACCACCCTCTTGCTGGTACGGATTGTTGGGGTCGGCATTGTAGTAACCACTGGAAACGATCATGTCAGTCGGGGAGCAATCAAGAGCAAGGCAGTTCCACATACGCCTCGTCGTAGTACCCATCTCCCTGGTTCCCGCGGGCATCGTAGCCATTCTGGTCGTAGTACTGCTGGTCGTCCTGGTAGTACCCATCGCCTTGGCCGCCAGGCTGGCCATGCTGGCCCTGCTGGTGCTGTTGACCTTGTGGGTGGTCATAACCATCGTCGTAGTGGCCTTGAGCCTGACCGGGCTGGCCGGGGCCTTGGCCCTGACCTTGGGGCATTCCCGACATGTTTGACAAGTGTCTGAAAAGGAAATGGTCAGCGACTCGTTCTCCATGCCCAACTTTGGCGACGCAGAGCGGGCGCTCCGCCCAATCCCAAGCGATGAGGTGTGGTTAAAAATGCCGGGACAGAACTCACCAGATCAGCAGGTCATGGGAACTCTTGACAGAAATTAGGCGGTAAAAGTCGCGGAGAAAAAAGACGCGATACTGCTGCAGAACAAAGTCGAAATGTTAGCGCAGCTGTCCACCAACGGCGAAAGCAATGGTGAGAATGAAGGCCGGCCTGGGTGGCGAGAGGGTCTTGTCCTTTCGTGTATATGCCGTGTTTGGACCCCCGATTGTTGATATACACAAGCTGCAGGAGGTGCCAAAAATGACGATCGATTGGTTTGGGCGGTGGGGCGCGGAGAGGAGGTTGGCTTGGGGACGCTGGAAGATGGTGTGCTGTGTGGGTGGACTGGGCGCAGTGGGAAAAGCCAGTGCAAAACAGGCGCGGGCCGCCGTGCGTAACTCACAAATCCGTCACAACCAAGAGAGCGACTGCGTCGTTCTTCCTCCCTTGTCGGCTTCCCAAACGATGGACAGGCAAGCCGGAGCCGCGTGCGTCGCGATGTTTTCCAACTCGGCGACAGTTGATCGTGCCGGAATGGACGTCGTCTCGGTCGGGGTGCGAGGCGCGTGGAGGCCTGGGAATCAAGGGATCCAGGAGTCCGACCTGGTAGTAGGAGACCCGCGTCGTCTTTCGGCGTTGTCCGGTTGCGAGGCCGAAAAGTCCTTCCTTCACACTCCCACTGGTGAGCGAAAGGGGTTCCAAAGCGAGAGGAAAGCGAGTGTGAGGGGGAAGGAAAAGAAAACGGAGAGGTTGTGAAGAGTGTGAGGTCAAGGGGGGAAAGTGCCGGGGAAAATGAGAAAAGGAGGCATTCAACAAGGATGGGCGGGTTTCGTCGTGACGGAACGGGACAGGCCCCAGTCCCAGTCCTTCCTGGCGCGCCATGGCAGGAGACGACCGTCTTGGCTGGGCGACACGACAGGCATTGGCCAGGGGCAGCCGAAAAGGGGGGTGGACTGCCAAGGGGGCACCGTGCATGTTGGCTTGAGTGCAGACTGTGCCTTTGAGCCTGCGAGCCCGCCTCTTCAGTTTCGCATCTGGCTGTTCTCGCCTCTGAAATTGAGCATGGGAAAGGATCACCGGCTTCATCTCCGTGTCCATTCTGTGGATTTCCAGCGCCCCGCGCAGCTTCGACAATCCCATTGAGACTCGGACTCGGACTCCTTTGGTTCGGCCCAAGAAGAAATCCACAGAGGATTCTTCTCGCTCGAGTTCGTTCCCAAAGAAGAGCCCACCGCTGGTCGAATGCACTCCGTCGCTTTTCAGCTGCCCAACCTCTCGGGCTGCTGGGGTCGACAAACCTTGGTCGTTGCATCGACCTGGCAGTCTGCGGTCTTCACGTCTCCGGTACGCGGACTTGGCTCAAAGAGTACCCGCGGATACTTGGATCGAGTCGAGCCACGATCTTGACAAGCCCGGCAGAGCCCACGATCCAACCAATGATGGCGCACCGGAGCGCTGACGCCCCCAGACTCAGGGGTAACGATAACTCCACCTCGGTCGAATCAGCGCCCGGAATCTAAATTGATGTGCGTCGCTCTCGAAGGCTTCGCCACGCCTTAAATCTTCGACAGTCGCGACCAAGTACCGCTCAAGTAACAGGGTTCCCAGCCAGGCGCCAAAGCTTGGTTCACCGTCGGCGACATGACGTTGAAGATGGGGCAAAACAGGGAAGCTTTGCAGTGAGAACAAGGCTGGGAGAATTCAACCACCAGCTTTTTCATTTTTCCATATCAATATTGGACAACTGGAATAGGGCGAACAGACGGGAGTCGACATGCCCAACCCATCTCTGGCAGTTGACAGTTGACCTGACGGGCGATTCAAAAGTTTCGGAGTGTGGCCCGAGATGCACGTTTCCGAAGGTCGACACTTTTCACTGACACTCGACGCCCCCATCTGCAGGTCGAGACAACACGAGCGGGTCCCACGCCCAGCAGCCAGTCGGCCTCCCAAAATGTGGCAACACTCGCTCCGTACGGGTGGACAGAACACGAGCTGATCACTGCTGATGCAGCTCTTCAGAACCTCCGGGCCTCCTGAGCTCCTTCACCCGGGCTTGTCTCAGCCCTCGAATTCCCAGCGGCGGCCTCTTCCGAGCCCGGCCTCGTGGGTCGACAACAGGCCGGCCGCCAGGAGCATCGTCCATGTGTTGTCGAGATAGAGGTCGCAAAGGTTGAGTGGTCCACGAGGCGAGTCCGATTGCTGGCTGGGCCGCGAGTTTCAAACAGGCTCAAGGCTCTGAGCCCAGACAGATACCCACCAGGTCCTCTTGCAAGCCTTGAAACCGAACGTTCCGAACACAGTGCCTGGCGATTCGCGACGGGATGCTCCATCAGCGGTCACCCCACCGGCAGCCCACGCCTCTCGGGTACCTGGGAGTCGTCTGCTGGCAGGAGCATGGAAATTGACCAACTCGCAATCTATTTCCAGGGCATCAGACGCGCTGAAATCGCGATGCTCCGGCATATGGAGTGGGCGTGGAGCGTCTGTCTGCAAGGCACAGAATTGGAGCGACGAAATGGGTCCGGGTTGGTCAGCCAGATTGCCCGATCAGAAGAGGCCACCCAGCCCACCCAAAACCGGTCTCGTCTGGGGCACAACCTTGGCGGCCGGCCACTATCGATGACGACGTGTGCAATTTGAGGCGCCCTGCTGGAAGCAGATGCAAGCCTTTTCGCTTCTTATCTGCCCCTACACCAGAATCGAACAAGACCAGCGCGCGCTGACCGCCAGGCCGGGCAATCCAACATTGACGGAGTCCGGGTGTGGGAAAGAAAGCTGACAAGTCGGATCCACCTTGCTGGCAACCGGCGATTCTCCTCCGACAGCAGGCGGCGCGATGAGGCAAGAAATAAACTCTCCACTCGAACAGTGGGAGCGAGACTTGCGCTCTTGCGTTGCAGTTTTGGACAGCTCCTTGCGGGGCACGCCGTTGCAGGTACGAGTCAACACTCCCGACAAGGAGAGATGGCCCCCATGAGCTGATTTGACCGTTGACTTGACCAACTGCCCACTCAGTGTCAGATGGGGACGGCTAGACATTAAAATAAAACAGAAACGGGATACCTTGCGGGTTGCTTGGTTTGCTGTGCCTGCACGAGATATAGCCTAATGGGAGGTTTGTTCACCAACTGCT
Organism: Podospora tetraspora; assembly: GCA_027943155.1. Taxonomy (NCBI): domain Eukaryota; kingdom Fungi; phylum Ascomycota; class Sordariomycetes; order Sordariales; family Podosporaceae; genus Podospora; species Podospora tetraspora. The sequence goes on from JAQKAE010000007.1 coordinate 1,476,374, forward strand.
GGGCAATCTGACGAGGGTTCATCCATCCTTCAAAAGACGCCCACGAATTTGGTGATGCTGCCTAATTTAGGTTGTCCAACTGCCACAGTGCAACGTTTCCAAATTACCCTTCCACTGAGGGTTCCCAAGGACAGAATGGTCAGAAAAGCAACTAGATCTGTCGCGGGCAAGACCGAGTCCAAGGGACATGGGCGACCCTCGAGCCTCGTGTGTTGTCATTGGAGGTGCAGTAGTGTCCTGTGAGATGCCCATCTCTCTGCATCTGCATTGCGCCAGCAAATGGCTTCTCGACGTCTTCGTCAACAACCTACCACCAGTCTGAAGATCAAGATTTGCACGCCCAGCTGGTCGAGCTACACCTCATCAGCTCTCCTGTGCCCCCGTGGAGGCGTCGATCATCTCTTATCGCGCTGCAGCCGCGCCAGTCGCACAATGCTGGAGGAGGACATTGGTGGCGGACGATATCATGATGCCAGGCGCTCCACGTTTCGGGATGGGTGCGGTTTCGCCCTCGAGAATCATGGCAGTCCCGGCAGTCAAGGAGAAAGAGGAGCACATCCAGATCCCGATTGCCGGGACGACCGGGGCGCCGAGTCAATAATTGTTTCGAGGAATGTTGAAGCCATTCAGTTTGGAGGGTCCAGAAAGAGGCCCTGGAATCAGAGCAAGACACTGAATAGGCCCTGGAACCCTGGAGAAAATAGCCCGACACGTGTCTCGGTGGCCACAGGACGGTTGTCGTGCCACGGAGGTCAGCATGTCGTATTTCTGCGCTGCAAAACCTGAGACGAGGTCGTGCAACGGACGCGAACCCAGGAAGCATGCGGGGAATGCTGCTGGATGCTGTGGTGCTGTTGGCGGTGTCCTGCAAAGGTCGGTTCTTGGTGCTGGTGACCAAGAGCGGGGCAGGGTTTCTTCGCAGTGGGAGTGTCGGGCGGGACGATCCGGTCGCCCCTGACAACCGATTTTCAGTTGACTTTTGCAACGCCGTCTTTTCGTGATCTCGAATCCGCGGGACTGGTTCACTACGCAGAGGCACGGAATGCGCACAGAAGTGAACTGGTGAGCGACTCTGACCCCAGGCCAACTGCTGATCAACTGCTACCCGACTGCGACCCCTACTGCTACCAATGGCGCGTCCATCGCGGCCTCGGATTGTTGACTCGAGCGACGAATCCGACCACTCCCTCCCCGATCTCGCCGCCCTCGCGAAGAAGAAGCTGGCAACACAAAGAAAGACTACTCCCAAGGCCACACCAGAAGAGAATGGAGTGGAAGAGAAACCCACAAAGGCGCCTGCCACCGTGAGGCGACGAAAACTCGGGCCAATATCCGACAAGGGCCTGTTGGGGGGATGGAAGCCAGACGGGATACTCGATGAGGTGGATGCGCCCATATCCAGGGCCAAAGAGGAATCAAAGTCACGGAAGCCCCGAGTCGAGCTGAGGGCACGCAAACCCGCGCCAGCACAGGTCACTCCGCCGCCAGAAGACGAAAATGGGGAGGAAGATGGGCCGTCTGGGTACTTGTCGGCAAAGGAAGAGGTCACTTTCATCGAAGAAGCGTCGACATTGGATTGCGGATTTGAGACGGCGCAGTCGAGCGCATCGGACTTTGAAGACAGCCTTGGGGATTTCATCGTGGACGACTCCGATTCTGAACCTTCTTTCGCCCCGCCCCCAACGACAACGCTTCGAGAAAAGGCTGGAAAACCGCGGCAGACAAAAGCCAGGGCGACTGTCCTCGACAGCGAGGACGAAGAGCCCGTTCGAAAAGGCAGCAACGGTTCCCGCCAACCCAGCGGAAGCTCGAAGGGTCTGGCGGAGACCTTTTCTCGACTGAACCTGTAGGTGTTCCTCCACCATCCGTTTGGGTGCAAGTACATAATGCTAACTCGAGTAGAAATTATCCGTCCCTGACTCTCTTGCCCGCACCACCAAAAAAGATACCACCAAAGACGATGGCACGAAGCAAGGAGAAAACGCCCCCCACAACACCGCCCAAGGCCAAGCCCGGCCTGGTGTCGCCCAAGAAACTCGACCGGATCCCCAAGACACCGCACCGCGCCTCGTCCGACATGTTCTGGAACCGGGAATTCGTGGACGAGTGGAACGACGAACACTCGCCGCGAAAGCAACTCTTCCCGGACCCAGCCCTCGCCAGCCCCGCAAAGAAGCCCATCCCGAACCCCAAGAAACCCGCCCCCTCCGCCCGCGCCGTCAAAAAGGCGTTCGAAGAGTCCAAGCACGCCCTGGCCGCCTCCTTCCTCATCGAGCTCGACAACACCATCACCTCGGGCCAGCTCTTCCACCTCACCGCCTCCACCGGCGGCATCAAGCTCAACTGGACCAACAAGCTCAACACCACGGCCGGGCGCGCCTCGTGGAAGCGCGAGACCGTCACCGCCCGCGGCGCCGCGCCCGGCATGGCGCCCACCCACCGCCACCACGCGTCCATCGACCTCTCGACCAAGGTCATCGACGACGAGCACCGGCTCCTCAACGTCGTCGCGCACGAGTTCTGCCACCTCGCCAACTACATGGTCTCGGGCGTCGTCAACAACCCGCACGGCAAGGAGTTCAAGGCGTGGGCGGCGCGGTGCTCGGACGCGTTTGGCGCGTCGCGCGGGATCGAGGTCACGACCAAGCACACGTACGACATTGACTTTAAGTACGTGTGGCAGTGCGAGGCGTGTCCGCTGCTGTATAAGCGGCACTCGAAGAGCATTGATCCGGCGCGGCACCGGTGCGGGGCAGCGCTGTGTAAGGGGGTGTTGAAGCAGATTAAGCCTGTTCCCCGCGGCGGTGGGGTTGGTGGCGGGGGGGAAGGGGAGAAGGCGAAGAAGGGGCCGAGCGAGTATCAGGTGTTTATGAAGGGGGAGATGAAGAGGATCAGGGAGGAGAATCCGGGGAGTCCGCAGAAGGATATTATGAGGATTGTGGCGAGCAGGTGGAAGGAGGAGAGGGAGAGGCGGGTGGGAGAGGCGTCGAGGACACCTACGCCGGGGGTGGACGAGGAGGTGAAAGGGGTGGAGGTCATTACGCTGGATTAGAGGGGGTATTGGCTTTAGGGCTAACGGAGTTTATCATAGAGTAGGAATACCCGGGGGGGTATTGGCTTTAGGGCTAACGGAGTTTGTCATAGAGTAGGAATACCCGGTATGGACTAGACGCTGATTATCTGCGAATATTGTTTATTTTGGGAGTTGGTTGGGTTGGCAGCCAAACAAGACGCTGCATTTCACGATTGAGATTCTGATCGTTCCATTTGCTTTGTTTCGCCTTCCGCAAGGTTCTCTGGATCAAGAGATACCTAACCATCTCTCCAACCCATTCCATAGTGAGATACAATACCCCAATATTCCTCTTCAACCCACCCATTCACTCATCCGCAACATTCATATGATATTCACGAACCGCGCTTCCACCACTAGCACCCCCTCCCTCACCTCAACACCCCCTGTGGGCCCTTAAACCTCGGAAAACAATCCCCAGTCCTTAACATCCAACGAGCTCCAAATACGCGCCGCATACTCCACTGCATCCCCAATCAACTTGCCCTGCTTGCCCAGCTCCAGGTCCACCTCGTCCTCGTCGTACTCGCCCTTGATGTGCGGCACATTGATGGTAATCAGCACGTCCGTCTCCTCCTTCTCCAGGCGCAGCAGCGTCAGGATCAGCGCGGTAAAATCCGGCGCACCGCCTGACGGCCGGTCGTCCTTGGGCTTGTTGGGCGTCTGCGTCGCGATGAGGGTGTAGGCGGGAATGGAGGTGCTGTGTGGGGGGGGAGGGTTAGTTGGGGTTTGGGTTGTATAGGGAGGGGGGTAGGGGGCGTACTCGAGGTGAGAAAACGAGGTCTCGGTCGTGTTCCAGACTTTGACCGTGTCGGCGTCGTCGCCGACGAGTTCTTCGAGGTGCGTGGTGAGCGCGCGGCCGTCGGTCTCGAGGTTGGTGTTGGTCGAGGAGGAGGAGGAGGAGGAGGACTTGGGGCCGACGCGCTCGGTGATGTCGAAGATGATGCTGGTGAAGCCGTCCTTGTCGATGTAGACTTCTTGGTTGTTGGGGACTTGGCGGATTTTGCTGGTGGAAAAGGGGGAGTTAACTCGTGTAGGGCGAGGCTAGGGTTGGGTCTGTACCTGACGTCGGCGAACTTCTCGGGGAGGTCGCAGAGGAGGGCGCCGCCGAAGAGGGGGGTGGTTTTGTAAGTCGTCATGCTGGAGATGCCGGGAGTTTGTCTTTGCGCGGGGTAAAGTTTTGGACGGGGACTCGATGTTGGAGACTTGGTGGGATGCCTTTGGGTGGAAAAGGCGACGGTCAAGACGCCAAACCAACGGATGACTCGAGAAGGCTGTGGTGTGGTTGCTCAGAATGTTTGCGACGAGAGCATGTGGTTTGCGACAAGGCGATGATGTCGACGGCGATGGGGGGCCCAATCACGGTGGGGGAGGGGCAGACTCCAGTGGGAGCCTGGCGGGGACAGCGACGGGTGCCGGGCGCAGTCCATGTCGCCAGACACCGGCTCCAGACTTGGCTCGTGATGCTGGAGCCAGTGAGGTTGCTCTCCTTGTATATTCTTGAATGCCTTGCTGCAGGCGTGCTTTTCCACGGCATCCCCGGAGTCGCGTTGGTGGTACAGAGCTGCCCGTTTTAACCCTAACCCTGCCTGGTTCTCTTCCAGGAGGACAGTACCTACTGATCCAAGGAAATGGGCTTACAAAGAAGACATGAAAAAGCATCGAAAAAGGCCAAGATAATCTCGTAGAGCTCGTCCTGTGAAGAAAAAAAGTAATATGGCCGTTCGATTAGCAGAGACGGTCCAGACCTCTCCCCGCATCCCATCCCTCCGTTCATGATGTACCTCAGCATACCCCGCCTCCGCACGGCGGCGCGTCCCCCCAACCCCAACCCGTCACGGTAGCTCCCCAGCTTCCCCTGATCAATACAGACGTCAAACCACCCCTCTCGTCCACAGCAGCCAAGCACCTCCCCCTTTCGCCAACGCGAATCATCCCAAACCCCGGCCTCCAGCATAGGTGAATGTACAACAGAATGGCCTCTTGCATCTTTTGCAAGATTGTCAAGGGCAAGCTCCCCCTCCTCACCGATCTCGGTCAAGAACCACACAGCTAACAGCTTCCCGAATCCAGGGGAGATCCCCTCCTACAAGCTCTTTGAGAGCGAAAGGACGCTGGCGTTCCTCGACGTCCAGCCCCTGAGCCGCGGGCATGCGGTGCGTTGCCTCTATCACAAATGAACAAAGCCACTTGCTAACCGGATGGGGTTCCGGATAGCTCATCATCCCCAAGCACCACGGCGAGAAGCTGACGGATATCCCTGGCGAGTATCTGACCGAGCTCCTGGTATATATGCCCCTTAACCTGCAGCACCGCATCAGGCCACAGACTGACTCCCTCCCCTCCCAGCCCGTAGCCAAGAAACTCGCCATCGCCACGGGCGCCGTCGAGTACAACATCCTGCAGAACAACGGCAAGGGCGCCCACCAGGAGATCGGACATGTCCACGTGCACATGGTATGGCCGTTCCTCCTTCCAATTGAGTTCTTCAAAAGATAGAGAGCTGACATCCATACGCTCTCCACCAGATCCCCAAACCAAGACCGGAGCAAGGCCTGGGCATCCGCTGGCCGACGCAGCCGACCGAGATGGACAAGCTGAAGGAGCTGCACGAGGAGCTGGTGGCCAAGATGAAAGAGCAGGATGCATGACTGGAAGGGAAGCATATGTTATGACGAACTAGAGCTTGTCGGGCCGGGAGTCGGCCAAGCCTCAATGGAATCCCAAGGTCAACTATTTCGAGATCCGACGGGCACGGGCATTCAAATATATTTGGCTCTTGCAAAGGCTGTGGGTTCAAGACATGGGACAACATGGACGCGGGATGAGGTGTGATGTTATATGTACCTGCTACTGAATAAACCATGCTACCACCCACCCTGCACCCACTGCCCCTTGATATCACCACAAGCAGACCACCAACCCGCCAATGTACACCGCCCCTATATACGGTTCCCAAAGAAACCCATCTACTTTTACCCCTTTCAGTCCAAGTCATCCGCCGACGTCTTAACCTCCGCCGCTTGCACAGGCACCTTCTCCGTCACCGGATCACTAATCCCCACAGCCGCGACCCTGCTCGTCAGCTCCCCCACCGCCTTATCACTGACCTGCTCCTTCGCAGGATAAAAATTGATCTTCCCACCCGGCAACAGCACACCAGTCCTGTCATACACCGACCGCGCGCGGAGGTACGGGTCCATGGTCCAGTACGCCTCCCTGATACTATCCGTGAGCGCAGCGCGGCGCGTCTTGGCCTCGGCGTCGTCGGGCTTTGCGATCCACCGCGCCGTGGACGCCTCAAACTCCTTGACGAGCGCGGCGTGCGCGGCCAGCAGGCGGTCGCGCGTCACGGTGTCGGCCATGGCCGCGTTCTCGCCCGGCACCGGCTCGACGAAGCGGTACTCCCAGTCTTCCTCGCCGTCGAGTTCCTTGGGGATTTGCTTGGCCGAGATGAAGGTTTCCATTTCGCGGACGTTGTTGGTGAAGTGAACTTTGTTGGCCACGACGGGGTCGAGCCAGCCTTTGATGACGCGCCAGATGCCTGGGGGGTGTTAGTGGGGGTTGGGTGGGAAGGGTGGGATAGGGGGGCTTGCCTTGGAACACCCAGGGGCTTTGTGGACAAGGACGGCGCCGAGGGACTCGGGGTAGTTGGCCTCGAAGCACTTAATCATGAACTTGACGGGGGTGTAGTCCTGGGAAGGGGTCAGTGGAGGTTCTGTTGCGCACAGGGGGGGCTTCATACCATGTTTGCCAGAGAGAATCCTGTCATGTCAAAGACAACCGTCTGGTGAGGTGAGTAAGCAAGCGAAAGAGGCATTGGGTCTGGGGACAACGTACCGCCGTATCGACGGGAGGCTGGAGCAGGTGCCGGCACGTCTCAATGACATAGACTGTGTACCTCTCGAGGCTCTCCTCGATCTGCTCGCCCTGCTTGTGCAGGCGGACCCGGACGTAGCAGATGGGGCGCCCGGCCTTGTCGGTGCCATGGATGAAGCTCTTGCCCATGCGCGCCTGCGCCAAAAAGTCGTGCCCAAGTCGTTGCGCCGCGGGGTTGCTGGCGTCCTTCTCGGCGATGGCCGCGGCCTCGTCGCCGCCGCGCATAATGTCGTCGTCAACCTTCATCTCCTGGGCGCGCCAGTTCATGGTGGACACGAGCATGACCAGCGCCTTCTCCACGTCCCACTTGCGCGCGCGGAGGAACCGCAGCAGGAGCGCATCGGGGTGGTCGTGCTTAACCATGCCCCAGATGGCGGCCCGGATCGACTCGGGCGACTGCGTGGCCAGGGTGTCGTGGAAGTGCTTGGTCTGGCCATATTTGTCGTCCTCGTGCTCCTGGCTCAGAACGACGGATGGGGGCGTGCCTGACGAAGCGGATGTTGACTCTGATTCCGAGTCGTCTTTCTTGCCCCGCCTCGAGAACATGGACATCCGGCCCTTCTTGTGCTTGTCCTGCGCCGAAGCCGTTGGTTCCGGAGCGGATGCCAGGACAGGTGCCGCGGCCGGCGTTTCCGCCTCGTCTCCGTCAAAGTGAACGGCGCATACCCGGAAGACGAGTTGCCACAGCTTCCTCAGTTTCTCTTCCTGTTCCGGCGTGAGGTTTCCAGGCCGACCCGGGGCGATTTCCACCGCCATGGCGTCAAGACTGTCGACGGCGCTGCCGGAGTCCGCGAGTCAATCGCTTTGCGTCAAGGTCCTTTGGGCGTCCGTCGTGGAGCGCTCGCTGTTGATGAGATACTCGTCCACACCCCACCAAGCGAAGAGACCAAGGATAACTGTCCAAAGGATAGAGCCGGTTGTCGCAGCCTCCAACAGCGATTGTGGAGGCGAGGTGAACAGACGACGGGTTGTTAGTGAGGTCGGGGTGTTGGTCCTTGTGAGGGAAATGTTGGATAGACGTCCCAATCGAGTTTGTCTTGGTGTATCTTTGAAACGGCGACTGGAGAAGTGCTGGACAAATAAACTGGGGGGACAATTCGAAATCCGCCCGGTGGGTCGCGGCAAGTCGCAGCGACGGGCAAGGAGTTGGATCAAGGATCCCTGGGGCGAGCGAGTTGCAGTGGGACGCAGTCGCGAGAGAGCCAGCGAGGACCGCATATGGATGGCTCGGTAGGGCGCGATGAGTGCGTGGTATAAGGACGGCGACGGCAGCCAAGCGCTATTCCTCCAACGCGGACAATGGACGTCGTCCGTCAACTCCAAGCGGTTTAGAAGGGCTCGGTCTCGGTCACTCGGTACAGCCCCATTAAGCGCCCAATCGCAGGGCGAGCAATCCCGGGTCTTCCGTGTCCGCAGCCGCTGAGAGTTGGTCTTGGTAGGTACAGGAGAGGCCGGGTGCTTGTGTGTGATGACTGCAGGTGGATGTGGGATTGTCACGACCAGAGGTGGTCAACGGCGAGGGACGTCGAGGAGTGGACGGGGGAACAGGTAGTTATCGAGGCCCTGAGATGCTGGTTGGGAATGGGAACCAGCAAGGAGGCCGGGGTGATGAAGTCGATTTCCAGGTTTTGGCGGTCATGTAATGTTAAATGCAAGAACAAAAGGCACGCGACAAAAATGGGACCTGACGCTCTCCTGCAGCAGCGAAATTCCTTCCTTGAAACTTGTCAACCGACCGGAACGGTAGAAGGGGGGGCTCTACAATGAAGTGTACTTAGGCCTCAATGATCTCGAGCCTCTTTCTACCCCTCCCCGGCCCATCATCACGTCAATTGTAAACTTGGGGTCACGAAGAGATGACGCCAGAACCACGTTGGCCCCCTGCCATCGAATGCTGACAGGGCCGTCCATCAGGACTCGGGAGTGCTGGTCTCCAGAGTGCAGTTGACCCTGGAAAGATCAAGAGACTGTTGTCTTGCGAGTACAAGGCTGATGTTCTTGAACTCCAGTTGTCTGTCTCCCAGCGAGACACTGCTGAAGAGTATGCGTAAAAGCAGGAGGAGGAGAGAGAACAAACGCCTTTCCCCCTGGCATCCATCAGCAAGAACTGCCCCTCAATGCCCCTCTCCCCAGAGATAGTGGCCCGTGCACCGTGGAATTCCCATCCAGACCTGGCTGGACAAGACCCAAAGTAAACAAATCGCATCCCACCACACATTCCCATATCAACCGTCACGACCACAACCCACGAGACCATCCATATCCCCGAATACCCCCCGAAATAACCCCCCACCACCACCGACCATGCCCAGCCCGAACCGCGACCCACGCGGCAAACGCGCCCGCTCGACCTCGCGGACGCGCAACTCGCGCCCGACGACGCCCCTGCGCCCCTCATCGCGCTCCTCGTTCCGCGAGTCGGCGCGCGAGAGCGCCTCGGGCGAGGCGCCGTTCCCGCTCGCCACGTTTGAGCCCGCGTTCGCCGAGTTCTCGGACGCCATGGCCGACCTCGAGGCCAACATGATGCACTTCCAGCTCATGCACGAGAGCCTGGCGCGCTTTAGCGAGAGCTTTGCCAGCTTCTTGTATGGGCTGAATATGAATGCGTTTTGTGTGGATTTTCCAGAGGTATGGAGGGTTTGGACAGACATGGTGTTGGGTTGGGGCTGATGATTATAGGGACCGCTGGCCGAGTCGTTCAAGAGGATGAAGTTGCAGGAGGAGGCTGGTGGTGAGTGATGCGGATGACAGGACTGCTTCCGGGGGCTAATTGGCGCTAGGGAGCTCACGAATTCCCGAGAGGATCGAGAGGAACGAGGTGGACACCGATGCTACGTTCATGTTTGTCTCTTCCGGGCCATGGGCTTGCGGCTGCTGGGGTGCTGACGATATGATACAGGACAACCGATACCTCGTTTGTTGAGAACCCGTCTACAGTATCCAGACCGACACCAAAGAAGCCACGGACACCAGCTCCAGCTAGTCGACAATCCCGGGTGCCGCCGCCGGCAGTCAGGGGCAGTTCAAGTTCCTCGAGGGGCGGTCGGGGCGGGGCCGGAGCCGGGGGTACAAGAGGAGCACGGGGGAGTGGTCTGGCCAGACCTAGGGGACGAGGTATCCGGTGAAGAGTTTGGGGAACGGGTCAGCTACTCGCCCAATTTCTGCAGCTGGCTGTCTCTCTGCGGGTACTCTGTACTTGAGCCATTGGGATTCTGGCTTGTTGGACACATGTGCCTGGCGGACTGATGCTGTGAGAACGGAAGCACTTTGCCGCCCCACCCTCTGTTGGGCTAAGTCGAGCGGTCACCTCAATCCTCGCCCGCCGCCTCCTCAAGGTACTCCCGGACTGTCCTCAAGCACGCCTCCTCATCTACACCAATCCAGGGCCCCACGGCGGCGATCGTCTTGTTTCTGGATTTTTGTCCCTGGGTAATCTGCAGGTCCGACTTGGGAAGCTTGAGGACCTAGATCGACAGACATAAGCCACGTTGGATGGAAAGGTGGTCGTCAAGGTTCTCATTTACCTCGCTCAAGACCTTGACAACCGCCTTGTTTGCCTCCCCCTCCCGCGCCTGGGCCGAGACGCAAATCTCGACGGCGTCTTCTCTGATCGATGTCACACCCTCTCGGGACTTGCTGGCGCCTGGTTTGACGCTGCAGTTGATGAAGAGGGTGGGGTGGGATGACTTTTTGGTGGCGGCGACATACCAGACGGCTTTGTTGAAGGACATGATGGCCGAGTTTTCATGGGTGATATAGAGTTGCCTGTGAGAGGAATTGTCGGGGAACCCTTTGCTCGTCGACACGATATTCGTTCCAGGTGGTGATACTGTCAGATCTTGGGATTTGGAAGTGGTTTTGGCGGGGTTAGGGTCGTCTCTTTTGCCCAGGACGAACAATCACTTCACGGCACCTCTAAACCCAATTGACTTGGAAGAATACGCCGAAGGGAAACAGATTTTGATCCCATCCACATTGTTAAGCCCATTACAAAGTTTAAGCATAAGTTGAAATGTCAGACGGCTATCTGAGGCTGCGTGATCCCAAGACAGGGGTTCAACGTGGTGATGTCATCTGAAACTGCCCGCCCGCGGAACGGAGCTTGGGGGACGGGACCTGCAGCGGTGAAGCTCAGCTCGAGTCCCTTCCCCTCCGCCCCAAGCTCCGACCTCCAACCACCAAGCTCCCACGACTCGACACACACAACACCACCAATCCCCCACCCCCCCAAACAGCCACCATGTCCGCCACCTTCCTCCGCCGCGCCGCCCCGCGCCTCCTCGCCCCGGCCCAGCGCACCGCCGCCTTCCACACGACCCGCGCGGCCTTCATCAAGGTCGGCGACCCGCTCCCCGGCCTCGCCGTGCTGCACGAGGGCTCGCCGGGCAACACGGTCAACCTGGCCGAGGACGCGGCGACGCGCAACAAGATGATCATCCTGGGCGTGCCGGCGGCGTTTTCGCCGGGTTGCTCGGCCAAGCACATCCCGAGCTTTATCCAGCACCCCAAGACCAAGGAGTGGGATGAGGTGGCGGTCATTTCGGTGAATGATGCGTTTGTGTGAGTTGGTTAAGTGTGTAGGGGTGTTAGCGGGGTTTTGCTGACGGGGGGGGGGTGTAGGATGAAGGCATGGGGTGAGACGTTGGATCCTACTGGGGAGTTGGGGGTGAGTATTTCCTGCTGCTCTGTTGGGGGGTGAGTGGTTGCTGATGCGGTCTGTGACAGATTCGATTCCTCGCCGACCCTACCGGACAGTACACCAAGGCGCTCGACATGGCGTTTGACGGGTCAGCCATCTTTGGCGGTGATCGGTCGAAGCGGTACACCCTGCTGGTCGAGGGCGGCAAGGTCACGTCGGTCAATGTCGAGCCGGATAACACGGGCACCAATGTCTCGCTGGCGGACAAGGTGTTGGGTTAAGGGGAAAGAGTTGGAGTTGACCTGGGGAGGTGGCATGTATAGAGCCTTGTGAACCAAAACAACAGAGTGGACGAGAGCGTCCATGTTTTCGTGTCAAATCATTGCGTCTTGATGTCTTTCTACCCAACCGCAGGCTGAAATACCCGCTTGCCCAAGATACCCAAACAAGGCGCCTCCCTGAACATGATGAAAATCGTCCCTCCCATATTTTGAATTACCCCCTACCCCCTGAGCACCCACAACCCAATTTAAAGCATGGGCTTGAGGTCCTCAGCTACGGTAAATGTCGCCTCGGTCTTGCTCTTGATCTCCTCGACGGTCACGCCGTCAGCAATCTCCACGAGGGTAAGGCCCTTGGCAAAGTCGACATCAAACACACCCTACTCCTGTTAGCAATGTGCTCTCCTAGCCGTCAGAAGCAACTCACCAGCTCGGTAATAATCCTCGACACACACGCCTTGCCCGTCAGCGGGAACGCGCACTGCTTGACAATCTTGGCATTCCCCTTCTTGTCCGTGTGCTCCATCGTCACCACCACCTTTGTCTTGGCCGGGTTGCTGACGAGGTCCATCGCGCCGCCGAACCCCTTGACCTTGCCCGGCAGCATCCAGTTGGCCAGATCACCACTGGCGCTCACCTGCATCGCCCCCAGGATGGTCAGGTCAATGCGCCCGCTGCGGATCATGCCAAAGCTCTCCTCGCTGCCAAACACGGCGGCGCCCGCCTGCAGCGTGACCGTCTCCTTGCCGGCGTTGATCAGATCCGCGTCCTCGGCGCCCTTGCGCGGGTACGGCCCCAGCCCGAGGATGCCGTTCTCGCTCTGCAACTGGACCTCGACGTCGGCGCCCACGAAGCCCGGCGCCAGCATGGGCATGCCGATGCCCAGGTTGGCGTACATGCCGTTCTTGAACTCCTTGGCCGCGCGCCGCACGATGCGCTCGCGCTTGGCCGCCGTGTCGCCCGTGCCCAGCGCCTTCTTGGCCTCGGGGTCCGACTCGTCCTTGGCCCACGTGCGCTTCTCAATGTTCTTGGCCGCGGTGCTCTGGATCACGCGCGTCACGTAGATCCCCGGGAGGTGGACCGCCTCGGGCGAGATCTCGCCCGGCTCGACAATGTGCTCGGCCTCGACGACCGTAACCTTTGCGTTGCGGCCCATGGCGCCGTTGAAGTTGTGCGCCGCCAGGCGGAACTGGCAGTTGCCGAGGCGGTCGGCCTTGTAGGCCTTGACGAACGCGTAGTCGCCCTTGATGCTGTGCTCGAGCAGGTAACTCTTGCCGTCAAACACCTTGACATCCTTGGGGTACGAGAACTCGGCGGGCGCGCCGGTGGCCGTGTTGCGCAGCGGCAGCTCGCCCGTCTGCACGACGGTGCCGAAGCCGGCGGGGGTGTAAAACGCCGGGATGCCCTTGCCGCCGGCCGCGCACCGCTCGGCGAGCGTGCCCTGCGGCGTCAGCTCCAGCTCCACCTCGCCCGTCAGGTACATGGACTCGAACGTCTTGTTCTCGCCAATGTACGACGCGATCATCTTGCGGATCTGCTTGGACCGGAGGAGCTTGCCGAGCCCCGAGTCGTCGGTGCCCGCGTTGTTGGACACGGCCGTCAGCCCCTTGATCTCGGGCTTGGCGAGCACCTCGTCGATGAGCGTGTCGGGCACGCCGCAGAGGCCGAAGCCGCCGCACAGGAGGGTCGAGTTGGGCTTCATGTCGGCGAGCGCGGCCGACGCCGAGGGGTACACCTTGTTGATCTCGCCGCGCCGCGACGTCGCCGAGAAGGCGCGGGCAAAGAGGGCCGCATGCTGCCGGGGGAGGGGTCAGCGGGAAGGCAAGTCCATGGCACTCGGGAGACTCACGTTGGAGCCGTACTTTGCGTAGGCCCTCAGTGTCCTCATGCGCAGCGCTGTGGACGGCATCTCGGCGGTTTGTGTGTGTTGACTCGGGGAGCTAGTTTCCGGGGGAGAGCGGGTATTCGAGGGACAAGGACAGGGGAGGAGAAGAAGACGGGAGGCTCGGCGATTGGGGATGACCACCGAAACCAGGGGGGAACCAAAACAGGGGAACAAAATAAAAATAATACAGGAAAGAGAGGAGGCACAGGGCATCAATTCATATTGTTTTCTTGGGGTCGTCGCCGAGCAATGTCCTGGATTTTAGTCACAGCCGTGCTCGGCCAACTGCAATGCCGGTCTTGTCCCGAAGCCGTCTCCGCCTTCGGAAAGGCTGCTCGGCAGAAGAGGGGCGATGGCGCTATAATTCCCCGCCATTTCAGGGGCCTCTGGGTCGTTCCGGGGTGGTGCTCGGAAAGTCGCGGGGAAGTTGGAGGCATCCAAGGTCACGGGCTGGTGTCCTCGACGGTGGCAGGAGGGCAGTTGTGGTGGTACGCAGACGGTGCTTGCTGTCACCGTTTTTGTGTATTTCCACCCAAGCCAGCCTGAAGGAGCTGTTTTGACCACGGCCTTCGACCCACCGACGAAGCTGGTCGGGATCGGACTCGGTGGGCGCAAAGCCTTGGTCCATTCCCGGTACTCCGCCTGGCAGCCGGGACACCTGCCGGCCAAGCTCCCCACGGGGAATCATAGGTCTTTTGCCATGCGCACGTGGACAACCTCACTCGAGCCGTTCACCCAACGTCAAAACCAGGACACCATTCTCAATGTTATGTGTATCATGAATTGCTAGGTCAGCCAACCGCTGGCTGAGAATAAAACGCTAAAAATCATCCTCCCGGTCTTCTCATCATGACATAACCCCGTCCCAGCCAGGGAGCACGTAAACACCAGCGCCCCAAAATAACTCCTGCCATGTGTGTGTCCGCTCTATGCACCCATATGCACCCCATCCGCCCGGCTTCCCGTCATACCATGCACTAGACAAATGTCTGTGAATGTTGGAGGGAGACTCGGCACCCAAAGACCAAAAGAGAGGCGCCTCTGCGCGGAAAACCCGTTACCAAAAGACCTCTACGTCGAAAATGCGCTCGCCTCTCTTCTACCTAGGCAGGCAAGTTGCGAAGCAGCAAATGCACCCTTGTGGTGCAGCAAATCTAGGCTCGATTGCTAGGCCCACTGCTGGATGCCGCCCCGGTGAGCTCCACGTTAAAGGTCCACCGTCCTGCCTTCTGTCAGATGCGTATAACATGGCGACGTTGGGGGGTGGGAACTAACCGTCTGCCAGATTCTGCGCCGTGTCCTCGAGCAGGATGATGCGCCTCTTGTTGCAGTACGATGTCTTGTCCATGAGCTCCACCTTGAGTTTGGCGTCGGCAAGCTCCGTCACAGGTCGCTCAAACATGGCCGAAAGGTTTTCGACCGCCATCTCCAAGTCCTTTTGGTTGTCCTCAAAGATCTCCGTCAGGTTGTTGCGGGCCAGGTAAAAGGCAAAGGCATAGGTCCACATCAGGGTCGTTCGGCATGTCTGCAGCGCCTGCGATGCCGCGTTAAGGTACTGAACCTCAATCCACGACATGCCTGACTCCTTCTGGAGCTGCACCATTTTCTTCTCCGTCTTTTGGTAGATGTTCTTGTCGAGTCGCGCCGACTGCTCGTGGTTGGCGTAGCGGTTGTAGTAGTGCAAATAACGGTCTAGCGACACCCGCGACTTAGCCTGCGCATCTCTGGCGTCCAAGCCGCTCTTCTCCTCGAACCGGTTGCAGTTGTACCAGCTTGTGCCATGCTCGGACCACAACCCCATGCACATCCAGCAAAACTCATGCTTGCACTTCCTGCATGTCATGTGGTTGCAACCTCCGTTCTTCTCGATGGTACTGCCACATCTCGGGCATTCCTTGGTGTTTGCTGAAATCCAGTTGGCGGTTTCCGAGTCGTCGGCACACTTCTTGAGCCACCTCTTCACCAGCTCGCAGGGGGCCGGTTGGTGGTCGTTGAGGATGCAGCCGAAGCAGAAACGGTGACTGCAGAGGCACGAGACTGTCGGCACTATTTTGTCGAGGTCCTTCTTCTTGACGCCGCACTCGATGGCGTTCGGGCAATCGGGCGCGGGGCACCATTTCAGCGTGTCCTTGTCCTCGACATAGGTCCGGTTGAGAAGCTCGTGGTAGCGTGCCGTAAGCTCCGGCGTTACGAGAAGGTCAAGCGATCGCGCGTCGATGATGAGATTGCAGCCATCTGAGGGGCACTGGATGCGGGCCGCCTCGCCCTCCTCCTTGATCTTTTGGGCCAAGTAGTGTCGGTAGCAGTCGACGCAGTACCTGTGACCACACTTGATCGCAAAAGACTCGAGTCCTTCGCCATCTTCGCAGCAAATGTCGCACATGAACCCTGGTATGACCTCCAGCTTGGGGAGGCTGGCGGGCTCGAGCGCAAGGCCGGACGCTTCCAGGACCTGGCGGGGGCGATCCATGTAGTCCTCAATAAGGCGCTCCTTATTCCACCTAAAGTGGCGGAGCAGGATCGCCGCCTCGCCCTTGGGAATGTCGAGAATCATATTGACCTCATTCACAAGCTCGTCCTGCTGTCTCTGGATATCCGCCGGCTCGTACACCTTGAATGGGATATCATAGGCGACTTTCTTCTTTTGGCCAAAGTCTTTGGATATTCCTAGGTCGGGGTCGGGTTCGTCAAAGTCGTCAAAGTCTGGAATATGTCAGCAAATGGACATGGCGACAGCGGGGCAGGGGAGAGGAGGAAAAAGTACTGACCCTCGCCACCAGACATGTCCTCATTCTCGCTGTCGTCGGGAAGGATGTCGTCTTCGCTAGAGACGGCCGACATGAAGTCTTCGTCTGAATCCATTCCGTTGGATGTGCTTGTGAGGGGGGTGGGCGGTGCTGCTTCAGGGCCGGCTGAGGCGATGATCCTCTTGTTAGGGAGAGCGGAGGTTAAGGATATCGTCGCCTCAGCGGCTTTCCGCTTTCGGGTGGTGGGTGGAATGGTGCCGGTTTATAGGGGTGAAGGGGGAGCGAGAGTCACCGGCCACTGTGCCGTTGGAATGTGCAGTCGCCAAGGGACAGGCGCAGTGACGTTGGCGTTGATGCTGGTCGACCGGAAAGTACGGATGACTCGACGGTGGGGAGTGAGATCGGGCGCGGGGTTGGCCGGAGAAAGTTTGAGATGCGAGATGCGAGGCTCGACTGGATGTGAATGACAGCTCGAGCGCTGGGCTGACACGGCGCAAGGAGGGGCTCTTTGACAGCGGTCTGATGGGGAATCTTGGCTCGAGGCAACAAGGAGAGGCGCGAAAAGACGATTCAGCCCGAGCGAAAGGAAGAAGCGTTGTGGCTGGCGTGGTAGAAGGGGGGAGGTTGAGGCGAGAGTGAAGTGGAAGTGCTGAGGGAGGGCGAACGGGCACGGGAGGGTGGAGTTGGTCAGGTGAAGGCGAACTGAGCGCGAAGGGCGAACCAAACGACGGCCAGTGCAGGAGGGAGCTGCGATGCAATGCCACCTCCCATCTGTGCCAGCCCGAGAACCTGATTATCTAATGTTCCAGGAGTCATTCGGTCATCCCGGCCGTGCCAGAGGCCCTTCACCCTTGTAACAAGGGACCCACAGGGCTGTCTCCGCGCCACAGCAGGCAGCCAGAAATGCCCCACAATTTCCACGATCGCCTCCCGAATGTTGGAGAGCAAACTTGCTCCACAAATATCTCGGGCTCAACCACGGCACCACCACTACAACCAGCGACCGAGCCCCAGCTCTGCATCACGACCAATACCCAACTCTTCTCAAGCTTGCCGAGCTTGCCTTTGGGAGCTGTGTCCACAAACCGCCAGACACACCAATTCTTTCTTCCCGACGCCCTTTCAGAACCCCATCTCGACCCGATTCGGCGCGTCGCCATCAACACTCCCGCCATGGGATCCGAGTACTCGGATAGAGATCGCGGATCAAGCAGGAAAGAATACGACAATGATCCAGCCGATGAGGTCCGTGGCGAACGCGTGAAGCGCTCTAGGGAAGACCGCTCGGAGAGACATCATCCTCGCCGCCGGTCGAGAGAAAGGGAAACGCGTCGCAGGTCGAGGTCGCCAGATTCGAGACACCGCCGATCGCGGTCGAGGGACAGGGAAAGACGCGGGGAAAAGGAGAGAGGCGCAGAGCCTCGTGAGCCTAGGGACAACGCTACTGGTCGTGGAGACCGCGGGGACGGACCCGAGGGGCGACGAGACGAGAAACGGCCTCGTCGGGAGAAAGACCGGGAGTCTGGCTACGGGGCCGGGGAACGGGACCGGGACAACCAAAGGCGGCGCAGCCCAGAGGGCCAAAATTCTCGGAGAATCGCCGGGCCAGAGGCTGACAGCAGACAAGCCGTCGTCAAGCGATCTGGACCTCTTCCCTCTCAAGGCGACGCTTTTGCCGTTACCAGTGGGCTCGAGTCCGAGAAACCTGTCGAGAAACCCAATTTTAGGGCCACCGGAGTGCTCGCGGCGGCCTCCAACACCGTCACCCAATCCAACGGAAGCACCGTCGTGCTCAAGTACCACGAGCCTCCCGAGGCGCGGAAGCCATCGCCACGCGACGTCTGGAAGATGTTTGTGTTCAAAGGCGCCGACATCATCGACACGATTGAACTCAGCACACGGAGCTGCTGGCTCATCGGTAGAGACTCGGCCGTCGTGGACCTCCCGGCCGAGCACCCGAGCATCAGCAAGCAGCACGCCGTCATACAGTTTCGATATATCGAGAAGCGTAACGAATACGGCGACAAAATTGGGCGCGTGAAACCGTACCTCATCGACCTTGAGAGCGCCAATGGGACGATGCTCAACAACGACAAGGTGCCCGACAGTCGATACTTGGAACTGAAGAACAAGGACATGATTCAGTTTGGCTCGAGTACCCGGGAGTACGTTCTCATGCTTGCGGCTCGAGACTGATGTGCCACGAAGGGTAGATGCCGACTTTGTAGACAACACTATCCATTTGCGAATATCGATCCGATCATCCCTAGACCACAAATGCATCTGTGGTGTATCCACTTGGACCTGGTCCCTCGCAAATATAGCGATCTCTGGGAATCCATTAGACCATGCGCGCCGCCATGGTGCACAGGCTGGTCACCAACTTCAGTTTGCTTGTTTGTGGGACATGGCATACCTCTGACGACGTGCCATCAACCTCAGTCTCGACATTTGACAACGCTGGCGGCCGCATATCCTAGGGTAGGATCAACATGCCATTGACCGAGCGAGTCACACTGACGTATCCCCTTGCGCCATGACAGCTTCACGGTCTATCAACAGTTGTCAGCAACAGTTTGCCTGGAGATGGCAGTTTACCGCACTGTTATTACGACACCCGTCTGAAGTTGACAGGACAGTCGTGCAACACTTTGGACAACCGAGGCACGAGGCTCACTTATTTGTCTTGTCTCGCTACACATGTGCTATTGACTCTTCTCAAATTACCGCGTAATCCTCAGCTTGGATATCCTCTTACTGCTAGGATTCGGCCCCGCGAGGCTGTCAGCAAAGGTCCGCTGAGGTCCGGACGGATACAGCCGCCCAGCGTCATCAGGTTGCAGCGCTGTCCTGCTCCGCCTTGGCGTCCCCGCCGGGCAAGATGGTGTCGGTGCGGAACCGGCCCAGGAACCAACCCAGATGCTCGCCAGGCGCTGACTCTTGACACACACCGACGACGAGGCTTCAACAATCTGTGCAACAGGGTGTAGTCTCTACCAGTGCTGGGTGCGCCGCTGCCCGGAACATTTTCCTTTGGCCGCTGCCGGCCTCCGGCCCTGCAAGCGGTCCGGCCCAGCACAAATGGGTGTGCCATTTCAAGAAGGGAATGGCGAGCAACTCGTTTGGATCTCTGATTATCTGAAACACAGTTTGATCCTGTTTGTACTGCTCGGTGGTAGAAGGCCCTGATGGAGGGCACCATAAAGTTTGCCAGGCTTGGGTGGTGGCTCAGCTGCCACTTTTGGTCATCCAAAGGGTCGGCCTCGTGACAAGACACTCCCGCCTGGATGTCTGTCCCCGTCAGTTCAACAGCTCTACCAAGGGACTCGCCTCAGCAAACCGCATTTTCTCTTGACGTCGAGGTCCGATGATGGACTTCCGCCCGACCTGCCTGCTACCAAATCCAACCAAGGCCGTAAAGGGGAGCTACCACACTGATCACGTTGCACCTCTCTCTCGGGGTTCTGACATGGAAAAGCGTCCATTTCTACCTTGTGCGTACAGCCTCAGCCGACCGATCCTATGCGCAGCATTGCCCGGCCGCCGTGTAGGTGGCGGTCTCACGTCGTCTGCATCAGTGTATAAGGGCAAAACAAATACCGGCTGTTGAACTTGCCGTGTCCTACAAGTCCTCCACACCTGGCCGTCCTGGACGGTTGGCAATATCCCATCTTGTTTATGGCCCCTGTGGACAGAGAAGGCGTGCCCCTGAGAAAGCATGGTGTGTATTCACTTTCGTATTTTGCCTTGACACACCGACATGCCTTGAAGGCCTGTGAACTGACACAATCTGATATTCAGGGGTCCATCAACAAAACCGTAGCTCGCTTTGAGATTACAGCAGTATACCACCACCCAGAGGCAAAAGCTGACATTGTGCTCGTCCACGGCCTCAACGGAAACCCCGTACGAACCTGGACAGCCAAGAATGGTGTCTACTGGCCCACGGACTTGTTGCCAACATCGTTGAAGAGCGAGCATGCCAACATCCTCGTGTATGGATACAATGCCGACGTCTTCACCAACACCAAAACAGCGTCGAGTCCCAGCGACAACTTCATCCATATGCACGCCCAGAGCTTGATAACCTCCCTCACCCAGTACCGCAGAAGCGAGGGCACCGACAAACTTCCCATCATCTGGGTTGCTCACAGCCTAGGCGGAATCGTCACCAAGCGGGCACTGCTGTACTCCAACGACGTTCGCGCTCATCACCATGAAGACTTTCGCTCCATCTTTGTATCCAGCTACGCCATCATCTTCTTGGGAACCCCGCACAACGGCTCGAACCTGGCAAGCTGGGGGCGCATGGTACAGTACATGTCGGACGTGGTTATCCCCCGCCGCTTCTACGAGACCGAGTCCATCCTCCTCAAGGCGCTCAAAAAGGACAACGAGACGCTCCAGTCTATCAACAACCATTTCTTGGACATTTATCAGCGGTTCAGGATTCACATGGTCCATGAGAACCATACCACGGACATCAAGGGGGCCAAGTACGAATCCCCTCCCCCGTGCGATGCTATCGACGCTGACATTTCCAGGGTCTATGTCGTGGATGCGGCCTCTGCAAGTCCACAATTACCGGGTGTGACTTATTATGGAATCGAAGCTACGCACTCTGGCATGGCCAAGTTTGACGGCGAGAATGCCCCGGGATACAGAAATGTGTCGACTGCCATCCGGGAGTGGATTGCCGAGTCAATCGGTGTCATCAAGCTGCGATGGGAAGTTGAGGAGGAAGACCGACGGCTCCGAGCAAGCCTTGAGAGCTATGAGCGTATACGCGCATATGTGAGCAGCCTCTGCTACCAACGGTATCTTCTCTAACATCGTTGACACTCACAAAGAATCACCCACTTCCCTCGATGCAGAATCAGGGGCTTGGTAGTTTCCAAAGCCAACCAAGGCTAAGTGAGTCTCCGTTTCCCACCCTTAATCAAAAAAATGTCGAGCTCGGCCGGGGTTGAGAAAATCAGCGAGATGCCGCTGCTGGCCTTTAAATCCTACCCAAGGGACATGTGCTAACTCCTCCTAGTCGAGGAAATTAGCGAGAGCGGCACTCTCGAGATTATCTTGCCCATGAAACCCCCAGCGGTGGCTTCAACCCACGTCTCGTCAGCTGCTCTGACTCGACAAGCCGATCACACTTCAACTCAACCCCTTTACCTCGAAGGCCCACCGACAAGAGTCAACTCATTCCCAAAAGACAGCATGCGAAGAAACTCGGTCAGGCAGGCGGACGAGCCTCTTTTCATCCACCCCGAAAGATTTCGACCCAACTCATTCTTCATCGGCCGCGAGGATGAGCTGAGGGGGCTCCACGAGATGCTCATGGAGGGAAAACGACGGTCAGAGGGAACGTCGGCGGTCCTCATCCAATGTCTTCCCGGCGGAGGCAAGACGCACCTCGCGCGGCAGTATGTGTTCCAGCACAAGGACGACTACCCCGGCGGCATCTACTGGGTCCGGGCCAAGTCCAAGCGCGAGATGGAGTACTGGTACTGGCGAATCGCAAAGAATGAAGCCCTCAGGGGCTTGGTCGAGTATCGTGATGTGGAAGAGCTCCGGGACCCCAAGCGAATTGTCGCCATTGTGCGCAAATGGCTGAACTCGCAGACGGGCTGGCTTATGGTCCTCGATGGGGTACAGTTCGACACACCCGGACTCCATGAGTTCATCCCGGACGCCCGGAACACCAGTCTCATTTATACGTCGACGGAACGTAGCGTGACGGGCGACCCGTGCTTCGACAACCCGCAAGTGATGCTCTTGGGTCAGCTGACGGCCAGGCAGGCACAGGAACTGTTGCTCCTAGAGATGGACAAGAGGCCCCCCTGGAGCCAAGACGATCAGGTCCACGCTTTGGAGCTCGTCCAACTGATGGGACGGCTGCCTCTCATGATACACGTAGCTGCCCAGCATCTGAAGGCGACCAGAGAACCGCTATCGCGATACCTAAAATCATACCGGAGCAGACCAAAGGCAGGCGGCTTGCCAACCTACCGGGCAGTCCGGGAGCAGCTGGAGCATCGAGGGGAAAATGCGGCACTGAACCTGATCTCGATCCTGGTGTTTTACGATCAGCACATACCCGTCGAGATGATCTCCCTCGGGCTCTCCGCCCTGGACAAGATCACGCCCATCAAGTCGTACGACGCCTCGCACAGAAAGATAAACCTCAACAACACCATCATGACGCTCATCAAGTTCGCCCTGCTCGAACGGACCGAGAGCGACGAAGAATCGCCTTCCAGTTCCCGCAGCTCCAAAAAGAGCCTCGAAAAACACCCCGACCATCTCGACCTCCTCCGCATCCACAGCGTGGTGCAGGCCTTCATCATCGACACGCTCCACGAGGAAAAGAGTCTCAACTTTTGGCTCGAGCGGGCGACCGCCATATGGTGTCGATCGTACGACGAAGCCGACAGGCGTATCCACGACAACCCCCGGGTTGGCCTCCCCGATGACTTTCGCCGGTTCTCCATCCACGGCGCAAAGCTGTTGTACCATCTGGAGCGCTTCGAGAAGCGGTATGCCGGACTGTCGACCCACGCCCGACCTGAGGTGCAGGCGCGGCTGGACAGGATGCAAGGCCAGATCGAGCAGCTATCGCGAACCATCCAGGCCAAGATTGTCAGCGGATCGTGGAAGGAACACCCTGCTTCTGTCTTTGACCGCTCTAGCAGCATGTCCGAGACAGACTCGGTGGCCACTCCGTGTGACCGACACAGCGAAGGCGGCTGGGACCCCTTTTTTGCGAGCGATGGCGAGACGCCAGATCCGATGCATCCGTCTGCGTTCTTTGACCCGACGCTCCCACAGACTCCAACGGAGTGGCTGGTCCCGTATCCCACCAATATACTCATGCCATCGGCCCCAGAGGTTCGAGATGAGGACGAAGAAACAGTCGTCGTGCCGCCAACATGGATCTCGTCGGCCAGCTTCCGTCAGAAGCGACCCCTTTCCACATCTCCGTCGATCGACCACGGTTCACAGCGGGAGCATGATGACTGGTACGACGGCATCCCGCACCATAGGGTCACTCACCGAGACAAGCCCCGGCGCCCCGACCGTGCAGGCTGGAGGGACATGACCATCAGCGATCCTCGGGTCAGTATCAGCCAGGATCTCGCCCGAGGCGCGCTTTCGACCCAGAGGATGGAGTCGCGCTCGCCGAGCAGAAACAGAGTCACCGCGCGTAGTGACGCCGAGATGGAGCTCAACAAGATCCGCCAGGCGCTTCCCACACCACGGACAGATCCCACCGCAGGCTCGGCGCCCCTGAACCCAACCCGACCGGAATATCTCCTCGGGAGAAACAGCTACTCCAAGGTCTTGGCACAGAAAGCCCCCGACGCGGAGCTCGCCGTCACCCCCGTGCCGTTCACCAGCGGCCTCGCCCAAATCATCTCGTCCCCCAAGAGCTGGACGGCCGCCACCGTGAAACGACTGAAGCGTGACGTCCTTCCGTCGCGGTCGCTCGTCCAGGCCACCTCCCCCGTTGTCTCTCTGCACGAGGAAGGGGCGATCGTCCCTCCCCGTCCCATCTTTGCAGGAAGCCGCACCGCCAGTCCCAGCCCGGTCAGCCAAACCTCTCCGTCCCATTTCCCTCTTCCCCGCCAGGACACCCAACACCGCCCTCCCAGCCTGGCCCGCCTCGCCTCTTCTACCACCTCCAACGACCCCCTCTCCTTTTCTCATCCCGCCCTCCACACCACGGCCCCCCCGCCCATCCGGACCGCATCCCGCCCCACATACCCGGGCACTTCCCCTCCGCAACCACTCCCAGGCTCGTCCCGCCCGCGCCCGCTCTCCCCCTCCCCCCTCGTCGCATCGACGGCTTCCAGCCCCGACCCCCGCCTTCTCCCGTCTTCTCCAAACCATGGGGGTAGCCGTCGTCGTCGTCCGCCGTCCTACACAGACACGGAGCCCTCCACTGGACGAGAAGGGGAGACGAGGTACGCACAGTGGGAGGGCTGCGGCACGGTGGCGTGGGGGGGAGGGGTAGAGGCTCGATGAGGTTGGGGCGCGAGGAAGAGGAGGGGAGGAGGGTCAAGTCTTTGAGTCCGACGCGGTTGGGGACGGGGGGAGGGATTAAGGTGGGCGGGGGGGTTGTTGCTTTTGGAGGGGCAAGTGGGGGGAGTGGGGAGCGGGTTGTTGGGTTGGGAATCGAGGGAGGAGGGAGCGATGTGGGGAGAGGGGGGGAGTGAGCGTGCCTTCCTTGTCTCTTTTTCTTTTGTTCCATTTGTAATCGTTTCGTATTGTTCTGGTATATTTGGTAGGATGTAGTCCATGTTGAGAGATGTCATGGCAGGGTGTGCAATATGGTGGCGTAGGATGGAGTTTTGTGTCTTTTTTTTCTAGAGTATCTGAAACTTGAGCGGGACGGAATCATTGCATATAGTCAGGCAGCATAGGGGTAATACATGTGCTTAACAGGAAGCATACATGGAAATACAACCCTTGAATAGCCCGTACAGGGGGATTCACCACTCCCAAGACAAGACAAACTCACTCCCAAAATCACCAAAGGACGAATCTAGCAAACGTCTCACCAAACACCCAATCTTTTGCATCAACCAAAGCGCTAGATAGAGTCGAGTCTCCTTGTAACACCTGTTCCGTCCCATCACATCAACCCATCCCTTCCCACCTATCTACCCACCTTCCAACCCCCCTACGCAAGCGTAAACTCTGGAATCTCGCCCATCTCATTCGTCTGCTTGCCCGCGACCTTGTACCCCACCCGCCATCGCAGCTTGATGGTCTGGACCTTTTCGCTCTTGTTGCCGGTCCGCCAGACGCTCATGGCCTGCGTGACACCGGCGCTCTGCTTGGGCGCCAGGGCTCGGCCTGTTTGTGGTTGGAGCTGGAGCTCGTAGCCCTGCGCATCGCACTGTTAGCCCACGTCCGTCTCAGAATGGGAGTGGGACAAACCTTTGTTACAGCAAGCTGGAAGTGCAGCTCCGACACGGGCTGCGCCGTGTTATTGGTAAAGGTAAAGACCATGTTGATCGACGGGTCGCTGTCGGCTTTTCGGTTGGCAATCATGTCGATCTTGAGCGTCGTGTTGCTGACAGTCGCGCGGTATTCCCTGGGAAGCGCCGGGGCTGTCTCTGGCGGGAGCGCCGAGGAAAAGGACCATTCGTCGTCGTCGTTGGTCGCGGCGGCCGGTGCGGGCGCGGGCGAAGGGGCAGAGGTCGAGAGGGAACTGAGGGCCGCAAAGGGGTCCTGGGCGACAGGTTTTGTGGGAGGCGGCGAGAAGGCGGACCGCGAGGCGGCGGGTGGCTGAGGGGTGGTGGATTTGGATCCGGGCGCCGAGGTGAAGGACGCGAACTGGGAAAAGGAGTTGCCAGGGGGCGGCGTGGGCGTGGCGACAGGTCCCTTGGCGGTGTTGCTCTGCGTCACGGAAGAGAGCAGCGGTCCTCCTGGGATATCTGGAATGGTGTTAGCGGTTGCGCACACGAACAGAGCTGGCGAGGACGAACTTGTGTTGGCACCAAACCCGAGCGAGATGCCGCCCCCCTGGCCAAAGCTTCCCTCGCCCCCCAACGACAACCCGAGGAGGTCATTTTCCAAGCTGTTGTTGGACGCTGCCTGCTGTCCGGCCGAACTGGAGCCATTGGCGTCAGCCTCGGCGTCGAGGTCAATCAGCGACAGCTCGTTGGCAGCGGGGGCCTTGCTGCTGCTGGGCGTCGCCTGGAAGGGTTGGCCGGCAGCAATCTTGTGGGCGCCCTCGACATCGCCCTTCTTCAGGAGCTTGTACCGCTCCACGGTCCGGTGTATGCTGTCGTTGATCTCGAGGAGCTTGGCGACGGCTTCGTGGTCCTCCGACTCCTCCTCGCACATCTTCTGGATCTTGGGCTGGGCACTCGACAAGGCGGCGGCCAGCTCGGAAAAGACGTCCCCGTCGACCATCTTGTCGCCGGGCTGGAATTGCGCCAGCCTCTCCTCCAGCAGCCTGGCTTTTTGCTGAATCTTTCCCACGTCCTCGGCGGCCTTTGCGCGATAATCGACCTTGGAGCGGGTATCGTAGCCGGCCATGACCTTCATGAGCTTGTTGGCCTCGCGGAGGTCCTCGGGGGTGCCCCTTCGGATGAGCTCCTGAAGTTTGGCCGATTGTGCCTCACGCTCCTCCTCCTCCATTTCCTCGGCCGATTTGAGATTCTGTAGAGCATCACGTCAGTCATGAATGTGCGCATGCTGTCATGGGAAACGCACATCACTCGGATTCAGCACGGCGGCGTCCTCGCGCCGGACCTCGGGAAAGGTGTAGCCCTTGTAGCTCAGCAGACGGTGCATGTCGCGGATGAAGCCCAGGTCCTCCCGGTACCGGCTCGTCTCGCAGATGGTGCCGCGCCATTCCTCAATGGCCTCGAGGATCTTGAGCTGCACACGGGAGGCGCGGATGGGCGGCCGTTCGGGGAAGCGGCGCACGAGCTCGTTGAGGAACTCCTTGGTGCTGATCTGCAGATGGAAGGGATAGCCGCAGTTCTTGACGCAGATGTCGAGCAGGGCGAGGGCCAGCAGCGAGACGTTGGGGTTGCGGTGGTTGATCAGGTTGACGATGGCCATGGCGGCCTCGCGCGGGGCCGACCCCTTCTTGGCGTTGATGGTGTCGGCAATCTCGAGGCAGAGGGCGAGGTTGGGCTCGTAGTTCTCGGGGCTGCAGGCCTGCTGGATGTATCGCTGGAGCTGGGACGGCGCCGGATAGCCCAGCTCCGTCCACCGGTCCCGCGCGGCGAACCGCGCAGAGGCGGCCTCCATCGTGGTCGCCGTCGACTTGTCGGGGGAGAGCGGCGAGGGTCGCTGGCGGTGGTGGTCCGAGGTGCGCGATGTCGGGGGATGCGGCAGCGAAGGAGAGGGGGAACGGGGCGTGGGCTGAAAGGGAATCCAAACGGGGCCGTAGAGGTCGGACGCGGAGTCTGTCCGGGGCGGGGGGCGGTGTCGTCGAGGAGGGTGCCCGCCGTGTCTCGAGCTTGGGGACGACGGTGAGCTTGGACCACGGGGGGGATGGTGTTGTTCAGAGGGCCCAGGAGCAAAAGAGTAGGATTGCATGGCGGGTGGTGGACGGCATGCGGCAGCGGCAGCACAGGCGGCGCGGCAGGCTACAGCAGAATGGGAAACGTCCCGTTGTCCCGATCGTCCCGTCGCCTGGTTGCGATGGGGTACTCAGGGCGCTGACTCGGTGGTTCGATAGCGACCCGACCCCCTAAACCTGGGAGCCACAGCGTCGCTTGCCCTGTGTGCGGGGTCCTGTCGCTGAGTGACGTGCGGGGAGACCCCACCTCAGCTTCTGATATCTTTTTTAGCGCTGCCCCACCATCCCTGACGCCATTGATCATCTCAACAGACAAACAGAACCGTCTGTTCTTCAGCCTCAACGGCATCTTCCATCTTCAACATACATCCAGCCTGCACCCCTCACGCCGCCATGGTCCGTCACAAAAAAGACAACTTCTCCTCCCGGGGCAAGCACATCCACCGCGGCC
Organism: Podospora tetraspora; assembly: GCA_027943155.1. Classification (NCBI taxonomy): domain Eukaryota; kingdom Fungi; phylum Ascomycota; class Sordariomycetes; order Sordariales; family Podosporaceae; genus Podospora; species Podospora tetraspora. The sequence goes on from JAQKAE010000007.1 coordinate 1,504,373, forward strand.
CCCCGCGCAACGCCCCCCGCCGCCCCGACGCCGACGCCAACTCCAACGACGAAGACGAAGCCCCCGAATCCTCCTCCTCGCGCCGTCCCGCCTTCAAGGCCGCCTGCTGGGACCTCGGCCACTGCGACCCCAAGCGATGCTCGGGCAAGCGCCTGATGAAGCTCGGCCTGATGCGCGAGCTACACCTCGGCCAGCGGCACGCCGGCGTCATCATCACGCCCAACGGCAAGGTGGTGGTTTCGCCCGCCGACGCCTCGTTGCTCGCCCAGCACGGTGCCGCCGTCGTCGAGTGCTCGTGGGCTCGCACCAAGGAGGTGCAGTGGAACAAGGTTGGTGGCAAGTGCGAGCGTTTGCTGCCGTACCTGGTTGCCGCCAACTCGGTCAACTACGGAAAGCCGTGGCGGCTCAACTGCGTCGAGGCGCTGGCGGCGGCGTTTTACATCTGCGGGCAGCCCGGCTGGGCGAAGGATATCCTGGCGCCATTCTCGTACGGAGAGGCGTTTCTGGAGATCAACTCGGGGCTGCTGAAGAGGTATGCGGCGTGTGAGGATGCGGACGGGGTGAAGAAGGCCGAGGCTGAGTGGATGGAGAGATTGGAGCGGGAATACACAGAGAGCAGGGAGGAGAGCGGCTCGGGCGGGCTGTGGAAGAATACCAACCGCCAGGCGGCGATTGACTCGGCAGACGAGGGGGAGGAAGATGGGAGCGAAGACGAGGAGGACAGCGGCGAAGAGGGGAGCATAGACGGCATCTTCCTGGGAAAGAAGCCCGCGCCCCCAAAGCTAATCGACGAGGAAGAAAGGGACCCATTTGCGCTGTCCTCCGAAAGCGAAGAGGACGACGACGCCGAGATGGAGGCCATCCGCCGAAAGATTCTCGCGTCCAAGCCCTTCTCCGGCAAGCAAGACACCTCCAAGGCAGACGACGACTCCAAGAACAAGATCGAGACCGTCTCCCGGCCCCAGCCGCAATACAAGTCCGACTCGGACGCCGAGCCAGACTCGGACAACGGGTCCGACAATGACGACTTTGACAACATCATCGCCGCCACGCCGGTCACCGACCGTCTCGGGCTCAAAAAGCTCGAAAAGGACCGGTCACTCGCGTCCACAACGACGCGAACATTTTCCTCGGCCGCCATAGGAGCCCCAAGAAGGAGCTAGTGCGACTACAGTCGAGAATGTATAGTATTGTACATGTGTATACTCGGGGATTGCTGCCGCATGCGAGGAGGGACAATCGTCTATATGCCAAATCCGCGCCCCATCATGCCGCTCCCAAACTCCACCGCCACCCATCATAATCATGCCCATGGCTTTTGTACACATCCCCGCATGGACCCCATATTTTACACGTGTATGTCGTCTATATCTCGCTTCTAGTCTCACAGATGCCGCTTCTCGGATACCTCCTCGATGGGCTGGATGATGTCGCCCTGGCGGAAGTCGGCCCAGTCGCTGTTGAACGAGATGCCGCACTCGGATCCCTTCTTGACCTCGGTTGCGTCCTTTTTGCCTTGCTTCAGGGCGTCGATAGTGCCTGTAGGAAGTGTGTTAGCAATCCATCATGTCATTCCGTAAAACGGCAAAACATACCCTTGAAAATCTCCTCGTTATTCCGCATCACCCTGACCTTGGCCTTCCTTAGCACCTGCCCGTTGCGCACCTTGCAGCCCGCAATCGGCTTGTACACGCGCCCGTGCGTGTTGATCTGGAAGATCTGCAGCACCTCGATCTCGCCCAGCACCTTGGTCACGATCGTCGGCGCGAGGTACCCCGACAGCGTGTCGCGCACGTCCTCGGCCATGTGGTAGATGATGTTGTGGTCCAGGATCTTGACGCCCGCGTCCTCGGCCTGCCGCCGGATGTGCCCGGGGATGGCGTTGTTGAAGTTGATGATGCGGCTGCCCGACACGGCCGCGTGCTCCACCTCCCACTCGGTGATCTGCCCGGGCCCCGACAGCAGCACGCGCGGCCGCACCTCGTTGTTGCCGATGGCGAGCACCGACGCGAGGCACGCCTCGACCGAGCCGTGCACGTCGCCCTTGATGATGAAGTTGACGATGGTTGTACCGGGCTCTTTTGCTTCGGTGACGGCGGCGTCGCCGCCCTCTTCGATGGCCTCTTGCCTTTCCCTCTCTTCCTCCTCGGCGGTCGCCTTGTCGCGCTTGTCCTGGTCCTGCTTGGTTTGCAGCGCGACGGCTTCGTGGCGCTCCTTGAGCTCTTGGCGGTAGTGCGCGGCGCGCTTGGCCTTGTCCTCGCTCGGCGCCTGGAGGACCTGATCGCCGGCGCCGGGAGGGTCCTTCCACCCGAGGACTTCGACGGCGGTACCGGGGCCCGCCTCGTCGATTTCCTGCCCGGCCTCGTTGCGCAGGGTACGGATCCTGGCGGCCACGCTGCCGGCCACGATGGCGTCGCCGGAGCGGAGGGTGCCGCGCTTGACTAGGACAGTGGCCACGCGGCCGATGGGCTTGATGGTGGACTCGAGCACCCAGCCCTCGGCCATGCCATCCGTCTCGGAGCGGATGTCGAGCATCTCGGCGAGGAGGAGGATGTTCTCCTCGAGGTCTTTCATGCCCTGGCCCGTCTTGCCGCTGACGCAGACGACCTGGACGTCGCCACCGTACTCCTCGATTTCGACGCCGTGGGACACGAGATCCGACTTGACGCGGTCGATGTTGGCCGACTCCTTGTCTACCTTGTTGATGGCGACGATCATGGGCACCTTGGCAGCGCGGGCGTGCTTTAGGGCCTCGATGGTCTGGGGTTTGACGCTGTCGTCGGCCGCGACGACCAGGATGACCATGTCGGTGACGTTGGCGCCGCGCTGGCGCATGCTCAAGAAGGCGGCGTGACCGGGCGTGTCGAGGAAGGTGATGGGATTTCCCGAAGAGAGGTTCACCGAGAACGCGCCAATGTGTTGCGTGATACCGCCATGTTCTTGCTCGACAATTGAAGACTTGCGTAGGTAGTCGAGCAGTGTCGTCTTTCCGTGGTCGACGTGGCCCATGATCGTCACGACCGGGGGCCGCAGCGGCAGCGAGGAGGGGTCTTCCGGCGGAGGGCGGGGCTTGAGGTCCTCGTCCTCGCCCATGTCGACCTGGGCTTCGAAGCCATACTCTTGGGCGATCAGAGCGGCAGTTTCGCCCGTCAGCATGTTGTCCTTGGTGATGTTTTCAAAGCCCAGTTCTCCCATCTGGTTGATAAAGTCTTTCGTCTTGATACCCAGAGCGGAGCCGAGGTTTGCCACGCTGATAAGTTCAGGAAGAAGCATGGTCTGCGGCCCGGCTTCCTCGACGGCCTGCTGCTTGTTTCTTTCCTTTGCCGCCTTTCGCTCAGCTCTGCGTCGGCGTTTCTCTTCAAAACTCTCTTCGTCGAAATCCTCGTGCACAGGCTCCGCAAACTCTCTTCTCTTCCCCCTCCCTCCCTTTTCCACCCGCTCAACATAGTCGTGACGATCGCGGCGACCACGGTCTCGCTCTCGGCCCCCACGGCCTTCAGGAGCATCGTAGAAATCTTGGCGGGGTACAAATTCGGATGCCTTTGGCTTCGGCTCTCTCTGTCTTCGACCTTCTTGGGGGTCATCCTGCGACCATGGCCGCTCCGCAGCTGCTTTCGTGGCGCTATCAGGGATTGTATCTGCCCAATCCCACGCCGCATCGTCAACAACCTGCGCCACGGGCTCAACCTTTGACTCCACGGCTATCGCGGCCATCTGTTCCCATGCATCCTGAGAGGCTGGCGTCGTGGTCTGCGGGGATGTTTGCCTCGTGGCGGGTGCCGCAGCCCTGGTGGTCTCAATACCCGTTCTTGGTTCAACCGGGGGCTGGACCGAAGGGAATTTGTCCTTTGCTCGATTCCAGAACTCGGTCGAATTTTGGCCCGTAGACCTGGCTGGTGGCACTGGGCCAGAACTGAACGGAGACGGTGGCCCTGAACTTCTTTGTAATGACTGGGCTTGGGATTTAAGTTTGGCCCATTCGCCCTCATCCAGTCCAAGCCCCCGCCTTGACGTGGCCCGTGGGGGTCGGGGTGCCGAGTCCTTGACGTATAATGAGGCGAAGGGATCGTCATTCTTCGAACGAGACTGATCTTGATGTCCCAGGGCTCCAATGTAGTCCAGCGTCTTCGCGCTGGCTAGTGGTCCTGGGCTGGGAGAATTGCTCGGGACCCGTACGACCCCCGGGACTGGTCGGGGTGGCCGGTCCCTCATAACCCGTGTAAACCTTGGGCCTCGGGGTGCCGGGTCTTTGATGTCTAACGGGGCGAAGGGATCGGTTTTCCTCATAAAGGGTTGATCTTGACGTCCCAGAGTTCCAATGTAGTCCAGTGTCCTCGCGCTGGCCGGGGGTGGACGGGTCGCCGAGGAAGACGGCTGTCGTATTATTGGCGGATGTTTGAGGAAACCGGATGGATGCATCGGCTTTTGCATGGTCTTTATTGGCGGGGGGGTGGGCGTCTGGGGTTTGGCCAAAGCTGCGAGACGCTCCTTTGCTGCGCGCTCGCTTGGTGATAGCTCAAAAGTGCTCCCCGTCGCAGAGGACCCCGACCCGGCACCGGAGGTCGAACCCCACGAAGATGAGCCTGGGCTGCCCCAGGCGGACTGCTGTGGTGGCGCCGATGGTCCTAGCCCCTGAGTATTCGTCGCACCCCATCCCGTCGCACCACCCCCACCCCATCCTGTCGAGCCGCCCAAGCCAGCACCAGCACCATCCGGGCGGCGGGCAGCCGAGCCCTTGTTGTCGGCGTTTTGGGGAGGTTGCGATGGCCTCGGCTCCGAAGACTCACTCCATGCGACGGCTTCCGACGAGCTCGAATAGGTGCGCCGGGAGGCAGTTCGGAGACAGGTCCTGTAAAGACAGAGCGAGCACACGGGTGTGCGCTTCTGCTTCTGAGAAGGGGTCAGATTCGGTCATGGAGATGCCCATGTCCAAGGATGTGGGAGCATACCTGCCATAGTCCGCCCCGTATCATCCTGAATCGCAATGGTGCATCGCGCTCTCCGGCAAAAAGAGGGAATCTCGATCGAATGTCGTCGTTGACGTCGCGTCGGCCCAAAATTTCGATATCGGCAGTCAATCTTGGCCGCCGCATTGCGGCGATAACCGATAACGACACCCTTGCTCAGTCCAGGGTTAGGGTTTCTCGCTGATGAAAGGGCCACTTTTCGTCATCTTGGTCAGCTCTCATTTCATTTCTCAGGATTTCCTTTTCCCAGATTCGACGATAGATTTCCTTTTCACTTTTGCAGTTCGTGTCTTCGACCTTGGGACGGTAATCCCATCCCGACATAATTCCACACCCCTTTATCAGTCAAGGCCATCTCACCCGCGGCACTTACCGCCGCCATCACCACCACCCCCATTTCCCATTTACGCCCACAACCAGACACCACCCACCATGCCTCCCAAGAAAGGCGCGGGCCGCAAGCCCGCCGCGGCCACCAAACCCCCCGCCTCACCCACCCTCCCCAAGCCCTTCGTCGAGGCCCCCTCCCACCTCCAACCCTTCTACGCCACCCTGAACCCATCGCACATCTACCTCGCCCACGTCGACGCGCACCCGGCCGCCTTCAAGCGCAAGATCTTCCTCGTCCCTTTCGCCATGAACGTAGCCATCACCCTCCTCTTCGCCTGGCGCGCCTGGTCCGTCCTGCCGTACTACCTCTCGCTCTTCGCCTCGGCCCTCGGCCACGCCAACGAGTACACGATCCTCGCGGCGTCGCACTCGTACGGCGAGCTCAGCTGGGTGATCTTCAAGCGCACGGCGTCGTTCCTGGTCGACTTCCTTCTGTGCGTCTTCGTGTGGCCGTGGCCGTGGGAGTTTTTCGTCGGGTCTTCCGCCACGACCGGCAGCCCCGTGGGCTGGCGGTGGCAGACGGGGTTCCGCGACCGCGAGATCTACGTGCGCCGGAGCCGGGCGTGGGATGCGGCGCTGGGCGACGTGCTGGGCAACGCCGACAGCGATCCGTCGCAACGCGGCGAGTTCTGGGCGCGCGTGCGCGACGCGACGAATCCGCTGCTGCTGCAGGGCAAGACGGGGTACCTGCTGATGGACGGGGCGTGGGATCTCGACTGGGACGCCATGGTGCTGGCGGCGTGGCTGGTGGACAAGAAGGACGCGGGGCTCGACGACTTTTCCGGGCCGCTGGTGCTGCTGCACTCGGAGCGGTTCGGATGGGTCATGGTGAACCTGGGACAGGGGGACAGCGATGCCAACGAGGAGCACCGGAGGAAGCAGGTGTTTGCGTTCCGCGACGCGCTGACCAAGCTGGGCAAGGAGGACCTGTTCTTCCGCTGGATCGAGATTGTGCAGTTTGAGACGAACAAGCCGGGCGGGTTCGGCGCGCAGCGACAATACGAGACGGCCGAGCAGATCAGGGAGCTCTTCACCAAGAATGGGGTGGATTTCGACGCTGTCTGGTCTGGAATTGTATCCGCATCACAGCCTTGAGACTGGGAATGCTAAGCCACTTATTTCGCTGCCTCCAACAACTCCAACGTTTCGCCGTGCCAAGGCGGCTGCATCCATGAATCCCCAAAACGACCACTATGACCAAGCACTTATTTCTTGCTTGCCTTCTTTTTGGCGGCCGGCCCCATGGCGGCCTCGCGCTTCTTGGCCTCCTTCTTGTCCAACTCGGCCTTCTTGGCCGCCTCCTGGGCATCGCGCTCCTCCTTCTCGGCCTGTGTCGCAATGGTCAGAATAATCGCATTGATAGCGCACTACACAATCACATACCTGTTTCCGCGCCGACTCAGCCTCCCGCTTCTCCCGAATCAGCTTCAGGCGGGCAATATCGGCCTTGGCCTCGTCCGTCTTGCCCGCCTCGTGCATCTTGCGGTACCTCTCCTTAGCCTGCGCGGCCTCCATCGACTCGCGCTCGCGGCGGCTCGGGGTCCCGCTCACGGCCAGCTTCTTGACCGCCTCGGCGGCGTCATCCACCGCCACGACAGGCGCCTTGGCCTGGTTGCGCGAAGCCTTGGAGTGGTTGGGGTTGGCGAGCATGGGGTCCTCGTCCGACGACTCCTCCGAGTCACTAGGCGGGAGGTCACCGACCTGAACCGCCTGGGCGCGGGCGCGGGCGAGCGCGGCGTCCTTGCGCGCCTTCTTCTCCTTCTTGCGGTCCTCGCGGCTCAGCTCGGCGGCGGCGGCGCCCGAGGGGCCGGCGGCGTCATTTTCCGACTCCTCCTCTTCCGACTCCTCTTCCGACGACTCGTCTTCGGAGGAGCCGTCTTCGCCGTCCTTCTTCTTCTTGGCGTCGGCGCTCCACATGCTGATCTCGTTGCCATCGGCGTCAAGAGGGCGCAGGTCGCGCGAGAAGTGCTTGCCGCCTGCGGGGAGAAGAGTGTCAGCGTCCAGCTTTGTGGGGGGCTTGCTTTGCGCAAGTGAAGTGGGGCAACAAAGACTTACCACCGCGGGTGTACTTTTTGAACTTGCCGCCTCGGCCGCGCGAGTTGGCTCCAGGTCCTCCGGGAGGCATGATGAGAGGTTGTGGGTGGGTTTGGCGACTGCCGGGTCGATTGAGGGGCTGATACGCGGGGTATCACAGCGGACAGGACGAGGATCGCGGGGTTGTGGTGTTGGAGATTCTGTGGGGGTGTCGCGTGGTTAATAGCTGGAATTGACAGGACCGACTGGCAGGGGAATTGCTGCCTGTACTCTGGTGGAGGGAAGAAGTGTAGAAACCAGAAAGAAAGAAACTCACAACACGAAACAGCGTTGAAAGCGGGAAGGCCAAAGAGGGACGACGAACAGTGAATTGAAGGCGACTTTGCGACCCGAAACCACAGGCTGCCCCGCCGTGGGGTCAACCGCGCCTCGTGTGACATTCCCTCCAGAAGTGTGGCTGGAATCAGCAATCGGTGATTGGCCCTGCTCCGATAAGACCCACATGGCTGTCATTTAAAAGGCCAAATTTCTTCGCCTCCTAGATTCCTCTTCTCTTCTTCATCAACACATAAAACATATATTCCTCCCTATTCACTCTGGTTTCCGTCCTTTTGCAATGACATCCTAGAGGGGAAATGGGAGGATAGATAAATTGTCATGCTCTTACCCTCTTGCCCTGGCGGCCTCCGTGTCGCGATGGGGGTGCAGAGAAATTTTTCGCCTGATACATTTCATCACCGCCAGTCCATCCGGCTATTTTCGTGCTTGGTCTTGTTTCCTGAGGCTTCAAGGTGTCGATGCCTTTGTCCCTTGACCACGCGATCCTGTTGCTGTGGAATTTTCGTCCTTGAGAGCATGTTGCCAGATGAAGAGAATGTCCCATTGCATTGGCACTCGAAAGCTTGCCGGGAAGCCTGTGATTCGCATTCTTCTCCGGGCTTTGTTGGAATGAGAAAGTCATTTTATACGATCTCCCCAAGTTGCTTTGGTCCATTAGTTATCCTCAACTCCGGCGCGGAAGTCAGCTGGTTTAGTCTGTTTTGACTGAACTACTAGGATGTCTCTCAGTCTTGATTCCCATCCTCGGACAAGCTCTCCAAAGTTCAACTCCGATCGCTCCAAACTCCTTCCCATGGACCTTGCAAGCCCAAGCCATCCCTGATCGCTCACCACCCATGGGGCTCGCGTTCTCCGCCGAAACCTAAATCTGCCGACATGTCTGGCTCATGTCTGGTATCCTGTGCCATGTACACCTGATGTACTCCGTGCTCCGTATCTAGACGCCATCCGGATGGGGGAACCCTCAAATCCATCATTCTTTATCCCAAGTCACCCCAAAATCCCCCCCCCCATAACCTAAAGGCCTCTCCATAAATATCAGGGAAGCGACCCCCCACCAGGGGACCGGTCAACCTAGCATCCCCTTGAAAATATCCCCCATGTCACTCACTCCAAGCTTCCTTCTCTGCCTGGCGGCCCGCCTCGCGTTCATGTTCGCAACCACCTGCTCCCCAACCCGTGTCTTCTTCTCCCTCGACGATATCTCGTCCGCCTCCGCCTCCAACTTCCTCTTGCTCGTCTTCCCTTGATCCTCCGCCGGCTGTCCCGCAAGAACCTTTTCGAGCTCAAGCCACGACAAGTTCTCGGTGCCTGGAATCCGGGTCTCGGGGCGCATCAAGCCCCGAGTCTCGGACGGCGCGAGCTTGAGGCGGCGATGCAAGACGTACCCACTCCCGGAGCCGTGGCCCCCGTACTTTCCGAATTCGTCCCCGAGCAGCACGCTAACGTGCGGCTTCGGTGGCAGTACAAGGTGGCGTTCTTCCGGGACAACCTCCTCGTCCCCCCGCCGGCATATGGGGGGCGCGGAATCCATGAGCGCGCACCGCCAAAACGACTGATAGTGGGTTTCGCTGAGCCTCCCTTTCACCGTCCCCAGCGCTCGGTCCATCAGCAGGCCGTCGGTATGCCACCTCACATGTGGCCTCGGCGGTGGGTTCGCGGCCGCCGCCGGGGAGTCGCCGGGGAGCTGGGCGGGGACGACCACGGTGTCGTCGTTCTCGTAGGTGGTAAACATAAGGCTCTCGCGCAGATGCTCAAGGTAAGGGGCCGCCGAGTTCCAGTCGGAAATCGACGAGAGGCACTCCCAGCCGCACGAGGGGTACTCGTGCATCCCTTCGAACTCTGCTCCCGTGTCGTCTGCCCCGCCTCCCGAGCTGGGGGGCACCACGTGGTAAACGCGTAGAAGGGGGAACTTGCAGATGTACTCGAGGGATCGCTTCGTCAGCTCTAGTCTTTGCCCTCCTGGTCGGAGACGCAGGAACGTCAAGGCCGGAAAGGCGCCCACTACCTCGCTCCAGGCCCTCACGAGCCGGTCCGTGAGGAGGCTGCGCCTCTGCTCCGGAAAGATATCCGCAATGTCGAGGCTGTCCAAGTTTCCAAGACCGGCCAGGGCGATGAAATCGTGGGTGTCGAGGCGCAGCAGGCAGTTGATCCGGAGGGAAACAATGTAGTCGGTCCCCAGTTTCGAGAGCGGCTGCGTGTACATTGACAGCTTGGAACCTGTCAGAGGGTAGATGGTCTTCCAGTATCGGTATAGGTCGAGGGAGACTGTCTCTTGGTGTGAAACAGCATCCCGTAGGGCCTCGGACATGGTCACCCACATATCGAGAGGTACGACCGTGGTGAGACCGTTGCTGTTGCTTTGTCAGTTCCGAGTAATATCTGCGAGTTGATGGCCACCAGGCGGAGAGGTACTTACATGCACTTGAACTCTGACCAAACCTTCTCGAGGATTTGGTGTGGAATTCCAGAAGCCTTGAGATCGGCTGCGCATGTATCTCGAATGTTGAGGGCGAGCACCCTGGCGCACATGCTCACGAGGGAACGGGGGCCTCGGCCACGGAAGTTCCGCGCTGTCGGGAACGGGGCCGATTGCTTCGCTGCTGATGTCCAAGACAGCATTGTGGCTGTTGAGTAGCTACTCTCTCCGTTAGCAGATATTGGAGGATGACTTGGCGAGATACCCACCTATATCAATAGGAAGGAAACCCGATTGTGCTATCCAGCCTGTAGCGGAAAACCGCAGTCGTTCCAGATATTGACTGCTGGTTTGGTGAGGAGGGACAGGAAGGAAATTTTGCTGAGGAGATAGGAGAACATGAAGCGGAGGAATAGACCACGGGTCTAGTTCTTGAGAATTGATGGCGGCTGTACGAAATGATCGCAGATGCTGGTCTGTCAAGGAGAATGGACGATCAAGACGCCGGACTTTCAATCTTGCCGGGAGTGGAAAGATTTGGGTAGACCAAGAACTTCTAACCCTCCAAGAGAGCGGGTTACCGGAATGTATACGTGTCCAAGATACTTCATGGAAGGCCTGCAGAGAGCAGCGTCCGTCAAGACGCAAGCCTCTGCTCACATGTGTGTGTTGTTGTGGACTGAGCACCACCCGAGCAGTCCTCGACGCGGGTTGACGCGCTGACTCGGTGGTCACACGACAAGGGGCGTTTTCCAAGGCAAGAAAGAGGCAACAAGAGCTGCAGCACTGAAGGATCGACACGAAACGACGCTTCTGACAGGCGCTGTAGAGGATAATTAAAGGAAGAAAGGATTGAGTCGAGAGGGAATGAAAAAGGGCAAAACCAGGAGGTCCATGGTGACAATGAACTACAGATGTCCTATCAGGGTTAGGGTTAAAGGACATTGCTTGCACTCAAGACCTGTCACATGGAAGGAGAAAACAATCAGAGGAAGTAGATTCAAGGCGTCCATATCACCAAGAGAACCAGTTTTGTTCATTTTTTATTGTTTTCTTTATTCTTGAAGAGATAACAGTCGCTCTGCAGTCTACTTTCAAGTATTTATACTCTTCCTCTACTCTCGTCGCTCGCCTTATTCAACACAAGCCTGCGAGACCTGATGGGACAGGCTTGCGTCATGGCTGGCCCAAGCAAACTGTGCCAGCCATGGTGCGGAGCCGAGGAACAGTGCTTCGCCCGAGCATCAAGTTCAAACATCAAACCAGCCAGTTTCCACTCGCAGACTTCCCATCACGGCTGGCCAGACGCCTAGGCACCCCTCTCCAGAGCCTCGAGCTCCTTGACCACCGAGCCCTTGGTCCCAATCTTTTTCATCTGCGTGTCTTCAAGCTTCTCCCCGCCCGCAAGACGCATTTCCAAATCCTCAATCGCCCGAATCTTTTTCTGAAGGCTTCGGATCTTCTTTGCGTCGGCGGTCTGGGAGACGTCGACAGCAATCGTGACAAGCGGGGCGCCGCCCTGGTGAACGGGCTGAGGCGCATCTGCCTGGGCTGCCGGTTGCTGCTGCGGCTGCTGTTGGTATTGCTGTTGATGTTGCTGCTGACCAGGACGCTGGCCGGAGCGACTCTGCGAGCGCGCACGCTGCGTGTTGCTCCGGTTGCGGTTGGGGTAAGTGTTGTTGTTGTTGTTGTTGCGCGACTGGCTATGTGAATGCTGCTGATGCGGGTGGTGACCTTGTCTGCGCTCGGGACTGCGGCCCTCGCCGCTCGATCCGTGGTCAAACTCGCGACGCGGGGGCGCCAATCCACCATCCTCGCCGACAGGCGCACCGCCCTCCTTGGCCTTCTTGTTCCGCTTCTTCTTGTTCTTGAGGGCCGCCTTGGACAGGTTTTCCTCGTTGTCGGCGCCTTCGATGGGGACGGCTCCCGGCACAGCGGGCGCAGTGAATTCGGCCCCGGGCACTTGGCGACGACGCCCGCCGAACCCGTTAGGTCCGAGAGAAGGCGTGCCGTTGGTGACCGTGTGCGCCGCGCCGCCCTCATCCTCGCGCTTGAAATGCAGCGGAGTCGACGATCCACGGGCGCCGGGCGGTCGGTACGCGCCGGCTGGCTTGGAGGGCGTCTTGATGGTACCGAGGTATGCGAGAGCCGAGGGGTGGGGTGCCGGCACCGGGTGCAGCGGGTCACCGGTGAAGACACCGCCGGGTGCCGCAGGACGCCACACAACATTGTACAGCTCGTGAAACTCCTCGTTGTACATGATGCCACCACCCACATGCCAGAGCTTGATGCCGTTGTCGACGCGAAGACGCGGCGACGTGGTCGCTGTCAAGATGTAGCGGCTGTCGGGGCTCCAGACGCACACGCTGGGGTTGCCGGCCTCGATGGTGCAGACCTTGCGGTAATCCTTCTCGAGGTCGTAGACGTCGATCTGGCCCGCCAAGTTGCCGAAGCCCGCCACGAGGACAAATCTTCCCGTGGGGGAGAAGATGATGGTGTTGCGCGGGCCAATCGCAAAAGAATGTGTGGGGACCGCGCGGTGGTTGAAGATGGTCGTCTTGGCCGGCATGAAGCCGTAGACGACACCGAATTCCTTGGAGTTGGGCGACCACGCCACGTCGTGGATCGGACCCTCCTTGTCGAGGGCGACGCGGGCATCGAACGAGCCGTTGGCGCTCAGCAGGTACATGTTGGTCTCGCCATAGTAGCTCTTGTTGGACTTGTCCACCTCGGTTTGTGCCAGCACAATCAGGCTGGTGCCCAGAGCATTCCACTTGAGCTGCACCTTATCGCCCTTGAAGAATGTCTTTTGGGAGATGGGTGTGGTGAACTGCGGCACGTTGAACACCTTGACCGACGCGGGTTGGCCCTGGGTGAGGTCAGCATGGATTCAGACAGAATTACAGGCAAAGGGCCATACCTTGCGCTCAGGGGTAAAGACAGCCACGTTCTGGTTCATGCCCGGCGCAAGGGCAAAATCGGACACACCCTCGATGCGCAGCTTGTTCCAGACAGTCGAGAGATCGTCGCTGCTGTAGAACTGGACCTCGTTGGTCACCATGCGGGCGCAGTAGCGCTCGTCCTCGGTGTACTGCAGGCTCCAGCCGGTCTGGGCCTTCTGCACAAACTTGCCGAGCGGCTTCTTCTCGGCACCCTCGTCGAGATCTTCGATGACGCGCCAGACCTTGAGATTCTTTGTGGCGTCGCCATTCTCATCCTTGGCGGGACGCTCCCAGGTGCTCAGGTAGTTGCCGCGGGGGGAGAAGCTGACATCGTAGACGGAGAGGATCGGGATCGAGGTCAGGACATGCCCAACCGAGGCATCGGCTACGACGACACCTTCGGCGGTGACATAGGCGAAGTAGCGGCCGCAGGGCGAGTAGACACAGCACCGGAGGGTCCCTTCGGGCTTTTCGAACCCAGGGAGGGCTTCGTAGACAGGCGCGGCATCAAAGACACCGATGGCCTTCTGGGTTCGGTAGGCAAACTGCAACGGACTGGCCATGACTAGCAAAAGTCACAGGTGATCCCGATGGCAGATTGGGGGAGGGTGGTATTGAGGAGTGACGGCTTTTCTTCTTTCTGCTTTGTTTCTTGACCGGCAGAGAGGGATTGCGACGTTGCTTGTTGGATTTCGAGGATGCGCAGAACTTGAGGCGGGTCGAATTTTGGCCTGACGATAGGGCGATTGGACGGCGCTCTGAAGCGGACACGGCAGGTGGAGTTGAGGTGCGTGCGAACAGCGGATGCCGGTGTCGGAATTCGAAGTCAAAGACGGCGGAACGGGATTGGCGGCACGAGAGCAGCAACGTGGGACGGGGCTGCGTTGATTGATGCGGTCTTGACTGGAGCGGGCTCGGGCAGGCGCAGGCGCAGACGCAAAAGAGCTTATTATTCTAGACCGAGGTCGAGGACAATCGCGACGAGGATGGGCTCTGGGCAGGAGGCGGCGCTCGGAGGTGAGTCTGAATCGCAACAAGTCGTGTTCGTGGAGACGGCGGCGAGGCGAGACGGGCGCGACAACAGTTGCACTTTTGGCAGGCCTTTCAGCGTGACAAAGACGACGTCGTACGGCGGGGGTCCGAGGAATAAAAAGCCGACCAACAGGGAACGGGAAGCAGAGAGAAGAAGAGGAGCACCCGGAGGGAGAGATTGGCAGAGGCGGTGCGTGTCGGGGATGGGCACAGGAGGAGGGAGGAGGGAGAAGAGTGGGAGAGGGAGAGGGGGAAGAAGCCCAGGCAGTCCCACAATATCGTGATTTTTATTTTTTTTGGCTTTTTTTCATGTTTAGGCAGGGGGGGTCGCTGCGTTCCCGGCAGTGTCACACTCCAACAGGGGGTGCCGGCTGGCGGTCGGCGGCGGGGGCGGTCTAGAGCGGGGGACACCACGCCTTCAAGTGAGCCCAGCGCGCCAAGCATTTATGTTGGACCCTTTGACGGAAGATTCCTCCATCTCATCCATCTTCCATTGCTGACTCCACGACACGTCACATCAGACTACGACACCCGCGACATCAGAAACGACGTAGAGTTTCAGGCAATTGACGTGTGGTGTTCTCCCCTATGTGCGGGCAAACAACAGCGAGCTCAATTTCGGACCACCTCTCCGATTGTCTCCGTCGCTACCAAGTCGACCCCCTCGGCGGTCCCGGGCGGCCGGCCTCCTCAAGCGGCTGTCCGCCGCGTCTTGGCCTGTGGCCACAGAGCGCCGCTTTGTTGCACCGGCTCGAGGCTGTCTCACGTCGTCGGCGCGGGAGGAGTCGTCTTGCAGCCCAACTTCAGCTTCGACCCACCCCCACACCATACAATCTTGCACCGCCGCTGCAACTGACCTGTCCTACCGAAGATGCAGATGGATCGAGAGCCGGTCGGTTCTTCTCTTGTCTCGCGTGACAGACTTATTCTGTGGTCATTGGACACTTGTCGATACATTTCTGCCCAAGAAGTCGTCTCCTCCAAACCCCGCGGGGGTGCAAAACAAGTCGCTTGACGTTTGTGGGGAAATCATTGCCACAGTTCTACCTCTTGAGCTCACTTGCGTTCTAATTTCAGGGAGGTCTCTTCCAGCTGCTGTTTATCCCATGTGCTCACGTTGTGTTCGTCCAGGCTGCCTCAACGCCTGATCGATATTCTCACTTGGGGTCATGCCCAGAAAGCTCCAACACATCCTTGACCTGACGGATAGGTTGGAGAGCAGGTCACTCATGGCGCCCGGGGGGACGATGATGGCCAGGACTGCGAGTTCATGGTGGTCGCTTCGGCTTTCTCGGCTCCCGATTTGGGAATCAGACTATTCGCCCTGGCAACACGTAGTAAGCTGCGTTGGACGCTGTGGTAATCTGGACCTTGGGTCAGTTCAGCGGAGAGGCCAGAGACATCTCGCTATTGGAATTCGTCATCACGGATGACACAGCGTGCCAAATGGCTTTCCCGGGGGAGACCGTAGTCAACCAACGACCGGGAGTTGGATCTGACACAAGAGCGTCTTCCAAGTGTGCCCTGGAAGGTCCACGCCTGGAAGTTTTAGTGCTGGAGGTTGTTCTTGGAGTCTGAAGCCTCGCTCCTTACTAGCAAAATACCCAAAAGAAGAACATGGCACGCGTAGGAAGCTTTTCTTTCAAGTGTCTGGCATCAATATTATGGCCAGCTATCTGGTGGTCACGATAACTAGGTACCCACCTGGGATAGTAACCCTGGGCATGTAAACACAGGCACTTGATGTAATGCTGTCCAAGGACTACGCACCAGGATCATAGGAATCATGTTTCGCAATTTGCAGTCCACATCCCCTTCGTGAGTGTTAAGGTGAGGACGAACTGAATATATTGCAAGAGGTCGATGGGCGATGTCGCAAGTACTGTCAGCCTCACAGCATCACAGAATCCCCCTTGCGCCCCGCCATAACCATTACAGTTCTTTAAGATATCTGAGAAGCCCAGATACTTTGGGGTCCGAGATTCAAGCTTGGTCAAGCCTTCGATGGTCAAATAAGGACGCCACGAGCACACGGCTGGGTCATTTTACTCTCACCTACATCAGCCTACCTACCTACCTGGCAATAGGTAAATCGTAACAAGATGCCCAATCCCAACATCCCAAGAAAAGATGGCCAGATAATCCTGGAAAAAGCTACTACAGCGTTCGGTTTCTCTGACTTAAAGCATGTGTATCTGACGTCTTACCGTAACATACATGTGAAATATGTCAGTGAAGAGTCCGAGACTACCTATTTCGGTGAAATTGACAGGTACCTAACGAAGAGCCATTGACGTCACCTTGCCGAAAGCACTGTTGGTTTGCCGATATGATCTCCTTTTCATTCCCATTTTCTTCAAGATTCCTCTGTGGGAAGATGCACATATGGGTAGTGCCGTCTTCGTCCCTCGAATTTATGGATAACGTCCATCTAGAGTGTTTCTCCCTCGTGCTCCAAAGAAAGGCAATAGCTGAAGAATTTGCAGCGATAAGAGGTTAGCAAGCTCGTGTGAGTCCCAAAGTGTTGTCGTCGTGAGGGTTGATGTCTCAGTGTGGGGGTCCCCCGAAGCGGGAGGCGTTCAAGGCGTTGCGGGGGGGTTACAGGGCTGAATCGGGCACGGCCCCCCGCGCCTCGACCAGGGGGTGAATGCTTGGCCGTGGGGAAGACGTCAGCCGCAGAGTCCAGATTCCACTTCAACCTCACTTCATCTTGCAATATTTTCGACAACTCCTGGAACAAGTTCCGGCGCCTGGAACCTCCAACTCTGCTTCCTCTTTCAAGACGATCGTTGGTTCTTCAGGGAATTGCTCACACCAACCGCCTACATCTTCAACCCACCAAGCCGCCGATGTTCCTGCCCTGACCTTTCGAGTCCAAGTCTAATTCAGAATCTCGATGCTCGAGTGAGACTCGTCTTTTCGATGCATAGGACCCCGGGGAGGCCCCGGCTAGTTCATGTCTCTTCTTCCATGGGTTCCCCAGGTCTCATCACAGACCGACGAGACACGTCGTTCCCAATCCCGACAATCCTGATGCCATCAGCTGGCAGCAAACAGTGACGAGTCCTTGCCACAAGCCCCCCCGGATCACTATCAACATACCATCTACGAAGCGATTCTTTGTTTGGTGAGCCTCCTGAACAGCAGCGGGGAATATCCATATCGTGCCTTTACCCGGCTGTCGTGGGTCGGCATCACGTGGCAGCACAGGGGTCGATGCCATGTCTTGGTTGCCAAGTGTCATGACGTCATGCTCAGCTTGGTATGACGACCACCGAACAACACTTTGTCTCTGAGCATTGACAAGTCCAGCAACCAAACTTCAATCTCTATAATTTAACCTGTGGTGATAAGGCCGAGATCTCGAGGACCTTCAATTGTCAGGGTTAAGAGATATACCCTCCTCAGATATCCCCAACACCATGGTCAGGGCATTGTTTACTTTCTCCCTACCGACCCCTTTCCAACTATTCTTCACGTCTTCGTCCCCTATCCCTGTTCCTGCACCCAACCCGAACAGCTCTGCGTACCAGAAGACTAAATTCTCCTTTGCCTTGATCTTCCAAGACCGGTGACGTCTTCAGCGCAAGTGAGCGAGCAGAACACTCCCCCGATACAGCCTCCTGCATCTGAACACGGATACCATCACAATGAACAAGCATTATGCTTTTTTTTTCACAACCTCATCGAACCCCAGGTTCGTCATCTTCCATGGTCCCCTCACTGGCCGCCAAAAATAAACATCAAAAGACCCCTCACATCCCACCGACGATCCGTCGTCCCCTGTCACTCAGGGCACATGATCGGCCACTGTAACTCCCACACTGCCCCCAGGGTCTCCTTTCAGAAGCAGCAAGACTCCTCGCCGATCCCCCGTGCCACAGACTGGATAACCACTGTGGCGTACGTGGCTCCTCGTCATAATCCAAGCCGCCCTCGCCACCTGTGGCGGGTTTTCGTCCTCACAGCCACCCCTCTCTCCTTTCTCTGACCGGTGGCTTTTTGATGCCATATTCAGTTTAGACGAAAACGAAAATATCTCCAGTCCGTCACGACAAAGTCAATGTCATAAAACGGAGTCCCCTTGACGCCTTACCAGGCTCCCAGGCAAGACATCTCGCCAGCGATTCGCCCAGGGCCATTCAATAACCTCGCTCGAGCCTCGTTCCACCTCGGTGTGGCTCAAGCATCCTTCCCCAGCCATAATTCGTCCCGTAGCCTCTGTGGCAAATTGTCATCCAGCCTCTCCCTTCCACTCGTTTCCTCTCCTCCCATCAGCCGCAGCGAGCCGCCGTCCGCCACCACATCCCCCTGAGGACCCTGGTGGCTGGTTAGTTGTGCCGATCGTCAGGCCCCTTCGCACCCAAACGGTTGGAGTCGAGTCGCAATGCAGGACGCAAGATGCGGCCCCCTCTCCCACTCGCTCCCGGGAGGGTTCCCTCGTGTGTTAGTGGTCCCTCCGCGCATCCGAGCTCCATGATATAGAGGTACATCTGCCACATGCAGCCGCCAACGTGCCGTTTTCGACTTCGGGGTCTTGTGGCTTGCCTCGTCGCCCTGCTTATCGCCACCCCTCGGGCGTTGGGCATAGCCCCGTTGTGTCTGGACCGTCCACCCCACGCAGTGAAATGTAGACAGAGAATGTGTGCCGCACTCGCCCTAAGATAGTGAAAGAGAGAAAAATGCGGGCATGGCGATGTACATACCGTGTTGGGCTGCCGATGTCGCCATCTCACTGGCCTAGACACGACGAGCAGTTGTTGCGCGGTTGAATATTTGCAAAGAGTTAATGTCAGGAGAGGTAACACCATCGCCGTTCCTTGCGTAACGGAACACAGCCAACGGACGGCGTGGCTGAATCCCGTTCCCTCGGTCTCTCGAGCCACAGCTGTGATCAGCGCTCCGTATCTCCGCATCGGGAAGCGAACGGCGGCGGGTGGGCTAGGGGCGTGCAACGGGGGACGGGCACACAAGAACGAGCGGGCGAGCCCGGGAGAACGGGAGCTGGTAAAAAAAAAAAAAAAAAAAACCCCGCCCGCCCGCGTGGACACACGCCCACTCCCCTCTCTGGGTCTGAGGGGACTTCCGGCCGGTCTCGTGAGGGGGGAGCGCGCACCGTTCCGTCCTCCGTCCCCGCACACCACCACGCCTGCCTGTGGCGGTGGAGGGTGGGGAGGTACTGCTACTTACTATCAACTGCAGGCGGTCGAGCTGCTGGAGCACATCTGCTGGAGCACATCTGCTGGAGCACATCTGCTGCTGCTGCATGCGGTTGCGTCCCTAGACGCTCTAACGGGCATGACGGAAGATTGACGATGCTTTGCATCTCGCTCCTGCGATGTAACAATGGTTCCGAGATGTATTCGCTCGCTTGCCCCCTTTTGCTGGGCTCAGGGTCCAGTCGGTTGTGTGGTTCCAAAGTGCCCGGCACGGATCTGCCGAGGGGAGAAGATGGTCCGACACGGCGCGCCGGGTGTTGCGGAGTATTGGATATGTTTAGTCGATGATGCTATACTTACAGCACCGTTGCAGAAAGAGTATTTGGGTATGCGACCGGCTGCCAGATGCCGTGTCGAGCATTATGTATTACCCGACCGCGATTCGCTCGATGCCGCGGTGAGCCTCCTTTTCCGAAATGAGTCCGGGGATCGGGGGACGGACGGGGACCCGCTTCCAGCCCGGCGGGCGGGCGGCCACGATATCTGTCGTCGTTCAGCGCAATGCGATGCGGTGACCGCCGACGAGACAACAACAGCGGGACGGGCGGCCGCACCCGCCGGCGCCGCCACGAGGGCCCGGCGAGGCGCAGGTGGTACAATGACCCCATCGTTCCAGCACTCCCCCCCCGCTGTCTCGCATGTGTTTTTTTCTTGCTGGTGACACCGACAGGAATTGACGATGACGGCTCTGTCAGACTGTCTTGGGCCCCCGGGATCTGATCGATGGGGGTGGGTGCTGGATCATGGTGATCTGCGTCGGCTGCAGTTGCTGACGACGACGACGACGACGAGGGACTGTCGTCGGGATGTGTGCCGGCGGCCTCCCGGACGACATTTGGAGCCGCACGGAATGTGTATTCGCCACATCTCGAAGCCGGCCGGTGCGCATTTGGGCAGAAGAGACGGGCCGTTCAGCTGGGCTGCACCCGTCTGCACCGTCTTGTGCGGAGGACCGCGGCGATCGAAGCCCACAACTCGCCGGTATCATCGCGGACGCGCGGTCGGCAGGCTCACGGAAGTAAAAATGGCGTGTTCGAGATTCACCGCGGAGCAGCACAGCCACAGGTGGTGCATATTTGCCTTCGCCGTCCGTTCTTCGTGAGTGGGTGAGTGGCTTCCGTGGTGTCAGTTGGGGAAGGTTTCTGTCGATCACTTTTCGAGGACCACATCTCTAGTGGATTGATGGGTAGAAAACGGTCGTGGACAGCGAAAAGGTCAGTTTTGACGCCGGTGATATTGGGAGATTTCTGGATACTCTCCTTTTTGCCCCTGAGTTCGTTGGTTGTCGTTGTCGATTGGGTGCTAACTCCGGGTCTCGACCTGCCGCTCTCCCGGAGCGAGCGCATTCCGGTCCTCTTCATACTCTCGAGAACCCCGCAACGGCCGGTGATTCGGTATCTCGGTGTCAAAGCATCATTGACATGCAGTTGATGGCGGGGACATGTGAGGATGATCTTTTTATTTTTATCTTTTTTCTTCTCGCCCGACGTCGTCCCAAGTGTCCGTACCTGCCCACGCTGCCCTCGACAGTTCCGTCCCCCTTGCCCTCCACCCAATCAGATTGCCCAATTCCAAGAGACTGCCCATCCCATCATCTCCTCCTTGCAGTAGCGTTTCTCCTGATCACGAGCCTCCTTCCTCAAAGCCGGTCGCCAACATCCAATTCTTTCATCTGCCGCCCTGTGGTCTGGGGAAACGCCCCTTCCTCCATCCCTATCAGGCTTTCTACCCTCTAAGGACTTCCACTGGACGACGACACCTCCTCCGTATCCAACCTCCAAACGGTGGTGGCCAGGACTCAGACCCCATCCTCACCCATGTCGTCGTCGTCGTCGTCGTCAGTCCCCGGCCCAGCCGCACATCCAATCCACAGTTGAGCCACAGTCACTCTCTCCTCACAAAAGGCCCAGACCCGACCGCTTTGCACCCGGGGGGAATGCTCCGGTGGCACCAAGGTGGCTCCCGAGAAATTACCACTGCTGCATGAAATAAGATGAGAAAACACCACCTGCAAGATGAGCACAGGGGTCCCCCAATGTTTTGAAACGTGCCGGTCCCAGAGAACGAGGACCGGCGGAGCCGCCATGCACGGCATCCGCCCACTGCGTCCGTGCTGGAGAGAGTGAGGATTCCTCATGTAAATCATATAAATTCGTACGGGGTTAATTCAACATTGAACGCGAAAGCGAAGCGCATCGAGATCTCAAGACGTCAAATGTTGAGATTCGAATGGTAAACAGCTCAGCAAAACGGAGCACAATCTTCATCTCCCACCGCTGCTACGCCCCGGCCGGTATTCAACCAGGTTTCATGGCAGCAACACCATTGTACTGTGTAGAGTGGGATGTGTACGTGGCACCGCCCAAGCCACTCGCCCCGTCACATCCAAGTCAATGATGTGGCGGGTGGTGGCCGTTTTGACCACCCACTCCCTGACTGACACCGTCTGGCTTGGTTTCGAGAGAGGGCATCTTCGGGCTTCGATTGGATGGACGCTCACCTTCTTGATGCGACTTGCTCCCTGTCCGTACCACACCCGCGCTCCAGAACGTCGAGCTCTCGAGCCTTCTTGGGCGCGGCATCTACAGCTGTCCAACCGTGGCCCCATAATCACCCGCGCCGTGATGTGACCACCCAGCGGACCGTCCCTGACTAAGGCCGAGAGCCAGGTGAAGGGAACCAACGCGGGGGGGTCACCTCAGTTTATTTGACCTTCCTCGACGCGCTGGAGACCCGTTCCCAGAGGGGCCCGAGAGCCCAACAAGTGGTGTGAACCAATGGCGAGTAGACAGCACACGATGAGCAGGTGTAACGAGATAATAACGGGAAATTGCCACACGCTGTGGCCTGTAATTGTGATATCTCCTCCGCCGTAGGGGGTTCCGCGAGCCCCGAGGTTGAATATGGAAATCAGACATGCCACCGAGGCCCTTCTGTCTCTCTCACTCAGACGGCGTAGCCATACACCCCCAATGTCCCAACACTTGCACTGAAGGAAAATGCCGCTAGTGACAGTGGTCGTCATTCAGATCCCAGGATAGAAGAGAAGAAAAGCCACGGCGTAATAAAAGAGGCTAGATCGAACAGGACGGTGAATGATCGAGTTGATGAACAAGAGAGCCATGGAAGCGAAATGAGTCGACAATGGTGGTTGCTGCTGCACTACCCTACCCAATTTTGCACCACCTAATAAACTTGACCCTGTAAAAATAAAAGGGCACCCCCAATTGCCCAGGGGCAAATACAAGAAGAAAAAGAGACGGAAAAAGAATTGCTCCCCCGGGGAGGGAGACATGGTATCTTGGAAAAACGCCCGTATAAAGTGCAAGAAATGTACCCAGTCTTGAGTCGTCTTGTCGTGTACTGATGCCCCAGTTGTGTCGTCATCATGATCGAGATCGCGCAGATTAGAAAGAAAGTCGTAATTCGAACCCTCTTTGCGTCGTCGTCGTCGGTGACACCATCTCGGTCTCTCCTGGTGCATCGACAGCCATTTCCCACTCGCGCTTGAGCGGGGAATTGAGCTCGTTAATCTCGAGTGTCATGTCCTGACCCTCGGGGAGCTCCTGGATCACCTCGTCGTCGATCTCGACTTCGAGCCCCCGCGGGTGGACGCGAACGGCGCGGACGACCTTGTTGGCATCAAAGTTCCACTTGCTGGCGACCCGCGTGACAAACTCTCTTGCTGTTCGCTGCATGAGGTAGATGGCGCGGTGAAGCTCATGCGCAGACGGGCTAGACGGGTTCCGTCGGGCGATATAGAAGCATGCGACCGGCTTGTTGGGTCTCTCGGAAGGGGGCCGGTATGTAGAGTCCACCCCCAACGCCTCTATCCAGCCAGACAGGTTCCCAGCGGCGTCGGTTTGCCGCACCTTGGTGGGCTGGTCCGATCCTTGTCGGGGCGAGGAGAGATCTCCCGAGACTCCTTGTTGATATTCTTGCCAGTGCGCCTTTGGCCCGGCGACAGACGCCTGGGAGTGCAACGACAGAGAACTTGGGGATGGCGAGACCAGAGACGAGCCCGCCACGGAGCTGCGTTCGCTCCGCCAAGCATTGCCGTCCCGGGATTCCACCTTGGTGAGATCGAGAGACTCCCCGACAAGGGAGACGGGGTGGAGATCTGGATCGTCCAGGTCGTCGCCGCGGAGATACAGTACGCTCACCGGTCGCGTGCTGGTGAACATATCCTGCAGTGTTTGGAGCTTGAAGTGCAGGTCCTCCTCGACGGGCACACGTGGCCCCCCACCCGCGGAGCTGGCCGACGACATCGACCAGGTTCTCTTGTGCTTTTGGATCTTGCCGGGCCGTTGCTGTCCGCTCGATCCCTTCATCTGGGCCACCCCGGCCCTCTTCCTCTTGCCAAAGTCCTTCATCCCGCTTTCGGCCTGGGCGATCTGCTGCTTCAGCTTGTCGATCGACTTTCGCACATGGGCGACATCGTTGGAAAGCTTTCGCTCGGCGCCGTGGTCTCGGAACAGCTTGACCTTGCAGTAGCAAATTTCCGGTATGTTCTCGGGGGACGCTTGGCCGGGGTCGCCGCTGATGACCTGGGTTTTGGCGCACAGGCGGACCGGTATTCCCTTGACGCCCTTGGAATGGCTGAAATCGGTCGAGAGGAAGTTGAACCTCACGGCAATGTTGCATTCGACGACGCCGTTGATGCCCGGTGTCCAAATGACGGAGAAGCCATCGAAGGACGAAGACTCGAGCTCGATGCGCGTCCGCTTGTCGTCGCCTTCGGCTGGCTGTCCCGCTTCGACGTATTCGACCGCCTGAAGCTTTCCTCCTCGCTGGTGGGCCTCATTGGTTCCACGCCCCTCCTTCCACAGGCTCCAACAGACGCCGGGCTTGGCTCTTTGCTGCTCGTCCTCGAATGAGACGCGGACAAAGGTGCGCAGCTGGGTGCCGGGCGCTATCGGTATCGAGGGAGCCGTGTCGACGACGGAAAGTGAGTAAGCTTGACCCTTGTTCAGGTAGGTCACTGGGATTTCGTCTGCGTGCTTGATCATGGCCGTCGGCGCGTTTAGTGCTGTGTGGAAGCGAAACTTTTCCGCCGACGATGGCATGGGCACCGCCATCGGCATACCAAACTGTCTCGCTTGGAACGCCATCATGGGTGATTGGTGTCCCTGGAAATTTCCGTCAATAGACCCGATCCTTTCGTCTGCGCCGTCCGAGTCCATGGGAGAGCCATCCTGGTCCATTGTCTCGTAGCCGGTGTCCTGGTGGACAAACGACGACGGGGCAAACGACGGCTGGGGTGGCTGATGCTGCATGAAGGGGTGGAAATGCTGATACTGGTGCTGTGGGTGGAAGCCAGGGTGGAAGCCGCGCATGTCCATGCTACCCGCGTGCATCGCTCCGTCCGAGGTGGGCATGGACAGCGGTGTCCCCAGTCCCATTCCCAGGCCGAGGGTTGGCGTGTGCAAGTCGCCGGCCTGGGGATGATAGATGGTGTTTGTGCCGCCGGGTGTTGGCGTGTAGTATCCCGGAGCATGATTGTTGAAGCCGGAAAAGGAGAAGGACTGGTCCAGGAGCGACGGTGTGAACCTCCATGGTTCTGTCGCGCGGGGAGTGGGGTCCTGATCGCGAAAGGCCTCGTGCGCGATGGTTTGGGCTCTGTGGTAGGTGTGTGTCAGTTGGAATGTGCCACGCAGTCATCACTGCAAAGAGGCCTTGGGGTGGCCACCGCAGAGATCCTGGCGAAACTGGCCCAGGGACAAGCGGATATGCAATGTTGGGAGACTGGACAACAACATACCTCTCTTGTTGCGAAGTTGTGACAACGCCGGAAAGGGTGCTCGAGGCGGTTGCAGTTGTCGCTGGTACAGCCGCGCTTGTCGAGGTCGCTGCGGCCACTTCAGGAAACTGCTGCCGGAAGTTGGCGAGCAGGTCATCCCCTGGTTTCTGTGAGCTCGTCCTGGAGAGATTGTCAGCTAACAGCTCGAAAGCACCGCCCCAGGGGTCTGCTCCCCGGCAGAAAAGCCGCGCAAGCTGGGGAGGGCGGAAGTAGCTCACCGTTGACGAAACATGGCGTCGGTGCTTGTGGCGCAATGTTCGAGAAGAAATCGCGCCGAGGTGAACACGAGGTATTATCCCGGAGCAGCGGCAGGAGGTGGTTGTCGAAATGGTCGAATTGTCCCCCGATCAGTCGCGTTCAAGGCCAAATCGGGACGGATTTCGTCGGACTCGAGGTTCGTCGGGTGCAGCGTGGGGAATATGAGCGAGACGGCTTTGTGCGCTGCTGCTGAAGCTGCAGAGGTTGGACGTTGTGCCCGAGCAAGTCAAGATGTCGTCTGTCGGCCCAGTCGGTCAGATATGAAGCCCGAGGTAGGAGGAGGGCAGGCCAGGCGATGTGTTCTGGCGAGCATGTGCAAAGGCTATCGAAACGAGAGGCGGTAGACAGAAAAAACGAGAGAGGATGGGTGGAATGCGCCGGGACGAAGTAGCTTTTTGGGGAACTTCGCATGTGCGAGGATGGGGGGTGTGGACGGCTTGTATACACCAACACGGCGCCGCTAATGCGCTCCCCACTATCCGTGTCGATTCCACCCACAAGGGCCTATATGTGCAAAGCCGACACGCCTGCACGCCCGCTGGGGGAGAGGCACGGGTCCAAGGGAGCAGAGTGGAGGGTGTTCATGGGGGGTGGGACCGTCGTGGGACAACCGCGGCGCTTTGGGTGCTCAGGGTCTCTGGAAGTATCCGACTAGCCTAAACAGGCAGTGAAGGACATTCCACAGGGACGAGGGGGGAGGAAAACGGAGGGTGTGGCTGAGGTTGGGCGGCTGGGGCGATAGACCCGAGACGGGAGGACTGAGGGAGATCAAGAGACAGATTGAAAAAAAAACATACCGGTCGAGGAAGATTGGTCCTGAACGGAGGAGGACGACTGGATTGCCGGCGGTGAGATGGCACCACTGGCTAGCCTACCCCGGCGGCGGTAGTCGTTGACTTGAGCGTTTGACGTCGATGGGCGGGCTGCGAGGTTGTCGTGCTCTGTTTCACGCGGGAGAAGGGTCGTCGAAGACGAGGTCAGAGACAAGAGCATGCGGTGTGGGGAGGAGGTGACTTTTGATTGCTGTGGCCGACTGCTGGGCACCTATCGGGCAGCGGGCAGCGGGCATCGGCAACCCTATCGTCGGGGCCGGGAGTTGCGCCATCGAGCAGAGGTCGGGGAACGCTGGCACACACAAAAGAGGACCTCAAGACAAGGGACAGTCGGGTGACACGGACTGGCCCTCGAGGCACCCCCGTTTTCGCCTGTCCCGTCGTCGCTTCTTCCCTTCCACCGTGTGTGGCTGATCGCGCTCGTTCCTGAATTTTCCACTCACTTGCCGGGCCTCCATCTTCTGCCCGGCAAACTACGCTGACTCTTCGCTTCTGGCTGCCCAAAACGATGGAGTCAACCGTACCTGCCAGCCTTCACCCAGCAAACTCTTCTCCGGTCAAGCACCGGCCGGTGACGGCATCGCACAACTCGAGCAAAAGCCTCACCTTGATGCGCCAGGCATGCCCTCACTCGGGGGGCCTTGTCAGCGCAGCGGAGGGGTGGGGGATTGGAGTGGGCCGAGGAAACGTCGCGGCTCGAGCGACATCCCACTCGTGAAATTGGTAAGGAGGGACCTCGCGCCAAGCCAAATCGTCACCCCCGGGGTGCCACAGGGAAACCGCTCGATCCCCCAACTGCCCGTGGTTTCTAACGGGTTGAGTCGCATCGAACCAGACCACTGCAGCCTGCCGTCGTGGATGTTTTGTTTTGGGATTTCATTTTCTGTTCTCTGCCCTTGTTGGGCCAACGTCATTTCTTTTTATGTCGGTATTTCATTCGACATTCGAAAGGCATGTCAAGCGAGGCCCAGCAGCTCGAAACGGCTGCCCACAACGATGGGAATGGCACGCCCCTTCATCTCATCGGCACCGGATTTCGAAACCGTCAGCCCAACATTTCACCACCCCACCACCACTGCCGTCGACGAGGGGAAGAGGTGCGTGTGACTCTTTGGACCCGACTCTGATATTTTGTTTCCCGCCCTCGAACCATCCTTATCTTCGAAGCTGTCTTTGCAAGACCGCGTCTCCCGAGCCAGGCCGTTTCACAGCTTCCCGTTTGGGCGGCCTCCTCATGCCCAAGACGGATATCGACTTGTCGTCGAGCGGCTGTATAAGACCAACGGTATACATCCAATCTATGGGAGGCTCGGGTAAAGTACTGATACCTTGACCCGCGACTGCAGTCCCCGGCATCTCAACCCTTTGTGCCCATCTCGATGTGGCGGAGACCCCGTTTCTCATTTCCGTTTGGCGCCACCAGAGAAAAACGGCGCTCTCCATCTTTTGCAGACTTTGACAGCTGGAGGAGGGGTCACAGGGTGGCTGATTCGACGGTTGCCACCGCTACCAACGCCAAGGCTTCCACCCACCCAGGCGCGAAAACATGCCGAATCTCCAGGTCGTCGCATTCTCGAGATACCCATCCCACCCCCCGATGCAAAACCACGACGCCTTTTTCGCTGGCCCGGCCGCATCGTTTCACTCGGCCTTTTTCTGGCGAGACCATCACCCGCCATTACCAGGAGAAAATAAGCGGCCAGGATAGGCCTGCGAGCCTCGAGGGCCATGATGGCCGGTCAGAGTCGGTGCTGCTCTCCCACATACGCCTCTTCAAAACATCGTCTCCCCAAAATCCCACGATGGGGTGACAGCGACGCCATGACCAATTCACCTTTGTGAGTTGCCTTTTTGGACGCACACGAGGATTGTGGTCCCCTTGGTCCCCTAGGGTCCTGCCCCGGCTTGCCGGTCGGCGAGAGGGGGCAAAGGGGATGTGGTTGACGTCCCAATGGAGGTTAGTCTCTCCTTCAGGGATCTGAGCGGACGCACGAGAGACGCGGGACGTGAAACGCAAATATTTATGACATCATCGTCGACTCCGTTTCCCCCCTCTTTCTTGCGCTCAAGCCACAGACCCCGGCCGCCGTCTTGCAATTGTTGCTGCGGTCGGCAAAGTTTTTTTGCCAGACGGTTTGGGTTTGAACGTCAACTCAGTGGAGAGGGCTATTCTTATTTTTTTTTCGGGGTCCCGTCTGTGCAGAGGCAAACCGCTAATCGCCGACAGATCATCGATCGAGAATCGGGGCTGTGAGACCCCGCTTGGCGCTCCCAACTGAAAAGTCAATTGTGTTCGGGACGAGATGAACTGAAGATCCTGTCCGATTCAAGATGTCGAGTCCCCAGCTCGGGTTTCTGGAACCGTTCTGTGACCACCCCTTTTGACGAGAGCGACATTGCAGTCCGTGTATACCTCAGCCTCTGTGAAGGGTTCTACACAACCTCTGCCAGGAACCTCTGTCAGGAATCGGTAGGTTGTTGTCTCTGCCTTTTAGGTTGCGTTCTGGATATGTGGTCACTATTCAGGGCAAGGTCAACCGCTTCCAGTAAGAAGCTCTCCCGTGCACCAGTCTCAGGTGCCGCTTGTATCCTCGAGGTCGGCATCAAAGGGGCCTTCAGGGACCCTCCTCCAGCCACGAGCCACGATTCGCAGGTCCCTGCTGCCAAGCGAATATCGTCAGTGTTCTGGAATTTCTGGTGGTGTCACCCACTCTTGCTGGCCATCCCCATGCGATCTCAGCTTTTGGGCACACAGAGCCTCCTCGCACAGCATTTCAGAGAAGCCGTACAGCCGTCGCCAAAAGGCAACCCTCGAATATGACGTATGCCAGCGCTTCCACGAAAAGTCCAAGACGGCCCCACGGCGCGGATGCCAAGAAGGTGGCCAGACAGGCGGGCGGGCGGCGGGGCGGTTGGCAAACCCGTTGACAAAGCACACGAGACCTCCCGAGAAACGACATTATGGGCATGGTGGGAAACCGAACTTTTTCTGACCGCCAATGTCTGCATCCTCCCGCCCTCGGTGATGGATGCTCGGGGTTTGTGTACGTGGCATTGCATGGAGAGGGCAGTGGAAACTGCCGTCTGATCCGCCCTGCAGAGACGACCAGTGAGGAGCAACACAACCCGCCGCTATCACGGGATTCCCCTCATTGGGAAAAGCAAAAAAAGCACTTCTGCCGCGTGGGGTCGGCGATGAAGTTTAATTCGCCGGTGAGGGGGGCCTGTCCACACCAGGCGCCCTGGCTACGTCATAATCGACTGAGGAAACTGAAGGATGGGATTCTGTGAGCCTTTCCCATCCATGCGAATTGCGCGTCTCACCCCTCGGCTGACCACCGCTCCACTTGTGACTTGACACCACACAGCGCTGTGGTCGCCAAGAGCGCACCGGCACGGCTACGCGTGTTCCGTCTCGCTGGATGCTTCGCATCGGGTCTCTGCTCTGCTGCGATGGGGTCTGTGGACGCCGTGAGCTCACCCTGCACCACTCTTCTGCGAATTTTGGACGATGGCAGGATGGGAAAAGAAGCAATCGACATGCCGGGCAGAAAACATCACCAAACACAGGGACTTGTTCCGCGGAAATTTAGCAAAGAAACCACCCCTCGAAACCCCATCTCTCCCCATCACGGAATTCCTACCGCTCCGGAGCACAGTGCAGATGAACCATCACCACCCGTGCCTCCTCCGGGTCGGCGAACGGCGACGGAGAGCGGGGCGGCGGTGAGTGATTTCCCGCGCATTCTCCACCCGCACCCGAGCCACACCCCCCTCTCCACCGCTGCTCCACAAATGAAAAAAAACGGGCGGGAGTGGGAGCCGAAAAGGGTAATTTGCGGGATGCCTTGGCAATGACATCATCGGGTGTCCGTTTTTTATTGCGTGCATGACAAGTGTCAGTCCCGAAATGCAGCCCCGGACACACAGGCCTCATTGAGCATGGTGTTGTTTCCGACCGACCGTGGTCCAGTCGCATCGCTTTCTCCAAATGTAAGGTTTCGGGGATATCACAAAAATGCCAGGGGATGGTGTTGATGGGAGAGCTGGTCGTGGTGGGAGGTTGAGTCATGTTGCGGCACGGTGTTTGGATCTCTGATCGCGGTGCCGTCGGCATGTTTTATGTTTCGCGGAGGACTTGTCGTTCAAGAAGTGGAAACACATCCGGCCTGCCGACAACACTGGCTTTGATATCACGAGATTAATATCAACAAACTGAGACTCTTGGAACATTTGCTATCATATCATATACCCCAGGGACGGGGTATTCCCTCGACCAAGACGGCGGGTGGCAGCACCCTCTCGGCACCTCCGCCATCCGAAATACTCACCTCCCAAGGGGAGTGAGATGAGCATCTAGGCCTCGAATTGTACAGTTACAGCGGCCAGAACGTTTGACCACGTCGCCTTCCACCTCCCATACTGTGTAGCAGAACGTTCGATGGCCCTCATCTCTCGTCAGCCTTACCGGCTGCAGTATGGCCATGGTCGGGCCTCTCGGACTGATGCAGCCAGCGGGTGCAACATGGCCATCAAACTTTGTGTACTTATTGCTCCCACGTTGCGGGCGATATAACATTCAGTATAGAGCCGTGCCCAGTCCAATTCCGGTTCGGTAATTCCTCCCGCTCATTCGACGTATCCCATCCCCACCATCGCATCAGGGTGTCGAGATTCGAGCACTTCCTCCCGCGTGCTCTGATCCATCATTGCTGGCTCGCTGGAAGTGTGCCATCCCGCCAGCACTTGGCTGGAGCATGCTCACTGGAGCGTGCCCACTCGGAACCTCGCCTCGGCATGCCCTGCGTCTGTGGTCTGCACATTGGGGAAAAGGTAGACGCAGGGCCCAGCCCAGCCGGCACGGATGGATGGGGCGGTGGGACGAACGGTGGAGGGTGGGACTCTTTACGCAAACATACACCTCCGCCGGGGTAATAAAGTGCTAGCGCGGTACAGCCAAGAAAAAGACCCACACAACGACTGGCCATTTCCAGGGTGATGTAAGCCATTGACGCAATTGAATTCGATGTATTTCTACAGCTAATTTCTATGGTAAAGAACATCCAGTCAATAAATTCAGATACACTGCCTGATACAGAGCATGCCAAGTATCAAAATCCACCACGGAACACACTCAACGCCATGGATATTCACGCCCTCCTCAACCACGACTCTCCATCCACACAGCGTTTTAATCGCCTACAGAAAGACAGGAGTCTCCGTCAACCAACTCTTACAAACACAGCTGATTTTCCACCTCCACGGACACGCGCGCCCGAGCTCACACGCGATCAAAAAATCGAAATGCGAACGCTTCGGACACACAACAAATGGACCTATTCTACGATTGCAAAAGCAACTGGCCATGCTATTGGCCAGGTCCGACTCGCCTTAACAGGCCCTCTTACCCCCCAGAAACACCGTTGCGGAAAGAAGCCCCTTCTTCAAACACCCCAGAAGACCCAACTTCGTGAGTTCCTTGCTGCCGACAGGCTCCATCGCGAGCTTCCATGGCCTGATTTAAGGTGGTATATTCCAGGTTTCGAACTCTACGGAGAGCAAGCAATCCGAACAGCTCTTCGAGCAATAGGCTACCGACGGCAAGTTCGCAAACACAAGATTCATCTAACCGATCGCCACAAGGCCGCACGTCTCACTTTCGCATACGAGCAACTCTCCCTGCGGCCGAACCCTGAGGATTGGGAAACTGTTCTCTTCTCCGACGAGACTTGGGCAACAACGTCCTATATGTGGAAGAAATGGGTGACAATTCACGACTCGGAGGACGAGGAAGCCTTTGCCCTCGTCCGAGCAAAACCACACGGTTGGATGTTCTGGGGGTCGTTTGCCGGCGCGCAGAAAGGGCCGAGTTTCTTCTGGGAGAAGGAATATGGTGGAATTACTGCCGAGAAATACCGTCAGCATATTATTCCACTAGTTCACAACTTTCTGGCCGAGCAAGAGGGGGATCGAGATACCTGGATCTTCCAACAAGACAACGCACCGTCGCACGCAGCGCTCGAAACCAAACGCTTTCTTTATGCCTTGGACATTCAAACTCTTGTTTGGCCGGCAAAAAGCCCAGATTTGTCGCCAATAGAAAATGTATGGTTTTGGATGAAGAGTTGGATTGAGATCAATTATCCCAACTTGCAGTGGTTGTCATTGGCGCAACTGCGAGTGGCTATTCGGCAGGCTTGGGAGGCCTTGGATCCAGAGTTTCTGCGGAAACTTGCACATTCGATGCCACGGAGGCTCCGGCAGGTAATTTCAAACAATGGAGGGTTAATTAAATATTGATTCCATCCATCAGGGCCAGTTTTGGTAGTGTTTTGGTATGATGAGGATGTTTGTTGGCGTTGGTTTGCCCATCCTTTCTTGTGTGGGTGGGGCATGTACCGCGCTAGCACTTTATTACCCCGGCGGAGGTGTACAGTACTTGCACCGCTCGATATCTGGTCAGTTATCGACATGTTGGGGTACATATGGAATCACACGAGGAGACGGGGCTTTGTGCTGGACGAGGTGACAACACGCCGGCGACGACCGAGTGGAAGACAACCTCGCTTGACGATGCGGTCCCTGCGTATGTATTAATTATCGGTAATACGCATAGATTTGGTACTGTATCTTGGGGGGTGACCGTATTGCCAGCGAAAGCGGTGGTGTTGCTTGAGGGGGAAGTGATCGTCGGCCGAGCGTCGCGGTGGGCTTGACGCAGAGCAGACCAGCCGAGCAATGCGTGTTCGTGCAGTCTTGGGGGTGAAGGAACGCCACAATCAGGTGATTTCCTCTGCTGCTGGTCGGTCATGGTGGGAATATTATTCAATGGGACATGTGGTGGTGAGTGAGTTGAAGTTTTTTGGGAAGAGGTCAAACCATGACGTCAACGACACGAGAGGCCTCTTGGAGTTTTCACTGTAAGGCTCCTTTCCGAACGCCGGCTTTGGGGCGACTTTCTTTCTACTGGACCCCTAAATAGATGAGAATCTTTGAACATGCTTCCAGAAGCCATCAACACGTCCCCGGTCTACCGCATGCATGGTAGTGGTACACAGTAGTGTACATCTCCGCCAGCCACAACACCCTCAACCACCACCTCCGTCTCCCCAGCCCACCACAAAAACGGACCAGCGTTTGCCTCTCCTTGCCCCTTCCCTCTGCCCTGCCGATCTTCCCCTCAACAAGAACAGCACACACGTCTTGCATGAGGCCTCAGCCACAAACCCAACAACGCATCCGTCCACGATCGGCATCCCGCCCGCCAGCGCACTACACTACTCTCCCACGGCCCAGCCGATCCCTTTATTTTTGGTCTCCCAGTACCCTTTTCTTCTTTTCCCACGCCGTGATCGACGCCCGCCGCATCGTATTCTGCAAGCCCTGACTCACAATCCCATCATGAAATCCCATCCCACCCCGACGATCTCTGCCTCAACCTTGGGCTGTCCCGAAGCCCTGCATATATTGCCACGGCGAACCGGTGCCGCGGACCCTGAGACGGGTGGTCTCGGTAGTTGACGGTGTGAGGGTTTGAATCAGTGCTGTGCCGTCGGCGAGTGTAGGATGCTTTGCGGTGAAGCGTCGCCACAGGGCTCGTATTGTTGATGTGGCTGACGCCGATCCGGTCCGGGCCCGGGGCGGGGGTCCGGGTTTGAAAGTCGGCTCGGAGGGGCGGATCGCCGGGCCGGTAGAGGGCGGTTGTTATGGGCTGGTGAGGCTACTTACTGTGTTGGGATGGGAATGCTGGTCCGGCGGGATTATGGGTGTAGGCGGGGCTGACCTTGTTGTTCTTGAATCACATCTTTGGTGGTGTTTGTTGTTGTGCTCAGGGGTAAGATTTCTGGTAACATGGTTCGTGGAATGCCTTTACAACACTTGTCCCTATCTGCGGGCGTACAGGGATCATTGTATGTTTCCCAAGGTATCTATACACTCCCCTTTACCTTGACCCAAGATACACCCTCCCCTTGGTCCAACCAAAGCCTGATCTGACATGTTCCACGTCGGTGCTTGACCTATAAAAGGGGGAAGTTAAGAACTGCCAGGTCAAGTTTGCCGGGGGATAGCAGTCATATCACTTCCAAACTCCTAGACGGAAGACAAGCAAAACCTGACAGTTCATCTTCATGACAGTCTGCAAACGAACAAGGCTCTCTCGGGGAGGTGCTGTGGACTCTGCCTGTATAACTCGGGTTATATCACCCGCGGTGCTCGCGACCCCAGATGGGGAATGTCAACCAGCTCCGGGGAGGCTTGGTGGTGTTATTCACGAGTGGAATCTGACCCGTCCAGGGGTTCAAGTAAACAAAGCCTTGTCGCACAACGCTGACTTGGCGGGAGGATCAATCTTCAGCGACAGTTCGATCGTATAGGCATATATAACTCGTCCCGTATGTTTCAGTGCCATTCCAAACTTCCTGGGTCTGCTGGGAGCATTTTACAAAGACCACAAAGCTCAAGGTGCCCAACTTCAGCGCAAACCATCCAGCTTCATCAGATGCTCATCCTGCTACAATTTACAGCAGTTCGCGATCTACCTCCAAAACCAACGCGCCCGCCATTCCGTTTCTCAAAAGACATCGTACATGACGGCATGCTCTCAACCTCGTGATAAA
Source organism: Podospora tetraspora (assembly GCA_027943155.1). Classification (NCBI taxonomy): domain Eukaryota; kingdom Fungi; phylum Ascomycota; class Sordariomycetes; order Sordariales; family Podosporaceae; genus Podospora; species Podospora tetraspora. The sequence continues at coordinate 1,539,224 of JAQKAE010000007.1, forward strand.
TGTTTGTATCTCGAGTAACAGACGGGTAGACAGTGAGACCGGAGGGATCGCATGACGCCTTTTCCACGTCGGACGGACCGGTACCGATGCTTGTCTGAAATCATCAGCTGGTACGCGGGGGAATGACCTCAATGGGACTAGCTGTAAGTGGCATCTTGGGCAAGAGTAAGTGTGAGACACTTGGATGGCTGTGGCGTCGTTTGAAGCTTTTGGATCCAGGGGTCATCCTGACCACAGAAATTCGGGGTCAAGTCTTTGTTTCTTTTGAGTGGCTGAAGGATGAACCTTGGTGTCCAGGAACCAGGCATAATGCCGTATCGTGAATGACGAGAATCGACTCGATCCTTTTGTCTGACATAGCAGCACACCGCAAGTCTTTTCACCGGGCTCTGGTCGACTGGTGATTTAGTTGACCTCACAAGTGAGTTGTTGCCAGAGGGAAATGCAACCTTCCATGATTGACACGTGGGAGCCGTCCTAGATAAAGGGGCTATAGAATGCCGGCAGCCATAGCCTTGCGCCGAGGGTCCTCTTGATATGCCATGGCGCTCGTGGCTAAATGATTGGTCTTGAACTCGTTCGTGATGGCACCGCCACCCGTTTAAGCGTCGAGTCGGCTGACTCAGGATTGACTACAACCCACCGGTTTTCTCGGGCAGATCGTCTAATGATATTGTGTAAAAAGGCAGAAAGGCCAGCGTCTCCGCTGACACTGATTTGCAAAAGGATCAGATGCACAGGGAAGAAGGTGACGACCTCGACGAGAGTGAGCTTCCTGCCAAGGCCGATCGCCGTCTCCGGCCCCCACTATCCGGCTTATCGGCTCGCCTTGCTTGCGCCTTATCGGTGTTGGTGGCGTTGCCGCCCACGCACTGGCCTGCAAGTTGACCACTCGCGGCGTCTTGAAACCAGCATCCGATCTCTCCTGCAACAAACATGCAAAGTTGACACCAGTCTTTGGTCTGGCGATTCTGTCCTGAACATATTCTTCCGCAAAGCAATCTTTGGCCAGCCAGCAACTACCCCATCCGCGCACGGAAACCGACCAACCCAAGCCACGAATCCCCAAGTCCCGACAACCCGCCGCTGGTGCGAAGGAAGCGCTGCCGAGGACTGCCGAGGGAAGAGCACATCCGCGTTGGACAATGGCTTCATCCGAATCGCCCCCTGTTGCAACACCCGCGGCAGCAACACCTGTGGCAGATACACCCGAGCCTACTCCCGCTCCCGCCGAGGTAGAGCACACTAGCGATGGCTCCAAGCTCAAGACCTTCATCGGAATTCTGAGAAAGTGAGTTGCCCCAGTCCCGCCACCTCGCACGCCGACATCGGTCCAAGGGTCGATGACAAATGGCAGAGCTTCAACTTTGACACCGGATGTTTTCTCTTACTGACATTTGTCCGACCAGGTTCATCGGCGTTGCCGACCTCGCTTCCGTTCGATTTTCCCTTCCGTCGCAGCTGCTCGAGCCAACCCCCAATCTCGAATACTGGAACTACATCGACTCCCCCAATGCCTTTGTGGCCATCGGAACCGCCGATGATCCCGTAGATCGCATGCTGGAGGTCCTGCGCTTCTGGTTCACCAAGGATCTCAAATACGCCAAGGGTCGGCCTTGCAAGCCCTACAACTCGTGTCTCGGGGAATTCTTCAGGGTAAGTCGTGGTAGAGGGAGTGGTGGAAACCACGGCTGACCTTTTCCAAGTGCAATTGGGAGACAGAAGACGATGCGCCGAGGATCGATACCAGGCCGTTCCGGGAGAGCGCCAGTTTGCCGGGCAGCGGCGCCTCGAGCGTCAAGTCCGGGAAGCTTGCTGCGCTCCGCAAGCTCGGCTCCGGGGACGGCAGCGCTGCGTCTACCGTGTCGGTCCCCAAAATGTCTACGAACCCGACCAAGCCAGTCCGCGTTAGCTACCTGACGGAGCAGACGTCTCACCACCCCCCGGTGAGCGCCTTCTACGTCGATTGCCCCGAAAAGGGAATCCACGCCCGCGGTTTTGATCAGATCATGGCCAAGTTCACCGGTACCTCGATCAAGGTCATGCCGGGGGAGCACAACCTCGGAATCTTCATCACGGTCGACAAACGAAACCACGAGACCTACCAGCTCAAGCACCCAGCTGCCCATCTCGGGGGGTTCCTCCGAGGCGCGCTCAATGTGACGGTTGGCGATATGGCGTACGTCACATGCCCCGAGACGAAGCTCAAGGCGATTCTCCGCTACTACGACGAGGGTTGGCTCGGCCGCACCACCAACAAGGTCGAGGGCATCATTTTTCGCTATGATCCAGAAAACGACGACAAGGTTCAGATCAGGGACGTGCCCGAGGAGGATATCCTCATCCGTCTCGGCGGACCTTGGAAGGAGAAGGTTGTGTTTACGGTTGGGTCCAAGCCTTTGGTGAGTCTGGCAGCGTCTACGATATTGGATTGCCGTGCTAACGAGGACCTAGAACTCCCACCCTCCCTCGGAGCAAATCACCATCATCGACATTGCCCCGCTGAACGTGGCGCCCAAGGTGCTCCCGCCATTGGAGAAGCAGCTCCCACACGAATCCCTTCAGCTCTGGAACGAGGTCACCAAGGCCATCCACGCAAAGCAGTTTTCTCGCGCGACAACGGTCAAGCAGGAGCTTGAGGAAGCGCAGCGAGAAAAGGCGCGGAACCGGGAGGCAAAGGGGGAGACGTGGCAGCCCGTGTTCTTTAGCCAGATCACCGACAAGGGCGGCAAGCCCGAACTCACGGAAAAGGGCCGCGAGGTCCTGAAGCGGGCGCAAGCTGGGAACTGGGACATGGATGGAATCTTGTGAGGTTTCAGCCGAGGAACTTTAGGACGTCTGGAGAGAGACGGTGCATGGCTGGCAGCATGGTGCTTTTGTCTTTCTCTCCTTTTTCTGGCGGATCATCTCTTTTGGATCTGGCTCTCGCTGGCAACGAATGAGGGCATATATTGACCTGATGCACATAGGGACGGACGATGGCTGCGAAGATGATGTAGAGTGTTGGAATAGTTGTCTTGAGCGCATTGCTTTTTGCGAATACCTCTGTATACCGATAGGAGCCAAGAAACAGCCCTTTACGAACAACATGTTACTGCTTTTTCGACAGAAAGACAGTAAAGCATCTGGATCAATTCAGTGTTGAAGTCGAGCTCCCGAGCAATGCAGACCCCTGCTCAGGGGCAGTCAGGGGCTTATCGAGGCCACAGCCACTGTCAATGCCATCGCTGTGGCGAAAATGTGGCTGAAGGCATTGTGATGGGGCCGACGGGGTATTTACTTCCTCGCCCTTCCACTCCACCTTGTAGTCTTAACGCTTTGGTAAAGAACGCGCGTGTCTTGAATATCTTGGCCCTTGATTCTGATCCATCTGGAGAGAATCAGCTCGTATTGTCACTTCGTAGGCAACAGGCAAAGACCAAAGCAGAGCGTGCCAAGCGCGAAAGAGCCCCGAGCAACCGCGGTCGTTATCGTTATCAGGCCCGGGTGGCAGTTTTTGAAGAGATTCAGACGACAAAGAACAAAACTATGAAATAATAGCCATTGCTACGAATTGCTAGTGGAAAGAGGTGGGAAAATTGAACTTGACGGCCGATTCCTCTGTTGTCAAAGCCCCAAGTTGTAAATCGCCCGCTGAACCCACTGGACTATTGAAGGAGCGCAAGCCCCTTTGCGACACAGCTCAGCCCCAGTCCAGTCAACCCAGGCCGACCCGGACCCTGAGATTGCTCGGATTGGCCCGACCCAGCAAACCTCCCAAACCGTGAACGCTCAACTTTGCACCCTCTCACCGACCCGACTCGGCACCACCACCGCCCTGCCCCCTCCAGGAGCATCCCGTTCCCGATTCCCGAATCCCCGACCCGCCGTCGCCTTTGTTTCGACTGCGACACCGTCAACGAGCCGCCAGCCCTCGATCCTGCAATCCCGTCCACGACCTCGCTTCCACAAGTTCGCCTGGCAGCACAAACATGGCCTCGACCACGACGTCGGGCCTGACGCGGCGCAGGGGCGCGGGAGGAGGCGCCGGCGATGAAGGCGCCGGCAACGGCGACAGCAGCAACGGCGCCGCCAATCGATCCAGCACATCCAACGCCCGCGACAGCGCCCCCGAGACGAGCTACGAGAGCGGCGAGAACGGCCACAAGATCGCCTTTGACCCACGCGACATCAGCGAGAGCGCCGAGCGGAGCAAGCAGCCCAAGCTCACGCTGATGGAGGAGGTCCTCCTGCTCGGTCTTAAGGACAAACAGGTCGGTTGCCCATCGGCGTCTCAATTGACCCTCGACGATCCGGGTGTCGTGTGCCCTTTTTTTCTTTGTTGCGCGGCGGCTGACGTGCCATGGTGGTGATGCAGGGCTATCTCTCCTTTTGGAACGACAACATCTCGTACGCCCTCCGCGGCTGCATCGTGCTTGAGCTTGCCTTTCGGGGGCGCATCAGCATGCAAAAGGACCCTTCTAGGCGACGATTTCCTCTGGCGGATCGCGTCATTGAGGTCATCGACGACACTTTGACGGGCGAGGTGCTGCTGGACGAAGCTCTCAAGATGATGAAGTCGAGCGAGAAGATGAGCGTCAGCTCGTGGATCGACCTGATGAGCGGTACGTCCCCACCACCACCCCTTATACCGCCGACACCGACTGACGCGACGTAGGCGAGACGTGGAACCTCATGAAGATTGGCTACCAACTAAAGCAAGTCCGCGAGCGCCTGGCCAAGGGCCTCGTGGACAAGGGCATCCTGCGCACCGAGAAGCGCAACTTTCTGCTCTTCGACATGGCGACGCACCCCGTCGTCGACAGCGGCGCCAAGGAGGAGATCCGGCGGCGCGTCCGCACCGTCCTGACGCAGCGCACCGTCGTGCTCAACGGCTCGCAGTTCCTGCCCGAGAACCTCGAGTTCCGCTACGTGCGCACCATCGCGCTCGTGTGCGCCGCCTACGCCGCCAACGTGCTCGAGAACGCGCTGTCGACGCTGGGCCACGAGGCGCGCGAGCGCGCCTTTGCGCAGACGGACGAGCTGCTGGCCGAGTATAGTCAGTGGCCGTTTGGGCGAAAAGCCGTCGGGAACGGCATCGGGGCGAATCTTCCGCAGGTTATCACAGAGGTCAGCATCCCTTTCTCTTCGCTGCTACCCAGTCGCTAACATTGCTGTACCTACAGGAAGTCAACAAGGCCAAGGAAAAGGAGCTCCAGCTCGAAGTCGTGGCCGCGTGTCTGAGCGTCTTTACCCGTCTGGATTCTCTGCTCTGAGGAGGACGCCTCGGATACCCTGCCCTCCTTAATCACGCCTCCTGCCCACCCCAAACCAACACATACCCTAGATTTTGTAACCGCATTCCCCCCTGTCTAGTCTACTAGGTCACCTACCTCCCTATTTTGTCCCCCGGATTTTGGCCGCAGGGACTTTTCCTCTCCCTGCCGGGCCCTGAATGTAGCATCAATGAAGTTTCCGGTTTTATGATCATGTCTCATTTTCATCACCATGTCTTTTGCAGTGCTCGTTGGGCGCTTGTGGTTGTTTGACGACGTCTTGTTTCCCAGACCAAGTTGGAGTGTTCCGCGAGGTGGGTGGGGGGGACAAAGGCCAACGGACATTGCAGGCGGACGGGCAGAGAGGCCGGTTCGATCATCAAACGGGAAGGCTGGACGAGCGAGGAAAGGAGGGGGGACACGCAAAAAGAGGCTGAGGCATCAGAGGGCAAAGGTGGGGGCAGGAGGAGGCTGTTGTTTTTAATTGGCGGCGGGGAATAAGGGGAAATAATCTGGAGGGCAGGAATACATGCAAACATGGACGTCTTTGGTGTGGGGATGATTAGTATTGTCGGGATGATGTGGAGGGAACCGAGAGAGAGACGGGCGGTTGCTGGTTCGTGGCTGCAAACTTGAAGATTTTGGGAATAGGGGCACAATCCGGGACTTTGGAGGCTCATTCTGGCGAGATTCTTTTCGAACCGGGTTTATACTTGGCTGAGAAGTGGAAAGTTGAGATGTTGGTTTTTTGAGGTTAAAGGCGCGGGACATCAGAAGGCTTCAGGCCGACTCTTGACTCAAGTGAACATGTTTCGCTATCGAAATGGTCTGTCCGCTGAACTACACACGCCACGACCTGTGGCGGCAAACAACACAAGTATATGCCCTCCCCCGTCCCTGGCCGCCTCGAACAAAAGGCAAGTCCATATTTCCAGATGCCGGAACTCCAAGACGCCAGCATTCAACCGCCCCAGCTTCTGGGCGTGATGAAAAAGAAGCCCCCCATCCCCATCGACTTTTAGGTATCCGGTGTCAACGCTCCAATGTCCCATGCATGCGCACCCCCTCTCTACTTCCTCTTTCCGCCCCCGCCAAACGACCCCTCAAACCCTGGCCGAGCCTTGGGCTTGGACACGCCGCCCTTCTTCTTCTTGCCCTTTCCGCCCTTCTCCTCTCTCCTCTTCTTGAGATTGTCCTCGCGCTTGCGCTGCTTGTCCTTGATGGCCCGGCCGACGCCATCCGCACGCTCCTTCCACGCCGCCTCGCTCTTGGCCTTGGCCTTCTCCTTGCGCTTGACGGCCTTCTTGAGCAGGTTCTCATTGTCGTGAACCTTTTCGCCCTCGGCGCGTCGCCGGGCCGCCAGCCACGTCTCCTTCTCGAGCACCTCCTTGCGCTTGTCCTCGTCGAGGCCGGCGATGCGCTTCTTCTGCGCCTCGAGCTTGGCCAGCGCCGTCTTGGGGTCCGAGGGGCCCTTCTTCTCGTTGGCGGCACCCTTTTCGTAGCTCAGATCCGATGCCATCTGCGTGCCGTCCGAAAAGGCGAGACGGCCAAAGGAAAAGTGGTTGGCGGTGCGGCTGTCGTCGGCGTCGTTGGTGATCATGGGGCTCAGCATGCTCATGGGCGAGTTGCGCGAGCTGGTGAGCGCCTCCTCGCGTTTCCGGTCCTCCTCCTCCTTGGCCTTGAGCCGCATCTCGCGCTTGTGCGCCCGCCGCTGGATCTGTTTCTCGCGACGCTGCTCGATGAGATCCGAGCGCGTGCGCACCTGCTGACCCTCCTCGCCTGTGGCCTTGCGCGCGGCGCGGAGCGCCTCAAGCTTGGCTTCCAGGCGGACCCGAAGGGCGGAGGTGTCGGCTGGCAGCTTGATGTATCGAGGCTTCTCTGATGGGGGAACGGTTGAGGAGATGGAGGTTGTGGTGCTGGTGGGCTCGGCAGATGTATTCTTGGCGTCAAAGACGGGAGAGTTGGGCGACGAATCCGGGGTGGCGTCGGCGGAATCCTCGTCGGCAAGGCCAGAGACATCTATCGGCGCCATGTCGTCGTCGAGTTCGACTTCCACGTCGGCCTCGGTGGAGGGCTGGGCAGTTTGGGGAGCAAGTTGGTGGGGCGTGGTAGTGTCGTCCTCCGACTCGGAGTCGTCTTCCTCCTCGGCCTTGGGTTTGCTGGGCGTCTTGTCGCCCGTAGTCTTTTGCTTTTCCTCGCTCCTCGACTTCTTGGCCGCCTTGCGCTCCTCCTTGCTCATCTTCTTGGGTGTCGGGACCGGCTCCGTTTGCTTGGGCACGCCCAGCTTCTCCAGTTTCTCGGCGAGCTTCTGCTTCTTGGCGGCCTTCTTTTCCTCCCTCTTCAGCTCCTTGGACGACTTCGTGTTCGGGGTGGCAACCTCGGCGGCTTCGAGCTGGGCGTCCTCGTCGACCTTGACCTTCTTGGGCGATGGCTCGTCGTCCTCGACAGGCTCCTTGACCTTCTTCTTCTTGAGCCCCTCGCCGGGCTTCTCCCGCTCGATGCCGGCCAGGACACTGATATCGCTCTCGTCGTCACCGCTCCCGTCGTTGTCTTCATCTTCGGCCTCGAGCTCCCGCAGCTTGCGCTTGTTGCGTGCCCGCTCCTCCAGCTCCTCCTTGGCGCTGCGGTTCAGCTCGCTGTCGGGGTCGAGCTTGCCCATCTTGGCGGCCTTGGCCTGGTCTTTGCTCTGCTTCTTCTTCTTCCATTGGTCCTGTGGCATGGGCGAGCCGCGTCAGCATGGGGTCGCGAGGAGGTGCTGTGGAAGAGTGAGAGGGAACGCGACCGCACGACGTACACTTTTTTCTTCGCCGTAGTACATCTTTGCGGGAATCAGCGACATCAGGCTGTCAAACGAGTGCGAGTAGTCGCGCAGGCGTTCCTGTGCAGTGGGTTAGCGACTCTGATCGTCGGCATCGCCGCCGTCGGGCGCTGTCCCATCCATGCACCAGGCTGGCTCACCTGCAACTCGCTGTCGGCCATGGTTGCGACTGGGGAATTCCAAGGCGATGCTGTCGACGCGGAGAGAGGGGTGGCGATAGTTCGGAGCGGCGAGGTGAAACCGGCCGGATTGCAGTGGTGCGAGATGTTGGGTCGCGAGCTCGAAAGCAAGTCCGGAAAAAAAAGTGGCGGGCGGAGACGCAGCCAAACTGCTGGATGAATTTTATCGCAAGTGGATTTTCGGGCGGTGTGGAGATCCCCCCGCTCCACATCCACACTGATTCTGCCGGGCGGTGAAGGGTCCCATGACGAACCGGTCCGTCATGCGCCATGACACTTGACAACTGCAAAGTAAAGAGAAAAACGTTGCAGCAGCATGATACAATAGCCTGGTGGTGCTCATCGCCTCTCGCATGGCCGCAGATATGTGGAAAGGTTTCCGGTTCTTTCTAGTTGCTATCCATACCAGCCAAAACCTACAACAATGCCTTTCTCCACACTAGGTACCTACATGACCCCATCCATCAAGATAACTGTTCCTGAACTCCTAACCTGCCATCTCCATACCTCGTAACCAAACCCTAAACCTGCCAGTCATCCTAGGACTTGGATATCCCTATAAACCTCGTCGCCTCCAAACGCCAATCGCTACCATATTCGCAGTTCCAACCTGCTCAGGGTACATGGCCTCGATCGAGGGCTTGTGCTGTTGACAACCCTGGCGACGAGGCCGTCAAGCATACAAAAACTTGGACAGGTCCAGTCGTTCTTTCAGACTGGCTGTCTCTCGGCCGCCAGCGTCTTTGCCAGACTCAGAGTCACTCGCATCGTTCTCATCATCGGTGGCCGAAATAATCTGGTCCTCGCTCCTTCCAGTCCGGCTCAGCGCCGCCACCTCGGCCAGGTCGGCGTCTGGCAACGGAACCGAGGCAGGGTTGACAAGATAGGCCCCAATGCCACGAGTGCCTTTCCCTGCGCTCGACGCAGGTGGAGCAAAGGTCGTGACCCGGGTCCGGGGCTGTTGAAGAGCCCGAGTGCGGGTGCGCTGAAATGGCGTAGCCTTTGGTGTCGATTGGCTGCTCCGCGGTGTTGACACAAAGGCCGACGGCTTCTCCGTGCTCGAGGAGGGCGTGGGCAGTCCATGCACCATGCGAGTTTGACGTACAGCCGAACTCGAAGCATAGTTGAACATTTGAAGACGTCCCGAGATAGGGGTTTGCGACACAGCCCTGCGTGTCACTTTCTGGGCTGATCGGGCAACAGGCGGCGACTCTGGGACCTCGACAACATCGGCGGTCACCTCCGCCGCGCACACAGCTTGCTCAGTAGCCTCCATGGTCGGCAACTCGTCAAAATCCTTGCTCGGGAGCTCGTCGAAAATCTCAATGACTGCCGAGTCGCGGCTGGAATTGACCGACACTCGCCGGCTGCTTGGGTCCGCAATGGACCGAAAGAGTTCGTCAATCGAGTCGTCGGACATGATAAGCTCGTCGGCTCTCTTGGAGTTCCTCTTTTTCGACAATGGCGCCGAGAAAAACTTGCTTTGCTCGCCAATCTCGCAGGAAACGTCCGCTGTGGGCAGATCCTCGCACAGGCGCGCTTTCTTGGGCGGCCTCGCTGAAGTGGAATCCTGAAACACCCGGACAATGGGCCCAGTCGTGTGACGGCGGTTCTGGGAGCTGCCCTGGCCCATGCCCAGCAGGTCGGCAATGTGCACCGTTTGTCGACGGGCACGATCCGTGTATGGCCGGTTCGTGCTGGAACTCGCCTGAGGGTTATCCAGATATGGCCTCGGCAAGGACACGGTCCGCCGGGGCTCGATCTGCGTGGCACCATTGTCCTGGGAAGGCGCCACTTTGAAGCAGTTGGGATCCATCTCGCCAAGAGGGATCCTTCGACTGTTAAAGTACTCGTTGATGGGCTTTCCAAACGGGTTCTTGGGCACGTTGACGGGAGCAGAGACTTGGCTGATCCTTCTCTTACCGGGCGACGACGGAGTGGCGATGGGCTTCTTGGTGATGGGGTTGACGTTCCCCCGCGCAATCGACTGCGCTAGTCGCGGCTGGACAGGGGCCCCGATAAAGGGCATGCTCTCCACGTCGATCGAAGGGTCCGGCTCCGTCAAAAAGACAAGCTCCTGCTTCTCCGGGCAAAAGACTCGTTGGTAGAGAAAGGTGAGCTCCGCTTGCTTAAAGTCTGCCAGGTAGTTGTCCGGCACCTTGGACTTGCCATCGAACTGGAGCATCTTGATGACACGCTCGGGCGTCTTGTGCTTCCGGATCAGTCGGTACGCAGTCTTGAGGCCCATCCCACCGATGCTGTCGAGGTAGTCGCACCCGCTAAAGATGGCCATCTGGCGGAACTCGGCGTCGGTCCATCCCGTCAGGGAAATTTCGCGGACAGAGCAAAAGTCCTTGCGGTTGATCTCGACGCATTCGCCATTCTTGTCCATCTTGGTGAGCAGTCGCTTTGCGCCAAAGACCAGCAGATCCGAATCTTCCGACACGATGGCGTTGATCAGCCCTTGGCGCTCAAGATACACCAGCTGCGCATCCGCCTCATACGGTGCAACAACGTATGGGACCTGTGCCTTTTTCAGCTCCTCGATGAGCTCGCGGGCCATCTCGGGGGTGACGTCGATCGCCTTTTGGAGTTCCTGGTACGCTTGAGACGGCTTTCCCGCCTTGAGAAGTTCCAGTCCGGCCTTTTTGCTGGCTTCTCGACGGGCCTCGCGGGATGCCTCGGTGCCAGCTTTGCTGGGTAGGTAGTCGCCATCGAAGACGAGGTATGGGGTCACTCCAAAGTGCTTGAACAGCCTGACACGATGCATGGCAAACTCGACATATCTAGGCATGGTCAGCATTCCTATCTCTTGGAGTTGTGCGGGAGAATGGGTGACGTACTTGCGGGTGGGCTTGCCCTGGGCGAGCTCAATGGCACACGCGATGGCGCCTCGGTGAAGCCAGCCATAGCCGTCTATTCCCAGCGTTTCGCCAGCATATTTCCTAAGGTCGGCGGTGCGGTGGATGGTCTTGAGTAACGGGAGGAGGCCTGGGAAGAGTGAGTGGTTTGAAGTGTATACGTGGGAAAACTGCGGTTGTACCGGAGATGCCCATCCTCAATGACCTTCACCGGGCACGCAGCAAACAATGCTCGGTTGGGCGTTTATGCCATGCGAATGCAATTGTGTCGTGGGGGCGAGCAAACACTGGGCGCTTTGTTGTCGGATGCAGGGGCGCGCTCACCGCAATGTGGACGCGGTGAGAGAGGTGCGCTGCACAGTGGGCGACGGCGAATATATTGGCAATGCTGAGCAAATTCGTGTTGGGGCTCCAAGGCAAAGAGGGCGGGACTCGGGAGGGCGGTTAAAGAGCAAAGGTGAATGTCGAGAATCGAGATTCGAGAAACGCGGTGGACAATCGCGCCTGTCAAACTGGCGCCTGTGGGGACGAAAGTCGCTCCCGGGTCGAGATTTTGGCCCCACCCAGAGCGCGACCGCGTCCGTTCCCCCCGCGACAGCGACGATGAACTGTCGAGCAGGCATCAGGGGCACTAAACACTGGACAGCCAATTGAAATCTAGGCCCTCTGGTGTCCGCCTCGAAACGGAGATGCTGCCGACGCACCACTTCTGTTTGCATGGGCTTTGAAGCCGCACGTATGGTCGTAGGTTGCTTTGTTTACAATTTCATATTTTTGAGTGGTCGATTTGCAGAGGGCTTTCGCCCCTGAAAAGGGGATCTTTAGAACCTGGGGATGTAGCAAAGTCGCCCTGTGTCTTTAACGGACCCCACAACCCTCCTGCAACCACTCAACACGAGCTTATCGGCCCTGCCCCACCACTATCGATATTTTCTCGAAACCCCAAAAAGATACAAGCCAGCCGTGCACAACGACCACATCTCACCACCACCGACATATCACCCTTGAAAATGGCCAAAACAGTAGAGAAGACGCGCAAGCAGATTGCCAAGAAGAAGGGCGGCTCCATCGACGCCCTGCACGAGCACAGTCGGAACGCCAAGCGCCTTCACTACGCCCAGCACCGCGACGAGAGACTCGACAAGATTGCCCGGGCAAGGGGCAAGCGAGACCAGCCTCTTCGTCAGTCCCCTTTCATCTGAAAAGATGCCGCCATCTGACCGAGAAACCAGTTAAACGGGTCTCGCACTTCCGGGATGCTGTCAAGGACGGCGGATACAAGGCCTTGAGCCTCGAGGAGGTTCATGCAAAGATCAATGAGTGAGCCCCCCACGACGCCATTTTCGGGATCAGCTTCCTAACCTCAAGGTCAGCTACGTTCATGAGTATGACGAAGAGTTTGAGGAGATCAAAAAGGCTCGCCGCCCCGGGAGACCGGCCAGCACCCGGGAGGATCTTGTGAGGATGAAGATTGCCGCCCTCATGAAGGAGCAGAAGGACGGTTTCTGTAAGCGGTTCCTCCCTTGTACTACGTCCGTCAAGCTGACTCGGATACAGACATGCCCGATCTCACCGTGGAGAAAAATATGCAGCTGCTCGAGGGGTGGGAGGGCGAATGGGCGTACCTGACGAACCTGACCTGGGTCAAGATCATGAGCTCGGGAACCGTCAAGCCTGCCAACTTTCCGCCTGCATCTTAGCTGAAGTCAGCATAATAACACACCGACAAAGCATTCATGATACCCTCGGTCGCGATATCGACGTGGCCATTCTCCATCCCAAGGGCGAGGCACAGGCAGCAGACAGGCGGCTTCCTATGGATCATTGGTTTGGAAAGAGATTTGATCCCATCATGTTCCTCTAATGAAGTTATGACCCATCATCGATCCGGTATTATATATTCGCGTAAGTTAAGGAGGGACGGCACGACTTTGAGGATATAGGTTCAACGACCTGACCTGGAGTTGGGGGGTGAAAGAAAAACCACCGGGGCCATTCGTCGAGTCTTCACTCCAGCGATGGACATTCACAACCAGTAGGTTAGGGGCGGTGGGTGTGAAAGTGGGAAACGTGGCCCATCAGCCATCCCAAGATCCGGAGGTGGTACCTGTACATGTATTTAATTCTGAACACCTCAAACTTATGCACACAAGAGTCCAACAGCCCTCCAGCGGACCTCTTCCCTGTCGATGTTGTCTGTTGCCACTGAAGAACCCCTCGGCACCCCTGTCCAGGAATGTTTCCTTATCGCTATCAGCTCCCATCCACGAAACGATTGGATCAGACCGCCTCATGTCCGTGCGCACTTGAAAAACTTCCAAGCCCAAGCTTGCAAAGCTCGAGACCCATCAACTCCCCTCCATCAACCCACGTCCTTCCCAACCCCAACCTCACCGCAACACCCCCTCCGCCAATATGATGTCCCTCCGAACTCTCGCGCGCTCGGCGCCCCGCGCTCTGTCCCGCGCCACCTCTGCTGTCACCAGGTCCCAGGCTGGTCGCACCGCCCTCCAGACCACCCGCACATCCGCCTTCTTGCGCCCACAACTGGCCTCGGCCTTTTCCACAACCGTCTTCCGGAGGACCGCCGCGGCCGACATTGAGGACGAGCTGTCGGCGAAGCTCGCCAGCGAGATCCAGTTTGAGGAGGAGGTCAAGGCCACCCAGGACCAGCCGGCGAGCATCAAGGACTACCTCGAGAACGGGCCCTTCCAGATTGAGGATGTTCCCGGCAAGGAGGATGTCGTGCTGACTCGCACCTATGGCAGCGAGAAGTAAGTTGCGAGACCATAGCCATCAGTGGTCCCTGGACAGATGCTGACCTGGTGTCCGCAGGATCACCGTCACCTTCTCCATCGCCGACCTCCAGAACATGGAGCAGGACGCTTTCGACGAGGACGCCGCCCTCGGGGATGAGGAGGCCGAGGGCAAGGAGGCCGAGGAAGGCGCCGAGGGCGAGGAGGATCTCGGCGAGGAGCCCTCGGTTCCCTGCCGCCTCAACGTCGTGGTCGAGAAGCCCGGCAAGGGCGCTCTGGCCGTCGAGGCTGTCGCCCAGGACGGCGCCATCGTCGTCGAGAACCTCTACTACTACCAGGACGCCAAGCTGGCACACGCCGCCACCGCCGATGCGTCGCACGCCTCCCAGGACGTCTACCCCGGTCCCCCCTTTGGCAGCCTCGACGAGGACCTCCAGATTCTCATGGAGCGCTACCTCGAGGAGCGCGGCATCACCACGGCGCTGGCCGTCTTTGTGCCCGACTACATGGACATGAAGGAGCAGAAGGAGTACCTTGCGTGGTTGAACAACGTCAAGAGCTTCGTTGACACTGCCGCCTAAGCTGGCTTGGGTATATAAGAAAAAAAGGGGTTCAGTGTACCATAAGGGGGCATTTGCTACGGACATGTTAATGACGCTCTCTCCACGGTTCGGCATGTAGGATAGGGGTGATAGACTGGGGCGCATTGTACAGGACGCGGAGGACTCTAGCGGGACATGGTCAGCTTGGTCCCATGACGGGATGAAGATGGCGATATGAATGGAACAGATGCCGAGGCAAGACTCTACTATACTATTTGTTCATCTGGCGTTGTTCTATGCGTGCAGTCATTTCTGGCAGTGTGGCCATCACTGCGGAGATATAATCTTGGAGGACGGATGGTTGAGGTGACGGCCATGCCTGACCGACACAAACATGGAAAGGAGCTGGGCGCGGTGGTACCCCCGACCATCTTTTTGCGCAAATCACCATGACAGGGATCTTCAGAAGGAGAAGGTTGCTTCAATCTCTCTTTATGAGCAGTGGTTCATTGGGGTTATGGTGCGTCAAGCTGGTCCAGTCCCGGCCCACGGGTTCAGACGCCTGTGTTGTCACCAGGCTCAGGCTTGGACGAACAACAGCATTGTTGTGCCAGGAGCAAAGTCCAACCTGTTTTTTTTCGGTCACGACCGCGTCTATATACTGCCATGGGCTTTAGAAATGCCATCACTTTCCCTGTTCCTGGGAATAGTGACACGTCAGGGGTCAAGCCAGGGGGTGTTTACCCTTCCTCGACCCCATATTTGCTAGTTTAGACTTCTATAGCCACCCCCGACTAAGTCCATCGTTGCTCAGACACGGAATGCACTTGAATGAGCCTATCAGACTCAAGACTCATCGTTTCAAGGGGGCACCTACTAGGGACCTTACTCAGCACCCAACCTGGACGGACAGTATCCTTGTTCTCTCTCCGCTCCTATGCAGTGGCTGCAGCCACGCATTCGGACTAAGTAGGTACTAGTAGTCACCGTATGTTCAGTGGTAAAGGGAGAATATATGACCAAGCTTGTCAACTTGAATGGCAGCCCCAACGTGCATGGTGAGGACTACAGTGTTCAGGCCCTGGTCGAGACGAACTCCAATGGAAGCATCGAGTATCAACAAGACTGGGAAATAGGTGCCCAGCTAACCATTGTGCCATCTTGGATTCGAGCTCATCGTCATTTACTGACGTTTCTAGGTCAGTCAGTCCAGATCTAGACCGAACCCCCTTCTCCGTTTTCCCTCGGCAACCCATCCACTCCGTGCAAGAATAGAAGATGCCTCTGCAGAGAGCCAAGGTAGCATGATACTCCCAGCCACCAGCCTTCTCGGCTTCTGAACTTCCAAATCGGTTTCCACGCAAATATGCCACAATCTCGCCCAACCCGCCGCCCGGTCGCGGGGCCGCACTTACACCAACGAGACCCACCCCGAGCCGAGCCGACCATCACGGCCGCCCCCGGCTGGATACTGCCCTCTTCCATCTCATCGATATCCCTCAACTCCTTTCCCAGCAAAAAAAAACACATGACGCATCGAAACCCCATCGAAATGGCCATGCAACCTGCACCTGCCTGTTCCCTGCCGCACCTTGCATCCACCGTGACCCCCTGGGCCCCTGATTACAAACATCAACCAACACTACCCAACACAACCGTCACCGCCCTCCATCCAGATGACCAAAATTAATAATCATCAAGCCCTCACGCCCGGCCACGATTATAGCATCTCCGAGCGAAGCCCGGCCGGGAACCCGAGCTCCAGGTGCGTGCCGGCCGGGCCTGCGCGCCAAGCCGGGAGGCGTGCGTAAGCGGGGTTGGTATCTCCGGGGCTGTTGCCGGGGATCTTGATCCTGCTGAAACACTCGAATCCGGGGGAGGGCTTGACGAACGATGAAAGGGGGGGATGAAGCAAGATTTCCTCCAAATCACAGACGATGGGACGAGGTTTGGGCTTGGGCTCTCATCCGCCATCATCTTCCATTTCCTGTTCCCCCCCACGCTTTGAGACCTGGTTGTACCTCATCCTCATCCGACGGGCGCTTTCTCGAGCGCCTTTTTCCCTCGTCGTCATGGTTCGTCGACGGAAAGGAGACGACTCCCATCCGACGACCGGGAGGTTTCTATTCGTTGACGCGATCCAATCGCTTACTCTCATCGGATGTTTGTCTGCGAGAACAAACCCCTTTTTCGTCATGTTCGCGGCTTCGAGCTGTCGCGCTGCCAGCAAAGGAAGGAGATGCGTGCGGTCTTTTGACTCTTGAGATGCTGTTGGGTATCCGTACCTGAGGGCTGGAAAGCCGAACAGGATGTTTCCCGACACCACAACCGCTCGGTCTCGCCCATGTCGCTTCCGGGGCAAGATCTCCATGATCCCCGCCAAGACCCCTAGCCGCAGGCAGTCAAAAATGTTGAGTAAGCAGCGGACTGCCCGGGGGGGGCCTGAGGGGGGGTTGGAATACTAATCAGCACCACACATTGTACCTCTTAGTCAGAACAAGCTTTGTTGGGTATATAGTCTTTTTTGGATCTGTTGCCTGTTGCGTCATGGGCCTCGATGCCGTCCATGTCATCGTTGGAGTTGGTTCGGCTGGCTGGTGATGCTCTGGTGGGTTCCTTGTGACTTGCATGGAGTCGGCGCGATGACCATCCGGCAGAGCTGCATTGTGGCTTGTTTTGGGCTGGGATGTGAAGAGACTTGTAGGCAAGGTTGAGATACTAGTATTTGCAACTTCAGCTGGCCTTGTTGACTGCAGATGTGGACAGAGTGTGGTAAGTGACATCCAGGATGAAGTGATGAGCGGAAAGCGCACCCGGAACATCAATTCTTTCTAAATTCGCAATATCATCCTGGGGAATCAAATTCATCTTTATGTACATTCAAAGCCTAATGTTGAGGCTCTCTTCTCTATCCGCCCCTAGTCCCGTCCAGGCTTTCCACTGCGTCGCCAGCTTCCAGGCCGCTCTCAAGTAGATGCTGTCCTCAGCCGCGTCGTACTGTTTTCCAAACTCCGAGAAACTTCGCAGCGCCCTGAGAAGCTGCAAGTCGTTGTATCGGTCGTCAAATGTCGCCTTGGTGCGCACTGACCGGAAGACGTCCTCCCAGTTGCCAAGTCCCACAAACGAGTCGCAATAGAGTCCATCCATATCCACAACGGGCCGGAGCTGAGTAATGTAGGCCAGCACCGTGAGAAGCCAGACCCCTCGTACGAGCATGGTTCTGTTGCTCTCATCTGGGACGCTTCCGAGAAGGATCCGGAGCCCGTGGACCCACGCCGGAAGACAGCCCAGATAAAAGTCAAATGCAGGACTGCCCTCCTTGTGCGTCGCACAGACAAGTATGACGGACAGAGACGCAAGCTGCCTCACAACCTCGTCGATATCGCTGCAGTCGAGCATGTGGACGTACTCGAGGACTGCTGCCTTTGCCGTCGCGTTTGAGAACAGGTTCGAGACGCCGTGAAACCCCGGGCCCGCCTTCATGATCCCACTCAGTCTCCCGTCGTAGGCAAGCTGCGTCAAGATCTTGTCTGGCGGCAGGACAGTGTTGCTCGCGCGCATCAGCTGGGGATGCGATAGAAGCTCGTGGATCGGGTCGGACCAGTCGACCGCCGACAGGGTGAGCGCCTGTAGCACCAAAAAGGGGCTTCGAAGCTCGAGCCCGTCGCCCAAAAATACCAGGGGCCGGCCGAGTCCCGAGAACAGCCCATAAAGGAGCGGCTTCTCGCCCGTGAGGAGGTGGGACATGGCGAGTGCGGCTGAGTTCCCGGCAAATTTGCCGTTCTCCATGCTAAAGTAAGTCATGTAAGCCCGCTGGAAGCTTTTGACGTCAGAGACACACTCCACAAGGGGGAAGAGGCGCAGAGCTACCGGATGTCGCCCAGATATCGCGTACGGCCTGTCTCGTCCGTGATGCTTCTCGGAGATGGCGTCCAGGCCCCCAGACTGGCGCTCTCTGTCTCATAGACCGCTTGCAGCTCGTCGGGGCTGCCATTCAGGAACAACAACGTGGCCAAGCCCTAGCTCGGGTGTTAGTAATGCTAGCCTCTCGCTTCCGACGTCACCAGCCAGCGGAGTGACGTACCGTCGGCAGGTCGTTGTGTCTGCCGCCCGGTTGAATCAAGGCGTGCTGAACATGTGTCTTTGTCAGGAGGCTGTTGAAGGTGGCTTGAGAGCTTGGCTGCGCCATCACGCCCTCGAGGGACTGTGAGTGGAGCTCGTGCATGTCGGCTGGGTACAACATGGGTCCTTGGTGGAAGCTCGTTCTTCTTCTTGTCTCCGCCATGAGGTAGACTTGCTACCCTTATGTGTATGTGACTTGTTGAAGGCGGCTTGCTGAAGGCTATGCCAGAGTGGTTTAGAACCGGAATCTTGGATGCGGCCATGGGAGACGACGCCTGAAGAAGAAAGGAACAACGAGCCCAACGGGGTGAACTGCGTCAGGCCAAGGGGCCCGTTCCGTCGTCTAGACACCGCGAGCCTATAATAGTCCCAAACCGTCTCCACGGCAAGGCCGTCCTGCTAGCTGTCGATCACCTCACTCAACGTAGTGTCTGATACCAGGACTGGCATCGTTGGCGACCACTCGCCAGAACCTCTAGCGCCACCGTGTGCATCATGGAAGCAGGGAGAGCGATGCCGAACCGGGTGGGGACTACGGCATGGAGGCCAGGAGTCGGACGAGCGGCGAAGTCGCCGGAGGCCGGATCGAGATTCGAGAGGCCGCACGCCGACCATCATTGGACGGCAGCCGCGGGAGCACGGCTGGACCGGGGACCATGTTGAGATGTGACAATGGCAAAGGAAGGGAACAAAAAAAGGCTTGCCTGGGCTGGGGATGGAGGCATGGGTTGGGATGGCTCGGAGACTCGGAGGAAGATGACGGAGGGATCCGACACCACAAGGCTGCATCGACCGCCTGGGTCGACATGTCTAGCTCGAGTCGCCCGAGGGGGCTCGGCACGGGGTGGGGGCCTATCGAATGGACGCTGGACGCTGGACGCTGGACGCTGGACGTGGTCGACGAGACGAAAAGCGCATGTCGACGGAGGAGGGGGGCCGTGACGATGGCGTCCTCGATGCCGTGTGGCCGTGTCGTTGGCGACGGGGAACTTTGTCGAGATGGGTGGCTGTGGCCGCAGGGTGTCACGGCATGCCGGCAGCTGGGCCACCATGGGCCAAAGCAACGTCGTCGCGGCTCTTCGGGGGGTGGGACGCGGCTCATGCCGGTAGAGTGGTATGCGAGGGACAGGAAGATACGAGATGGCGTTGGTGGTACAGCGCTAGGCCGAGGGGCCGCTGGAGGGGTCTGCTGGAAGAGGCCCGGCGCCCGACTGGGGCAAAGCACACTGGAACACAGCCAGCGAGGTTGTGGCTGAAGTCAAACGGGAGGTACCAAAGTCCCCATCGGCTCGGAGGAAAGAACGAGAGAACGAGAACAGAGAACGATCAACCGCCGTCAGGGCAGGTGTAGAGTGGAACTGGAACCATCACATCAGGCAACGACAGCACCTCGGCCCCTTCCAGGAAGAGGAAAGAGGTACCAGAGGGATCCCGGTGATGGTGGTACCTGTCTGTCGTACCTCCCACAGATCCATCGAATCTGAGACTGCGTGTCTGCCATCCCGATCGCGCGGCGGAAAGCGTAAGCGAGCCCGGCCAACGAACTGTGAAAGAGCCCCCTCGTTCTGTGGTGCCCGTTTGTCACTTGGACCAGCCGAGGCAAGAGCGATCTTCCTCGCACTCTGAACCGGGTTCAGCTGGCGATGTGGATGTCACGGCTGGGGGAATTGATTCCACTCTCTTCCACCATCTCACATGCACGCCGGACCGTCTTTTCAACCTTCCCGTCAGGCTTGGTAAGACAGACGACTTTTGCTGGACCGAAGCTAAAGCGTGGTCAGTGTAGTGTCAGGGTTTGATAAGCAAGCAGGCAAGCAGGCAAGCAGGTCCAGCTCGCGGCTGCATGGGATGGAATTCTGCGGTCTGCCTTTGCTCGACACTGTGGGTCACGACTCCAGACGCCGAGACGCCATACGATGGCAGGCTCGGCAGGGTAGGGCTGGTCCCGCAGCTTCAGATGGATGGCAGAATCTGTCACGACAGGGACGACAGTTCATCGCAGAGGCACCAAGGTTCGCTCCACTCCCGTCTTATTTCCTCGCTGCATCTCGGGATGTTTCTCACTGCATCTCGGGGCCAGGGCAGGATGAGTGTTGTCGATGTCGATGTCGACCTCGCCCTCGCCCTCGCGCTTCACCATGCCATGGATAATCCCGACAGTTCCCGACATCCGCCGTGCCCGCCGTTGGCGCCAACGCCCACACCTGACGCCTACACCCGGCCTCGACCGCCAGCCACGCCGACTCGAGCATCCACGTCGTCGGTCCGGAGATACACATTGCTTGGCGACGCGTGAAATGCACGCGAGGCACCAAGCGATGCGAATCACACGGCGCAGATCCACGGTTGGTGTGGCTCACGAAGCTTCTCGCGAGTCGCTTCCAACGGGAGGACCTCCACCCCCGAAGGATCAAATCCCAATCATCATCAGTCGTCGATAATCCGACACCCTGACTACGACGATTCGAGAATACGCGCTTCTGTCCGAAATTCAAACTGGGTTCGAGACAGCCGCCGTCGTCGAGATGACAAGATGGCATCTAAAAAAAGAAAAGAAGCAAGGGACGCAGCCATGACGCACCCCAGCGACTCCATCTGGCAACGGGAACCGAAACCCACCATGTGAGGTCCTCTCCACCAACGCGCCCTCGCTCACAAATCTCAAAATCAACCTCGGTCGGTGGCTCCAAGCAGCAGACACGGGGCGTCTTGGCGTTTTTATCTCGACGCCTCTTGGCGCCCGTTTCGCGCCGCTTCCTGTGGGATGCCATCACGAGCCCATGTCTCCCACGGTTGATTGCGCCGTCTCGGTCCGCGTCGCACACGCTCTGCCATCCAGGCATGAGTCGCGATCGCTGAGGCCTGCCTCCTGGTCGCCCGCCCGAGGTCATTCACCGCGGGCTGCCTCTCCCCAGGCGCAACCACCCGTGTGCAACGCGGCATGGATCCCAAGACATACGCAGGTCGATATGTTTTGAATTGCAATCTCCACGGTTCCCTGGGATGGAGGAGCTGGCCCTCCAAGGAGACGGCATAGCTTTGTTCTGTTTCATGCCTCGACCCTCGGTCCCGCGGCTTTGCACGTCTTCAGCTGGTTGATGGGGGAGACACGGCTTCGGATCACGGAAGCATCTGCACGCATTGCCCGTTGAGCCTGCATCCAAGTGTTGCTTCGACCCCCCCTTTCCCGAGTCAACAACCAAAAGCATGCTCCCCAGCCTGCGTCTGGGTGGAACTCTGGGGGACGGGGGTTGAAAGACAGACCAACCTCACCATGCCAACCCGAGAGTCTGGCGATTGGTGTCCCCAGACCCAGGGACAAGATGGACGGCCATGGTCAAGGGATGGCCGCAGGGACCCCCTGTCCTTGGGCCAGTCAAAAAGGGGCTCTATTTATTTTGCTGCGAATACGGCACCGATTCTTGGTGTGTGCAACCTCCACAGTCATCAACGAGACCTGACCCAACACCAAGAAGCCAACCTCACGCTGAGACTAAGGACAAGACCGTCTCGGAGACTCAGTCGTCCCGGGAATGGGGGCTGGCAGCTGCTCGACAGATCACGGTTCCGTCGTTACCTCAATTGACTCTAGCCAATTTCGAGGGCATCGTCCTCCGCCTCGTCGACATATGCCTGCATGCTCTTATGAGGCCGCCGCGGACGCTCTGCCGGCCATGGTTTGCCTCGACCCCTATGCCCGGCTCTCGACTCGGATTTGGCCGCTGTCGACTGCAACACCCTCATTCTTTTTGCCCCTTTTGTCGAGGCCAACATGCGCGCAACAGGCTTCCTCTTCGCGGCACTGGCCAGCATGGCCGGTGTGGCGTGGGCCGAGGATCTACTGTTTCCGTATATGCACGGTCTCAAGTATTCGGAATATGATATAGCCATCAAGCAAGGGCATACAGGTAGGGCCGCGATACACCTTGCCAGCAAGGACCCGACTGACAAGACCAGCTCACGTCTGCAAGGACGAGGCCGAGTGGACTTCCATGACAACAGCCGACTTTGCCAAGTACAAGGGCATCGTGATCCCCGACTGTCTCTGCAACTCCAGCCTCGCCACGGTCGACTTTCTCGATGCCACCAAGAGCTTCTGGTCACCGGCCGTCACGGGCAACATGGTCATCATCGGGACGGACCCGTCGTTCCACGCCAAGTGGTACAACCTGACGGGCGCGATTGCCATGATGCAGGACGCCATCAACCTTGTCGCCAACAGCAAGAACGGCACCGGAATGTACTTTTCGCTCTCGTGCTATTATCAAGCCGTGAGCACCCCTGTTGCCATCAGCGCCCTGTCGGAAATCGGCGAGTTCATGGTCCGAGGCAATCTCAGCCACCCGTGTCTGAACGACGCCCATCTCGTCGCCGGATCGAGCGTCATGACCTCGCTCAACGACGACATTGCGAGCAACTGGAACTGCAGCGTGCACGAGGCTTTCACGTCCTACCCGCGCTCCGGGCCGAGCGGGTTCGAGGCCCTGGCCATTGCCGTAAACGCCTCCGGCCCTGGTCAGCAAGAGTTTGCCGACGGGAGCCGGGGTATTCCGTACATCATCGCCCGCGGCGCCACCCCGTTGGGATGTGGAAACAACATTACGGAGCCGGCTTACAAGGAGGAGTGCGACGACGGAGACGCGAATGGCACACCGGGAAGTCTCTGTTCGGCTTCGTGCCGATGCACCTACGGAGTGCTCGAGCCCGGCGTCTGCCGGCCTAAACCGATCTCCACATCATCCAGCTCGACGCAGAGCAGCACTTCTAGGTAAATTGAGGCGGCGGACCGGCTTCGGCGTTTGCTGATTGTTTTCACAGCACCTCGAGCATCCCGACCTCGGCAGACCCCACATCGAGCGACGAATACGTGACGGTGACGGCGACACCGAGCAAGACCTCCACCTACGCGTTTTCGGCGCCCAGAAGTTCGACCGCACCGACCGCAACGCGGAAAGACCCCGTCACCATCACCATTTTTCCTAGCGTGTCCTCTGATTTATTGACATCGAGTCTCGCCACCGAGTCGGCCGCTAGCTCCTCGGGGCCCTTACTCAGCAACGGCACTTCGGATGGACCGGCATGGCCAACGCTTCCGTTCTCCATCAAACCACCTATAACAGTGTCGCTCGGTCTCTCGGTCGGCATTTCGATCGGTCTTCCCGGGGATCCTGAATCGACTCCGGCGACCGTGACAATCACACCGTCCGTGTCTTCGTTGCCGCTTTCGAGTGCTTCGTTGGGGTCAGAGACGGACGACGCCCCGAAAACTGTCACAGTTACCGCCTCCGGACCGGAGAGCACGGAGGATCCTTCTGGGACAGTGACGGCTACGGCTGGCCCAACTGGCAGTACTGGGTCTTCTGGAAGCACTGGGACCTCTGAAGGGACAGCGACATCAAGCGCATTGCCGGTTTCGGCAAGTGCCAGCTCCTCGAGCGTCACCTCGGACTCTGGCTCATCATCTACCACCACTCCGCTGATCACGGTGACCGCCTGGCCTCCCAATGGCACCGAAACAGGTTCCCCGACCGGGACATCGGACCCCGCGGCGAGTTCGGGGGCTCCGGGCACGTCATCTGCTCCCTCTATCGTCACGGTGACGGCGGAACCCTCCGGCGGCACTGGAGCCCCCGCGGGGACGACGAAATCGGACGTCTTGCCGGTATCTGGCAGTCTCACCTCGGGGATTCTCAGCTCCGGGTCAAGCACGTCGCCAGCCGCTTCCGTTGTCACGGTAACGGCCGCGCCCTCCGGGAGCACGACATCGAGCGTCTTGCCCGTCTCTGGAAGTCTCACCTCGGGGGCTCTCAGTTCTGGGTCAAGCACGTCGTCCGCCGCTTCTGTCGTTACGGTAACGACCGGGCCTTCGGGAAGCACAGCATCGAGCGCCTTGCCGATTTCGGGAATTTCCACATCCGCGGCAGTTTCCACCTCGGCTTCCGGCACATCGTCCACCGCCTCTGTCGTTACAGTGACGGCCGAGCCCTCCGGTAGCACAGCACCGAGCGCTTCATCGGTCTCCGGAAATGGCACCTCTTCCGGAATCCTCAGTTCTGGGTATAGCACGTCATCCGGGGTCCCCGTCGTCACAGTCACCGCTGAGCCCTCCGGCAGCACATCGAGCGACTTGCCGATTTCTGGAAATCTCACATCCACAGCAGCTTCCATCTCGGCTTCGGGTACATCATCCGGCGCCTCCGTCGTCACGGTGACAGCTGAGCCCTCGGGCAGTTCTAGCACCGCTGAAGGGACGACAACATCGGGTGCTTTGCCGGTTTCTGGAAATTCTACCTCAGGAGCTATCCCCACGGGCCCTGGCACGTCATCTGCCTCTGTTGTCACAGTGACCGCTCAGCCTTCCAGTGGCACTGGCGTCTTTGAATCTACCACGGCTTCTGACACTCTCTCGACCTTGGGAACCCTCACTTCTTCGGGCAGCCTGAGTTCAGCTTCGGGTACCTCTTCTGCGGTCCCAGTCGTCACGGCCACGGCTCAGCCGTCCAATGGCACCACGGCGCCCGGATCGACAACTACTTCGAATACCGTCCCGGGTTCTGGAACATCAGTGTCAGGCACATTCTCTCTTAACTCTACCGCCACGGCGACGGCTCAGCCGTCCAACGGCACTATATCCGCCGAGCCGACCACTACTTTGGGTACTGTCCCTAGTTCTGGAACCTCAGTGCCAGGCACATTTTCTGCGGACCCTACAGTCACGGTGACGGCACAACCCTCCAATGGCACTGCCGCCCCGGAGTCGACCAAGTCGTCGTATAGTGTCTCGAGTTCTGGACCCTCAGGTTCAATTACATTTTCTGCTGACCCTACCGTCACGGTGACGGCTACGCCTTCCAATGGAACTTCAATCTTCGAATCGACAAACACATCGGGCGCTGTCTCTAGCTCCGGAAGTCTCGTGTCTAGTTCAGGCACCTTTTCCGCCGACCCTACCGTTACGGCAACGGCCAGACCTTCCAATGGCACCGTGACCCCCGAACCGACAAACACATCAGGAGTTATCTCTAGTTCTGGAAGTCTTGTATCAGGGTCCGGTACATTCTCTGTTGACCCTACGGTTACGGTGACAGCCAGCCCTTCCAATGGCACTTCAACTTTCGCACCGACAAATACATCGGGAGTTGTCTCTAGTTCTGGAAGTCTCGTCTCGGGGTCCGGTACATTCTCTGTTGACCCTACGGTTACGGTGACAGCCAGCCCTTCCAATGGCACTTCAACTTTCGCACCGACAAATACATCGGGAGTTGTCTCTAGTTCTGGAAGTCTCGTCTCGGGGTCCGGTACATTCTCTGTTGACCCTACGGTTACGGTGACAGCCAGCCCCTCTAATAGTACTTCATCATCCGAGTCCACAACGGCATCTGATCCTCTCGCCAGTTCAGGAAGCCTCGTCTCAAGTTCAGGAACCATCACGATGACAGATACGGCCTCCAGTGGGACTGTCACCTCTGAATCGACAAAGACGTCCGACCCTCTCGCGAGCTCAGGAAGTCTCGCCTCGAGTTCAGGAACGTCGTCTGCTCCCACTGACAGCACCGCGACCGTGGACGCATCCACGCGGGCGACTTCTTTATCTTTGACTACAACCGATGGATCATCAAGCTCCAGCATCTCTACTGATAGTTCTGGTACGCCCTCGGAATCCTCGTCGCAGATCACAGTGACTGATCGGCCCTCCACATATGTTTCCGTGGGTCCCTCGACAGGGACAGTGACAGTTACCCCTGTCGGCTCATCAGGGCTGCCCAGCTCCTCTGCGTCGAGGAGCTCTTCTGGTACTGGGACGGAGACGATGACTGTGGACCCCCTGTCCGGGTCGCTCACCTCAACATCAACATCTGCCGCTTCGTTTACGTTGTCTACTTCTTCGACATATGACGCTTCTTCGGCACCTGGCGCTTCGTCGACATCTGGCGCTTCTTCAGCATCTGGCGCTTCTTCGACATCTGCCGATTCGTTGACATCGGCCGCCTCTTCCTCGACGGCCACATATTCGTCGACATCAGCCACGGATACTTCCGTCACCATAGACGACCCCTTGAGCAGTACCTTGAGCTCAAGTATGGGTTCAACCGTCACTGTCACGGGCAGCGGTACGGGTACAGTCTCCGGAACTCTCACATCGCAGCCGGCGTCGACGACAGGGGTCTCGGTGAGCAATGACTCGGTGGGCACATCTTCTACACCAATGTCCGTTTCTGCAAGTGGCATCTCGACGTCTCTCTCTGGTTCTACAGTTGGTGTCTCCATCAGCGCCACCGATACAACATCTGGGTCGATTGGCCCGCAAGTTACCTCTACAACCACCGTGTCTGGAACTGTGTCGGACACCACGACTTTGGCTTCTTCTGGCGCACAGGGTACGTCTACAACAAGCGATAGTTCCGACACCACATCTTCAGCTACTTCCCAAAGCGAGCCCGCTACGTCCCCAACTTTGAGAACGACAATCGAGCGACCGACAACCGTCATTTCCCGCGAAGGCGAGACAACCCTAAGGACGATGACCCCGGCTGAAACCACTACGTCGTATACCCTGATCAGCGCATCAACTAGTGTCAGCAGTGGTGTCATCAACAACACGACAACTTCCACGACGACGCGCAGCGTTACTGCCACAACCTTTACAACGCTCTCCGAGACGGCGGGCACAGATCCCATCTCGATGTCCAGCGGGGCCTTTAGCAGCGCCTCTGGGACGTCTTCCGAGACAGCCAGGTCTGATCCCACCTCCGCGTCCATTGGGGTCTCTGGCAGCGTCACGGGCACAACCTTTGCAACGCTCTCCGCGACGGCGAGAACAGATCCCATCTCGACGTCCACCGGGATCTCTAGCAGCACCACCACTATGGCCTCTGGGTCGTTTTCGGAGACAACAGGGGTAAATCCCATCTCGACGTCTATCGGGGCCTCTGGTACAACTGCTGTCTCTGGGGCATCCTCTGGAACATTCTCAGTGACAGCAACGGCAGACGTCTCGACATCTACCGGGCTGTCTGCCACGACGGCAGCCCCCGTGGCATCTTCCGAGACATCAAGAGTTGATCCCCTGTCTACATCCATTGAGACTTCTGTCAACCCAAGTTCAAGTCTCCCCATCTCGGCAACCTATTCTGCATCATTGCCTACAGGCTCTAGCTCAATCTCTGTCAGCGGACCCTCTTATAGCGGCACTGTCACGGCATCCGGAGTCTCCTCCATGATGCCAGGTACATCCACCGGTCTGTCTGGCAGTGGCACTGCCACGAGCTCTGAAATTACTTCCGAGACCTCTGCAACGGATCCGTTGTCGACGTCGATTGGTGTCTCTGACAGCAGTACCGCCATTTCCTCTGGAACCCTCTCCGGGACAACCGCGAGTGACCCCCTGACTTCCACCCCGGTATCTGGCAGTGGCACAGCGACGGTTCCCGGGGTTTCCTCTGGTACAGCCGATCCGCTGACGACTTCCACCAGTGTCTCTGGCACCCCGGGTCCCGTTATGTCGAGCTCAGGAACGCCCTCTGGATCGTCGCCAGCCAGTGCCAGCTCGTTCTCTACCAGCGGAACCGCTACTGCTACCGCTCTTTCTTCCGAGACTATCGGAACAGATCCCCTGTCAACAGCTACCGGTATCTCTGGCACCCCGGGTTCGAGCTCGTCGCTCCCCGCAACGCTATCAGGATCATCGTCAACTGGTTCAAGCTCGATTTCATCCGGCGGGCCCTCTGGCAGCAGCACTGGTCCATCTTCGGCGTCTTCGTCCGAGACCTCCGGAACAGATCCATTGTCGACATTCACCAGCGTCTCTGGCAACCCGGGTCTAAGCACGTCGCTCTCTGCAACGGTATCTGGGTCGTTGCCAGCCGGCTCAAGCTCACTGTCCTCTGGGCCCTCTGGCAGCACTGCTCCTTCTTCTGTGTTCTCGTCCGAAACCGCTGGGACAGCGCCTTTGTCGACAGCAACTGGCGTCACCGGTACCCCTGGTCCAAGTGTGTCGGGCTCGACAACGATCTCTGCATCTCTGCCAGCTGGTTCAAGCTCGCCTTCTTTCAGTGGCTCCAGCGGACCCTCGGGCAACAGCACTGCTCTGCCCTCGGCATTTTCTTCCGAGACGGCCGGGACACTTCCGCTATCGACAGCGACGGGAATTTCCGGTACACCGGGTCCAAGCTTGTCGGGCTCAGCAACGCCATCTAGATCATCACAAACCGGATCTGGCCCGCTGTCTTCCACCCTTGGATCAATTCTGTCTGGCTCGGCAACACTGTCCGGATCGTTGCCACTCGGTTCCTCCTCATCGTCTCCCACTCCGTCCGATCCTCTGACCTACGGCCCTCCCGGAACCGTCATCTCGGCTTCCATGACGGCAAGCCCAACTAGCAGTCAATGTGGTCAATGGATCGGCGTCGAAATCATCTACGTTGCCATAATCACCGAGATATGCCCCGAGGGTGCCTCTTGTATGTTTCCTCCCCTCCATTCCTCGCGAGATGCAGACACTGACACCCATAGCTACCTCAACCGTCACGTCCGTCCTCTCCACTCTCACCCGCTCCATCTGCGAGACATCCACCGCCAACCACCCCTGCTACCCATGCATTATGCCCACCCTGTCTTTCAGCAACCACACGATGACCGTGACGAGGGTATATGTCCCCATCACATCCTGCTACGCATCTGCTAACTAGTGCCAGACGTCAATCGAATCTCCCGCCCCTCCTTCCCTAACCCCCCTCGACCCCGCCCCGACTCCCGCCCCGACCCCCACCGTCACCGTCACCATTCAACCCTGCCACACCTGCGCCACGTCCACCTACATTGGCTCCGTCCCGGGCTATACACCTGGCGCACCTTGCCACGGGTGCGTCCCGTATGGCGAGCCCGCTCCCACGCCCACGGGTGGCAGCGGTGGTGACCCTGGCGTTGCTGTTCCTCCCTATGGCGGCGGTTCAGGCTTCACGACGAACACGGTGCCAACGACCACCACCACCACCAGAACAACGGCTGTGGTCGTTGGCGGTGGGAACCCCGGCTCTGGTTCCAGTCCCAGTGTTGACCCGTACGGCCCTGGGGCGGGAGCAGGCGGTTCCGGGACGGCGACAGGTGGTGTCCCGGGATATGGGGGCACTACTCCCGTCCCTGAGCCCGCTCCGTATCGGCCGAGCGCCGGGCCCGGAGTTGTTACGGCTGGGGGCGCGAGGGAGGTCAAGGTTTGGGCTGGGGGAATTGCTGCGGTAGTGGCAGTGGCAGTGGTTCTTGCCGTTGTTGCGTGATACACCACTTGGGTAATAATTGCTGCGACGGTGATGTTTGCAGTGGCTGTACTATTCTTTCCTTTGTCCCTGGTTGCTTTCTCTTCTTTGTATTTTGGCTTGGCCCGGTATCTTGTATAATTATCTGAGTAACGGTCTGGGAAAAGGAAGGGCTTTTGGGAGAGGAGTTTTGGTTTAGCTATCGTAATACAGACGGCTGGTAGTCTAATACTTTGCTTCGACACCCACGATGTGGAATTGTCCTGCATCCTGGTCTCTGTGTTCCTCCTATTGGCGATGACATGGGATGAATTGCTTCTACACGACCTCAGCAGCTACAATGTAACGAGCTAGGCTCCTTCCCAACCCTGCCCAGAAATGCCACGATGTTCAGAGACATATCCAGGCCCTCCCCGCTCATCTCCGGACCAACTGTCGACATCCTCCAAAGACACGCCAGAAAACCGCTTCCTCTGTGCGGGTGTCCCTGGCGATGGCCAGGCGGTCTTCCGACTCGACATCTCCCGTCAGAGGAGTTGCATGCCCAAGCTCTCCCGACGATGCCATTTCTAAACCCAAGTCGGGGCATTTGTCCGCTGCCATCGACGTCATCTCGGCTTTGGGCTCAGCCTCCTTGCCGCTCTGGTCCCCTCCGTTGGTGGTGCCTCCGCTGTGAAGCGTGCTGGAGCCACCCGGGGGTGAGATGGAAAGGGAAGGGGCAGTGATGGGCAGGAAAGGGCGGTTTTCATGTTGAAGTGCCGAGTAGCTTTACCCCCGCAGGGAACCTCAACAATACACCTTTGGGCTCTTGCGCCTACGAATGAAGCAGGAATGCTCGGTCTGCTGAAGAAGCAGAGACTAATAAGCATGAACAGGTTGATTATCCAACTGGTGGTCGAGATTTCAGTCAGGCCAAGAACTGGACGGGAGTTATGTTGAGACGACTTGCGGTTTCCCATGCCTACCATGGCAAGGGACAACCGTAATTCCTTCCAAGCGTTCAGTCCATCACAATGCTGCCCGCAAATTCTTCACATTCTTCCTTCTTGCACAAAATCACCAACAGTCGAGTCAACATTCAAGCCAGCCAATACCGACACCACAACCAAGCCAATCCCAAACGCACACGCAGACCTCCTACTTGGCTACGATGTCTACCAACCAGATCTCCGACGAGACCCTGACCACGCTTCTACAGGCCCTCGAGATTGTCGCCTCGCTGGCAACTGCGGCTGGCCAATGCACCCGTCGTTTCGAAGATGAGATCGACGAAGAGACACTCAAGAAAGCCACGGTTGAAGACATCATTGCCCTACGAGAGGCAGCGAAAGCGCTGCGTGACGGATCGAAGGAGGCGAACAGGGCACTCAAGGAGGTGACCGAGCTTCTCAAGTCTTTCCGCGAGGGAATAGATATGGATACGGCCGCCCTCGAATTCCTGGAGACATGCAAGAAAGCTTCGGAACTCGTGAGGCAAGGGAAGAAGGCCGAGGGAGTGGTACAAGAGAGCTTGGCCAACATTCAGAACAAAGCCGCCGAGGCAGAGAGAGAGAACGAGGATGACCAGCTTCTGCGTCTCATCCAAAGGTTGGAAGCCATCCAGGACGAGCTAAGGGGAATTCTCCGACAACTGATGCGCGGAATCATCGCCGACGTCCGCCAAAAGATGGGGGAAATAACCGCCGGCGTCCGCCGACTGATTGGAAATGTCAAGAAGTTCTTGTACGGAGGGAAGACAGGCGACGAAGAGAACCCGGCCGACAAGGAGGGCGGCGGATGGAGGGCTCAGATGTGGAAACACAAGCCGGCACTGGAGGCGGTC
The DNA here is from genome assembly GCA_027943155.1 of Podospora tetraspora. Classification (NCBI taxonomy): domain Eukaryota; kingdom Fungi; phylum Ascomycota; class Sordariomycetes; order Sordariales; family Podosporaceae; genus Podospora; species Podospora tetraspora. Next base: position 1,570,831 of record JAQKAE010000007.1, read on the forward strand.
ACTGTGGAGAAGCAGGGGCGTGAGAGGGAGCTGGGAGAGCAGATATGGGTCTTTGAGGGAGTGAAGGTGGACTACGATGAGGACCCTGAGTGCGGGAAGATGTACCGGGAGCTGGAGGACAAGCTGGAGCCTCCCAAGGGGGAGAAGCCGGACGAGGGTACTGGCACCGGAGATTGCCAGAGGGTGTCTCTGTAGTGGAAGCAGCCAGCATGTGATGTTTGGGGGGAACTTGAGGACTAGGGATAGTGCGGAGCATTTTGGTTTGTCTCCTAGAATATGGCTCACAGGTGGGTTTGTACCTCGATGTTTTGTGGTCCATGGCATTAGGCGCGGGGAGATGCTTGAGCCCTGAGGGGGGGGAAAGGAGCCAGTAAAGTCCTTGTTTCTAGCCAAGGAACCTTCAATCATGAATGATGTCAAATCCTAGGTGGTTTCCTCATTGTATCTGGAGTGCTGGAGTGGTTTTGTTGTTGATGTGATTGAGAGAAAGAGTCATGTTTGGACATGCTTAGGTAAGCGATCCCAGCGGTACCTGAGCAGGGGTCTGAATGGCTTTTTCCATTACCGGCTCTCGAAGCACAAACCCCTGCTCCGTGTGCATGCAGGCGGCAGCACACTGTGGGCAGGTTGCCATGCCGCAGCCGGGAAGAAACAAGGGCCCGATTGGGGAACCGCGTCTCTGCGACGGTTTGGCCGTGCAGTCGGCGCGTCCATCTGGGGCTGGCCAAAGCCCTCCACTGACGGCACGGGCCAGCCTCTTTGTCCCCAAGGCGTGAACGGTGAAACGTCTGGTCCTTTTTGGGGCCTTGGGGGAAGGGTGACGTGCCGTCTTGTCGATGCTGACAGCCGCAAGCGCGCAACCACACTGCACGGCTGTTTTTGCCCCATTGCTTTTCCGTGGTGGTTTCCTGGAGTGACTTTGCTGGAGTCCAGGTCCAGGTCCAGGTCCCTCTGCCAGCTGCTGGACTCTGCCCCAGGTTCCCAGTTCCCCTTTTGGGGGCGCTCCGTCGAGCCCCTTTGGTGTTTGTGATTCCCCGTCCCATCGCATCGCATCGCATCCATCCCTTTGTGCCCCGTGGTTCCTCCCTCGGCAGACCAACCTGGCTGGCCCCCCTGGTGTTTTAATTCGCCTTTTTCTCCATGTTCGATCTCTGCTTGACTCTCCAAAGTCTGCCCGGGCCCCGGTTTTCCCTCTGCCAGCTGCAAGTAGTGAAATTGGGCCAACCCAAAAAAACGTAGCCATCTCCAACGCCGTCCGCATCGCCCCCCTCGCCCATTTTCCACCCTTCTCCCTCTTTCTTCTCTCACCACCAGCAACCACCGACTTTTGCAGCGCCCTCATTGTTTTTCATCTCGACCATTCGTCCCCCGCGCTCGCGCATCCTCAAATTGCACCATCCTGCAGCGCCGAACCAGCCGGATTGCGTCCACCGGCCTGATTGCGAGTCGCGGCCCTCGCCCCCTTGTTTTCCCCTCTTTTTCGACGCGGGCCTCGCCACGGTCGCAGCACACGTCGCCGAGTGAAGGCATTCCGGATCGAGCCCCACTTGTTTTCGTCAACGCAGGTCACGCCGACGCTCGGGCCTTTTTTCCCCTTCCCCCTTCCAGCTGCCTTCCGCTTCCACTCACTGGATCCGGCCAATCACTCCCGCTCAGCCGGCCTTTTCCGTCTCGTCCCTGAGGCCATTCCCAGCTGGTCAACAGGGACTGCCACTTGTTTACGACGCCCCTGTTTTGCATCGACGCTCCAATCGTCATGCAACAGCACTTCAGCTCCTCACCCTCGTTGTCTTCGCCGCCCTCCGCCCTGTCTGAACCAGCCTCGCCCACCCGCCTTCTCAACGCGGGGAGGGCCGGTCTCGAAATGGACGAGATTGTAGTCGATCCCGGTTCCGCCCCTCGATTCGGCATCATGCAGTCGCTGCACCAACCCCCTCCGCCCCCCAACGTGCCCCTGACGGCCGCCGGCGTCCCCCGGAAAAAGCCCGGCAGGAAACCGGGCAGCACCGTCAAGCCCAAGATCGCCCCCGACGGCACCGTCGAGCCCCCGAAGCAGAAGCGGCCTAGAAAGCCGCGGGATCCCAACGCCCCGCCCATCCAGCGGAAGCGCAAGAACCCCCCTGCCGACGCCGCCGACGGCCAGCCCACCGAGGACGATGTCCGCGCCTTTTCCGGACCCGCCGGGGCCCGCCAGACCAAGATCACCGAGCTGACGTCGATGCGGCCCGCCGCCGAGCCGCCCCGCCCGACACCCCCCGACACATACGTTCCCGCCTCGCTGAAGCGCGACAGCCTGCCCGCCTCGATGCAGAACATCCTCAACGACGACCCGCCCCCGAAGCCGCAGCACGCCGTGCCCGTGCGGATGTTTGACCCCATCAGGGGAAACTACGATCCCATTCGCGAGTCCATGGTCACCCGCGACCCCTACGGCACCGGGCCCCTCGGCTCGCCGCGCGCCCCCACGCAGACGGCGAACCGCGCGAGCGCGTCGCCCTCGATCGCCAGCTTGGTGGATCCTCCCAACAACCACCAATCCCCGGCCGCGTCCCACACTTCCTACTACAACCCCGTCCAATCTCGATATCAAGAAACGACCTCGGTGCCGGTATCGCCCTCCCACCCGGCGCGAAGCACGCCGCAGACGGTCAAGACCGCGCTCGCCGAGGCCAAGCGACCGCCCCCGCCGCCCCTCGCGCCGAAGCCCGATCAGGTCAAGACGTCATCGTTCACCAGCATGTCAGCGATCCCCGCCTCGGCGGCGGCTGCCCTGGCCAACGGCAGCTCCGGGGTGCTGCAGAGCAAAAAGGTGGCGTCAATTGTGCAGCAGGACCGCGAGACGCACAAGAAGGCGAGCAGCAACACGTCGTCCCCACGCATCAACAGCACCAAGGACTCGCTCCCCCACATCCCCGGCAGCGACCGGTCGATCCTCGATTTTGGAAAGGCGACGCCGGGCGAGGAGATGAACGCGCCGAGCATCGTGCTGCACATCCCGCTCAACGGCGAGCCGAACAAGTACGTCAACTTCATGCGCATGGCCGAGGAGACGTACGGGTGGGACGCGCTGCACCCGCGTCTCGCCGCCAACCGTGAGCGCAAGGCGCGTATCGCCGCCGCCAGCGCCGCCCTCGAAAAGGAAAAGAACGGCAGCGGCGACACGGGCGACGAGATGGACGAGGACCTGCAGTCCGACGCCGACAACAGCAACGTCGAGATGGGCGGCATGGGCGGCGCCCACCCCAACGGCAACCCCGCCGCCAACGGCCACGGCGCCACCAGCGGCCCCGACGGCGCCCCGGCCGCCAAGCCCGCGCGCAAGAAGCGCAACTTCAAGGAGGACGAGTACGACAAGGACGACGACTTTGTCGACGACTCGGAGCTGCTCTGGGAGGAGCAGGCGGCCGCCAGCCGCGACGGCTTCTTTGTGTATAGCGGCCCGCTGATCCCCGAGCAGCCCAAGGCACCCGTCACGGCGCCCACGCGGGGACGCGGGCGTGGTGGCGGGCGTGGCAGCCGCGGCGGACGGGGCGGGGCTACGAGGGGCGACGGCACCACCGGGCGGGGACGCGGTGGCGGACCGGGGTCGCGGGGCGGAAGCGTCACGCGCAAGCCGCGCATCACCAAGCTCGAGAAGGAGCAGCGCGACAGGGAAAAGGCGGAGCGCGAAAAGGCCGCGCAGCTGGCGAGCGCGACGGCGCCGTATCCCGGGCTGGTGTCGCCCGCGCAGGGGGCGGCGACGGCGAGCGTCGGGATGTAGTACATGGATGAAGGGGAGGTGTGGAGCCTTGTAGTTTCGGACTGACGGTTTGGGGCATGTTAGTTGTTTTTGTTTGTTTGGCGTCTGGGACTGGCAGAGGTTACTGGGGTTCGGTCTTGGGGTGTGTACGGGGGGCATTGCGGCGCGTTTTTACACTGTCGGGTTATTGAACCACGTATTACTACTATTGCTGCTCACTACTTTCCTTTTCTTGTCATTCGGGGTAGGCCATGGTTTGGGCGGCGGGGAGGGGGGGGGGAACAGTGGCTCAACAGGGCAAGCAGATGGAACGAAGGAACAGTGGTGGCCCGTTGGAACACGGGAGGAGCGAGGGGTTTCATGGTCAGACCTTGATGCAGTGGGCACTTTAGCTGGCCCGCGCCGGCGAAATAGAAGTACAATGGAGCGCTGGAACCTGTCAAATGAAAATTTCGAATCCTCGAATCCGGTGCAAGTCCACCATTCATTGTCCTGCCGCTGGCTACCTAGGGAGCTACTCCAAAGAAAAAGACAGTCGACCCACCACCCCACCCCCTCGGTACCTGATATAGTTTACACGGCCATCTCCCAAAACGACAAAATGACAGCACGTCTGGACAGACCAAACCTCCCCTCAGCACCCTTCGCCCAGCAAAAAAAATAGCAGCACATACGAAATCACCAGCATCGGCGCCATACATTTCAACCCGACGGACAGAAAATATAAACAACGAGACATTGACCAGAGCTCCGCCACGACAAAAGGAAAATAACCCGAAACCCTCCCTCATCCATTGTGTGTGTCCCGATCCCCCCCCCCGCCTCCGCTCGTTACCTATATCGTACCAGCTCGTCGTGCGTCCCTTGTCGTTCGGATTTCGCCCCTCCTTCCCTCCTCCTCCTCGGACACTGCCCCCCCTTTTCTTCTGGACAGCATCTCTCAACATTAAATTTTAAAGATCCCGCCCGTGTACAGACGCCCGGCCCCCCCGTTCGGACGGGGCGGGATCATGGAAAATGGGGGGGGGCTCGCTTCGCTTTGCTTCGCTTCTCTCTCCCAAAATTCGTTGCGTATGTGATTGCATCTCCAAGACTCGGCCGATGATGGGGCGGGCCCTGGACCCCTGGTAGATAACGAGGCCTGCCCTCGAGCGCCCAACTCGCAAAAAAAAAACGGGACCAACGAACGCGTAAAAAGAAAAAGAAAAAAAGACGATTGTGTCCGGACTATAGCAAATCAAGAGTAACGACGGTGGTATCAAGGTCGAACCAGAAACATGGGCGGCATAAGTCGAACCAATGAAAAAGGGGCAGCAACTCCGAAACGCCGGCTTGGAATGTGGTGAGCGTTGTTTGGCTGAGGATAAAGGTGAGAAGCGTCGTCGTCGTCGTCGTCGTGGTTGTCGCGGCTACTACCACCCCTTCTTGCGGGCAAAGCGCTTGTTGAGCAGCGCGAGCACCTTGGGCACGTTGAACTGGACGTATTCCAGGTCGAGGTCGTCCTGGCCGTCTTTTTGCATCTCGAGGAGGTCGTCCAGCTTCAGGTCGAGCTCGAGGAGACCGCGATTCCGTCCTGTTCTCGTTAGCGCGCGCCCGTCACAGACAGACCGGGGAAAAAACTCACCCTTGTAGTGGAGGGAAATGACAAAGGTCCCCGGGAGAGGGCTGGTAAAGTTAAAGTAGATGTTGGCTCGCCGGTTGTCTGGCACGTTGCTCTTTTGGATGACGCCCTCCTTCTCCAGCTGCTGGTGCGTAAACTTATACGGCCCCAGCACCTGCTGCTTCTGCTGCTTCCGCCGCGTGCCCTCGCTCTGGCTGCGCACATTGTGCAGGTAGCTCTTGTACGTCTCGAGCTGGCCGACCAGGTACGAGTTGTGGTCGCGGATCGTCTTGTACACCTCCTCAAGCTTTTGGGTTTCGGTGAGGACGCCCTCCTTGAGCGAGCCCAGGTGCTGGAGCTCTTGCTCGACCTCGTCGCGCAGCAGGCCAAACCCGTCGCTCTTATCGACGACCTTGAGCTCTTGCAGCTGATTGAGGAGCTCAATGGCGCGGATGCCCTTGCGGACCATGACCATCTCATTCTTGGACGTGGCGGCGGCGTCGGCGATGCGCTCCAGCCGGAGGGGCCGCTTCGCTACTGACGACGTCGCCGGGATGGTGCGCAGGATCTGCACAAAGATGGACTTGGCCTCCATGAAATAGACTTCCTCCTGGGTGATATCCAGGGCGGCCGTCAGGTCATCAATGGCCGTCTCCCATTTGCTGAACAGGGGCAGGTTGACAACCCTGTTCTCCTTGCGCGGCACCTGGGGTGGCGAGCTCCCCAGCTCCGTCATGATGATGGCGAGGTGCGAGCTCTCGTCCTTGCACAGTTCCCGGAGGTGCTTCTCGAGGAGCGAATGCATGGCGTAGATTTCGTTGAGCGTAATCGACAGCTCCAGGTCCTTCTTGGAGAGCGCCACGTAGTTGTCCATCTCAAGGCTCTCGTAAAAGTCCTGCACCTCGCACAGGTCGAGCATGAACTTGTTGACGCGGTCCTTGTTCTGGTTGATAAAGGGCGCCAGCTTGGACATGTAGGGCTCCTTGGAGTACGACGCCTTGTTGGCGAGGTTCTGGAGCATCTTGGCGATGAGCGTCAGCGTGCGCCTCGGCTTGTCGGCCGGCGTGCCGTCGATGAGCATGTACGACTTGGGCGTGACGATGGCGGGGTTGATGAAGCGCAGGAAGAAGAAGCCGCCGATTAGCGTGCAGATGGACTGGTCGTTGGCGTCGGGGTACTTTCGCTTGGTCAGGCTGCGAATCTGCTTGCAGATCCACCGGATGCCGTAGGGAGCCTCCTCGAGGCCGTCAATGATTGTCGTCAGAAAGCCATTAGCAATCTCCGTCAACATTGTCAGCCTCGGCTCGATGATGGCCTGCACCTGGCGGTTCTCGGCCGCCTGCTCCGCCGTGATGCCCTTGGGCAGCGACGCAGGGAGGCTGCCCGTGTCCTCCTCAATCTGCTGGCACATGCGCTCGTAGACCTTGAGCGGGTTGATCTCGAGGTCGAGGTCCTTGAGCTCGATGAGGCTGTTGATCCTATCGGCGAGGACCGACTTGAGGAAGCTCTGACCAGGACCTCTCCTAGTGTAGGTGGTCATCATCCGCGAGACCGGAGTGTTGGCGCGAAGCAGCGACGAATAGTCGGGCGTGTTGTCGAACTGGTAGGTGAGGACGGACTGCTCGAGTTAGCAATTGCTGTTGTCGGATTGTCTATCGTCAACGGGCATACCTGGAACATGGTGAGGAGAAGATGCTCCTCTCGACTCTCGTACTGGTTTCCATAAATGGTAAACATGACGGTCTGCAGCAGCGAGTCAATCTCGGACATGGACACGAGGCGGCAGAGGTGCGCAATGTGCCTGGGTTCCGATTGCAGGAGGAACAGCAGGTTTCCGTATCTCTGCGTCTTGTCGTCATTGGGAAAGGCGCCCTCTTGCATTTCGGCGGCATCCTCGAGATGGCTTGCGACTTCGTTTTGCTGTTTCTGTCAGAGGAGCAGCAGAGGGGATCCCGGAACACGTACCTCCTCGAGGGCCATGCGGTTCTGGATCAAGAGGGCAATTCGCGAGTCGAGATAGCGAACGTCTTTTTCGAGGACAAAGTTCTTTTTGGACTGTGACGAGATCTTTGTTTTGAGTTCGCGCAAGAGCTTTTGGGCTGCGGATGGTCAGCGGGAGGCCGCATCAACCCATCAACAGACACGGGTACATACCCTTGGCGAGGTCATCGTCAATTATGAGGTCGGACTCGGTCGCGGAAATGGACATGTAGAGGGCCGACATGGAGAAGCGCTTCGACTGGCGCGCCGAGCGCGAGCCATCGTAGGACGACATGGTGTTTTGGCGGGAGAGGGGCTGGAACGACGACGAGGACGCGGTCGAGGCTCGCGATGGGGCTTGGAGCATGGCGGGCATGTGGCGGGTGCGAAGCCCAGTCAATTCGAACGGCACGTCTCAGGTCTCAGGCCCGAGGGCGCGATATGGGCTCCGAGTGCGTGCGATGGCGTGTCGGTGTTGAGGGGTGCTTCGAGGATCGCGGGGACAAGACGGACGGGCACGGGAGCGGGACTCGGGAGGCGTGTCGGAAATCAATCCTCCGGGCGCGATGGGCAATGAGCGGCCGAGGCCCACCCGGATGGAAAGTGAGGTGCGAGAGCGCTGCTCGATGGGGCGGGGGATGAGGATCGTGGAAGAGGAGCGATGGTTTGTCGCGAGGAGAGACGGCAGGCGGTCGGGGTGGACGACGGACGACGGGCAGCGGGCAGCGGGCGACGGGCGGGCGAGGGACCAGGGGACGCCACAAAGGGGGCCCGGCGTTTGGAAAAAGGAATGCGCCCGCAGGAAAAGGCCCGTTGCAGACGGCGAGGGTCGCACTGCGCGCAGCAAGACACTCGGCACGGCGAGGGCGGCGTCGAGGACGAGGATTGCAAAAGGACTGGCCGTGTCGCGCCGTCAATGTCGAGTCGGTCTCGGGGGTGTAGGTCGCTCGAGAGGGTGGAGTGGTTGTTGCGATGAGAAACGACGTCCACGTCTTTGCGAGGATGGATGGAATGGACGGGAATTCAGGGCCCCAGGGGCCCGCGCGTCTTGGGATGGATCGGTTCCTGGAGGTGGACCGTGCGTGCTGCCGGGATGGTGGGCCTGCAACAAGCTGACACAATCCAATACTGGTTGGTTTGTTAGCGCGAGACCTCTTGTTCTGCAAGCGACCTAGTTCTGATTCTCTTTAGAAAAGATCTAAAATTCTGACTTCAAGGCCTTTTTCAGGGCCTCGAGTTAGGAATTATAGGGCCTTTGGCTCCGACTTCGGGTCTCCATCAACCATGGCCTTGTCTCGTATCTCGCATGTCTTGCGCTAACATACATATCAGGGCTGGAGTGTACGATGGAGCCTTGATAGGGCGCGATGAACTCGGGCCTGCAGCCACTCACGACCGAGAAGCCAGGGGGGAAGAGTGTCGCAGAAACCCCGCGCTGCCGTGATGCGCCCGTTGGGGGGAGGCGGTAAGGACTCGGGCAGGCAGGATGAAAAGCTGGGAATAAAGAGAAAAGACTTACAAGAAAAATGAGGAAATTGGGAGAATTGGGCGTAACAGGGTTTTTGGCCAGCCCTTTTGCCCCTTGCAGAGACAGGGTCAACCACGCCTTTGTCGGTCCCTTTTTTGGAGACCCGGCTCCAGTGTGCATGGTCACCAGATGCCAAAACAAAAGTTCGGATGGAATCTGGTGGGGAACGAATAAACTCTCGGGTCCGACATGGATTGGGAGAGAGTCTGATGGCTACAAATTGAGAGACCAGGAGACTGGTTCTCATATTCGACGATGCTCCGACCAGTCTGTCAGTGACCGGCAGCGGCGGCGTCCGGCCATCGCCATGATGCCACTTGAGCGTCAAGATGTCGACTCTTTTGTCTCTTTAATTACTGCATGCCTTTGTGCCCACAAAAGGGGCATCCCGTTGGTGATTGTTGCCACTGGGTTGCATCAGGGGAGAACCTGCGCATCAAGGGAACTTGGCAAAAGGCAAGAGGCCGAATGCTTTGTGATGACCCGTTTCCTTCAAGGCCCCCGTCTCGTCGAATGCAACTTGAAAAGGCAAAAGGGGGCGCCGTCAGATGCCGTGCTCGCCCAAAAGAAAGTTGATGATACCCCAGGCTTGTAATGCCTGTGATGCCTGCTGGGACACCAGCACGAGACGTCAGAATAAACCCCGGTGGGATCGGATAGCAACCCCGCGTCGAGCCTGTCCCCCTGGCATCTCGGATCTGACCGTTGAAGGTCCCCGCCTAACACGCTGCTTCAACCGTTTGGCCGTGGCGTCGTAGCCCAAGACAATGGGGACTCAATTTATCTGGGGACAGCAATGTCGACGACGGTCAAGACACGATAACATCCAAGATTGCTCGAGTCAGGCCACGCTGCGACCACACGGCCGTCCCTGCGGAAGCCAATTCCAAGCCAATCTCGACATGCAACACGATATTCCTGTCCCGTTTGCCGCCCGGTCCAGAGCCACAGACGCAACAGCCGAGCGGAGAGTTTTTTTCGCTTCCAGCATCCTCAAACATTGACATTTACCAGAGACACTGGGGCCTTGATGAATGACGGACATGGCCCGGAATGCCCTCGTCGCACAACGAGCCCCATTTGTCTCTGGCCCCAGAGCCGTGGCACGCTGCTGGACGGCATGTCTTGACGGACGGAGATGAAGAGCCAGTCGATGGAGTCGTCGCGGTGTCAAGAATGGCCGTTTCGGCTGATTGGCTCGGCACATGCAGCTCAACTCCACGACAGCATCAAGGTTGGTGTTGCAGAGTCCCCAGCTCCAATGCTTGTTTCCTCGCCTCCCGGGATCCCGTCCTCCAGCTGGCCGGAACCAACAAGGGCGGATCCCCAAGCTCGTCGACGGGACCCGCATCTCCCCGCATCGCACAGCAGCACGTCAACTCCGCCGTCAACACCAAGGCGCCGTGCCAGGCTACACTCGTCCCTCGAACCGGGTATTCTTGGGAAGGGGAGGTGGACACACGGTGCGTGCGTTGGCCTGTGAAAACCACAGAAAATGGCCGCTCATCTGTGGTCTCTCTCCGAAAACACGCCATTTCCACAGCATGCCACAGAGGTCGCCGCCTTTCTGCTTGTCTTGAGGCAGGGGATATACAACTGGAGCGTCCCCGCAGAGGCGGTCCCTCCATCTTGGGAGCAAGTGCCCAAAAGGGCCGCGACCTCAGCTCCAATACGTCCCAGGAAAGACGCCGACGACTGGTAGACGCGATCGACGTCGCCCATTCCCCAGAACGGGACCCTGGGGCTCATGTCGTGCGTCGTGTCCAAGACATGCCGCGAACTGAGACATTGCTGGTGAAACGGAGGCTTGCCAGCTGTTGCCGGGAATTGCCGCCAACGGTAAAGGCCATCAGCTCAGAATGGGCACCGAGTGAGCGAGTATATCAGCGAGGACTTGGCTCGGTAACTGGAGTCACCAAAGCTTTCCGTCATGAACCTGGAGTGCCGGAAGAACCCACTGTTTGTCCGTCTCTCTGGGAGGTATATTCGCAGCGGTCTGTTAGTGACCGTACCGTACTTGGGGTTCATCACCTCGGGACTATCACCTCGGGACTGTTGTTTTCACCGAAATTCTTGAAAAATGTCCAGTGGAAAATGCAGTCTCGAGCCATAACTTATCCGATTTATTTACAGCATTTGCCAAGACTGCCCAATCTCAGGGGTCCTGCTCGAACCTCGGCCCTTGTCAACATTGAATCCACTCTTACCATCGGGTCTTCTTTTCCTCCACAACCGCTCCACGGCATTTCACGACGCGTCGGGTCTGCAGGGCGCTGATCTCTTCAATTTCTGCCAACAGCAGTCCAGCTCTCGTTGACAGCGAGACAGCCTCTCCTCTGCCGTCACCCCCACCCCCTTCCTCCACGATTTCCAGTGTGGCTGCACGTCATGCACATGCACGCCCTTCCCCGCCCCCAGAACATTCAACCCCCGACATCGCTGTCGATGGTCATGACCCCAAGACCGACCGCCATCGCTATGATGTGACCGCTTCCGGGATAGCCGACCTTCCACGCCTTGGAACGCGCTACCACTGGCTCTGCGACGCTGTCGATGCGGCCACGGCCCGGATGCCGTTACCCATCCCGGCCTCGGCTCGAGATATCTTGGTGCTTGGCGGGTCGCGCTCTCCCATATCCACCTTAATCCCGAAAGACGCGAAGAGGAAAGAAAAAAACAGACCATCCCAAGTCCCCGCCGCGAAGAGAACCGGCCGATGGAAGGAGCCAAATCTCTTCTAGCCGGCCCCGGCACCGATCATGTCGCAACCCGGCTCGCATGTGAGGAAATTCCGGCCCCTCCCCCCCCCACCCGAGTTGGCATCAAGCTGTGCCATCATCGGCGCCATCTCGTCGTGGTCTAGTCGTGGTGGATTGGGAGTGACCGCCTGCCGGGGGCAACCTGTGGAAAGTCCACCCCTCCTGCTCCTTCTCTTGCTCCATGGAAAGTGTAAATTTTCTCCTCCTTTTGCTTGCCGTCTCTTGTTCTAGGCCTGCTTCACCTTGAACTCTTCACCCCCCAGGCCTCTTCAGCGATTGCTTCTCACGCTCGCTTGTCGTTCGTTGCTGTATTCTTTTCTTTGGCTGTTTTCTTACATCCACGCCTTGCCGCCCTGATCACGACAACCACGTGGGGACCCCAAACTCCGACTGCCCTACTCCACGGTTCGATCCCGGGCGGAGACAACCCGCAGCATGTCTCCAGACCCCGAGAAAGACGCAGGCACGCGTTCCACCCCTGACTCGGAGCCCCGTCCGGCACCCGAGACCGGTCCCGCCTCGGACCCCCTTCCGCCACCCGGTGAGAGCGGCCCCGCCTCTCCGAGCCCCCGGGCCGATGCCGCTCCGGCCAACCAAAAGACCGAAGCGACCGCCAATGCCGCTCCGGTCACACAAAAGACCGGGACGGACACCAATGCCGCCCCCAGCCTCTACAGCCTAGCCCCCTCCCACACATCCTCCCGCAGCTCCTCCGACTACGACCCCCTGTCCCCCCTCGAGCATGCTCTCACCCCGGACCTCCGCACCGATGCCGAGCGCAACGGGCTGCCGCTCTCGGCGATTCAGACCCGCACCAGCGTTGGCAGCGCCGCGTCACGGCCACCAGACTACGAAGTCGTATTTGAGCCCGACGACCCCGAGAACCCCGTCAACTGGCCGCTGTGGTACCGCGCCTACACCATCTTCTGCGTCTCCTACTCGACCTGGGTCGTCGTGCTGTACAGCACGAGCTACACGGCCACCATCCCCGGCGTCATGGAGGAATACGACGTGTCCAGCACGCCTGTGGCCACGTTGGGGCTGACGACTTATCTGCTGGGTCTGGCCATGGGGAGCGTTGTCGTGGCCCCGCTCAGCGAGCTGTACGGGCGCCGGATGGTCTACATTGTCTGCATCATCATATTCACCGTGCTCATTGCCCCCTGCGGTGTCGCAACGTCGCTGGCGCAAATCATTGTGGTGCGCTTCTTTGGCGCCCTGTTTGGGGCTGCCCTCGTCTCCAACTCGCCCGGCACTGTCGTCGATATATCGACTGAGAAGTACCTCGCCCTCTGCATGTCGCTGTGGTCCATTGCGCCCCTCAACGGCCCCGTCACCGGTCCCCTCATCGGTGGATTTGTGTACCAGTACCTCGGCTGGCGCTGGGCCAACTGGATCGCCATGATCCTCGCCGCCGTGGCCTGCGTGCTCATAATATCGGTCAAGGAAACCTACGCTCCGACCATCCTCAAGCGCAAGGCTGCCCGTCGCCGCAAGGAGACGGACGACGAGCGCTGGTGGTGCCGCTACGACGAGCGCATCTCGACGACCGCTCTCCTCAAGATCAACCTCAGCCGCCCATTTGTCCTCGCCGCGACGGAGCCCATTCTCTGGTTCTTTAACGTCTGGTGTGTTCTCATCTTCCCTCCTCTCGTCCGCTCTGCTAACCTTCCAGGATCTCCATCATCTACGCCATCCTATACCTCTGCTTCGTCGCCTACCCCTTCGTCTTCGTCCAAGCCCGCCACTGGTCCCCCTCCATGACCGGCCTCTCCTTCCTGGGCATCGGAATCGGCACCCTCGTCGCCATCTTCCTCGAACCCCTCTGGCGCCGCCTCATCAACGCGCACGCCCCCGACCCCGCCACCGGCCGCCCGCCCCCCGAGGCCTCGGGCTGCCTCATGTGCCTCGGCGCTGTGCTCGCGCCGCTCGGCCAGTTGGCCTTTAGCTGGACCTGCCTGCCCGTGACCATCTCGCATCTGGTGCCCATCGCGTGCGGCGTGCCGTTTGGGCTGGGGAATACCTTGTGCTTTTTGTATGGGTCCAACTACCTCGCCGCCGCGTACGGCGAGTACGCGGCCTCGGCGCTGGCGGGGAATACGGTCATGCGCAGTATCTTTGGCGCCGTGATCCCGCTGGCGGGGCCGGCCATGTATGGCGCCATGGGGGCGCGGTGGGCGGGGACGTTGCTGGGGGTGCTCGAGGTTGTGCTGATCCCGATTCCGGTGGTGTTTTACTTTTGGGGGGACAGGATTCGCGGGAGGAGCAAGGTGATTAGGGAGATGAGGGAGAGTAAGGAGAGGGAGGAGGCGAGGCGGGAGAAGCACTTTGCTAGGGTCGCGAGGAGGGCCGAGGGGGCGAGGGGAGAGGAAAAAGGGTTGGGGAGGGGGCAGGAAAAGGGACTGGCCAGGGTGGTGACGGGTACGGGGGGGTTGCCTGCTGTTTAAGAGGGTGCTGAATGGGGTTAATAAATATTTTGGGTAAGGAGGTGGTCGGGGGATTTTGGCAAGTGTACCAGCAGTGCTCAAGGATGTTCAGGATTCTCGTGGGTCGGCAGAGGGCGGCGGGGCGTCGGTGCTGGAATGGAAAAGGATCACACGCATAAAATCCAACAGACCTAGAAAGACTTTCGCAGCTGTGAACCTCCCTCTCGTGGAAGTTGATCGGATGTTTGAGCTGCGTTTGCATCCATAGGGGTTAGGGTTCTGTACATTTCCCACACGTTCTGATTTGCGTTGGGGCAATGTAAACCGGATTTTAGAGTGCGTGGACACAATGCCTTGGACTTTATAGTTCGTTAGTCCAAGATGCGCCATTGACATGCAGGTATCCAGCACACAGGCAGTGAGGGCATCACCGAAACTTGGGGGACCAATGTAGACCCACAAATTCCCCAATCGGTAACCATCTGAATTTCTCCTTCTCAACCTCACCCCATCTCCCTCTCATCAACGTGACAACTCACCTCACCCTGTTCAACCCCCAAAAACCATGCCAAGAAAGGTACACCCCCTCACCCCCATTCCATCCCCATCCACTCACCCAAAACCAGACCCAAACCCCCCAATCCATCCTCGCCAACCGCCAAAGCCAGCAGCGCTCCCGCGCCCGCAAGGCCGACCTCGTCGCGTCCCTCCGCGACCAGGTCGCGGCCTACGAGCGCGCCGGCGTCGCAGCCACCCTGGAGATGCAGCGGGCTGCGCGGGCCGTGATGGAGGAGAACGAGCGGCTGCGGGCGCTCCTCGCGTCGTCGTCGTCGGGGCTGCGGTGCGGGAACTGCGGGTGGCGGGTCGGCGAGGAGGGGGATGCTGAATTGGAGGCGGCGCATGTGCTGAGGGGGCTTTTGGAGGCTGGGGGGGCGAGGGGAGGGGCTTGTGTGCGGGATGAGAGGAGAGGGGGGTGTTGTCCCCAGGAGGTGGAGGAAGAGGAAGGGGGTGAGGAGGCAGCGCAGGCGACGCCGGGGTCGGTGCTGGATACGTCGTGCGAAGCGGCTGTGGATATCCTCACGGAATTGCAGAGGAGTCGGGGGGAGGTGGACGCTGGACAGGTCCGCGATTCGCTGGGGTGCGATGGAGCGAGGGACTGTCGCGTGTCGAATACGCGGCTGTTTGATATCATGGACAAGATATCTTGAGGATGGTCGGCACGGGGGATTGGCCAAGGACTGAACACGCAAAGGGACCACATCGGGACAAACACACGATACCAAGCTCGATTACGCCAAATACGATATTTCGGTCACGGTATTGACCGGCCCAGACGGCAGCAACAGTTTCACTCAAACTTCTCCCACACCGCCTCGTCATACTCATCCATCATCCCCACAAACTTCTCGCCGGCCTTGGCCCAACCCTTGATCCCTCCTTGGAGAATCAGGCTCTCCATCTCCTCGTCGCGCCTCTCATCGAGATAGTCGCCAAACCAGCCCGCCGCTCTCGTCCCCCGACCTTTCGAGGAGCCTGCGACAGTCAGCACTACAACCACCTCACCAAGCCGGAGTCCCTACTCACCACAGTACCAAATGACCTTTTTCACGCCCGCCGCCTTGAACAAGGCATACAGCGTCGGAATGGTAGGGAAGAGGCTCTGGGCCGGGAGGTTGATGGAGCCGCGGATGGTCCCGCCCTGGGCCGGTGTCAGTATCCACGCTGGAAACATGGACGACAACCAACCTCGTGATCCGCCCGTCTCACGTCAACGAGGACAAACGCCGTTCCGGCTCCCCCGGTGTGGAGCAGCTCCAGCACGGCATCGCGGCTCAGTCCCTTGACCTCGCCCTTAACTGCGGGGTATGCCGAGTACCACGGGGGTGCGGCATTGGCGGGCTGGTTGTCTGTCGATGTCGACATGATTCTGGAAACCGAAGCAGCTGGACGTTTGGGTATATCGCGATGAATGGTCTACGGGTTGTGGTGTTGTGAGTCCAAGGGACTCGGGGGTGTCCACTCGCGTGTTGGGCCCAGCTCGGGCAGTCCCGGGAGGGTGTCACCCCCTGCCCGTGATTCGTCAATGTATCACATCTCTCCGACCAGACCCAACCACAACATTTTCTGTTCTCAAGAGTGTTGAGGAATGCAAAATGCCTTCAAACAAACAAGATGGCCTGACGCAAACCCGCAGCTATACTTCTTCTGCTGCAGGGACCAAGCATCCACGGCCGGCTGCGGTGCCATGCAGCTGTCAAGCCTGCCAAAGGAGCCGTCGTCCGGGGTCGCCCACTTCAAATTGTAAGCAGGCTGAAGGCAAGACACCAAACCATGCAAGAGATTGTGTTGTTTTGACGTCGCCACGCCTGGGGAAAAGGGTCTTGTTTTCGACGGCGGTTTGGGGCGGACACAACGGTCCGGTTGACACTCCCGCCGAACTCCCAGGAACCCGCACATGTGCGGCACGCTATCGCCACGGAGATGCCAAATCACATGATGGAGAGTGATCGAGGGGCCTTCTCGGCGTGTTCGGGATGACATGGTGGGGGTGGGTACAATCCAATACTGGTTTGTTTGTTAGCGCAGGATCTCTCGTAAAGGCCTCGAGCTCTGACTTCGAGGCCTCTTGGTTCGTTTCCAGGGCCTCGCGTTCGGATTTCAGTGCCTTTGATTCCGTCTTCAAGGCCTCTATCAACCGTTGGATGGCCTTGGCTCGTATCTCGTATGTCCCGCGCTAACAACCAAACCAGGTCCGGAGTGTAGCTGCCCCCCCCCTCTGAGCCTCTCCACTCGGAGTGGAGCGATCGATGGTGAGGATGGGCGGCATGTGGAAAAGAGGGGCTCTCGGCATCCTTCTTCGCCGGACATGTTTTGGGACCCAGAGGACCCACCCCGCTTTCCCATTTGATCCGAGATGGACTTTCTCTTTCCCATCCCGCCTCTTGGCGGCCCATTCCAGCGCACCCCCTGCCCACACAGGAGGGACCCTATCGGCAGAAGCTATGCCCTCGTGGGCCTCGCTTCCTCCCAAAGCAGTTGGAGAGAAAGGCAACGACAGACGTCCATGTTGGCAAACAGAACCGACTGGAAAATGCCATCTCTTTCAAAACTTGGGGGGAGAGAGGGGTTCCGGGACACCGCAAAGAAGAAAAACAAGGCACGGGGGGGCAGGTTGCAGGTCCAACCAAGACTGAGGTGCATGGCTGGAGCACCACTTGCAGGCTCTGTCCGGAGCAAATGGTCCGGAGCAAAAGCTCCGGGTCGCCAAAACCCACCACGTTGGACCAGTCTCACCGGGTTCCAGTCTCCCACTTCCCGATATCGCGTTTTGAGGAACGGGCCCGATGCCTGCAGTTTGCGCAGCTCGCAACAGTACCAGCGTGCCTTGGTTCTCGTCCCGTTTGTGGCAGGGCGTGGTGGCCACAGGACCGTCAATCCCCCGGGAGAGAGAGAGGAATTGAGCATCGTTTTGACGCCGTCACCGGCGGGAGACCTCGGCTTTTGAATGTCAAGCCAACCTCCATTGCAGATCAGTGGCAGAACCTGCGCGTGTGTCACGATGACGCGACGCAAAGCAAAGGGCCATCCGACCGTCGGTGTCCTATCGTCGTCGACGCAGTCGACGCAGGGTGCCATTTCCTCCCGACCATACTTTGTATTTTTGACGTCAGAAACTCCTGAGCCCCCCCGCCTTACCTACCGAGCCGCGATGGAAACCGCTTTTTTATTTCCTTTGTTGGCGAATTCGTTGGGTTTGCTGATGGACATGGCATCTTGGCAGCCCCGACGGACGCGGCGCCCCAGCCTGATGCTCGATTAACACAGGGACATGCCTGGCCAGTTCAAGTACTCCGTGCCCCCCGCGTTGCACTATATCCAGCGAAAAGGGTCTGTATGGCCGCCGCCGGAAAGACTGAGCTTCTTGACACAATGTGGCGTGGGCTGACAG
The DNA here is from genome assembly GCA_027943155.1 of Podospora tetraspora. Taxonomy (NCBI): domain Eukaryota; kingdom Fungi; phylum Ascomycota; class Sordariomycetes; order Sordariales; family Podosporaceae; genus Podospora; species Podospora tetraspora. Next base: position 1,588,812 of record JAQKAE010000007.1, read on the forward strand.
CCTGATTGACACGAGTCGTTCGACCTGGTCGGTTCGGGACAAAAGATGCTGGCGTGTGGCCTGGTTGGACCTTTGATCACTAGCTCCCGTCCCGCAAACATAGGACGAGTTCCTCCGCGTGGCGTATCTCTGCAGCTTCAGGGGACCTGGCGGCGGTTGGAAACGCTGCGACTTGGGACGAACGCTGACAAGTCACTCCCCCCCGCACGGGCGCCCCCTCCAATGGCCTTCCCGGGGGCAAAGCGGCGGTTGGAGCCATGTGCTTGCCCAGGGGGGAGGTACTTGGCCGGAGGTACCTGGTGCTAAATGTCATGGCTTGGACCAGCCTGCAGGGAAATTTAGATCGAGATCTCATTCCCATCGGACTCTGATTGCCATTCCTCCCCCCAGTTTCGCGTTACGTTCCCCAATTCGATACATGGCCCCTCCGCATATAAGCCGAGCACCTTCTGCTGTCTGCCCCAACAGATGGCCACCATACCCCCACCCCAACCTCTACCATTCCATTTTCCACAACATCCATTCCATAGCTCGCACCAACTCAGCACCACTTCATCATCGCTCAATTCCCACGACACCCTCCACTAGCAGCTTCGCCTCGACCCACCACCCATTGGGACCTGCTCCCCGAGCTGCCCTTCCCCAACGCCCACCACACAAAGGTCCCCTCGACATGTCACCTCACTGTCACGACCGCGGACGAGTTTCTACCGGACGTGTCGGCAAGTCCAAAACAGAGCGAAGTGTAAGTGTTGCCCCTCCAACAACCACGGTACAATGCTGACCCATACACTTGCAGGGCGGACGCACCCCATCCGAAGACCGCGAGCGAGCCTTCATTGCCGCCTCCCGCCGAAGCGACCGGAGCGCCGAAGCCCGACTCGAGTCTGCCCACAAGGCCTCCGAGGTCCATTTCCGACGAACGGGGAGGAGACTGAAGATCACGCCGCAAATTGTCGAAAATGGTGAGCAGTACGAGTCGGACGAGGACGATATGTCCAAGAGAATGAAGCTCAACAGAGCCCGCGGCTCCGGGCTTGCCGTGGGCATTCCCGCGGTCATGGGACACTCACTCACCAGCGACGAAGAGTTTCGCTGCAGAGAGGAGGAGATCAACGCCAAGTTTGCCGAAACGTTTCCCATGTTCCGCCGACAATCAGCACCAGCCCCATATGCGCCTCCCTTTGGGATAGTGGTACCATCACAAGGCAGAACGTACTCCTCTCCCCTGCAGATCTTTGCTGCTGGTGCGCCGCAGGAGAGGAATGCCCGAGGGCCGGAGGAGACGATGCCACAACCAGCACCCCCGTCGGCCCACGCAAGCCCATCGAATACTTCGTATACGGCCTTTGGAAGCCCCTTGCCCCAGGCCCGCCAACCGTTTCGCTCCCAGTCGGTAGATACCACAACTACGTCCGAATGTACTCCCGACTGGCTGCTCAACTCTTCGGCAACGCCCGAGTCCCGAGGCTCGCCGTTTGATTACATGTCGGCCCGAGCGGACGGCCAGACGGACCAGACCATGGGACCCATTTACGGCGTCGGAGGCTTGCGCAGCCAAAGCCCGTTTGACCAGGGGGGGGTAAACCCCCTGCATAGCCAGCCCCTATTCCCAAGCACCTCTTCCGCCCCGGGATTCACAAAGGAGCAGCAACGGACAGACTACCTGATGGGCGACCAGGGCCTGTACATCCAACCGGCCCAGTACCCCTACAGCGATCAGTGCAATTTTGCAGGAAATTCCTTTGCTCAAGGGGCACAGACGCAGCAAAACGACTTCGCCGAGATGATGCTCCTCGAGCAGGCCGCGGCCTTTGACCAGGCAACGCAGCTCAACCAATTGGCCACACAGCCTGCCAGCATATCGTCGCCGCGTATCGCCGACTTTGATCTGCTCGCTGAGTTCACCAACGACGAGGGAGTGTCAGCGAACTAGGGGACTGTCGCCAGGCCGCGGGCGCCTGTGGTTTGAGGAACGAATGTATGACTTTACGAGGCCACGACCTGTCCAGTGCGACGATTTGTCCAGTGCGACGATTTGTCCAGTGCGACGATTTTGGAGGGGGAACGATTAAATGAGGTCATGACGATGTCTTGTTTTCGACGGGTTCTTGTTTTTATTATTTTCTCATGTCGGGACCAAGGAGAAATGCAAAAATACGGAGCAATGGGAGGGTAAAAAGGGGCTCGGGCTTTTCACGTACCTGGCTTGAACGGGAGGGCGAACGGGCGTCTGGGGGATTACGACACTGGCTGGGTCTGGTTGGGACAACTGGGAAAAAAACTAATATGTTTCTAGATGGGATGGTGTTTTTAGATGCCAACGGTGTTGTCGTTTGGCATGAGATGTTGTCGTGCGGGGGCTGGGACACTGGGCGAGTTTATATTGCTCACCACCCCTTGAAGGGGGGGAAGTGGGATAGAAACAGTAATTGTAATCGCAATTATCAGCAATGTATCCAGGCCAGTCTCGTGGCACGAAAATAACAACTCGAAACATTTGTCAAGCTTGGGTCACGTTCAAGAGTCGTCAACAATGGGTAAAGAGCTCGGGCCACCCCCTGCTGTTATGATTTCACCGGGGGAATGGCTAAAGTCTCGAATCGACGACCGTCCGAGACCAAGACATTCAATAAACCTATTATCACACCTAACCCACATTCCCTACACAGGTATCACCACCCCCCTACGTAACAGCAACACCCGCCGACGCCTCTTCCTCCTCCTCCTTCTTCCCCCCACCAACCACCATCCTCTTCTTCCTACCCCCCTCCTTCTCCTCCTTCGCCTTGGGCACCGCCGCCACCCTCGCCCCCTCGGCGTCCGTCTCCTTCGCCCACCTCACCCAATCATGTCTCCGGTACCCCCACAGATCGCCCCTCCACGCGCGCCACACCCCCCGCCCGGGCCACGTGTCCTTGAGCTCGCGCTCGTGCCCCTCGAGCTGCGCCATGATGTTCTCCTTGAGGTGGAACGGCACGGCGATGCCCTCGCCGCGCGACGGCGCGTCGATGACGGCGTTGAGCACGCCCGCGCCGTGCGGAGACACGGCGAGGGTAGGCGCGGCCGGCGCCAGCCCGGCGACGAGGACCTTGTGGAAGTGCGGGTTGCCGGCTGACGGGGCGGAGAGGGCCTGCGTGAGCAAGGCCGCGGTCGGGGCGCTGGCGGTGGCGAGGTATTGGAGGTGTGGCGGGGGGAGGGCGAGGAGGGAGGCTTGGAGGGCTTTGGACGGGGCGCCGGGGATGGAGAGGAGGGTGGTGAGGAGGTGGCAGGCGTGGAGGAGGAGGGCGGGCTTGTTTTTGGCTTCGGGCGGGGGGAGGAAGGATTTCTCGGCTGCCGGCTTTTTGGTGGTGGTGGTTTCGTCGCCGGGGAGCGGGCAGAGCTTAGGGACGAGGTGCTTCCAGTCGCCGCCGACGGCCGTGGTGAGGGCTTTGAGGAGGCTGGCGAGGGATTCGTTGGCTTGGCGAACGTGGCAGCGCTCGAAGAGGGTCTTGATGACGTTGAGGCGGCCCTTTTCGACGAAGCTGGCGATGTGCGGGAGGGACTTTTCGACGGCGTCAGCAAGGTCTTCCTTGCTGAGGCGGTTGAGCACGCGGATGGCGGCGTACGAGGCCGTGTCGTTTCGGAGGAGGCTCTGAATGCGCGGGCCGAAGAAGTGGGCGTGGAGGCCCTTGAAGATCTTGCCGGGGCAGTGGGTGATGAGGGTCTCGAGGAGGCGGGACCCGATGGCGTCGTAGAGCATGCTGTTGACGAACTCGGCGGCCATCGACTTTTCGTCGCTGAAGGAGGCCGGTGCGTCGGGGATGAGCTGCTCGAGCAGGGTTCGTGGCTGGTCTTGCTCTTCTTCCTTTTCCGTCTTTTCCTCTTCCGCATCCTCAAGCTTCTTCTTCTTCGACACGGCCTTCTTGGCCTTGGCCGTCAGTCCAAACTCGAGTTCTAACAACAGCTGTAGGGTGGGGTTGCCGGTGGGATGCTTGGCAAGAACGCGAAGGGCTGTCGCGTCGAGCGTGGAGGTCGAGTCGGTAATGATCTTTTGAATTGCCGTCGCAAAGGATGACGGGACTGCCCGCACCCGCGAGGTGAACTCGCTGCTCATGGCGGTCGCTCCCTCTGCAGTAATGTGCTCCTTTTTCTTGCTCCGAAGCAGAGATTTTGTCCCCGCCTGGTCCAATGGCCGCCCGGAGAGGACGATGAGCAACGCTCTGAGGGCATGAGAGCCATATCGATCGGAGACAAGGTATCCCAGGTGCTCCTCCAGCTCGTCCAGCGTCAGCAGAAACAGCTCCTCCATTGACGCCTGTGGTTCCAGCGGCTCGTCTCCCTCGACCTCGGGTTCCGGTTCCACCTCGCCCATCAGCTCGCGGGTTATTACGGGCGCCGACTGCAAGAACAGTTGTTCGCAGCAATGGCTCGAGAAGCGATGGGTGATGAGACTGATAAAGTGCCCGGCAAACGCGTTGAAAATGGTCTTCTTCTGGCGCGCGCTCGACAGCAGGATCAGCCGCTCCATCAGACGCGAGCATGACTGACTGCTGGCGAGCTTGAGCTCCTTGCCGACGGATTCCTTGTAGACGTTTGCCAGAAACTCGTCGCGCTCATAGGTCGAGGGGAAGTCGTTTTGCTCGAGCAGCTCGTCGGCGCGGCGAAAGAACTCTTGCTCCTGCTCCTCCAGCATGCCAAAGAACTCGCGCTCAAAGGGGCCTCCGCCGAGTCCGCGGATCGGCCGCTCGGCGCCATCTTGTTCGTTGTCGTCGTCGAGGGGGATGTAGTCGGCTCCGGCGTCAAAGTCGGTGGTGCGCTGGCGCTTGGTCTCGACCTTTTCTTCTTCGTCCTCGTTCTCGCGGCCCCTCTTTTTGGCGCGCTTCTCGTCGCGGACCAATTGGCGTTTTGATTTTCTGTTCTTGCCCATGGTTTCGGCTGATCGGGGTATGGATTCGAGGTGGAAGTCGAGTTGGCGTTGGTGGCGGGGAGTTGATGAAGCTGTTGGGGATCTCGAGGGACGAAAGCAGAAAAGTTCTTATCTTATCGTGCACCCTTGTCGCCAAGCATAAACCCTAACCCTGGAGATGCATCAGCTGGACGACGACGACGACGACGACGAGCAGGAATTGTCATTTTTTTGGGCATTGGATCAAATCATCTGGTCGAAAGTGGTATTTCGGATAACGGGAGGGCCACGGAGCAGGAGCCGCTCCACATGGCAGTCCCCCCCTGGATGAAAATCAAGTAACCGGAGGCTTTCGCAAGGGTTATTTTATCCAAAAGTTTTTGTTTCGATATCCTGGAAAGCTGTTCATCCCAATGCTGCCACCCTACAGCGTGGCGGTCCGTATAAAGCCATCGCCATCCCTCATCAAGAACGGCGGCTTGTCTGCCGGGCTCTTGCCGTTCCTATACAGCCACAACCGACTCAACTCCTTGACCTTGACCTTTGTCACGCGTCTGCCATTCTCTCCCACCTCGCCGACTCGACTCCTGAATCGGCCCCTCGTCTCCACCGGACTCCCGCCGTGAATTTCGACACCCCCTGCACTATCCCTATCCCCTCTCGCCAGCCAGCTGGCACCCATGGCCTCCCGCACCGCCGCCATCTCCTCGCCCTCGGCACCAATGACAATTTCGCTCTCCATAAACTCATTGCCCTCCTCGAGGCATCCGACGAAGCCTTTGGCCGGGTCGGAATGCTTCTCGAGCGGAAACATGGAGTCGAGGTAGTGCTGTACCATTTGATGACCGCCGCGGCTGCTGGTGCGCGCAAAAACGCGCCCGATGAAGCGCGGCATGCTGTGCGAGCTGAGGGCGGAGGTGGCAAAGTGCAGGACGCCCCAGAGGGCGACAAAGTCGGTCGTGTGGGCGTAGTGCTCGATGTGGCCGATGGCACGACCGGAGACGGTCGAGGGGGAGAGGGACGATGTCTCGGACGTGAGAGATGGGAGGAGGGAAAAGGCGGAGGCGGTGGTCTCCGCAGGGTTCGTGTTATCCCGGGGCAGGTTATTTGGGGAGGGCGCGCGGAGGACAGGGACCACCCCGGGGGAGGCGAGATTCGTGGCATCGGTAGAGGCGGCTATGGGGTTGTTTAGGGCCGCGTTTTGGGAGTGGACGTGGCGGTGGGGGTTGTTGAAGTGGTTGGCGGCGTTTCCAAACGTGTAGACCTCGAGCTTGGAGAGGAGGTCCTGGGGGGTCTCTTGGAGGAGCCAGTCGAGGATCAGACTGCCCTCGATGGCACCCTGCGAGTGCAGGACAAAGACGACCTTGGAGTACTGTGGGTTGTACAGTTTCTCCTTGATGATGCGGTAGCAGACACGGACGTCGGTGGTAGCAAAGCCCAGGTTCCGCTGGACAAGACACTCGACGACGTCAAAGATGATTCCGGTCCTGATCTGTTAGCATAAGAAGATATTAAACTGCCAGATGGACCCACGTTTTGTTATGGATGCCCAATATCGGGCGTTTAAAGGTGAGAGCAAGTCGATCCAGGTTGCCCTGCATCCAGTGTTTGCTGGTGGAGTTAGCGCAGCTGGGAGAGGGATATTGGGCTTAACTTACCCAGCAGCTACCCCGTTAATGAAGATCCATTGTTCGTGGGCGTGCTCAGGGAGCGCTGGGGCGTATTCGGGATTCGAGTGGTATTCCACCTCGGGGCCGTTGAGCAGCAGGCAGAGGCCGTGGTTGACGGCGAAGAAGGCGGCGACAAGAAGAACGGCGGTCCATATCGGCAGAAGAATCAGCCCTGGAATGGATATGATGAATCCCAGCTGGAGGACGCAGAGCACAATGTGGATGGCGATGCAAAAGAGGTTTCCGCGGGTCAGCGAGAGCTCAGCCAGGTGGCCCGAGTCGGTGGGGGTGATGGGCACAATAATATGGGGGAGAGCCCAGATGAAAAAGAAGAAGTAGTAGATGTCAAAAGCCATCAGTCGCCATGGCATGTCGGTGTAGCTGTAGTTGATAACGGACCGGTCGCCAACCTGGGAGCCAAAGAACCTCGTCCCGTTGGGACTGGGCGCTGCTGGCGCCCTTTTCCAGAGCCAGCCCAGGCCAAACATGGCGGCGAGTCCAGCCACGAGCGCGACGAGAGAGGCGATGTAGGAAATGACCAGAATCATGCCTGGTGAGTTTGGGGATGAAGGAGTCGGCGATGGAGCCCGTACCGAAACCGCCTTTTGATGAAGAATATCCACATGGCCAAGGATCGAAGCGACGGCGATCATGGCTCAGCCGGCTGCCTGTCATTGGCGACAGCGCCCCAAAACCCGGTTGTCAGCATGGCGTCGCAGCCTTCGGACCATGGTGTTGGCTCAGTGGCTGAGGGCACGGGTATGCGGTAGGGCTGTCGTGCGAGCCGAAAGGGTCCGCACGATCTGACGGGCATTCTGGTGTCGTCGATTTCTGTTGACGATTTAGGAGTGCGTTTGCTGAACTCGAAATGCGTCAAGGGAGAAATTTTGAAAGCGGCACAGAAGATTGGAAGTCTAACCCTAACCCCGATCTGTCACGAGCCCCGTCAACTACTGCGTCGACGCGTCTTCAACCTTGCTTCCTGCTTCCTACCCCGACCTCGTCTCAACCACCAGCACCGCCCCTTTTGCCGCAAAAGGCACAGATGAAGAGTCCTGTCACCCTCTCACACCAACACGACGTCAGGCCCGACCCTCTTGCTAATTGCGCCGTTCCGTCGGGGCGACTCCCGGCCATGCCACTCCCGGCGAGGCCACTCCCCGTTGTCACGCCGCGGGGAATGGGCCGCACCACATAGACCCTCTGGAACAGCCTCGCCATCGACGACAGGTTGCCGTTCCGGAACGCGTCCGTCTCCGAGAACAACGTCCCCACCGGCAACAAGAGGCCATCCATGGCTGTGACCATGATCGCCGTCGAAATGTTTTGTATCAGTCGCTGGCGGAAGCGGTCCAGGCTGGTCCGCATCTCCCCAAGGGCCGTGGCGTCGCCTTTGCCAAACAGAGGACCGGCGACGTTGGATAGACGGCTGTACTCGGCTTGGATGCGTCGGGGCGACGTGGTCAGGTTGGTGCTGAGGCCGTCGTAGTCCATGCCGTCGTCATGGCATCCGTTCAGATGCGGAGGCCGGCGAGGCCCGACAAGGGGCCGTTGATCTGGAAACGAGACGGCATGTCAGTAAGTCTGATGCTTTGGGTTGCGAACGGCCAGGGCTTACCGGCGAACAGGACCATGGCTTGCTTTTTGGCCCGACGCTTGTCCCTCCACCGGCGAAAGAGGCCATGTCCATCCGTGAACGCCGAGATGGATGCCATGACGGCGGCGACGATGCTTACAGCCAACACTTCCATTCCAAGTCCTTGCAGTTGTTGCAACGGGGACTATGAGGGGTTTCCAGCTTCACCGACGAGCGATTTTCTTGTCCCGCCGGATGCTGGCTCGGAGCCCGATTCAACACCCATACTGGTCGGGGACAAGGCTCTCGTGCGACACCACAACAAACAAGCCATCTAGTCCCCCACGACAAGCCACTTACCTCAGCTCTGCTCAAAATTCCTGCAGGTATACTCCGAGAGTCCAACCCGAGAGCCATCTCATTGGCAAGCACTGGAAATTCTGCCTTGAGGCACCCCCTTCCGCCCGGAAACGCAGCTGTCGACGCAGTGTGCGTTGGGCTTGGCCGTCTTGACACCCCATTGGTCCTCCACGACTGCAGGGCGTCCTCGATGCGAAGTTGGGGTCGCAGCATGTTGCGCAAGGCTGTCGATCGAGGCTACTTCTACCCCCTTTTTGGGTCGCCTCAAGTGCCATCCTGCTTCATTATATCTCTTGACAATATGCCACCAAGAGATCAAGGGTTCCTCAATCCCAAACCTGCGCCGAGGCCATCACTCTGCAGTTGGTGGCGTTTGCTTCGGTATTTCCCTCGACAATATGCAACCAACAGACCTGTCTGCGATTCTGGGGTTCCCCAACCTCATACCTGCGCCGACGCCGCCGCGACTACAGCCGCCACCGAAGCTGCAGCCAACTCCACAGGATCGTGACCGGGCGCGGGAACTGCTGGTCCACGTCCGGACGAGTGATCCTTTGTACAAAGCCCCCGGCGAGTGCAAGAGACGCCATTTTCGCAGCGAGCGCAAGAACGACGCCCTCGCCGACACTGCGCAGTGGACCTTTTCCCTCTACGAGTTTGCCAAGGGAGTGGCCCACTACTTTTCCCTCGAGGCCTTGCCGCCCGGTGGTGTCCTGGCCGCCCTCTTGGAGATCATATCGGACGGGCATGACGTCGACAGCATATGGAAACGCTCCCAGACCCCGCCGCCGAAGTGGTACCGCTGGTGGAAGCCAAAGGCCTTCGACGTCGGGCCATGTCCATGGATATCTCTGGTCGCAGATCAGAGCGCCAGCGATGCGCTGGGCTGTCTGTTGGAGGCGGGAGGGTCCCAGAAAGATCTCGGTATTGCTCTCGAAGCCGCCCTGGTCCGAAAAGACTACGTCGTCGCGCGCGAACTTGCCGCCTTTGACGCGCCATTTCCCCATAAATCCGATCTCTTCTCGGCAGCTACCTCCCGGCCGCTGGACATGGACTTTGTCAACCTCTGGCTCGCGGCTCCATCCTTGCCGCCGTCCGAGTTTGCCACGCCGGCAATAGCCGCGACGATGTCGATGTCCTCTCAAGAGTCGCGCACGGTACTTTCCATGCTGCTGACCAGCTTTCCGCCTTCTGCCGCAGAGGCCGCCACCTTGCTGCCCCAGGCTATCGAGCTCGGCAACCTTGAGACCCTAGCGACCATTTCTGCGGCGCTCCACCACAGCTGGCCGGCCTTGGGAGACACCCATCACTCCGAGCCATGCGCGCGGGCCGCCGTTGGGATCCAACACGCCGATACAAGACAACGAATCCTGTCGTTCCTCTTCGCGGCTGGCATGGAACCGAATCTATCGGATCTGCGCTCCCTCCTTCTCAAGGAGGTCGAGGCGAAGAACGTTGGCTACATCCGGCTCCTGGTCTCCCACGGCGTCCCTTCGCGTGTGAGAGATGGCCAGCCTCCCTTCAGCCCCTTGGAGGCGGCAGTAGAAACAGGCCAGATTGGCATTCTCCGTCTCCTGGTCGCACCGGGTACTCTTATTCCAAGCGACGTTGCCTCGGCGGCGGCGGAACGAATCTCTGACGGATGGTTAGAGCAAACACGGGTCGATATGCTTGATCTTTTGGCTCCCCATGTGCAAGACCCCAAGGACTCTCTGTCGAAACTCCTGCTACGAGCCGTTCGAAATTCGAGCCAAACCGTCATCCGTGCCCTTTTACGGCACGGAGCACGCTCCAGCTACGTCGATGAGGACGGAGCAAACAGCCTCCACATTGCTGTTGGACGGGGGGATGTTCATTTGATCCAAAAGCTCTGCGCAGCGACACCCACAGCCTCCATCGCAAGCCGAGCCTTGGCGCCCGCCTACGAGGCTTTCGGTTCAGCCCCCACGGAGTCCATGATCACCGTCATGTCTCTCCTTGTCCGTGAAGCGGCGACGGGAGACCCCGGCGACTTGTCTAGAATGCTCACAACCGGCCTCGGCATGCAGCCGCGGACGCTTCGGGCCAAGGTTTGCGCGGTCATACTTGCGGCATCGTCTTACGACATTGGCCAGAGTGAGGCCCTCGTGATACTTGTGGGGGAGCCTGATTTGGACATGGGTTTGATCGATATGCTGCTCCGGAAGGGAGCCTCGGTTGATCATGACAATGGCCGGGCGCTCGTCATGGCCGTAGAGCGGAGCAGCGTCCATCTGCTTGAAGCTCTCTTGGGCGCCACGGGGATAACGCCGCTGACAAAATCTCGTGGCTTCCAAACTGCCATGGCCTTTCCCGCGGGCTCGCCGAGAACAGATCTCACGGCGCTCCTGCTATCCGCTGGCGTCAGTCTGGAAGACAGAGCAGGGTATCTGTTGACGGCCGTCGAAAGCCGCGATCTCCCGCTGCTTGAATCGCTGCTTGCGGTGGATGGAACCGCGCGGCCGCTGGCGGAGGATGCTCTATCCTACGCCGTCACGCACGCATACGTCAAGGATGTTGCGGCCATGGTCAGGCAAGGGATCCCAGAGCCCGTGCTGGTCTCGGTATTCAAGTCGCTCGTCCGCACCGGAAATTTCGACGCTCCTCAGTACGTCGAGACAGGCGCTCTCCTCATGAACCTCAAGGTTCCGGACAGTATACTGACCTGGGCTCTGCTCGCCGTCTGCTCGGAAGGGGCACCGGATTTGCCTGTCGAGTTTATCAGCCTCCTGATCAAGCACGGAGCGGATCCCATGGCGAAGGATGCTCGATGCATCGTCATGGCCGCGAAGAAATGCCACATAGTCTGCGCCGAGCGACTCATGGCGGCCCCATCGTTCCGCCTGGACGCCGCCGTCCGCGCTTTGATCAGCTCCATCCAGGACGAGAAGGCGTTGGTCCGCTGGGTGTGTCTTTGCCTGCAGCAGTCAGGAGGTGCCAGGCTTCGCCAGCACAGCCTCTTGCGGCTCGCCCTCGAGCGGTTCCCCTCTGGCGCCACCATTCTCCGCCAATTGCTGGACAACGGATGCGAGCCCATGCTGAAATGCTCGTGCAAGAATGAGAACGGGCAGAGCACCACACTTTTGATGTGGACGCTAGCCAAAGATGGACGAGCGTCTGAAGAAGTCGTGCTGGACCTTGTCGATCACCCGATGGGTAGGTGCTCCTAAACCATCATCGTTGGATAATTCTCACCTCTCTAGCTGCGCCTGACTTTATCCACCCGGCAGACGGACTCACGGCCATGCATCTCGCAGCCGGCTCGGGACGTCTTTCGATTCTCAAAAAGCTGATGGCCCTCCAGGGGGAGTTCCACATTCAGCTTCCAGCCTCGGTCGGACGCACTCCTCTTTGCTGTGCGACCGAAGCAGGCAATGTCGGGGCCATGACGGCTCTCATGGAAGCCGGCGCCCAGGTCGACGATGGAAGCCTTCACATCGCCGCCCGCAACCTCGACATATCAAGCATCAGGCTGCTCAGGGGCCAGGGGCACGACGTCCACTACCCACATGCCGTTCTCGGCGGGCGACGGCCGCTCGCGGAACTGTGCTTCACGGCCAGTGGTTCGGGTCGGAGCTGGGAGTTTCAAGTCGAAGCAGCCATCCGCGAACTGCTCCCTCTTCCTGATCCGCAGTGGCGTCCCGTGCACGACAAGTCGTTCCTCCATCTCGCCATCGACAACAAGACGTCGGCCCACGCCCTCCTCGGCGCGATCCTCCGTGTCTCTCAGCTATGGCGGAATCCCAGCCGCAACGACGACTACCTCTATGCGGATCTCGCAACCGGGCTCTTCCGCTCGCCCACCAAATATATTGACCACCTGTGTCCAGACAAGTCGTCCAGGGAGAAGGAGTCTCTTGTTCGCCTCTTGAAAGCACAAGAATTTGTGGACCGCTTCTATGCCGAGACCGGCCCCCAGCCACCGGGCGCCGTGGGGCTGCCCAAAGAGGTGGCCGACGCCGTCAAGGAAGAGAAGCAGGCCCAGTGGAAGCAGCAGCTGGAGTTCCAGAGGCAGGAAGAGACGACTGCTCAACAACATCGACTGACGGTAAGTCTGCGCCTCACCACCGAGTGCACCAACTGACACCGCCAGGACGAGCTTAACCGCAGGAACAACGCCCACATGGACGCCGTCCACGCCCGAGGGCTCCGGGAAACCCGGGAGCAGTTCCAACTGCAGCACGAGAACGAGATGAAGGCCCAGGGGACGCAGCGAAACCACCAGGCCGCCCTCGGTGCCATCGGGCTCGAATCGCAGAGGCAGCTGGTTCAGCTGACAGAGAGGGCCGAGCTGTCGCGCATGGCCAAGACGCTACAGCTCCAGGAGGCTCACCAAGACAGCCAGAATAAAAAGGCCATTGAGCACGCCAGAGCGCAGGCGAGCCACCAGCTCCGTGCGGCTGGCGAGGCCGAGCAGATCACCTCGCGGGCGCTTGAGCGGCGATTAAAGATTGAGACAAAGCACCACGCCGAGATGGCGAAGGTGCAGGTCAGCCTTGTGGAGGGGCAGGCGAGGATAATGGCGGGTGCGCAAGCGGCGACGGCTCCGGGTGGGCAGGCCAGGCTGGGGTGGAGAGATGGAGGCGTGGATGCGATCTCGCTGAGTTGAGTTGGCAGGGAAGAATCCCCCCCTTTCCCCCTCCCCAGGCTCATTCGAGGTCCACGATGAGTGTTCCGACGACGATAACTCGCTGCTGTCCTCCAATGGAGTGCTGGTGCTGCTGTGCAACCTGCTGTGCGACACCGGGAGAAGAAGTCACTGGAGAGCAGGGTTCCGGCAAAAGATGAAGCCGATATGGGGGTGGCGTCAACCCAGCATAAATCCATGTCCTGGTCCACATCCTCGACCCTGGACAAGACGACATCTTGGTCAAGGAGCCCGGTAGCGTGTCAAAATGGACGTTCCTCAACCCCCAGCCTCGTCCCCGACGACCGCAACCCTCCTCCTCCTCCCGATTGCCCTCTTCCTCTACTGGCTGGTCCTCCCCCGTCCCCTGGCCGGGATCCCTTACAACCGCTCCGCGACATGGACCCCGTTTGGCGACATCCCCGCCATGATACGCGCCACCCCCACCCCCGGCTTCGCGCAGTGGCTGATTGAAAATGCTCTCCAGCACCGCAGCCCCCTGATCCAGTTCTTTGTACGTCCCCCTTTCCTAGAGACCGTCTCAAACGCTAACCGTCCCAGTTCATCCCCTTTCAACGCCAGCCCTCCCTCTTCCTTACCGACCACCGCGCCGCCATGGACCTCCTCGTCCACCGCGCCGCCGACTTTGACACGGCGCGCCACCTCGCCCGCCTCCTCGACGACATGCTCCCCAATCACCACGTCACGCTCCCCACCGGGCCGGAGTGGCGCGCCCGCCGGCAGCTCGTGCAGGACCTCATGAGCCCGCGGTTTCTGCGCAGGGTGTTTTGCCCCGGGGCGTACGACAGCGTTGCGGCGCTGGTGCGGCGGTGGGAGAGCAAGGCGGAGATGACCGGCCCGGCGGGGGCGGCGTGGGATATGAGCGGGGATGTGGCGGCGTCGATGATGGATCAGGCGCTGGGGTTTTCGTATGGGGAGGCGGGGTATGGGGAGGGAAGGGGGAGAGCGCTGGGGGGGTGTAGGGAGGTGCAGGAGGGGTTGTGCTGTTTGAGGAGGGGAAGGGGAGGAAGGAGGCGGAGGCGTTGATGAAGTATGTGTGGGGGATTTCGACGGTCATGGTGTCGCCGGTGCCGAGGGTTATGGCGTTTGTCATGAATAACACATATCTGAGGGGGGCGTTGAGGGTGAAGAAGAGGTTTTATGAGGAGCAGCTGAGGGGATCCGTGGAGAGGTTGGACCGGGGAGACGAGACGTGGGTGAGGTCGGCGCTGGATCATATCCTGGCGAGGGAGAGGGAGCAGGCCGAGAAGCAGGGGAGGAAGCCGGTGTATGGGTCGTCGGTTCTGGAAACTGAGGTGAGTCTGGGGTTCAAAATGGGTTCGGTGTGGTGGGCTGATTTTGGGTAGTCGATTTTCCTCGTCCTGGCTGGCTACGAGACGACCTCGACGACAGTTCAGTGGATGTTTAAGCATCTTTCCAAGAACCAGGATTCTCAGCGCACACTTCGGCAAGCGCTTCAGACTGCCTGGCCGGATGCCCTGGCGGAGAAGAGACTTCCGACGGTCGCCGAGATACACGGAACCAAGATCCCATACCTAGATGCGGTCGTGGAAGAGACGATGCGGTTCTCCAACGCTCTTGTTACGACCACCAAGGAGGCCCTCCGCGACACGACGCTCCTCGGCCACCACGTTCCCAAGGGGACCATGGTGTTTATGCCGCTGTATGGCCCGGGGGTGTGCAGTCCCGCGCTGGACGGGACAGCCCCGGGTGACGGCAAGGTTGGTGAGTGGGACGCTGGTGACATTCACCTTTTCAAGCCCGAGAGGTGGCTGGTTCCCTCTGCGGATGGCGGATACTCGTTCAACAACCTGGCAGGGCCTAATCTGGCCTTTTCGCTGGGAGTGAGGAGTTGTTTCGGCCGGAGATCGGCCTACATTTCGGTGAGGACCTTTGCTGTCTTGGTTGTCTGGCGGTTCATTTTGGAGAGGTGTCCGGATGCTGTCGCTGGTGGCACGGTTGTCCAAAGCGGCACTGCGAAGCCAAAGTACAGCTATGTCAGGCCTGCAAAGGCATACTGAGTGTGACCTTCGGCTTGGGGTGAATCGAGATGGTGGTAAGGGACGTCAACCATGAAATTTAGGCCAGCAGTGGGGGGGTGCTGGGTTAGGGTTCTTTCAGGGCACTTTTCAGGCCGTTCGATTTCAGCAATTCAACTTGACTTCAACCACCACAAACTGAACACAACCTCGCCTCACAATGAGCGCTTCAAAATCTCCTCGACAGCCTTGTCTACGCCGTCAACGACAATGGTCGGCCGTATATCACCAATGACATCCCCCAACCGATCAACCCATCCCTTGCCGGCGCGATCAATCCACGCGGCGCGCAGACCGGCGGCTTCAGCACCCACCGCGTCAAACGGATTGGCGCTGACGACCCAGACATCGCCCGGCGCACCCAGCTTTCCAACCTCCTGCGCGAGATGGTCGTAGGTCCTCCTGTCGGGCTTGAACACCCCGAGGCCGTCGACGGTGACCAGCCCGCGAAACAGTCCCTCGTAGGGCTTCAGGTCGGGCGACGTCGCGACCGAAGCCGACACCATGTCGCGGGTGCCGTTGGAAAAGATGACGGCGTCGGCATCGGCCGCCTTCTCCACCCGCTTGAGCGCCGCCGGGATCTCGGGAAACACGTGCAGCGCGTTGTACGCCTCCATCAGCTTGTCGGCATCGGCGTTTGAAACCGTCAAGCCCAACTCGCCCGCCGCGTGATGGAGCGCTCCCCGGGTAATCTCGCCAAACGTGCGGTAGCCACCTAAACACCGTCAGCGCCGACTTGAACAGACCGCACATTGGGAACCTACCCATGCTGTTGATGCGCCACGTGTATTCCAGCTGATACCGCCGCCAGAGCGCAGCCAGAGGCTTGGAGGAGTCATGGCCAAAGAGCTTGGCGAGCTCCCCGGCGATCGACTCGGTCGACAAGAGGGTGCCGTACAGGTCAAAGGCGATGGTGGTTTTTCTGGACGCCATGGTTGTGTTGTTGTTGTCGTGGGAGTCGCCGGCTGAGTCACTCGGAGCCCGGAGGTAATCCCGCACTGGAAGCCCGATTGGCGTCGATGACTGTGCGGGGAACCGCCGTCCGGGAGCCCAGGCCCTCAATTCAGGGGTTCCGTCATGGACTGTTGGGAATCGATTCCATTATATCAACCAGGCCGTCCGGGCCTGGACAAGGTGAGATGTGACATCATCGACAGTCTTGTCGATGGGGAAGACTTCAACTTCATCTTCACACCACAGCAAATACGGTGGGCAACATGTCAATCTCCATTCCCAACGCGGAATCAAACAACTACGACGGCTTTCGGGACTCTCTCTCGGCCGTTCTCGTCCAGCGCCTGGCCCAGACCCCGACCAAACCTGCCCGTCGATCCAAGCACCAGCAAAACAAATCCCCTGAACCCGGGCCCCTCTCCGACGACGCCGAGGACCTCTCCGACTTTATCGACTACATCGGCTCCGAGATCTTCACCACCCTCCCCGCCCGCCTCCGCACCCTCGACTGGCACACCTGGTCGACCTCTCTCTCCCTCCAATCCGCCTACTCCCTCCCCTTGACCGCTCAAGACGTCTCGCCCCTCGTCACCACACTCGACCCATCCATCTCCGACTCGCGTACGGTCCCCCCTCTCTCGGCTACACTACCACTAACACACCCAGTCCTCGCCTATGGCATAACCACGTCCACCGAGACCGCACCTCTCCCCTCAACCTCCTCCGCCCTCGTCCTCACCCTCCCCGACCTCCTCGCTCCCATTCTCACCGCCTACCTCACCACCCTCACCACCCCCCCGCCGCCCCCGTCCTCTACCAAGGCCCAAGCCCAAGCCTCGGGGTGCGAGATCTGCGGCCGCGACTGGATCAACCTGAGCTACCACCACCTGATCCCGCGCTTCGTGCACGCCAAGGCGGTCAAGCGCGGGTGGCACCGGCCGGACGAGCTGCAGAACGTGGCGTGGCTGTGCGGGGCGTGCCACGCGCGGGTGCACGCGTTTGCGGGGCACGAGGAGCTGGCGCGGCGTTACTACACGGTCGAGCTGCTAATGGCCCAGCCGGAGATGGTGGCGTGGGCGGAGTGGGTGGGGAAGTTGAGGTGGAAGGGGACGGGGAAGAGGAGGGAGGGGGCGTGAGGGGGGCATGTGCTTCCCATGGACAACCGTCACATTGTTGACATTTACCAAGCGGTTCAGCATCACCAGCCAGGTCGCCTCACGGCTCTCGGCCTTGAATTATACCCAACCAAACAAAGATGCCTGCCCAAACTCCAAACACCAACATGACCCAGTCCTTCCCAAACGCCATTCCCGGAATACCCTACCATCTCACATATCCAAAGGAGTCTTCCCATCCGCATATCCCAAGAAAGCCGCCCATTACAGAACCCCCCCTTATAACCCCCCCTCCCCACTCCCCGACAATAACCTCCTCGTATCCTCATCTCCCTCCTCAACCCTCCCCGTCGGCCCTCCCCCACTCCCCCTCCTCACAACATCATACCCATCCTCCTCCTCAGCCCTCCCAATCTCGGGCACAAAGCTCTGCGTCCTCTTCAGCTCCCCCGCGCTTGGCGGATGCGTCGGAGATGCCTTGCCGCTCGGCACCACCCCGCTCCCCACAAGACTACCCGTCCTAGCCCTTGCCGTCGCCGTCGCCGACCACCCAAAATCAACCCCGATACGCTGGACTACGTCGCCCTCGGCGCCGACCCGCTCATCGAAAGAGGCAGAGCCGCTGACGGGGCGGGCGTCGTTATGCGACACTATGGAAACGTGGTTACCCAGCTCGAGGTCGCGGGGCTGCGGGGGTAGGCTGTACAAGTCGGCGGCTGGCTTGACGTCGGACGGGAGCTGGTAGGCCTCGTAGGCGATGAGGCGGCGGTACGTGAGGATCGTGTAGACGAGCGTGAGGATGGCCACCCCCAGAAACGCGCAGTCCAGGGCGAGCCCGACGGAAGAGTACTCGTGGTCCAGGCCCTGGATGTGGACGACGATGTCGAGGGCGAGCATGGCCAGGGCGAGGGTCAGCTTGAGGATGTGGGTGCAGACCATGGCGAAGGGGGTGAGGGTCTCGGCGGCGGTCTTGGCGATCTCGGTGAGGGTGCAGACGAGGGCAAGGGTGGAGAAGGCGACGTTGGTGGATTCCCAGCTGTTGTGGGGGGTTAGATGGGGGTCTGTGGGGGACGGGGGGACGACGGACACAATCTCGACCATGGGGATTTGGCCGTTTTGCTTGGACTCGGAGTAGTGGTCGACAGTTTCGGCGACGCGGTAGGCAAAGATGCCCATTAGCCCGAGGAGGATGACGATTTGGAAGATCCAGGCCGGGACGAGGAGCTGGAGCCGCCATTTGGCGCGCTGGAAGAAGACATGGTCGACGTTGATGGCCATGGCTGGTTGTGAGGATGTTTGGCGGACCAAGAGGGACTGACGTCGGTTGGCGGTGGGGTTAATCGCGCGATGTTATCGTTGTCCCGCCGTGGTCATCATTCATGGTGTTCACTCCGGCGCATTCCTCGGCCGCGGGGTAAACTCGCGCGCAGGGAGGACAATGACGGCGGCTTAAGTCCTCGACCACGAGTTTTCGAAAAGCGATGAGAGAAATACCTCTGACGCCCGAAAAAGAGGATCAGTCAGGGTAAAATGAAAGAAGCACCGTTGCTGCTGCTGCGGTCAGCCAGCCTCGCAGCTGACGAGCCGGACCCTGGTTGGTGAGCTCTTCAGCCCGGCCGGCCGCGACAAAACCGACCGACCGATCGTCCGGTGGCGGCTGCTGCTGCCCGACGTGCCATGGCGGGTGGTGATTGGCACTGTTTTTGCCTGTTCTGCAAGCCCGAGGACGTCCGGCTGGGGCTGAAGGCCGAGTTTCTCAACCACCATCATTGTTGAGTCGTCGGCGAGTTTGCCGAGCAGAGGGCGACCGGCGATAGCCTTTGCCCGTCAGCACCACCGCCCAGGCATTGACGGATTTCTGGCAGGGCTGGCAGGGCTGTTAAGATCCGCAGGATCGCCAATCCCCGTTTTCAAGCGCGCCGGGGCGGTTTTTGGGCACAGCCGCGCTGCTCCGCCGAATTGACCTTGGAAAGCGGCCGTTTGTCTCATCTCATTCCGATCAAGGGTTTGGATTCGCTCTCCACTCTCGAAGTGTGGCATCGTAAAAAAAAGAACAAAGATGGGGGTTCTTGCTGCGTCACTTTGGGAGGAAGCGGGCTCGCTGGGTACGGTGAGGATGGTGGGGAGTCAGCGCTAGGCCCGAATGGGGTGCTCTTGGATTTGGAGTGACAAGATTCCAAGATGAGGCGGTAGGAAAAGATTTGTGTAACTATTTGAAGTCGCCTGCTAATCAATTGCGTGGTAACGTTACATCAGAAACAGTTGAATCGGAGGCTTCTATAACCTCCTGGCAAGTGCGGGCATTATGGCCAGGTTTGCCGCACACACCACAGCACCGAACCTTTGTACGAACCCCTCCTACACCACTACCACCCGGCTGCGTTGCTTGCACTCCCTCCCCACCCACGGCTTTCTGATCTAGTAGATCGTGCGCATCTTGTACAGCAAGTGATCCCCCAAGCCGCACACGTGTTTTTCTAGCTCTCCGGCGCTTGCTTAGTGCCTCATTGGCCTTGCGGAGCGAAGCATTCTCTGACCGAAGAAGGGCCATCTGGTGCATCACAGCCATCGTACCCTTGGTAAGCTGGTCCACAGCAGCCAACATCGAAGTCGGGGAGCTATTTTGATGGTTGGCAATACGAGTCTTGATAAGCGTTGACTGCGAGTCGGCTTCTCGGGGGTTGTGGGGTGTCTGGAAGACCCAAGGTTGTGCGGTGCCAGGCCGTGAGGTTGGGGGTGTTGGCGTACGAAGCTTGATATCCAGCTTAGAAAGTACCCTCTCTGAATCGTACGGCACAAGGCCAGCCCCTGCGAAGCCGCCCTGGATATTCCTCTCGGTGATAGAGGCAAAGAAGGCCTCGCGAAAGCCGCAGAGGAACTCGAGCTTGCTCACGTGGTTGATATGCATCCGCATCAAGTCCTCAACCTGGCGACCGTACGCCCGCTTCAGTGGCCCAAAGCAGCCAACATCGAGTGGCTGAAGGAGGTGGGAGGAATGCGGAGGCATGCAGAGTGTGATAATGTTATTCTGCTGGCAATAGAGCTCGAATTCAGTCGAGTGGTGGCTCTCGTGGCCGTCGAAGATCAACAACCGATATTTGCCTTTCGTACGAGGTGCTGTATGGCAGTCGAAGTGCTTGATCCAATCCAGGTCTACTGTATTGGTCGTCCAGCCATTGTCGGTGGTTGCGATGCGCCAGTCGGCCGGGAGGTCGCACTCGGTGTACCAGTTGGCGAGGTGGTACTGCGCGGCCAAGATGATGAAGGGGGGGGATAGCCCAGCCGAGGGCATTGACGCCCTGGATGACTGTTGCCCATTCGCGGTTGCCAGGCTGGGCGAGCTTTGCCTTGTCACGGCCATCTGAGGTTGTAACCACCATGCCGGCGAAGATGATGCCCATCATAAACCCAGTCTCGTCGAAGTTGTAGATATCGTCCTCCACGATGCCGTACTTGGCCTTGACGTTCCGTACAAGGGCAAACCACTCGCCAATGACCTTTGGATCCTCGCACTTGGCCCTCTGGTAGTCGTACCGACGTGTCCAACGCGTCCGGAGCTTTGGCTGGCGTTTGACGAAGTTGTGGGCCCAGCGTTTGCCGACGGGAGGCGCGTCGCGTTCACGGAGCAGCTGGTTGGCCATATCTTCCACACCACGTAACGTAGGAGGGAATGCACGCTCAGATAGCTCAGTAATATACTGAACTATCGTCTGCTCCTCCAGATCCGTTAGATTACGTGAGTTGGCTGGAATATCGCGTCGTGCAGGCTTGCCGTCGCGTCGGTCACCGAGGGTTGAAGATGCGACGTTGTAGAGCTTGGCTACGGCTTCAAGCTTTAGTTCCTTGTTGTTTCGAAGAGCTTCGAGGGCTAAGATTAGCCTAGCCTCCTTTGAAGGAGGAGACATGTCGGATTGTGGGAGAAAAAACGATGTTTTGGGTAAAGAGGATGTCTGCGCTAAAAAAGCCACGCCTCGCTTGTACCCACGGCTCGCTTATCAAATACGTTATAGGTTGAAGCGGGATCGGTCCCCTTCCGAGCGCAGCGAGAACGACTTTCCGGATTCATTTGTCAAGGCAGCGTACGCTTGCCATTAAAAATATTTGATTCGCCAAGCTCAGTAAGAAAATAAGAATAAAGGTATCCGCTCAGAGAACCTGCGACAGAAGATGTTGCCCAGGATTTATCTCCCCAACCACCCCTCGAGGCTCTTGTTGGCCAAACAGCAAGTGGAGAACCACGACTGATTTGGCCGACCTCTTCACTAAAAAGTATGTACCATGCCCAATGTTTTATGTTGTTCCATCCCTCGTCCTGTTGCACCCTGCCAGTGGCGGGAAGGCGGCGAGCGTGACGTCGATGTGGTGTGGCACGGTCGACCTTGGCGGGCAGCATCGCGTCCCTCGACATGGCTTATTCTCTTTCGTGGGGGACTTAGAGGCCGTTGGCGGCGAGGTTCTGGTACACCTTGGTCGAGTCAAAGGGAATGACGTTGCCGGCGCGGTCCGTCATGGCCGGGATCGAGGCATCCACGGCGGGGACGTTTTGGCGCTTGTCGATGGGGACTGGGCGAGTCAGTACAAGAAGCACACTGGACTGGATGGCAGAACTTACTGATGGCGGGCGAGGCCAGGGCCATGGCGGCAAAGGCAACAACGGTGGCAATGGTGAACTTCATTGTGACGGTGAGAGTTGAAGAAGTGAAGGACGTGGTGGTGATGTCGGCCGGCGACGAGCAGAAAATCTCAGACTGAACTTGGCAAAGAATGAATGAACGAAAAGGAGAGGAGAGAAGCGGAATGGGACGAATGGGGGTAGAAGAGGGAGCACGAGGGACGGGTGGGCAAGGAGGTATTTCCTATTTGTATCTTGCTGGCCAAGGCGGCGATCCTCGAGTGATGGTCGATATGCGTTTCAGAGGCATCACCGACAGCCCCGTAGCTGAGGGCTGGGATCTGGCTGGGATTCCTCGCCACGCCGCTCACTTGAGACGGGAGCGTGTCCCACGGCCGTGGGGCTCTCAGGCCATGCTCTCAGGACCATGCAATTACTGATTTGGTGGTTACTGGGCTGTCAAGGAGGCACAAGGTCAGCGCTGTGATGTCTTCCTGGGGAGTTTTCCTCGGAGGGACATCGACATTGAGCCCCTGTGTCGTCGTCCCATCTGGCCAGACCAAACAGACCCGCCTCGAGGTGACTCTACTCCACGAAATCGAGTAAGCTTAATTCTTGGAGGACGAGTGCGAGGTCAAGCTTTTTCCAGCTCAAGGGTGTGAAACCGGCATTCCCTACTTCTGAGGCGTCGCATTGAAGCACACCCGCGACGAGGGCGGTTGTCGATGTCGGAAGTTGGCGTCCCGTGTCTTGGCTTCCCATGTCGTGTCGCAGACTGCGCCCGGGCCGCTCCCGGCCGCCAAGCCCTCAGCTGGCGGAGGGCGAGGAGGAATAAAAAACAAACAGTCCCCTGGATTTGTGGACTCGACCTTCTCAGCATCCCAGCGACATGTCGAGTTGAAACTCGGTGGAGTCCTGGCTGTGCCAGCCAGGAGGCAGGGACCGTCAGCTCAGTCTCGACCCTCGACGACGACCAAGTTGAAACAGTCGACCCCACTGTTTCATGAAACTCTGTCGGTTTCTCTTGGCTACGACATCGCCATGGTGATTACATAACATTCGCCGCTGTGGCCGTGCAAGACGAGGTCGACAAGTCCCCAGGATGAGGCCGAGGTCAAGAGCTGGGGCGAGGTCTGGGCTTTGTGGGCGTCGTTGCTCGGTCGCTGGGGAGAAGATGATGCCGAGGATGACGGCTCACCCGCTGCTGTTGTGGTGTCTCCTTCTCGCTGCCTGAGATGATGCCCCTGAGATCAAAGAGCGCCTACCGTGGGAGCGCTTGGAAGAATTCGGCCTCTTGAAAACAAGAACCGCGCAATGGCTCCCAATCGACATCACAAGTGGTGTCACATGTTGTTGTCCTTGAAATAAAAGTCGGCATGTGTCTGTTGTCGTTGTATTGAGTCAATCTGTTTGCGGCGGCCAAAGGGCTGGAGCGTTCTTCCACAGGCACAGGCCACAAGGCGACAAAGGGCGGGGTAGGGCTGCACGCCTCACAACAACCCCACCATCGGCTCTTCCGGCTTCTCCCCGCTTCACTCCGAAGCCACCGCCCGCGCCGCTCTGGGGTCGATTGGGTCCGGTTCGCCGCTCTCCACCTTGTCGTTTCCCAGCGCGCCGGCGTTGTCTCCGCTCTTGACCTTATCTTCTTCCTTTGCCCTTCCTCCACCGTAACAGCCCTCTCTGACCACCACAACGACCACCAACCGACAGAGAAACACCAAACGACCGAACACGACGAGAAACTCCACACAACCCAACATGGCTACCCTCGAGCACTGCCTCTACTGCTTCGAGGTGCTCGCGGCCCACCTCCAAGACCGCGACCCGCTCTCCCTGGCCGAAATCCAAAAATCGTGGGCCGCGTACGTCATCACTGTCCTCGACGCCGACGCCGACGACAGCGAACCCACCTCCCCCGGCGTCAAGCTCACCAAACGCCTGCCCGCCCTCCGCCGCCTCGCCGCGTCCCCAGGGAGCACCAGCACCTCGACCACATCCTCATCCACCTCGAGCACCACCTCCCTCCAACCAGCCAGCGGCGCCGACACCCCCGCAACCTCGCTGTCGTCGCCCACCCCGCCCCCAGCCGTCACGCGCTCCCCCCTCTTCGTCACCTGGAACACACTCTCCCAGCGCCACGGCCACGTCCTCCGCGGCTGCATTGGCACGTTCGAAGCCCAGGACCTCACCACAGGCCTGGCCTCGTACGCCCTCACGGCGGCGCTCCACGACACGCGGTTCCGGCCCATCTCGGCGCGCGAGCTGCCGACGCTACAAGTGGCCGTGACGCTGCTCACCGACTTTGAGGACGCCGACGGCCCCATGGACTGGGAGCTCGGCACGCACGGGCTGCGCATCAGCTTCACGCACGGCGGACGGCGGTACGGCGCGACGTATCTGCCGGATGTGGCGTCCGAGCAGGGGTGGACCAAGGAGGAGACGCTGGTGAGCCTGATGCGCAAGGCAGGGTGGACGGGGCCCAAGGAGCGGTGGACGGATGTGCCGCTCAAGGTGACGCGGTATCAGGGGAAGAAGGAGGCGTTGGATTATGCAGAGTACAAGCGGTGGCGGGAGTGGGTGGGTAAGGAGTGATATTGGTGCGGAGCATGAGAGAGACGGGATTTTACAGGACATGATGAGAAGGCAGGATTAACAGGACATGGAAGGTAATGGGCGTTACACGGAGGATTTACATTCGGAGGCGACGCCAGCGAGAGGGATCAAGAGGAGTACGGCTTGGAGGATACTCTAGACCATTGGCGCAAAGACGGAGGAAAGACGGAGGATCTTGATAGATTCGAATCACTTCTTGATGCCATCTTCTCGACACCAGCTGTCCCCTCGCCCGCTGCAGGAAGGGAAAAGAAAAGCTCGAGTGCCCGTGAAAGCCTCGAGCTGTGGTATCCGCCATCTTGTACGCAATATGACAGGCCACCGACAAAGGAAACGCCCGAATCGTACGGTGTCGACGTCTAGTGTTTTCCAACGGGTTGCATTCCAGCCGCAAGAGACTCCCCTCCCTCTCCCGCCACATCCACCCAGGGCCTTATCTACCCTCGTCCAAAATCCAACAAACAAAATAAAGGGGGATATAGTACGATGCCCTTTAACCATGCGCCCGATCCCTTCGCCACCAACACCGTCCCATTACAAATGTAGTCCGCCAAACCCTCTCTTCTCGGAAGAAATCCCCCGAATCACCGTCACCCCCTTGTCAAACCTCGAAAGCTGGCCTTCCCTAGAATCATCACCCCCCGAGATACCCCTAGAATGGTCACCTCTTCCTCCGCCAAAACATCAACTTCCGCCACCACCCCACCTTCGACCCCCCACACCGCACCCCATTCTCCTCCTCGCTCCCCGGCGGCAGCGGCGTCAACGGCTTCGTCATCCCCCGACTATTCATCTCCCCACCCCCCAGCTTAGCCGCCTCCCCCCCGCGCTCCGCCAGCTCCCTTGCCTGCACCACCCGCCGCACAATCAGCGCAAACGTCTCCTCAATATTGACCTCGAGCCTGGCACTCGTCTCCATGAACCCGCACCCTCTCGCCCTTGCCCACTCCAGCCCCGTCGACGCCGCCACCTGCCGGCTCTCCTGCAGATCGCTCTTATTCCCGGCGACCATCTTTACAGGCGGCACGGTGCCCCCGCCGTCGTCGCGGCCCGCGGGGTGCAGCCCGGCCTTGTGGGCGCGCGCGGCGTTGTCCAGACGCGTCTCGGCTTCGAGGTCGATCAGATCGTCAAAGTAGGTCAGCGCGTCGAGGGAGTCGCGCTGCGTGATGTCGTAGACGAGGAGGAAGGCGTCGGCGCCGAGGTTGGACGCCGCCCACATGCCGCGGTATTCTTCTTGGCCGGCCGTGTCGGTGAGGGCGATGTGGTAGACGACGCCGTCGATGCGCCGCGTGATCGAGTACGAGTCTTCGATGGTCGGGTCGTATTCCGAGGTCCACTGGCTGCGCACGAGGCGGAGGGTGATGGAGGACTTGCCGGCGCCGCCGTCACCGCAGATGGTGATGGAGATGGGCACGGGCGGCTGCGAGGGGGCCGACGGGGAGATGGGGGAGGAGACCATCGTGGTGGTGGTGCCGGGGGCTCGTCGTCGGGTCGGTCGCGTCTGTCGCGTCGAGGGGATTCGTCGGCTGAGGCGATTTGTGTGGCTCAGAGGTGATGATGTGCCACCGTGTCAGGAAGAAGGAGCAAGTCGCTGTCGCGATGCCGGTGGTGGCACACCCTCTTGTATCCGCGGCGCAGTGATGAGAGGTGAGGGTCGCATTGGAAGAAAAATGGGCTTGCTTTTTCCACGATGGGACGCGGGCCGTGCTGGGCTTCCAAAAGTGTGACGGGCTTCCTTTTGCAAGGGTCAGCTAACCGCCCTGGGACAGGCCGGACGTCAAACGGCGAGATCGAATGGAAAGTTGCTTCCGGGAGGTCGGACGAGGCGAAGCAATGGCGTCCAAATGTTAAATTTGGATTTTATGGCCACCCAGTGTCCCGTCAAGATGCCAAAGTAGGAACCGGAGGGCTGGGAACAATGGAAAGTGACAGCGGGTGATGAGAATCCGACAAGGTTGCGCCGCCGCAGAACTCGGGCGTCTTCCGCTGCTTCTCTGGGACCGAGATGAATCTTTATCGTGCAGCTCGACGCCCTTTTCTTCCCAACATCTCAACCTCGAATTTTTGGGCTGCTGTTCATCTGAATTGCTTCAATCCCACCAGACACGACTGCCGAGTGCCGCCTCGGCGGCCATGCTCCACGACAGCCACGAGGCGGAGAATATGCAGGCACCGCGGTGGGCTAGCGACCGCTCGACCTCGGCTGATCTTGACGATCCCTACCGGCGTTCGTCGGAGATAAGGGGCTGCGACTTGAATTGAATTGTCAAAAGACGACAGCACCCTCACCTTGTCGACACCACGAACCCTCGCGGCAACCCCCAGGATCGCGAGCCAGTCCGCGACATGCCCGCGATGACGCCATGCAGGCAACCTCCGCGTGGGAGTCGTGTCCTCGGCGCGTGTCAGGATCCGAGCTGGCCTTGCGGTATTTCCGCCTCCCGGTACAACTGCTACGCGTGCAAGTCCTGGGCTGGTTTCGGAGTCCATCGCCGCCAAGCGGGAGAAGAGCGGAAATAATATGCTGAAGCGGGTGGGTTCAGAACTTCAGACGACTGCTACAAATTCTGATCCCTCGCCACTCTCGACTTGACAACCGCCCCAAAACTCCAACGTCAACATGAACGGTGCCAAGACCCCCGAGCCCCTGACCCGGGCCGCCGAGCTGGATCATGTAGGTGGAGCCTCTCTTTCAGTCCCAACTTCGGACGCTGACCACTGCAGCTCCTCGATGCCGTGAAAGTCCTCATCATCCCCTTTATCCAGGCGGCCGATGATTCGGCGCCGCTCAAGGGTACTGAGAATGGTCCCCGCAGCGTTCTCGTCGCGTCTCAGAAGCCCGACGAGCTGGTCCGACGGCTAGCCCTTGAGCTTCCGGCGGGCGAGGGACGGGGTGAGGAGGGTCTGCTCGAGACGATCCGCGATATCCTCGAAAACAGCGTCAACACCTGGGATCAGGGCTTCATGGACAAGCTCTATGCGAGCACGAATCCTGTAAGTTTCCGTCATCCGGGCGCTCCTCTCGGGGCACTCTTCTCCAGCAAACTGACAAAGACAGGTTGGTGTCGTCTCGGAGCTGTTGCTGGCCGTCCTCAATACCAATGTAGGCACCCCCTCCCCCCACCTGCAACCCGTCTGACGAATCAGTTGCACGTATACCAAGTATCCCCAGCCTTGACCGTCGTCGAAAAACACACGGCCAAGGCCCTGGCCAACCTCTTCGGCTTCATCGGCCCCCGCGCCGGCGGCGTCACCTGCCAGGGCGGCAGCTCATCCAACCTCACTTCCATCGTCATCGCCCGCAACACGCTGGCCAGCGACTCCAAGATCCACGGCAACCCCGCCCGCCCCCTCGTCCTCTTCACCTCGGAGCATGGCCACTACTCGGTCGAAAAGGCCGCCATGACCATCGGTCTCGGCTCCAACGCCGTCCGCACCGTCCCCGTCGACGCCGCCGGCCGCATGGACCCCGTCGCCCTTCGCGCCGCCGTCGTCCGCGCCCTCGCCGAAAACACCACCCCATTTTACGTCAACGCCACCGCCGGCACCACCGTCCTCGGCTCCTACGACCCCTTCCCCGCCATCGCCGCCGTCTGTGCCGAGTTCAAGCTCTGGTTGCACATCGACGCCAGCTGGGGCGGCCCCGCCATCTTCTCGCCCACCCACCGCGCCAAGCTCGCCGGCGTCCACCTCGCCGACTCCCTCACTGTCAACCCGCACAAGATGATGAACGTGCCCGTGACGTGCTCCTTTCTGCTCGGCCGCGACACCGCCGTCTTTCACCGCGCCAACACCCTCCCGGCGGGGTATCTCTTCCACGCCGACGTCGCGCCGGCCGACGACAACGTCTGCTGGGATCTGGCTGATCTGACGCTCCAGTGCGGCCGCCGCGGCGACGCCCTCAAGCTCGCTCTTGCATGGATCTACTACGGCGCCGCGGGCTTTGCTCGCCAGGTTGACGGGGCGTTTGAAGTGGCGGCATACTTTGCGGAGCGGATTCTTCAGAGCGGCGACTTTGTGCTGGTGTCGGAGAATCCACCGCCGTGCTTGCAGGTGTGCTTTTACTATGCGCCCGGAGGACGGCTGGCGGAGACGGCCGCCGAGAACACAGCGAGGACGAAGGAGATGGTGCGCAGGCTGGTGGCGAGGGGGTTTATGGTCGATTACGCGCCGGGGCCGCGGGGGAGCTTCTTCAGAGTGGTGGTGAATGCGCAGACGCTGAGAGGGACGGTGGATGGCCTGGTTGGGGCGATTGAGGCCATCGGCGGGGATATGGGGTTGAGCGGGGGAGGCGTGGCGCTTTGAGTAGAATTCAGTCCCACCACTGACAGAGCTCTCCCAAGCTCTCAGGGGTTCAGCAATGCTGAGGCCCCTTCGGACGGGTCAACGCCTGTGCCTGCCTACGCAGCTCCTTGGCCTCATTGTCGAACTTGGCGGCCTGCATCTGCGCTTGCAACCCCTTGATCTCCATCTTGAGGGCCTCAATCTCCAGTCTCAGCGCACGTAGCGTCTCTTCGTGCGCCTCCTTCTCCTCCTCGCTCGCCACTTCCTTCTGGCGGAGTCGATCCAGCTCCCTGCGCAATGCCTCAAGTTCTCCCTCTGGCTCTTGCTCCTCCTCTCCCCTGGCCCTCTGATCTTCCAGTCCCTCATAGATCGAGCCAGGCTGGCCTACAGCCGTCTCTCCCATTGAGGAATCGTCTCCCAGCTCTCCGTCCATTTCTTCCATCATGTCGGCTTGGTCCTCAGACCTGCCCTCCACCACCTCCACAACCTCACGCCGGTACATCTGCAACGCAGTCACTACCCCTGGGAACCTGCCCCGGCCACGCCCCCGGGCCGTGATGGTACCTCGACCGCTGCCACCATGGCCTTGGTCACCCACCCTGCCGCTAATGACACCGCCAGCGGCTCCTCCACCGCCGCCCTGGCCGATGCCACCGCGACCAGCGGCTCCTCCACCTCGACCCTGCCCGATGGCACCTCCAGCAGCCCCTCCGCCACGGCCAAAAGCCACGCTTCCTGGGCCAGAGACCCCTCCACCACGGCCCGAAGCGACGCTTCCGGGACCGGAGCTTCCACCTCTGCGGTCCTGCCCTCCCGCCCGCCGAAAGATGTTGGCCGGTTGACGCCCCATCTCACCCGGCGTGAGGAAGGGGTTGACCGGTCTAACTGGAGAAAAAATGGCACTCAAGGGGGTGTTCGGCGGGAGTCCAAATCTGCGCAGGGACGCCTCGTATGCCGCCATCACCGTGTCCCGATCTACAGTGTTGGGAGCTCTACTGATGGAGTCACGGACTTAGGGGGCCATCGGCCGAGCCGGGTCAATGCCAGGCCGACCAGCCACGATGCTCACCGACGTCGTGCTCCCCATTGGGCCCGGACTTGGATGGGACCCTAGGCAGTGTCAGTGATTGCAAAAGATGCAGGCATTCAAAGCATGGTCAACTTACTCGAGTGCGAGCGCCGTGTCCTTGAATTGCTCCTCGGATTGCACCTCGTCCCGCTCCTTCGCGGGTCCAGCCAAGACCGCCTCGGCCGCCGCCGCCGGACTGGTTGGCGGCGTCGGTGTTGTTGTTGTTGTTGTTGTTGTTGTTGTTGTTGTTGTTGTTGTTGTTGTTGTTGTTGTTGTTGTTGTTGTTGTTGTTGTTGTTGTTGTGATGGTTGTGGTTGTTGTTGTGGATGTCTTGATTGATTTTTTTCGAAGAGTGTTGCGCGCAAGTTTTTTTTGGGGGGGGAGAGAATCGTGGGAAATTATTAGGGTTGTGGAAGGCCTGGGCCTGGGGACCTGAAGAGAAAAAGGTTGGGTGTGTGTGATCTTTTGACGGGGAAGGTACGGAATTGGAACTGAGAAGGTGCGCCCCGAAGGCCAGAGAGGCATTGCGGGAATCAGCCCATTCCCGTGTCATTGATGTCCCAAAATCTCATAAAGACCACTGAATTATATTTCCCGAACCAGCTGTACTATACCGCGTGCGCCGTGCTCGGGATCCTGACATCTTGACGTCCATGTCTTTACGTTGTGATGTCTCCCGTTGATCACTCTAAGTCTGTAATTTAAACCGCCAAATGTCACCAAGCAGTGTCGAATCCGAATGTCAACGAAGAGACAAGTGGGTTGTATAACCTCACCATCTACAACCCTCGAGATCTTGTATCTTGAGGGGATTCGTGGTGTTGTTGTGGCATTTCTAATGGCAAGCTTAGTCTCCAGAACGTAAAGACATGTCATGAAGCAGCAGGAATCTCAGAACATGTGGATAGTTTAGGTAGGGTTGATGGGGGGGTTCTTTTGTTTTGCTGGCTTCAGTTGGGGTTGGGGCGGGTTCAGTACTTGTAAACTCCAAAGGCAGTTCGCAAAGCGGCGCAGGATCCACAATTTGAGAAAGTCAAACGGGACTGACATTATCGACTGAATCAAGGGCTGGTACCTAGGTAATATATAGGAGGGGGTGGCTTGGCGCCATTGCTTGTCCACCTCTGGGAACTCAATAAAACAAGCGAGAGGCTTGAGTAGGAAGGCAAGGTAGATTTCGGTGCCTCGAAAAGCACAGTAATTTCTACCAAATCCACCCCAACTTCCACTTCGAAACCCTCACTGAAAGGCCACACCATTTCTCTCAAAACAAGAAAAGAAATCCGCTCTTTCCACGTCCACACTCAACCCAACCACCAAAATTCCCACCGAGATTCGCACCCATCAACAACCAACCCAGAGTTCTCCGGGAGCACAAAAGGTAGAGCTAAACTCTTTCTGCTTGACGAATGATCTCGAGCTAATAAACCAAGTCAAATCTGCCACCACTTCAACCACCCACCAAGATGAACCAGGCCGCCGAGGACGCCGGGCCCAGCAGCCCCAACCAGGTTGAGGAGTCGCCGCCTCACCGAAGAGATTCAGAAGATGGCCAAGGCGAAGGAGGCCTCTGATGCCAAACGAAAGGCGTGTCAGCGGAGAACGAGGCCACCAGTCTGGTCTTGGAGAAGACATTCGTCCAGCTGGCAGGCATGCGAACTGAGTTTCAGGAGGCAAAGGGCAGTCTCCATGTCCAAGAAGAGGAGCTGCGCCAGGCCAGGGAGGAGAAGGCCAAGAGGGGCCGAGAGCTGGAGGAGGACGATCTGGAGTCCCGGAAGCGGCAGAAGCAGGACGAGGACCAGGTCCACCCCTTGATCGATGTGGCGGAGGGCATGTTGTGGACACTGCGCCAGTTGCCGCTGTCGATGGAGAACGAGCAGTGCTTTCTGGCCGACGCTACAGAACTCTTCAATCTCTTATCACCGGTGGTAAGGGACTCGGAGATGTGGGCTAGACTGTATGACTTTACACAGGATGATTGGGAGCACGCGCCGGATATCAACGTCGGCTACTGTGTCCGCGCTGTTACCCGAATGGGCTTGGGACCTGCCGCCCTGCCTTGCACATGCAAGGATAAAGAACGGTTTGTGGTGATCACCAAGAACGAGGATGGGACGGTGTATTTCGAAGACAAGTTGGGCCCGAAGAAGGGTGGGGGCCTTGTTTACTTTCCCCTTTTCCGGCGATAGGAACAAGCCAATCGCTGATGTCTCGCCACTGGCGGGTAGCGCCATAATTAAATAGATGCCAAATGCGGACAAGCATCTATCCCTGCAGTATGCAGTGGCGCCAAGTGCCCCACCATGAACCACAAATCTCCATGTTCCATCAGCGTCACCCACCTTCCCCCACTCAACATCGACAAGACAATCACACCTCTCAAGATGGAGGCCACCCTTCCCATTTTCGACGTCCAAGAGCGAAAGGTCAACGCGACCAAACCTCCTAGCTTCCCCGACCCCACGTCTTCGGTGAGCAGCGGATTTCCAGCCCCCAAGAAACGGGTCTCTGCCTTCAAACAGCGACGCCAGGGACAGCCTGAGCCAGCAGCTCCCACCGCAAAGCCCGGCCCAAATCAAAATGGCAAAGCAGACCTCAAGGAGGACGCGTCGGCAGCCGAGAGGAGGCGGATAGACGAGGAGAACCAGGCCGTCCTGTCGAACATGTCCCCCCAAGACATTGTCGGCGCGCAAAAGGACCTCTACGACAGTCTCGACCCGACCCTCATCCAGATGCTGCTGCGACGAGCGACCCTCGATCAACGTCCCACGGGGCCCGACCCCTTTGACATCCCACCCGCTCCCGAGCCTGAGTCCAAACAAGCACCGCCACCCGAGATCAAGATCGAAGACACCTCCAAAGAACCCGACAACGCCGACGAGACCCCCGCACCCGCTTCGCCCAAGCCCAAACCCAAGAAAACCGTCACCTTCGACGCCGCCGCCCCCTCCGACGACGCCGACCCCGCCCACGACACCACACACTTCCCTTCAGCCCCGTCGGTTCCCGACCTCGACCCCTCCGACCCAAACTTCCTCGAGACCCTACACAAAAAGTACTTCCCCAACCTCCCCGCCGACCCCTCCAAGCTCGCGTGGATGGCGCCCCTCCCATCGGAGCACTCCCCCGCCGACCGCGAGTCCCCATACTACCCAGGGCAAGATTCGCTGCCCATCTCGTCACTCCGCTTCGATTTCTGCGGCAGCCTCATCCCCCCGCGCGCCAGTCGCTCTATTCCAGTATCAAAGGGCCTTCACCATCACGGCGAGGCCCCTGAAGCCGCGGGTTACACTATTTTTGAGCTGGCCCGTCTGGCTCGGTCTGCGGTGCCGGCACAGCGGTGCATCGCGTATCAGACGCTGGGACGCATGTTGTACCGGTTAGGACAGGGAGAATGGGGCGTGGGAGCTGGCGGACGGGACGGGGACGAGGATGACTTGGCGTTTGCAATGTGGCGATGTCTCGCAGAGGGACGGGTGCTGGACGCATTGGCAGAGGAGGCATCGTTGCCCGAGGGCAAGGGACACATGAGTGCAAAGGCGTACGCGACGGAGGCATTGTGGTTACTGGAGAAGGGGGGGTGGAGGGAGAAATGGCGGGGTTTGTAGAGGAAAGTTGATGTTGAAGACCTTCTAGATCAGGGTTGGGGTCCCCCCCGGGGGCGGGGCGATGGGGTCGAACCTCAGAATCCCATCCTGACCCGATGAACAGAAAAGAAATTATGCGTGCCAATCATTGCGCAAAAAGTGAGATTGTATTTGTCGACTGCTTCTCCAGGTTTGTCCCAAAAAGATGCCGCCGCCAATTCCGAAGAGGCCAAAAAAACACATACAACACCAGGGATTCGCTGGTCGTCACCGACCCAACTACTAGTCTGGCGGTTAGTGAGCTTATGTATGGGAATAAGGGGGTCCTGCAAGAGCAGCTTTGGAGTCAGGAAATGGGCGCCTCTGATCATCGGAACGGAAGCGCGAGCCTCCGTTTGTTTAGACCGTTTTATCAAGCTCCTTCCATGGGGGTGAGTCCAACCAAAGGACAACCATGTGCTATTTCCGGACCAACAATACGACGCACACTGCCACTCAAAGGCCAATCAGGTCCAGGCTCTCGGCGCCATTTACAGACAGCGAGCTCGCCGTCTCCCGCAAATGAGGTAAGCCGCACGACTGTCGCTGCGCTATCGCGCGACCAGCTGTACGTCGGGTGTGCGAAACCAAGCCAGGCCAGTGCAGCAAAGTTGGTGTGCTGGTGGCCGTGACTTATCACGTGCCCTGGCCTCCTGGTGCGCCTGCGCGCCCATGGAGCCTGTGCAGCATGTCTTTGAGCAGGAGCCCTTTCAGTGAGGTTGAGTCACCTGACCTGGCGTTCTTTGTGTCGCACCACCTACTTCTGGCTCGCGCGCCCCGCGAGCCCTGCTCCCACTCTCCTTCTTTTCCTTAGCTTTGGATCTTCAGAGATAGCTTCAGTATCTGAACTACTGCAATCCACTGTTATTGACTGTTCTCCCTCACAGAGCCCATCATAAATAAATAAAATCCCTTCAATTAGACCGTACAAACGGAACAGCATGTCACAGGCTTTGCCTGTTCCTTGGTCACGTGCAGATAGTGTAGATAGCGCACAGGTCACGTGATCATCCTCGGCACCGCTCCAGAGCTTACCTCTGGAGCGGCCCTCGCCCCTGGATCTTCGCCCTCCTCGTGCTTCATCGCATATCCTTCATACCCCCCTACGATCAGCCTCTCCGCGTGCGCCGTGATACAAGGTACGCCCGTCTCCTGGGTTACTTCCGGGCCCGCCACCGACGACAAAGAATTCTGGAAAGTGCTGCTGCGGCTGGAGAGGACCATCTGTCATGACCCGCGGTCTTGACATTAAGTCACTGCAACCCCGAGCCGCAGCGACCAGCCAATCATTAGGGAATGGAAGGCGGGGCCTTCCATCGACCAATCATGACGTGCTCTGTGTGCTCTGTGTGCTCTGTCACAGAGCAGACAGAGCAGACAGAGCACTCTGCAGGCTTGGCGGCTTGGCGGCTTGGCGCTGCCAGGCCCTGGGAAGAACTGCTCTTCAGCACTTAGATAGTTTCCTATATAAGATAGGTAGACAGCACCCTTGAGTGAGGAACTGCTCTTGTTCCTCACGCAAGCAATATCATGTTCCCGTCTACAATCTTGCAAGCACCTTCTTCAAGTTCTTTGTAGAGCACCCTGTTGTGACGGTAACGACCCGTCTGGACCTTGCGCAACCTTCGTTCCCTACCGTCGATAACACCCACCGCGGCGTCCTGCCTTGCAGTCTGACCCTCTTGGGCACAGGTTGTAACACCATCGTTAAGATTCACAAATCTCAGCTACTGTACCAGGGATTGGCCATCACGTGCGCGTTCTAGCAAGACAACTTGCCGGCAGATCAAAGGCATCGAAGGAACTAGAAGATGCTGGAATCAGGTAACAACGATATAGGAACTCGCCCTCCTAGACCCTTCCTGTGGCACGCTATGAAAAGAAAAATATATGTGGATGAGATAGAGCAAGTGAAACAGTAGACGAATGTACCTTTAGCTAAGAATCGGAACTAACCCTTCGTCGCATCTGCTCGGCCTCCTCGTACTTCCCCTGGCTTTCAAGCACAACCGCAAGGTTGTTCATGCTGTCAAGCGTTGAGGGATGCTCCTTGCCCAACACCTTCTCCCTCAGCTGTAGCACCTGCCGATGCATCTGCTCGGCCTCCTCGTACTTCCCCTGGCTACCAAGTACAGACGCAAGGTTGTTCATGCTAGCAAGCGTATCGGGATGCTCCTTGCCCAACACCTTCTCCCTCAGCTGTAGCACCCGCCGATGCATCTGCTCGGCCTCCTCGTACTTCCCTTGGCTTTGAAGCACAAGCGCAAGGTTGTTCATGCTAGCAAGCGTATCGGGATGCTCCTTTCCCAACACCTTCTCGCTCAGCTGTAGCTCCTGCCGATGCATCTGCTCGGCCTCCTCGTACTTTCCCTGGCTTCGAAGCACAGACGCAAGGTTGTTCATGCTGTCAAGCGTTGAGGGATGCTCCTTGCCCAACACCTTCTCCTTTAGCTGTAGCGCCTGCCGATGCATCTGCTCGGGCTCCTCGTACTTCCCCTGGTTATCAAGCACAGACGCAAGGTTGTTCATGCTGTCAAGCGTTGAGGGATGCTCCTTGCCCAACACCTTCTCCCTCAGCTGCAGCGCCTGCCGATGCATCTGCTCGGCCTCCTCGTACTTCCCTAAATTGCGGAAGCTCTCACCCACTTTAGACAGAAGATCCGGTATCGCCTTCTCGTCATCTGTCCCCTTCCACAGCTGAAGAGCATGTTGTGTATGTGGAAGGTACCTTATCCACTCTTCTCGATTTTCGTGTTTCGGAAAAGGAAACATATTGTCAAGCCGTTGTAGCACTTTGGTACTCCAGCCCTTATGCTCCCCCTTTTGGGCTAACCAGCTTAGCATCGATATTTGAACTAGCCGATGGATGTCGTAGGTATCAGACTCCTTTCGTTGGGAAATGAATGCATACGCCTTCAGAGTCCCGACTGCTTCAACTGCCTTTAGCCTCCCAGCCGGCGGTAGCAGGGATTGTGGAACGTCCTTCCCGGCTAGGAAGCACATAAACCGGAGGTAGTCAGCCGCCAGCGGGTCGTGATCTGAGATATGCCGGAACGAAATCAGCCAGGTTGTGGCGACCGGGTTTTGAGTGGTCTCATATCGATGGCGGTCCTCAAAGTCCCTGCTTAACAGCTCGATCATGTCCTCGTCACTGGATTTGCACAGCTGAAGGTATTGGGCAGTCGAGATCTGCTTCTTAGCCATATAAGCAGACGCCTGCTGTATCGCCAGAGGGAGGTTGGCAAGAAACTCCAGTAGCGCTTCGTTGCTTCTTGTGTCGCTCATCTGATCACCCTTCAAGTTTTTCCGTAACAGCTTGAGGGCCTCGTCTCTGCCCATTTCTTCAACTGGGAGGATGTGGCTTTCTGACTCGACTAGTCTCACTCCGAGTTCGTGATTTCGCGTTGTGAACAGAATAGATCCTTTCCGGCTGAATGGAAGACAGTTGGCAAGGGCAGTGTTGCCGAAGAGTAGATTTGTGTCGTCGGCGTTGTCGATGATCAAAAGCCAGCTGCCCGTACTCTGGCGGCTCAAGGCGGCCTTAATAAGTGCCTTGACATCTGCCTTCTCTTCGTCGATGCCCGGTACGTTGAGCTGCTGGCCGATAGCGCGGTATGCATTCTCGAAAGTGGTGGCATCCACAGCCGGAACCCAAAAGACCGAGCAGTCCGGGTGCGCGTCGCCGAAGCGAAAAGCGGCCTCGAGCGCGATCTGTGTCTTTCCAACTCCTCCAAGACCGTCGATGGCAGTCCGCTGGCAGTCATGTTTGTCTGCACCAGGAAAGATCCTCGCAAGGAGATCAGTGAGAATCGTTTCGCGGCCGACGAAGTCCTTGTTCCGTCCGAACGGGACGATCCAGTGCCGTTCCACGGCGGCTTCACCATGTTAGCAAGACTCTAGCTGTATCAGCCCGCCCAGTAGAGATGATCGGCTTACAGTTCGTCCGGCGTCCCAAAACGGCCGATGAGTTACTAGCGAATTGCCTGATAGCATCTTTAACGAGCGTAAAGTTAGGACACTCGGGACCCTGGAATTTGTTCATGCCTGAATGCGTTGCGTCGAGGCCTTTCCGTTCAAATGTATCGAGGCAGGCTGAAGACTCATTGACAAGCTATCCAAGGTCAGCTTCGCACGTACGCTTGAGAAGAGCCGCATACGATTTTATAGGTCTTGCTTCTAAGGGCAGTAGAGACTCGGGTTGCCCAGCTTGACGAGAGGAGCCGTCTCAACATCTCCGTCTGCTTGGTTTCGTAGAAACAATGGAGAGGCAACTGGATTGAATCTCTCCTAGCGAGTTCAGCGAAGGACTGGGTCAGCTTCCCGAGCTCTCTGTCGCTCTTATTAAGGGCGTCGATAAGCCGTGTTGATGTCTGCTCCCCCATAATGCCGCCCACAACTACTTGCCACTGAGCCTGCTTGGCCGCATCACTGCCGCGGAATGGAGTGGCAAGAAACACAACTCCAACCGTGGAAAGTAGAATGTGGCGGTAGGCGCTGCCTTCCTGGGCCGCTCGATTGATCGCCTGGGAATGTCAACCGCTGCCCGCCGTCCATGTATCCAGGGACATACCTCAGCCAGGATAAGCCCCCCAAAACAGGAGGCGACGAAGATGATCGGCCGCGTTTGCGAACCGCGACCTTCGGCGACGATAAGACGGAGCAGCGTGTCGGCATGGCCGAGCAGTGTTTGCACGGGCGCATCTTCGAAGTAGTTCGCATTCCAGTCGTATGTGAATATGCGGGCCTCCGGTAGGGCTGCCGGCAGCATGTCGCGGTCCGACAGCCAGTTGACAACCCCGCCCCCTCCTTTCTTCTTGAACTCCCATGTCCGCGGCGACTCGGTGCCCAAGCCGTGGATTGCGATAATACTGTCCAGTTAGACGTGCCTCTGAGCGTCAGACCGGGTGGAACGTACTCGATGGTCGCGTCGTCGGGAGCGTCGCTGACCGGGGTAATCTGACGGAGTCCCCTGCGAGCCTAAGGACGGAATACAGTAGTTAGCGTCCGGTCGCATTGTCTTGCACGCAGAGATCTCACCTCCATCGTGGTCGCCCCAGGAATGTTCTAAGCGGGGTTCATATTCACCCCACTTGCGCACCAGGCTGGCAAGGGTCCGGCACGATCGCGGCGCGGACTGTGTCAAGCTCGCCGTCAGAACAGAAGCGATGGAGAGAGGGTTTTTGGACTAAGCAAGACCCGAGTGAGGCGCTTTGTGCCCTTTGTGTGCGTTGGTTGGCATGGGAAGAACATTCACGTCGGTTATTCTTGCGGGGGCCTAATGCCTAGCGCCCGAAGCGCCACGAAGTGCCCTCTTCCAATCACGTTAGCTCACGGTTCAGACAGCAACATCGATCGTAGCCAACGGTGTCTCGCGTCAGAGACGCGACACAGCTGGAAGAGCGTTCACAGCGCCCAACAAACCGCAGACCATCACAGCGTTGAGCATCGTCTACGAACGAGGATGACAGGGCGAACGGTGAGGGAGCCAAAAAACGGAGGATTGAGGTACGGCAACAGGACTGAGCATCCACCACAGTCGCGCCTGGCGGGTCTGGCTTATAGAGTACGCACAGTGGCCTAGTCGCCTCCATGTGTCCTCCGCTCCGGAAAGCAGCGACTTGCCAACCAGCCCCGGCCCGGACAGTTACCTTCCCGCCGCTCCCGCCCGCGTCCCACATGGCGCTGTCAGGTCCCCCGCCCTGGCCGGTACGCTAGCAGCACTATAGCAGTCATGTGCATACTCTCTGACGATATTTGTAGCTTAAACTCGAGGTGTTTGGGAAACGACAAGAGGAAAGCACCACGGATGGCTTGCCGGCCGCCTATCGCTACTACGAGGCGTCTGGAAACCGCGCCGTCGGTAATCCAGCCGACGATATACCAGCCTTCTTACGGGGGAACTGTCTGTCATGAGCTGGAGAGAAGGTGCCGGAACGATGACGACATAGTGGCAAGAAGCTCCCATAGCTATAGCTGACACAGGAGCGTCGGGAGCTCACAGAGAATCTTGCTCCTGCAAGGTTCAAGCAATGCGCCAGCTTGATACACCATTTTTCCCACCACCGCACCATGATTGTAGGAGTCATCTTCCTTGATCAGAACCACCTTACACTGTCCGTCGGCGCCCTGGCCGACATGCTCAAACATCTCTGGTTTGCTGGCGCAGAGCGTTCCGCCATCCCGCTGCATTTCCATGTCGCTGTGGGCCGGGAGATCGCTATCGTCGACCGGATGGACCTTAAAAATGCCGGGTTTAGTGTGGGCCCTGGACCGTCTCGCTTATGTCAGCGAGACGGCGGGGCGGGCAGTGGAACGGGAGCGATCCCATAGGTAGTCTGGCGGTCAGAGATCTTATCTAAGGGGGTCATGAAAAAGCAGCTTCGGAGTCAGGAAACGGGCGCCTTTGATCATTAGAACGGAAGCGCTCACCTCCATATGTTTGGAAGCTTCTGCCCGTTTCAAGCAGAGGAGACCCTTTATCAAGCTACTCTCACGGTGGTGAGTCCAGCCAAAGGGCAGCCAACAATGCGACGCAACACTGCAACATAAGGCCAATCAGTTCCCGGCTCTAAACCCTGTCTCCCGCCAGTGGGGTGAGCCTTGCGACTGTCGCTACCTTGTCGGGCGACCTGCCGTGCGTCAGGTGAGCAAAAACTAAGCCATTGATGGGGGAATCGTAGGATTGATTCGGATGAAGAGGTTCAATTTGACTGTGGAAGGATGATGCCAAAAGAGAGACTATTCCGAGGGTGGAATCGCCAAGACAAACATGTGCGTGTGGGCACCCGAGCACAGGCCACATTACACAGATCTCGCGCACGTGCGTTGGGCGTGGGCCATCCTCTATCTAATCCATGATCGACTATCTATCTCATCAAGAGGGCGGCGCATTCCGGCATCAGCCAGGCAGCTATGCAGCAAAGTTGGTGTGGTCTTCACGCAGGCAGATTATTAATTTGCAAATTGCCTCGTGTGCAGCGTCTGTTGTGGTGGTTCTGTTTATGTTGGCCTGCATTGCGGCGTGGACAAATTTTTGGTGGGGTTCGCTACCAAAGCTGTCCCAGAATTAATGTCGTGTCCTAGTATTTTTCAAACCCCTGGAGGAGGTCTTTTGGAAAAAATCCACACGGACCACCAAGTAGGAACCCTGCCGCCAGGCTGGTGCTGTGGCTGGAACGGGTCTGTGCAGCACCGTGTGAGCTTTTTCTAAGCATATGAAATTTACTAGCAACACAGTCCAAACCTCTCCTTCGCACGTAGACTCAACACAGTACAAGGATGGCAATGCTTCGCCTGCCAAAGATGGGCCATTACAAACAACCCCACGATCGTCGCTGCAGCAATCCCACGATCGTTTCTGCAAAG
The DNA here is from genome assembly GCA_027943155.1 of Podospora tetraspora. NCBI lineage: Eukaryota > Fungi > Ascomycota > Sordariomycetes > Sordariales > Podosporaceae > Podospora > Podospora tetraspora. The sequence goes on from JAQKAE010000007.1 coordinate 1,629,649, forward strand.
AATCCACCAGTCTCCACAATGGCACTCGACACCGGAGTAATTCTTACCTACCCTCCCCTTGGGCTCTAGCTGATGCTAATCGCTTACAGCCGCCCGAGCTCGAGAAGCAGCTTTACTACCAGGGTCTGCCAAGCCGTCCGCAACTCGTCGCCCGCAGCAACTTCTCGGTCTCCTGGCAGCCCGAGTTTGAAGACGAGCACCCTAAACTCAAGTACATCTCCAATGTTGGGAGCCACGACATTCTGAACAAGTATGACGCCGCCCTCCGCGAGAAAATCATCACCCGCCTCGGTTCGACCGAATGGACCTCAATCGACGTGGTCCGCATTGGCTACTCAGGTTCCCACGCCGATCCTGTGATTCTCTGGATCGGAGTCGCGCCCGGCTCCCTCGCTTCACAAACGGGCTTGGAAATCGCCCTCGGCTGTCGCTCTGAGCTTATGCACGCCGGCCTCAATGTGCACTGCGAGATCCGCGAGGCAACTGTGGAGAGTCTGGCTGCCGTCAGTGTCATCCCACACCAAGATCCCGAGGGTGCTGACCGACCGATCTCGCTTACTTCGGTTTTGGGCGGGCAAAGCATCGCCAGCGAAGAGACATCAGCGAAGGAAGGCACCCTATCTCTCTACCTATCGCTTGGCGAGGGTGCGAGTCGTATCAACTGCGCCTTGATTTCCCGGCATGTTGTTTTCAAGGACGACAATCGCCGCTATCTGCACCACAACAATTTGGCAGAACATGTCATTATGCCTGGCCAGACTACCTTTGACGAGATCTGTACCGAGGGAAATGAGCATGCAGCTTTCTGGCAGTCTCAGGGCAACAAATACAAGGCACAGTCTGATGTCACCAATCAGCTTAACGCCCACCTCAGCTCGCTCAAGGACACAGCTTGCCGTCGCATCGGCCACGTCCTTTTCTCGCCTCCTCGGCTCCCGCAGTACCATCAAGATTCCCTTGACCTATGGCTGCCAGACTACGCCCTTGTTCTGCTTGATCGCGATCGGTTTGGTCCAGATTACGAGGGACTGAGCAATACGTTGTGGGTGGGGCAACCAGCGTACGATGACGTCAAGAAGATGAACCGCGGCAAGCCTTTCGAGGCCTGGAAGCCTGCAAGCAAGCAGATGCAACTTCATGGTACCTTTACAGCTGGGGATACGCAGGGTTCCCAGCCAATTTTCGTGGGAAAGCGCGGCAGGACTACGGGTCTGTCATAGGGTGTCAGCAACGAGATCCAAAGCGTCCTGCGCACCAAGGCTAACGGCCAGTGCTGCTATGTTCAGCAGTGGGTTATTATCGGCCTAGGCGGCAAATATTTCTGCCAGGAGGGCGATTCCGGTTCCGTCATCTGGGACCTCGATGGCAAAATCGGCGGTATCATCGACGGAGGCAGCGGGGGCCAGATTCCTCAGCTGGACCTGACCTATGCCACGCCCATCGAGTGGATCCTCAAAGACATTGAGCAGAAATTTCCATATGGGCCAGTCAATCTCCTCTAGCCTTGGCAGTGGACATCGGAGAAAGAATAGAAGCGGGAAATAGGAGAGGCCAAATGGTCATGTGTACAATAAACTCACTCGAGGATACAAAGACGCGAAGAATGCTCCTGTCACAACCTGTGCCTAAGGGGGGTCAGACGGCTAAGGCAGTACGCCGCGGGGGTTTGTCGACGGTAGGGAACGAAGGTTGCTGTTACCACCTGTGTTCTCTACTCGATGCCAAGCTCCATCGACTTACCAGACTCGATGGACTCGACGCTCGAGTGTATCGAGTCTCCGGACTCGATGCCAAGACTCATAGAGTCTCCTGCGGTTGGTTTGGAGCTGGCTCCGCACCTAGACCCTAGTAATTGGCTGGCCCGTTGTCACGAGCGCGGGTTCATGACACGATTACCCTCCTTTCCAGTTCTTTTCCTACAAAGAACCGTGAGTAAAACTTCCCTTCTGCAACCTTGATCATGCCTCCTAACCGTGTGCAGAAGTCGTCCTCTTCCTCTTCCCACCTTCGGACTGTCCAGCGCGACGCCCTCCTCGAAGCCATCCTCTGGGCGCCGATCGTTGTGCCGAATAGTTGTTCCTATTGTGAAAAACGCGGCTTCCCCTGTGAATCGACTCCCTCTGAGCCCTCCCGCTGTTCCGAATGCGTTCGCAACAGCCAAGCACGATGTGACGCGCAGGGCGTGTCCCCGGCCCAGCTACGGAAGATTGCTTCCCAGCATGCGAAGTTGGAGTCGGAACTTGAGGAGGTGGAATCCGAACTTGAAGAGGTGGAATCCGCGATGGAAGCGATGGCCGCAAAAGCCCAACGCCTTCGTCGCCAGAAACGGATGTGGTACGAGAAGATGTCTCGTGCTATTTCCCGGGGTATTGGCTCGATAGAGGAGCTGGAGCGTGCCGAGGCCGCTGTTCCTCCTAGTTCTGTTCCAGGGTCCTTGGACGCAGAGGTCGATTCCCTGTTTCCCCGGGAGCCTTCGATGCCGCTGGTTTCCCCGCCTTGTCTGCCGCCGACTGGGCTGCGCAAGGTCTGGACCCGGCGCTCCTGGATCCGACCCTCCTGGCCGATCCAGGTTCTGTCGGTGGAACTGCTGGAGCTTCTCCGGGCAGTTCAGGTACTCGAGAGGTTCCCACGAGTTAGACAGGTTCATAGTCCAGCCATTTCATAAGGTCCTCAAGTTTCCCTCGGCTGACTCTGGAGTCTAGGATGCTTTCAACGTCAAAAGACTTCCTCGTAGTCTTCGGCTTCGGTGTGACGGCTCTTGCAAATGACACGCAACCCAAATGTGAAAACCTTCCAAAAGGATTGTCAAGATTCCAAGTCGAAGACTCTGGACTCTTGGTTGCGTATATGAACCGTTCACGAATGCCATAGCCGTGACACCGCGCTTATATCAGCGAGACACCGGGGCTGGCGGCGGAACGGGAGCGATCCCATAGATAATCTTGCGGTCGCTGGCTTGTCTATGGGAGAGCGGACGGGATCCCGAATTTTCCAGTGCCTATGGTCGTATGTGGCAGGTTGTGAGCTGAAAAGCGTACATGTGCGAATGGGGAGGCGTCCACGTCGTTGCAGAGGCGTGACCAGTGGAAGAAAGAGTTCTTCAATCCAAGATGGTAGAATGTCCATTTCAATCATTGTCAGAGCGAAAACCCAACAAAGCAAAGGCTTGCCAATCCTCCCATCCCTTATAATACCAAGCCACAAGTCCCAGGCCATGCATGTGTTCCCATCAATCCATCATCATCCATGCCGCTAATCCATCAAATACCCAGATCATACCCCCGATCCTACTACCTCATCGCAATCGTCGTCGTCATCCCCAGCCCCAACGCCGCCTGTTGCTGCGACTGCGCCTGTGCCTGCGCCTGCGCCTCGCTCCGCCCCACCACATAGTCCTTGTTCTCAATCGTCACGCTCTTGGTCATGTGGTTGACCTTGTACACGCCGACCAGCCGGGCGGCGAGTTCAAACATGTTGTTGCGCAGCGAAATGACGATGAACTGGGCGTTCTTGGTGCGCTCCTTGATGTAGTTGGCGACGATGGAGACCTGGTTCGTTAGTGGTGCACCCCTTTTCTGGGAGACTGGGAGACTTACATTTCTGAAATCCAGCGCCGCGTCAATCTCGTCCATCACATACAGCGGCGTCGGCTTAAAGTGGTGCAAGGCAAACACCAGGGCCAGCGAGCTCAGCGTCTTTTCGCCACCGCTGAGGTTGCTGATGTTCTTCCACGACTTCTTGGGCGGCATGACGCTAAACAGGATGCCCTCGCTAAAGGGGTCCAGCGAGTCCACCAGCTCCAGCTCGGCGTTGCCGCCCATGGTGATCATCTGGTACATCTCCTTGAGGCGCAGCGAGATGGTGCTGAAGCCCTCCATGAAGCCTTCGAGGCGGAGCCGCCGCAGGTCGTCGCAGCGCTTCTTGGCCGAGTCGCGCTGGGCGACGGCCGACGCGAGGTCGTGGGAGCGTGCCGCGTGCTCCTGCACGCGCCGCCGGTACTCGGCCAGCACGCCGAGGTCGACGTTGACGTTTTGCGTCTTTTCCTCGAGCGCCGCAATCTCGCCCTTGAGGGTCTCCTTGCTCATGTCGGCGAGCTCGTCCTTGGTGTAGCGAGGGAGCTCGAGGGGGGGTGCAGAGGGGCGGACAGTCTGGTCGGCGTCCTCAGCATCCTCGGCCTCCTCAGCGGCTTCGGTCTCGGCCTGGAGCTGCGTGTCGGCGTCCATGTCCGTATCCTCGACAGGCTTGGGCTTGGGTGGTGGCCCGCTCTCGAGATCCTCCACGTTTTGCAGCACCAGCTTCCCCAACTTGTCCTCCCAGTAGCGCAGTCGCTTCTGGTTCTCGGCCAGCACCTTTTGGTTCTCCTCGAGCTTGTTGCGCATCTCAATCTCGACGGCGCGCGTGGCGTTGAGCTCGGCCGTCTTTTCGTCGAGTTCCGACTTGAGCTCGTCAAGCTCCTGCTTCTTGGCGGCCAGCGCCGCCTTGGCTTCGCCGACGCGGTCCTTGAGGTCCTCGGCCTTGGTGCCCTGGTTCTCAATCTCCTCGTCGAGCGTCTCCGAGTCCCGGATGGCCGCCTCCAGCTCCTTGGACGCCTTGGCGTGGTCCTTTTCGAGCTTGACCTTGAGCTTCTCGGCCTTGGCCTTTTTGACCTCGGCGGCGGAGACCTCGTCGTTCTGCGACTTGATCTCCTCCTTGAGGGAGTCGACCTTGGCGCGCTGCGTCCGCAGCTTCTCGCCGCCCACCTCCATGATCTTGTCCTGGAGGACCTTGATCTCGGCCTCGACGCTGGCCGTCTCGCCGTGCAGCTTTTCGACTTCCTTGTGCAGCTTGGCCACCTCCTTCTCCAAGACGACGACGCGGCTGTCGTCCGACTTGGACGGCTGGTGCTCCTTGGCGAGCTCCTTGATGCGGCGCTGGGCGTCGGCGAGATTGCGCGACGAGCTCTCAACTTCGAGGTTGATCTTTTGTAGCCGGGTGTCGAGCTTGGGGATCTCGTCCTCGAGGAACCGCAGGCGGGACTCGAGCTCGCGGTGGCGCTCCTGGAACTGCACAAAATTTTGCTCGAGGGAATCCCGATCCGTCTCGAGCTTGGAGACTTGCTCCTTGCTGACGTCGCCGCCCAGCTTGGACGACATGAGGCCCCGCTTGACGGTGCTGCCACCTCCCGACATGGTGCCCGACTTGTCAATGAGCTCGCCCTTGAGCGTCACCACGCGCCACCGTTTGGCGCCGTAGGCGATCCGGTTCGCCTGCGCGAGGTCCGTCGCCACCAGCGTGTCCTGGAGGGCGTGGTAAAAGGCGGGTCGGAACCTCTCGTCCTTGGCCTTGACCAGGTCAAAGAGACGCGGCGCATTCTCGGGCGTGTTGATCGGGCCGAGGTCGCGCACCCTCAGCTTGTCGAGGCAGATGAAGTTGCCGCGGCCAAGGTTGGTCTTTCGGAGGTACTCGATGCACTGCTGACCGGCCTCGACCGTATCCGTGACAAAGTTGTCGAGAGAGCCGCACGCCGTCGAGATGGCCACGTCGTACTTTTCGTCAATGGCACCCAGGTTGCCCAGACGGCCGTGGAACCCGTCGATGCGCCCCGACTCCTTCATGCGCATCAGCGCCGTCAGGACGTTGCCCTGGGTTTGCGTGGCCGACAAGCTCGAGCGGGCCTCGTCGGCCTTTTGCCGCGCGTTCGAGAGCTGCGCCCGGATCTTGGGCTCCTCCTGGGCCAGCCTCTGGAGCTCAGCAGAAACCTTTTTGGCTTCCTTTTCGAGACCCGCCTTTTCCGCCTGGCACTCCTTGATCTCGCCGGCCTTGGCCTCTCGGCCCTCCTCGATGGCGGCGATCTTGGCCTCGAGCTCTTCGAGGGCCACGGCGCCGGCGTTGGCCTTTTCGCGGAGGATGGCCATCTCGCTCTCGGCGACGGCAATGGCCGACTGCTTCTGGTTGATCTTTTCGTTCCACGGCTCCAGGGATTTTTGCAGGGCGGCGATCTGGTCCGAGAACTTTTGCGTCTTGCCCTTGAGATTGTCGCGGATCGTGGTGAGCTCGACCTCCTCCGACTTGACCAGCTTCTCGAGTTCCGATACTTCGCTGGCGCGCGTCTCAATGTCCTCGCCGCATTGCTCAATTGTCTCCTCCGCCTCGGCAGTCGAGTTCTCGGCGTTGGAAATAGCCTTTTCCAACTTCTTGCGCTTGTCGGCGAGGAACTTTTGCTTCTCGTCGAATTTGACGCGCTCCTGGTCAAACTTGGTCATCTCCTTGACCAGTGCGTGGGTCTCCTTGTCCTGCTCCTCGTACTCCTTGCTCCCTTTTGAGTACGCCTTTCCGAGCTGCTTGATGATCTGCTCGCCGCCATTGTGCTTCTCCACCTCTTCGTCGAGCTGCGACTGCATCTGGCCAATGGCCTCTTCTGTCACGGCAAGGTTGTCGCCACACTCGCTAATGTAGAGCTGGTACAGCGCGGCCTGCTTGAGCGTGAGCTCGTTCTCGTCGCGCAGATAGGCGAGCGCCTTGTTCTTCTTGTCCTCGAGGCTATTGCGCTCCTTTTCGACGTGCTGGACGCGGCCGCTCTTCTCGAGGCAAATGTCGTTGAGTGATTCGACCTGGGCAGCCGACTCCTCGATGGGCGTCTTGTACTTGGAGGTGCCGATGATGTCCTCGAGATACTCGAGGAGGCCATCTTCGTGCTCATTGCCGGCCTTGGCCTTCATCTGGGCAATCGACTCGACCTCGCCCTGAAGAATGAGGAAGCGCTTATGATCGAGATCGACGCCGCGGTCGCGCAGCAGGGTCGTGACTGTCGTAAAGTTGGACGTCTTGCCGTTGATGTAATATGCGCTCGAGTTGTTCTTGAACGCCTTTCGGGAGATGACGAGATCCGAGTTGGGAATGACCTGGGGTGCACCGCCAGGCTACGCATGTTAGCCCTCGTTTCCAAACATCCCTTCAGACAACTCACCACATCCATAACCTCCTGAAAGTGCACCGACACCTCGCAGTGGTCCAAATTCGGAAACTCGGCCGAGTTGTGGATCAGCGCCGAGATCTTGCCCTGGCGCATCTTGCTCGCGCGGAAGCCAAACACAAATAGCAACGAGTCAATGACGTTGGACTTGCCCGAGCCGTTGGGCCCGACGACAGACGAGAACGAGGCGTGAAACGGCCCGACCTCTTGCCGCCCCGCATAGCTCTTGAAGTTGGTGAGGACAAGGTAGGTGATGACGATACGCGGCTTTGGCCCCAGGTCCTCGACCACAGAAAGCGCCATGGTGCGCGACTTGAGCACAATGTCCATCGGCTTCTCGAGGATGGCATCCATGGCCTTGACGGGCCTGCCGGCCGCCAGCAGTGTGTCATCGCCGGGGCGGCGTTTCTCGTTGATCGACGTCGTGGTAATGTCGGAGAGCGCAGAGTCGTTAATCTCGGAGACGTCGTGCGACTTGGACGATTGCGGTGTGGGCAGCGGCGGCGGCAGGTCGGGCGTGGCGGCTTTGGAAGCGCGCGGCGCAACACTCTTGCGCTTTCGTGGGGATGGCTTCTTAGCGATTACAGATTCCTCATCGGCAGGTCCAGCTGTCTGATCGGGGTCAAAAACTTGGCTAGCTTCGAGGGCGGCGGGGTTGATGCTCTTTTTGGGGCGACCACGCTTCTTTGGTGGTGTCGTCGGGGTTTCCGTCGTGATTTTCCTCCGGCCGGCCGTAGAGCGCCGCGGGCTTGCTGCTGGGGCGGGTGTAAAGTCGTCCTCATCGCTGTCCTCCACCTTGGTCGCGTCGGCCATTTCCTCGTCCGACGACTCGACGACGGTGCGCCGGGTGGCACGGCGGGATGGTCGGGTCGACATGGTGGGAACCAAAATAATTACAAAAGAATGAATTAAAATCCACGCGGCAGCGCGGTCGGTGGAAAGGCGGCAATGTCGTCGAGGTCGCGCCGTCGAGGTGGTGTCGTCAAGGTGGGATGAATGTCGAAAATGTCGGGCTCGGGCGCGATCGCTCTGCCCCGCTGCTGTTGACATTGAGTTGTAAACAATCAGCCACAGACCCCAGCCACACACCCCCACGACCGCCAAAACACGCCGTCCCGTGACCCTTCGGCTTAACTGCATATTCTTTTGAGCTCAACATGCATCTATCAAGCTGTACCTGAACCTCCAAATGTCACCCCAAATTCAAGCTCTTGACCTTCAACCTTAACACCTTCACACCGCCCACCATGCTCGACTTCACCCACTTCCACGCCGTCTTCCCGGCCGACGACGGCCCCAAGCCGTACGACCAAAACGGCGCCAAAGCCATCGAAACCTTCCGCAAGACCTTTGACGGGGTCCTCTTCGTCGACCGCGTCTTGCGTGCCCTCGGGATCAAGGACCCCAAGGCCTACCCCCCAAAGGGCGGCGACGCCGGTCTGCGCCACCTGCACCACCAGATCCTCGAGAGCCCCGGCCAGACACACCACAAGCTCTCGGTCCTCTACTACCTCCTCCTCGACCACGACGACGTGCGCGGCGCGCGCTCCCAGCTCGCCAGCCTCTTTGCCGAGGACACGGCCCTCCCGCAAAAGTACCAGATCCTCATGCGCGGGCTCTGGCACATGGACCGCAAGGAGTTCAAGGTGCGCCCCTCTCTCCCCCCCTCTTACCAAATCCCCCGCGCTAACCCCCCCAGTTCGCCCTCGAACACCTCTCCCACCCCTCCCTCCCCACCGAATTCGCCGACGAAATCACCACGACCCTCGTCCGCCACGCCCCCAACGGCACCGACTTCTCCCTCCTGCTCGCCTACTACCACACCGCACAGCCCGTCTTCAAGACCTCCGAAGCCCTCGACCTGCTCTTTGGCGCACTGGCGCGCACCTCCGTCGTCGAGGCGCTCTACTTCTCGCGCACGCACCCCGCGTCGGCGCGCAAGCAGCTGTTTGAGCGGCTCGTGGCGTCCGTGCTGGACTCTGCCGAGGGGGGCGTCGGGCGCCGCGGCAAGGAGCTGGTCAGCGCGCCGCTGACGGGCGACGAGGAGCGGTGGCTGCACGAGTTTCTGGCGGTCGGGGAGGGGCGCAAGAGCAAGAACGCGCGCGTGGTGGCGCAGATGCGGACGATGGTGACGGGGAGGGGGGTGGCGCCGGGGATGCTCGCTGGGAAGGCGAGGTAGGGTGCGAGGAGGATACTTTTGGGCATAGCGTGGCGTTTTTGGGTTTGTCTTTTTTGTGGCATACAGCAGGCTTACCTGGGCGGACAGGAGGTAAATACCAAAGCCGGGTATGAGAAGGGGACTGTAATTTAGACGACGTCTCGACAAATACAGGAATAATTCGTGTTAGCCAGCGCCCTTTCAACAGTCCCCCAATCTACGGGGTTACCGCGGTAGAGATACCCTTCCGCGATCCTCAGCCCTTCATCCCTCGCGCCATTGTCGCCTCTGGTCGGTAAAGGGCCTGCGCTGCTCGCCTCCGGCGGCCCTCCGGGGGCGACAAGACCCTCTAGTTTTGTCTCTCCTTGCCTGCTCGGAAGAACAACACCCCCTCAGGGAGTTCGCACCGTCATTCGTCTCCTCGTCATTCACCCGACAAGGTACATACACATAAACATCCTAGGTACATAAACACTCACGCAAACCGCCATCGCTATAGTTACACATGCTAGAGCTAGTCCCGCTGCGTCATGTACTTGCTCCTGAGAACATCCCCCCACCAGAAGCAGGCTCCGGGCAAGCATACTCGCTCCCCATCACAAAACGATGCCGCCAATCTCACTCATACACTGGAACCTGAGCGCCAAACACCTGCAGAATACCCTACACCTCCGTCCCGCCCCTCGCCACCTTCCCCCTCAGTGCATCCACCTCCCTCTGCAACGCCGTCAGATCCGCCAGGATATCCGTCGACGCCCCCGGCTCCTCCGCCGCCCGACTTCCCTCAGGCTCCTCGGCAAACGTCCCCTCCAGGATCCTCACCGCGTCCACGCCCGGCTTCGTCCCGATAACCACCCCGTCCACGCTCCCCTTGCTGCCCCCTCGCTGTCTCGGGGGTGGCGGTGGCGGCAGGCCCGCGTGGCTGCTCATTCGACGGGTCGGCGCCTCGATGGAGTGGACGCTTGGCGGTCTCTTGGAGCGGGTTGATGCGTTGCGCGCCGGCGGGGGCGGTGGAGGGATGTGCTTGAGGTGGGGGGCACCGGTTGAAGGGACCGGGGGTTCCGCGGCGGTAATCTCTGCTCCTATGCTCGGTGTCGGGAGCGGAGAGAATTCTGGGAATTCCGAAGGGCTCCGCTCGCTCCCGCTGGGGGTCAGGCTGTTGAAACTGACGGACGACGGGGATATGAAAGAGTTGGAGGGACGGGAATGATGGACTGGTCGTCTGGGAGGGGGCGGGGCGGGCGCGTGGATGCTGACCCGGAGGCTGGATGAGCGAGAGCGGGTGGAGTCCTGCGAGGAGCGTCTTGCGGTGAGGTCGCGCTCTTCCGGATTATGTGCCGATATCTGAGATGGCGCGGCTACATGGATCGAGGCACGGCTCTCCGATCGCCCGTGTGGTTGGCGTCTCGGGGGTGGTGGTGGTTTCTTTTGCTGTGGCGTGGTAGATGGGGGTGCTGGGATGGACTGCGATGCCTGCGGAGTCGGAGGGTGAGGGACCGGGGTGGTCTCCTCCGTGTTCATCTCTGTTGGGATCTGAAACGCTCCTCCATCTTGACCCGGCAGGCCGTCGACCTTGTCATCCTCATTCGGCGGTACGGGCAAAGGTTTGTTGACTTTCAAGGGGGTTGACGATCCTTGCAAAGGCGAAGAAAGGGGGGTTGTCACCTCCCGGGGAGTCTGTGTCGACAGTACCAAGGATCCGGCCGGGGTATCCTCCAGGCCGCCCTTGGCCGCTGGCTCCGGTTTGATCAGTTTGCCGTGTCGCGAGCTTGGAGGGGGTGGCTTCTTGCGTGGAGTCGGCGTTTGGGCGTTTGGTCGTGCGCTTCCAGTGGCATCGTGCTGGCCGTCTTCCACCTCACGATCGGAAATCTCGTGGGAGGTACGTGGCGTATCGTGTATGGACGGGTGTGTAGACCCCCCAGAGATGGACTGGCGTGACAGGGATGAAGTATCGGTCAGGTTCGCGCCATCTCCTGCTCGTGGGTTTCCCGTAGACTGTGCTGGAGCTGCTGGCCCGGCCTGGCCGGTCAGCAGAAGCCGTTTAAAGGCATCGACATCGAGGGCACCTCGAGCGCCTGGGAGCGTCTCCGAGCTCAGCTGTGCCCCGTCCGAGCCAAGCTCGATATCTTGTAGTGTTCTCTGAAACGGGTTCGGGGGTGCTCGGTGGGGTGTCGGTGGACGCCGCTCCTCGGTTTGTTCGTCCTCCCTCCTTTGGGGCGGAATGATGGAAAAAGGGTTCACATCATCATCGTCGTCGCTTGTGTCGCTGTCGTCGTACCGGCCCGATCGGAGATAGCTCTCGGGAGCGCCAGCTGACTCGGGGGAGGATGGTGGGGGCGACTGGACGCGCACTTTCTTGACGACCTTTGGCTTCTGGAAGCTCGTGGCCGGCGGCTCGTGGACTGGCTGGGAAAGCGCCTGCAGATGGCTTCGGAAGTTTTCGCTCGAGGGGCTGGGAGCAGCGAGCGAGGGCGATTCGAGAGCGTCAATGTCAAAGGACGGAGGGGCGGCGGCAGCGGCGGAAGCACCGGCTCCATTGCGCCGAAACGGGTTGTTTGAGTTGAGCGTCGGCTGGGCCATAGTGTGTGAATTGGATCAGGGTCGCAAAAAGGCGATGGAAGTCGAGGGAGCTAGTGTGCTATGCAGAGCCATGTGTTAGCAACCCATTGTCGAAGGGCAGCCTTTGTCGCAGCTTTGCTCGCATCCGACCAACGCAGGGGAGGATGACGAGATGCTGTCGGGCCGGGCAGCGACACGTCACAGCCACAACAACGTGCAGGACGGGCGTCGCCAGCCAGATAGATTTTGGACAGACGGGAGCTGGCGTGCTTGTTGGGCTGAAGAGTCTGGGGTGGTGGTCGTTCCGGAGGTCGAGGTTAGGCCATGACGACCTGTCTGGGTCTCGCGGAGCTCGGATGAATTGACGGCTGTCAGTTGGGCGCGACCAGGCGTCGGGTTGGACAACTATCCTGCAGTGGCCGGGATAGGACGGATGGGCTGGCGGATGGGATGGATGCAGAGGTGCAGAGGTGAATCATGAATCGACCTCCCAGAGCCGTCGATAAGCTGCAGTCACTCGGTGGTGCAGGTGTTCGTCGCGGGGTGGGGTGCTGCCCGCTTCTCCCCTGCTTTCGCTGGACAACGGCGATCGCGCACGGGCCAAGACGGAGGGGCTTGAGTACCCAAGACGGACTGACCAATTGACTTATACGAAGCAACCACTGAGAGAAAAGGCTTCAGGCTCAACTCAGGCGCCTGGCACAACCTGAAGCCTGAAGGGAGCTCGAGGGGGTGGGAGGACAGGTCAAGGAAATGAACAGAACCATCTCCGAGAAACATTCAGAGCTACACCACTTGACGATAGTGAGACTCTTTACCCTGGTGTCTGTTTTCAGGGCATAGCCCAGGATTAGGAAAGAATAAGGTTTACACACATCAGGCACAAAACACCACAGGCACCCATCCCGTCGCATCTTGGGATAGCATCATCTTGCACAAACAGATTCGTCGTCAGCAGTGACTCATTATTTTCCCACTACCTATTTACATACCAACCCATAACAATACTCCTCCAACTGCAGGAACCGAGAGGCGGCGTTGGGAAGACGCTGGTGGCGCAAGCCGCACCCGACATGCCGCTCCGTCCCTGGTAAACACCACGTCGCGTCTCAAATTTCCATCACGGCATCACAAACAGATATGAAATCGACGCTCAGATAATTCAGAACTTTCATCATCCCATTGGTATAATTACATCTACCCTCCGCCCAACCCATGATAACAAAACCAACCGCCCAGTTCTTTTCTCCCACGCTGTCAAGGAACAATCCCCCCTCTCGGAGCGACGCGTCGCCGCTGAGGTCGAAAAAATGTCGAGGATGAAAAAATGCCATGCAAAAAAGACAAGAGACGTCCTTGTTCAGACGCGCGCGCGATCCACAACCCTGCTGCCCATCCATCCACCCTGCATTGCTCCGGTCCCACCCTGGTAGCGCCCGCCAAAAAGAAAAACCAGACGCGACGCAAAAATGACTAGCCCCCGAAATCCAAATCCCGCCGCGCTGCCGCTGCTGCTGATCGTGACGCGACGCGTTGTTTGCTCCCAATGAACCCCGCCGGTATACCCGTGCTTGCCTGAACGCCGTACCGACCCCCAAGCCCCCCAAGGACAATAAGTTTTTAGGAAAGAGACATGACGACATCAAAGTGGTGAGCGCGGCGCGCCCATCACGCGGCGGCCTCAGCCTTGTCGGCCGCCTTCTTTGGCGTCTTGTCCTTCTTGGCCGCGGCGGCCTTCTTGGGCGCCGCCTTCTTGGCTGGCGCGGCCTTGGGCGCGGTGGTCTTGGCAACGCGGCCCGACTTGGTCTTGGTGAGGACGGTGGGCTTGTCCACGACGGCGGGGGCCTACGATATGTCAGCTAATGACCTGACGACGCGGGGGTAGGCGCCGTGGCTGACCTTCTCCTTCTTGGCGGCGGGCTTCTTCTCCTTCTTGGGCGCGGCAGCCTTCTTCTCCTTGGGCTCCTTGGCCTCCTTCTTAGGGGCGGGGGCCTTCTTGGGAGCGGGGGCCTTCTTCTCCTTAACCTCCTTCTTCTCCTTGGGCTCGGCGGCGGCCTTCTTGGGCGCGGCCTCCTTCTTGGCGGCGGCGGCGGCGGGCGTCTTCTTGGCCAGCTTGGTGCCGCCCGAGGGGCCCTTGGGCTGCTCAAACACGCCCTTGGCGACGCCCGTCTTCAGGGCCTTGTTGAAGAGAGAGTCAAACATGGTGTCCGAGGTGGTGCCGAGGGTGTTGTTGGCCTTGACATATTTCTTGAGCTGAGGACGGCTCGAACCGTTGCGGCTCTTGAGCTGGATTGCCGAAGCGGCGTCAGTACATTGATACAAACCAAAAGGGCGGTGTGGCAACAGTCGACATCACGGTCGGCCTCATGGTGAGACCGAAACCGGTCGCGACGACGACACCTCATGCGCCGGAGAAAATGGAACGGGAATAAGTACCGCGATGATGGCATCAGTGATCATGGCCTGTTTCGCGTTAGATAATTGTTCGACATTGCAAAACCCGAGAGTGCTTACCTGGTAAGTGCCATGGCTGGGGGCAGCCTTTGCGGCCTTGGGGGCGGCGGCACCAGCGGCGGAAGTCTTCTTGGGAGGCATGTTGATGGATGGTTGGTGTGTGTGTGTGGTGAATAATTCGAGTCGGATAAAAATCGAGAGATGGATGGCGGAATCGGCGGAATGTATCGGGAGTTGTTTGGATTTCGGAGTCGAGGAGAACCGGGAACAAGGTGGGCGGAAGTCGCGCTCGTGGGAGGGCGGTCCCGTGTTTATATATGGAAGCGGGGGTGCCGGTGTGCTGGAGTGATTGCGCGCATCGAGCCCCCCGGAGCTCTCTCGTCTCACAACAAATCTGCAGGCCACTCCCCGGGCTCGGCTCTGCCGCCCTCGAGCTTCCATGGCCCATGGCCCGTGCTTGTCATTATCGCTCAAAGAGCGCACGTCGCCCGTCGATTTGTTCATCCCGCCCTGTTGCACACCCGTGACCCGACTGAATCCCGGCTGGACTCTTCCCGTCACCTCTTTTCCCCCCCCGTCATTCGGCCGACCAGAGCCTTGGAGACAGGACTGGTCACTGGTGGCACCGCCGATCTGCACAAGAGTGAGGTGGCATATCGTCGTCACGGAGGCTGGACAGGAAGTGTGGCAGACTCGGGGGGCAGAGTCTCGGTCAGCCCAACGGCTGCGTGGCTTCCCTTCCCTCTGCTTCATGTTTCGAATCGCTGCCCGATGTCCCGATGCCCACCCGTCCACTACGACTACTTTCCAGTCATCGACGCCATTCTGGCTGCCTCTTGTTGACACGCCTGGTGAATTCTACATCATTTGGTGCTCTGCCATCCAGAAACGCGTAGGGCTTGATGAGGCATGCCCTAGAAACCCCCCCAAACGGTGACATCCGGGGTTCGGCCCACAGTCCCTCTGGACTAGCCCTACAGTGGACACTGGACACTGATGAAAACGCGCGCGCCGGGAACAACGACGGCAGATGGAGATGGAGGAGGAGGAGGAGGGCACTCGATGAGATGGATGGAGGGGATGGTGGGCGTGGGCGGGCTCCCGTCACTCGTGGCAGACCCAGACGGACCCGGCAGGCCGCCGACTGGAAGGGTGCCGCGTTGCCTTCCCTTCCAGTCGTGCGTCAGAACCCAGGGGCGGGCCCGCGCGCCTGCGATCACCTGCCGCCTCCCCCCTCTCCCCCCGGCGGCATCCCCCCAACGCTTCCACGCTTTCCCCCTTTGGGCCAGGATTTAAATCGGCCCCCCCCCAAAAACCTGCATCCGGCCAAATAATGTGATTGGCCAGCTCGACGTCGTCGCTCCCCAGAGGTACCTCGTTGTCAATCATGCGGCACCCCGCCATCGCCGAGCGACCGAAAGCTCGTCGCCGTTTTCTGATCTCGAGTCGCCGCCGTCCCCCATCGCTCGATTCCTCGCCCTCTCCCCTCTCTTGCCTCGCCCTCCCACACCACTGTCGGCACGGCGCCGCGCCCGCGATGCTGTCCCGAATTTTGTGTGATTTTTTCGGTGCTGGGCGGGCCGAGATGGTGGATGTGAAGTGAGCGATGTCTCGAGGGTCGATTCGGGTGTCGATGCGGATTTTCAGTCGCGATTTTTGGCATCTCGTCGAGCCGTCGCGACCGCGCCGACGCTCGACGGCGCATCCGCTCTGCTCCGCCCGCAACCCCTGCTTGGCCTTGTGTGAATGAGTGCATGTTGCTCGCTGCATTTTTAGCTTTCGTTTCGTCCAACTAAATTTTCCCCTGCGGCTCTTTTGGGCGTGGAAAATGCGGTAACGTCCAAAGTCACTACTGTTAGTGGTCGCGCATCGCATCGCCAGACGGCATCGTGAAGCTATCCGCATCCGATCGGGTCTGTGACTTTCTTGGCCTCAACCACCCACCTCGTCTCGAATTTGGGGCTGTTTGAGTCTCGAGGGTGACGGGACGGGTCATTTCTTGCCTTTTGACAGTTTTTTGTTTATTTCTTGAGCTTGAGGGGGCGGTTTGCGAGCTTCATCTCCGTGTGTCACTGGAATCGGGCTTGCGTCGATTTCGTTGCGGAATCCAACCACGTCCACCACCTCTTCCCCACGAGTATATTGGCTCTAGGGGCGGCATAATGATGAGAAGAGATGACGCTTTGTGCCAGCGTTTTGTTTTATGAGATACCCACCCGGATGCACTCGTTCTGGTGAGTTTCGCTCCTAGCGACGGGGATTGGTGCGCGCCCCTTTCCGGCCTCAATCACGACACAGGACGAGGGGAAACTACAGCTGGTTTAACCCGGCACTGGCTTGCTCGAAGCATTTCCCGGTTCTCCTATTCTCTCATCGGCAGCTTTAATCATATGGTTCATTTCATTATGCTTCTATGCAAACACCATACGCTGCAGCGCGTCAAAATGCGAGCGTGTGCCCCAGACAGGAGCTGGTCGGTGTCTGGCGTCGCACAAGATCAAACACCACGAGTGCCGGTCCCGTCAGCAAATCCTCGCAGTTGACCGTCTACTCCGACATCTAGCGAGCTAGGGGCACGGGTATTGCTACTTGGAATCATGTCTCATCTAATGGCTCAGAGGGTGGGGACATGTGTACACGTCTGCCTACCGGCTCTCAGTGTCATTGAGGAGTTGCCTGCCACAAGGCAGCGTCGTCATTGCCTCGCCACCCAGGCAGATGACCGTCACGACGAGTTCGGCGGTTGCCTTGCAACTCATGCCATGACTCCAGCTAGTTGCTATTTGCTGGTCGATGCAGCATCCGGTGCCTGTCTGCAGATTTCGTCGTTCTCTAGCGAAATGTTGTCGGACGGAATATTTAGCGATGGCGGAAAAGGGTAATACGATGGTGATGACAGTCTCTCTCGGTTGCCACAGAACCTAAGCTGTCGTTGTTTGTATGGTGGTGGTTATTCGCGGTATTTCTCTGCAGATGAACCTGTTCTCGAGAGTGTGGAGAGAAAAGGGGGCATGGTTGGGGAGAAAATGTCAAGAAGATGAAAAGGGGTAGTTAACATGACCAACACACATCCATTTCGTCCACCATCAACGTTCAACAACCCAAATGGGCATATAAAAACTTCTGCTCCTCTGAGGAAGATGCTAGTTTAAATATGGATTTGCAAAATTCATCTTCCACATCCCTGGAATATCTGTTTTACAAGGATTTCACCAAAATACTCCCAAATCCAAACCCAAACATAAACATTACAATAACGTTATCGAACTTCAACATCAAAAATATTCTCAACGCCCCCCCAATAGACACCACAGTCCTTATACACCTCCCGATACATAAAAAAATATGTTCTCATTGCCAGGAAACCCATCCTCTTTACAAACTCGATACATTTCGTCGTCAAAGTACCAGCAATCCTGCATTCCCAGCCCAACCTACACAAATCCTCCTCCAAATTCCCCCAGAGAGCACAACTTCCGTAACCAAACCGCCACGACATCATCCCCATGCATTGTGCCATCACAAAAATTACATCAACCACCCCACCGAAACGGAAGCTGCCGGCGGAGACTCGGACTCAGTCCTCCTCGGTACTCAGGCCGGTATGTACCCTACGCCAGACGGCCACCACAACCACCACAATATCACCATACCACGTGTTGTTCTTTAGCACCGTGGCTCATAGAGTTCCCCAGATGGAAGCTAACCCTTGACCGCCAAAGTCCCTTTGTTGGTTGCCTCAAACCCAGACTAATTCCCACTCCCTTAGACCTCCACCTTGTATTTGACTCCCTTACCCCGCCCAGCATCAGCATCAAAACAACCAAAATCGACATTCACACAACACACCCAGAGCATCATGGTGTACATATCAAGATGAACTCAATTCTTCTATCCCGCCCCAAACTCCTTGCTGCAATCCGTCCGTTACCCATGTCATGTACCACTTCCCGTGTACCTATGTACTCGACCCCTTGAACCCGGCCATCCCCTTAAACAAACAAGTAGACAAAACCGAAACGCCCTTGAATGCTCCATGCATGTGCCGCCATCCTTCCGTCCCGTGTACCCTCCCCTCTCTCCTATCCAGCGCCAACCCCCCCACTCAACCACGCTCCCCCCTGACAGCCATAAAACGCTCCAGCGGGCACACCTTCAGATCACACCCCTAGTAATTCTTATCCAGCATCCCCAGCGCCCGATGATCCTGCAGCCGATCTCCCAACGGCGGCAGTTTGTTCAACGCCTCCATCGCCGCCGGTGACCCCGCCGCGCTGGCGCTGCTCGGCTCCGAGTTGGCCGGGGTGGGATGAAGCAGCACCGAGAGGCTGGCCTTGGTGCTCGCGCTGGGCGGCGGTGCTGGTTTAGCGTCCGAGTGTACGCTCCGCGGGGACAGCGACAGGGCGCGGGTTGGCGGGGTCTGCGTGGGCGCGGCGCCATGGGGATACGGGGGCTGGGGGCCTGCAAACGTCAGGGCCGGGAGGGGGCCTTGTTGGCCGGCGAGGGAGGGTCGAGGGTCGATCCGCGCTGCGGCTTCGCGGGCCTGGGCCTGTAGTTGCTGGGAGCGCGGCGAGTCGATGGGGGGGATTCGCGGGGGCTGGTCCATGTGCGGGGAGCGCGGGAGAGGCGCCGCCGGGAGAGGGAGCGCTGGCTGGTGCTCCGGGGGTGTGTGTGGAGCGCGAAGCGGCGCGAGTGTCCGGGCCCGTCCGGATGGCTCCGGCAGGGGCAGCATCATTCGGTTGTTGTATTGCGGAGGTTGCGGAGGCCGTCTCGTATCGTATGGTGGCTGCTGGTGAGGTGGGGGGGCCTGTGGCGGGTATTGGTGTTGGGGCGGGGGGAGAGAGAGTTGCGCGCCATAGTAGGGGTGGCCGTAGGGTGGCGGTCCGTCGTGCGAAGACGACCATCCCATTGCTGGATGTGGCGGCTGATGGTGAGGCGGGTAGGACTGATGCGCCGGATGAGGCGGATGGCCTGGATGAGGAGGGTGGCCTGGATGAGAATAACCTGGGTGCGGATGGCCCGAGTGAGGATGGCTGGGATGATGGCCGGAATGACCGGGATGACTGGGGTGGCCGGGATGATGACCTGGATGGTGACTCGGATGATGACTTGGATGACCCGGATGTGGTTGACCGTGGTGGGACGGCTGACCGTGATGGGAATAATTCCCGTACAGCGGCGCGTGCTGCATGGGCTCCTTGGTGTTGAGAGGGATCTGCGTGTCTTGGAGGCTCGACTCGGGATACAGGCCCTTGGCCGGGACCGCCACGGTTCGGAACTGAGAATCGTTGGAAGGCGTTGGGAGGTCGTTACCGGCTGCCCCTCGCGCAAAATAAGATATCAGGTGGAGATGCTGTCCTGCCGATGTCGTGATGCTGAATGACTGCTTCATGAGCCCGTCGGGCTTGTACCGGTAGCCGTCGGGTTCGGTGTCGTCGACGTCGTCCTCGCTGCCGCGCCCCGAGTCGGGGGTCTTGCCGGTGGTTCGCTTGGGGCCTTGGCCGTTGACGTTGCCGCGCTTGCCCTCCATCTCCCGGTACGTCAGGAAGCTGCCCGACACGCGGCTGGCGCTCCACGATTTGCCGTCGGTCCATCTCCGCATGCCGGCCTCCTTTTCGTCCCAGACAAACACGGACCCGGAGCGGATGCCCTGGCGCTCCTTTTCCGAGAGTCGACGCTGGACGCGGGGGAGCATGCCTATCCGGCATGCTTCAAAGAGCTTGATGGCATCTGCGGGGGTCTGAACCCGGCCGTAGTAGGTCTCCATGGCGATGCTTGGGAAAACTAACTATCCGCCGAGGGAAAAAAACAAACAAGGAAGCTGGGTTAAGGCTGGTCGACCATCAGGGGTCTGAGATAATGAGCTCGTTGGCGACTGGTAATGAAGTCGGGATACAGCGGGAGTCATGGATCGGGAAATCACCCATCGAGGGACGGCGAAAGGGCAGTTGACAATTGCTGTGGTCGTCGAGACGGTGCACCGTCAAGCAGCAGGCTGAGACGTTGGGCGTGGGGACTGAGAGGTCTTGGCCGGGGAAAGGTTAGGCTATTAATTCTTTAAATTTTGTGCTGGGTACAGGAGTGCGTGACAAAAGGAGGGTACGACGGCAAGGGTGTGCCGGCCATTGCATATGATTGCAGTGAGCGTTTGGGTTGGTTTGAGAGATATAAAAGATGGCATTGCATCATACCGACGGGAGAGTTTCGGCCTCAACTTGGACGCACATTGTCGCACCGCCAGATGGAGGTGCATGGCCCGTCACAGCAGCCTGATGGCAGCAGGAGAAGACAAGACGAACAGCAGACGAAGCGAGAGCACACGCAAGCGTGGGTCCAAGCCGTGCGTGTGGTCGAGTGTGTGGCAGCAGACGGCCAGGCTCCGACTCTAGGGGGTTGTTCCCGACTCGAGGCGGTTGCAGGCACGAGCACTTGCTCGATATTGGATGCCTGCGGTTGTTGGGACTTGGGGGATGGGCAAGGTTGCTGGGACAGAGGGAGGGAGGGAGGGTGCCTTGAGAGAGGGATGAGAAAGATTCTTACCGTATGACGCACCCGAGGTTGGAGTCCTGGTTCATCCGAATAGCTGTCGACGGGAAAGATGGCGACAGTCACTTGGACGGTGGCGGGTGATGTCGATGTCGAATCTGACCAGAGATGGTTGGAAGTTTGGAGTCGAGGCGACCTGACGGGAGGCGGAAAGGTGCGGTCTCGGTATCGATACCTTTTTGTGAAAATGGGGGCGCTGGACCAGCGTACGGCTCCGCGGCACGGCAGTGGCACTGTGCAGTGCAGCGTAGATTGCTTGTTCTCGGGTTCGCTGTTTAAAGTTGTCGGGCTGATTTAAAGTGGAAATAAGGTGTTGGTTCCAGTGTGGCTCCCAGGCGTTGTGGGTGCGGTGCAGTGGGGTTGTTGGCGGCTGGGCAGTGGGTGGAGGAGGGCAGTGGGCGGCGTGGGCGTGGCGGCATCGCTGCAGGTCGATGACGATGCAGGCCAATGGCGCCTGTCCATTTCTCGGAATGGGGGACCTCTTTTCTCCTCTCTCTCCCTCCCTGACTCTCTGAGAATTCACCTCGCATTCCTCCATCTGTCACCCACCCACCCACTCCCACATTCCGTCTCAGCTGGCTCGCAGAAAGAGGCTTGAAAAGGGTCCCCACAGCCCACTCACACCCGCTCTCCCACTCACTCCATCCCGGACCTCTTCTCCTCTCCCTCCTCTCCCTCCCATGACCTGATGATTATCGACTTCCAGAACCAATCGGCTTGGCAGCCTGTGCCATGGCTGCCAAGCCGCGACCAGTGAATCATGCTTCTTTGGAGGACAGTGGAGGAACCCCACAGCCATCGTCAGCTTATCAAATCCGAGCCGTGGCTTGAAGCGGCGCGGAACGGCACCATGACCTCCAGGAACCAACAGCCAACCTCGAACCAACTCGACCAGAGAGATCAGATTACGGCCAGGAAGACACCTTGGAACCGAAACCGACAGTGGGGACGCTGGGCCGAGGCGTCCGACCGACAAAACAGTCGCCACTTTATGCTCGCCATGGCGCTCATTAGTCGTCGCGCTGGGCGCCTTGGTATCACTTGGTATGGATTCTCGGCGCCGCCCTTGTTGGCGGTTGAGCCCTTGGCTCCAACCCTGTCTGTCATGGCGCCTGCTGCCCGCTCCCCGGCCAGGATGATGCGAGGGATTCGCGTGTCATATTGACACGTGGGATCCATTCCCGTCCGATCCTGCCAAGGAAAAACGCACAGAGTTGTTCCCGTATCTCTCCCGCCATCAACCCCGCTGCCCGCCGTCACGACTCACCAGCAATGCCAGCGATGATCAACCGCGCGGACGCCCCGGGCTGGCTGCTGGTGGTTGCCTTTCCCTGGGCTTGGTACGCCTTGGTATGCGTGGAACTCGGTCCGGCCAGGCCAGCAGGCGGCTGACGACTCGGGACCCCCCCTTCGACGGCGCGGGCTCGTTGGCTGTTGGAGCTTGGCGCCCCTTGGCCCTGTGCCCGCCGTGGCACCCCAGCCCCTGCTCGCCCGCGCCACGGGGTTGACAAGGGAATAATAATAATTTCAAGCTTAAATTCACAACGCCATGTCACCCTGTCCGGGGGGCGACTTGGCGGCCCCTTGGCATAGCGAGAGAGGGACCCGTGGCCCGAGACCGTACATGATTACCCAACCAGAACGGCCTCTTTGTCGCGCCTTGTTGGACCTTGATGAGCCCCGAGAGGCCCCTCCTCGGCTTTCGTAGCATGATGGGGTGAGAGGGGTTTGATATCGGCAGTGTTTAAATCTCCGTCGGGATCCGTCGTGGATCTGCTCTCGGCAGCTGTTTTCCGGGCTGACAAATCCGTCTTCACCTTTCAAGGTTGAGGTCATTCTGATCTCTGGTGGAGGACGCCTCGCTTGCGCTGTCCTCGGAAGATTGTCGGGAAAAGGCACAAGAGGCACCGTCGGGCAATGTCGCATTGTATCTCGCCATACCAAGGCGTGACCATTGCCGAGTTGTAGTTTCCGCGTATCTGGTCGTTGGGCAAACGGGTATCCGGCACACGCAGGACGGACTGCTACGCCGTGTGTGTCTTGTCTTGTTCCAAAGGCGGATTAGGCGTCTGCGCCCGAGCGTGGGAAAAGAGGCGAGGTCAGGCTGGAGACGGATGGAAAATGCGATAGCGTCGGCCGTTGCGGTGTGACGGCGCACGCGTGTCTTGTCTGATGGTGGCCGCCCGTTTGGGATGATGATGAGGGACGGTGGCCCAATCTCAAACAGTCTGTTGGGTGTCCGTTGGGGGGAAGTGGTGGACAGAGAGTTCATGATGCTCAATGCATGTCCGATGGCAGCCAAGCATCGTTGATCTGATGTGAACCAGTGTTTTGCCATCAGGAAAAAGGTTGGGTCTCGGTTCCAGCTTGTGTCTTTTCAAACTCTCAGCCCCAGTTCTCTCAAACTGCTGCCCGGTTGGGACAAAAGGTCCAACCCACCACACCAAATCGGCTCTTCGTTACGAGATGCCGCATTTCATAATCCGCGGATCGTCGACTTGGCTCAGCGACTTTTGTCTTTGCCAAGCCGTGAGCAAGTTAAGCATGTTTTTAGCGTTTGGGATCTCCCACACCGCGTCACTGCCTCCACATTCCGCATCCCACCACCACCACCCGGTTCGAGATGCCCGACCAGAAAGAAGAAGGCCGATCAACAGTCCCTCGGCTGCCATATTGAGGCAAAGAAGGGCCAGTGGAAAAGTCTGCAAGTGGAACGACGAGGCAACCCAGCCCGACACTGGTGACACCCTGATTTCTCCAGACTCGTTTCTCCAGACTCGTTTCTCCAGACTCGTCAAGATGTCGACTGCATGTCTGAAACTGGCATCTCTGTCCTCATCAGCGACGCCGTGCTCCATGAGCACTCACAACCGCCTTCGTCCGGCCTGGCGGGATCCAATAAGCGTCTCGTCGCCCGCCACTGCTCACCTCGCACAGGAAAAATCCGTTTGACGACGTCGACAGGAACCAGGCTGTCTAGCCCAGCCGCCTGAAGCAAACCTCACCTGAGCTGTCTCACGCATTGACAAGCTGACATTGGTCCTCGCACCAAAAAAGTTTGTGCAAGACGCCACCCGGCTGTCTGTGTTGGTGCCACCAACGAGCTCTCTGCCGCCAAGGACGACGATCGCGGCGGAGGAGGAGCGTCCAGATACACAAGCACCTCCGCGGCGTCTGGTCTGTGTGTCATTTTTCGACGGCACGAGCAAAGAGATTTCTGGACCGTCGTACAAAGCCAGCCCCAAGAGTCGACCGAGGGAGGGCGACCAGTGGCACGACGTGCCCCCGAGGAGTGGCGATGGCGGGTGAGGGGTGGGAGAGCGATGCCGTTCGAATAAGGTTAACCTTTGGAGCAAGGCACCGGTGACCGGCCCAAAAATAAAAACAATTGCCGCACACCTCGGTCACCGCCCGCCCCCCTCGGTGCCAGCACGCTCACAAAACAAGGTGGCGACAAGTCTTCTCCAAGTCCCCAACCAACCCGAGCAACCCTCCCAATCTCTCTCCCCGTCACAAATCATCTCTCACATCCCCTCCGCTCCCGTCACCACATCCCCCAGCATGGCGCCGCCAGCCGATGAGCCGTGGCGCACAATCTCGCCCCGGGGGCGAGCATTGAGGATGCCCGCCACGGTCTTGTCATTGGCGAGGTGCCACGGCCCGTCGCACAGGGCCCGGGCAGCACTTACTCCTCCATATCCATCAGGTCGCACAGCAGCCGTTGAGGGTCTGGTCTGGCCGGCTGGGGCGGGAGAGACGGAGCCCTCGGCCGTCATCCGTCGGTCTCGGGGCAGTATCTATCGCAAGGACCGACGGGGAACCGCAGACCTTTGTGCCGTCGGCGATGGTAAGCAATCCTGTCGAGGCGCCTGCAAGGTTCTTTGCAGGCATTGTAGACGGTGCCGCGGTACGAGCGAGCGAATTTCAACAATGCTTCCTTTGGGCATGTCGCCGGCGGAGTTTAACCTCACCTGGCCGTTGGATGAGGGTCTTGCAGTTTCAGGCCATCTCATCAAGACCACAACTGCGCCGCCGACTTCGAAATCCTTCCCCATCCTTCCACCTTTCCACTATTCCCGGAACCTGCCTCCCCAGGTTAGCTGCAAAACTTCATCATCACAAGGCCACCCCGCCCCCCCCTCAAGGGGAACACCATCAATATGGCGCTGTGGCGGTGAACACCACCACCACAAACGTCGCTCTCGCTTCCATCCACCCCACCCCATCCCTCGGACTGTTCCTTCTTCCCGCCCGCTGTTCCTTCGGGCCTCCACCCGCTGGCTCGCCCCAGAGGCCCGCTTAAGCTTAAATTTATCAAGTTAGTGCGCAATCAAACGAGGGCGCCATGCAGGTCTTGGAAAGGCTTGGAAGTCTTGGGGGGTGTATCTGGGCGGCGAGGATCAGGAGGGGGTTGTTGTTATCTTGGCGGTTGTTGGTGGGGGTTTCTCGGAGACTGTGGGATGGCTTCATTTTGCTCTCTCTGCTCTTGTGACTGACCTTGCCTGTCAGTTTGTTTCGTTTCGTTGTTGCTGGTGATGGTTGGGTCAGAAGGACATGGAACTTTGGAAGCCTCCAGGGGGGTGGCTGTCAAAAACGTTCTTCCGGGTTCGGCTGTTGGGCCATGTGCTCTGAGACGGTCGGACTGTGCAGATCACCATCATCAGCAGATCTGCCCGCCGGCGCCCACAGGAGGCATGATTCCGCTGCAACAGGATGGATGCTGACTCCACTGGCTAGGCTGTCTCACCAGTTCCTCTGAAGCCTCAGAGTTGGTGCCCAAAGACCACTGTCCGCCGTCAGCCATCCTCCAACGGGCCTCATCATTTTCCACCTCTCACCTCCCACAGAACCCTCGAGGCTGACGCGTCCCTGACCGCTCGTCTCGGCGATAGTGCAAAACCCTCCCCCGAAACAAGAAAAATAGACAGGTCACAATCATTTTGCCCGCCGCCCGCGGGATCAAACCCTCAGCAACAGCCTGCTTCCTGACTGCTGCATGATGCGAGGGCCGCCCGCCGACACCCAAACAAGCACAAGCTTGGAATCATCAACGCGACACCAACAACCGACCAGGGGTCGCGGGTGGCCGACAGGGGTCGGCAAAATCGGATCAACCTAATCGCCAACCTTGTGCGACCACGCCGATTGTCCTTGCAGGGGTTGGAGGCCAGAGGTCAGCAGCAATCCGACTGGGGGTGATGATGGTGATGACTGCCACCAGCACTGAGTGGCCACCAGCACTGAGTGGCCACCAGCACTGAGTGGCCACCAGCACTAATGGTTCGTCGTCTGGCCGGCGCTCAGGGCATCTATTTGCACGGCTTCTGCAAAAGCTCAGCACATCGGTTACGAGCCTTTTCGCCCAATGTCGCAAGGCCAAGGGCGCCGCATTGTCCAGAATCGCGTGATTTTTCGTCTCAAAAAGGCCACATCCGCCAACCGTCTTGCCAGATGGTTGGTGAGCTGCATGACCTTATTTGTTGTAGCGTCGCGCTTGGCGGGAAACGGCCAAGCCTTGCCGACCCTCTCTGCAGGAGATTCGAGAATGTCCTTTCTCTCTCGTCAGAATTACCGGGGAAAATCGACGAGACGGTGACAGGTCGTGAAACTTGAGCGCCGAGGCTACTGTTTGGGCTTGGCGGGAGGGTCGAGTACACCTCCTCCCCCGTCTCATCCTTCCCAATGTGTGCCCTCTCCGCGGTGGCATCGCTCCGCGTCCGCCAGGGAAAAAGTGGCAGGTCTGGGGAACAGTGGCTGGTCGTTTTCACTTGGCGAAGGCCATGATACCCGCCAAGAATACCCAGGATGCTTGGCCGCGCTAGGCGCCGACATGTCCGGCGCTCTGCTCCTGATTGCCTGCCGAGCAGCTGATGGGGGATATAGAGCCCAAGATACTCGGTCTGCGAGACGCGCGGTCGCCATGGCGGCTGTAACGAGAGCCCACTGCACAGGTCCCGAGCCTCTCGGTTCCCGTCACCCGCGACTGGGCCCGACTTGGCTCGGTGCGTGCGCAGGCTTCCGGCACGGAACCGATCTCGATAGCGACCGTCGCCGTCCCCACCGCGATAGTGTTGATGCTTGGCGCTGTCGCCAACCCAGGTATGACATGAGCGACGCAAACATGACGGCTGTTCCGTTGCGCGGCTGCAGTACTGTGGTGTGCGTTCGGGAATGTCATACCCCGCCGAGCCCGCGAACAGAGTCCAAGATGGCACCGAGAGCTCCGGCGGATGCAAACCAGCGGCCAGCCGAACGGGAGACACGGCTTCCGCTAGGGGCGGATGACCGAGCCTCGGATGCCTCCACGAGATCATGGTGCGAGGGCTATAGTCGCTTGATATTCCCAATTGCGCTTTTTGGGGAATGTGACTTGGCCGTCATACCCAACGCTCT
The DNA here is from genome assembly GCA_027943155.1 of Podospora tetraspora. Taxonomy (NCBI): domain Eukaryota; kingdom Fungi; phylum Ascomycota; class Sordariomycetes; order Sordariales; family Podosporaceae; genus Podospora; species Podospora tetraspora. Next base: position 1,656,711 of record JAQKAE010000007.1, read on the forward strand.
ATAGCGGACGCCACCGGTTCGTCGAGTCTGTACAAGGTTGTCGCCGGCATATAGGATATATTGTCAGTATGCGGCAAACATCCCCAACGTTCCGGGGGAGATCGGCACCGTGTCAGATGCCCGTTCAGTTCCCCGTAATTTGGAACCCGTGGCTAATTACTGGTAGAGATAGCAGGGAGCGACGGATGTGTATCGGGTCTAAACAGAACAAACTTTGTGGTCGCTGTGAGCGTCCACGGTGGTGTCAGCAAAGTGGGATGGTGTCCAAATGCCAAAACAAGACGACTGTCTGAGCATGCCTTCTTGAGGACCGGGACGAGCTGCTTAGACAACTCACCGCTTGTTGATGAGCCACCACGAACAGTCCTCATCATCGCACGCCGCCATCGTCTCCTGCGTCAAGCTCACCACAGCAAGTTTTGGTCGAGCTCGCCCCGACAGGTTTTGGGTCGCAATGACGACGATACTGAACAGGGTCCAGAAAGTACCGCACATCGCAGTCAGGATCGAGCCTCATCGCAAGTTGATCGCATGGTTCTGTACGATCGATGATGGGAACAGAAGGACATTGATGAGATCTGCCCGAGACCATAAGTGATGTCAGCCACCCTTGGGTTCGAGTAACGCGCAAAATGTCCGACTGAACTTGTCTGAAGCTGGCAAGTGACGTGAGGCAGGTCCATCGGCTTGGTCGCAGGGGAGAAAAGTCTGGTGACGCAGGAGCAGTACCCTGGGGACCGGTGAGCCCCCAAACCGGGCTCACCACCACCAGTTAGCAAGAAACCTGTTGGTTCGCCCTGATATTAGGTCATCAGCAATTGCGGTAGGGAGAAACACGCCGAAAGCCACCTCGTGGCTCGGGCACACCGTCTTGGACGCAATCTATTCCACATGGAAACTGTCTTGAGGAGCGAAACACGGTGAAGCCTCCGGTCTGCCAGAAGCGACGCTTGTGATGCGCAGGAGGCCAGGGAGTAACATACATCTGGAAATCCTACGGCATCGGGGTTCTGAACCGCCCGGGAGAGCCCCTGGCCGCGCTGGGATGCAAGGAACCGACGACCATGGTGGACCGGGCGGCCATATACTCGCGACTGTGCCCGGGGCGCGTATAAGGCCGTAACGCCGGCGGACGTTGCACAGTTAGATTGGGGGCGTCGAGATGGTGCCAGAACTGTCAGGTGCAAACGTCTACCGTCGGTGGTGAAACTGTGTGTGGCCGCCCCATCCCAGTGTGCACGCGACCCCTTGGGATAGGGGTATCACACCTGACCCCCTCTGGCTCACCACGGCCATGGTACCTGCGCGGGATCGACCCCCTCTGCCTCGCCACGGCCATGGTACCTGCGCGATATCGACCAGCTCGCAAGGGAACCCCGACCAGACCTGCGTGGGGACAATTCCAGGCGCCGGGTTCCTCGATCCTCAGCAGTCGCATCGGCCATACCAACGTGGAAAGGCCACGATATCCCGGACAGTCTGGACCCCGGACAGATAGCTGAGCAGTCGATCGAAGCCCAGGCCAAAGCCGCCGTGAGGGGGGGACCCCCATCGTCGGAGGTCGACGTACCAGTCCAGGCTGCCCGCTGACGTGCCGTCCAGCTTCCCGGTCTCGGTATCCCCCTCGACCCCCGGAGCCGATGCCAGGGTGCCGCTGCGGCGCATGGCAGACAGTAGGGGTTCGAGACGGTGCTCACGCATCGATCCGCCGGCGATTTCGCAGAACTCGGGGACCAATAAATCGAAGCAGTCAACCGTGGGGCCGGCGGCGACGGGCGACCCCTGGAGCATGTAGAAGGCCTTGATGTCGCGCGGGTAGTGCGTGACGAAGACGGGCTTCCTCCCCCCGCCGACGTAGTCGGCCAGAAACTTTTCATGCTCTGTCTGCAACCCCATGCCCCATGCCGCCTTTAGGGACAGCTGGTCCGACTTTTGCTGCAGCAGGTCGACGGCCTCGGTGTAGGTGATGCGCGGCCAAGAGTCCTGCATCAGGCCCTCCCAGCGCCCCGTGACGACGTCAGCGGGGGCGAGATCCGATCCCACCTTGGCCGGACGTGAGAGGAGCTCCTGGACGGTGGGCGTCTGGAACAGGCCGGTCCCCAAGGCCCGCAGCATGTCCTCGGTCAGATCCATGACGCTGGAGAGGTCGTCGACAAAGCTCATCTCGGCTTCCAGCATGTAGAACTCGCTAAGGTGTCTCGACGTATCGCTCTGCTCAGCTCGAAACACGGGCGATAGGGTCCAGACGTCTCCGACAGCCTGGGCCAGCGCCTCGAGATGCAGCTGCGTCGAGACGGTGAGATACTTTTTGGAGCGAAAGAATTCTGGCTCTTGGGCCGCCGGGGTGGTGGCCTTGTCCGCAGGGACCTTGCCGGCAGGGTTCAGGGTGAAAACCTCGCCCGCCCCCTCGCAGTCCGACGAGGTGATGATGGGCGGATGGGTCTGCGTGAACGCGCGGCTCGCAAAGAACTGAGTCAGGGATGCGATGGCGTCTGAACGCAATCTCAAGAGCAGCGCGTTGAGGGGCGTTCTCGGCCGCAAGTGCGGCATTGTCCGCAAGAACTCTGGCGTCTGATATTTCTTTTGGATAGGAAAGGTCTAGCGGTGGTCAGGAGGTGTAGGCCCAAGAGACGGGAGGGGGCTCACTTTGGGATCCGACGGGCCCAGGACTTGGACTTGAGTGACATGCAGCTCGTGGCTCTGGGAATTCCCCGGGGAGGCTACCCATGAGCCCGTGAGGCGGACAGCCGCCCCGACGGATAGGCTGAGGAGGCCGGATCAGCAAATGGCCACAGCCGAGACACGCATGTCGGGGGCAAGAGCGCGCACCCTTGGGCCTGGTCCGTTTCGACGAGGGCCTGCAGAGGGGCCAGCGAGGAGCCGTCGCCAACAGAGACAAAGCGATGGGCCTTCATGGACCGCACTGATCGAACGAAGCCGTTGACGACGACATCATCGACCTTGTCTGCCGGTTTCCACTGCAGGAGCCGGGCAATGGGGCCGGGGTGGTGCTGGGACGAGTAACGACGGCCGCCGCCATGGCCGCGGGCGGGAGAGGGGGTGAGAGGGCCGGCGACCCAGCGTCGTGGTGCCCGGCCAGCGAGGGTTGACGCCGCACGCCGCATGGCTCCGGGACAGCCTGGTTTCGACGAGACCCCGGGCGAGGTGACTTTCAAGGTCGGAACTGGGTGGAGGGCGTCCGAAGCCGGGTCCAAGCAGGCTGTCGGGAGGGGAGTGAGAAGACGAACGGTGGAGTCGGTTGGTCTCGACAGAGAATGGTGGCCGAGATGCTGGCAAAGAGTTGAGTCAATGATGGCCCAAGATATTGGACAGACTGGAGTCATGCACTCAACGCGTCAATTATGTTGGGCGCGTCTTGACGCTGCTGACTGCAAAAGCAAAAAGAAAGTCTTGGCAAAACGGCAGAACCCCTCCTCCGCCCGGGGTTCGGTTGTGTGCCCTGGAAATTCCGTTGATCCGGATCGATCTTTGCTGTCGTTCGCGGCGGAGCCAGGATCGAACGACGGCAGAGACCCGGGCGCTGTTGGCCAGGGGGACGTCCCCTGTATCACAGGGCATCCGGCCCGGACAACGTCAACAAGCGCAAGCGGCGGACTGGAGTCCGTCTTGGCTTCTGGGTGTCCTTCTCCGCTGTCCACCTCCACGATCGGGCGAGTCTCGACCCCCGTGAACGACAACCTCCTCGCAGCCAGCACTCGCCAGGCCGTGGCTGTTGTTTTTTTCTGGCACACGGCACAGTCGACTTGACGGCCGTGAAATTGGGCACTTCCGTTTGCTTGGCCCCGCGCCGGCCACTGGCTCGCTGCAGCAGCACCTGTTCATTCGTCTCGCGCCAGCGGCGCATCATCGAAGACATTCCCAGGCACCGATGCCCCAAACAAGCACTAGCAGCATCGCTGATCCCTCCCCCCATCCCCGCCTGGGTCATTGGTTCTGTGAAGCCAGCCATGCACGCCATCATTCCTTCTTTCGTTCGACGGACCTCCCCGGCTTCGCCCGTGCCTCTCGCCGGCTTCATCATTTCCTGATCAGTCCCCTACAGTGTTGGTCGGTCGTTAGTAGTACTGGTCATGGTTTGTACCACCCGAGTCTCCCAAGCTCCAAGCCAACTTGGTCTGGGACGGACAAGGGCAGTACACTCAGACTTACCGCTTCCTCACGCCGTCCACCTCCCCTGCGGGCACCAAGACATTACAATAACCCTGCTCCTACAGAGATGGGAAACCACTGACCGGGCAGACACCCCCGGGGTGGAGTGGGCACTTGGGAACACCAGATTGACTCGCGATGGCGTATGGCGCTGGGACACGGCAGAGATCCCACGGGCGCAATGTACCATGGCATGGCTCGGCAGCGGGCGTCGGGCGCTCGACGCCAGCCCACCTCCTGCAGCCATGGCTGGGAGAGACCCAAGAACCATGCGCTTGGGTCTGGAGTAAGACGATGGCAACGATTGCCGGATCGCTGACAGATCCCGGGCGCCAGACCGCCAGTCACGAGAAACGGGATTCGCTCTTGGTCAATATCCGTGTATACAGCATTGAGACAGGTTGGTGTTACACAGGCCCCCGAGGGCTCTCGACTGGGTAGGTAGGCTCTGGCTCTGGCAGTTTTGGCTCTCACCTCGCGTCTGCCCTGCGCCAGTGTAGTTGCTTTTTCGTCAAGGGCCTCGCCATGTATATAAAAGACTAAACCCCCTCGGTACACACTGCTTCTTCCTGCCCATCCCGCATCTGTCCGTCCTCTCCCGCCCCAGTCCGACTTGACCCCGTCCTCTTGACCACTTTTATACAAATCTCACGCAAGATGCCTTCCGGGAGCTCGTCAAAGTCCAAGCCCAAGCCGGCCGATGTCGCCTCCGAGACCAAGAGGAAAGTCATCCCGCTGATCCGGGAGCAATACGCCAACCGGTACGAGATCAACTCGTATCTGTACCACCAGCCCCTGGCCCAGCTCGACTTCCGTGACCGGCTCACAGACTATGTGTCGCCAAGCTTTTGTACGTACCTGCACTGGTGCTCCCGCTCGCCGCAGCGGCTGCTGACACCAGGCCAACAGACGTGAACCCCGGTGACCCAGTCGACGGCGCCGTCAACTGGGCGAGGGAGTCGGGCATCGATATTCCCTTCATCTGCTCTGCCAACGACGGCCGACCCGGCGGGGACTGGGAGACGGCCTCGGCCGGCTACGAGGAGCGTCTCTGCCGACGAAGCACGCTTTCCGCCAACCTAGCCTCCCCGGCACCGTCCCCCCGCGCCGAATCCCATTACCCCATTCCCATGTACGGCGGCATCCTCTCACCCCAAGTCGGTATGTCGCCCCGTCCTGGTCCGCGCCGCCGCCTGGCCTCTGCTAACCCTCCGCCAGTCGTCTTCCGCGGTCCGCACGACCGGTACGAGAAGCTCCCGCCCGACCAGTGGAGCGCGCTGCCCGTCGTCTCGGTGCCGCCCGCGCGCTGGCCCAAGCTGACGCAGAACGGCACCAAGTACTCGTTCCCCAGCGAGCGGGAGCTGGTCAAGGACAAGCTGCGGGGGGCGCTCCGGATCTGCGCGGCGTCGGGGTACGAGAGCGTGGTCATTGGCGATTTTGGGCTCGGCAACGGCTACCGCAACCCGCCGCAGGAGCTGGCCGAGCTGTGGCGCGAGGTGCTCCTCTACGACCCCGAGATCCGCGGCCGCATCCACCACGTCGCGTTTGTGTTTGAGGACACGACGCAGAGCACGGCGCAGCTGATCTTGGATGATCTGGCCAAGAAGTCCAAGGGGTCTAGCCACGGATCGTCGAGCAAGTCCAAGTCGTCGTCAAAGTCGTCAAAGTCTACGACGTCGTCGGACTGTCCCACCGACTATGAGATTTTCGCCCATGTTTTCAGTCCGGGCGAGGTGCAACGGGTGCTCTCGCAGCCCGACTACCGGTGCGGGCTAAACAACATATTGGGCTGAGGGATTCTTGGATTTGGAGTTGGCGTTGGATATGGGGATTCGACTGGCGCGTGTCACTTGCATTGGGCCGTCGGGTCCGTCACACGGTACATTTCCAGTCTGGACATCAGGAGGTGTTTGCACATTTGGGAGGGGGTCACATCACTTGGCGGTTCGGCGTCTACATGGCAGCGGGAGGGGGGGATTACTAGATCTCGGGTCGAGAACTGGCAGCGTTTAGACTTTTTTTTCTTTCGGTTGGGGGGTTTGTGGGTGTACTCTATTCAGAAGAAGAAACCTGTCGATTTTTGTTCCAATTCTGTCGCCAGTCCGAGGGACAGTGGGCTTCCTGTGATTTTCTGTTCCCGGCATCGTCGCCCCCTATTCTTTGCGTTGCCGAGACGCTGCAACAAGAGTGCGGCCCGAACCAAGCTTCGGCCGCAGGGCATCCTTCCAAGGCGCGAGGACTCGGGATGGTTGGCTGTCGTCGTCTCCCCACAAACATCCTTGCCCGATCACGTCCTGGTGCATACATATGCCGACGACATCACCTCTGCCAGCTGGCAGGACGAGGTACCTCTTCGAATTCCTCGAGATCATGCAATGACACGGCGCAATTTCATCTTCCATGGCGTTGTTCCCGCCCCGGCGCCCGGTGCTCGGCGCGCTGATGACGCCGTGCCAGCTCGACCTCTGCATATTCTGTGACGGCGGGAAACAGTCCGCCCAGAACCAGAGCGGCGGGCCTCCCGGGTACCACGTTCCCGTCTGTCAGCTGTCCCGGGCTCGAACTGCACCCTGTCGCGGAATGCTGTGTCTGGGTGGCGTCCCTCGGTTTCCGAGACAGGTCCCTGAAAATATCAGCGGGACCTTCGACACCCACAACCATCGATGGACGAGGCGCGCGCAGCTCCCTTCCAGCGTAAGTGAACGAGTGAGCCCGCGGGGGTTTGAGACACACCTCGCTGGGTACGCACGAAACCGCCTGACGACACCCCCCTCTTCTCTCAGCTGGCAGACGAAACTGGTCATGGATACCGACACCATCGGGCTGCGAGATAAGGCAGCGGGTGTCGGCAACCTGATTCCTCGATATGAGCTGCAAGCCATCGGAATCGCTCAAGTTGGGAAGAGTCGAAGCGTCTATACTACAGGTCATGAAGCTCCTGCGTGATCACCATCCCCGGCGCCGGCTCCCGCTCCAAGAGAAAGGAACCGACAGAGAGGCACAGGCATACAAAACATCCCACCCACCAGCTCGGATCTCCGTCCTGCGTACCGACATGATGGGTCAGGCTCCTCACCGCCCCGCCATTTCCTGATGCCCCCCCCCCATGCCGTAGCACGGTAGCACCAAACAAACGGCTGCGGGGATGGCGGCTTCCCTTCCTGCCCTGTGTCACCGGGGCCCTGGAGTCTTGGGCGTCGTACAGAATTCACACAAAGTTTAGATCGAGTACCACAGATCGGAGACAGGAGAGAGAAAAATCCTCCTGAACAACGCACAGCGGCGTGGCGTGGCGCGGTGGGCACAACTGCCGGGACTTTTTTTTCTCCCTGACGGACGACCTCGCCTCCGAACTGATTCGGCAGGGGACCTTTGTGTGACCATCGTCCCCTTCCGACCGACGAGGGACAACGCGCGCCGGCGGCTGGCGGGCGAAGCGCCATCTCTCAGCCGGAGATAGTGGTGGCTTGTTTCTTGCGATGGGCCCGGTGTCTTGGTACGTGATCCTTCCAGCCCCCCCTCACCCTCCCGAAGCATCAAAGCGTCTTACGATGGTACCGTCCTGCTGGTACGCTAGGTAGGTACGGGAGTGCGCTCCGACCTCTTGCTCATCAAACTTCAAACACGCTCATCGGCAGCCTTGCCGGGCGGCATCCAGACCATCAGTGCCCTCCTTGCCGGGCGGCATACCGATCATCATGTCCCAAAACGTCCGGGCGAGCAACCAGCCAGGCTTCCACGGTGATGGCGGTGCACCCTGCCCGCCGTTCTTCATCCAACGAGATGTTGAGATATGACGGTCCGGGGTAGCAGGTAGCAAACAAGACGGGACCTACCGTCCCAGGGATGTTGGGAGTGCCCAGCAGCAGAAACGCAGGAGCAAAGATGCAAGGAATACATGCCGCGGGGACAGTGCACATCTCGAGCAACGGCGTCGATGCTGCTGTCGGGACCGTCCAACCCACTGGAGATGGCGCAGGAGCACGCCCGGGATAATGACAATCCCACGCACTCTCGTAGAATCCGGTAATTCAGTCGTCTTGACTACTACCCTACCAGTGTGAGGAGCGCCTTCCCCCCCCCCCTTCCCACTTCTGCACAGTAGACACCCCCGAAGGCGGACAGTATCTCATCTCATCGCCCTCCTCACAGCCATTCACAAGCCGCGGCCAGGTGGCCGCGTCAGAGGGGGCCCTTCCTTTTCTTTTCCTTGCTGGGTGAAGGCTGGCTACCCCCTCGGTCAACTCGGTCGACCACCCCGTCGGTCAACGCTAGGAAACTCACACTCCCCGTTAAGTGAATATGCACCACCTAGCCCCCTCATCCACTGTGGTTGCGACTATAACAGTGTAAATGAGGTAGCAGGGGGCGAGGTAGAGACATCATGATCTTTCTTTCACGAGGAATTCGAGTCTTCCACACACCCTCCCCCCTTACAGCATTCCCCCCCCCCAGCCAGACCTCCCCCGGCTTACCCCATGCCGTACTCCCGACGGCCCGACCGACTGGTCACCCCATCACCTCTCACACAGGAATCCCAAGGCCGCGCCACCGGTACCGCCCAGCCCACCCCCTTCTACACCGCATCGACGCGCCCACCATCCACGGGCGGCGGTTAGACCCTCATCCAGCACGCCGGGCTCCCAACCGTCCCCAACGGGTAACCCGTCCGACCCAGCCGAAGCCAGGCTTCCAAGGCACACACACACACTGTGAGCCTCGCAGAAAGGGTCTGTCAGGCAGCACCCCCTCCCTTGTTGCTATGATGAACCAGCGACGACGAGATTGCTCAGTCGGGACCAGGATGTCGGGATCGGGATCGCAACGCCCTCGGCACGTTTGGTAATTCACTCGCAAGCTTCCCCCATCAAGGCAGCTGATCACCGGGACGAGGGGAACCGAACGACGTGTTGCTCATACTCTTCATACTGCATCTAACTGTACCTCGCTCGCTGTCCACCGCCCCTGCCCGTCAGTCCCTCTACTACCAGTACGACGGCCTCAGCCCTGTAAACGACGACAGCGGCCCAAGCTCGCTCCCATCCTCGCGCTTCCTCTGCCCCGCCAGCTATCACATCAGTTAGCAAAGTACCCCCCAAGACCCCTCGACCGAGGACTAACCTCGAGCTGCACCCCCTTGTGAATGTGCACCAGCCAGTCCACATAAGACTGCGCCTCATTGTTCCTGTCCTCGACCAGCATCCTCGCAAACTCGTACTCGGCGCCGTCGACGCCCTGGCGCGCCAGCTGGATCGTCAGGGCCTTGGACCCGCGCATGGCCTTGAGGAACTCCATCATGTTGCGCACCTGCGCGTTGAGGTGCGTCTGCAGCACCGGCAGCGTCGACGTGTACGCGTCGAGGCTCTGCAGCGTCGTCTTGTCCTCGCCAAAGAGGTCGGCGATGAGGTTCGGCGACGTCTGCGCGTGCATCCACAGGATGCACTGCTGGCCATTGTCGACGAGGTAGACGCCGCCCGGCTCGACGCGGCTGAACGACGTGCGCACCGCCGGCGGCATCCGCAGGTGGCCCGTCTTTTCGTCGGGGAAGCCGTCCTCGGGCTGCAGGTTGTGGATCGGGATCATGCGCGGGTACAGGTAGAGGCTGAGCTCGAGCGCGCCCATGGACCGGATCAGCCGCATCTCGTGCACGCGCCGGTCCGTCGTCTCGCTGCCGCCCTTGAAGGCGCGGCACTTGAGCATGGCGAGCATGTACATGGAGAACTCCTTGAGCAGCTCGGGCATGACGAGCTGTCCGGGGGGGTGCGCCTGCGACAAGAAGTTCTTGCGGTACCCGGCGAGCACGTCAATTGTCTTTTCCGTGAGGCCTAGGCGGATGTCCTTGAGCGTGGCCGACGTCGTGGCCAGCTTCGTGGACGCCTCCTTGGCGAGGATGGCACAGACGGCGTCCTGGTCGGTGAATTTGAGGCACTCCTTGGGGTTGTCGCTGACGCCGGCAATGACGTTTATGCACCGCACCCTCCGCTGGCCAGACGCCGTGGTGTAGAGCAGGGCGGCTTGGAAGTGCGCGTCGAGCTTGGGGTCGAGCTTGGCATCGTACGAGAAGGTTACGCCTATCGCCTTGTCCGTGTCGAGCACGCCGATCTCGAGGTCCGCACCGAATGTGTGCTGCACAAAGTTGCCGTGGTAGGCCGATATTTGCAGCCCGTTGGAGCACCGGACCTTCATAAGCGCCTGGTAGCCCGTCTCGCGCTGCACCGCGTGCCTAATTTCGAGGGAGAGCTTGGTGCTGTCTCGCGGAGCGATAAAGTTGGGGTAGTAAAACGTCTCTCCGCCGGTCGTGGCAGCGACGTATCCTGTGGGAGTTAGAATGCGACTGAAATGGGACCAAGTGGACGTCACTTACCAATGGTGGCAATGTCGAGATAGCCACCGCTGGGCGCGGCCATGAAAAAGTCAATGCCGACCCCTATTGACACCATCTTCTCTGCAATCTTACGCCAGGCCGGATGTTCAGTGCTAAAGAGCTTCTTATCCGGCTCCCCGGCGGGGTGCTTGCCATCGTCGCGCATGAACAACCTCCCCGGACCCCACGTGGGAAGGGCCGCCAGGGAGCAAAAGATCTTGCCGCCCGTCTTCTCCAGCGCCGCCACGGCCGAGTTAAGCGTCGACAACAGCGCCGGTTCGGGGTTCTTGACGGTCGAAAACATTTGCGGCAGTCGGCTCAGGAGCGACGCGATGACCGACTTGGACTCGTACGGGTCCACAAAGAGGCCATCGCTGAGAGGCACAAAGGGGTCCTCAATGTCGGGCATGATCATCATCTGCGCCTGCTCGAGCGCCGGGCTGACATTGTAAAAGTGCACCTCTTGGTCGTACGTGACGAAGCCGACCTTGGCGCCCGGGGGAATCCTCCTGGCTTGCTCGCCACTCTCATCCAGCTCGTCATCAGTACCAGAACCGTAGAGCGCCCCCAGGATGCCGTCGCAAAAGGCCTCGAGATAGCCCTTGTTGTACGACTCTTGGGTGGCGTCAATCAGAAAGAGGTAGCGCATCCCAACGGGCTCCTTGGTCCAGTACTCCTTGGGAACGACAAACTCGACCGTGCCCCGCATCAGCTCGGGTCGCTGGTCGCGATCGACACGCACGCCTTGCGGGCTCGTGGCGCAAAAGTATTCCATCGGCGTGTCGTTGGCGTAGTTGCAGAGATTGCAGACAAACTTGTTGCCGCCGGACCGGAACATCATAAAGGGGTTGATGTACGCCCGGCATCGGTGGCAGCGCGGGGGGCCGGCCTCGCCAAAGTCGAGCACCGGAATGGTGGCCTCGCCGGCCTGGAGGGGGGCTAGGGGCTGCAGGAGGAGACCGAGCGGGATGGAGGTGGCCTTGAGGCCCTCGCCGGTGGCAGGAATGTTGGTCATGGTCAGACGCGCAAACTTGGGCGACGAGTTGCCCTGGTCAAAGGCGGCAAAGGCGACCGTCGCGGGCGGCGGCACGAGGCGCTCAAACGTCGGATACATGTTGGACAAGAAGTACGGCTGGACCGAGTCTCTCGAAAGCGGCACGCTCGGCATGTCGTCTGGGGAGACGGTGGTCGAATTGGAACCCGGACCGCCCATTGATACGGGACCGGAGGCGAACTGGGAACCGGTCCTCGCTCCATACTCGGCCGGGGACGCAGGGTTCGGGCTGAAGCCGGGGCTCACGGCGGCCGGGAACTGGCCCATCGGAGAGGGCATGCCGCCGGCGAACTGGCCGGGGCCCAGCTTGGGCGTGGAGTCGAGGTAGGTGGTGGGCTGGGTGCCTGGTGGAGGGACGCCGTTGTATGGTTGGGACGAGCCCACGGGGGCATCGACGTGGTGGTAGGCGTGGCGGTCCTTCTTCTTCTTCTTGAGGGTGCCGTGGCCGGCGTCGGCGCCTAGGTTCATGCCGCCCATCTGCGCAGCCAGACCCCCATCATCGGCCGGTGACATGGGGCCTGGAGAGAAGGGCTGGCCCTGTTGTGGTGGTGCGTACCCGGGCGATGCGACCGGGGGAGCGAAGCCGGGCGAGGCCATGGAGGGAGCGTAGCCGGGGGATGCGACGGGCGGGGAGGAGCCGGGATACGGCGACTGTCCTGGCGGCGGTGCTTGGTAGCCGGCTCCCTGCTGGTACGGGTTCGGGGCGACTGGCGGTTGGAACTGAGGAGGGGCGGGCTGGGTGCGACGGTTGGGATCGTTGGGGTCGGCATTTTCGCCCTGGCCCATGGCGTGGTACATGGCGTAGTCGGCCATGTTGTGGGTTGTGTATACGGAGGGTGGAATAAAAATTCGGGCAATTCGTGTCTTCGTCGTCGTCGTCGTCGTGCTGCGCTTCGAGCTGTGGTTATCGGGATCGGGATCGGGATCGGGCTCGTCACCGGCGACGTTGCAGTTGGATGATGGCGTGGCTCATTATTGAAATAGAAACTGGACAGTATGAAGAAGCTCGTGGCTCTGCTATGAAGGTGGCGCTGACATGGCAGAGAGAGGCAGAGCACTGAAGAAGAAGGGGATGCTCAAATCAACACTCCACAATTGGCGACGACTTGCAGGTCGAGCTGTCCTTTCCGCCTTTTTGGCTCCCTGGCTCCGCAGGCGACGATCGATGCCCCTCCAGAGTTGCAATTGACACCATGTCTTCCGGACTTTTCCCGCCGCTGCCAGGAACAGCTGGTTCTGCCAGTGCTGACCGCCATAATTCGGCAGTGGACGATCCATGACTCCCGTCGCGTCGCCGCGTGCCACCAACAAAGCCGGGCAGCGGCTTTGCTTCCCGTTGCAGCAGCCCCATCCCCCCAAACCTCACAATCCCACCAGCCCATCTGCTTGCAAAACTATACCAGGCCAAGTGAGATCATCACCGCATCGTGAACCCAAAATACATCATCTTCACGCCCAATGGGGCCCGGTGATCTGTATCCCATCTGCGACGCCAGATAGATTCCTCGTCAGCCATGTTCAGTTTCTGCCCCCTCCAGGGCGCCCTGTCCGACTCGGTGGCATCACAGTCGCTGCTCGAGCTCGATGGCGGCGTCAAGGTCCTGATTGACATGGGCTGGGACGAGACCTTTGATGTGGAAAAGCTGAAGGAGCTTGAAAAGTATGCGCCCTCTCTACTCCCTCCCTCCTGGATGATTCCCTCCCCGTCCGCCTCTAACCCCTTCGTCGCAGACAAGTCCCGACGCTCTCCCTCATCCTCCTCACGCATGCGACCGTCGCCCACATCGCTGCCTACGCCCACTGCTGCAAGCACTTCCCCCTCTTCACTCGAATCCCTGTCTACGCGACACGCCCCGTCATCGACCTCGGGCGCACCCTGACGCAGGACCTCTACTCCTCGACGCCCCTCGCCTCCACGACAATCCCCGCCACCTCGCTCACCGAAGTCTCGTTCGCCTACTCCCAGGGCGGCGGCGCGTCCTCCGACAACCCCCTCCTCCTCCAGCCACCCACGTCGGAAGAGATTGGCCGGTACTTTTCGCTCATCCAGCCGCTCAAGTACTCGCAGCCCCATCAGCCACTACCCTCGCCCTTCTCGCCGCCCCTGAACGGGCTCACTATTACCGCCTACAACTCGGGTCACACGCTGGGAGGAACGATATGGCACATCCAACACGGCCTCGAGTCCATCGTCTATGCCGTCGACTGGAACCTGGCGCGCGAAAATGTCTTTTCCGGCGCGGCCTGGCTAGGGGGTAGTCACAGCGGTGGCGGCGGCGGCGGAACCGAGGTCATTGAGCAGCTGCGGAAGCCCACGGCCCTGGTCTGCAGCAGTCGCACACCCGAGTCAACCCTCGCGCGCTCGAGGCGAGATGAGCAGCTCCTGGAATCCATCAAGCTCTGCATTGCGCGGGGCGGCACCGTCCTCATCCCCGTCGACTCGAGCGCCCGGGTGCTCGAGATGGCCTACCTCTTGGAGCACGCGTGGCGGACCGAAGTTGCCAAGGACAATGACGTGTTCCGGTCGACCAAGCTGTACCTGGCCGGGCGCAGCATCGGGAGCACCATGCGCAACGCGCGGAGCATGCTGGAGTGGATGGACGACAGCATCGTCCGCGAGTTCGAGGCGGTGGCCGACATTTCTAGGAGGCCCAACAGCGGAGATGTCAAGGGCAAGGAAGCCGGGCCCTTTGACTTCAAGTACACGAGGCTGCTGGAGAAGAAGGCGCAGATTGAGCGCATCCTGCAGCAGGCCACCGACGACGCCGTGCCTAGGGGGAGAGTCATTCTGGCCAGCGATGCCAGCCTGGACTGGGGATTTTCCAAGGACGTGCTCAAGGCCATTGCCAGCGATGCCCGCAATCTGGTCATCCTCACTGAGCGACCCGGGGTTAGTGCGCCCGGCAAGCAGTCCGTGGCTCGCACGCTGTGGGACTGGTGGAAGGAGAGGAGGGACGGCATTGCCACGGAGCAGACCACGAGCGGCGACACGTTTGAGCAGGTCTACGGCGGCGGCCGGGAGCTCCAGATCTCGGACGCGGGGCGGCGAGCCCTCGAGGGCGACGAGCTCAATCTGTACCAGCAATGGCTCGCGACGCAGCGCCAGCTCCACGCAACACTTCAGACGGGCGGGGCGGCTGCCTTGGAAGCATCGGCCGACGCGGTTGACGACGCCTCTTCCGAGTCTTCTTCTGATTCTGAGGGCGACGAGACCGAACAACAGGGCAAGGCGCTCAACGTATCCACTACCCTCGGCCAGGCCAGTCGCAAGAAGGTGGTCCTCAAGGACGAAGATCTCGGCGTCAACATCCTCATCAAGAAGAAGGGGGTCTACGACTTTGACGTCCGCGGCAAAAAGGGGCGCGAGCGCATGTTCCCCGTCGCCGTCCGCCGAAAGCGCGCCGACGAATACGGCGAGTTGATCCGCCCTGAGGAGTATCTTCGCGCCGAGGAGCGCGAGGAAGCCGACGGGCCCTCGTCTGGCCAATTCGGCGGCCACCGCACCGAGGACCGACTCGGCAAGAAGCGCCGGTTCGACGACGTCGCCACAGCCAACAAGCCCCTCAATAAACGACACCAGCCGCACCGCGCGCACTCGGCCGAGGAGCCCGACCTCCCGACCAACATCAATGGCCCCGGCGGCGACGACCTAGATGACCTCGAAGACCCGGAGGAGCCCCAGCTCGGGCCTGCAAAGCTCGTCCTCTCAGCCACCACGGTGCCCGTGCACCTGCGCATCGCCTTTGTCGACTTTTCCGGTCTGCACGACAAGCGCTCGCTGACGATGCTGATCCCGCTGATCCAGCCGCGCAAGCTCGTGCTCGTCGCTGGCTCGCACGACGAAACTCTCGCCCTCGCCGCCGACTGCCGCACCCTCCTCGCTGCCAAGCTGCACACGCCCGTCGACGTGCTGACCCCCGCTGTCGGCACCACGGTCGACGCCTCAGTCGACACCAACGCCTGGGTCGTCCGCCTCGCCGACCCCCTCGTCAAGCGCCTCAAGTGGCAGACGGTGCGCGGCCTCGGCATCGTCACCGTCACGGGCATGCTGCTCCCCGGCGGCGGGTTCGCCGTCACGTCGGTGGCGCCCGAGCAGCAGCACGACGAGAAGCGGCAAAAGACGGAGGAGCCGACGTCGACCGTCGTCGTCTCGACGGGCACGGTGGCGGAATCGGTGCCCACGCTCGACGTGGTGCCTGTCAACCGCGCGTCGGCGGCCCGTAGTGCAGCTGCGCAGCCGCTGCACGTTGGGGACCTGCGGCTGGCGGACTTGCGGCGGGCGATGCTGGGCGGGGGGCACCGAGCTGAGTTTAGGGGCGAGGGCACGTTGCTGATTGATGAGACAGTGGCGGTGCGCAAGTCGGCGACGGGGAGGATCGAGATTGAGAGTGTGGGGCTGCCCGAGGTGGGGGCTGGTGGGATGGGGATGGGGGAGGGACGTTTTATGCGGTGAGGAGAAAGATTTATGAGGGGTTGGCGGTTGTGGCGGGGGCATGAGGGGGTCCATCATGTAGTATCTTCCTAGGGTTGGGGGAAAAGCATGTCACGATATTAGTGCTGGAGTGGGGGCGGGAGCAGGTGGGGGTGGTGTTCCTGTTACTTTCTCCGGGTTGCTCATGCCCGCTATTTCTTTGTTACTCGTGTACGTTGTTTTTGAGCGTTGATGTACTATAGGCACCTGCAGGCTGGGGGAACTCGCCAGAGCATGGTTGGGAAGACGGAATAGACGGCATGCGGACATGTAGTAGACTTGCAAAAGAATGCTATCCTTCAAGCTTGCTCCTGCAGCGTGACCGACCTATCCCCTAAATACAAAACTCCATTTCCAGTGCCCGGGTATCATTGCAGAAGCCATCATCATCACCGCCAAAAAGACTTACACCATCCCCTCCTCCACCCTTGCCATCTCCTTACCCCCACTTGCCCCCACCCCCTCCGTCACCTCCCTCCTCCTCCCCCTCTGTGTCCACGATCTCACTCTCCGCCATGCCGATTCCCCCACCACCGACGGACTCCTCTTGACCCCTCCCCCACCACCTCCCGTCGCCGTTCCTGAGCCAACCCCACCACTCCCCACCCTCCGCTTCAACCCCCCCAACGCAAACCGGCTCCCCCCTTTCCCCTGCTCCCCCACGGTCACCGGCTGCCCCTTGATCCCCCCGCCCAACGTCATCGCGCCCACCGCCCACCTCCCCGCCCCCGCCACGGCGCGCCCCCACTTCCGCACCGCCTCCATCGCCGGCCGCGTCTGCAGCACGAGAATGAGCACGAAAAACGGGATGCACACCCCCAGCATCGTCGCGAGGAACCGCCAGTCTTCCACCCGGATTGTGAATGTCTGTATCCCAAACACCGACTGCCCGTCGTCAGCATCTCACCCAGCCCGCAGTGGAGAAGGGAAACAAACCGTCACAAACGTCAACGGCAAAAAAACCATCGCCACATTCGTCAGTATCTTGATATTCTGCCCCTGCTCAATCGCCCGCCTCGACTCCTTCACCGAGCTCCCGGCGAACAACTGATCCCTCAGCGACGCAATCTCGACGCGCGTGCGCTCGTTGCGCGCCTGCACGGCAGCGAGGTCGGCCAGCGCGGCCTCGAGGTCGGCGCGCGGGGCGGCGAGGTACTCGGCTGCCGAGGGTGTTGGGTGCGGCCAGAGGGTCGGGTGCGCGCCGGCCCAGAAGGCGGCGGTGAACGTAGACTCGTAGGCGGACCGCATGGCCGAGATGCCGTCGTTGACGACGCCGAGGGTGTTGTACGCCCAGAAGTAGCGACGCGAGTAGGTGAAGGCGGCGTCTTCGAAGAGGAGCTTGTCGCGGAGTTTGGGGTCGAACATGAATTGGTTCTGTGGGGGGGGCACGGGGTTAGGTGGGGGCGGGTTGGATGGGAGGGGGGTTCCTTACAGGCGGGGTGATGAGCTTGGTGATCATTTGGTTGAGGTTGGTGTAGCGCTTGACGGCGTCGCGGTATTCGACGCTGAGGGCGTCGAGGAAGGCGTGCGGGCCGTTGCAGAGGGAGGACATGGAGTCGGGGGTGCGGATGGTGTGGAACTCGTCGGGGAAGCATTGGATGTTGAGGAGGTGCCTGTCTTGTTAGTATCGCTGACACTGAGAAGCAGTCACCCGGATACACGAATTCGGTAGACATACCAAGGAGCAAAGGTGTCGTAGAGCTTCCCCTGCTGAACCCCCCTCCTCCTCACCCGGTGGTTCACCTTCTTGACCGGGTCGCCGTCCAACGACAGGGCCAGGATCGAACTGCACTCGGAAATGTCAATGTGGTCCGGAGACCGGTGGTCGACCGGACGGGAGTCATGGGCCTGCCAGGTCGCCGGCGTCAGGCCATCCCCCAAGACAGTGTGGTACTTGAAGACGAAGAAAAAGGTGCGCTGTTGCAGCGGCTTTGCCTCGAAGGCTCGGTTCATGAATGCCTGGGCCGCGACGATTAGCCAGCACTCCTCGAGAGCCCTGGGAGCACATACCCTCGTCTTTCCCTTGTTGCCGTTCGTCGACACCAGATGCTGGTACAGCTCGTCCATGTCGAAATGGTCCTTGAACGTCTTGTGGGCCGCGGCAAGGGTGAGCGGCGAGGGCTCTCCAAGAATTCTGGTGGTGCATTAGAATTTGGTTCCAACCGCAAAGGAGAAAGCTCACGTCATCCTCCCCACCGACGTCCTCGACGGATTGACATCCTTGAGCGTATCCCAAACCGACGACGCCTCCTCAATCCCGCCCTCGCCATCCTCAATCATATGGTGATGCGTCGTGTGCTGTGGCACCGGCGTCCCATCAGGCTCAACCTCGTACACCTCGTACGTCGAGCTCTTGTACGGCTCCTCGGTGATATCAAACTCATCCAGAATGTCAACGGCGCGCAACTCCTTCCTCTGGGCCCAAATCTCCCCCAGGGCCTTGACCGTCGTCTCGGGGGTGGCAGTGGCATCAAGCTCAGCCAGATGCCGCTCGAGCTCGTACTCGGAAAACGTCTCCCTCTTGATTGGCCGCGTGACCAGCGACTCGGGCGGGAACGTCCTATTCGTCCAGGTGCGAGCCGGTCCCCTGATGGACGGCTCAAATTCCTCTGGGTCGTTTTCCGACTCGGTGGCGGTGCCTTCAAACACGGACGAGGGGCGGATGCCGGGCGGGACGTCAGAGGACCGACGCGCCCCTTGTTCGGAGAGGGACATGGGCCGGACGGGGTGTCCCTCGCCGGGTTGGGCTGTGAGGAGTCCGGAGCCGGAATCAATCGAGCCGTCGTTGGTCATGCGTCGGGGCCGCTTGGAGGTGCCGGCGGGTGGCGGGGAGAGGACGTGGTTCGCAAAGGTGATGGCTCGCAAGGCAGGGGAGGATGCCGGTGAGCTTCCCGAGCGTTCCATCTTGACGTGGCTGGACGGACCGGCCGTCGAGGAGGGGATCGCGCCATTCTTGGCGGTAGCCTCGTGGAGGGCGCGGAGGTGTTTGATGTACTGGTCATGGTGGAACTCGGCGGCTCTCAGGATCTCGTCGACGTTCTTGTATGAGCTCATTTTGTGTTTCAATGGGAACTTGGCCAGTGACGAGAAACGAAGAAGTCAAGCTGGGGGGCCATCCCGTCAGTTATACCCCGGCCCGGCCCTCCATAAGGCTGACCACAGTGGTGGCCCGGGGGAACAGTGGAGGGTCGTGATGGGGGTGTGGGAGTGGACGTCGAGGCTCAGCCTCTCTGCATTGCCGCCTCGATTTGAGAGCATCGTCTGAACACGGCATCTGCAGGGCCAGTGGAGGTGATGCAGGGC
Organism: Podospora tetraspora; assembly: GCA_027943155.1. Classification (NCBI taxonomy): domain Eukaryota; kingdom Fungi; phylum Ascomycota; class Sordariomycetes; order Sordariales; family Podosporaceae; genus Podospora; species Podospora tetraspora. The sequence continues at coordinate 1,676,073 of JAQKAE010000007.1, forward strand.
AAGGTGAGCAAGGTGTACGGGCGTTTGATTGAGACTTCAAGAGGGTCATGGAAATACGCCATACCCCCCCAGCTATAAATGGGCATTTTGCCAGGCTATTACCATGGTCCATGACACCTTGCGATCAGTGTCTGCGGGGTTCAGTTGGAGTTGAGGCACCTGTAGCAATGGGGGGAAGGGGGGCAGGCAATCAAGTCCGAGGGCGTCGCAAGGCTCGCTGTCACCCACCAACTCCGCGGCTTCAAACGGCAGACCTCAACAGCCTTGGCGTTGGTGCTAAGGATGCTCGTCGTCTTCTGGATGGTGACTCAGGTGACAAGTCACACCTGTTCCATGCTTGATGGCGGAATCAATGCCGGCCACCTGGTCACAAGCCAGAGGTGGGGACGGAGAATGCTGCCAATATCTATTCTGACATGCTGGCTGCCGCTGGTGGTTTGCTGACCCCGGATGCCATCTGCAGTTTGCCGGTGTCGATTTGGGGATGGACTGTCGCTCAGGTTGTTCACCGAGCAAGGCTTTGCCGCGGAGAGACGAACCCCGACTGCTGCGTAGGCCGTGGTGAAAGACATGCCGGATGCCATCAAAATGGACACCTCCAAAGGGCTGGTATGTCGTAGATTTCTTGTCTTTCCTTTCCTTGACTCATCTGGTCAGATGCCAGCACCCACGAGCAAACACTTTCGGCCAAGGTAGTTTACCATTTCGGTCAACATCGTCTCTCTCACTGATCCACACCCGTCACTTTGCCATCCGACGTCCCCTCAAATGATGGCCCTTCCGGTCCTCCCGATGCCGCCTTGTCCCTTGCCCACTCGTCGGGGGTCTGACACCTCGCCGTCCACGCGTGGATCTGGGCAATCTCGTCCTTGAGCGCCGCGTTGACCAGTCGGTGTCGCTTGAGTGAGTTTTTGCCGGTGAACTCGGGGGACACAATGAGCGTGGTGAAAGCCTGGCCACAGCCGCCTGTTTGTGAAAGGGGGTTTGTTAGTTGAGTTGCCATGGGGATTTCACAACACCATCATTGCGCGACAGCGACCGACCCCGGACAAGTCGCCGGCATCGCAGGGCCCGGGCCGCCCCATGACGTCACGACAAAAAAAAGAAACTCGGACGTCCATACCAGACATGTCTTGCACCTCTACATGGATGGCCTTGAGACGGTCGGCCAGGGCGGCCTTTATGGAGTCCTCGGTGATGGATTGATCCGCCATGGTTGCTGTGATGAAGGGCGGTTTTGGTGAGGGGCTCACTGAGAGTGGAAGCGTCGGGGGGCCTGAGAGAATTCATCAATGCCCCGCGTCGGGCTTGGCGCGTTGGGCGTGCCGGGCCGGCAGAGTGCCAGGCCCGCTCTCAGCTTCAAGGGTTGTCCCCTCCAAAACATCAGCACCACTCTTTGACCATCTGGATTCCTGCATTGAACTGGAGGGAGAGACCATTGCAAGAAAAAGAAATCCGGGAAGCTCTTGTCGATCAAATTTCCTGCTCTACCAGATCTTTCTTTCCACCAAAGCGTCTCGGGCAGCTACAGAGCACCAAAGCGACACATCCATCGTCACCCTCCCGCCTTTGAAACCCCAGATTCGAAAAGAAAACAGCCACCATCGCGGCCCCCTTCAAAGCTGTGACTCAATCCCACAAGAGGACGGAATCCGCAGTTGCTCCTGCCCATGAACGTGGTCTCTCTCTTCTCCAGAGTCGCCCGTACAAAAGCTGCCCGATTTACCTCCTCTCCCGGGAACCTCTGTCGATTCAGGCGCTTCATGGCCACCAACGACACCGAAGCCATGACGGCCCCTCCTTTTACCACGCAGGTGGTCACCGCGATGCGGTCCTTGTAAGGGTTCCCGGTTACCTTGGGGAAGAGACAACCACTGACCTCCCAGATACCCCGAGGAGCTCGCCGACAGAAGCTGGGACAATGTCGGCCTTCTCTTGGAAAACACCCAGCCGCCTCTCCACAACGGCGCCCCCCAGATTGTGCCCGCTCGGGTGCTTCTCACCAATGACCTCACAATCCGGGTGGCTCAAGAGGCAATCCGCAAGAGGGCATCGGTGATTGTCACATATCGTAAGCTCTCCAACGTTGGTTGACCACCACGGCTTGATCTAACAGTCCCAGACCCCTTTATATTCCGGGGCCTCAAATCAATCACCCTCTCCGATCCCCACCAGCACATTGTCATTCTCCTAATGCGCAACAACATTGCCGTTTGTAAGTTACACCCCCCTCCACAAATGCTCCCAACCAACACCCCCCAGACAGCCCACACACGGCCGTTGACGCCGCCCCCGGCGGTCTCAACGACTGGCTGGCCGACATGCTCGACGGCCACAAGGTGAGCACCACCCGCTCCGTGGTCAAGCCCATCACCGCCCCCCTGCCTCAAGGCTTTGACGGCGCCGGCTACGGACGCCTCGTTCAATTCGGCCACCCCGTCAACATGGGTCGCATCGTCGAAGAATACGCCCGCCGCCTCGGCGGCCTCCGCCACGTTATGGTGGCGTACCCCCGCGATGCAGCCAAGCGCACCAGCAAGCCGACGGGCCCGCCCATCGTCATCCGGTCGGTGGGCATCTGCGCCGGGTCCGGGAGCGACGTGCTGAGCGGGTGCGACGCCGACCTGCTGGTGACGGGCGAGATGTCGCACCACGCGGCCCTGCGGCTGACGATGCAGGGCAAGTGCGTGTTGACCGTGTTCCACAGCAACTCGGAGCGGCAGTTTCTCACGGACAAGATGAAGCCGGATCTGGAAAAGGTGCTGCGGCGGGATGCCGACGCGGCCACCGAGGTGCTGGTCAGCGAGGAGGATGAGGATCCGTTTGAGATTTGGGACGTCGAGAACATGCCCGAGTGGGCCTACATCTAGGGGCGTAGGCGGCGATGAGGTAGCTGGGCGAAAGTGCACTGTCAGAACTACGTCTGGGGTGTGGGCGACCAAAGTAGACACATTTACCTAAAACCAACATCGATAGTCGCCTTGAATATCAATGCAGTTGTCCTGTTCATCCACCTACTCCTCGCTCTCACTCTCCGTCCCACTCTCACTCCCACTCCCCCCCTCCCTACCGCCCACAATCCCATCCCCCTCCTCAATCAACACCCCCACCTCCTCCCCTCCCACCCCCATCTCCCTCCACCTCACCAACAACCTCCTCGGCACCTCCCACTCCCTCGCCGCCTCCTCCCCCCTCCCCTCCTCCACCAACCCCCTCAACCTCTCCACAACCCCCACCACCTCCCTCGCCAGCTCCCTCGTCCTCCTCCTCCCCTCGTTCTCCTCCCCGCCCAATTCCGCCCTCAACCCCTCCCTAACCCCCACCGCCTCCTCATAAATCCTCCCCACCACCACATCCAGCGCCCCCGCCATCGGACTCAGCGGATCCATCGTCGTCCGCATCCGCCGTATCGTCTCCGTCGCGCTAATCAGCTTGCTGTAGTTGTCGTACACCAGCGCCTTCTTCTCCGCGTCGAGCGCGCGTATCTCGCCCAGCACGCGCGCGTACACGCGGAGTAGGTCGGCCAGCGACGACGTCGCGAGCGTGGTGGATATGAAGGCGGAGGGGTCGAAGGTGGGGGAGTCGAGTTCTGACGAGGGGGAGGTGGTCGGGGAGGAGGGGGAGGAGATCTCGACGGTGGGGGTCCCGGGGGTCGAGGTGGTGGTGGTGGTGGTCGGGGGAGGTTGTAGTACGAGCGGAGGGCGGCGCGGTTGGCGCGTTTGGTGACGGGGATGGCCGGGGCGGGTTGTGGAGAGGAGGAGGTGGAGTCGAGGGAGGGGCGGGAGGAGGAGGTGGGGGTCGCGGGTTGGGTGGTGAGGCGGCGGGTGAAGGGGGCGGAGGGTCTCGGGGAGGCGATGGTGGACATTTTGCGGAGGGGGGTCGTGGATTGGGTGGGTTTCGAGATTTCGTTGGGTTTATAGTCGATGCTGGGGGTGGAATGGCGCTGGACGTCGAGGGATGTTGCGGGTCGAGTTGGAGATGATGGAGTTGATAGAGAATGGAGAAAGTTGAGCGCCGAGCTCCGGCGCGACGTTACTCTGTCCTTCAGGTCGTCAGGGGTCGGCTGCAGTGGACCCTTCCCCGGTTTTCGCTAAATCCTTGCAGCACGGGCCAGCCCGTCGGGTGCAGGCCCACATAAAATTTGACGTCGAGCTTCAGCTGCTTCACATTTCATTTTCCATCACATGCAGGACCAACTCGTTGGCCAAGACGGTCGAAACTGTTGCACGAGGGACAAATCTCCTTGGAAGGCCCTTGCTTACTTGGACTTGGAGTGTTTACTTGGACTTGGAGATTGTGTTTCTGGCCGGCGTTCTCGTCGGCCTTCTTGTCAGGCTTGTCCGTCGTCATCTGTACGCAGGGCAGGTCGATCAGACGGAAGCAACCTCGGTGGTGTGTGGTACGAGGAGGAACTCACGCCCTGCATATCAAGGCGAAGGTCATTGTTGGAATGAATGGTCCCAGCCTTGGTCGGAAGCGTCTCCAGCTTGCTGTCCGGAATGCCGTCGATGAACTCCTTGACCGCCTTGGTCGCCTTGCCCATGGTGAAGATGAGGAGGATGAAACGGGAGCTAGATGAGCTGGGGCACAATGAGCGCGCCGTGGATGGCGATCCTGGCAAGCTTGACAGTATCTCGGCACATCCCGACGAGGACCATCCTCGGGCATTTATATATTGACCTGCTCGCGAACTCGGCAGCACAAGGCTCTGTTTTGCAGCGTCAAAGATGACCTTTGGCCGCGAGGAGCAGCGCGCATTGGGCCCTGGGGACACCATCTGGGCAAAGTAGACCCCATCCCTCGACGCCGGGCAGCCCTTTCTTGGAAGCTCTCTTGCCAACCGGAGCCTGACATGTGTCTCTGGCTCAACATGGGGGGGTTGACTCCGTTCATATGTGGTGGCTTGGAGGATGCGGTGATGCCCTCCTGTGGGCGCAACCCCGAGTCAGTCATCGATTCTGAACCTCTCAACAGCAAGCAGGCCGCGGTGCTCCAAGGCGGGGCGTAGGTATTTTCACATATATCCATGTTGCGTAACAGCATCGACTGCTACTGCCCACCCGTCGGCGCTGCACGGCATCGGGGAAGGCAAGCACATGGGCAGGCGGCGAAGGAGGATGGCCGAAAAACCTACTGTCGGCGACACGAGAGCGACGACCCCTCTGAGAGGTTGAGACTGGAACTTTTGGGATTTACTCTCGAGTTGCATGAGTAACCCGGCCCTGTTCTGCCACCTGGCTTGCGCCTTTCTTTTGTCTTCAAACAGCTCGTAGCCTCGTCACCCTCTTCCATGACTCCCTTGTAATCTTCACACCAAACCCCCGGTGTCCCCGCCGCCCTGGAGGGGCGTTTGCAAGGCCAGCATCTAGGACGCCTTTCTTCATGCCGTCACGCAATCCACCAACCACCCAATCATGCCCCCCGACCCGCGGCCCAACCAGGATGGCCTGGCATGGAAGGACACGCTCTTCGATATCCTCCCGCAGTGGACGCGGGACCCTCCGATCGCCGCCATCGAAAGCGTTTGTCGCCAGCGCCTCGGCATCGCTCTCGCCGATCCCTGCGTCGTCAAGTTTGCCGCAGCCTGCTGTCGCTGGGAGTCCGATTGCTGTCGGCCCGCTAGTAGCCCCCGAGTTGTTCATGGGCGATAACCTCTTTTACAATGTCCCGCGGGGGCCTTTTCACTCGAGCCACGACTGCCTCGCCGCGCAGCTCAATATCATTCTGCTCCACCAGACGGCAATTCTCAAAAAGACAGACGACCCGGATGAATATGAAGATGCTGAGATCACCATGGCGGTAGCGCGAAAACTGCTCTCAGTTGTCCCCAAGGTGTTTCCCCGTTCCCCATCAGCAGCCGAGACAACAGGCCTCTACCATCACGACCTCCATCTCAACAACATCTTGGTGAGCGACGAGGGGGAAATCACGGCGGCCCTCAACTGGGAATGCGTCTCGGCGCTGCCCCTCTGGGTGGCGACCAGGCCCCCAAAGTTTCTCGACGAGCCCGTCCGTGAAGAGGAGCCGGAGGCGGAGATGTACGCGGACGAGACGCCCCAAGAGTCCGCGGCTGATACGGAGGAAGGAAGCGTGTCGGGGCAAGAAAAGAATGAATTGTACTACATCCACCTGATGGAGTACGAAGCAACGCTGTTGCGCAAGGTGTACCACGCCAAGTTGAAAGAGCTGGGGCCGGGGTGGCCTGTGGAAGAAAACAATGCCGAGGTGGACTTTTTGCAGGCAGTCTCGCTGTGTGATGGACCGTGGGGGAAGCGGGTGGGGATATGGGCCGACCGCTTGGAAAGAGGCGAGGTTATACAACTGGATGTTACAGCTTAGGCTGACATCTTCTGTTTGGGAGAAGCTTTCCCTTTCCTCTCCAATATGGGCTTTAATTTTAATTAAATCTCTGCTGTCGTCGACCCTTCCCGGGTTTCGGCGTTCGCCATCTCGCCATGTCCTTGAAGCACGGGCCAGGCCGTCAGGTACGGGCCCACATTAAATTCAACGTCAAGTTCAAACAGCTTCAACATTGTTCTTTCATCAGGAGATTCAGGACCAACTCGCAAGGTACTTTGCAGGTCCTCAACTTGTCAACTTGCTATCTGTAGTTTACTATAGAAAAAAAGAGAACCCCAGAAACAAAGTAAGACATCTTGACCTTGCCTTTCGTACAAACCCCCGCAGGGCCCCCACCGTCGCTAACCACCGCCAGCCTCACCCCCACAACCCAGCAAAACACCAGGCTTCAACCCACCCCACAACATGCCCCCCGCACCCCCAACCTCCTCCCCTTCCCTCGCCCTCACCCTCCAAAACGCCCTGCACCCCACCTCCCTCCCCCTCCCCTCCCTCTCCTGGCTGCACCACAACGTCCTGCCCACGCGGCACCCCCCACCCCCGCTCGCCTCCCTCCTCGCCACCGCCCGCACGCGCCTCCTCGCCCTCGACCTCACCACTCCAGACCTCCTCGACGCCACCTACGCCTCCACCCACATCCTCCCGCGCACACAAATCAACAACCCGGAAATCGACGGCGTCTGCCGCCTCACGCGGGACGTCGTGGTGCAGGTGCTAGACGTGGAGAACCTGAGCCGCAGCCGGTGGGAGCAGGTGGAGGAGCTGGAGGCGCTGGAGAGGGGGGAGGGGACGCGGGGGCGGGAGGTGGTTAGGGTTGAGCCGACGCCTGACGAGGGGGATGTGCCGGTGGCGGCTGGTGGGGGGGATAAGGCGACGCATCGGTTGGTGTTGCAGGATTGCGCGGGGCAGAGGGCGTTTGCGGTGGAGCTGGGGCGGGTGGAGAGGGTGGGGGTGGGGAGGACGAGTATTGGGGAGAAGATGATGCTGAAGAAGGGGACCAGAATTGCGAGGGGGGTGGTGCTGTTGGAGGGGGAGACGTGTCAGGTTATTGGGGGAAGGTGGAGGAGTGGCATAAAGAGTGGGTGAAGGAGAGGCTGGGGAAGTTGAAGGGGGCGGTGGAGGGGGAGTGCGCCATAGAGGAGAAGGGGTGTCACAATGGACGAGGTGTCACGATGGGAAGGGATGGGCTCGAGTTTCTATTTTATCATGATACCCGAACAAATGGTGTTTTTCGCTGGGGGTTGGTCATCGCTCGCTACATGCTGGTTACAGCCGTGTCAAAATCATCGCCATGTCAACACACTACCCTCGGATAGCCTCGCTGAGTGCCTCCCACCCACACCGATCCCACGGCGCAATCATAACGGCCGTCTGCGCATCCACCGCTCGGCCGACACCAGCATACGCCCGTGCCAGATCCTCCGCTCCCAAATCACCCCGCGGCGGCACCCCCTTCACGGCGACCCGCAACGCCATGTCCGCCGCGCCGCCCCCGTCAGCCGCGCCCAGGGAAGCGAGCTCCGACCAGCCGTGCGGGAGATGGGGATAAAACATGATGTCCGTCTGTGCCTGGCTCGCACCCACCAAAACGTCGTCGCGGCCCTCCTCCTTGCCGTGGAGCGCCGCAATGGCCTTGAGCACCTCGCCCAGCTGACTCTGCTCCGTGGGCGTCACGCCTTCATCGCTGGCTCGCAGACCTTGCAGCTCCTGGATCACAGCCTCCAGACTCTCCTCGTCATTGTCCAGCAGCGCAATCACGCCCAGCAGAACCACCGACTGGACATGGTGCGGCGCCTCCTCAATCACGCTAAACAAGACGTCGCGCGCCCGCTCCCTGGCCTCGTCGGTGCCCGTCGCCCACAGCACCTGCGCGAGGAGGCACGCCGCGTCCGGATTCCTGTCAGACTCGCCCAGCGCAGCGTCAAAGCACGTCACGGCCGCGGTGGGATCCTTGCTGTAGTAGTGCGCCAGGCCCATGGTGGCGTGTGAGCTCAGACGGACCTTGCGCCGCTCCTCGGCCGTGAGCTCGCTGTCGTTCTCGTCCGCACTCAACTGGATCGCCAGGTCGCCCGACTCAATAGCTTCGGCGTAGGCGCCGACGGCGAGCTGGGCGCGCGCGAGGTCCGTCTTGGCAATGGCAAAGCGCTTGAGCGACTCGGGGGACTCCGTTGCTTCGTAGTCCTCTTCGACGGCAGCGCAGATCCGTTCCAGAGTGGCGACGGCACGGTCGTTCTCGTGGGTTCGCTCCTGGAAGAGCGCCGCGAGATGACCGTACACGAGGTCCTGCGGCTGGAGAGCCTGCAGCTGGCTGAGGGCGAGAATGGGATGGACAAGGAGAATGATGGGCTGGAGCTCGGTCGATGCCGCGAGATGGTCAAACACCGACACGGAATAGTGCCTCCTTGTGGCAAGCGACGAGCTCTCGGCAATATCCATGGCGTGAGTAAAAAGGCCACGGGCTTCCTTGATGTCTCCTGTGAGGAGGGCGACCAGTCCCTGGCCAAGCCAGGCGTGGGTGTGGTCGGGGTCGGCCGATTGGGCCCTGGTGAAGGCGTCGTTGGCGAGTTCAATGTCGCCCTGGACAAGAGCAAGCGTCCCCAGGTTCGTCCACGCGTGGGCACTCCGCTCGTTGAGGTGCAAGCTGCGGACAAACGAGTGTTGGGCGACCATGGGGCTGATCTCGCTGGTCACGACTCCGAGGGCGTTCCAAAACTCCGAGTTGCCTGCCTCCAGCTCGATGGCGCGCTTGAAGCACGCCACGGCGGCTTTGGAGTACCGGGTGGCCTTTTTCCTCTGCTTGGGGGGCAGGCATCCGTGGGCGCGAAACTCGGCCCAGCCCAGGTTGTAGTAGGCAACGGCATGGGCGTGAATATCTTTGGCCGACACGTGGATGGAGCGCTTGTTGGCGAGAATCGTGGCCTGCAGGACCTTGGTCAAGTCGATGCCGAGGGGCCCCTGATCGGCGGGCGTGCTGTCGGCACCCAGGATGGACAGGCTCACCCCGTCAACGTCACTCATGAGCTGATAGTCCTCTGCCTTGTCGTCGCCGCCGAGCAGGTTGCGCACCAGATCGACGGGAAAGTCTGACAGCCGGCCTTGGATGCTGGAAAAGATAGAGCAGGCGTCGGCAACGGCCTTCCAAAAGTTGAACGTGGTGGTAATGGCAGCCGGCGCCGACGTGCCAAACTGCAACACCTCCTTGGCAAGCTCGACGGCCTTTCCAAAGAACCCTTTGTGCAGGCTGTCGAGGGCACTATCCACGAGCGCCTGCATCAGGGCGATGGCTACTCCATCCTCCTCGGGACGGCCGTCAATCACTTGACGGTACAGCGTGATGGCTTCGTCAAAGTCGCCCAGCTCCCGCTTGATATCGGCGAGGATGAATTTGCTGAACCAAACCTCTCCCGTAATCTTGTCGTCTTCCAGCTTTTGCGCATTCACAATGGCCTTGGTCGCCGAGACATATCGCCCCGAGCCGTGGTAGCTCTCGCCAAGCCCCACCCAGGCGTTGTAGTCATCGGGCGAGATTCGCAGGGCCGCCTGGAACGAAACGATGGCCTTGTGGTATTCTTGGTTGTTGAGCTCGGCCACACCGAGCGCCGCATAGGGCCAGCTGATGCCCTTGCGCTTCGATCCCGGCGGCGGCTTGACCTTGCCCGAGTCCACCACTCGCTGGGCGACTCGCTGCACACGATCCCAGTCCCCGTCGTCGGCAAACGACCTCGCCAGCCTCTCGGCCGACTCCACCTCGGATGGAGAGAGCTCGACGGCCTTTTGGAAGCACTTGCGCGCCCTCTTCTTGTCCTTGGCGTAGTCTGCATAGTAAATACCCAGACTCGTGTAGGCGGGGGCAAAGTTGAGATTGCTCTTGAGCGCCTCGAGAAAGTACGAGTAGGCGCCATTCCGGCTCTTGCGGGCCGCCTTGGAGGTGTCAATGTTCCAAATGCAGTAGCCCAGCCTGTATTGGGTCTGGGCGAGGAGGTCCTTGTTCGGTGACTGGCCCTTTTTTGTGAGAAGGGATATGCAGCTCTCCAGCTCCTTGGCGCCGTTGGAATAGTCCCCTTTGAGAGCCTTGACCCACGCGGCCTCGCTACGGACGCGGATGTTGTCTGGGGCTCGATTCAGGGCTCGGTCGAAAAAGTCAATGGCCTCGTCGTATTCCTCCTCCTCTTCGAAGATCAATCCCACGCCGATGAGGGCAGGCGTGGAGAATTCGTCGTGGGCCAGCACCTGGTCGAAGAGGCTCTTTGCCTCTTGGTGGTGGCGTGGCGACTGGTAAAATACCAATCCCGTGGCGAGATACAACGAGAGCGCGTCATATGTATTTTGAAAACTCAGCCCCGTCTTGACCCGCTCCTCCTTGACGTGGTCCAGAGCTTTGCGCATGAGCTCGACGTTGCTTTCGTGCTCCTCGAGAAACTGGTAGTATTCCCCCATCATTCGGTAGGCCAGCAGTGAGTTGGCCCCGGCAATACCGTCGGTCATCATGAGCAGCCGGTCTTCCTCTGTGAGCGGAATGTATGCTGTGGGCACGCCTCCGTCGTCGTCGTCTTCGCTTTCGTCCTCGGTGCCGCTGTTGGCCGGGGCCTCGGGTTTCGGAGGGGCCTCTTGCACCTCTGCGGGGAACGGCGAGACGGCGCTCGAGGTGAAGCCTTGGATGACCCGGCAGAGGTCGCTGTCGGGAAAGAAGATGCAGTACTGCTGCAGGGTGGCATTGTCCCACTCGGCAATCTCCTTGTGGTCCTGCCAGTCGAGGGAAATGTCCCAAGCGAACTTGAAGGGATGCTTGATGATGACCATGTCGTCCGCCAGCTTCCGCACCGTCACCGCCTCCTTGACCTTTTGCTCCCCCGGCGGCCAGGCCAGCAGCCGGTCGTAGCAGTATCGGGTGAGCTTCTCCTCGTACGTGCGGCGCACCTCATCATCGGTGGACCAGTTGATGATGTTGTGGTAAATGCCGACGAGCTTGCTCTGCTGGTACACTTCCCTCTTGACATCCAGGGTTACCTCATTGAGGCGGGCTCCGATCCGCGTGCGTCGCTCACCGATCAAAGTGTTGATGCGCTTCTTCTCCTCCGACTCGATGAGCAGGGCCTGCGTCTCGTAGGTCTTGGCAGGGGGTGGCACGCGTCCCTCGAGGAACGGATAGAGGGGACTCCCCGGGAGGATGATATCGAGAGCCTCGGCATACTGCTGGCGGTCGCCGTCGGCGCGAGCAAAATCGATAAACTTGTCGACAATATCTTGGCACTTGTACGCCTCTTTGGCGTCCCAGAAGATCTCGGCGAGCCTGATGGCAGCGTGCTGGTACTGCTTGATCTTCTTGGCGCCCTGTTTTCGGTAGACACTGACGAGTCCCTGCCATGCCTGCGCATCCCCCGGCTTCAAGGTGGTGGCGGCAAGATAAATAATCTCGGCGTCATCCAGGTTCTTTTTCTTGTCGAAAGCGAACCCCAAGAAGATGTGGCTGCGCGTGTTAGCTTGGTCCGGCCATGGTCTGGGGCTGGGCTGGGGTTTCTTACGCTTGGTAGTGCTTGGGGTCTTTTTGGAGGGTCTCATGGCAGCTCAGGATGGCCGCGTCCCACTTTTGCTGTTTGATCGCGTCTGCTGTGGTTTTGATCAGGGCCTTGATGGTCGCCATGGTGCTTGTCTCGGGGTGGCGCGGCGATGTGTGATTTTACATAGCCGTGAGGTTCTCATGAGAGGTGAAGGAGTTGTTTGATGAGGGCAGGTAGTTGAAGTTGGTGAGATGCCCGATGCCTGAAGGCGCCGACGTCGACGCCGTGTGATGTCTTTGTGTGGGGAGTTGAGGTGTTGCGGGGCATCAAACCGGGAGCTGTCTACTAAACGCACTGTGTACAGGTTGCTGGGACCACTGTGGCACCCCGCTGTCCAGGGCAGGGGTCTCGCCACCCTTATCGATAAGGCGGACGTGGGAAAAAGTTGAGCTTCAGTTTTGAGACTCGCGACAAGTCACCACCGCCGACATCGTCCCGTACGCTTAGAAAAATGGATTCCGGCCCAGCGAAACGGAGGAAGCTCGGCCACGCGATGGGGGGCTCTGACAAGGTCCTCCAGACGGCTGCGTCGATTGGAATGTCTCGATCTCGAACCTTTATCCTCGAGGCGGAGGAGCTCCTCGAAGAGGTCGGTCTCGACTATGCCACGGCCTTTGGAGGTGCCGAGGAGCTGCTCCACAAGATCAAGGGGTCCATCGAGGCCATGGAAACCCACGATGCTATTCTGGTATGTCTTGATGCTGGGCGCATAGGTGTTGCCACGCTGACCAGACCATAGATTACCGAGGCGGCGTCGCGACTCGAAAAGAAGCACCAACTCAAAGTCCCCTTTCCCGAGCCTCGACCACCCAAGACGTGCAACTACAAGGTGTCTCTGGTCAAGCCGACGCAGTTCAACGTGGTTGGCAGCTATGTCTCCAAGACCATGGCCAGCTCGCAGCCCAAGCATGCCGTCGACATGGTTGTCGTGATGCCCGCCGAGACGCTGCAGGAAAAGGACTATCTCGATCTCCGGTACTTTTACAAGCGCGCCTACTTTCTGGCCGCCATCTCCGCCACTCTGCAAAATGCTTTTGGGGCCACGGCGCAGCTGTCCTACGAGCTCCTCAACGGCAACCCGACCTGCCCTGTCCTGGCTGTCAAGCCGGTCGCCGAGACAAAAAAGAAGAGCGCCGACGAGGAGGAAACTGAGCCGGCAATCGACTACGCCATTCGAATCATCCCGTGCGCGCCCGAGGGGTTCTTCCCCAAGGCCAAGCTTCGCCTGGGCGCCACCCTTCTTCGCCTTGGACGAGACGGAGAAACAGAGACGCCGTCTGGCCCGACGCCGTTCTACAACTCGACCTTGACCGCCGAGACGTGCTTCATCGCCTACTTGAAGGTTATTCGACAAGCCGAAAAGAAGTGTGCTGCGTTCAAAAAGGCCTGCATCTTGGGCCGCATCTGGTTGCAGCAACGCGGGTTCGAGGGGGACATCTCCAAGGGGGGCTTTGGCCAGTTCGAATGGGGGCTGCTGCTTGCCCTTCTCCTTCAAGGAGGCGACAGCAAGGGACACGCCGCCCTGTCTGGCGCTCTCAGCGCCACCCAGCTCTTCAAGGCGCTCATTCAGTTCCTCGCCGTCACCAACTTTGCCGAGAAGCCGTGTATCCTCGGCGCAGCCCAGCAGGAGCTTGACGCCCCGTCAGACTGCCCTGTTCTGTTTGATGCTGCCCGCCAGCACAACGTCGCGTTCAAGATGAGCCCCTGGTCGGCGGAACTCCTCAACCAGCAGGCGAAGCGAACACGCAGCCTCCTCAACGATCCCGCTGTCGACCAATTCACCCCCACCTTTATTCTCAAGGCAGACCTCTCGCTGCATAACTTCGACCTGGTCAGCCGTCTCAACCACATGGGAACCTACGAAAAGACTAAGGTGGCGGATCCCAGGGGCACAGCCTGGCACGTTGGCAGCGAGGTGTACCGAATCCTCAAGAAAGCGCTGGCAGACGAAGAGCTGGGGTCAAGAGCGCGCCTCATTCACATCCAGACACCGCCGTCTTCACCGTGGCCCATTACCGAGAAACTTCGGTCGGCCAAAAATCCCACTATAGAGGTGGGCGTCGTTTTCGACCCTGCCAACATGTCTCGGACAGTAGACAAGGGGCCCATCGCTGGGCCTACCCCCGAAGAGAGGGAAGAGTGCGAGGATTTTCGCCAGTTCTGGGGCGAAAAGGCAGAACTCCGACGGTTCGAAGGCGATTCGGTTCGCGAGACTGTCATCTGGAAGTCGACTACCCCCTACGAACTGTGCGAGGAAATCATGCGCTACATCCTGAACATGCATCTTCGCATCGGCGCGTTGGAAGAAGATTTGACCATCTTTGGCGATGATCTGCCGCAGCTGCTCTCGCTCAAGCCATCGGACACCACCGTGTTCAATGCCGCGAGAAAAGCATTCAACACGTTTGAGCGGGATGTCCGCAGCCTCGAGGACCTGCCGCTCCATGTCCGCCGCCTGATGCCCATATGCCCGGAGCTTCGACACTCGTCCGTCAAGCTTCCGCTTCTTGTCCCTTCCAAATCCGGACCCCGGCCTCTGGAGACAGTCATCTCGTTCGAGGCGTCTGGAAAATGGCCCGAGAGCATCGCCGCCATCCAAAGAACCAAGATCGCTTTCCTGCTCATGATTGGAAGCCTCCTGGAGAAGGGCAAGGAGGGCGAGGTCAAGACATGGGTTGGCCTCGAGGATGCCGGCTCTGACAACGAGAACCTGGCGTTTCTCGACGTCGTCTACGAGACCGGGGCAGCCTTCCGTCTCCGCATCCACAGCGACCTCGAAGAGACTCTCCTCGAGCGGCAATCCAAGGACAAGACACAGGAACAGCATATCCGCACCCAGGCGTCCACCTTATTGGCCATGTACCGCCGCCTTTACACCCACCTCCCGCTCCACACCCAAACCATCTCCACCATGGTCACCCGCTTTCCCGCCCTCTCCCCCACCATCCGCCTCCTCAAGCACTGGTTCAACACGCACAAGCTCTCGTGCCACTTTTCCGACGAGTTCCTCGAGCTCGTCGCCCTCCACGTCTTCCTCTCTCCATACCCCTGGGACGCCCCGTCGACGGCCAATACGGGCTTCTACCGCGCCCTCCACTTCCTCGCCCACTGGGACTGGCGCGCGGACCCACTGATCCTCGACACGGGCGGCGACATGTCCAAGGCCGAGCGCGTCGCCATCACGACGCGTCTCGAGGCCTGGCGCAAGATCGACCCGGGCATGAACCACACGGTTCTGTTCGTCGCCACCCCGCACGACCCCACCGGCCTCGCCTGCACCGCGCTCGACGGGCACGCCCGGCCCGCCAAGGTCGCCGCCGCGCGCATGACGGCCCTGGCCAAGAGCGCCTGCCGCGTCGTCAAGGCCGACGGCGTCGCCCTCGATCCCCGCCGGCTGTTCGTCCCGTCGCTCGCCGACTACGACGTCGTGCTGCATCTGAACTCCAAGGTGGTCAAGAGCGCGCTCAAGACGTATCCCGCCGACGATCCCGCGGCTATGGAGACGGACAGCCCGGCGCGGACGTCCAAGTTCAAGAATCTGGACAGCCGAACCGGCGAGTCGCCGCTGCCGTTGGCGCAGCACCCGTCAGACGCGCTGTTGAGGCACTTGAATGCGTCGTATGCGGGGGCGCTGGCGTTCTTCCGCGGTGCGCCTGAGGATGGGTCGATTGGTGCCATCTGGAACCCGCAGTCGGAGAGGAAGAAGTTTAGGATCAATCTGGCGGCGTCATACAAGCCTGTTGTTGGGGCTGAGGCGACTAGCGGGGATGACTCTGATGGGGACGAGGAGGAGGCGGTGGAGGTGGGGTTGAATCGGGAGGCGATTGTGGCCGAGATTGCGAGGATAGGAGGGGATTTGTTTGAGGGGATTGATGCCAAGGGGCTGTAGACGTGGAGAATCTAGTTGAATAATGATTGTTGGTTAGCAAGCGCCACCAGGCAAATAAATCATGTCACTTTGAACAAGCACGATTGTTTTGAACGCATGTTTGTTGAATGCGCACAGATGGAATCACTATGAACGACCAAGAGCAAAATCTAGGGTATGATAGCTTTCCCGCCAAACGCGTTTCCTGCATGCAAAACACCATCCATCGAATCATTCCCACCCCGCCCCGACACCGACATCAGATGTCCGTTCCTCAGCTTTACTAGGCCATGACCACCTGCTTGGAGGGCCCGGCCGCCGCGTCGGGCTTGTCCATGTCGACATCCATATCGTCACCCTCGGCGACCTCCTCATCACCCTCCTCCTCCTCCAGGTCGTCCTCGCTCTCGCCCTCAATGTCGACGCTGCCGTCATCCGACATCTCGTCCTCGTCGGCAGCGACCTCGGCCTCGGGCTCGGCGACGCCCTCCACCTCCATCGCATCCTTGTCGGCGGGAGCCTGGGCAGCGGGATCGACGGCACCATCAGCCAGCTCGGCCTCCTCCTCGGCAAGCTCCTCGGCGCCGTACTCCTCCTCGTCGGCGACGAGGTCGGCCTCGGGCTGCTCGGGCGGGAACTCGGCGGGGGCAGAGTCCTCGGAGTCCCTGCGCGACAGTTTTAGCGACACCTTTTTTTTTTCTAGAAGGGAGAAAAAAACATACCACTTGATGGCGAAGCGCGTCACGCGCGGCTTCTCGGCCAGCACGTTGCGGCGAATCTTCTCAATGACGGGCTGGGCAGGCGGGGCGTTGACCAGCTCCTCGCTGTCGTACTCGTTGTTGACATAGTAGCCGACGCGCACAAACTCGCGGCCGTCGTAGGCGCACGTGAGGAGCACCACGGTCACGCCCAGCAGCTCGTCGAGCGGGATGCGCTTGAGGTCGGGCGGGTCGGCCTCGAACACAAACTTGTTGACGCCGACGGGGATGGGGCCGACGAGCAGCGTGTCGAGCTCTTGGTCGTAGTTGTCCGACTGGGCCGAGCCGACGTAGGTGAGCTTCCACTCGAGGTCTGGAAGGGGGGTTAGTTAGGGGCTTTGCGCGTGCAATGGAGATGGGATGGAGGGAGGTGTTACCTTTCTGGAGCTGCTCGAGACACTCGAAAGTAATCTCAAAGGTGTACTTGTCTGTGAACCTGGCGGGGTTGTTCAGGACGTTGACCCCGAGAAGGGAGACGACCGACATGTTGGCGGTTCTGGGAGGTCAACTGTGGGAATTGGGAATAGAGTCGCGATCGAAGGGAACAGGAGAAGCGCTGCGCGGTGAGATGATTGTGGAAGAGAGGCGATTCGGAAGAAAGCCCAACAGTGCAAAAACTCGTCGGGTGGATGGTCAAGAGGAAGGGCGGTGTTGGGGGAGGAGGAAAAAAGTGGTCGAGGTGGCGGCCTTGTTTGTTTTGGGCGCTGCCGTTTAATATTGGGCCAGTTGCCTTGAGTCGATGAGGTCCAGCGAGGGGTGTCTGAGATGGTCCCTGAAGGTGGGTCTTGGGGAGTCGCGGTGTCGGGGTCCCTCGTCGCGTAAATTGGGCTAGACGCGTCCACTTTTCAGTGCCCAGTCTCGCCAACACCCCACTGCTGTTGGTACTTCAGTAGCGGTGGGTGGCCCGTGCAAGCCACAGCCCAGCCACCGGCAAATCAACCCCAGCCACAGACCACCCTTTGCCGTCGTGTGGCTTGGCCTCCACCACTGCAACGGCAGCAGCAGCTTCTTTTCTTCGCCGGCGAAACCACCGTGACAACCAACTTCCTTCCCCCATCCTCCGCCGTCGCCCTTCTACCCTCCCTCCTCCTTGTCGTCGTTGAAGCACAGTTCTCTATCGCCATTATTAGTACTCTGGCGATTCCTCCAACTCTTTGTCACTGCATTCATTTGTCGACATTTCTTTCATGATGCTCCAGACCCGATCTCTCTCCAGCTAGGTAATCCTGCGACGCGTGCTTCGCCTCGCCCGTCAAAGGCGACTCTTTATCCAGCAACGGCCACTCCCACGACTGCGCGCTCTCTCCGTTCCCGAAGTGGCAGCCGATAATCCTTGCCTGCGAACCCCTCCTTGCCCACCGCGAGTCTCGACAAGACAAGATCTCCTGATCCTCGACAATCGCAATCGAATCGAATCGCCGCTGTTCAACAGCTCCCCGACTTGCGCCCTGAACCCTCACGCCTTGGTGTGCGATTTCCACCCTTTCCCCCCGCGGCATCCGAGCTCTGCCTGCGACGATGGCCGAGTACGATCCAGCTCATCAGGGAGGTGATTGGAATGAGAATGAGGGCTATGAGGAGCATGGCGAACACGATCAACAAGAGGATATTCAGCAGCATAGCACCCATCAAGATGAAGCAGAATACCCCATTGCCCCCAATGCACTAGGTGATGGGTCATCTCAGGATGGTTCCGCCGACGATGTGGGTGACTACGACCCTGCGTCGGTCACATCCGCCCCCGTTCTTGATTCCCCTCACCAGACTCCGGCCGAGGGCGACGCTCCTCGCAAGCAGCCATCCCCGCAGGCATTCGCCAAGAAGTCGCGCTCTGTCGGAGGCTTCGTAGTGGGAGACTCTGACGATGAGGACTCGGACTCTGACGACCAAGATGCGCCTGCTGCTGCCTCTGGCGGCCCTGCTCCTGGCCCTTCGCCGCTGCCCATTGTCTCTCACCCTGCTGCTAACAACGGCACCCCCTCTAATGAATCCCCTGCTCCCCAGGTGAACAAGCCGGTCGATGAGCCCGCACAAGACACCAGCGATGCGTCGCCGAAGCCCGGGGCTCCTCCCGCTCCCACCGACAGGATCACGTTCCTCGAGGCCCGCGTCACCGATGATCCCCGCGGCGCCATGGATGAGTGGCTCGGCCTGTTCCAAGAGTATCGCAACAGGGGGGACATTGAAAACCTGCGAAAGGCATACGACCGTTTCGTCGCCATCTTTCCCCAAGCTGTAAGCCCCCGCAACCTGTGTCTGTCACGAACCCCAAGCTAACTCCCGCAGGCTGAGATTTGGATTGCACAAATCGACCTCGAGTCGAACCTCAACAGCTTCACCGACGTTGAGCGCCTCTTTGGACTGTGTCTCTTGGGAACCCCCAACGTCGAGCTCTGGACAAAATACCTCGACTACGTCCGCCGCCGCAATGATCTCAGCGACAGCACCGGCAACGCGCGCCAGACGGTCGCCCAGGCCTACGAGTTTGTTATCAGCAACATCGGCCTCGACAAGGACTCTGGCAAGATTTGGGCCGACTACATCCAGTTCCTCAAGTTTGGCCCCGGCGTGGTGGGCGGGAGCCAGTGGCAGGATCAGCAAAAGATGGACCAGCTGCGCAAGGCGTACCAGAGAGCCATCTGTGTCCCCATTTCCAACGTCAACATGCTTTGGAAGGAATACGACCAGTTTGAGAACGGCCTCAACAAGCTCACGGGCCGCAAGTACCTCGCCGAAAAGTCCCCGTCCTACATGTCGGCCAAGAGCGCCAATACGGCGCTCGATCACATCACTCGCAACTTGTCGCGCCACAGTCTGCCCCGTCTTGCTCCTGCGCCTGGGTTCGATGGCTACCAGGAGTACATTGAGCAGGTTGAGATTTGGAAAAAGTGGATTGCTTGGGAAAAGACGGACCCGCTGGACATCAAGGATGACAAGGAGCAGCCCGGCTTGTTCCAGAAGCGCATTCTCTACGTCTACAACCAGGCCCTCATGGCTTTGCGCTTCTGGCCCGAGTTGTGGGTCGACGCGGCCCAGTGGTGTCTCGATGAAAACGTCACCGTCACCGAGCACAAGGCAACCAAGGATGGAAAGACGCACGCGTTCGACTTCCTTCTCCGGGGCATCGAGGCCAACCCCGAGAGCGTCCTGCTGGCCCTCAAGCACGCCGACTTGATCGAGTCCACCTACCCCGCCGAGGAGAACGAAGCCGCCAAGATTGCCCGGGGTGAGGCCGTCAAGGCGCCGTTCAACAAGGTGCTAGACACGCTATACGACATCATCGGCCGTCTTAAGGAGCGGAAGCTTGTCGACGTTGCGCGCGCCAAGGAGGCCGTTGCTACCCAAGATTCCAGCATCCGCAAGTCTCTGGAGGACGACGACGACGACGAGGGCATGCAGCCGAACAAGGAAAGCCCCATGACCAACGATCGGGTCGAGCGCATCGAGCAAAGCTACGACGCGCAGATCACGGTGCTCTCCCGCACCATCTCGTTCGTGTGGATTGCCCTGATCCGTGCCATGCGTCGCATCCAGGGCAAAGGCAAGATCGGCGCACCGCTCGGCGGGATGCGCGATACCTTGAATGTGGCTCGCAAGCGCGGCAACATTTCTAGTGAGGTTTACGTTGCCGCTGCCCTGATCGAGTGGAACGTTTACAAGGACCCGGCCGCCAGCAGGATCTTTGACCGCGCCACCCGGCTGTACCAGGAGGATGAATACTTTAACCTCGAGAATATCAAGTACCTCCACTTGAGGGATGATTTTACCAGTATGTTCCTGATGCAGCCCTGACGGCCTGGCACCTGCTAACAGTTTTAGATGCCCGTGTGCTCTTCGAGACCGTGGTCAACCGCCTGACGCAAAAGCCCCAGACGCTTCACAAGGCCAAGCCGCTGTATGCGTACTTCCACAAGTACGAGTCCCAGTATGGCGAGCTTGCGCAGATTGCCAAGCTCGAGAAGCGCATGGCGGAGCTCTTCCCCGAGGATCCCAAGCTGGCCGTGTTCAGCGCCCGCTACTCGGGCGACAGGTTCGACCCGATTGCCACCAAGGTCATCGTGTCCCCGACGGTGCAGCTCCGTCCCAAGCTGCCCCCGATGCATCATCTCCCCGACCAGCCGCCGTCCCTGCGCAACTCCCCCCTCCCGGCCACCTTGATGGCCCGCAACAGCCCCCGCCCGCAATTTCTCCCGGTGCCCAACTCGCCCAAGCGAGCGGCTCCCGCCGAGGATTTCGAAGAGCCGCCCCGCAAGATCCAGCGCAATGACTACCAGGATTTCCAGCGCGGGGCTTCTCCTCTCAAAGGAGCGGCCGGTCGACGTCTCGATCAGCAGCGGAGAATGCAGGGCCAGAACGCGGCGACGTATAGTGTGCCTGCCGCCCCCATCGCCCGCGACATCACCTTTTTGATGGGCCTGATCCCGCGCGCCGACCTGTACGACTACCATCGCATCAACCCCCACAAGATGGTCGATCTTCTCCAAAACACCATGGTCCCAGAGTACAGCGCCTGGAAAGCTTCCAGAGAGGACTCACGCGGTGGCCCGAGCCAGGCGCACCATCGTCAGGCGTCGACGGACCAGTCGGGCCAATATGGCTTTCACAACCGCGAGGACCCCATCTCGCAAGGCCGCCCGATCAGCCCCTACGTGGGAGACGCCTCTCGCAACCGCCTGGTGTCGGGGCCGACCCCGTACCGACAGTCGTCGCTGCGCCCCGGCTCCAGCGGGTCGTACGAGCCGCCCCCGGCTGCCTACGGTCAGCAAGCCGCTCTGCCCCAGCCGCCGCAGCACTTTAACCCTCCCCCGGTTCCCGTGATGTCGGGTCAATACGACAGCCCCGGCTGGCCGCAGTACGGCTCCCCCCAGCCCCCGGCGAACTACGGTGCGCCCCCGCCGCCTCAGCAGCAGGGCTTTGCCCGGTACCCATACTAGGATGGTTCCGGGGTTGGGCAGGTTCCGCCGCTTTCTTCTGTCTTGGCGGCCTTGTCTCCAACGTCACCATTGGCGATTCGGGCGGCCCAGATTGACGACACTGAATATTCACCTGAGGAGAAGGAACTAATTCGGCTCATCCGCTCGCGATTGAGAGGCGAGGTGCCCGCATCCTCGTAGTGTCTGCAGTTGGTTGGGTCGTTGATCTCCGACAGCACAGGTTTTGGTGCGGTGCGTGCATTATGGGCTTGGGGCGGGCGATGGTCTTTCTTTTTCTTTGAGTGCGTAAAACAAGGGGGGCGGACTGGTTAGCCATGCATCATATCTGGCGTTGGCGTTGGCGTTTGGGTGACGGGCGTTGGCACTTGATGAGCATCTGCTTTTGCATTTGCATCGCGTTTGGGGTGGACGGGCGGCCCTCGAGGTACGGAAGGGAGGGAGATGGACGCATGAAATCAATTCGCATTTGCAGTCAGGGTAGCTGGGTCTCTGGTGATGGGCGAGACGAATGGTGATGGTGGAGGGCGGTCTTTGGACCATGGCTTGCGGGAGCAGCACGATTTGCTCTTGCTCTTGATTTTCCTCCTTTGGGGGGTAGAAGGCCCTTGACCGCAGCATTGGTAGACTAGATCGCGGAATTGAGACCAAGTTTTCCGAAGCAGTGTGTGATGGTGGGTGACATGTCGTCGATTTAAGCTTTGCCCAGACATGACTCTGCAGGGCAATGCAGGGGACCCAGGACATATCAATGTTGATTCATGCACTGGGGCAGAGGAGAGCATCCAATTGGAACTTGGAGGCCATGCCTTTTCTCGATTTCTCCTTCAATGAAGTGCTCCCGTCTGTATTGATCTCCTGCGCCAAACCTGCTCGCTCTTCCTCTCCTCGGCTCTCCTCAGCCGATGATGACCCTTCTCCCAGCACGACCCATCGACTTGTTCTCGAACCTGGCAATCGAGCTCCTCGACACCAGACGCTCAATTTTTAATACACACCTGGATATATTGGTGTTGATGCACACGATCCACTCCCACCCACGTCATCTCTTCCATCCCTCCGCCCATCGGTCCTCGTCCACCGTGCTTGTCTTCTCGATGCCTGCGTACACGACACCTGCATCCATCCCTTCCAGCCACTGCCACTCTTGTTGCATCCCAGTCCATCAATCCCAAAAGTTGGACGTCAACCCAACCAGCCCGCCCTTGGGTAAAACAAGCGCCTTGCGTCTTCCTCCCTTCCAGCGGGTACCAGATGGACGACAGCGTTTCCCAGTGTAGTGACAGCGAACCGCTCTCAGCTGCCTGGCATCTTCATGCTTCGCTTCCAGACAGCTTCCAAAATCCACGACTCACCCTGCCCGGTATGGGCATCCTGATTGAGAGGGGGACTGCGTGCCAGACGCCAGGCAAGATTCCTTTTCCCCTGCATCCCGGCTCGCGCTTCCACTTTCCCTGAATGTGTTTGTGTCTCGTGTGTGTCCGCCCCATGCTCGCATGCTCTGGGCTGATGTGCCTTTGTAGCCCGAGGCCCGAGATTGTTTGATGATGACTGGAGTATCTGGTGTCCGCGAGAGAGGCAGATCTCGCCCGGCCAGGGAGGACGCTGACGATTTGGACAGCGCCCGGTTGGCGATCAGAAGCGGACCGCACTGAACGGCTGTGCTCTTGGGGTGATGGGATGCTGTGATATTGGAGAGGGACTTGTTATGTCGGTGATGGTTGAGTTCTTGGTGCTGAGGTGAGAGCCATCTCTGTCTAGGGTGGTGGTTAGTGCTGGTCTCATGATGGGGGACGGGAACATGCCTGGAATAGTGGTTGCCATGGAAGCGGCATGATGAGGCCAAGAGTCGAAGAACAGGAGACAGGCCTGGAATAAGCTACCAAGTGTCGTGTATTGCCCAGTGAAGCCGTGACGATGGTCCTGTCTGTCGAATGTGGTGGTGAGATGCTGCCGCTGGGTCATGTGGGGGTCCCCAGTGCTCGCAGCTCCGACGTTTCTGTCTCCGGGGCGGGCTCTGCGAATCTCGGGCTTCATAAGGGCCCTCGTTGCACTCTGGGGGGCCGCGCAGCCCGCGATACCGCATCACGGGCCTCATTGGAGAGATATTTGGAGTCTAGACTGCTTGTAAAGTTCAGCTAGGCTACACGTACCCCCATCGGCCCGGAATTGCATTCGTGATCACGGTTCAACTGCCCCCATCGCCCGTCAGCCTCCCGAAGCCATCGCCACCACCCCCGGCGCCCACAACGGGCCCAAAGCCCCACTCTTTCGCCGGCTGCCAGCTGCCATCCGCCGCCGCCGAGCCGTCTCCGGGCGGGGCCAGCCGGCGCCGGCCCTCTGGCGGCCCCGGGGTCCCTACGGCGGCTCCCAGATCCTTTATATTCTGGTCCTCCGCCTCCAGAACCCTGCCTCTCTTCTTCTTCCTTACCCCACACAACCACTTCCGGGCAGTTCGTCTTCGACTTTCGTCAAGGCAACAACGCCCTTCACTATTCCCAACAACCAACAACCAATCCACCACCAACACCACCACCACCACCACCAGGTCGTCTTTGGACTTCCGCATCACCCTTCACCACATCTCAGGTAAGCATCATAGCATTTCACTTTGTACTTCTTCTGCCCCTGAGACTTGGATCGTGAGATGATCTTGAGCTGCCCTTTGGGCTCATCATCACATGCAGGTTGGCCATGCCTTCCGTCCCTTAGCCCTCATTCCCATCCCAAACAGGTAGTTTTCCCAGACCCAAGACAGCGGGCCTGTGTTGCTCTTCCTGACTCACTTCTCGTTGAGTTGCTGGAATTGCGGCCAGTCCCGTTTGTCAAGCTGCCCGCTCTGACTCCCCCGCTTGTTCTGCTGGACGCGGCTTCCTTTCCAAGCTCGCGACACTTTGCCGTTTGTCAATTCGGCAGCCCGGGCAGTCCCGTTTGCATCGCGAACTTGCTACCTATATCTGCCCTGCTGCCTCCGAGCTCCTTCCCTCCGACTCTTGTTCCCCTTCCATCCTCAACACAGCACAGCACAGCAAAACTCTGCTCCTCTGTTCCTCCGACAGCTTCACCTCGCGCTCTTTCCTGCCTTTTTCGCAGTCCCCACCGCCGGCTCAGCTGGTATTTCAACCCCTCTGCTCAATCTTTTTCTCTCGTCCTCCCTCCCTCTCTCCTTCTCTTCTCTTCGTCAACACTCTTCCGAACAGCCATCTACCGGAATCTTCGAAGCAATTCTAACCATCCGCAGCAAGCCAGTCTCGATTTCAGCTTCGGTCCCCAACTGAAGCCAAGTCACCCAACAAAACACGTAAGTTGCATGCCCTTTTCTTCCCTTCTTTCGCTGCCTCTTGGGTTGCCACCTTTGCAAGTATCATCATTGTGGCACGCATGGAACCACCCTGCCAATCTTCGCCATCCTGGACATCTGAGCGCAGCCAAGCTAACCCATCTCGCAGTCACTCTTCATCAACGTCACTCTTCATGGCCGCCCCCCCCGGTGCCGCTCCTGCTGCTCCCGCTGTGCAGTATGCCCAGCTGCCTTCCTTCAGGCCCGCCAAGCATGTCAACAAGCGCGTCGACCTGCCCGCTGAGGCCTATGTTGACCTGTCGCCCTACGTGAGTCAACCCCATTCCCCATCCCACCATGCATCCCATGCATCCCCATTCCACCATGCACACGGACCGCAGCTAACCATTGCCTCGACAGTCGGATGACGCCGGTGAGAAGGCCCGCGTCGCCCTGACCACCAAGTTTGCACGCCGTCCCAAGTTCAACACCACAGGCGACAATATCAAGGTCGGAGTCAATCAGTTCCGTGTCAGAACCATCCCTGACAAGGACATTTTCCAATTCGACGTGTCAGCCACCCCTGTCGGCACCCGCAAGACGAACGAACCCATCAAGGACATTGTCTACAAGAAGTGCTGGGAATCAAAGGTCTTCCAGGCCCAGCTCAAGGCCCTCGGCTATCCAATCATCTACGATGGCGCCAAGTTGGCGTGGGCCGCCAAGGATACTGAGATCAGATGCCTCATCGATCTCGACGTCGAAAAGGGCAAGCCGGCTCGCGAAGACAAGACCAACGAGTTCCGGTTCCAGGTCAAGGCAACCAAGAAGATCCGCCTGGCTTGCCTGACATCCTACCTCGGCTCCAAGATGACGTGGGACACCTCTGTGACGGAGTGCATGAACTTCCTCGACCACCTTCTCCGCCAAGGTCCGTCGGAGAACTTCAAACTCATCAAGCGCTCCTTCTTCAACTCGAAGTCGCAGACGTCTTCTCTCGGCTCCTGCGTCGAGGCGATCAAAGGCATCTACTCCGCCATTCGCATGAACGAGTCGATCAGCATCCAGGGTCTGACTGGCCTTGGCGTCAACGTCGATGTTTCGAACCAGGCCTTCTGGGTTGGCCAGCCGCTCCACAAGCTGGCAGTCAACTACGTCGCCATGATGAGCTCGGGCAATGGGCCCCGCAGCGAGGCTGATCTGGCTGTCGCTCTGAGGCCTGTCAGGGGAGGAGCTGGCGCCGCCCCGGCTTTCGCTGACTTGAAGCGTCTTGCCCGCCTTCGGTTCGTCACGACGCATCGCAAGGATGGCAAAAATGAGGAGTACACCATCGCCAAGTTTACCGGTGGTCCCGACTACGGCGCCAAGGGTGCCACCGCTCACACGGTCAAATTCGACCGCCGCGATCCCAAGGACAAGACCAAGACCATCTCGACCACCGTCTTCGACTACTACCTTTCCGAATTCGGCATGAGATTGCAGTACCCAGACCTTCCGCTTGTGGAGACGGGCAAGGGTGCCTACTTTCCCATGGAGGTGTGCCGTATCAACAGGCTCAACTCCTACCCCTTCAAGCTGGACGGTCAGCAGACTACGCAAATGCTCAGATTTGCCGTCAAGAAGCCAGGTCCTCGCAAGGAGGAGATCCTCAGTTGCGTCCAGAACCTCGGCTGGGACAAGGACCCGTATCTCAAGTCTTTCGGCATTGGAATTGACTCCAGCATGCCCATGGTTCCCGCCAAACTCCTGAAGAACCCCAAGCTCGTCTTCAAGAAGGACCTCAACCCCGGCATGAGTGGCCGCTGGATGCTTTCCGGCCAAGGCTTTTCTGAGCCCAACCCGGTGCCTCTCAAGTCCTGGGCTGTTGGCGTCTTCGAGAGTGCCTGCGACAAGGACTCCATCGACAAATGGATCAGCGCATTTGTCACCGTCTACAAAGGCCATGGTGCCAGAATCGTCAATCCCACCCCTCACATTCTGGCGTTCAACAACACCCGGACTCGGGAGGAGTACGGCGCCAGCATCCAGAGGCTGTACACGGAAACCGGACAAAAGTTCCAGGCGGCCCCCCAGATCATGTTCTTTATCGTGCGGAACAAGGTCTCGCATCCCTACGAGATTCTCAAGTGCTACGCCGACACGGTGCTCGGCGTCCCGTCGCAGGTGCTGCTCGGCAAGCACATTGGGAAACCCGACCCGCAGTACATGTCCAACGTTTCGATGAAGGTCAATGCCAAGCTGGGCGGCACCACGAATCGCGCCGTCCAGGCCGCGGCCACCCCCAAGGCAACTCCTCTGGTGCCTCCCAAGACGGCCATGATTGGTGTTGACGTCTCGCACTCGGCTCCTGGAGCCATCGGCGCGTCGCTGGCTTCCATGTGTCTCTCGATGGACAAGGACTGCGTCTTCTACACCGGCGCCGTCCAGACGAACGGCTACCGCGTGGAGATTCTGACGCCCGAGAACGTGCACGAGATGCTGGAGCCGCTGCTCAAGGAGTGGGTGATTCGCAACAAGGTTACTGGCCCGGACAACATCTTCTACTTCCGCGATGGCGTCTCGGAGGGTCAGTTTGCCCACGTTATCGACTTTGAGCTCGCCGAGATGAGGAAGGTGTTCCAGAAGGTGATGCAAAAGGTGCCCAAGATCACGGTCATCGTGGCCACCAAGCGCCACCACATTCGCTTCTTCCCCGAGCGCGGCGACAAGAGCGGTAACCCTTTCCCCGGCACGCTGGTGGAGAAGGAAGTCACGCACCCGTTCCACTACGACTTCTACCTCTGCTCGCACGTGGCCATCCAGGGCACTGCGCGACCGGTGCACTACAACGTCATCCACGACGAGGTCAAGATGACGGCCGACGACCTCCAGCGAATGATCTACTTTCAGTGCTACCAGTATGTACGCTCGACGACGCCTGTCTCGCTGCATCCGGCGGTGTACTATGCCCATCTGGCTGGCAACCGCGGCCGCTGCCATGAGATGGTGGGCGCTGCTCCGCAGCCGCTCAAGAAGGCAGGAAGCCAGGCCACGACGGTGATGCCGCCGGCGCCCAAGCTGAGGCCCATGGGAAGAAATGCGCATCCCAGCCAGAGGGGCGCGCTCCAGCGGACCATGTGGTACATTTAGACTCTTGTCTTGGTGGCACCCTGTGGCGCGTGGCGACGAGGGAGAGGGTCTGATCTCTGGAACCGTCCGTGGACTGTTGAGGTTCACTGGCCCCTGGCACATGATAGCAGGTTGACCGGGCGGTTCTGGGCAGACAGGGGGAAGGAGGAAGAGGGAACTGAGGCAGGGAAAGGAGGCAGCAGAGTCATGATTTAGGGGGATATCAGGGGCATGGCACATGGTTTGTGCCGGAGCATGGTTGTTTTTCGCGCGGTCATCTTTTGGCGGGAAGCTTTATGTTTCGGTCTGCCCTTTAGTGGGCAATGCTATAGCTAAATTAGTAACCATCTCGCCCATGTTTGTGCCATTTGTGAGGATGTGATGGTATGAGCAATGTCGTGACTGTCAATGGTGGACTGTGATCGCTGACCAGCACAGCAGGGAGACGGCAAGGTTGAGATTGTGAGGGACGAGATGCCAACTGCAATTGAAGGTTGTTGGGGATCCGAGGTGGTGATGCGATGGGGGGGTTACCCCTTTTCTGTTTCCGGCACCATCGGCACGGCAACGGAGGTTACGTCAGCAAAGTCAAGATGCCGAACCCGGTTGGGTCGGCAGATCGAATGCGGATGACCGGCACAGGGATGGGCGCTGCAGGGGGCGAACCCGTGGTGGGCGCTGAAGGAGACGACGTAATGCGCCAAGTCCCCTGTTTTTTGTCCCCGTTCAGTGCTGATGTTGGGGAAACCCCGCCAAACTCGCGAGTCCCGAGTCTCTGCTCCTCAGCAACAACACCATCTCCAACATGGCCAGCTTTCTCCGAGGAAAGCAGTCGGG
Organism: Podospora tetraspora; assembly: GCA_027943155.1. Taxonomy (NCBI): domain Eukaryota; kingdom Fungi; phylum Ascomycota; class Sordariomycetes; order Sordariales; family Podosporaceae; genus Podospora; species Podospora tetraspora. The sequence continues at coordinate 1,704,773 of JAQKAE010000007.1, forward strand.
CGTGCAAAACGACCTGTCGGCCGCCGTGGTTCCGGGGCTCTTTTCGCCCGCGGAGCAATCGCGGTTTGGCATCAACTCGCAGATCAGGTTTGTCTTGGGATCGAGGGTCATGGGGACTGACTTGGTCGTGAAACCGAGAATGGCGTCAATGGGCTGACAATGGGCATGACAACAGCTGCTTCGCCTACGACCCCGTCCAGTCCCTCCTCGCCGTCGGCACCAACGAGTCCCAATATGGCCCCGGCAAGATCTACGTCTTTGGCCAGCAGCGCGTGCACAAGTGGTTCGCCCCCCCGCGGCCCTCGTCCATCCAGCAGCTGAGCTTCGTCGCCAACCGCCTCGTCTCGCGCGACTCGCGCCACGAGCTCGCCGTCTGGGACCTCAACACGGGCGACCAGATCGCCAAGTACACGTACACCCAGGCCGTCTTCACCCTGACCGACCCCATGCTCGATTGGGTCCTCGTCGGCCTGCTCAACGGCGACGTGTGTGCCTACGACCTCGACCGCGAGCGCCCCGCGCTGTTCCGCCTGCCCAACTTTTGGCGCGAATACGACCAGCACGCCCGTACCGTCACCTTTGTCGGCATGCAGCTGCACCCGCGCGACATTGGCCAGCTGCTCATCGCCTACAGCCACGGCGCCGTGCTGTACTCGTTCAAGCAGAATGCGCCCGTCAAGTTTTTCGAGTACACGCTCCCCGCCGGCGCGCCGGGCGGCAACGGCGAGGGCGTTGGGACGGTGCGCAAGCCAAAGGTCACGCACGCGCTGTGGCATCCAACGGGGACGTTCATCATGACGGCCCACGTCGACGGCAGCATGGTGTTTTGGGACCCCAAGGACGGACGCGTCGTGGCGGCGCGGTCCCTCTACAAGACGCGAGTCAACGAGCCGGGCGGTGCGGCGGCGGCAAGGGCAGATACAGTGGTGCCGTTTACCAAGATTTCGTGGTGCTGCAAGGAGAACCCCGACGACACGGCGATCTTGGTGGCTGGCGGGCACAAGCACGACGATCTGGACAACGGGCTGACGTTTATCGAGCTGGGGCCGACGCCCGTGTATGCCACATCGTCCTGGGAGGTTCTGACGAACCATTTCGAGGGCAAGCGGCGGATCACACTACAAACACCGCCCGGGGCCGAGGTGGCGGACTTTTGCCTGATCCCACGGGCCTCGCCCCACTTTGCCGGCGCGCAGGACCCCATTGCCATCCTCACGATGCTGTCCTCGGGCGAGCTCGTCACCATGAGCTTCCCCTCGGGCTACCCCATCAGCCCGACCAACATGCTCCACCCCAGCCTGACGTTCGTGTCGCCCTACGTGCAAAAGATGGCCGTCACGACGCTCAACCGCGACCGCTGGCTCGGCATGGTGGAGAAGCGCGACCGCGGCGAGCCCATCCTCCGCGGCGGCGCCGAGGTCACCAAGCGCCGGCGCTGGTACGACTGGCGCAACGTGGTGCAGGTCGCCCATGCCGACGGCACGGTGCGCATCTGGGACGTCGGCTACGACGACGAGGTCGAGAACCCGGCGCTGCTGCAGGTGGACGTGGCGCGCGCGCTGAATCGCTACGACAGCGTCGAGATCACGGCGCTGGACATGGCCGACACGACGGGCGAGTTCGCGGCGGGTACGCGGTCTGGCGAGGTCGTGGTGTATCGCTGGGGCGGGAACAAGTTCTTTGGGCGCGACGAGGCGCAGCCGACAAAGAGCAACCCTGGGGGGCTGACGGATATCGCCTCGAGAGCGGAGCCGTCACTCAAGGAGGGACTACAGCCGTTTGTGCTGTACGAGATGATGCAAGGACCCATCAAGGTCGTGTCGGTGTCGAACGTGGGGTTCGTCGGGGTCGGGTCCGAGGGGGGCTTCTTCAGCATCATTGACCTGCGCGGGCCGGCCGTCATCTTTCAGGCGTCGGTGGCCGAGTTCAGCAAGCCTGAGAAGAAGTCGTTTCTCAAGAGCCACTCGCACTCGGCGTCGACGGGGACCAAGGACTTTCCCGTGGCGATTGAGTTTGGCGTCATGACGCTCGAGGGGGACAGCTACTCGAGCATTGCGTGCTTTGTCGGGACGGAGCAGGGCAAGGTGGCCACATTCAAGCTGCTGCCGACGGGCGAGGGGTACACGGTCAAGCTAGCGGGGGTGACGAGTCTGAGCGACCGGGTCATTTCGATTTGTCCGATCAACGCGGACAATGGCCACGCGGCAGCGGCGACGGGGCCGGTAGTGGCCAGTCTGCGGGACGGGAGGCAGGTAAACGGTGTTCTCGTTGTCGGTAAGTCAACCCCCCCATTCTTTCCCGAGCGCAACTAACCCCCTCAGTAACTCAAACCGAAATCCGCCTCTTCAAGCCCGCCTCCGCCAAGGGCGCCTCCAAATCCCTCGACGACGCCCTCTGCGACGTCGCCGCCGTCACCGAGATCCCTCAGCACGGCTTCGCCCTCGTCTGCCTTCTCACGGACCGCTCCGTGCGCGCTTACACGCTCCCGGGGCTCAAGGAAATCGGCCGCAAGTCGCTCCCCCTCCTCGACGCGTCGCGCACCGGCGCTGCCTCCCTCACAAAGACGGGCGACGTCTTTGGCTGGACCGGCCCCGCCGAGATCACCGTGCTCCCTGTCTGGGACGACGGCACTCGTGTCGTCGCCGGCGCTGGGCTCCGCAACAGCCGCGACACACTGGTTAACCCGGCGCTGGCGTGTCCGCCGCGGCCGACAATTAGTAACTTTCAGTGGATCTCGGGGACGCAGTATGTCAGTCCGACGGATTTGGATTTGCTGATTGGCGGGCCGGATCGGCCGGCGAGTAAGAGGATGGTTGCTGCAGCGGCGGCGGAGCGGAGCGGGGCGGGGGGGGTTGTCGCGGGGGGGAGTGGTGGTGCGGGGGCGAGTCAGGAGGGGTGGGGGGATTATCTGAGCAGGCAGGCGCAGGAGCGCATGGAGCAGCTGAATATCATGGGGGATAGCGTGGATAAGCTGCAGGAGTCGAGTAGCAGCTGGGCGGGGGATGTGAATAAGTATGTGAAGAAGCAGCAGAGAGGGCTGTTGCTGGGGGGGTTGAAGAAGTCGTTTATGTAGGGTGGGGGTCATGGCTATGGGGGGGATGTGTTTGGCTTAAGGTATGGGATATTAGGGTCATAATGTTGATGGTGTTATGATGGGCTACAGGTATGTTGGGGTGGGATACTATAGACGGTTCAGGGGCAATCAACATTGCATTTGCATCTACCGGGACACCTTCGATTTTTGAAGGTGGTTCAACATCCCCCAACTTTATTTTCTGGCCATCCCCATCGTGTCACCAAACACCACACCTTGAGAAACGCGAAAGAAAATGCACCGGAAATTTTGTCTCCTCGTTTCACAAGCACCCGAACCCAACTGCCCCGTCCTAACCGGTCCCGTCCCAACCCAAAAACCCGACGCATCCTCCCATCTTCTCCCCGATACGCGACCATCCACCTCCAACATCTCAACCTCGACCCGATTGCCGGGAAAACCCATCCCCCGCAATCGGCCCGGACCTCACTCCCCCAAAACCTCTCCTCTCGTCTTTTGACCCGCCCGGGTAAGATACAGGCCATGTCCGAGAACCAGCGGCGCGATCCCGCCGGAGCACGCCCGGGGGAGACCCGTCACTATGGCTAAACTGCAATGCATGTTTGGACGGTCCGATTTGCTGAGGGACGGCCGCCCGCGGGATGGGCAACTGTACCTGCATTGAGCTTCTTTTCGATGCCCGCGACGGCGGAACCTCTCGTCGGCCGCGTGCGCGGGTCGATATTGACGACGTCGGTTACGTGCCGACATCAACGGTCCGGAGGGGATATATCTCCCAGACCTTCCCGTCATCTTGGAGACGGACCCTGGAAGAAACGACAACACATTGCGCCGCGCAGGTTCCACGGCGGCGACATTGACGAGAACCCCCGTTCCCGGGCCCGGATCGCGACCTGCATTGCATTGCCTTTTCTAGGTGCTGCTGCTGCTGATCTGGGAATACGAGCGCGAAGTTGGTATAAGAGAGGCTGGAGAGACTCTCCGAACCTTCACAAGGAATTCGCCCCGGAAAAAGAAGCAAAAATGACCTTCCTCCTCCGCCTCGCCGTCGTGGCCGCAACCGCCGCTGCCGCCGCCTCGAACCCCTACGCCGCCGGCTACCCCTCCCCGTGGGCCAGCGGCGGTCTGGGCTGGGACGACGCCTATGCCAAGGCCAAGGAGTTTGTCTCGGGCTTGACGCTGCTGGAAAAGGTCAACTTGACGTCCGGGACGGGATGGCAGGCCGACGAGTGCGTCGGAAACACGGGGTCGGTGCCTAGGCTGGGGTTTAGGGGGTTTTGCATGCAGGATGGGCCGTTGGGGATTCGGTTTAGTGAGCTCTATTTATCTTGGTTGGGTGAAGAGGTGATGCTGATGTCTTGTAGCGGATCAAAACTCGGCGTTTCCTGCTGGCGTCAACGCCGGGGCGACTTTTAGCAGGCGGCTGATGCGCCTCCGGGGTGAGGCCATGGGTGAGGAGTTTTATGGCAAGGGGATTGATGTCCAGCTGGGTCCTGCTGCTGGTCCGCTTGGGCGGGTGCCGCAGGGAGGGAGGAACTGGGAGGGGTTTGGGTTTGTTTCCCCCCCGTTGTGTTGAGGGTATTGCTGACGAGACAGCCCCGACCCGTACCTGGCCGGCGTCGGCATGGCCGAGACCATCCAAGGCATCCAGAGCCGCGGTGTGATTGCCTGCGCCAAACACTGGATCCTCAACGAGCAGGAGACGTATCGCGAAAAGGTCAGCGTCTCGGTCGACGACCGCACCATGCACGAGCTCTACATGTGGCCGTTTGCCGACGCCGTGAGAGCCGGCGTGGGCTCTGTCATGTGCTCGTACAACAAGATCGAGTCCATCTATGCGTGCGAGAACAACTGGACGACCAACTACCTCCTCAAGAACGAGCTCAACTTTCAGGGGTTCGGTGAGTGTGCCCCCCTTCCCGTTAGGCACAAGCTAACAACACAGTCATGTCCGACTGGGGCGCGCAGCACACCAAGCTGGGCTCCGCCCTGAGTGGTCTCGATATGGCCATGCCCGGCGACTTCATGTCGGCGTCCAAGACCTACCCTCCGTACAACGCCATGTGGGGAGGCAACCTGACCGAGTCGGTGATCCGCGGCGAAGTCCCGCAGTGGCGCCTCGACGACATGGTCATCCGCATCATGGCCGCCTACTTCAAAGTGCACACGGGCGCATACACCGCCCGCCCCGATACCAACTTCTACAGCTGGTCCCAAAACGCCGTCGACTACCTCCACAAGTCCTCCAAGACCCACCGCCAAGTCGTCAACAAGTTCGTCAACGTCCAAGGCAACCACGCGGCCCTGATCCGCGAGATCGGCGCCAAATCCACCGTCCTCCTCAAAAACACGCACTCCGCCCTTCCCCTCCGCCGGCCCGCCGGCATCGCCGTCTTCGGCCGCGACGCCCACGACGACCCCGCCGGCCCCAACGCCTGCCCCGACCGCGCCTGCATCAACGGAACCGTCGCCATGGGCTGGGGCTCGGGGACCGCCAACTTCCCATACCTCGTTGCCCCCGCCACTGCCCTCCGCGCGCGCGCCCTCGCCGACGGCACCGCCTTCACCTCGACCCGCGACAACTACAACCTCTCCGCCGCGGCATCCCTCGCCGCCCCCGCCTCCGCCGCGCTGGTCTTCGTCACAGCCGACTCCGGCGAAGCCTACCTATCCGTCGACAACAACGCCGGCGACCGCAACAACCTCACCCTCTGGGACAACGGCTCCTCCCTCATCGCCGCCGTCGCCTCCACCAACCCCAACACCATCGTCATCATGCACACCGCCGGCCCCGTAGCCCTGGCTGCCATCAAATCCAACCCAAACGTCACCGCCATCCTCTGGGCCGGGCTCCCCGGCCAGGAATCCGGCAACGCCATCGTCGACGTCCTCTACGGCGTCGTCAACCCGCAGGCCAAGTCCCCCTTCACATGGGCCGAGACCCCGGCAGCGTACGGCGCGACACCAATGTTCGTCGCCCCGGACCCGGCGAACCCGGCGCAGGCGTTCGACGAGGGCGTTTTTATCGATTACCGCCACTTCCAACGGAGCAACACCAAACCGACGTATGAATTCGGCTTTGGGCTGAGTTACACCACGTTTGGGTACGCCAACCTCCGCGTCACCCCCGTCCGAGGAGACGGTGCGGCCGTCCCAGCAGCGGTGATAAACGCGGGGCGGACGGCGGCGGCGCCGGTTTTCGGGACGATTGACAGGAGCTTGGAGGCGAATCTCGCGCCGGAAGGGTTTGAGAAGGTGTGGCCGTATGTGTATCCGTGGTTGAGCGGGCGGAATGTGTCGGTTGGGCCGGCGCCGGGGGCGACGGTGACGGCCATGACGGATGGGAGCGCGCAGGGGGTGTTGCCTGCGGGGGGCGCGCCGGGGGGGAATGCGCGGTTGTATGAGGTGTTGTATCGGGTGGAGGCTGATGTGAGGAACGAGGGGGAGGTGGCGGGGACGGAGGTGCCGCAGTTGGTGAGTTTTGATATTCTCCTGGTGTGATGTGATGCTGACGTGGACGTGTACCTAGTATGTCCAACTTGGAGGGCAAGAGAATCCGTGGGGGGTGTTGAGGGGGTTCGAGGACGTGTACCTCGAGCCTGGGCAGACCAAGACGGTGGTGTTTGAGCTGACGAGGAGGGACATCAGCAATTGGAACACGACGAGTCAGAATTGGGAGATTTGGGGCAAGGAGAAGTTTGTGTTTATTGGGTCGAGCTCCGAGAAGATCAGGTTGAATGCGACGCTGCCGGCGCCGAGAGGGTTGAGGTGGACGGCTTCGTAGGGGGGGACGTCATCTCAACTGGTCTTCACACATAATTCCGATGCACAGCAGTCAGGTCCAAAGTCTCAGGTTCATATAAACAGTCATTATTCACTCCCTCATCCAACATCGACAAGCAACAAGGCCAAGCCTCTGGTATCATCAACACCGCCCAGACAATCCCCCCCACAATTAGTAGGTATACCGGAATCCAGGTTGGTAGTTCTCCTGCAAAATCGTCAGTCACATCCACCTTTCCCCAAAAGATCTCACTCACATCATCAGTCTCCAACTCCTTCTCGCCACGATCCGCCTTCTTGTTCTCCAGATACGCATGCACCGTCAAGATGACCACAATCACCAAGTTGGCCACGGCCGTCGCCAGGCACGCATACAAGCCCGGCCTGTACGTGGGGTAATCCTGCTGTCTATTTCCTCGTCGTCAGTCACCGTCACCACCACCCCCCAAAAAAACATACCTGAACACCAAGCTGCCGGCAATACCCCCGATACCGCCCATGCTCACAAACGTCGCCGAGGCAAACGCCCGCTTCCACTGCCCGCGGATATTGTTGGCCTGGTAGCTCATCGCCGCCGGCACATTCGAGTTCGCCCCCGCCGTCGTCAAAAACACACCAAAGTACCGCACCGCCGCGTTCTTGTGGAAGCCCATGATCGGCACACCAATAATCACCAGCAACATGTTGAACATGACCACGGGCCCGCGCAGACGGTACTTGTCACCGAGCCAACTCGTACCATACATGACAATACCAGCGAGGGCGTAGGGGGGCGCGACCAGGCACTGCGCCTCGGCGACGGTGAAGCCGAGGCTGCCGTTGAGGATGAGCGGGAGGAAGTAGGCGAGGGCGTAGGTCGTCGTCGTCGTGTTGAAGAAGAGCAGGCCGTAGGCCCACACGCGCCAGTCGCCGCTGACGGCGAGGTAGCTCTTGAGGTTGAAGGGCGGGGCTTGGACGTCGCCGCGGTCGGCGTGCACGCGCGCGCACACCCAATCGCGCTCGCGCTGGCCGAGGAAGTTCCAGGTTGGGCGTTTGGAGTCGGGGAAGTCGACGAGGAACCAGTAGCCGCCGATGCCTAGCACACATGTCTAGGGGCGGGGGTCAGTGGGGGTTGGGAGTGGGGGTAGGGGGGCTTACGATGAGGCCTTGGATGATAAAGATCCATGACCAGCCGTTGAGGCCTCCGAGACCCTTCATTTGCATGATCTAGGGGGCGTCAGTCTGATGGTGTCCGAGTCCGGTGGGGGGCAGCACGTACGCCGTAGGCCAATATACCCGCGAACGCAGCGGCGACGCATCCAAGGAGGTAGAACAGCGAGTTTCGTACACCGACCTCAACTGTGAACGCAGTCAGCCTTGTCCGTCATCCAACGGGAAAGGGACGTACACCTTGTGTACCACGTGCTGAGCAGGTAGACACAGCTGGGAAAGAAGCCGGCCTCCAGCACACCGAGAATGACACGCAGCGCCGCGAGCTGATCCCATCTCTTGACAAAACCCATACCAATGGTGCAACCGCCCCAGAGAATCGTAATGACGGCGAGATGGATGCGCGGACCGAGCTTGCGGACGATGACGGTCGACGGCGGCTGGAAGACAATGTAGGTGACGAAGAAGACGAGCGAGATGATGGACTGCATCCACCAGGGTCAGCAACCCTTCTCCGTGATGAAACGACGTACAAGGAGATCTCACATAGCGGGTCCCAATCTTAAGCCCCAGATCCACGTCCATGCCGGCAATGTTGGCGGCGCCCAGATTGGTGCGGTCCATCAGGCTGACGCAGTACATCAGCCCGACCGTCGTCACCAGGCGGCGGTCGACGCGCTTCATGATGCTCTTTTGCTCCTCTTCGGTGAAGCCAAAGTCGTCGGGTGAGGCGCCGTGCGCGGGGTGGTCCGACTTGGCCTCGACTTCGGCATGGTGTTCCTTGTCCGAGGCGTGGGAGGCCGTCTTTTCGGGGATGGCTTCGGTGGCCATGGTGGGCGGTTGGTGGTGTTGTCGTCGTCGAGGGTCGTCCGTCCAGCAGGAAGGGGGACTTGGACAGGGCAGAAGGGGGAGCGGCACAAAGGTATAGGAGGGTACAATATGCTCGACGCGATAAGATGCGCCAGGAGGTGTTTGCCGTGGTCGTCTCCCGATTCCGGCTGACTTGTATCAGACGAATTGATAGGCAGGGTCTGGCTGGATGGGCAGGAGACGACGTCGTACTCCCGTTATATATACATCTGCATGTCACCCCCGGCCCGTCGACCTTCCTCGTTGGAGAGGAGATGATGAGCATGGGATATCTCGAACCGGGCGGCGGGGAGGGACGTTCGCTGGTCGTACCCCTCCCTCCTCGTCGTCCGGTCAAGATCCGGGCTGGTCTCGCCAATGGGCGTCCGGCCGTCTCTGTCCATGAGCAGGCTCGTCCCACGATGGGGGTGTGTCGTGGCCCCGATTCCTTCCCGAGGTCGTGGCCGTCTCCTCCCTCTCCACCTCCCGGCACTTGCTCGCCAGCTTGGGGATCAGAGAGGCGGGCCAAGACTTGCGGGGAGAGACAGGGCAAGGGGGGGTCGTACGGATGCAACGACACACCTCCTCCCTGTCGACTCTCTCCGGTGAGCATCTCGTCGATTTACGCACTTACATTTTGACGTGGCGCGGCCCGGCAGAGGAAGCGACCCGAGGTACCTCGGCCCATTTTCTCTTGGGAGACTGTCTTGGTTTGTTTGCAGCCTCTTGTTTCGCACTTACATGCACCATGCACACACACATCTCGACCCCCTGGCCGCTCTCAGTGTCGAAGATGGAATTCGAGGCCGGGGAGTGGTGGAGAGTCTGGAGATCATGCCCACTTCCCCGCAATCTCGCCCTTCTTTGCCCCCTGTTACCCCGGTGCCAAGCCACCGTTCGAGATCCACGGTCTGGTGATGCGCCGCCGAAGCGTCACTGTCGTCGTCCAAGAGGCTAACACTTCTTTGGAGGCTTGGCCCGTGCCTGCTCCGTACGACAAGTCTCGCTGGGACAGGTCTGGCGAATGATGAGGCCCGGAGACGGTTGGTCTGCGTCAATGATGACTTTCCCATGGTGTCCATGTGGGTTTCGCGTGGACTACATCGCGGAGCTGAGTGCGGAGGAGAGTGCGGAGGAGATGCTGGTTTGGTCGACGACCGCCGGCGAGGGGGGGATCGGGCACCAAGAAACAGCCAGCGAATCATGACCGCGGTAGTTTGTGCGACTGTCGAGACCGCTCCAAACTGCCGAGGCTCTTTTTGCGTCGTCGCCCTATATCTGCCAAAAAGGGCCGCCGGGATCCCAAGAGGGAGCGCAATATCAGGCCTCGCGATCCTCCCAAACACGCGCCACGCAGCAGAGAAACAGCCGCCAAGAAAGACGTGGTGCTTCAAGGTGCTGCGGGGAGTGGTTCTGGTGGCCAGCTTTTGCTGCGATCCAGCCCCCGTTGAGGAATTCTTGCGAAGGCCGTGAGGGGTAGCTGGCCAATCGCGATGCAGGTGTGGTTGAGGGACGGAAGTTGGCGGTGGGAAGTTGGGGAAGAGGGTCGGGGAGGCCCAGCCAAGAACTCTTCGTGATGTGTTGCAGCATGCGGAGCCCTTGGCTTCCATCAAAGCGCCGACGATAGCCTGCGTGGCAGTAACCCGTTCAGGAGGAGCATGCGAAAAAGGATGGGACGGGCAAAAGGATATACGGCAACAGTCATTGGATGGGTGAAGGAAATGACAGGAGGTGAAGTCCCCCGGGAAGTCGTGAAGACTCTCAAATCTCGAGAACGAAAGCCCATCCAGCCACAATAAACACTGAACTTGTCCCCTAAACTCGCAGCACCAAAAAAGACCCTGGAAACAACAATGAAGCAACTAGTGAATAGCGGTCACTCACTGTGGTACATTTGATGTTGCCCTGTCATGTAGGGCAGAGACAAGCAAGGGATCACGTTGCATATGGGATGGATGGTTACCTGGAAATGATACTTACATGGTACTATTCTTGGCCGCCTGCGGCCACTGGGAAAAGAAATTGGACACGATGAACGGGTTGGGCTGCTGAGAGCGGGCGCTTGTCCTGGGAGGGATTCAAGAGTGCGATACCCGAGCCGAGGTTGTTCGAGACAACCAAGGGGGACGCACTCTCGAACCACCCTGCCACCTAGACAAGGCCATCCGGAGCTGCAGGAGATCCGGAAGGATGCTGACGCTCACCGTCCCCGACGCCTTGGCGTGTGGGAGGGAGCTCAGCGGACCTCGGTTGACGGGCGGGGAGACGCGAACTCGCTTGCACAGTCCTCGCCCGCCTGGGCGACGGCGAGCTCATAGGCGAGAGACCCTTCGCTCAGGGAGATGACGAGCTCCGGGCTGGCAGGCCGCGACACCGACTCGTCCTCCTTTTGCGCGCCGTCCTCGGTTGTCTCGGCCGCGATGCTTGGGCTGGCGCCGGGAGTCTTGGCGGCTCCGGATTCCTCCGAAGGTGTCGGGGCCGGGACCGGGGTGGGGGCCTGGGTCGGAGTGGGGGTCCGGGCCGGGGCCGGTCGGAGCCTGGTGGAAAAGACGGAGCCGGTGTGGGAGGTCACGTCGAGGGAGTCGCGGCCACCACCAATGCTGTCGCTGTCGCTGTCGCTGTCGTCACCAATAACAAAGACTTGGCTCTGGCGAAGCTTGGCGACCTTTCCTCGTGCGAGGCTGAGGAGCATGTTTCTGCTCTCGAGATGGTCACGGAGAGCCTCAATCTCGCTCATTTTGCGGACGACAGATTTGGACAGAGAATCGCGCTCCCGCTGGAGCTCGTCGACCTTGGAGGCCGCATCGCGGAACTTGTTGAGGACCCAGATGTAGACGGCCAACAGAAAGAAGAAGAAGGTCCAGCCCAGGGAGGCCAGGACGGTGGCGGTCGTGTGGAGACGCGTTTTCTCGCAAGCCAGTGCGGACGCGTCTCGGATGGGGAGATACATGTTGGGAGAGTGTGTTGCCGTAGCAGAGAGTGTGATGAAGAGTCGGGGGTTGGGTGGGGCCTTGGGGTTAGTTGGGACGGTGTGTGAGCTCGCGGTCAGACGGGGGCGTATCAACGATGGGAGGATAGTTGATGGCACCTGGTCTGATGGGGAAGAGCGTGAAGAGAAGAGATGATTGAGTGCCGTGCCGAACATGTTGTATATATGGCGCGACGAGGCCGGGAAACACAGCGATGTTGTCTGTGAACAGGGCCATCTCTTTGTGTCGTTGATGTGGGAAACAAAGAGAGCCGAGGCCGGCGCCTGTCATGTCGGCGGGAACAATGGACATAATGGAGGAGATGAAGAGAAAGAAAAAAGAGGGACAATGGCTTTCTCAAAACATGCAACGCCGGCGGGGACGACGAGGTCTTGGCTGCCGAGGATGGCGCTGATTACTATTCATGGTGTTGTGACCGAAAAGGCGCTGCAGCGGCAGATATTTTAGTGGCGTTGGGTACTGTACCCCATTGCAGGCAGCGCTAACCTATTTGGCAGCGCCATCAACTCTAAAAAGACTTGACTGTTGGGCGACCACCGCTTTGGTGATGGCTTCATTTGGCGTTTCGGGAAAATGCGTCTCCACATTTGAGAAAATGGGAGATTTCTTCGGGATGCCTAAGCGAGGAATCACCAGGACGGGTCCATCACGGGATGACAGGCGAGGCCACTAACGAAAGCAAATCTCTGTTTGGTGACTGACGTCAATGAAGCCAAAGCAAGCATCACCAGCCTCCATTCCGCAACCACTCGCTTGCCTCAAGAGACAAGATGCCCGATATCGACTCGCCCAGGCTGTCAAGCGAGGTTGGTCCCAGGGCCCGCGAAAGAGCCTCTCGCCAATAAGTTTTTCAGCTGCCAACATCACTTCAATTTCTGGCATGATATCGAGAACTGGGTGCCTGTTATACAAGACTGAAAACAGTCCTGGCTAGTACCACGATAATTCCGCAGGCAACCCCCGAAAATGGAAGCGAAATCCATCATCATGCATTGTCCCCGGTGCCCAAGATCCGGGCCATAAAGAGCGCCCATCCCTAGCCCAATTTCCGCCAATCCTCCCGTTCGACAGGATGAGAACTAGTCAAAAAAAGGCTTGGGACCAAGCGACGCCACTAACGGCAACGATGCCGCCCGGAGAGCCTCCCTTTCCATCCGAGAACGACTCCCCACACGAACCGAGTTGCTGACCTCACCACCACCATCCTCCCTCTCGCCTACCGCCTCTCATCCAGTCACCGACATCTTCCTGCTCCTTCTAGAACTCACACTCCGCCCAACGCCTCGCTTCAGCATCGCCAATATCGGACCCGGCCAAGACACCACACGTGAGACGGCGGCAACCAGGATTCCCCCGTGAACAGGTCCAAAAACACTATCAAGCCGTCCAGTCTTCACTTTAGCCTGGCCATGCCGGCACTGTTTCCCCGCGGGGTTGGCCCGTCCGTCTCCTCCATTCAGCCGCGACTCGTCTACCCCAGACTCTCGCCCATCCCGCTCTAGCTCCTCTCCCTCGCCCGGTAGGGATGGATCACGACCTTCCGCGGGCGCCCAAAGGCGGTTCTGCCCCCGCGTCCATGACGCCGAATTATGCTTGTCTGGGGAACTATTCTTGATGGAGAATCGGTTCTGGACGCGATGAACCAGAGGCCCGCTCTGTCGGATGCTCCCTCCGTCAGATCAGAATAAGCCTCACATTGGCAGTGTAGTGTGACAGTGAGCTTGCTTCGGTCTTATCCCCCCCCCCCGCCAAGCTGCCCTTGGCCAGCGGCAAGGTCTTCTCAGTAAACGACCTGTGCACCCACCTTCTCTCGGCACTGGTCCGCAAACGTGGAAGCCTTCCCGGTTGGAGCGGTCCACGATGACGCCCCGTCGCCGGCCCAACTTGGCGCTCGGCGCCCTCTGGCGTATATAGCCCGACCACCCCGACGCCGTGTGTCCTCGGTCCTGGCGCCGTCAGGATACTCACTCACACATCATCCTACCCCATCTCCAACCTCGGTATCCCCATCCCCCCCCCCCCCAAGCCCACCATGAAGGTCCTCTCCCTCCTCACGGCGGCCTCGGCGGCCTCGGCGCACACCATCTTCGTCGCGCTTGAAGCCGGCGGCACCACCAACCCGGTCGGGCACGGCGTCCGCGCCGCCAAGCTCGACAGCCCGATCCAAAACGTCGCCAGCAACGACATGGCGTGCAACGGCGCCTCCAACAGCGTCATGTCGACCGACAAGATCATCAACGTCGAGGCCGGCAGCACGGTCAAGGCCGTGTGGCGGCACACGCTGCAGTCGGGCCCCAACGACGTCATGGACGCCTCGCACAAGGGCCCTACCATCGCGTACCTGAAGAAGGTAGACAACGCGCTGACCGACAGCGGGCTCGGCGGCGGGTGGTTCAAGATCCAAGAGGACGGGCACAACAACGGGCAGTGGGGGACCAGCACCGTCATCTCCAACGGCGGGTTGCACTCCATCACCATCCCCAAGTGCCTCCCCAACGGGCAGTACCTGCTCCGCGCTGAGATGATCGCCTTGCACGGCGCCGGATCCTCCGGAGGCGCCCAGCTCTACGTACGTCCCCATCCCCACCTTCAAGTTCACCCCCCAAACTAACCCCCGCCCTAGATGGAATGCGCCCAAATCAACGTCACCGGCGGCTCCGGCTCCGCCGTGCCCTCCAAGACGGTTAGCTTCCCCGGCGCCTACAAGGCCAACGACCCCGGCCTGCTCATCAGCATCTACACCATGACGCCGGCCAGCAAGTACATTGTCCCGGGCCCGGAGGTGTTTACGTGCAGCGGCAGCGGCGCCGTCACGCCTCCTCCTGCTTCGGGCGGCAGCGGCAGCAGCAGCAGCAGCGCGCAAGTGACGACCATGGTGACGACGCTGGCGCCGCCGAAGCCGGCGGCGACGCAGGAGGCGCCGCCGAGCTGCGAGGTCAAGCAGTGGCAGCAGTGCGGTGGGCAGTCGTACTCTGGGTGTGGCAGCTGTGCGGGGGGGTTGAAGTGCGCGGTGATTAATGAGTATTATCACCAGTGCACGTAGGGGAGATGGGAAGAGGTAGCATTGCATTAGCGTTGGTTAGCATTACATCTGTCTTGGTGTCAGCATTCTGAGGGAATAAATGTATATATCTTCTTCAGAAATGGGTTACTTACTGCAAATTCGTGACCATTGGGCCCCGGATGATAAAACGACTTTATATTTCTCCCACTCCACTACAATCACCCCCCTAACTCCTCCCCAAATCCCTCCTCACCCTCCACACCCTCGACCCCACCGACCTCTTCTGCCCCCCTCTCAACACCTCCACCCACGGCACCTCCCCGTCCCCTCCCACCCTCCGATCCTCCCCCGTCTGCCCCCCCTCCCCATCCATCTTCTCCTCCTCCCCTTCCTCCTCCTCCTCGTCATCGTCGGCATCCTGCTCCGCCCTCGCCGCCTTCGCCGCCCCAAACGCCCGCACGTGCAAGTCCTCCGCGTACGCCCAGCTCGGCGTGTCAAACTTGCCCGCCACCAGCACCACCTCCTCCCCTTTGAGCGCGGCGACCACGTCCGCCGACAGCGGCGTCAGCACCTGCAGCTCGCCGCGCGCGGCGTTGATGCCGCGGACGAGGACCAGACCGACGAGGCGCGAGTGGCGCGGGTCGAGGGTGCGGCCCTGGGGGTTGGGGATGAGCGGAATTTCATCGGATGTGGTGGTGGGGGTGGGTTCGGTGTCGTCCACGTCCATGTCCGAAGCCGGGCCGTAGGGAGGGGGGACGAGATCCCTCAACGCAGCGCGGTCTTCAATCTTGACCAGCGCGAGGATCATGCCGTTGATGGCCTCGGCGAGGAGCAGCGGCCCGGGCTGGTGGTCGTAGCAGAGGACGCCGAGGATGCCCGGGTCCGGGCGGCGGTAGCGGACGCGCCAGGGGCGGAGGGCCGTCAGTGGGGTGGGGTTCCACGTGGGGTGCGCGGCGGCGAGGGACGGCCAGTGCAGGTGGAAGTAGGAGAGGGTTTGCATGGTGCGGAGGTCCTGGGCGGAGCGGCCGGTGGGGGTGGCGGTGGGCTGCGAGGGGAGGGCGAGGAAGGGGGTGGCGGGCCCGCAGACGGACTGCAGGGCGTCGACGGACTCGTCGGGGCCGTCGAGGGACATGTAGATGACTTCGGTGGGGCGGATGGACTTGACAAGCTCGCAGAGGATGTCGAGGCCGGTGCCTTGGACCCAGCCGGGAGTGTTGATGACGAGGGGGCATTGGGCGCCGAGGTGGGTGCGGTAGTAGGCGAAGAGGTCGAGAGTGGCGGTAATGAAGTGTTCGGGGTCCTGGGCGGGGGTGATGGCGGCGATGGCGTGGGCGCGGAGTTGGCTTTGGGTTGGTGCGAGCGTGGGGTGGCAAAAGGAGGGAGAGAGGTTCGGGGAGGAGAGCTTGTTCAGGGAGATGACGCCTGGTGGTCCAAACTCGGGCTGGCCCGGGTCGAGGTCAAGGACGGCGACGCTGGACCAAGGTTTCTTCTTGTTCTCGCCTTGGTCAGTCACCAGCCGGTTGGCGAGCAGCTTCCCAAACGTTGATTTTCCGGATGATTTGGGGCCACAGAGGAAGAGGATGGGGACGGCGCCCTTGAGTTTGGCCGATACCACCCCAGCTAGCTTCTTATTCCACTCTGCCGGGGAGACAAGTTCTTGAAGGGGCACCCTTCTTGGGACGTCTTCAGAAGAATAAATCTGCTGCTGTCAGCCTTCGTTGTTACGGGGGTCTGGGAGCTCTGCTCACAATCTGGAAAGTCGCCTTGCTGGATGCCACCGACTCGTTCCACAGCTTTCCAAAGGAAGGATTGAGCTGTGCCAGCTGCCTCAGAGTTTGGGAAGCTGGATGGGGATGCAGCTCGAGGAGGGCATCATCGACAACCCGGAGAACCGGCAGCCCATGGCAGTGAGGAGTGTGGACCCATTGGATATTCTCAGAGGCTCTCAAGACGGCACCACACAAGGTCACCTCGCCCTCGCGGACCTTGATGCCATAGCTGCCAAGAATGACAAGTCGCTGGGCAGACAGTCAGTCATTGCAGAGCAATATAGCAGTCGGGGACATACCTCTCCCTCGCCAATACGCAGCAGCTCACGGCCATTGTTTCTTTGCTGGCAGTTCTTCTTGTTTGGCCGGAAGGTGGAGTGTATAACTGCCCTTGTTTCGGCGACAGGCGTCCTGCGAGAGTTAGCCACCGGATCCAAACAACTGGACAGGACAAGGAGACTCACGCTGGCTCCCTAGGGGCGTCGTCCTGATCTGGCACGGCGTCTGGGGATGGAGAGAGGCGGTCTTCTGGTGCGGGCTGCTCTCTCGAAGCTTTTGGTTTCTTTGCAGGAGACTTTGCCTTGGCCTTTCTTATGGGGACATTGTCGATCTCCTTTTTCGCAGGCAAAGACACTTCTGAGATGTTTTGGGCTGGTGATGGTGGTGCATGTGAGGAAGCTCCCCAGAGCTTCTGTCTTGCAGCAAAGGCACTCAATCCTAATCACAGTTAACCCCAGGTGCTTGGATTTGGAGTGAAAGGCTACATACCGAGCTGTGCTCCGGCTCCCCCGTTAGGTGGTCCATCCAGCTTTCTTTTTTTGGGTTCCGCCATTGTTGTGGTGGTGCTGATGTCAGGCTTGAAGATGGGAGAAGTTGTGCTGGGTTCCTTTTTTTCTCAGTGATGCGAGCCCCCCCCGAGGTCACCAAGCTTGACAGGCGTCACTATCCACACCGGCGCTTGAAAATGAATGCTAGACTTGAATTCCAAGAAAAGAAAGCCTTCAAACCCAAGACACCTTTCCTGAGTTCATATCCAATTTGGATTTCAAAAACAGTGTCCTGTCAACAAAAAGGTTGAAAAGTTGACTAGGAAAGAGTGCAAGATCACAAAGACCCCAGCTTCAGCGCCCCGCTCTGGCAGGGCTCGGCCAACCAAAAACCTCAATCCCGGCAGCCGAGCTCCCGCCCCACCCCTCAGCTCCCCTTATCGCTGCACGCGACCGCCGATAAGAGATATAATTTTTGGGACCGCGATCGTGAATTTGGTAAACTCGAAATATTTCGGTCCTCTAACCCAACCTTTTCACTCCACACCTCACCACTTGCGTCACAATCCCGACGTGTTTCCATCTCCTCCCACTCAAAACTCCAGACTCTTCACTCACGGACCAAATCAAGCTCTTCCTCTGAATCCCCTCACTTTCCTCCCCATTTTCTCAACTCCATCGCGTCCCAATCCCCATCAGTCGCGATGGCCGGGCCCCGAGCCCCCATTGGGAGCCTCTCCCAGCACTCCGACAAGGCCGCTCAACTCGCGCGCAAGCCTGCCAACGCGTCGGCAGCTCGCGCCGCTGCCGCCAAGACTCAAGCTCGCAAGAACACTGACGACTCGGACTCGGCGTCGTCTACCAGCGACAGCGACAGCGATACCGATTCGGGCGCCGACACCAAGCCCTCCTCGAGCTGGGCTGAGGCACTCAAGTCAAAGACCCCTACCAAGGTTACGATCAATGGCATCGCGTCATCCCAGCCGGCGAGTGCTCTGAAGAAGGGCAAGAAGTCATCGGGCTCTGACGCCAGTTCCTCGTCCGATTCCGATGCCGATTCTGAAGTCTCGGGCGAAGAGAACAATGTGCCCACCAAAGCGCCCACCAAAGCCAGCGCAAAGGCGACTACCAAGGCAAAGGCGACAGCCAAAGTCGACGCAAAGTCGGACGCCGAGTCCAGCTCCGACGATAGCTCCGACGATAGCTCCGGCGAGAGCGAGGACGAGAGCGACGGCGACAGCAGCTCCAACGAGGCCAAGCCAAAGCCAAAGACCGCGACCGCAACCGCGACTGCGCCCACCAAGACCAAACCGGCTGCTAACAAGGCTTCGAGCGACGAGAGCGGCAGTGGATCTAGCGACGACGAGTCCGATTCGGGAGCCAAGATGGCCAGCAAGGAGGACGATTCTTCCAGCGGGGAGTCCGAGTCGGAGTCTGGCTCCGGCAGTGAGAGCGAGAGCGAGGCCGAGGCCAAAAAGACTACAAAAACTACAAAGGGTGCCGTCCAGAAGCCGGCGGCCAAGGCCAAGGCCAAGGCGGCGGAGCCTGAGTCGGGCTCCGAGGAGGGCTCCGAGGAGGACGCTGAGGAGGAGTCCGGTGAGGAATCCGGGGAGGGCTCCGACTCTGATGAGGATGACGATCAGTCCAAGGCGGTCGCAAAGCGCAATGGAAAGTCCACAGTGTACGTACCACAATCGTCAGAAAATAGACCATCACTGACCATGACACAGCAGCAACATCCCCGAGGTCGTCGTGCCTGGTTTCCAGCTGCGCAAAGCTGGGGCCGAGGTGGACGCGACTCAAGTCGCCAAGCTGTTCCGCGACGCCAAGGCCGAGGGCAAGCAGATATGGTACTTCACGGCGCCCGCGTCGCTTCCCATCGAGGTGATCCAGGAGAATGCCATTCCTTTCGACAAGCTTCAAGCTGGAGCGCCCATCATTTCCTACAACGGCAAGGACTTTGGTGGCATGGCGGACGCGGACGCTGATGTCGCCAACGCCATCACCGTTATGATCCCCAACAAGGCTGGAGAGAACTATGGAAGCTGTAAGCCTGCGCCCGCCTCTTCCCTCTGCTTGACTTGACTAACCACGCCGAGTAGCGAAAATCGCTGTTGATCGCGCCGTCCATTTCAAGCGCGTCATGCGGTTCAACCACGACGGCACCCAGGAGGAGTCCCAGACCACCACAGCTACAACGACGAACAATGGCCTGCGTCCTCAGCCCAAGGGCATGAAGATTCGATATCAACCGCTCGGCGTCACCAACTTGCTTCCCGGGCAGATGGGGCCCAGCAACGGCGCGCAGAGCGACGATGATGTCGAGATGACCCAAGCCCCGCCCCTGCCCTCAGGAACGCCCAAGGCCGGCGGAAAGAAGCGCAAGCACGTCGTTGAGGAGGCCACCCCCGGCAAGGAGTCGGCAGAAGCTTCGTCTACCAAGAAAGCGAAAAAGGTTCGCATCACCGAGACACCCAGCGCCGCATCCACCCAGAAGAAACCTACAAAGCAAACCCCGATTGCGCCTCCCGCCATCCCTGCCCTGAATGGCGGCTCGTCCAGGCTGAACACCAAGCCTGCGTCGTCTCCCGCCGTCTCTCGGAAGAAGGCTACCAACGTGCCCAGCACCCAGCCAGCAAAAGCCAATGGCACCACCGCGCCCAAGAAGGTCACTCCCATTCTGCCTCCGGCGGTCCCCGGCTCGAGTAAACCCTAGGAGGGTGACCCGACCAGGGCGGTTCGGCAGGGCACCGCCGTCCCCGAGGCCAACGCCGCTCTGACCCCCAGTCGGCTGTCCAAGGTGACCTACCCGGGTCCCAGCGATTTGTCTTCCCAGGCTGGACCCTCAAATACCAGCGGTTTGTTTTCTGGCGTTTCCAAGGTCGTCTCCTCGAGCCCCGCTCGCATGTTTCCCATCGTCGGCAAAAGCCCCAAGCCGGAGTACCAGCCGAAGAAGGTCATCCACGAGACCCCGGTGCACATTCCGTGGGTCCCTGGCATGCCCCCCCGCGCCCCCCAGTTTGGCGCCAGCAGCACGCCTCTCTCGGCCAAGAGGGCTAGCACGCCTGTCCCGTCCATGAGGGATGGCACGCCTGTTCCGTTCAAGAAGATCAAGGTGAAGATGGAGGCGCTGGAGGCGTCTGGTGATCCGTTCGCAGCCGACCAGGCGCCGCCCGTGCTCGAGACGAATTCTACCTATCCTGTCGGGACGAATTCCACCTACCCTGCCGAGGTGAAGCCTGCTACTCGTCTCAAGAAGAAGCCTGCTCCTGCTCTCAAGGCGGAGCCCACTGTACCCTCCCTGACAAATTCCACCTATCCCCCCGAGACGAATTCTACCTACCCTCCCGAGGTAAAGCCTGCTTTTGCTCCCGAGACGAAGCCTGCTTCCAAGAACAAGTTCAAAGCCGCGCTCAATCGTTCTCTCAATGAGCGATCCAAGGCCATGGCCGCCAGCGTACAGGCCGAGGCCCTCGGCAAGAAGAACGACAACATCAAGCAGGAGAATGAGAACAACAAGGGAAAGAATAACAACAACAAGGGCAAGAACGGCAACAACAAGCAGGGGAACGACAACAACCAGCAGGGGAACCCCAGCAACAACCAGGGTAACGACAAGAACAAGCAGGGGAACGGCAACAACCAGCAGAACAACGGCAACAAGAAGCGCAAGAACAACAAGCGCAAGAACAACGCCTAGGCGTGGGAGCTGAGCCGTTGTCGCGGGCCTTGCTGTAGAGGGGCGTCTTGTCTTTTCCTTTTCTGTTTTTTTTTATTTCCTACGGAGTTTGGGGGAAAATGAAATCCGGAAGGCGGTCATAGTCTTGCTTTTAACGGAATTTTTGCGGCCAGTGTTCATATGGGAGATGATGGTTGGCGGTGGTGCGCATCTTGCTCGCGGGTTTTCTTTGCTCTGCTTTTGTACAGTTGTTGGGTTCCTGAACCAAGATACCACGATTCGCTCCGAGAGGTCATTTGGAGAGAAGGAGGTCGCCGGGCGAGGACATATGGCGACGACGGGTGCCCAGGCGGGGAGGGGGCACGGTATATGTAGGGTTACATGCTCGCGGCGGTAGGGAACCCGGTGTGGGTTGCTCGCCGGGCTTGTTTGTAGGGGATGTAGATGTTGGTAATTGTAGGAAACTCTTGTATTGAAGGAGCTGGTTTCGGGTGTCGTGAATGCTGCTTGTTTTGATCTTTCTGTGATGACTGAGAACTCGTGGAGCGGAAAGGCTCGGGATGGGTTCGTGTCCAGGCGTCTATTAGAGCACTCCTGATTCCATCACCGTCCACTCCTTTTTTTTTGTTGCGAAAATGGACATCTCTTGGACAGGGCAGATGGAAGAAGATGAGCTTAGCTCCCACCTGCTCCCCCCACTTCCGCAACGATATTGTCACGTCACCCACAGCATGAAACCAACAGATGAGAATAGAGGGCGATTATTATTCATCGGTACGGATACCCTCTCCATCCAATACCCAGGTATCCATCCACCACAACCACCACCACCCGCCTCCCATCGAGACCGCGGCCCGGCCCGGCCCATGCATCATCCTTCCCACGACCAACCAAACCCACATATTATCATTAAAAATCCAAGAGGCCCATGTGTTGTATCCATCCATCCCCCTTGCCTCCCTCCGCGTCCAACCCGGTACCGTGGTCGTTGTCGTCGTCGTTTCCCAACCAAGCAACCAAGCAACCAAGCAACCATCCGGTGTCCCCCTCCTTAACCACCATTGCAGGTGTATGTCGTGTGTATAATGTATGTATGCAGCCCGAGCCCACCCATTAAAAACCAAATGCCATCCATCCATTCACCCGTTTCTAGCCAGAAAAGCGAATGCTCCAGCCCAGGTCCGTTTCCACCGCCGCGCGCGATGTCTCGATCTCGAACCGTGTTTGGTGGTCGAGAGAGGGGGGGTGGGGGAAAAAAAACGATTGTCTTTTGCGCCGCCGCGATGCTGACACAATTAAAGAAAGCAGAGAAGAAAAATAGGCCGAGTCGAGGGGGGGGGGGGGGGAATTCCTCGGTTCGTGGCGACCAGAGCGAGGGTTGGTCGTAGAGAGAAGTGCGTCCGTGTCGGCGAGATGGAGAATAACTCCTTCAGGCGAGGCGGACATGGTCCCGTGGGATCCAAATGCGCGGGTAACCAGTTGATCGAATTCTCATCGCGAGAGGTCATCGGATCGATCGGTGCTCGTCACGGCGAATATCGTCGAGGTCAATGATGGTACGTTGTCCACCACAGCTCTGAGGTCATCACCTGACGACCACCACCTCGCTGAGCTCGCTCTCCAGGCGCACCCGCTCGGGGCTCCACATGTCGCCCTGGGGCGTCAAGTTCATGATGGTGTGGCGAAAGTCGTCATCGGGCGTGGTCGGGCTCAGAATGCCGGGGGTGCTGCTGGCGCTACCAGATGTGTCGCCACGGCTGAGGGATTCGAAGCTGGAGCTGCTGCCCAGGGTCCACTCGTCGCTCGAGCCGCGTCTGCCCATCAATCCGAGGCCGTAGCTGTTCGAGTAGCCGTATCCGTACTCCTCATCGAGAGTCCGCGGGCGGTCGCCGTACTCGACATACTCGTACTCCCAACGAGTGGACTTGTCGACCTGGGGCCGCGGAAGCCACTTGACGCGCGCAATGTAGTACGTCACGGCCGAGATGAGCGCACCACCGACGAGATCGATGGCGTAGTGGTGGTTGAGGTACATGGTGGCCCACCAGATCCAGGCGACGTAGATCATGAAGTAGGTGCGGAACCGAGGGAAGCAGTACTGCATAAACAGCGCCTCGAGGACGGCGTTCCCGGAGTGCAGGCTAGGGAAGGCGCCAAAGGGAAGAGGGGCGGTCGAGAAGCTGGTGGTGTACATGTCGACGCCGAGCAGCGCGTCGACACGCGCCAGACCTGCCGGAGATCCACCCATGCCGTAGTGCGCCGGCTCCAGGCCGTGCGCCTTCTCGTACCATGGAGGTGTGCAGGGGAAGATGAGCTGGATGGTGACACCCAGCATGCACATGTAGCCAAAGGCCCGCGCAAAGACGGGGGTTGTGCCGGGGGCGGCAAAGAGGAAGATGAGGGCGCTGCAGATGGCAGGCAGCGCAAAGTGGCCGATTCCGTAGGGGAGCCACGCGAGGACATCGAGAATCGCGTGCGTGTGCGCCGAGAGGATGTTGGAGAGATTGGCGCCATATAGCACGTTTTCGAGCGCAGGCAGGACCTTGACCCAGATGTGCGGCCGGTATTCGGGAGCAATGAATCTGCAGCATAGGGTTAGCATTCACGCATGGCTCAGCAAGATCGCCATCTCCCAACGTACCGGCTAGAGAAAAAGTAGAGCAGGTAGGTCCAGATTGGCATCGACGGCACAAAGAACTGCCCCGTGATGGGCATGAGGAGGAGAATCGACGTGGCGACGAGCGCGCCCGTCTTGATCAGCGGTGCTGGCGGCAGGATGGACAGCGAAAAGATGGTGTAGCCAAACAGCACGAGGTACTGGAGGTCGTAGACGCGCCATCTCCGGTTCCGCAGGGCTGTGATGCTGTCGAGGACGTTGAACGACGTCTGCAGGCGGGTGACGTCGTCGGCGGCCTGCGGCCCCGAGTTCGACTTGATCTTTTGCAGGCGCATCCGGGACTTGCGACTCGGTCGGTATTTCGGAGGGATGGGATTGAGGTGGCCGAGCGAGAGGACGGCGGGCCAGGCGAAGGGCAGGTTGAGCTTCGCCTTTGCTTGCGGGAGCGCGGCGGCGAATTCCTGCATGGCGGGCGACGGAGAGGGTCGATTATGGGGGAGAGGGAGAATAGCCGGCGATGGGGCCTGCTGCGACGAGGCAGGCAGGAAGCGGGCGGGAGGCGTCGGCGGAAGCGAGGAGGGATGCGACGGGCGGACGACTCGGATCCGGGGGGCGGAGCTATTGCGGTCGTTGCATACGCATGTTCGTCGCGAGGGCGAGGTGAAGGGTACCACGAGGTTGTCACCTAGGAACTGTCGGTTTAGAATTTGCAGAGGCCGGTCGGTGCCAGTATTATGGTGGTTATGGGAAAGGCGGCGACAGCGACGGGCGGGACGGGATGGGATGAGATGGCTGGGGGGGCGTCGGCCGTGGGAGATGGAAGGGAGGCGGACGGGTGGAAGCGGTTCGAGGTCTGCTGCCGTAGGGGAGAGGTTTGGTGTTGGTGGCGGCACCCAACGGGGGCAGAGGGCGCGAAGGAAGGGCACGAGGGCTTTCATATGCATTGACCGCACTCGGGGCTGCCAGTGGACCAGACCGCCGAGTCCCGTCCTCCGCCCTGGAAAATCCGTCCAATCCAGAATGGAAACACTGGGCTACGCCGCTAGCAGTCAGCCAACCGCCGGCCGGCGGTTCTCGGTTGTCTGCAAGTGCCAAGAGCCAAGGAGGGCCTGTCTGAATAATCAGCCGACGCGGGGCACTCCCACTGCCTGCTCGGGATCGAGAGAATCCCGATGCCCACTTGCATCCGTGCAGTGCGCCCACTCGCATCCATGATCCGCCGCTGTTTGCGGAGACATGGGGTTTGGGCCACAAGCGCAGGATGTGCCGCACGCCCGTCCGCTCCCGGTGTCCATGGTCCATCGGCTGCTGCGCTATCGATAAATCGGGCCATGGACCAACCACCGTCGCAGAAGTCTCTGACGGGCCTGGTATCAGTACCTCACCACTTCTCACCACCACAAGGCATGGTGGGGTGATGGAATCTCCTTGACCTCGGTTTTGGCGGAGCTAAGATTTAGTCGACAGAGGGCCAGCCAGTCCGTTGCCCAAGGAACCCGGTGCGGCGTCGCGTTGGCAAACAACTGATTGTGAAAATGTCGAGATGGAATCGGCTCATCTCCCCCCTGAGCGCAACTGTTTCATGGTTTCGAAGCTGCAGGAGACAACCACATTTCACTTGCATCGCGAGGCTGGGATGGATTGATCCCGCAGCAGCATCACCTGAAATGATCCGAGGCCGAGGCACACACTGCAACCCGGCGCCCGCATTCCTCGCCTTGCCGTCGGTATCTGGTCTCACAGTCTGCGAGGATCTGAGGATGGAAAGCAAGCAAGCACTTTAACCAGCAGCGCGCACGAGCCCGGCCTGGTCTCAACACGCGACCCCTGAGATCCCATCCGCATTCCTCGCGTCACATCAAGAGCTCCGTGCTATCCGGGAGCGCGTCTCCCACTCTCTCCCACTCTTGACACTGCAATTGCGATTGCCCTCGCTGGACCAACCAGGCCCGCGCGGAACTGAGTCAGCCCTTGCCAGCGGATCTGACAGTGGAGAGAGGCTGCGCGCGAAGGAATAAGCAAAAGGCTGATTCTCACGCCAACAGCAACTCGCTTCGTTCCTGGAATTCTGGACTGTCCACCTGGAGCTGTTTGCGGAAGACGTCGGAATCGGTCGCGGACAACAACTCGACCCCAATTTGCCTCTGTCGAGTTGAGCTCCATTGCCATATCTTGGGCGCAATCTCACCGTGTCGGGCCCTCCTGGCCCACCGTTGCAATCGTCCATCGAGCTAGGCTGGCGTCAAATTTTAAATCCAAGAGGTACCGGTACCTCGATGCTAGCACCGAATCCCACCCGCCTGGATGCCGACTCTCCACCCAGCACCCGTCGATGGCGCCCTCGCCGGCAGCGTCTGGTGACGATGAGCGAGGCACACGACCAACCCCTCCTTTCTTTGCTGATCGCCCGCCAGAAACAAACCGGATGCTCGACCACACGGCGGATGAATGTGTGTCGGTCGACCCCGGAAATCGGCAATCGCAGGCGCGAAACAGGCTCGCAGGGTCATGGCGTCAACCTGGCGTCAAGACTCGAGAACACACCCACCGGGCCCGCGAACACTTACAGGGCCGGCCAGCGGGCGGCATCCACCTGGTCGTGGTCCGATGTCCACCCACGGCCGCCGCAAATTCCCTTGCAGTGCCGTGCAAGACTCCAACCAGGGGCCGATGGGCCCTCCTCGAATCGTGGGCGGAACACCGACGACACCCATCAGACTCCAGACACGGTACAATGCGATATGCGCCAGACCAGCTCATCGACAACCGAATGGCACACAGCATGCCAATGGGAAGCGCACATGACGTCCTGCTGTGCTGGGACGAAAGCCCTTCCAGACTTGCAGTCGCCAATGACCTCAGCGACCTGCGAGACAAGCGCGGGATCCCCGGACGCACGTCGTCTTGGCGGGCCAGCAGGAGACTCCACGGCCGTCGCTCGGCGTCTGCATGAATACACAGTAGGAAACCTGACCCAGGAAAAAGTCGGTTTTTTTGCTGTGGGCACTGGAGATAATAAGCGAAGGGAGCGGGAGCGCTCCGCAGGCTCCCATTCTTTCGCCGAGGGAACTTTGTACTTTTCGGTGGATGCCGGACAGCCCTGCGGAGGACCACTGAGCATGAATGACTGACTGGTGAGGGCACAAGAACCAACCCGGTAGAGCGAGAAGACGAAATGGCATGTCGAATCATCCGTGGTTGTTGGACTTCATCTCCCACAAGCTGATCGGCCGGCGACTTTTTTTTTTTTCATTTCGCGGGGTGATGAGCGCCGGGTTGCTGCCGTTGGGCGCCGGACAAAAAAAAGCGAATCCGAGGGGGACCCTCCCCCTGTCATCATCGATCGGTACGCGTAAAGATCGGACCTCGGGGTCCTCTGCAAACCCGGCGGCCTCCCGCCCAGCCCAGTGCCGTCGTGCGCGGACCACGGAGCGTCTGCCTGGCTTGGCGTCCATCATCAACCTCGCGTGTTTCCATCTCCCAAGCGCTTGCGGATACACGTATACACAGAACTCGATGTATCGTCGGAGTCGATGATGGGTTGGTGTCACTGCCATCTCCCAGGTTTCCCAACGCAATGGGATGTCGTGTCGCCGCAGCGGCTGATCCAATGAGCCACTGATCCCAGCACAGAGTAAGCAAGTTCCTCCGTCTGACTGTACCTACGACTTGCTGGATCAGGACTTGGAACTCGTGCAACACGGGGCTCTTATCCAGGACTTCAAATCGAGATGGCTTCGATGCCAGCATGTGTTATCGGGGGGCAGACCTTGTCCATGCTGTCTCAGCTGGGCCATCAGACATGCATGTCGAGGTCTCAGAACTCAGCTGCAACGGAACCATACCTGGAGGCGGAGTCGATTCAGAATGCCTTGTCAGAATGTCATCTACTTGTTGTTCTGATAATAAATCGAGCGTCACCCCAAGGCACATTCCCGTGATGGCTTCACAAGGAGACAACGCCTTGTCACAGAGCTTCATTACCCTGGCTCAACTCATAGAGATCATGCACCAAAGGCGTCCCAACAACCCAACACTCGGGAACCACACCCTTCAACTTTCTCCCCCACAAGTCTCGGTCCAGTTTCCGTCAATGACACAGGCCGAGCCGGTCTCTCGGCACGTCTTGGGACAACTTATACCAAGCCGGTTCAGCCCTACGGACGCACCTCGTATGCCAACTCCTTCCTTCCCCGCTGGTTGGCCGGGTCTAGAACCATCTCACTCATCCAGTCTGGCTCCAACTTCGTTGTCAAGAACTCATACGGCCCCGACATTACATATACCTTCTACCTATCTATGCCCACATCCTCCATCGTCCTTTCCCATCCCCAGAGCTTGTCAACATCCCATTACCTCCACCACCTCCTACATTACAGCGCGAGTCTGCCATTACACCCAAGACCCATCTACAGTCTACACCCACCTATGCGTGAGCATCCTCTGGGACACCAGCAGACCCCGATCGCTTGATTCCTCCAAGCCCTCCCCCTCCTCCTCTGCAGCCTCCAGAAGCTCATCTATCTCTCGTCCCAGTCCGCTCGCCTCGAGGATCTGAGCGATCATTTGGTGTACTTCAAAGTACTCCGGGTCTGGCATCGGGACATCGGCATCGTGCTGTTCCATGCAGACGCACGATTTCGTCTGGACGGCCCATCCCGGCCCTACCGTCGAGGTCACCTTGTACGCGTGCTAGAAGACAGGGTCAGTGATGCGCAATGCCAAATAGAGAATAAACGAAACGGAGCGGTAGGTGTATCCTCTTACGGGCACGTCCTCGCTCGGCCAAAACGAAAGCTCCAAGTCCCCAAAGACACGACAGACTTCAGGAAACAAGCTAACCACATTCCCGAGCTGGTTGACGCTGTCCGGCTCGATCTTGCCTCGCAGAACCGGAAAGTACCGGTACAGCGTCCACCAGATGCTCCCCCTAGCCTCTTAGGACCCTTGGCCTGCCGAATCCCCAAAGGCAAACGGGATAATGTGGGCACAATCCGTGCCCCCCACTTGGCCCCGTCAGGCAAGACAACCTCCTTGTCCTTAACAGCATACCAGTCGAATAAACCCGTGTAGACACACCGGTATCCGTCTCTTGGCAGACACTGTCGCCTCAGCTCCGTCTGCTCCTCCCGTCGGGACTGGTCGTCATAGACGATGTCAATACCAGCAAAGATGGGGTGGAGACGAGGGATGGGTGCCGGTGCCTTGCCGCCGTAGGTTTGACTACAACAACGACAACGAGTACGCCATCCACCCCCCCCCCAAACAGCCGGGGGCTCAATATATCAACCTACACGGCAGCAGCAGCGCAGCCACGACGTGGTTCGCCAGCTCGAGCACCTTGTCCTCGGCGGTATCGATCCACGCCAGGATCTCCGCCCCGAGGACCGCGCGCCCTTTGTCCTCTAGGAACAGGAAAAACGCTCCGAGAATGCGGGCGGCGCGGTTGTGTCGGTGGCCGCGGAAGCGGAACTTGAGGAGCTTGACGTTCACGAGCTGCTGGTGGTCCGAGGCATGGACGCCGGACAGCAGCAGCACTGGAGACGCTTTGGCTGGGTGTTGGGGGATCGGCGCCAGATGGCGGAGGGATCCTCCCAATCCATCGTGGCGTTTGTTGCTTGCCGTCTGGTGTGTCAATGTGTCGACAGGCTCCCGCTACGGTTTATATGGGAGAGTTGAGTTGCTCCGGACAATTTGGTCGCTGCTGGTGGGGGTTTCCGCAGTAAGGGGCCCAGCTGCAGGTCCTGCAGCAGACATCGAAAGTTCCCAAAGCAGGTCTTGCAGTTTGACTGAAACTCGGTGGCATATTCAATACATCTACCGAGGCCCTAAAGTCGGAGCTCGAGCGTTGTAGTCTTGTCACATGGGACTTGGAAGGTTGGGGAAAGCCGCTATGTTTCCTTGACAAGGCCTACCTGGTAGACATCTACGCCTTTGGTTTGTACCTATTTAGGGTCTTGAAGTCTGAACTCGAGGCCCATACTATCAGTTAGACGAATGATGTCCCCAGAGTCCCGCGCCGATAAACAAACCAGGGCTGAATTGTAGCAGTCGAGATGTGTTCCTATGTCTTGAGAAGTGTCTGGAGTGCGATGCTCTGAACAAATAAAGCATTCACACACGCATCATCACCTGTCCGCCTTACCTCGACAAACAAAGAACAGCGATCGGTCAAGTACAGCTCCGCGAATCGAGATTCGGGTTACCATTGTTTCCTCTCCGGGTCCATGCCGGTCGAACCCAGCCCGGAATTCGCAGACAAAGAACGTCGGGCCGGAGAGACCCGAACCAAGTCTGTTCTCGAACCGCATCGAGTCGAGTCCCCAACAAAGGTAGTAGGCAGAAAGCCGAGCATCAATTCGACACCGTTCTGGCAACATATCATTGCCTCAAGACATTATCCAACCCTTGCCTAGCTCGCCAAGATAGGGGCAACAACAAACATCCAAGTGAGCAAGCAGAATCGAGAAAACACGCAAACATGAACCACTCCTCCACCCCTCCCTGAACCACGCCCCACCAAACCATCAATAACAAAAGAACCATGTTGAAGCTCGCAAGATATGGGGAATAATACGTCCGTAACCCTAAAGCAGCAGCAGCCCGCAACCAGCAAAGTAACCGTACCCTGACCCGTCTGTCTTTCCCTCTTCTTCTTCCAAGATGCCTCTTCTCGCCCAGCAAAGTAGACCTCTTCTTTCTGCCCCCCCCGTGTCAAAACCAGACATGTCATTCCATCGTCCATCATCGTTGCCCATCTTTCGTCCTTCTGATAGCAGCCAGCCCCTCGTTTCTATATACCCATCTCACTTCCCAGCCCCCATCACCGCCTGTTAAACCCACTCCACAACCCCTTGCTTGTCTCCACGACCTTGTTCGCCCCGTTCCCCGGCGTCAGAATCGCCGGCACCGCCGTCGGCGCGTCGTCCATGGCCGTGTCCCCTCCCGCGTCGACGCCCGACTGCGTGCCGTACCCACTGTCCTTCCCGTGGATACCACCGCTCGCCGCGCTGTCCGCGACCGACACACCACTGTCCTCCTTGCGCTGCTGCTGCTGCTGCTGCGGCCTTGCGCTCTTCGCCCCGTTCATCAGCGCGCCGCTCTCGTTGCCGCCACGAAGCTTATTAATGGCGCGCACCGTATCGATCGCGGCGTGCAGGGTCCGGCGGGCGTTGAAGTTCTTCTTGACCGTCGGCAGCAGGTTGGCGCCCTTTGCGCCGTCGACGCCGTCGGCGCCCGCGCCGCGCGCCCAGTCGGCGACGAAGGGGTGCTGCAGCGCCTCGTGCGCCGTCATGCGCTTGGCCGGGTCGATGGTCAGGCAGCGGCGGATAAAGTCCTTGGCCGCGTCCGACACGCCGCGCCAGTACTCGAGCGGCGTGAAACTGTAGTCGGCGTTGAGGATGGCCTGCATCTCCTCAAAGTCCGAGTCGCGGTCAAAGGGCGTGTAGCCGCAGAGGAGGAAGTAGGTGATGACGCCCAGCGCCCACAGGTCCACGGGCTTGCCGTGGCCCGTCTTCTTGAAGATCTCGGGCGCCATGTAGCCGGGCGTGCCGCAGGTCGTGGTCAGCACGTGGAACTGCTCCTCGTCCATGATACGGCTGAGGCCGAAGTCGGCGATGAGCAAGTCGGCGTTGTCTTCGGGCGTGCGGAAGAGGAGGTTCTCGGGCTTGAGGTCGCGGTGCACGATGCCGTGGTCGTGGAGGTAGGCGACGGCCGACAGCGTGGCGCGGATCAGGTCCGCCGCGTCGGACTCGTAATAGGAGCCCTTGCGGCAGATGCGGTCAAACAGCTCGCCGCCGAGCGCGAGGTCCGTCACGAGGTAGAGGTTGTTCATCGTCTCAAAGTAGTCGACCAGCGTGAGGATGTTTTGGTGGCCCATCGAGACCTTTTTGAGAACGGCAATCTCGTTGCGCACCTGTTGTCCCGTGTCAGTGGAGAGTTTCTCTCTCTCTCAGCACATAGACTCCTACCATATGCTCCCTCCCTGCCATGAGTCTCTTGTTGATGACCTTGGCGGCATAGTAGCGCCCCGTGTCAATGTGGACGCACTCCTTGACGACCGAGTAGGACCCCGCGCCCAGCGTCTTTCCGACCTTGTATCGACATGGCTGTATCTGTGGTGGCGCTCGATCGCCGCCGTTGGTTGCGGCCATTGTGTGTCGGGGGGCAATATCGCGAGAGAGTCGTGGGAGAGGAGGCTATTGATGGATCGCTGGATGTGGTTGAGGATGAGGAGGGGGGGGTGGAGATGGCGGGAAGACGGGATGCCACTCTGGCAAGGCAACCTGTGGACGAGGCACGAGACGGAATCTTGCGTAGGGCGTTGCACTGATCTGGATGGATGGGCGCCTGCACAACGAGACGCCTTGTCTGGACTGTCGTGTTTGGGCGGGCAGGCAGCGCGGCAATTGGGAGGCCCTGGATCTGCTGGTTCGACGGGTGCCCAATCGGTGTCGGTGGTGGGGTACAGGGCGCTATCGTTGAGGGGCGGCGAGGGGAAATCGGGAGAGGAGGCTGCTGCAGCTCGAGTCCAAACCACGCGGGTATCAACACAGGAAGAGAGAGCTGACAAACGAGGGGAAGTAGAAGAAGGGGTTCGATAAGATTTTCATGTCAGCCGCATGGATAGAATCCGGGACCTGATGGATCAATGGTTTCGGGGTCCAGGAATCAGCAGCAGAGCGCGGATGCCCCTCTTGATCGCAAACCAACCAATGGGAGCCCAACCCCACCTCCAGGGACCAGAGCTTACTCCTGGGGTATCACTGATTTCGCCCGTGGCCATCCATCTACAATGAGACATTCTACACGGTCTGGACCGGACCTGAGATCCGGCCCGGCCCTGATCACCTCCCGTATTCCGCCGCCTCCCACCGATATTCTCCCTCCATTACCCTGACGGTGCCGGTGTGGCCAAGACGTATTGATGATACAAGCCTGTGTCCCTGTGCGCTCCCCTTCTTGTTTCCTGATTCTTTAGGTCTTGTCCGTCTTGGCTCCGATCTCTCACCTCTTCTTCTCCCGCTTCGTCTTCTTGGACTTTTTGTGCCCCCTGTCCCCGTGGCCATCGTCCCGGGCTTCTGTCGGCTCGGGGCTGGCCTTTCTCTTCACCTTTTGGCTCTTGACGCTGACGAGCGTGTTGGACTTGCCGCTCTTGGCCGCCTGGAGAGCGCGCTTCTCGGCCTCTTGCCACTCGGCTGTACCGCCCTCAATCTCGTACCTTGAAAGTGTTAGCTTTGGACCCATGGATATGACTAGAGTTATCTCACTGGTCGAGCGGCAGAGAGTCAATGAGCTCTCTCTGCTTTTGTCGCAGCTCGCGGACGGCTTCGTCCCCACCCTCCTCGAGCTCCTCGTCCAGGTTCATCTCGAGCGGCACAAACTTGTTGTCAATAAGCTCATCGTCGTGCGCAGCCGATGCGTTCTCGGGGTTGACGCCAATGGTCCTTGCGTCGGGCATGGACGCCTCAATCTCCTCCGACACCAGTGCCGTCATGCGCGACACAATCTTGCGCACAATCTTCATAAAGGTGGCGAGCAACTGCGGGGGTGGTACGTTCAGCTCAGCGGCAATGGGGTCCACGTCCTTGTGTTGCAGTCCAATGGCCAGGAGAATGGCTTGCTGCAGCGAGTTGAGCTTGACGTGGGACTTAAGGCGACCGTTAAAGTAGAGCTGCGAGACGACGGGGATGAGGTCCAGCACGACGTGGTAGTCCAGCATTCCGTTGGCGTACGACTCGAGGCGCTTGTGGTCAAAGGGCGTCAGCAGCTTGTCGAGTTCGGCCTTGGTAATCTCGACACTTTCGCTCGATGGGTCGAGCTGCGCTCCTGCGCTGGCAGAGTCTTCGATTGTCAGGGCGAGGATTGACGGGAACTCGCGGAACTTGTACGCGAGAAGGGACAGGAAGCGGCGGTGGAAGTCGTTGGCAAACGCTCCGAGCCACGTCTGGTCCGCCTCTTCTTTCAGGGGCCGCAACATGACGCACGTATGCTCGCCCGTGAGGTCGTTGGCGGTTTGCCTCTGTACCGGCGTCAGTATCCAGCCCATCACTCTAGACCCGAAATACATACCAAATAGACAGGGGAGAACGAGGACTTCTTCCAGAACCTGTGGAGAGGCTGCGTAAGCCCGTAGCTGACACCGAGATAGTCGAGGCGCTCAGGACGGCGCTCCGCCAGCTTGGCAAACAGGGGAGGGAGCTCCTTCATGTCGCGGATCTTGATATCGTCAAAGAGACTGGCGTTGGCGAGGTCCGCGTCTGTTACCCGGGGAGCCGATGGCTGCTCGGGCATGCCAACGTCTTCCGACAAGTTGGCAAACTTGCCCTCGTAGTAGTCGACGAGCAGCTGCAGGGCCTTGGACCCGTACCCCATCGAAGTGTAGTCGGGGTTCGTGGCGATGCGAACCACGCGGGCTCCAGACAGCGAGGCAAACTCGTCATCTTGGAACTGCTGGCTGACAAGCCAGGGGATAAGGTCACCAGCCGGCTGTTGACCCCTGCTCAAGCTGTTGAGGATGCTCTGCCTGCTGATCTTACCCTCGAACGAGACCTGAATCACGCACAGGGGCTCAGGGAGCCGACCCTCGGTGATGGGAGCGGTAAGCACAAATAGCTCGTGCGCTGGCGCGTCGCTCATAAGCTGCAAGTCGTTGGGCGAGTTCTTGTAGTGACTGGCGACGTACAGGGCCACCATTTGCTGCAGGAACTTTTCGGAGACAGGGTGGAACGAGAAAAGGGTATCGCGGTTGACGTGGAGCAGCTCGCACTGGGAAGGATCCTAGGATGCGCGTTAGCCAACGTTCCGGTACTCGAGAAAGAAAAAGAAAAAACTCACAGGACATCCTTGGGTGCTGAGCTTGGATCTCGGAAGCGTTGCGTCGAGGCAGAGGAGGGTATTCAACCACTTCTCCACAGCGTCGCCCTGTGCGTAACGAATTGGCTCGGAAAGGGTGATTTCCTTCAACGAGCGTCCGCCTTGCACGCTCGTCTCCTTAGTGGCCCTCCCGCTCGAACGGTCAACCTCGATGGCGCCACCCGCACTCGGAGCAGATCCTGTCCTGGACTGTTCTCGGAGCTGCTTGATGAGTTTGAGAGACAGGGAACGACCGGTTCCTTCGTATCCGCTGATTGTGGACGCCATGAAGACGAGATAGGGGCCCATCAGCTTGCGCACAAGGGCTATCAAGACAAGTCAGCCGAGTTCAAGTCATGGCCGGCATGATCGAGTATACATACGAAGTGGGATGGCGGCAGCCTCGTCAATTACGAGGAGTTCAGCCTGGCCGAGGGTGTGGCTGTCCTGGGGGCGGATGTACTGGATGGTCTGTCGGTGGTTCCTGTGAATGTTTACCCTCACAATGGCCTTGTTGAAGTCTGGGTTGGTCGACTGGATGATCGAGTAGTCGGCGTGGTCCTTGTAGTCGAGAGCATCGAACCCCTTGAATACAAACTCGAAGAGGGTCTTCAAGTTTTCGGGGGATGGCGATGTGATGAAGATGTTGCTGTACCCGTATGCGACAGCCGCTGCTATCGCCATACCCACTGCTCAAAGGTTAGCTTGGTCACCGTGCAAAGAAGACAAGTGAGACGTACGGGCTGCTGATTTACCACGACCACGGGCCGCAGTCAGGGTGACGGTATTCCGCAATGTCTTTTCGGCGATCGCTTCCACGAACGTGAGCAGCGACTTTGCCTGATCCGTCGTGCGGGCCAACTTGACCAGAGATCCGATCGGCTGTGTATCCTCGAGCGACTCCTTGATCTTTTGCAGCTCCTTCTGCGCTGATGTCTCGGGCTCGTCCCGGTCTGGCGGTGGGAGAGGCTTAACCCCCTTTCCTCCGGAGATGGGCAGAACGTTGAGCTCGTCGTCAATCACCAAGCAGGATTCGCAGCTCCCGAGAGAGAGGATGAATCGCTCGTTAAACCGCGCGACCACATCGTCGTGGGCCTCGGTCCGGTATCTTGAGTGCACATCCATGGACATGGTGTACAGCTGCTTCAGACTGTTCATGCCCTTGAGCAGCAGGATCACCAGACCGCCGCCCTCCACCGTCTCGATCGTGCGGGCCAGAATGTTGGGCGTCATGGCCTCAAAGTCTTGCAGGATCACCATGCCGTACGTGTTGCCGAGAATCTTTTCTGTCTCCTTGTAGTAGACGTATCGGATGTCGTGGAGGGAGATGAAGAGCTCAAATGCGTCTTCCTGGTTGACTTCCCGGGTGCCTCGCCTGATCTCCTTCTTGATCTTGTTCTCGCGCTTCTTCCGGTGACTTGTAAAGCCGAGCAGCTTGTTCTTGTATGCCCACAGCACCGACTTGTTCTGCTTGACCTCCATGCTGGCCATGATGGCGTACACTGGGGCACGTGTTAGTGTACCGCCTTCCACCGCGCCATCGGACAGACATACAGTGGACAATCGCCTCCTTGGAGTGGTCGCCGACCACGACGAAGAAGCTTCGCTTCTTCTCTTGGAAGCCATTGCGCATGAGCGCAGGAATGCGCGCGTCTCTGTAGTCGGTTGCTTCGGTCAGCAAATAGGCACCGAACGGTACGGCATAACGAGCCAACTTACACTGTTTTTTGTGACATTGTGGCGGTATGATGAGCACCCTTTCGTCTTCGAGGTCGAGGGGCCCAAAAATTTCCAGCGATAGACTCGGCTTAAAATATTCTGCCGGGCGGTGTGCCGATAGCTTGCTGCAGCCAAGACGACCGCAAGGCAGACCCTTGTCCTCATGCAGTCGCTCAGGAACGCAACCCACTCTGAACAACAACGCCAGCAACACCAGCAGATGGACAATGATGTCTGACAAGACCTCGAATTTATTCCAGTGCTCCTTGATTTCAAGGGGGTCTACCAATCCAGTATTTGAGGACGGAGGGTGATCCGGTTCCTACGCTCGACGACCTCCGCCGACTTCCGCCGGAATAACCGCAACAACTTTCGCGTCAAAGCTTGCCAGCGCGTCTGTTGATGCAGAAGCTCACCCAGTCTGTATCTCGGCGTCTACCCGCCGGGCTCGGTTTGGACAATTTCCAAGAGAGGCAGCTGAGATGAGAGGCATCAGGCATAAAATTCATCCCCATCAGTTAGGGTGGAAATGGTGAACTTGCGCCATCCCAGCACTACGTCCAGTCCAGGAAAGTATCTGCGAAGCTCTCTGCAACATATGACAGGTTCAATATCGCAACACCATGGGAGTTACAGCTTAGTAGTCAGAGCCACCGCCTTTTCTGCTTTGCTTCTTCGACGAGGCGTATTTCTTGTTGTTCAGGCGGACCTCGGTGGCAGCTTTCTGTCTGGTAAAAGGTGAGCAGGGCCGGGTGAAAATGCAGACTGCCCGTTACTCACAATGCCGCATGCTTACGAGTCTTTTCGGGGTCTGTCTCATTGGGGACGGCCCCTCGGTACAACTTCTCAATCTCATCAAACAGCTTCTGTCTGTTGTCGTCCGTGTTGGCAGCCCGGCTTCGGTGGTTTTGGGCCTGGATGCTGACGGCATCGTTGCGCTGCACATAGTACTTTGACGAGCGCAAGCCGGCATGCAGATGCTTGGGGAGCATGCTGAGCAGCTGCGCAATGGGCCATGTGGTTGTTGCTTTGGTTTCCGTCCTTGTGATGTCAGCAAACACTGGAGCAAAAGAAGGTGGGCCTGGAGCTTGGCTTGAGAAACACAAACTTGTTCACATGCTGGCCCCCTGGGCCGCTTGATCTTGAAAATGTAGTATTTCCCGCGGGGATGTTGGCGAGTTGGAATGACTGATGCCATTTTCGAGCCTCAGCCAGTTGGTCCTGATCGAGGTTGGCGTCAAAGGCTTGATGCCTCACCGAGCGTTGGAAGGCCACATGCAGCCATGGCAATCTTTCGGGATGAAGCCGCAGTTTATTGAGTGGAAAGAATCTCAAATAAACAAGAGATCTCATGGATCTCATGACGCTGACATGGGGATTTTCAAAGGTAGAAATTGCAGTGCAAGAAGCACATGTGAAAGATGGATGACAGTGGACTGTGAACGGAGGAACAGTTGCTTACGCCACAGACGCCACAGTCCCACGTGTGTCTGTGCTCCAGGCCATCGAGAATTTTCTGCAGGACATCAGCCTTGCAGATGGCCGGGGAGCTCCGCATTTTGTCCGCACACACTCTCGGGTCTTCTTCCCAGACCAAGTTTATTCTCCCAGCCGCTCTTTTCAATTCTGCACACCCACCGTCACCATCTCCATCTCTTTCACCCCTACAACTCCACGGCCACCGGCGTATGCACCTGCATCGGCTCTCTCTCTCTCTCGCAACAATAGAGTCTTTTTCGGAAGCCATTTCCCATTCTTTCGAGTCCCGCATCCCGCCTCCGACAATCAACTCCATCGCCCCCAACGGGCAGCAACCTGCTGGAACTGGGCAGTTCTCATTTTGCGCATCGGTGGCTCGCAAAAAGGTGGCGCATCCAGCATCAAGCCAGCCTCGCGCGCGCGACTCCAAATTCTACTGCCCTCCCTCGTTCTCTGCTCTCCCCGAGTCCCCCCTTGATCGGCCGATCACGTGAAGGCCCGCAACGCCCTCCTCCATCCTCCTCCATCCCCCCATCCCCTTCCGGGAAGGAAGGCGGCGACGTGTGACCCGCCCTCAAGTTTCCATGCCCTCCCACTGACCAAGCGCCTTTCCACACCCACATCGACGAGCAAGTGGCCTGCGACAAACACGCCCTCTACTTAGACTCTTCCACTCTCAAACCCCCTCCCTCCACATCTCCCATAACCTCTCCTGGTTACCACCCCTCAGAACCACACCACGCCACGCCTTCAATCAGCCACCGCCACACCCCGCCTCTTCCGTTCTGCGCTTCACCCCATCCTCCCACCACCATGCCGCCCGACGAGGACGTAAACGGTGCCGCTGACACTATCGTTGTTGGCGGCGACTACTCGGAGGACTCGGCAGAGGGAAGCGACGACAGCTTCGATGCTTATGGCGGCGAAGGTGAGGGCGTCGAGGAGCAGATGCAGGACGCCCCGGAGACGGACAACGACGACTATGCAAAGACGTTTGACTCGCCGCCAGGCGACGAGCACGAGCACGAGCACCAGGGCGATGCCGCTCGGCCGCCCCAGTCGGAGGAAGCTGATGTATCAATGGCCTCAGAATCCATGAATAATTCATCTGCGCCTGATGACTCTTTGAAGAGCGGTTCCCCATCTGCCTCCGCTCCCGTTCCTTCATCTCTTCCACCCTCGGCCGTCCCACAGCCCACCAACGGCGCAACCGACGCCTCATCCGACGACTCCTCTGATGATGATGGCCACCAGAGCACGCCCTCCCAATCCAGCGCATCCGCGTCGCCATCGCCCGCATCCCTACCCCCGGGGCGCCCTTCCTCTGCCAGCCCGGCCGTGGCCGCCCCCGAGGCCACGGAAGGGATAGACATCTCGGCCCAAGCACCTGCCCCAGCTTCTCCCTCGGAGGATGGGGATGGCGAGATCAACATCGAGAAGCTGGTAAACGATATCACAGCCGGAGCCGCCAACCCACCAAATGGACCTCCATCCGCAGCCGCCCCCGAGCCGACAGCAGCCCCGGCGACAGCCACTCCCTCGCTGGCGCCGACCCAACCCTTGCCCACTCCGACTCCCAACGCCGTCTTGAGAACTCTGACCGTATCCCCATCTGCATCTCTGCCCCCCAAACCTGTCTCTCACCATCTCCCAAGCCACTCTTTTCAAAACAGAGGCTCCCACACCCAGAGCCATACCACTCAGCGTGGCTCGTACATGTCCACTGGCCCTCCTGGCGTCACAGGCGATGGGTTCTCGTCCCTGCCACCACCGCCTTCCTCTTACGGCGGCCCGCACGCTCCATCGCATGGTCTACCTGCCGCAGTCCACCCAGGCTCCCAGGGGGCATGGGAGACTTTTCTGGCTGACGAGAAGAGGTACACGAGCGACGGAAACTGGGAACGATTCCCCGAAGGCTCCCGTATCTTCATTGGTAAGCGCCCTGCCGTGTGCTCCAACCTTGCAGATGTGTCTAACTGGCCCGTAGGAAACCTGTCGAGTGAGCGCGTCACCAAGCGCGAGGTCTACGATGTCTTTAGCAAGTTTGGCCGCCTCGCCCAGATTTCGCTCAAGAACGCATATGGCTTCGTGCAGTACCACACGGTAGCCGAAGGCGATGCAGCCGTGAAACATGCGCAGGACATGGAGATGGGAGGGCGCAAGATTCGTAAGCACTTTCCGCACCCGTTTATTGGGAATGTACACGGCTAACTGAACAAGATCTCGAGATCTCCCGCACGCAAAAAAAGACAGACAAGGGCGAGCGTGAGCGATCGCCCGAGAGACGCGTTCCACGGGGCGAGCGCGGCCCGCGGCCCAACGAAAGGTTCGAAGGCCGGGAGCCCGGCGGGCGACGAGACGATTACCGATCAGGCCGGTCCCCATCACCTCGTCGACATGATCATCGCGGCAGCAGAGATGGATTTGGCCCTCGGGATCGCGTGTTCGCCGCGGCGACAGATCGCCGTAGATCGAGGTCCCCGCCCCGGTTTGGGCGATTTGGCCCAGACTCCTACAGGACGAGGAGCCGGACCCCGCCTCGACACGGCCCGGCCGGTGGACTCGATGATCTTCCCCGCCGACACGGGAGCGACGTTCCGGACGTTCAGTTTCTCGTCCATGACGTGTCCAGAGACTTCGTCGACTGGTTGCAGAGACTGTTTCGCGACAGGGGCCTCAAGACGGACGTCATGCTTGTCAGCCCTAACTTTCCGCGCCAAGCCATCGTCGAGCGGCAGATACTAGAGGGTGTCCATGGCATAGTGGAGATTGACCACGCCACGCAACAGACGGGAAAACTTGCGATTCAGGTTTTCAAGAGGCCAGGAGGATCCGCCCATGTCCAGTACGACCTCTACCAGGACCTCGAGCCCTCCATCGCCGCCGAGCTCGTGGTCAGGGAAAAGCAAAACTCGGCCCCGCCAGCACCTGCGCCAACAGCAGCACCAATCTATCCCCCCCAATATGCCAACCCGTATGCCCCCGATCCCCGACAGGCTGGTTATGGATATGGCTATCCCCAGCCACCGGCGGCGCCCCCCGTCCAAGCCCCACCGGCCGGACAGATCCTGGGATTTTCAGGTGCCGCCATCGGCCAGCTGGACAACAATGCCCTGCAGGCCCTTCTCGCGTCTCTGCAACCAAATCCGGCACCGGCAGGGCATCCCTCAGCGGCCCCCCTCAGCGCCCCTGTGGACCCTGGACACCAGGCCCAACAGGTGGATATCCACGCTCTTCTCGGCAACCTCCGAAGCGCCGCTGCGAATCAAGCGGCGCCCATGCCCGCCTATGGCGCTGCGCCGAATTACCCATCCGCGCCGGTGTACCCGCAGCATGGAGGCCACGCCATTTCACCGACGAGCGGGACAGCCGGGTACGACACGGCGCAGCACGTGCAGTCCATCATGGAACAGCTCCATCGGGCCAGTCACTAGAAGACGCTCGCAGGCGAGATGGCGAGAGTCATGGTGAAGGTGCGGGGGGGTACGAAGATGGAGAGCGCTGGCTTAGTTAGGACTGTAACTTTTCGGCGGGATTTTTGAGGATGAAGGCGGGATTTCATGATCAGTCCCACCCTTATTATCTTATACGTTGCAATGATGTTTGGACGACGGACGCGGACGCCGGCTCAGCGATGGAGTCGGGTTTCGCCTTTTGCTAGACGGGGACTGGAGTCTCCAATACAAGCGATAATTTGGAGGGGAACCGGGGCGTGGTCTTTTCTCTACTCTTTGGGGGTCTTACTGCCTCGTAGCTTTTAGCGTGCCAAAGCAGAGAAACTTGAATGATGAATAGCGCGAGTGGGTTCTGAACATTTTCCATGAGGTGTGTGAGTTCTGAATTCGCTTCGATGTTGGTGACACAAGAGTCGTCTCCCTCCAGCAAAAGATTTTGTATCAGCAGATGGGATTTCCTCTTTGTTTCTAATGTCGCCTGTCTAATGGAGATTTAATGCGCTGGAGAGTCTCGCAACCCTTGTTATACAGCCCGCCATCATATAATCATCCTTTCCCACGCTCTGCTCTGAACCCAACACCTATCTACACCTCCCACGCCGCCTCAGGCAGCGCCCCCCGCCTAACCAACTCCCCCTCCCCCCTCAACAACAACTCAAAACACGCCCTCTCATCCGCACTGCACTCCACCCACGCCCTCAACCTCGCCCTCAAAACATCTTCTGCCACCCTGCCCACCAACAATCCCCTCTCCATCGCCGCCAGCTTCACCTCCTCCCCCACCAGCGCCTCCACCGCCCCCTCCGGCCTCAAC
This sequence comes from Podospora tetraspora, assembly GCA_027943155.1. NCBI lineage: Eukaryota > Fungi > Ascomycota > Sordariomycetes > Sordariales > Podosporaceae > Podospora > Podospora tetraspora. The sequence continues at coordinate 1,746,756 of JAQKAE010000007.1, forward strand.
GCCTCATCATCCGCCATCACCTCCCTCACCCTCTTCATCGCCCGACTCCTCACCAACCCAGGCACCACCCTTCCCACCACCCTCGCCCATCCCGGCATCCTCGCCACCACCATCATCTCCTCCGTCCCTGCCGTCGTCGTCACCCCTCCCGCAAGCCGCTCCACCTCCCCCCTCCGCCCCTCATCATGCCCCCTCTCAAGCTTCGCCACCTGCCGCGGAATCCGGCATGTATACGGCACCATGCGCGGGAGCAGCAGCACCACGAATGGCGTCAGCTCCCCGCACACGAGGAGGAGGAGGCCAAATGGCGCGAGCAGGTTGCGGTCGTGGCGGTAGCGGTCGAGGAGCAGGCGGCGCGCGCGGGAGCCCTCGGGCGGAGGTGGGGACGGGGGATTCGGGCGGAGGAGGCGCGCGTTGGTGAGGATTTGGGAGAGGCCGGTTTTGTAGAAGGTGAGGTAGGCTTTGCCGGTGTTGAGGAGGTGGCGGGCTTTGGATTCGGAGGGGGAGGCCGGTGGGGGGGTGTTGAGTGGCGGGGGGCGCGTGGTGGATGGGGGGTTGACGAGGTTCGGGGGGTAGGAGGGGAGGAGTTTGGAGGGAGACCGGCGCGGGGGTGGCGGGGTTTGGTGCCGGGGGGGGGGGCGGTTGCGGTTGCGGCGGCGGAGGAGTAGAGGGCGCGTTGGAGGTGGTGGAGAGTGGAGGGGTTGGAGGCGAAGAGGGGGCGAGGTGGCCTTGAGGTGGAGGGCTAGACGCGTTATCATGATGAGGGTTTGGGGGGTCGCGATGGTGGGAGGAAAGGTTGTAGTCTTGAGAGGATTGGGGAAGCTTCAATGTTTTTAGTCGCATCGGAATGTGGACACGCGATGATGCAAATTCGCAATTGCACATGGCCGCACCTGGCCCTTGCAGACCAATGTTACGTCATCCATGAGCTTCGCGCATCTACAATCTCTTTCAGGACAAACTTCGCGATTAGAAATAAGACGGGGCATATGACTTCCGTGGATCTTTTGAACTGAATTAAGACAGTCCTAACTGAAGCAAAAGCGGAAATACAGTCTTGTTCAAGAAACGGGGACAGAACTTGCGAATCTCGCTGCTTCCCCAAAAGCTTGAATCAAAACTTGGGCAACACAACCCAAAAGCTCCCGTGCTATCTATGCATTGGCCCCAGTTCAAAGCCTCAACTCTGTCCACACGATATTCTCTATTTGGTTGCAAAAGCAATGCACTCAATTTCCACATCAGTCCCAAAGGGTAGCTGGTAGACAGCAACACAAGTCCGGCACTGCTTGGCATCAGCAAGAAAAGCTGAGAACCAGAACGGGATCTTACCGGCCTCGTCTCCCACACAAACACCTCGTCATACGCCTCGTTCATCATGGCAAAGTTGTCCATGGTGGTCAGGTATATGTTCATCTTGACCACGTTCCGGAGATTGCTGCCAGCGGCTTCGAGAATGACGGACAGGTTTCTCAAGGCTTGCCTCTGTGGTTTGGGGTCAACACTCGACAACCAGTCGAGATGAACATGGAAGCCGACTTGCCGTCCGATCCTTGACACTTCCTCCAACCAGTTTGGCGGTGGAGGGGGCGATGCCAATGTTGCCTGAGCAGTACACCGTGCCATTGTGCTTGACCGCTTGGGAGAACTGGGGCAGCGGCTCAGGAGCTCGGTTTGTAGAGACAACTTGAAGCTGTGCCATGGCTGTTGGTGTTGGTGAGATCAGGACGGCAGAGGTGGTTGATGTTCAGATATGAAGACCAACCGTCACTCAACATGTTGACAATATCAACCAGGCCACATCCAGACTTATACCTGACATGGCAGCCCGCCAGCTGAATCATGTCGTCAAAGGGCGGAAGGGCGCGATGGCGTCGGCATGATCACAAATACGCATTTGCGCCAGCGAATCGAATTCCAATGGTAGTTGCTTCTTCCCAAGACCTGCCTTGCCCAAAGACGGAGCAAATGCCGAAGAAAAACTCGGCATAGGGACCGTAAGATGTCGGACTTGAGTTCATCTCGTCATGTCAGCTTCGACCCCCAACGAGGCATCGAGAGATGTTGTCCTTATCGATATCAGCAAGAGGTCGTCCCTGCGCTTGGGCCCAGGGAATGCAGGGAATCGGGGCTGCTCCTTCCAAGAGCCAATCAAAACTGCCACGCAGTCATCTTTAGCTTCAGGGGTACTCCGGCGTGAGAGACCTGGACATCAGGGTTCAGCGTTAGCTCCCGGCGCCTGACCACACCATAGCACTAACATGCTGGCCGTCCGGCATGTACCTCCACCACTTGGTCCGGAATCACTCCAAAATGTCTTGCATCTTCAACGTCGCGTCTTCTTTGCACTCCACAGAGGCTCCCGAGTCGTCTTTGCTCCAGTGGACTTAGTAATGCGTGGCAGTCTTTGAAGCCAGGCAGAGACATATTGACCGTCCCCTCGACCGGTCATCCCCCTCGACTCTCACCAAACACTTCCAGTTGCAGTCATCGTACATTCCGACACACGTCCTTCAAAATGGCCTGGCCATATCACTTTATGGACTTGAATCCCGCTGAGAAGCAGCTCAGACGGGAGGCTCTCGACAGATATGCCCTCTACGCTCAGCTCTCGGCCGTCGTGCCTGTTGTGTTGGGGATGTTGTACAGGTTGGGCAAGTCAACGCTCAAGTCACGGTCCAAGAACGCCTACTCCTCTGTTCGCAATCCTTCGTCGAAGAACCGAGATGTGGGAGGATGGTCTTCTACCGTGGCAAAGGTGCGGTGGTGGCTTGGAGAGGAGATGGCTCCTGGGAAACCGATGGGCACGAGAGATCGTAAGTCTCGCCCTCACCTAACTGAAGCCATATCAAAACTAACTCCTTGCAGAATGGGTTGTGGGAGTTTCGTGGGCTGCGTGGATGCTCGCGCTGGCTGTTGTCGGAACTGGCCAGGGTAAGTAGCCTCAAGACCATCACACAGACTCCTACTAACACCCCCAAGACTACCTCCACTTCACCAAAAGGCTCGGCATCGTCGCCGCCTCGCAGTACCCCGTCCAGTACCTCCTGGCCCTCAAGTCCCTGAACCCCTTCGCCTACGCCCTAGGCTCCTCCCACGAGCACATCAACAAGTACCACCGCGTCCTCGGCCGCGTCATCGTCCTCCTCCTCACCCTCCACGGCGCCTTCTACTTCAACTTCTTCATCCAATCCAACCTCCTCGCCCAGCGCATGACGGCCCCCATCGTGCGCGCCGGCTTCCTCTCCTTCATCCTCACCCACATCCTCAACGGCAGCGCCCAACGCCCCCTCCGCGCCCTCTCCTACCGCCTCTTCTTCGTCATCCACCTCCTCGTCGCCTTCGCCACCCCCCTCCTCCTGTGCATCCACGCGCCCCCCGCCCGCCCCTTCTTCCTCCAAGCCCTCGCCGTCTTCCTCCTCGACCTCATCACCCGCAAGCTCGACACCGCCGCCGCCACCGCCACCCTCACCTCCCTCCCCACCACCAACCTAATCCAAATCGTCGCCTCCCTCCCCACCGTCTCCAAACTCGCGCGCTTCCGCGCCCGCCCCGGCGCCCACATCTACCTCTCCCTCCCCTCCTCCTCCCCCGCCGTCCTCTTCTCCTTCCTCTTCAACCCCTTCACCGTCGCCGCCGTCGACCCGGCCGCCCGCACCGTCACCCTCGTCGCGCGCCACCGCGCCGGGCCCATGACCTCCGCCCTCGCGGCGGCGGCCGCCGCAGGCAAGCGCTTCCCGCTTTCCATCGAGGGGCCGTACGGCGTCGCGGCGCGCTTCCCCCGCCTCGTGGGCGGGGCGTATGACCGCGTGCTGCTCGTCGCAGGGGGAGTGGGCGCGACGTTTACCGTGCCGCTGTACCGGGCGCTCGTCGAGGAGGGCCGGGCCGTCAAGGCGGAGATGGTGTGGGTGGTGCGTGAGCGAGGGGAGGTTGCTTGGGCGGCGGCAGAGGGAGGGCTGCTGGAGGATGCGAATGTGCAGGTGTTTGTCACGCGGAGTGGGGGCGCGGCGGAGGGGGCGTCGGGGGTGGAGATGGGAGCGTTGGGGAGGAGGAGGAGTAACGGTGCGGTGGGACGGGAGACGGTGCACCGGGGGAGGCCGGATCTTAAGAAGATTGTGGATGAGGTGTTTCGAGGCGGGGCGGACGAGAGGGTCGCGGTGTTGGTGTGCGGACCGGAGGCGATGGCAAGGGAGGTTAGGGGGCATGTGGGGGTGTGGGCGAGGAGGGGGAAGGATGTTTGGTGGCATAATGAGGGCTTTGGGTTCTAGGTGTTGACCGCTCGGGCCAGGGGAGGTAGGGGAGGTGTTTGTGTGACATGCCCGTTCTCTGATCGACGCATGACGTATGCGGTACCACGTCTCGTGTGAATCTGTAGATCGGGAGATCGGTGAGTTGGGCAAGGAGAATGTATATGCACGTAGGTAGTTTGGAGAGATAAGTTGATCTGAGGGTATCAAAGCAATACATCGTAACACACCCATTCTATACACTGATATGCCCTATATGGACCGATAGAGCAACATGAAGCCGTCATGCACTCCCTTTTCCTCCTCGAGAAACATAAACCTGTCCTCCAGACCCAATATACCAAGACACTGTTAAGTAGTCTCCTAGTGAGGGAGGCCAAAATTCAACAAGTGACATGTCGCAAAAGTAGCTGCTCATCCAAATCCCATCCACTTTTCCCTAGTCCGTACAAAGCCGTGATAGTTCATCCTTCCTTGTCATTTTCATCAGTCGGCATGTTTCTTGGGCGCGGAGCCGGCCGCCGGCGCCACCCCAATATCCCCAAGATCGTCGTCGTCCCAGGCATCTACAGCGTTCTCGTCCCAATTATCCACCTCCTCTTCCAGCGTCGCCGCGGCCCGATCCACCGCCCCTGCCACCGCCGGGGGAGGCGCCGTGTTGATCACGCCCTCCTCGTGGTCGTTCGACTCGCGCGAGGCGCGACCAACGCCCTCCCCCAGCTCGAGGTCTTCCTCCTCGCCCTCGGCGCCCTCCTCGCCCGGAACGGCCGTGTATTTGCGGGTGCGCTTCCGCTCGAGCATGCGCTTGTGGTACCACGAGCACACACCGAGGGCACCCAGCGAGCCGACCACGTTGGCGGCAATGTCGAACAGGTCGAACTCGCGGCCGTTGGGCAGGATCGCCTGCAGAAACTCTGAGCCGACGCCGAGGGCGAGGGTGCACACGAAGAGCGTGAGGTTGAGGGTCCTTCGGCGGTTGGTGTCGAGGATCCAGTAGAATGCGAGGGTGAGGGCGAAGAATGTGGCAAAATGGAGGACCTTGTCGTTGACGAGGGCGTCGATTTGGAGGGAGGAGAGGCCGGCGTATCCGGCGAGGAGGAGGAGGAGGACAAAGACTCCTGGGAGCAAAAGGATGGTTAGTTTGTAGCCAGCAGGGTTGGGGAGCAGCAGGGCGGAGGAGAGAGATGGCGGAATGGGGTCGGTTGGAGCTGTTGGGGTCGGGATGGTGGAGGAGGGACAGGAGCTTCAAGCCAAGAGGCGTGGGATGGAGACGGCAGACGGAGGTACTGACCGGCAAAGGGGAGTCGTATCCTCATCATGCTGCAGGACTTGGGCTTGTGGGCGAGTTTATTCAATGTTGGAACCGTCGAGGCTATTTACGGGGTGCTCGCCGTCATTGCACCGGTAGCGTTGTCGCGAGTGCGTAGGTTTGGAGTTGGAGGTGGAAAGTTTTGTTGGAGAGTTTGTCGAGCACCGAGCAAGCTGAGAGGTGCTGAAGGCCCAGGGCTGCTGCAGCGTCTCGGTGGGGGCTGACCAGGCTGCCCACGGGGAAAAAGTGGGACGACGATGGTCTCTGGCTTTCTTGTTCTTTGCGACGACGGCGATGACGAGACGGTCCGATTTGCAAAGATTGAGGTGTGTAGCTAAACGAGAAGCAGGAGATAGCATCTACGTGCAAAAGACCAAAATCGCGTACCATTTTCGAATTTACATCCTCCTTTGACGCTTTTCGCCCTCGAGCGCGTCCAAGCCCCTGACCATTGAGAATCACGTGACGCGCGTCGCGCTGAATCCAACTGGCTCTTGCAGGAGGATACTTTGGCGCTGCAGGCAGAGCAGCGTCCCCAACGCCCTGAGGTCACTTGTATTGTGCCAAACTTCAAGGCCATTATTCTGAAATGAATAGAGCTGTATTTCATTTTTTTTGAGGTTCAAAAGGCACCCGCGGCCAGATTGCGAACAATGTCTTTTCACCGGGGCTTGTACCCAGGCTCGCCAAATCGAGGTGTCCAGAAACGGCACGTCCTGAACCCGCTCAAACTTGACCTCACGTCCAACTTCCCCCCAAATAATCCATCACGCCAACAATCGCGACGGCCGCATCCCATCCGCGATCGCCCTCCAACTCCGCCGGCCATCTATGTCGACCACGCTCTTTCTACCCATGTGACCTTGACGCCTCGAACCGCTCCGGTGTTGGCTGACCACGAGCGCATTTTCCGCGCATGGCCCCGGGCCGACGACGTCGTTTCGAGCCAGCCGGGTCCGACAATGTCCTTCACCAACGGCCAGCATGCCGGTCCGCCCTCACACCTCGCCCATCTCAATGGAAGCAGGATGTATCGCGTTGGGGATGATGGCCCGCCGCGCACTATGACGCCCCCCGACCCTCCAGCCATGTTGATGCCTGAGGCATCCGATCTCGACGATGACGCCCGTCGCGCCCACTTCACCGACCTCTACCGCAAGAGCGAGAGCCGCATCGCCCTCTTGTTTGCCGACGACGGCTCTTACAACGACTCGGCGATACACGCCCTCATGCGTGCCCCCTCCCCGACCTCCCCCCTCCCGCCACCCACCACCGACCACGCGCCGATCCAGGAGCCGCCGCGAAAACGAGCCAAGCGCGTCATCGACGAAGACGACTATGGCGACGACGACGACGAAGACGAAGACGAAGACGACGACCAACACGACGCTTCCCAAAGCTCCGACCTACACAACTCCAAGCACGCCAATGCCGCCGCCGCCCGCACATTTCCCACCCCCTCCAAGTCGGGAAGCTCCCCCGTCCTCTCGGTCTCGTCGCCCGGAAAGCACGCCGACCGATCCAGAGACGACGGCGGCCGCTTCCACCCCAAGTCCTCCGAGGATGCGCGCAAGGAGCTGGAGGAGGCGCGCAACGCGACCGAAGACGCGGTCCGCCGCAGCTTCCACACCCTCTTTTACACGCTCGAGCACGACAGGACGGCCATGCTGGAGCAGCAGCAGCTCGAGGAATCGGAGAAGCAGCTGCAGGCCGAGATGGACAAGACGGCCCACAACCAACCCCCCCAGGGCCCCGGCCAGAACCACGGTTCGCTCAGCAACGCCAACCTCGGCGCGTCGAGCCTCACCCTCAAGCACCTGATTGCGAGGATAGACTTGAAGCGCGAGAGGGTGCAGGCGTCGGATGCCGAGCTGCGGACGCTCATGAACGAGGTCCGCAAGAACAGGAGCAAGTGGGCCAGCGAAGAAAACGTCGGCCAGGAAGAGCTCTACGAGGCGCTGGAGAAGGTGCTCATGGAGCTCAAGGCGCACACGGAATACTCGACGCCATTCCTCAACCGGGTGAACAAGAGGGACGCACCCGACTACTACAACAGTAAGTCTCGCCTACCGTCCAAGTCTAGACCTTTGTCTAACCGCGCCGCAGTCATCAAACAACCAATGGACCTCGGCACCATGACCAAGAAGCTCAAGAGTCTCACGTACAAGTCCAAGGCCGACTTTGTCACGGATCTTAACTTGATCTGGGACAACTGCCTGAGGTACAACCAGGACATGGGCCACGCCCTTCGCCGCATGGCCAACGGCATGAGAAAGGAGGCCGAGAAACTTATTCCGCTCATTCCCGACCTCGTCATCCGACCGCGGGCAGAAGTGGAAGCCGAAGAACGCCGCAAGCAAAACGGCGGCGACGACGACGGCGGCGAAGACAGCGACGATGAGCCGATAATGTCATCTCGTGGTCGGAAGGCGACAAAGTCGGGAAAGTCAAGAAAAGCCCCTTCAGACCAAAAAGAGGGCACACCAAACCTCGAGCACAAGCCGGTGCTGCAGCTCAACGGACTTTTGGCAAAATCCCACCGAGAAGGCTCCGAGATTGATGGGAGCAACGGCTTCGCAACGCCCCCCATCGCCGGCTCCATCACGCCAAGTGGGATGAACGGCCATTCCGGCGTCAGCAACGCTGATGCCATGGACATCGATGGGCCGTCCTTGAACGGCATGGCCCTCGGCGAGGCGCTGGGCGAGGCGGCCGAGCAGGCGTACGAGGATGACGAATACAAGATCTGGAAGCAAGTCACCAAGAAGGACAGGGCTCTCATCGCCAAGGAGAGATATCAACTCTTCACCGGCAACAAGCTCAACGTCGATGCGCCAGCTCTGCTCAGGACCAAGGCCGGCATGCGCCGCTATCTCAAGAACCAACGACAGGCCGAAGCGCTCGAGATGGGCGAATCGTCCACCAACGGCCAAAAGGAGGGCCTCGAGACATTGGCAGAAGGCATGGAGGAGGAGGCGGACCGCAACGTCCCCGACTACTACGAGCCCCAAAATGTCGTTCCCGACATCCCGCAAAATCTTCGCTGGGTCGAGGACGGGGAAGGTCAGGTCATCAACCAGCACGAGGACATGCTTCATCTCGTCCCACCAGGGCACTTTATCGCCCCGCCCAGCAAACTGACCAAGAGGTTCGACGCCAATCTTCGCCAAATGCAAGAGACGCGCAAACTGTGCTCCAAAATCAGCGTCATCAAGCAGATGCAGATTCAGTCACAGGTGAGGCGAACCGAGCCCCCCGTAAAGCGTGACGGCGACTAACTGATTCTAGGTGTACACGAACCAATTTCCCAAGTACAACCCCGTCCCGTTTGTCGAGGCCGATGTCGAGCCACAGTTCATCGCTGGTGAAGGCCCCGTCATGGCAGGAGAGGTGTGCCGGACGGCCTTGCAACGTTCAGTGGCCAAGATGTTTTACAACGCCGGCTTCGAGGAGCTGCAGCCGTCTGCGTTGGACGCCATAACTGAAATTGCCGGCGACTATTTTCAAAACATTGCCCGCACCTTCAACATTTACCGCGAGGCCGAGAAGAAGCCGGCGGCTGGGGTCTGGGCCGAGAGAGGAGCCCGGTTCCAGCCTCGCTTCACTCCCGAGGAGGTCATCTTGCATACCTTGAGCGAGAACGGCCATGATCCCGACACGCTGGAGACGTACGCCCGGGACGATGTCGACAGGCTTGGCAGCAAGCTGGGCGTCATTCACGATCGGATGAAGTCCCATCTCGCCGACCTGCTCCGCCCCGCCCTTGCCGACGGCAGCACTGATGGGTCCGGTGCATTCAACGACGGCAGCGAGCAATTCGTCGGCGGCAACTTTGCCGAGGAGCTGGGCGAGGACTTTTTCGGCTTCAAGGAGCTGGGTCTGGACATGATGCCGGTGCCCCTGCATCTCTTGCAGTCCAGGGTGCGCAGCCAGTACCAGATGCAAACACAGACAATCGGGACCACCACGGCCGATCTCATCGAGCCGTTGCCGCCGTCTGAACCCGTCACCAAACAAAACATCCAAGAACAGCTTGGCCTGGTCAAGAACTTCTTCCTCGCCAAGCTGCACGCTAACAGCGACCAGCCGCTGGTTGAAGATGAAGATCTACCCGTCAAGCAACGTCGCCCCCGTCCTCGTCTCGGCCCCACCGGCAAGATCGTGTCACCCCAAAAGCGGCCACCCAAGGAGCAGATTGCGCTGGCCAAGAAAAAGAAGAAGCTCGAGTCCGGACTGGCCCAGGTCACCGAGGGCAGACTCGCCAACGCTCAAGCGTCCCCCGAGAAGGGCGGCAAGAAGCTCAAGACCGGCGTCGTGACGAATGGCGTCGGCGCAGGCAGTCTCGCGCTCGCGCCGGCGATGGAGCGCGTCGAGAGCATGCAGAGCCAGGGCAACGCCAGCGTGACGGACAAGGACGACGGTCTCGGGATGATGAGCCCCAAGAGTCTGGAGCAGAGATGACCCCGGGCCTGGCCTGACGGGCAGCGCGAATATATCCTGGGCTCTTGACTGGTTTCCCCATGCCCCCCCATGGTTACATGCTGCAGAGGCGGCCACGTCGACGCGGGGATGCACGTCACCAGCCATCAATCTCGAACGAGGCGGGCAAACAGAGGGGAGGCGAGCGAGCGGTCGTACGACAGCGATTGCAAAATGCAAACCGGGAGCTGCTTCACACCCCCCCCCCTCCCGCCGCGGGTTCCTGCAGGTGCGACGGTCGTATATTGGCCCCAGCTCCTCTGACGCTCGCGTATCAACGAGAACTCGGCCGTCGAGCAATGCCCATCCCGGTCCCCCGGTTGGACGCGAACCTGCCACAGCGCTGCCGCCGCCGCCTCGACATCCGCGCCCCCCCCCCACCCCCTTATATTTTCATAACCCTGTACAACAACAAACGTCCCCGTGTGGACGCGGCGGCGCTGATTTCCTTTTTCTCTTGCTTCCCTCTCATCGCGCGTCCTGGTTGTTTAAGGACGATACCCACGGCGCGGCGGCGGCGCTCATTTTCCTTTCTCTCTGTCTCTGGCGTAAGCCGAACCCCTCTTATACGTCACGCCATACACAACAACACCAACAACAACCACAACCATATATTACATAGCAACGAACACGACCGGGGATGTATATTTTTTCTCATTTTTTGCATTCCCCCCACTCCGTTTGTGCGGGGGAACGGGGTGGTGGTGGTGGTGGTGCCGTTTGCCTTGTTTTGACAGAAGAGTCTAAACTTTATTCGCTTTTTATCCTAGTGTTTATTCCGGGGGGGGCGGGGGCGTCGTCGGCGTTTTGAGGAACTGTCATGTCATGTCATCATGTGTGCTCGGGACGGGCCCGGCCCGCGACAAAAATGAACGGGGCACACAGAACAACTTACTTTTGGAGCGGAGAGGGGGCTGTCACATTTTGGGGGACGACGAAGATCGGGTGGAGGGCAGGGTGGTTGGTGGGGGATGTTTGACACGAAGAGGATATAAACGGCGCGGGAAGGGCAAGCAAGGGCTAGGAAACTTGGGGGCAACAACGCGGCGTCGTTGCCTTTTTTTTCTTTTATACTTATTCTTCTATGTCTGTCTCGATTTTCATGGGCTCATGCCGACTTGGACGGTTGTTGAGAGGCATGGGGCTGGTAGCTCTAGCGAGATAGCAGGTTATTTATACACTTGCCATGAGCGATATCACCAAAAGCTGCTGAAGTGTGACCCGGAGGACTGTTTGAGGAACAAGATTGATTCATTCCTTCGCCCGACAGGCAGCTTCGTTGAAGCAGCCGCCCCCGGCAATGTTGTGTATGTACATAGATAGCAACCCAAACTCCCCGAATGGCCAAGTTGATGACCAAACCTCCCACTTTGCAAACGCCTGATGAAATGCCTTGCAAATAGTGATTTTCCGTTGCCCTTGTTTTCCCTTCCGTTCCCTCGTGTAGACATTTCAATGCAAGGCTGAAAAGAAAACGCTCCCTGCCCATCTACATATTGTTGAACATACCCGCCTGCCTCCCTTGCGCCAATGACCAGTTATTTTCCGGCTGGCCACTCATTTCCCAACTGGGCAGCTTAAAGCCCGGCATCCACTCTCCAGCCCTCAACGGGGAGGGGGAAGGTCTGGCACCACGCCGAAATCTCCTTGCGGAGCTCGTTGATGCGGGCCACCTCGCCGCTGGCGACCTTGGCCTTGAAGTCCTTCTGCTTGTTGGCCTCCTTGGGGAGGGCGCCCTGCACCTCCTTGCAGATCTTGATGCTCTCGTTGATGTACTCGGCCACCTTCTCAAAGTCGGCCTCTCCGAAGCCACGGCTGGTCATGGCGGGGGTGCCAATGCGGAGACCGCCGGGCGTCAGGGCGCTCTTGTCGCCGGGGACGCTGTTCTTGTTGCAAGCAATGTTGATCTGCTCGAGGACGGCCTCCACGCGGGCGCCGTCCAGGCTCAGGGGGCGGAGGTCGATGAGCACCATGTGCGAGTCGGTGCCATCGGACACGAGCGTGAGGTTGAGCTCCTTGAACTTCTTCTCGAGAGCCTTGGCGTTGGCCACAACCTTCTCCTGGTACGCCTTGAACTCGGGGGTGGAAGCCTGCTTGAGGGCCACAGCCAGGGCGGTGATGGTGTGGTTGTGGGGGCCACCCTGGTGACCGGGGAAGACCGAGAAGTTGATCTTGTCCTCGAGGTCGTAGAGGGTCTCCTTGCCAGTCTTGGCATCGGTCGAGCGGACGCCCCGGCGGAAGAAGATCATGGCACCACGGGGGCCACGGAGCGACTTGTGGGTGGTGGTGGTCACCACGTCGGCGTAGAGGAAGGGGGTGGGGATGACCTCGGCGGCAACGAGACCCGAGATGTGGGCAATGTCGACAACGAGGTAGGCACCGACCGAGTCGGCGATCTTGCGCATGCGCTCGTAGTCGATCAGACGGCAGTAAGCCGAAGTGCCGGCGACGAGGATCTTGGGGCGGAAGAGCTGGGCGTTCTTCTCGAGCTGGTCGTAGTCGATGATGCCGGTGTCAAGGTTGACGCGGTAAGGCATGGTCTCGAAGTAGGTCGAGACGGCAGAGATCCTAGGGGCTTGTTAGTGCGTGCTGAGCAACCAAAGGCTAGAGACAAATTCTTACTTGCGCGAGGGGGTCTGGTAACCGTGGCTTAGATGGCCACCGTGGGGGAGATCGAGACCCATCAGCCGTCCGTGAGGAGGCATGATGGCCTGGTAGACCTGGAGGTTGGCAGGGCTGCCGCTGAGGCACTGGACGTTGACTCCCCACTTCTTGGGGTCGAGGTGGAAAGCCGAGAGAGCACGGTTCTGGCAGAGGGTCTCGATCTGATCGATGTGCTGGTTTCCGCCATAGTAGCGGGCGCCGGGGTAGCCCTCCGAGTACTTGTTGGACATGGGGGAGCCGAGGGCGTCGAAGACGGCGCGGGATGTGACATTCTCCGAGGCGATGAGGATGATGGACTCGCGCTGGCGCTGGATCTCATGTTTCTGGAAGGGGTATGTAAGCATGGGGCGGCTTTTCGGACGAGGAGTGACAGGAAACGTACCATGATCTCCGCGACCTCGGGGTCGGAGTCAACCAGAGACTTCTCCAGGAGCTGCGAGGCGGTCAGTATTGATCCATTGGCAACCATCGTTGACGGTGGAAGGCACCACAAACCTCCTTGTGGGACTCGGAGAGCGCATAGGTCTTGCCGTCGGAAGCCATTGTGTCGTTGTGGGTGGAGGAATCGGTACTGAGGGGGAGGAGGGATGACGATTGAAGAGTAGAGGCGCGGGGGACAATAGTTGGAGGGAATCAAAGAACTTAAGAGAGCAGCAACGCGGTGATGGTGGGGCAGAATGTGACTGATAGCCCCGCCAAAAAAAATCTCGACAAGGGGTGGCGCGGGGTGCGGGTGCGGGATCGGGGTCGGGGTCGATCTCTGATTTGGGGGTCATGCAAATATGCGAGTTTAAGTTAGTTGAATGCATACCTCGTTGACCACAAGAAAGTTTCTATTGTTGGAATACTACAGTTGCTTGTTCCGTTGTATCTACTCCGTATGTAGGACTGGAGGTAGCGAGCTCTGAGCTGACTACCAGCGAGACGACCGCAGGTAGTATGAACTCCAAGATGGACGCGAAAGCTCTTGAAGAGAAGACTTAGTCTTCGGGAGACGGCCCGGCATCGGCCTTGGAGCCGAGAAATCAACGAGTCATCCCAGCGGGACTTGGTTCTGAGGAGCTCGTCCTCTGCGCCGAAGGCCCGAGGCCGAGCTTTTCAATGTTGATCACAACTGGCGGGTCGGCTGTCACTTGAAGTTACAGTAACAGCCTCCAGATATCCAAGCTGTGAAACTTGCTCGACATTCAGTCAATTTGTTTTGGGCGGATGAGCAGTTGTGCCAAGGAGGGCCTTAGATAAACCTGAGAAACGGAGCGCTTATTCGAACCAAAGGCCGTCTTCATCAGGAACTCTTGCGAGTTTGTGTCCTCGGCCTGGGTAGGCAAGTAGGTATTGAGAGCCGAAGGGTCCTAGCCCTAGAAGTCCAGCCTCTCTTCCCGTCCACAGCATACTGTGTAGACACTCTTTACAACCCAACACCATCCCCAATCCCGTTTGTCCTCCCCCTTTCCTATATACCCCCTAATACCATCCCACCCTCTCACCAGCACCCCTCCATTCGAAGACTACCGTATCGATAGCCCTATGGCTAAGTGGTAATAGAACTGGGGTGCGCGGACCCATGAAAGCCCTCCCCCTCCGAGGCCGCGAGTTCGAATCGAACATATCCCCCTATACTTTCAGTACAAGCACTTTCCCAACTAGGGCTTTTCGTATCCCCCGGGCTTACGAGCCGGAGGGAGAGCTTTTGCAGGTTGGCTTCTTTTTTTGTTACCTTGCCGATTTGATGAATCTCTGACTGTTTGCTTGCCCATTCCAACTGCAGCTGTGAGTGCTGTGCAGGGAAGCTCGGGGCCTGAGGATGGAAGACCATGAAGAGGAATTGAAGGGGCCAAAGTGCCAGAGTGCCAACCACCGCACACATGGGCAATGTAACCGACTGACACCGAGGCCACATCATCGAGCTGTCGTGGACGTCGTATCGGGCCCATCTGGGAAGGAGGCAAACACTGGCGAGGGGTAGGAAAACAACCCTCTCTTTTCTTAACGTCAAGTCGTTGTGGGAGAAACAGACTCGACAGAGAATCGGAATCGGAGGATGAGAACAATCCGAGGTTGTGCAGAAGAATCCCAAATAGGAGAAGAGGGATTGGCACTGCCGAGTAGGCATCCCCAACAGCCCAAAACTGGACATGATCCCCAGGACCGACCGATCCCGAGATGGAACAATGGGGTTTCATCCCTTGGCTGGTCCCAACCCAGCTGGCTCCTACAATATAATGCGACGAATTGTGTTACTCTGAGGATTGTTCCTCCAATGGAGCTCGCAGCGAGTCCGCTCCTGTCCGTCTGGTGGCCGCTGTTTTCGTCTCCCATTTTGCAAAGGGTAGCTCTGAATGTGCGGACTTCAAGATGATGGCCCATGGGCAACCTCACCGGCAAAGTTGCATGGTGTAGGAATGAGGCGTGGAAAGCTGGCGGAGGGCCGTTGGAGGCAGTCTCGCGAAATCAATTTGTTGGCAGCCATGACGCCGAACGGGGCTGGACCGAAGAGGTTCGCCTCGGTCTTGGGGTGGCCCAGTGGAATGGTGGAGACTGGAGTCGTGAGAGTTGGAGAGCCGGGCTGGAGTTGCTTCCCCGCGCGCCACGTTACGGATGCAGCCTGGGGCTGCCCAAGCGCGATGCGTCATGGCGACCAGGGGAACCGGTCAGCCGACCAGTCAGGATCCAGTCGCCCGCCCGACGCCTCCGCCCGGCCCTGCTTATCTTCCCCATACCACCCATAACACCCAGCACCTGCTTGACCTTCCCCCAACTGCTCCTCCGCTTCAGCTTCTCCTCCCAGCCACCCGCCCGAAGCCATCAAAACAACAACATCCCTTTGCGCCAGCATCGCCCTCTGCCTCCCTTCATTGATATCCAGCTCCATTCATTTTCCCGACTGCCATTTCGGAACCGCCCAGCATGAAGGGTGCTCTGCTGACAGCAGCTGTGCTGCTCGGCTCGGCTCAGGCCGCCTCGCACAAGCTGAAGCTCAAGAAGGTGCCCCTCGCCGAGCAGCTTGTACGTGCACCTCCTCGAGCCGTCACTGCGGATGCATGCTAACAATGGCGATTGCAGGAGTCTGTTCCCATCGATGTCCAGGTTAAGCAGCTCGGACAAAAGTACATGGGCGTCCGCCCCCAGAACCACTTCGATGCCGTCTTCAACGGCATGAAGGTGGAGGCCAGCGGCAACCACCCCGTGCCCATCTCCAACTTCATGAACGCCCAGTGTAAGTCATGTTTCTGGTAATACCTGGTCGATAACAGAACTAACGACGACAGACTTCTCCGAAATCACCATCGGTACTCCTCCTCAGAGCTTCAAGGTCATTCTCGACACCGGCAGCTCCAACCTTTGGGTGCCGTCGTCCCAGTGTGGCTCGATCGCCTGCTACCTCCACTCCAAGTACGACTCGTCGTCGTCGTCCACGTACAAGAGCAACGGGACGGACTTTGATATTCAGTATGGATCAGGGTCGCTCAGCGGCTTCGTTTCGCAGGACGTCGTCACAATCGGAGACATCAAGATCGAGAAGCAGGACTTCGCCGAGGCCACCAAGGAGCCCGGCCTCGCTTTCGCCTTTGGCAGGTTCGACGGCATCCTGGGTCTCGGCTACGACACGATTTCGGTCAACCACATCGTGCCGCCCTTCTACAAGATGCTGGAGCAGAAGCTCATTGACGAGCCCGTCTTTGCCTTCTACCTCGCCGACGACAAGGGCGAGTCGGAGGTGACATTTGGTGGCGTCGACAAGAGCAAGTACACTGGCAAGCTCACGACGATCCCGCTCCGCCGCAAGGCGTACTGGGAGGTTGACTTTGACGGCATCGGCTACGGCGACGACACTGCTGATCTCGAGAACACGGGCGTTATTCTCGACACCGGGACCTCGCTGATCGCTCTGCCCAGCCAGATCGCTGAGATGCTGAACGCTCAGATTGGAGCCAAGAAGGGCTACAATGGCCAGTACACCGTCGACTGCGCCAAGCGCGACAGCCTCAAGGACGTCAGCTTCGTCCTCTCCGGCACCAACTTTACCCTCAGCGCGTATGAGTACATCCTCGAGGTGTCGGGCAGCTGCATCTCGACGTTTATGGGCATGGACTTCCCGGCGCCCACCGGGCCGCTCGCCATTCTCGGGGATGCTTTCCTCCGGAAATACTACAGCGTCTACGACCTGGGCAACAATGCTGTTGGTCTTGCCGAGGCGAAGAAATAGTCGGGATGATGAGGAGCGGGCTGGTAGGGGCCACCAAGAGCAGACATAGTGTTGGTGGCGTGTAATTCTTGCGCGGCTTCGGGTTGAGTTTGGAGGCTGTTCCAGGGTCACTGCTGGCTTGGTTGCACTTTTCCTTTGGGTCTGTCGTTTCGTCAGCGACAGTGTATGTACAACTGAGGGCCACAGAGTGCACGGCTAGTTTCAGGGTTTGCTTTTGTAAAGTTAAATCAAATTATTCCTATGTGGTATGCCTCTGGACTGCTTTCTGGCCATGTGTATGCCTGAATATGGTGATGGTGCGTGATGATTTATATGCACGTGGACGACTGTTTGCCCGTGGACGAGCAGCAAACATGAGACTGATGATACCGACCGGCCTGGCACGAGTGACCGAACGACCGACTCCCTGGGCAGCATCACTGTGCATTGGTACAGCACAAGACTTGGAGAACTGTTAGCGTGGTACATGGACTACTGGACCATGGAGTTCGAATCAGCGGAGCTGTCGTCGACAGTGATGCCAAAAAATGCATCTTTTGAGATACCACACGAAAGCATCCAAGCAAGATGATGGGTGCTTTTTGGGACAAAATGGACTCGACCTTCTGCAAATATCTCGAGATTTTGCTTTTCCCTCCTAGCAATCATTGCAGCACAGTACCTCCAGCCCGAGGAGTCACGTGCCGCCGCTCTGAGGAAGGCACCTGGGCCCACTGGCTCCCAAAACGGTCTTAGCGCAGTTTAGCCTCGCGCTGGCTTTTCGTAGCCAACTCTGAGAAGGTTTGACCCTGGGCTCTCCCTCCAGCACTCAGCACACAACCCCCAGCGTCGAGGGAATGACCAGAAAACGCCGTTCGCTGTGCAAGACTGGGGCTTAATCGACATTTTTACTTGCTCGGCGGGTTTATGTGCTGGTTTTGGATGAGCATCCCCCTCCGACCCGTCCGCGGCCGACGTCAAATATTTTGGCGCTGGTACCAAGCACCGACGCCCTGCAACTGAGCAACATCCATCCCCCATCGCGAACGCGAACTGGCGCACCGCGACGAGACCGCCCGCCCCATCGAGAAACACCACGCCCCCATCCCGCCAACCCCTTCCCCAACCCAGCCCGCCGCCTGTCGCTCCCGAAGGCCCTCCGCAATCGCCGCCCGCCATGGCCTCGACCGGGCCTGTCGACCCCCAGCTCAACGGCGTCGCTTCAGCGTCGCGTCCCGAGTCGCCGGCCTCCGTCAATTCGTCGACCAAGCGGAAGCGCGATGCGAGCGACGACGGCACCCCCGACCCGGACCACAATCCGCGCGGAGCCCTCAAGCCGCTCGTCAACGGCGTGCACAAGCGTCGGGACGAAAAGCCATTGATTCGCGACTTGTTCGATGCACTTCAAACGTATGCGCCCCACTACCTCTGCTTGCAACATCACCTGGCCGTCCTCGCAGATGGCCTCCCTGCGTGTCCCATCAAAAGTTTGAGCGCACCGCTGACCCCCTCATCCAGCATCGAGCCCTCCAGCACCTCCCTTCTCAAGCGTCCCCTCCCCGACCCTTCCCACGAGGGCGAGCCATCGGCCAAGAAGCCCAAGTCGGGCGATGCTGACACCAAGCCCGTCTCCATCGCCGACAAAATATCCAACAATGCCTACGCCGACGTCGAGGAACTGTATCGGGATCTGAACCAGGTCACCAAGGCCCGCGTGCAGGAACTGGAAGCCGTCGCACCCGGCGCCCACCCTTCCTCCAATGACGATGACATCGCCAAGGTGGCCGACTTCAAGAGCAAGGCCTACGAGCTCTGGAGACGCGAAGCCGCCTACCCCAACGTCCCGCGCCTCTCGACCAAGCTGAGCCTGCGAGATGCCCCTACGAGTGCATCCGGCGGCGTCGTCTTGACCATGATGGGCGCGGCTCCCACCTTGAGGCCGCTTTTCAGCAGTCTCGAGCACGCCACGACCCCCGACGGCAGGCTAAAGACCATCCCGGCGGACGCACTGCCGCACGGCGTCACGGCGACTCGGATTCTTCCCGAGGCCACAGCGGGATCCGAGAAGAACGGTCGCTCCCTCACGCTCGGAGAGCTGTTTCCATCCCCCCGCAATCTTCCTCCCCTCCAACCCCCCAAGGCCCCCAAGAATACCACCAAGGGAAATGTCTTGGAATTCTACAACCCGGAACTGACGGAAAAGTCAAAGTACCGCTCCAACACTTACTTTTCCCAACCCCTCTCGGCAGGGCACTGGATCGACTACAGCCATGCGACGCCGACGACGCACGTCAAGACCAAGCAACGCGAGCGAGCCCAGAGCCTGGCTGGACACAAGCCATCCTCTACGGAACTCGAGATGTCGGAGATGGAGGCCCTCTTCCGAGGAGCCTTTTCAAGTTTTGCGCCCTCCAAGGACGACTCGGCAGCCATGATCTCGTCTCGCCAGGTGGGCCGCGTTTGGTGGACGAGGGTTGGCCATCGGAACTTCAACAGGCTTGTCGAGGCTGAGATCGCCGAGGAGAACGAAGATAACGATGTCCGCGACCTGGTCACCGGTACCGAGTTTGACGAGGAGCGTGTTAAGGACATCATTGACAACTGGGACGACGAGATGGTGGATCCCACTTTGGAAGAGGCGCTAGGCAAGAAAGACGACGGGGAGAAGGACCTTGAGGCCGCTCTGGACGAAATTTCCGACATGATCGATACCCTGGCATCTTTCCAGCGCAATCGCAATCTGGCGCTGCCCACCAGCCAGGACAGGTACTCTGCCGACCCTGTCAATGGCGACATGCTCCGGAACGGAAGTCTCTCGCACCAGCCGAGCGAGGAAGAGATGATGACCTACGAGGTGCTCAAGGCACAACTCGCGTTGATTA
This sequence comes from Podospora tetraspora, assembly GCA_027943155.1. NCBI lineage: Eukaryota > Fungi > Ascomycota > Sordariomycetes > Sordariales > Podosporaceae > Podospora > Podospora tetraspora. The sequence continues at coordinate 1,766,523 of JAQKAE010000007.1, forward strand.
TCAAGACGCTGCCGCCCTATGTCGTGGCTCGACTCAATTCCGACCAGCTCGCCGATCTCGCTGTCAGCACCAAGATCGAGGTCCGCACGGACGAATACAAGGGCGTCATGGAGGAGGACGAGCCGGCTCGTCTCGCACGACAGGCTGCACAAGCAGCAGCCAACAACACCCAGCGGCAGCAACATAGGGTCTCGAATGCCGGGGCTGCCGGCCAATATCCCGCCCAGCAATACACCGGCCATTTCACACCCAATGCGCGGCCGATCGCCAACGCTCAGCATTTCCCCCAGACTCCTGCCCGTGGCCAGGTCCCTCCGCCCTACCAGCAGCGACCGCCGTCGACGGTTCCCATCCCTCAACCGCAGTACAGCCATCAGCGACCGCAGCCACCGGCGTCCCAGTATCGTCCACAGGCCTTTGCACCCCAACTTGCCAAGGCACAGACACCCTATGGGCATTCCAATATGCAGCCTTATACCGCCACTCCCACCCAGCCCCGCATGCAGCCGCATCCCGGGAACTACATGCCTCCCGCTGCTAGCCCGGCGAATAGGTACCCACCTGGTTACCAGGGAGGCTACCAGCAGCCGCACCAGCCAATTCACCCTCAGCACATGCAGATTCCCCAGCATCCAAACAACATGCAGCACAGCGGGCACTCGCCACGCCCCATCCAAGCCCAGCATACTCAAATGGCGCCGCATCCTCAGCAGCACATGCAGCACCCTCCACAACAACCCTACCCGCCGTATGCCAATGGCCAGCAGCTGCCGCGGAACATGTCTCCGCAAATAGCACCTGCGCATAGCTACAACCACACGCCCACACCACCGCATCAGCACCAGCAGCTCCGGCAGGGCTCGTACGGCAGCCCCGCGATACAACCCGGCACGATCCAGCGGCCATACGGAGGCGGCACCCCCCAACCCATCCCAATGCAGCAGGGCGTCCGTCCCGCCGGCCTCACGGGGTACGCGACGGTCATGCCCGACGGTCAGCACCGCCAGATCATGGAACAAGCCAGGGCGCGCGCCGACGCGGAGAACCGCGCCACGGGCCACATGGGCAAGGTGGCGCAGGGGGAGATCTCGGGCCTCGCGGGCATCGGGCTGGGCGGGACCTACGATGTCAACAAGATCGCGGCGGCCAAGATGCAGATGGGCAACAACATGTCGCCCAGCCCGCGGATGCAGATGCAGCAGCAGCCCATGAACGGCGGTATGGGGCAGAGCCAGAGCCCGATGCCGCAGCACGCGGTGCCGAGTCCGGTGCAGAGGCAGATGCAGCAGCAGCAGCAGCATGGTGGGCAGATGCAGCCGCAGCAGGGGTTTAAGCCGCCTACTGCTCCCGCTCCGGCATAGAGGCCGGTGTTGCTGCCGCCTGGGGGGCTACGATCTGGCGGACCGTGGTCGAGCCCGCTGCCGCAGCACGCGATGTTGAGTCCGCTGCAGAGACAGGTGCAGCAACTCGGTGTGAGGATGCAACGGCATATGTCTGAGCCGCCCTGGGCTCCTGCCCCGGCATAGGGGTCGATGTCGCAGGTGTTCAGTGGCCCGGAGCGCAATGGAGGATGGGGTGAAGGGGGGGATTCGAACGGCTGGCATGTAGGATACCCAGCAGGAAGGCGCGAAGGGGAGGAATACTGGGGGACCTGGAGCAGGTCGCGATGGTAATGGGCTTGGGACGGGGCGGCAGTATTCCAGCCTGGCTTGAATTGCACCGAACGGGGGAAGGAGGCGGGAAGAGAGGGAGGGGGGGTTTCTTTCGGATTCTTGGTTTCTGGCTTGGGTTAGGAAGGTATTTCAGGTACCAGGGTCGGGGGACAACATCACAGCGACGATGATGCATTTCGTTGCGTTGCGTTGGTGAGGGGCGTGGGGAGGATGCAAATCAATGAAAGGGATGGAATGGGGGGGGCTTGTTTGTGTCTTGTCGACTGGACAGGGCAACAAGCATTCTTGTGTTAGTAGTGTATAAATGGTGAGAAGGGCCTTCTTTTTCTCTCTGTTTCTGTCTCTTGATTGTTCATCGCTTTCTGATGCGTTTGGTTACAACGGGGGGAGGTGGATCAGCGAAAAAAGACTGGGTGTCCGTTGATGGGGGTGGGTTTGTGTGCAGTATGGCTCTCTCTTTTCTTTAAGTTGGGGGCGTTGACGTGTGTCACGATAAGTTGGAGAAGAGAGGTGGCTCGGGTCAATAGAGCAAGAATAACGTTATGCATGTTGTGTGTTGACTTTGTTGGCTTTGCTTCCATGTGATTGACCCGGGTACGTCGTCCGGTCTGCTGCTTTTGTGATAATCCCTATCCACCCGATGATCTGTGGGGTCCTGGTTACATTTTCGAGGTGTCCCAGTGCTGTCCAGGTCAAGAAGGACAGAGTCTAAAAAAGAAAAAGAGTTGGGTATCATTTCCGCCGTCTAATCCGAGTTCTAATCTCATTGCTCATGTCTAAAGTTGGTGAGTTGCGTATCCCACGGCCTCTCCCAAAACCGACCTCACTTCGCCCCCTTTCCATCCCCCGGCTGCTGCTGCTGCGCAAGACTCGCCTTGATGACCCTCAGCTCAGCCAGCACCTCCTCTTGAAACGTATCATAGCTCTCCATGTACAGATGCCTCAGCCCAAACGCCACCTCAATGGCAATCAAGATGATAATAATCCACTCCAACCTCGTGCTATGCTTCTCACTCGACATCTTCTCACTAATATCCAGCACCTCCTGCGCCACGCTGACCACCTCCTGCGCATACGTCATCTTGTCATTCAGCGTCTTGATGCGCACGCCCACATCCAGCGCCTTGCCAATCTTGGCATAGTACGTCTCGAGCCGCTCCTCGCCCGCGTCCCAGAAGATGTCGGGAAGCGCGTCCGTCAGGTCGTTGTAGTGGTTCAGCTGGCTGCGCAGGTTCAGCAGCTCCCCCGTCTTTTGCAGGATCCACCCCCGCGACAGCGGCGCCTGCAGCCCCCGCGACAGCTGGTCGGGAATGTGCCGCGTGCTCTCGAGGTACCGCGTCAGCGAGCTCTCGAGGACAGCGAGTTTGGTGCTGCGCGCCAGTCCCGATGAAAAGGCGATTTTGGCGAGTGTCGTGTCCAGCCGGTCGTGGGCTTCCACCTCGCGCCGGATGCCGAGGACTACCACGTCGCCGCTCACGCGTGACTGGTCTTGCTCGGCGTCGAGGACAAAGTCGAGGTCTTCTGTCTCGCGGTTGGCGACGAAGGGGCCTTCGGCCGCGCGTAGGAGGTGCTTGGTCGCGAGCGTGTTGACTACGTCGGGGGGTAGCGCCCACGTTACGACGGTGCCGGAGGGAAATACGAAGATATCGCCCTGGTTGAGGCCGCGTGCGTGTACGACCTCGGCGGTCTCGAAGCCGGTGCCGTCGGGGTCGAGCACGAAGCCGTGGTTCGCGAGGATGTCGGCTACCATGTCCATGTCGAAGGACTCGGCCGCGCAGACGGCGCTGATGGTCGAGCTGCCGTCTTCGGGGGTGTCGGCGGCGGTGGGCGCTCCCGTGGCGGGAACGCCCTTTTGCGCCACGATGGCGACGCGGTGGAGCGAGTTCTTGAGGGGGAGCTTTCGCTTGCTGTGTGAGGTTGCGGCCGTGGTTGGCTTGTTGCTCGAGGCGGCTTTGGAGATGGCATCGTCGCCGTTACGGGTTGACCGATCGCCATTTTGCTGGAGGAAGGCGTTCGAGGTGAAAAAGGTCCGTCGGCGGGGGGATTCGGCAGAGGCGGTCTTGTGAAAGTGTCGTCGGGCCAGTGGGCGACTGGCGAGAGAGGTGAAGCATCGCGTGGTTGCGCCGCCGCATGGCGCGGCCCGATGGGTTGACAGGGCGGGTCGAATCATGTTGGGGGTGCCATTGATTCGGTCGCCGTGTCGGACTCGTACAGACTCTGAAGGTTGGAGGGGAGGGTGAGTCGGAGTTTTCAAGGGCGAAGGGGATTTTTTTTGGAGATGCCGTCGACAACCGCACTTCCGAGGGGTCCGCCCCTGACAGTGGACAACAGCCAGTGACGTATCCCTGCCAAGGCCGGAAAGAGATGTCGCACAGTGTCATCTTTCAGCGATGCAGCCCCAGGCGGCCCAATGCCTGTAGCTTCCACGTTTCCACCTCGAAGCGTGAATAGCGTCGTCTGATCACAACACCAGTGACCGCGCCGCCGCCATGGACCTCGACATTCGCGTCGAGGACTACCTCGACGACAAACTCCAGTCGACCGCCGACTTTGAACACCTCGACACCCTCCTCAGCAGCGTCGAATACCAGCGCAGCCAGCTCCAGTCGCAGCTCGACGATGCCACGCGCGAGCTCGACGAGGCCCGACGCTCGGCCGACGAGCGCCAGACCGACCTCGCCGCCCAGATCGACGAGTTCGAGAAGCTGCAGCACAGCATCGACGTCCGCCTCCAGATAGTCGCCGCCTCCGACGCCCCTGACGAGGCCATCCGCCGGCTGGAACAGCCCATGAAGAAGCTGCACCGGGTCGACCTCGCCCACCGCTACCTCGTCCTCCTCAAGGATGTTCAGGACCTCCGCCTGGCTGCCCGCGCACAGCTCCCCCAGGATCCCAAGGCGGCTCTCGAACCATACACCACGCTGAAGCAGCTCTCGTTGCGCCTCAAGGAGCTGCAGCGCCCCGCCGACGGCGCCGCGGTGCATCTTGTCAGCCATGTTGAGTCCGTGACGGCCACGTTATGGGACGAGATGAAGAAGACCATGTACGACGAGCTGGAGGCCGTCCTCAAGAAGCGCGGCTGGCCCAATGTCGACCCAGACTCGGACGTCGACGAGGAATGGCTGCAATGCTTTGAGAAGCTGGTCGACCTCCAAGTCCCCGAGGTGCTCTACTCGCCCGGAGTGGTTTCCCTCCTGCCCATGGACGTCATGGCCAAGATATTTGTCACCGAGTTCAAGTTCCATTTCATGAGCGACAAGCCAACGAGCAATCCGCAGGCCATCGGTGCCCACTGCTTCCCCTGGGTCATTGCTCTTGTCGAGAAGTGGGAGGGGTTCCTGAGGGACAACTTTGGGCCGACACTCGCCCCCAAGTTCAGCGACACGGCCATCGCGCGCAAGATGATCTACATGGACCCCGTGTGCGCCTTTGTTACGTCGATGCTGCCCGTCGTGCGGGAAAAGATTGCCGTGACCATGGAAGAGGCCGTCGGCAACCCGGCTTTTCTCAGCAGTCTCATGGGCCAGCTCATGACATTTGACGAAAGCATCCGCTTGGAGTTTAGTTACGATGGGGGCGACGAGGAGAACGGCTGGGGTGGATTGACGTCCGAGGTGCTTAACATTCACTTTGATACATGGTTGCAGGCCGAAAAGTCGTTTGCCCTGGAGAGATACCGTTCGATCATGGCTACGCCAGACGCGAGGACGATCGACTACGACTTTGCCATGGCCGGCAAGACTAAGCCCACCTTTGCTGCCGCCCGCGTCATCGATCTGCTGCGAAAGGTCACGACGCAGTATGAACGCGTCAAGCGCTTTTCGCACCAGCTCAAGTTCCTCATTGACATCCAGCTTAATATCCTGGACGAATACCACGACCATCTCAGGGGCACGCTCGAAGCCTATCTCAGCATCACCTCCACCGTCGGCAGGGCGTTTGGCGTGACCAAAGAGCAGATTGCTGCCCTCGAAGGCACAGGTGCTCTCGAAACTCTCTGCAAGGTCTACGGCAGCGCCGACCATGTCGTCAACACCCTCAAGGACTGGAGTAACGAAGAGGTACACCATCTACATTCTTCCTATCTCAATGTCCAAACTAACAGCAATAGTTCTTCGTCTCCCTGTGGGAACGACTCCAAAACCGCGCCCGCTCAAGCGAGGACCAGAGCAATCTCGCCGGCGGCATGAGCTACGACCACGTCAAGGACCGCACTTCTGCCGCCGTCGGCTCCGAGGAAGACGGCGGTGTTTTGTTTGACGAGACTATTGCGGCGTACAGCGCTCGTGGAAAGCGTGCCGAAGAGTTTCTCTCGGAGGCCCTGATCGAGTCCCAGCGCAAGGCGTTTCGCGCCTACCTTCAGCGGGCGCATTGGACTACGATTGTTGATGACCCGTCTGCCATTGACTCGGCCATGCTGGCTGTCACGGCTGAGCTGGATGAACCACTGAGGGTACGGCCCTTCCCCCATCCCGGCTCTGCTGCTTGCTAACCGCCACAGATTCTCAAGCGCGATTTCGACTTTTTATCCAAGGCCCTCGGAACGGCCGTCCTGCGTCGCGTCTGGCGCCAGGCTCTCGAACGGCTGAACAGCACGCTCTGGAGCGATGTTCTTATGAGCCACAAGTTTACCGTCGCGGGGGCGGCGCAGTTCAAGCAGGACGTCCGCGCCATCTCGACTCTCGTGGAGCGGTACATCCCCGACGGTTCCAGCTCGCTGGGCAGTCTCTGCGACGCCATCCGGCTTTTGAATCTTCCGGTGGATACGGCTGAGGAGGGAGCGCTGTCGCTCAGGGCGGCGACGGACCGTGTGTTTACGGATAACACCGAGGCGAAGAACCTCCTGGATGAGATGGGCATCGATTCATTGACTCCGGCGCATGCGAGGCAGATCTTGCAGCGGAGGGTGGAGAATGCAGAGTAACCAGGCTGGTTTCATGTCGTGGTAGGCCATTCCCAAATGACAGATAACATTGCAACTGTGTATGCTCCGAAAGTGACCTCAGGGGAGTCAACAAGACGTTCACACAGACATGCATCAAAACAGTATGCGACTTGTATTTATGCATCAATTGGGTCTCCGATCACGCAATTGCAGCCCTTTCAGGAACAATGGCATCTGCCCCACACCAGCTCCAGGGGTCTCCAACTCTCTCCATGGACTTTCATGCGGCACCCAGACAGTGGACCACGACTCACTCACCATTTCTCGACACATTCGACCGCCATATAAGATTGTTCGCAGGGTGATTGAATCTTGACAACACAGAAAATATCCCTGTCACCGACAATCCAACAACCCCAGATCAAATCATCTCGATTTCAACCGTCCACCTCTCTTAGCTACAGCCATCAATCCTCACCCCCGTATCTCACCCCAACCCTCCCCAACCTCACAATGGCCGACTCCGTCGCCGACGTCGAAGCCCTCGACGCCAACAGCTCCAGTCTCCAAACCGCCAAAGACCTCTTCTCCGGAGCCGCAGGCGGCATCGCCCAAGTCCTCATCGGTACCACCCCCCCCGTCCCACCCGTCCCACCACCCCAACCTAACCCCCACCCCCAGGCCAACCCTTCGACATCGTCAAAGTCCGCCTCCAAACCTCCACCGCCTACCCCACCGCCCTCTCCGCCGCCACCTCCATCTACCGCCACGAAGGCGCCCTCGCCTTCTACAAAGGCACCCTCACCCCGCTCCTCGGCATCGGCGCCTGCGTCTCCATCCAATTCGGCGCCTTCCACGCCGCCCGCCGCTACCTCGAAGACCGCCGCCACCCCTCCATCGCCCCGGGCACCCCGCTCAGCTACTCGCAGTACTACCTCGCAGGCGCCTTCGCCGGCGTCGCCAACAGCGTCCTCTCGGGCCCCATCGAGCACGTGCGCATCCGCCTGCAAACCCAGCCCCACGGTGGTGCCCGGCTGTACGCCGGGCCGTGGGACTGCGTTCGCCAGCTGCGCGCGCACGGCGCGCTGTACCGCGGGCAGGCGGTGACGGTGCTGCGCGAGGCGCAGGCGTACGGGCTGTGGTTCCTGGCGTTTGAGTGGATGATGAACGCGGACGCGGCGCGGACGGGGACGGCGCGCAAGGAGATTGCGAGCTGGAAGGTGGCGCTGTACGGGGGGTTGGCCGGCGAGGCGCTGTGGCTGGGGAGTTATCCGCTGGATGTGGTCAAGAGTAAGATGCAGACGGATGGGTTTGGGTCCGGGCAGAGGTACAGGACGATGAGGGATTGCTTTAAGCAGACGTGGCGGGCCGAGGGGGCGAGGGGGTTTTGGAAGGGGATTGGGCCGACGCTGTTGAGGGCAATGCCGGTGAGCGCGGGGACGTTTGCGGTGGTGGAGGCGACGATGAGGGCTATTAACTAGGGGGGATGGCCGGCGGGCGGGTTTGGATGGGTTGGTGCTGGATATGGCCTGCGAGGGACGCGGGTGGAGCGGCAACTGGTGCAATTTGTGTACATACAGCCAGCGAGTCTATACCCTCATGGGAGAGAGCAGAGAAAGATGGCATGACGAGTCTTGGTTGACCGGGGAGAAAGGGTCCGTCCCTCTCCACGGAGGTCACTTCCAACAACAAAAATGAGGAACACCGATTCACGAAACACAGCCCAGTGAACAGCCAAGTCATGAATTGACCTTGTAAAAATTGCATTCAAAGGCTTTAGCAATGCCGCCCTCAAGCCCCCTTTACCCCCTCCCCCCTGGGCCCTTCTTCCCCCCCTCCGCCTGCTGCGCCGCCTCAATCTGAATCGCCTCCTTCAACTTCCCCACCACCTCAGGCTGGCTCGCAAACGCCCTCTCCAACATCTCCTCCAGCTCCCTCTCCACCTTGCCCACACTCTTCCCTGCTGCCTTCTTCCCCGCAGCCGCCTCATTCACCGCGGCAGCCCACCGCCTCGTAAACGCATAAATACTCTGCCGCAGCTGCTCATCCAGCTGCTCACTCGCATCCTGCACCTCCGCCTTACCCCCACCACCACCACTCGCCGCCCCAGCAACAGGCGTCCCCGTCCTAGACCAGTACGACGACCCGGGGATGTACGTCGTCAGGGACCCAAGCAGGCCCATGATGTTCTGCGGGCGCCGCAGGGTATCCCAGATCTGACCAAAGTACTGCATGTCGGCGAGACCGCCGGCGCCGCTGCTACGGACGTCGCCGATCTCAAGGGCGAGGAGCTCGTTCTTGAGGAGGAGGAGGTTCTTGATGAGGAAGAGGTCGGGGTCGGTGGTGCTGTTTTTGGTGGATTTGATGCGTGCTTCGGCACGGAGGAGGGCGGCGATGGATTCTTTGACGATTTTGAAGACGACGGGGCTGTCGCGTTGCTAGGGGGGATGTTAGGAGGGGTTGCGGGTTGGGAGGGGGGGGGGGGCTTACGCATCGCTCCTTGGGCATTGCTTGGTCAAACATGATGAGGAGCTCCACCGCTCGTCGTACGGGGGGGAAGGCGTTGGATGATGCTTCGCCGTTGGCGGGGGGTCCAATCTTGAGGGCCTCGGGCGGGACGACGCCGCGCGAGATGGACTTTGCGATCTCGGCCTCGAAGAAGGCGTCGGCAAATGTCCAGAGGTGTTCGGTCAGGAGGCGCGCCGTGAGCTCCCGACAGTGACTGGCAAAGGGGGTCTCGTCTTCGTCGTAGTCGACGAGGAGGTACTCGTTGGTGAGCCATCCCAGCACGTTGCAGATTGTCCGCAGGTCGCTTCCCTGGAGGACAGACTGCATGTTTGTCGCGATGGGCGCGATGTTGGTTCCTGTCACCAGACCGCCGCGGTATTGGGACTTGAGGGCCGCAAAGACAGACTTTGGGTCGCTGGAGAATTGGGACTCGACGGCGAATATCCTCCTGAACAGCGAGCTCTCGTTGTGGGACCGCTCGAAGCACTGCTTGACAAAGTTACGCACCCCTGATTCTGTTGAGGGACCCACGGCCTCCGTCTTGAAAGCTGCCTGCTCGTGCTGGGTGATGGGCTTCAGGTCTCGGTCCCTGGCTGCCCAGTAGGCATGGAAGAGATTGGTTGCCGTATTGGCAAACGTGTCAAAGTTGGGGTTAGATAAAGCGTGGCCATTCTCGTCGTATGTGCTCCGCACAACTCGCTGCAGGTTAGGGATGAGGGAGTATCCGTCCATGAGCATCTCTTCGAAGCGGCCATAGGCGAGAGCATGCCGGGCCGACTCGGATTGGGTCGCGGCGATCTGTTTCGAGATTTCGGCCGATACCTTGTCCAGACGGTTGTTGAAGCCGACTTCTAAAAGATGCAGGGCTTTGGTCAGGAGGGCTTGGTAGCGCGCAAGATATGCTTCGGCGTCTCGATATGAAGTCTGCGAGGCGTTAGCTTTGGTACCATTGCGTCTTGGACACTCGACAGTCCTACGTTTTTGAACATGAAGGCTATGCAGGCCTCTAGATTCTCCAGAACTTCACCAAAGGCTTCGTCGTCAACGAGACGACCTGCCCCTGGCGCATTGAGTCGCCTGGTGACGTTGTCGAGGTACGAGTAGTAGTATAGATCGGTGCCGACCTCGTCGACGAGCACCTGCAGGCGTTTTTGTTCCGAGAGCAGATCGTCGCATTGTGCCTTGAAAGTCTTGGTCTGATCCTCAACTGCTCGGAAGGACTGGCAGAGGGTCTCGAGCACCTTGAGAGTGCCATCGGCATCGTCTATCAGGGTGCCCAGATGGCGCTCCGTCATGGCCAGCTGGTCATGGTAGAGACTGGGCCTGTGTCAGCCACCGGCGGTGTGTGTAGATGTCGCCTGCACGTACGTGTATTCCTGCTGGCTCGCCTCCAACAGCTCGTCCTCGAGGATGTCGCCATAGAGGTCCCCCTCGGGGAGGTCGGCTGGGGGGTCGGGTATGGCCAAAGCTTCCCACGCGGCATTGTGCCCTTTCCTCCTGCGCTTCTTCTTGGAGCCGCCCCTTGATGTCTGTGCTGTCACGATATCGTACAGGTCCGAGTATGACTTTGCCCTCCGGACCACGGTGGCTTCGGGGGGGGTGTTGTGGTCGTCACGCTCCTCGGCGAGGGTCGAGAGGGGAACGGTAATATCGGTGTCTGCGGCGCCCTGTTCAGAATATACATGTCAGCAGCTGACGCCCTCCAAGTTTGGGGTACATCACCAACATTTGGCGGCTGCAGCAGCGACTGCTTGCGCCGGTGGCCCGAAGGCTGGGGCCCGGGAGCGGGCTCCTGGAAATCGGACACAACCCAGTGGTCGTACATTTCGGGCAATGGGCGAACCACGGCGGGCTTCCGGTCGTCAGTGTCGGGTGGTGAGCAATTGGGGCGGTCGGGCCATGGCACGGGTGTCGAAGCGTGGTGGGGTGCCCGTCTGTGGCCGGTTGAAGCCGTGGGAGCGGCGACTGACGTCCGGCGACAATCAACAATCGGCCCCGTGTCCGGACAGTCCCAGCCGCCCCTCCTCGCACAGTCCCCAGGGCATCCACCCCCCCAGAAGCCGTGCCAAGCTTCTCCAACGCCCAAGCTCCCGAGCCGATGGCAAACGAGGGACGGGACAGGGGGTGAGCCTGCATCAAGCAAAGAAACTCCAACGAAGGTCGTCGTCGTCGTCGTCGTGACCTCACCACCGCCACCCGGCCAATCCCGCGCATACTATATACCAGACCCTGATGCTGTGCATGAGCCTGGTTCCAGCATCTTGACTAACCTGCAGCACCAGCATCCATCGGAAGCAGCATGGCGTCTCCCATGCTCACCCGGCTGGCCCTGCGCCGGACATGCCCCCGCCAACTCAATAACACCTCACGATGGGTTCGCCACGCCAGCAACAGCAACAGCAACATAGCTACGCCAAATGCCCGCTTCCCCCGTAAATACATTGTGGCCGTCATTGGCGTCTCCGGAGCCGCCCTGGCCGCCGCGCCCTTTGTCATCGATCGCTTCGTCAACACCGAGGCACCCGCCGAGCCGGAGAAGCCCGAGCTCGTCTTTGAGAAGCCGTTGCGGAAGTCGGCCTCTCCCGAAGAAGCCCGCGAGGTTCTGAGCTCGCAACACCTGCAGGTCAAGAATGCGTGGGAGCATCCCGGCGTCTACGCATGGGGTTCCAACGTTGGAAGGGTGGTTGATCCCGAGTCCAACGAGCCCGTCGTCAAGACGCCCAAGCGCCTTCGATATTTTGATGGCCAGCTCCTTCGAGATCTCAAGCTCGATCAAAACTTTGGTGCCGCCATCACGGAGAAGGGCGATCTCGTTCAATGGGGCGCCGCCTTTGACAAAACCGCCACGTCCCCGGTGGCCACACTCCGGGGCAAAGACCTCGTCAAGATCTCCCTCTCTCGGGATCGCATCATCGCCCTCTCCAGGGACGGGTCCGTCTATTCCCTCCCCGTCTCCAGCCAAGACCAGCAGACGGGCGAGAAACCCTCGGAAGGCTCCTGGGTGCCGTTCTGGTCCGGACGGTCCAGCGTGAGCTACAGGCCGCTGGCGCCGTCCGGCCTCGGCTGGGGCGAAAGGGTTGTCGACGTCAAGTGCGGGCTTGAGCATTGCTTGCTGCTTACATCCAAGGGCCGTGTCTTCTCGGCCGCCGCGAGTTCCCAGACTTTCCCTTCGCATGGCCAGCTCGGCATCCCGGGCCTCACGTGGCAGACGCGACCCAAGGGTCCGTTCTACCAACCCCACGAGGTGGAAGGGTTGAGCGGACATGCTATCAAGAGCATCGCGGCCGGCGACTTCCACTCCCTCGCTCTCGACAAGGACGGCCACGTTTACGCCTTTGGTGATAACTCGTACGGGCAGCTCGGCTCCGAGACGCTTCTCGGTCGCCCCTTTGTCGACAACCCGACGCCGATAAGGGTCGACAAGCTCTACCGCGGGAGCGGCCTTGCGCCCAAGGTGACGTCGATCGCGGCGGGCGGTCTCAACACCTTCTTCACGGTTGACGCGACCCCTATTGCCCAAGACAGCACAAAGGCCTTGCAAGGTCGCATCGTCGCCGAGACGTGGGCGTGTGGCGAGGGCATCAAGGGCAGCCTCGGAAACGGAAAGTGGACACACATCTCGGGCGTGCCCACCAAGATCAAGGCGCTGTCGGACCTCAGCGAATACAGCGAAAAGACCAACAGCGTGGTGCCCATCCGGATCGCCCAGGTCGCCGCTGGCGGATCGCACGCCTGCGCCGTCCTCGACAACGCGACCAACGTGTCGGCCGAGCAGTCGAGGTCCAGCAGCGACACCAACTTTGGCAGGGACGTCATGTGGTGGGGCGGCAACGAGTTTCACCAGCTGGGCACCGGAAAGCGAAGCAACCTCAACACGCCGGCGTACATCGCCCCTCTGGACGGTCAAGATGTCGGCGACTCGTCTCGCTTCCAGCTCACACCGAGGCGGACGGCGCGCATCGGCGAGGGAGGCTCGGGGAGGAAAGTGAGCATGGAGCAAAAGGTGGAGCTGGGGCGACAGGTCACGGCCGTCTACTCTAGCACGTAGATTCGTCCCACGGAACAGTCATGGGAGCCAGATTGTCCGTTGGACGTGGACTGTGTATTGGAATTCGAGACAACCGATGTTTGATTAGGGACGGCGTCGGTGGGGGATGGAGCAAGTTTGGGAGGTTTTGTACGAGTATACGTGTAAGATTGCCATCTTGATGACTCCCCATAGACTCCTCCAATCCGATCTACCACTTCAATTCCAACATGCTGATTTCCAGACCCGGCTGAACAATGACGATGAGCTTTGGGGTGGATGATACGGCCACATGCCAAGTTGGGGTGAGACAGGGCGAGACAGGTGTATTTTTGGACTGGGCATGCCGTCGGGGCCAACTGGACTCGTTTCGTCGCAACCACGAGCCGATAGGCTGGGCTTCTTGGCCCAAACAGAGATGCAGAAGGCGACGTGTTTCGCGGGTCGGAGAGAAGCCGCTGCGGGTGTCAGAGTGGTCAGTGGTCGAGATTCTCAGGAACGAGCGCAACCTTGACCCGTGGGAGGCTTCCTTGTTGGCCCCCTCCCCTTCTTGGCCCCCTCTTGGCCCGACCGTCCCGAGTCCCGACGGTCCCAACCCGTGGGAATTGGGGGGACACAGGGATTCCTTTGGTGTTCCTCTCCTGGTCTTGCCCCGTTCCGCGCCAGCAGAGTGCAGCAGTGCAGCTTGGTGCAGCCGACTTAGACCCGTTTGGGAAAGACGTCGTTCCTTGTGGGAAAAGTTGATTTGGATTTGGGTTCTGGGCGGCTTTTTCCCATCTCCCGTGGCCCATTTTCCCATTTGATTCTCTTTCCTTGTCCTCGCCCCCATTCTCTCTCTGCCAGGAGATTTCCATGTGCGCCTTGCCCTTCCAACCATAGGCCATCTTGTCCCTCACTGCCATTCCCTCCCTCTCCTCCACATCCCAACCCAGAACAGGACGGCGGACCGGGCCGAAAAACACGCAGCCTGGGCCCCCCCCTTGACAGTTTGCCCCTTTCGTCTTATACGACACATCCCTGTCGCCTTTTTTCGTCAACCTCGACTCCACGTTGGCGATTCGAGACCCCCAACCCACGCCAGCCCACCACGCCATATCGAGCCTGGAGTTTTTAGTTATTGTTGTCTCTGAGCTTGTTTCCTTCCTCGTCCCACCGAGAGCATCAACCCGAGCGCCCAAACTTCCGAGGCCGTCTTTCGTTCCCAGACAGGAGGGGTTCCCGGCTCATTTCTGAATTACCCCTCCACCTTTCCTGTCCCTCCTTTGATCGAGCATCACATCACATCACCACGCTGCCGGCCTCCCTCGGGTCGACGTCAGAACTGCGACAAGCAACACAGCAACCATTCGGAATATTTACCCTCTGCCAGCCAACATCTTGGGCCGCTGCGCCCCCCTTTTCCGTCGCCTGTCCCCTTACAGCCCCAGCAGGCATCCCATCTGCGCACCAGCTCTGCGCCACAAAACCACCATGGACCGCCTCCCGCGCTTTCGGCGCAAGCAGCCGACCATCGTCACCCCGACCAACATCGAGGGCAAAACCACGCCTCCCCCTGGCGACCTCCAGGTCCTCCCCCCAACCCGCCCATCCCACAAGCTCGTCGGCCCCTTCCGATCCCTGATCCGCTCCTCGGCCAAGCGCGCGCGCGACTCTCCGCCAGCATCCCTCCCCCATTCCCCCGCTACCACCGCCTGCCTCGCTCCCGAGAGCCTCATCGATCGCCCCGTATCGCCCATGTCCCTCAAGATGGACCCTTCTGACCAGAGCGACCGCGCGTCGACGTCATCCTTTCGAATCCCCGCCTTCCTGGAGCTTACGGAGCACCGTAAGTCCTTTACGGCGCCTCGTCACAAGACGTCATGCTAACCACCATCCCACACACAGAGATCGAAGCCAAGTTCGCACAACTGACCTGGCTGGAACGCGATCGCGCGGCCCAGGCCTGGCAGAACCCCGACCCCGACTTCCGCTGGGCGCGCCCAACGGGCCCGCACCTCCGCCTACTGGACCGATACGCCAACATCCACCCGTGGCAGAACCACCGAGTCAAGCTCCGTGTCCCCGAGGGCAAAAACGACTACATCAACGCCTCGCCCATCGTACTCCACCCGTCACCACGGCCGGGCAACGAACAGCCCGAGCCGGATCGATACATCGCCATGCAAGGCCCCAAGACGGCGACGATCGACCACGTCTGGCGCATGGTCGTCGAGCAGACCGAGAGCCCGGCCGTCATCGTCATGCTCACCGAGACGCACGACGGCGGCATGAAGAAGTGCTCGCAGTACTTTCCCCGCTCCAAGGACGACCCGCCTTTTGAGATCGGCCAGGCCGATGAGTTCGGCGACGGCTTCCGCGCCACCGTCCGCTGCGAGGGTCTCGAGGAGACCCCCGCCGGCGACGCGATAGAGTTGCGCAAGCTGGTGATCCGCGTCCACCCGCGCACCACCCCTTCCGACGCCCCTTCCGACGAGACCCCGGCCGCCGCCCAGCCTGCCGACGAAGGCGAAGAGCGCATCGTCTGGCACTTTCTCTACAAGAAATGGCCCGACTTCGGCGTCCCCGACGTCGCCGACCTCGAGTCCTTCTTCACGCTCATGCGCCTGTCACGCGAGAAAAACGCCGGCCCGCACAACCCGCGCATCGTCCACTGCAGCGCCGGCGTCGGCCGCAGCGGCACGTTCATCTGCCTTGAGCACCTGATGCGGGAGCTCGACGCGGGCGTGCTGGAGCACTACGACGAGCAGCGCGCGGCGACCCCGGTCAGTGGTGGTGGGGCTACGCCGCCCGCCACGCCTGTGGTGGTGGAGGAGGGGCGGGATCTGGTGTTTGACGCGGTCAATGAGCTCAGGGAGCAGAGGAAGACGATGGTGCAGGCGGAGATTCAGTATCTTTTTATTTACAAGGTGTTGAGGAGGCTGTGGCAGGATAGGTATGGGAGTGGGGAGACGGGGGAGCCGGCGGCGAAGAGGTTGGAGGTGGATCCGTTTGTTGAGCCGTTGGCGAATGGGAGGTTTGGGGATGAGGAGGATGAGGTTAAGGTCCGGGAGGTGTAGACGGCGATGTGGTGTTTGGGGTCTCCTCTTTTTTCTTTTGTCACCTCCCCCCTCACCCCCGCCGGATCTTGCGCTCTTCGCGCCGGATTGTCGTTGCATGGCCCACCGGGCTTCTCCCTTTCTTTTCTTTCTTCCTTACTGGCTTTAGTTTCCCCCGCGTGGAGGACCGCTTGGAGAGGCTCCTCGATCATCATGATTTTGGTCTGTCTGCTCTCCAAGAGGGAGGAACGGTGCGGACAGTTTGATACCCGATGACCTCGTTTTTGCATTCGCCCTTTTTTGTCTTTTTTTTCTCTTTCCTGTCACTGCATACCAAGGGGCGTTTGGGAGGAGGGAACAGGACGGGAGGGAAGCATGGGATGGATGGCGTGGATTCGTTCAACCCCCACGGGTTTTGGCTTTGGCTTTGCGATACAAGGAGTGGGACTGGGGGCTATATACATACACAGAATACATTGGTCCTGGGGGTTCTCTTTTTTCGTCGTCGGGTTGTTTATTGTTTCTTCTATTGGCTTGAATGTAGTACCGTGTAACTTGATCCGCGCGGCCTTGGGTCCGGGGGAGGGGGGCTTTGGACTGTTCTGGGGTAGTTTGACCTCCCGCTGCGCATGTATGTAGAATAGTTCTAGTTCGGTCGTCGGGGCGGTGAGCGGTCCCGGTGTAACCTGTATTTTTTCTCGTCTGGTGTGTGTATCTGGTAGTAGTGAAGTCAACGTATGCCAGGTCGGCCAAAACGTCATCGTATCCTTGGTCCCATCCTCTATCTTACACCTCAACCCATCCTGCCATCTTCAACCCATCCATCTTCAATCCCTCCCCACCGCACCACCATCCAGCACATCAACCCCACCGCCTCTCCACTGGGAATCCCGACGTCTACGTAACGTCCCCATCACAGCCTCCGGGATCGGGCGGAATTACGACGCATTGATAGGTGCATGCTCGCGCTGACTCGCAAGTGTCCCACCCACTTACCCACGCGCAGGGACAGGTACATTTCCAACAATTAAGGAGGGAGTTTTCGACTGTAGTGTTTCATCAAATCAGCTTGTACGGTCCGCTGGCTCAATGGCAGAGCGTCTGACTACGAATCAGGAGGTTCCAGGTTCGACCCCTGGGTGGATCGAAAATATGCATATTACCAGTACAGGTGGTGGCGTCTTTTTGCGTTGCACCATTACTTACTCTTTGGTTGTCTTTTTTATCTGATGGGCGAACATATCAAGCGGCTGGATTGGATTGGTTGGGTGCGATGCTCGTTTTTTGTTCAGATTGTGCAGAGAAGTAACCTATGAGGTTTGTGGAATTTGTGATCCGGTGTCCTCGGAATTCCCCCCTTCTCCCTCCCCGCCGCGGGGTGGTTGTAGAATCTCGGCTTGGGAGAGTGAAATGGGGTTCTTTAGAGCTTGGGGTCTTCCGTCATCATTCTCTGGGTTGTTCAGCTGCCTCTTGATATTCGTCCGGGGAGCGGACTTGGCCGAGGCCGAAAAGTCTGTTGGACATCACATAAGCACAAGCTGCTGTAGAGGGCAGATTATACGTAGACTGGTCATCCAAGTAATAATGACACCGATCTGCATGCAGGTCATCTAGAAGCCAACATGTTCTTGCGTCTTGTGTCCCAAATTCTTGTTTTGCTCGCCGCTGTGTGAGCCCATGTCACATGTGAAAGCTGGACTCCAAGTCGAGACCCGCCCAGTACCGGTCGCCACCGGATTCTGGACGCCGCGAGTCAAGGCACAGCCGCCTGGCCATATCTCCGATGCCCACAGTTGGCCACATGTTTGTCACTTTACATAGTACACAGAAACGTATAGCCGGAGGACCGGGTTTCTGATTATCAACCCCCGAGGAATATACTTAGAGACGGACCCCACGGATCAGAGCCCCAGAGCCCCCCAAACTCCGAGACAAGTCCTCACCAGACGGCTCGGCGCGGACCAGGGTTTCTAGTTCTGGAATGGTCTGTCCATCGCCACGAACTCTTACTCAGGAGGCGGGTTGTGGGCTGATTCCACCCGCTCTCCGTCCAGTCGGGTCTGCGGCGAGGTGAGCAGCCAGGATGCCACAGGCACCGGGGGCACCACGAGGGAAATCGTGACACCGAGACCGTGAGCTTGTTCGTCCCATCTGATCTGCCTCGCTATCCGGGGGTGGGTTGCCAACGGTTTTCTTGTCCACCTTGGTCGAGGGGGAAAGCTGTGCGGAGGGACACGGAAGGATCGAGGCCAGCAGTCAGCAGCATGTTGAGGCCAGACCTCGTCCGGTTCGTCGGCCACCCGTTCGTCCGGTCTTTGGTTCAGGACGTTGAACCGTGGAAAGACACGAGACTGGTTGCCAAATGTAGTCTGGCGTAGCGATCGCCCGTCTGAACTTTTGGTCTTTCCAAGCAGCCGGCTTGGCTCTTTCGCAAGAGGTTGACATGGACGATCGTCGAGATGCAGAAGCGAGGGAAGAAGTGAAGTGGGCTTCTAGAAGGGGGGACGCAGCGCACTGACGGCTGCATCGTGGATGCTGCCACACGGGCGATTTGGCCGGTCGGCACGCGACGTTAGTGCGGAGGTGGCTGGATGGGGAGGGCCGGTATTTCGCCATTGGTAGGTTGTTAACCGCATCGACGGTGGTACATGGCCTCTATTCATAGAATGGCTTCCTGCGGCGGGGACGGATGGATGCGTAATGTATATTTCTCGACGTCCGATTTGTGCG
Organism: Podospora tetraspora; assembly: GCA_027943155.1. NCBI lineage: Eukaryota > Fungi > Ascomycota > Sordariomycetes > Sordariales > Podosporaceae > Podospora > Podospora tetraspora. Next base: position 1,785,381 of record JAQKAE010000007.1, read on the forward strand.
AGTAGGTAGCTGTGAAAAGGGGCGAGAGCTCTGAGCTCCGAGAGCCCGTCGTCGTACCGGCAGAGAGGACGTGCGGCAACAGGACATGGTGCCGGTACATGGCGGGATGACAGCATGGTATCTCGGACCGCGCTGGCTAAAGTCAAAGTGCAGTTCTTGGGGTCCGGATACTGCCTGTTTGTCTGAGGTGTCTTGAGTCTTGGCCAGGTGTGGTTGCGACGTAACCCAAGGTCAGGAGGTCAAGGTTCTGGAGGTGTCGGGACACTTGTTGGCGCTTTTGCTTTGTGGGTTGTCAGAAGCCGAGGTCGAGTCTGGCCGACGGGCAAAATGCAAAAGGGCAACCGGGCAAGCAAGGGTGCCCGAGAAGAGCGGTGGGAGACTGGGAGCGGTGGTGGTTTTGGCTCGAGCTTCCATTCTCGGCTTCCCACCGCCCCACTCCCTCGTGGTTTGCCATGCGGGTGGCGGGCGGTCAGCAATTTGGCGGTCCGGCTCCACTGGGAGCTTTGTGTAACGGCCTTCCAAGCCCACCTCGTCCATCGCCTTCACTTGTTAGTGCCCCCCTTCTCGAAATGACTCGCCTCGGACACTGACCTTGTTGCTCTCTCCGTTCTGTAACACAACCAGCCAGAATTGTTTCCCCGGGTCGAAACAAATCTCCCTCGGATGGCTTGGTGGTCAAGGCATAGTGCGTCATGTCCCCATTCGACGACGACAAGAGACAAGCTTTTCCCGTCGTCGGATGTCGGGCGCCCCTGATCTTCGATCTATCATCCGAAATCCGGTCAGCGTCAGCAGCCGGGGCGACCGCACCCAGCACACCCAGCACACCCAGGCCCGCTCGTGCGGGTCAGAGCCATCTCCTCATTCACCTCTCCCCGGACTCGGTGTAGCCACCTTGCCAACAGCTAGCCCGTGGCCCATTCAGGGGGTGGTGGTGGTACATGGTGATGCATCCGGAATATACATGGCACGCGCCTCACGACAAGCGCCTCTCCTGGATTGTAAAGAATAAATAAGCTCGAACTGGAGGGGCCAGGCAGCTCGAGGTTTGTCCTTCGAGGGCCGATGACGGGAGGCGGTCTCCTCAAATGTACGTAACGGTGTCGCGGGACGCTGCGGGGTGCAGAGTCCAGAGCTGCCCGAGGGGAGGTGAGCACGCTGACGGCAGCATCGTGGGCTTTTCCAGCGGTGGTGGTGGTGTGTCGGCTGGTCCCGGCATCCCACTCGGCGTACCTGTGGAAGGGGGTAATTTCGTCGAGCACACCGGCATGGCCACTTGGTGAAGTTGGCAGTTCCAGGTCGGTTGGGGGCGCGGTCGAGCAGGAAATGGCTCGATGTCATCTCCCCGGGGCGGCATCTCGGTAACTTGCTGTCGTCTCAGTCTGCCACCAACCATCATCAGCGAGACCTGCCCACTGCCCAGAACCCCGGTGCCGAGGAGGCCAGGATGCCGTTCCAGGTTCATGGGCGGAGGCGGCGGCCCTCCCAGATGTGGCATGGCGTCGTCCACTCTTCCACTCCCCCCCATGAGACACCCCATCCCCGTCGCTTGTTCTCGAAGCATTCTTAAAAGGGACGGCCTCAGCCCTGCATATCCCACATCTTGTCCATGTCATTATTCGCTGCACCAGCACCACCAACACCACCACGAGGGGGGAGACCTATCTCCAGAAACCCGACAAGATGTTTGCAAACAGTACCGTGGCACGCGACCTCTTGCCTTGATCGAGTCAGCCCGCCCTGGTTGCTTCCCACCCGAGTCGTCGTCTTCTCCGTCTCGACTCTCCAGACCGATCCCGACCCGAGGTCCTTCCTCTTGCCCTCTCGCGGGTCTCTTGTCCCTCGTCCCTCGTTTCGTCTCCGCGCCCCCGGAGCAAAGCCAGCTGTGTTGGTAATTTCGTTGCAAAAGCTACGGACAGACTGCTCCTGTTGCCCGTACCTCGGCCAGTTCCTGAAGCATACCCACCACCGCGCCTCTCTGCGTTTGTGGTTTCATCGACCTTTTGGAGACAAACTCTCTCTCTCCCCATCTCGGAACATCAACCCCAACAGCCAACGCCTCTCCCATCGCAGCGCTCCAAATATTCCCAACCAGCCGCGTACGGCTGCTGTGCATCCGCGGGTTTCTTCGCGGAGCGCGGAACTCAAAAGACAAATCATGACGTCGATTGTAAGTTGGGCCCCCATTTCCACGTATGATATCGGCATGCTGCGGTGGTCTCCCTCCAATGAATGCGACATGCGACGAGGAATGCGCTTCGAGGCCCAGCCTGCCCGCATTCGTCTTTTATCCCACGCCGCTGGCACGCGCCAAGTCGGGCCAGGCCATGGGAGCCCTCGGAGGCGTCCCCCACGCGCAGCGCCCGCCTGCCGGGCGCCAGGCGCGTTCAAAGAGAACAGAGGGCCGCTGGGCTCCCACTCAGCGCGCCCGACGTTTCATGGATATATTTATATTATATGCACCATGGATGACATCGACCGCGCGACGCCCCCCTCGACAGCCACGCGCAACTCCAACTTCCAACACATCCCTCGCCGTCATTCCAGCTGGCCCTAGGCCGCCTCGCATTTCACCATGGGCACCATCGCGGAGCTCTTCTATCCCTCGACCCCCCACCGTCTTGACCGCCACTCGACCCGTCGTGAACCGAGCCCATGTTTTCCCAAGCCCAGCATGGCCGACCTGGACGACGAAACGCTGGAGAAATCCATGCTGACCCTTCCTCCTTTCCAGCTCTGCCTTGCGCACTACTGCGAGCTCCATGGCCCCACGCCCTTGATGGTCACCGAGGGCCTGCCCGTCGCCTGCGGCGCATGCTCCGAAGACGACCTGCGCAGCCATCCCACCCCTGCCGACCGACCACAGACGAGCGCGCATCATACCCGGGACCCCTCGCATACGGCTGCTATTACCGAAGCTCTTCGACGGGCCGATCTGACTGGGTCGCGAAGAAGCGCCTCGGCGTCGGTGTCGGAGCAAGACGCCCAGACCTACCGCGCCTCTCTCCGCCGATCAGCCCAGGCCGCCGCCCATGGCTCGGCCGTCGAAACCCCACCTCTCAGCCCGAGGCCTTCTCAGTCCGCACAGCAGCCGCGTCACGAGTTTCGTAGGACATATGACGAGTACGTCACTCGGCGAGCTGGGCCATGCGAGAACTGCGCCCTGACGCTGCCCAAGCGCCAAGAGAGCGGGAAGGAGTCTGGCCCCAACTCCAAACCCGACCGCGGCCCCACCCTTCGGACGCGGGCACCCTGCGCCCGCGTCTTCCCCGGCATGGACACCATCTCCCCGCCGTCCTCCCAAGCCTCGTCCTCTCGAACCTCCGAGGACGAATCCGGCCCGGGCCTGCCGCGCCCCGTCCACCGACGCACCGCCACAACCGCCTCCGTCACCTCCCGCGCCAGCACCCGCTCCGCCGCCGGTAGCGCCAGCTCGGCAGGCTCCGACGCCGCCTCCACAAACCCCCACACCCACTACCTCGACTACACATCAACCCACGAACCCCTCACCCCCGCCTCCTTCTCCTTCGTCCGCGCCTCCTGCCTCCGCACCCTCTCCCTCGAAACCCTCCCGCGCGCCCCCGCCACCGCCACCCCCCCTCTCGGCGGCAGCGGCGGCGCCAGCAGCACCATCTCCACCCCCAGCGCCTCGCCCATCGTCCCCGGGTTCGTCACCACGCACAGCGCCGGCTCCTCCGCCTCGGGCGGCCCCATCTTCTTCGGCGACCCCGCCACGGGCTACACGACGGCCTACATCTTCCGCATCCCCGACATCCACGCGCGCGGCCACAAGCGCGTCTACGCCTTCCTCGCGCTGAGCACGCACCGTGAGCGCCTCGCCATGAAGACGTTTGGGTTCATGTCGGCGGCGTTTCGCGATTTGGCGGCGTGGATCCAGGCGTTGGCCGAGGCCGAGGCGGAGAGGGAGTTGGCGGCGGGCGCGATGAGTCCCGTTGGGGGAGGGTATGGGAGTTTTCCTGCAGCTCAGACGCAGCAGGACGCTCCGGCGCCGGCTCCGGTGGCGTCGAGTGGCGGGAGCAGTTTTCTCATGGCTGGGTCTGGCGGGTTGCTGAGGCGGGTTGGTGGTGGTGGGGGTTTTGGTGGGGGAGGGGTCGCGTTGAAGCCGAGGGGGTTGGCGGAGTTGGTGGGCAGACCGGATTTTTTTATTGAGTTGCATACGAGGTTTGTGAGGTTGTTGTTGGAGTTGGGGGTGGCGCTTGGGTCGTAGCCTGCCTGCGACGTTTTCTTTTTCTCGGGTTATGAGGGGATGAGTGGAGTGGTTGGTGATGGGAACGGCGTAGATGGGATGATGGCAACGCGGGCTGGGCATACGACAGCAGAAGACACGGACGGACAGACGGCCACTGGGGCCAGGTAGGATACGATATGATGGGATAGAGCTTGGGTGGCACGCACGGATTACAGGATGATGGGAACAACACAATGGGATTTTAGAGGTAATAGACATGGTTGGGACTTGGGGCGAGGACGAGCAAGAGGAGGAGAGCGCGATCATCACCTCACGGAAGGGAAGCACGCAGCGGAGGATATACCCGGGCTTGTTGTTGCATATGGCTTTTGGCTTTGGCATTTGGTGTTGCGGGGGAGAAGCGTGGTTGTTGGCTTGGACAGGATCCATTCCATTCCATTTTCATTCTGGTTGGTGGTTGGCAAGACAAGGCATAGCGTACTGTAGGGGCTACTTCATGTGCTTTGAGACTCATGGTATATTTGTTGCCAAGAGCACCTTGTCGTAGATACCATGAGGTTCTTGCTTGGCTGGTGGTGCTGCTCGATGCTGATGTGGATGTCGTGCCCAGCACAGGTAAGCCTAAGTTCTAAGCCACGAAGAGTGGTGAACAGACTCGTCTAGGTTGGATGGTCTGGAAGCTGGGGAAAGGGGGGGGGTGGGGGGTGAAGGTGAAGTGTCTTGCTGCGTCCTTAATTGAGCTTACAGAGTCCGAGACAGTGGTCTTCCAGGGATGGGAATTATTCAGAGACAAGACTTGCTCGCTCTAGCCCACTATGCCGCCCGGGATTTCGGCATTTAGTCAAGTCGAACGCAATGCATCGCAGCATGCGAGATGGTCAGTAGTCTCCTGCATCTTCTCGAGCACCGAGGCGGTGAGCAGGACATGTTTGTTGAGGAGCCAGGGCCCACCTCCAGAACCCAGTCAGAGCAACATGACAAGAGGACGTCGTGGTTAGGAATACATGTTCCATGAGTTCAAAAAGAAATCATGGTACCTTCTATGGAGAAATAGTGTACATCGATACCACCACCGCTGTATCTCTCCCCTTCTTCCCACGCTTCTCGGCCACCCAGTTCTGTGCCAAGACCCTCCATCCTCGATGCGGCCGTGACCGCTGCTCGACGCTTCGCTTATTTGTAAAAGTCAAACTTGTTCTCGTCCGTCGACCCCTTGACCTGGCTGCTGTACGCGTCCTCGAGGTCGGCCTGGATGATGTTGTAGCGGTTCTTGCGGACCGCGCGGAGACCGGCCTCTTGCATGATGGCGGCAATGACGGCGCCGCTGAGGGGGTCGTTGCGCACAATCAGGCTGTCGAGATCAACCTCGGGGGCGAGCGACATCTTGCTGGCGATCGTCGAGAAGATGAGGCGGCGCTCGCGACGGTCGCGCAAGTTAGGGAACTCAATCTTGCGGTCGAGGCGACCAGGACGGAGGAGGGCGGGGTCGAGGGTGTCGGCGCGGTTGGTGGCCATGATGACCTTGACGTTGGCCGTCTGGTCGAAACCGTCCATTTGGTTGAGGAGCTCGAGGAGAATACGCTGCACCTCGCGATCGGCACCGGTCTGCGCGTCGAAACGCTTGGTGGCGATGGCGTCAATCTCGTCGATAAAAATGATGGCCGGCGCGTTCTCGCGGGCCATCCGGAACACGTCGCGCACCATGCGTGGGCCCTCACCGAGGTATTTTTGCACAAACTCGGAGCCAACGACGCGGATGAAGTTTGCCGTTGTCGAGTTGGCCACAGCCTTGACCAACATGGTCTTGCCAGTTCCCGGGGGTCCGTAGAGCAGCACACCGCGCGGGGGGTCGATACCGATCTGCTTGTAGAGGTCGAAGTGCGTCAAGGGGAGCTCGACAGCCTCCCGAATCTCCTGCTTCTGCATGTCCAGGCCACCAACATCGGCATATGTAACGTCGGGCTTCTCGTCGGAGCCGAGCATGGCAATCGAGGAATCGGCCTCCGGCGGGAGGATGTCGACCAGGGCATTGGAGTGGCGGTGCAGGGCGACAGAAGAGGACGGCTTGAGCTGCTCACGGTCGAGGGTCGAGAGGATACGGACGACGTAGTTGGAACCGGTGCTTGATTGCACGATGCCGGTACTGAGCTGGGTTAGAAGGCTGTTGTTGCCGAGGTTCCCAGGGAGCGCAGCTTACTTTTGATCAATGGCCTCCATGAACTGACCGATGACCAGCGGCACACTCTGGATGCGCTTGATCTCCTCCTGGGCACGTACCAGCTCGCGCTTCAGGCTCCTACACCCAGAACGTCAGCGCTCGTCGAGCTCGGGGGGGGAGGGGGATGGGCGTCGCATACCTCTGCTCATCCTTGATGTACTCTTCTTGCAGCTGGATGTACTCGAGCTGGCGCGACAGCTTCTTGAGATCGGCATACTCGTCGGCGCCGTCGGTCGATGCGCCCTCGAAGTGCTCGATGCTGGGAATGGTGGATGGGACGCTCTTCTTGAGCTGGGCGTGGCTGACTGGGCTCTCGACCAGGACGTCCCCCATCTTGACGGCCGGAAAATGGAGGCGCGGACGTCGGTGTGTTTTCCTGCGGGGCGGACGGGGGCTCTTTCAGAGTCGTGGGCGGGCGGCTGGGAGTTGGGGCGCGGATCGAGATGAGATGGAGATGATGTTTGCAGTTGCAAAGATCAATGCTCTGGATGTTGGACAGCAGCTTTCGCCTCGTGGCGCGTGCAGTGCAGTCGTTCGGTCTTGGCGCTGAGCTTCTCGTCATCCGCCTGCCGCCTGGAGCCAGCCTTGGAGAGCTGGCTGCTGATTGGTTCAGCTGGGGAATGTAGCTACCAAGGTCCCCAGCGCTCACAGCCCATATAAGGTCCCCGCGAACCCCGATCCAAGCTCTCTCGACTCTTTACAGTATTTCTTCTCCTCGAGCGAGCTATCCGCGACGAAAATCACCGCCAAAGCCCAACACAATGTTCAGATCGGCCTGGTTGCTTGCATGGCACCACCAAACTCGCTGCGGGCTGGGGAAAGTGGGGCTCAACCGATCCACGGCTCGAGGGGCATCGCCCGCGCTCAGTCTCAGGTTGGGCGTCCCTGGCAGCCGGCAGCTACACAGCACTACTGGCCTGCTGCAGCGAGTCGTGACAGTGCCTGGAGTCCTGACACGGTCCCTGGAGGTCGCAGTCCATGACATGTCCCGGCTGTAAAGGGCCAAGGGCCGTCAATGCACTCCCACGTAGCCCTGTCGGTATCGGCTCGCCTCCCATTGGACTTGCCCTCTCCACCGTCCAGACTCGGGTGATGCGGGTGTGAGCGGCGAGTGTGCTGTCGATGCAGTCACTGGTGGCCCGTGGTCCGTGGCCGGCCCCCGGGGTACTTGGTGAACACTGGACTCAGGAGGGAGCTCCTGGCTTATCGGGCGCCCTGCCTGACCACCACTCACCTCTCTTTGAGCAGCACCCGGCCGGTGCCTTCTCTCCCCTCAGGCCCGACTCCATCCTTGAACAAGCAACCTGTGACAACCTGGAATCTCCCCGTCTCCGTCGTCTTGCCCGCTCTCTTCTGCTTCCACTCTCACTTCCTCTGACGCCCACATTTCTGCCCTTGCTCGCCCTGCCTCTTTCCGCATTCATGATTCCAGCTTTACACTCGACTCCGGGTATCCAGTCGGCAGTACCATCAGCATTTCAACTCGGCCAGCCTCGACACCGTACATCTGCAACTTCAAGTTTTCCGTGACTCAATCATTCCACGCCGCCAGCCTCAGCAGCCAACATGTCTTCTTCGATCGCCATCCCCGCTCCCGCCGTGCCGACCTTTGAATTCCAGCACCGCCGCCGGTCCTCCTCCTCCAAGACCGATGCCGGCTCGTCGCCGTCCTCGTCGTGCTGCAGCTCCCCGGTGGCTTCCGAGCCCGGCAGCAACGTCATGTCCTCGCGCGCCGCGCAGAAGAAGAAGATGGGCCACAACCGTCGGCCTAGCCTCCTGAGTATGTTGGTTTCCACATGCCATTGTGCTCATGCTCACCGTCTTTCCAGGCTCGGCCTTTTCCCAGCAAGAGTGCACCACAATCAACATCTCCCATGACCCCGATGGGCCTCCTCGCCTTGTAAGTCCACCCCCTTCAAGCCCTATACCCCGCGGCCACTAACACCCAACGTCCAGATTTCGTACCTGTCCTCGAGCCAAGGCTTTGCCTGGAACCCCGAGCTCTTCCTGCCGTCCTACGTTGACGTCGAATACACCCCGCTCGAGCACTGCAGGGAACAAGTCATCGAGATTTTCCTCAGCGACGAGGACGTCAAGAAGATCCTCCCACAGTAAATGACTGCATCGATAGGGGGCACTGGCAGAAACATCGGCTGCCGACGGGCGATACACAGGACAGGCATGTCCACGAGCACCACGATTGGGTTCCACCCACACTTACGACGGCGTTGAGGGACCTTCTTTAACATGTTTTATTTCCTTTTATGGGGTTTCCTATAAGACCGATACCATTCATAATCATTGCGGGGAGAAGCTCTCGGGCAATTTCACACTTTCGGCGTCATCAACGAACCCACACGGGTGTCACGGTTGGGTGTATAGTGGGTGGGATTGGAGCGGCCTGGGCGGGACAAGACGGGGGGATGAGACTGGAGTTCTTGATGCTTGTTGCTGATGTTGGCTTTAGGGGAAGTGATTGTGTATTTCTTATTCCTTGGACTTGATATTGCTCTTCATACCTGCACATGTTGTACATACATACCATCAGAACAGGCTCACGTTTGTAGTTTCGGTTGGCTTCTTGGCTTTTCAGGAACTTCGAGAGGCAGTCTCAATAAACTCGTCTCTTCTCATGCAAGGAAGCCTTCGTCCAAAGTACAGCCCTTCTGCCTTCTGCCTGTGGATGGTGCACCAGCCTCCGTCCCCCATGCAAGGCAGAAGCTCACAGAGGTTGGGGGGACAATGCATTACACCTGCAGGCGACCTGCAAATGAGAGGACAGACTCTCCACTCTCCCGATGCACACGCTTTGTAGATCGTAGGACCAAGGCCGAGACCTTAAACACCCACCCTTCTTCGCCTTTGTTGGTCGCAGCCGTCAACCGTCCCTCACCCGCTGAAAGCCGGGCTGCCAGGCACTTACAAAGCCCCAAGGACGTGGGGAGTTTCCTGGCTTGACGACATCGACTCATACCCCGACCCCGCCCGAGACCATCAGGGTATGGACCCCACCTCACTAACCGAGGTGGGGTCAGGCCGCATGCCGGAACTGGAGCGCCAAGACCCCCGGAGCCCCGGATAAGAGACGCCCTTGCCAGAAAGACAATCGATACCGCTCAAACGGGGCGTCTGTTTACTTTCCATCCCTCGTCAACACCACGCTGCCCACCACCACCACTACATCCTAATTCATCCCCGCGCGCGCGTCGCGGCGGCCCCGCACCACCACCCAGTAGCAGCAACAATGGACTCCACCCATCGCAAGATCGAGCTGCAATCCCCCTCCGACTTCCGCTACCTCATCGACAACGTCCGCCGCGCCGCCGCCGACAGTATCAACGCCGCGTTCCCGCCCGTCGAGGGTGCCGACGGCGCCGAGGATGATTTGCGGTTGCACATCGAGGGCATGATCAACGACGTACGTCCCCCCTATCCCCACCCCCCTCCCCCCAGTGGCACTAACCCCCGGCGGGATGAACAGTACATAACCCAAACCTTCACCCTCGCCTCCCCCAACCTAACCATCAACGGCCTCCCCGTCGACCCCACCCACTTCTTCTCCTCCTCCTCCTCCCAGTTGGCCCCCTCCTCCTCCGACGACGACCAGCAAGCCCAGATCCAATACGAGCCCTTCGACCCCCGCAAGCGCTACCGCATCGAGGACCTCGCGCGCGAGGAGGAGGCGCTGCTGCGCTCCATCGCGTCGCTGAAGCGGCGGGTGCCGGCGGCAACGGCCAGTTCGTGGGCGGCGGCGATGGAGGCCGGGACGGCGGCGGACGAGGCGGCGGCGGCGGCGGCGCGGGCGCGAGTCGAGGCCGAGGGTGGGGAGGCCGGAAGGAATGCGATGGAGGGGATGGGCCCGCTGGATAGGCAGGCGGAGCTGGAGGAGGCGTTTGGCGGGGCGGTGGAGAAGTTGGGGCGGTTGAAGAGGGAGATGCCGGCGACGGTGGCCAAGATGGAGAGGGCGAGGGTTGCCGCGGGGTATGTGGCTACGGAGTTGTGAGGGGGGGTGGTTTATGGCGTTCTGGCGGATGGGTTGGGCGGGGATTATACCACAGGCGTTTAGATCGAAGCATGGGATGTCTTGACGGCATCGAATTATGCGCTGGATAAGGACAGGTCTAGGTGTGCTCTGTATAGGAGGCGGAAAACAAGGCTACATACTCTACGGAGAAGTGGACTATATCAACGAGTTGCTACCTACGGCCCGTGCATGCTAATCACAACGTGACCGAGGTTCGCTTCCAAACAATGCACGAAGCCGCATAGGGTTCGCCAGCGGATCAATGTGCCTTGCCGTGGTCTTTTTTACGGTGCAGCCAGTTCCTCTTGGGCACGTTTGTCCCAGCCACCGACGGTCCTGAATTGTGAGACTTGGAGGTATTCGTCTCCTGCTCGGGCTGCCCACTCTAAGCGGCGGCCGGAGCAGGAGCACCAGCCTCGGCGGCAGGAGCAGCGGCAGGGAAAGCCGCAACAGGCGCAGCGGTGCCATCGGCGGGCCCGCTGGCGGGCGCGTTGACAATGACATCGTCCTTCTTCTCGGCCTTCGTCTCCCACTTGGCGGGCCGCGCCCACTCGGCCTCGCGCCACGGGCCCATGTCGCTGAACTCGCAGCCGCCGGCGCACTCGCACTTTCCGCCAAAGGCCTTGGGCAGGTTCTCGGCCGGCACCTGCGCGAGCAGGTCCTTCTGGTACCCGCTGCCGAGGACGTGGATCTTTTGCACCGTGACGGGGTCCAGCCAGCCCTTGACCACGCTCCACACGCTGGCGAAGCCCCAGGGCGCGTTGATGAGGTACAGGCGGCCGAGGCGCTCGGGGTAGTAGTTCTGGCTGAGCACGCTGACCCGCTGGACGTAGCCGAACACCGAGGGCGCCTTCATGAGCCCGACACCCTTGAGGTCCATGACGCTGCAGCACGTCTCGAGGAGGTAGCCGCTCTTGCGGCTGCAGGCCGGGAGGCGGGGGTCGGCGAGGCGCTCGTATTCGACGGCGAGGTTCGTCAGCATGCGGTCCTCGGACGTGATCTTGGTCATGGCGGGGAGATCGATTTGGCCGAGCTGCTCGATGTAGACGGGACGGCCATCCTGCGGGTGGTGCTGGGTTAGCGACTGGCTCCGACCTCGGCGGTCCAGATCAGGGGTTACCTACCTTGTCCGTCTTGTGATAGTACTGGGGGTAGTACTTGAACATCTGCGCCTTCTCGGGGTACTCCCACGTCGGCACCGTGTCGTCGAGCTTGATGGATTCCCGCCACTTCTCGCACTCGACGAACCTAGACCGCCATCGTCAGCCCAACATCCACACCCATGTCCAATGCGTGCGGTTGTTCCTACATCTTCTTGCTGAGATTCACGTCGAACTTGCGGGCGCGGAGGAATCGCAGCTACACGGGGATCCAGTCAGCAGCCATCCGTCGTTGTCTCGGGGCCTCCGCGAAAGCCCCTCCGTCTGTCGCAAAAAAACATACCAAGGTCAGGGTGTCGAGACGCTTGGTGTAGCCCTCGGCCTCGAGCATCAGCCGCAGCTGCTCGACCTGCGCCTGCTGCGTCTCGGTGAGGTAGCCGGGGTGCCCATTCTGCTCGACGGGCGCCTTGACGGGGAAGTCATAGTCGTCGTACTTGGGGTCGAGCTTGATGCCTGTTGTCTCGGCCATGGCGGCTGGTTCAGGGGGGTTCGGTTCGGTGTACGGGGATCGAGACGGCAGGGGTCGGGGGAAAATAATAAGCCTCGGGCCTGCGGGGTACCGAGATGTTGGGATGGGTTCTGTTCGCAGAGGGGGCGGCGTCGTTAGGAGTTGGGCAGGACTTTGGCTTTCGGGCGAGGAGGGACAAAATACCTGTTTGGAGGTTGGCTGGGGGAAAGTGACAAAAGTGTTTATGGGGGGTGGCTTGAAGGGGGTAATGAGGAAGGCGGGGCTCGAAAAAGGGACAATCGGTCTGGGCGCCGATTCATGATTGGGAGAGACTCGACGACTTCAGTTAGTGCGGGACCTTGGGCTTCTGTCTCGATTCCTTTCTTGTCTGCAGAAAACTAAGGCCCTCTTGGACGAGATAACTAGATTTGCCGGTATGCATTGACTCGGGGTCAAATAGAACTGAATTTGATCTTGTTGAACGCACATTTTCCGGTTGGGAGAAGAACTGCAGCCGACAGAGGCAGCCCGTTGACCTTGTGGTTGTGTAAATGCCCCCCTGTGTCAGGTCACTCTGTAACTTCAGTGAGTGTCATGACCAGGCGGCTTCATTGCCACGTTGGGTTCCTGTTGTCGAGACATGCCCTTTCGATACCTATGATTCGAAAAGAGGATCTTTCCATCGAGCTCATATGCTCAAGTATGTCATTGCATGGGCTGCCTGCTGGATGACATGTTGAGTTGCATATCCGAACCCGATACCGCCTCTGGACTTCTGCGCCAATGACGTCGGTCTGCCTCAGCACGAGTTCGGCTTGCGATGTCAGATGGAGGCGCCAACTCTTGCCTGTCTGTCTGTACCTGACTACCACGTGTGACATCCAAGTGCCACTTAAGCCTCAGGTTACATTTTCCTCTTCTAATGTGCCAACAACCAAGTGGCCTGAGATGACCTCTTCAACCTCCCGGTGCCCCATCCTTTCCTTTCCTTGTGTCCTTTTGTTTCTCCTCCTCGTCCTTTTCTTTTCTCTTTTGTACCACGTCCCAGTTGTACACCCTCGCAACCGCCACCTCCATAGTCTGCACCAAAACACATTAGCATCCGACGTGACCACCGCAGCCCGACCCATCTTACCGTAATCTGCTCCCTCAAGAAATCCAAGTCCTCCTCGCAGTTCGCCAAGCTCGTCTTGGCCGCCTTGAGCTTTGTGCTAAGCAGCTCCTCCGCCTCATCGATGGGGTACGAGAGCATCACATTCGCCTGTCGCATGTCAGCTCTTCTTCGCCTATACCAAGCCACCCATCCTCCCCGGAACTCTTACCCCAAGCCACAAATACACCTCCTCGGTAGGCGGAATCTCCGCCTTGGCGAACAGCGTCTCGTTGAGCTCAAACGTCGTCTCGATGGGCTCCGACTCGTCCTGGTATCACCCATCAGCCAACACCCCCGCCTCAACCACAGCCACAAACGCCCCATACCTTTCTCAACTCCAAAAACCGCACCGTATCCAGCGTCTTTTGAATATCCGGGAGCTTGTCCTTGAGACCCGCCATCCGCCGCTGGAGGTTCTGTTCCATGAACTGGTATTTCCTGCCGTCGTAGTCAGCGGGCCCGCAGTCCCTCTGGGGAGGAGGGGAGAGCTGCTCACGCAATCATCTCCTGGAACCGCCGCAGCGTCGGCTCAACATCGTCGCGTGTCGTCACGTAGTCCTCGACCTTGTCGACAAAGGGCGCTTGGGGTATCCCTCTGGGGTTGGCGGGGGTGGGCGTGGCGGCTTCTTTTCTGGTTGTGGAGGGGGGGTTGTTAGCATGTTGGCATGGCAATGTGACCTCTGCAATGGCTGCGAACAGGAGAAAAGGAGGGCGGGGGTCCAAAGAGGATGGGACATACCCAGCAGCAGCCGGCGCCGTCGCGGGCGCCTTGCCTGCGGTCGCCATGATGGATCGCAAGCGGTCGCTCAGTCTCCTCTGGGGAGAGACGGTGGTCCAAGTGGGCGAGATCGTATTAGTTGGCGGCGGAAAGTAAGAGCTTCTGGGTTCGTTGAGTCGACTGCTCCCAGGTCGTTGATGCGCGGAGCTTCGAGGCGGACAAGAGGGTAGCTGGGCTCAAGGCGGCGGACAAAACTCAAGGTGGGGTACAGCCGTTACGTGGGGCAGACGGGACCTCCAGCTGCCCCTGAGCTGCTGAGCTCAAGTTCTTTCTTTTGTGGGGCGGAATTCAAACGGAGCTCAAGTTCACTGTGACACATCCAAGTCGGGACTCTTTTGTTGATGGATGACAACAACAGGGCAGACATGCAATGGAATCCTCGGGGAGAAAGGGTCAAGATGAGGAGCAGTCTATTTGCTGGAAATTGGCTGGAAATCCTGCTTAAAAGCAGACGCAATCATATCCCCATTTCCTCCCACGTCCTCCCTCCCAAAGACCCAAGATTCGTCACAACGTGCGACCCTCTTCCATCATGCGCAGAAACAAATTGTGGTATCGTGCGCCTTTCCCAGTCACCAATTCCACCATGACCCAAGCAGTATCCTTACGCATACGCCAGCTTCTTTTCAAACTCCTATTCAAAAAGAATGCACCTATATCAACAAACAAACCAAGAAAAAAAAGCGTATTAGGCTGCATCCTCCTCCATCGAACTGCTGTACCCACTCTCTGCACCACCAGCCGTGGCCACCGAGCTTCCTTCGTGTAGTGGGTCAAGTTGTTTGCCGGTTCCCGTGCGTGCTATGGTCGGGGGATGCCGTCGCACCGCATCGGACAGGCCATCGCCGCTGATGAGCTTGGCGACGCTTTGCCTCACCTCCTCGACAGACCCCTCATCTTCGTCGTCGGAGCTGCTGGAAAGATGGGGGTTGACGCGTTGCGAGAGGCTCGGCGCGTGGATTGGATGTTGCGGAAAAACGTCGTCATCGTCGTCGCTGTCATCTTCAGAAAAATCCGAGTCGATATCCGAGCTGAATGGATTGAAGAACATGGCGGCGGGAGGAAGAGGCATTGGTCTCAGTCTCCAAATCTTCATCCCCATCTCCTCAATCGCGATGGCTTGGCCTCTACCAACCACCGCCGGCAGCCGGTTTGGTGACGCTGTTCTCGCTAAGCGCAGCCGATCGAGAACAGTCGTGATCGAATCCTTGGGCCTTGGCCGAGGAGGCAATGTGGCAGGTCCCATGTTTTGAGAGACGATGGGCCGCTTCGTAGCAACCACAATCGCAAAGTGGTCCTCCGGAAGGACGCCACCAAGACCACAGGCCTCGAGCGTGGAATCGTTGGGGCGGAAATTGAATTCCTCCCGGTCGTCGCACCACGGAAATTCGACGTCTTCGGTTGCGGCACTGTTGTCGTCGTCGACAAGATCGGGGGCGGAGTCGGAATCCGAGTCCGAGTCTGAGGTATCCGATGCCACCGCTACGGCTTCGCTCGAGGGTCGGATCGGCAGGCTTGAACCAGAGAGAGTCCGATGCCCTGCCAATTGGGGCCGACTGTCCGTCTCTTCACTCTCGTCAGATTGCTCCTGCGGGCCAGCAGTCACTCTCAAGCCGCCCGGCGACACATCGCCGGGATCTCCCGAGAGATCAATGCAAAAGGGGGCGCCGCTGTAGTAAACGATGGCGCCGTCGACCCGTCGCTTCTTCCTCTGCGAGGAACCCGAGCCGCTGTAATCCCACTTCGAGTTGCCCATATTGCTGTCCTCCGCCAGAGGGTCCGACGCTTGAGAACCGGTCCCTTCCAGAGACGTTTCGATGGAAGAAGAGTGACGAACAAATAGGGGCTTGTAGTGGAAGCTGTCCGGAGAACCCGTGTGTCGTCCAGATGGGTCGGAGCCCCAGGCTGCCGAGCCTTGTTGCGTCTTGGCTCTCTTTCTCCGTCCGCTCGCGTCTGACCCATCAGTGTCCTCCCCCGAGCCGCTCCTCTGCGAACCATCCCCGCTACTGTCGCTGCTGAATTTGGTACCGTCTGTACCACCGCGCCAACGAATCTTCCGGCCGTCGGCTGACAGCTGAAACTTGGTGCTCTTCTCGGTAACGGCCGCGCGGATAAAGTTTGGCGTGACGTTGAAAATGTGAAGCTGGGCGAGGTTGCAGAGGAGATTGAGATAGACCCAGCCATCGGCATCGGGCGACACATTATCATAACTCCTCTCGGGACGAACGGTGAAGCCCGGCTGCACGAGACCAAGATGCCGGATGTAATCCATGTTCTCTGACGGAACCTGGGCGCGATCAGGATCGAGATCTTTGGGCCTGGTCGGGCGTTGCTCGGGAGGTTGAATGGTTGACGGCGAAGTGATATTGCCCATGCGCACCGCAACCGTGCCGCCGTCACCACCTTCTACCGGATGTCCACCACTGTCAGTGTGGTCACCGTTCGAATTGGACGTGGAGACATTGTCACGGGAGCGTGGCTTCCTCCCGGACGGGTCGATTGGCTGGATTCGAGCTTCCCGAACTGCCTCGGTGTTTGGTGGAGGAGCCATGAGCAAGGTCGGCAACGAAGGCTCGGAGGCGTTCTTCGGGTCCCCAGGCTGCCCGGTCTGCAGCTGGGAGAGGGCTTTCCGTCCCATCTTGCCAGTGAAGAGCTGTTCCAAGCGACGAACCACCGTTTTCTTCCTGTCCTTGTCCGTCATGACCACATGGCGAGGAAACAGCCCGCCTGGAGTCTCGCGCAGGTAATCCTCGACCTTTTGTTCGGTCGACCTCCTGGTTCGGTTGCCAACGGATGGCCGTCCGACCATGTGCGAAGAGTTGTGAGCGTTGGAGCTAGGGCCGGTCGACATGGATGCATAGGCCGAGTCAACGGGGCGAGATCGGGAGGAGGAGGAGGAGGCGTGCTTGGAGTTTGACTGCCCAGCATAGTCCAGAAGCCCGCGTCGGGCTTGCTTTTTGTGCGGAGGGGGGGATTCGCTAGAGCCCTCAAGGCTCGCGGCAAAGTCTCGGAGGGTTGCCTCGAGCTCTCTCTTCTTCCGCTTCGGCAATCCATGGACCTTGAGCTCAAAGAGTTTCTCCTTTCGCATCATGTCGGGTCCAAACTGCTTGTAGCGCTTCAGCTCCTCCTTGAGGCGCTTGTTCTCAATGGTCAGGTCGTCGATGACGCTCCTGTAATCGCCGGCACTGCTGCTCTGTGTGACGCCGGGCCGAAGAAACGGCACCTGGGCGGCCTCGAAGGGATATGGTGGAAGTTCTCCATTGGAGGACTCGGTTTCCTTTTGGAAAAAGGGCGGGTCAACGTCCATGGAGTTGTCAAAGGTTGTTTTGTCGTTGCGGTTCGACTGGTCGAACCAGGTCTTGGTCTTCCGGGCGGTGTCATTGCTGTCTTCGGACAGGTTCAGTCTGGCACTACTCAGGCCCGGCGCGCCGGTCTTCGCGAGGTTGGAGCGCTCCGTGTCATCTCGAGCGCGTCGGTGGTTGCCGAGCGTCACCGACTGTTCAGGCGACGTCCGTCTTGGTCGAGGGTGGCCGCGGGAATCGGTTGGTGGACTGCCGAGCGGCTTTCGCTGGTTGTTGTCGTCCATCTTATCGACATGTTCGGCGGTGTTGTGGCTTCCTCAAAGTACTCTCCTGCGCATTGAGCCTAGAGCTGGTGATGCTGACCGGCAAAGGCTTTTTTTCTCTCGTGTTGTATGTTTACGGGCAGCGGCGTGTCAATTCTGCAATCCCTAAGGCAATGTCAGAGCGCTGCGCAGTAGCGGTGGGCGCCGTTTTGAAGCACCCATACCAGTGGCAAACTGGGCCGACAGAAGGTCAACGATCGACAAGGTCTCGACCACGAAGGAGTGTGGACATGATCAGCCAGACACCCTTTGTTGGCCACTCGATCTCGATCACCCAAACCCGTGCTTCTGGTTTTACAGCCAAAAGCCGAGCTTGGGGTTCGTTGGAGAGCAGCTAGCGTCGGCGGTGTTGGGGTGTGGACAAGAGGGGGAGGAGGAGGAGGAGAGCTGGATGAAAGGGAAAAGAGGCGGTCGCCGCAGTCGTCATGTCATGACTTGCGACGGGCGCCCAGGGGTCTAGCCCTGTATTTTTAGGGCAGAGGGCAGACGCGGCACTTTCCGGTCGGGGACCAGGAGGGGGGCTCGGGGGGGGACAAACGAAAGGCACGATGGCCCACTCACTCGCTTTTGCAATGGCTGGCCCCAATTGAGATGGTTGTGTAGACGATCCAGGGTCTTGCGGCAAAGTCGTTTGAAAATTGAAGTTGTAATGGTGGTTGGGCGACGGTTGGGACAAGAACAGACGAGTTGGTAGGGAACGTGCTCCTTGTATGGCGAGGACCCTTCCGTTCAAGGCAGGCGTGCGCTGTGTGGCCCGGGGCATCGAGATGGGGGCACTGGGCATCCATCGTGTTCAGTGGCGGGCTCATTTGGCACTGTCGAGAGTCTTCGACGCAATTGAGATGCAGCAAGTGTTCGGCGATCGCAACACGGAAAAAGAGCAGGGGGGGATCGGGGTCATCGGTGGGTTTCAGGGTCCTCGCTCGTCGATTGGCTGACCTGGGAGGGGTCTTGAAAGTGTGTGCTGAAACATTCAGTACGGTCGCCGCAAGCTTTCGCTGGCAACTTCCGTGCGAAAAGGCCAGTCTGCATCGCTATAACAAGCTGTGCAGAATTGTGTGTAGCCTGCGGTCGCAATGATGGGAGTTTTCATCATCCTCTCGTCTCTTTTGGCGAGATATCGACCACGTCAGACGGTATCTCGAGGTCCCTCGCGTTACTGAGTGACGGGGTTCTGAGCCGCCCCACCCAGCATGGTGAGCTTTCCGTCGATGGCCTTTCGATCAAGACACCACACCAGCCTCTGACATCCGGACACCGCCCAAACAACCTCGCCTCGTCCTCCAGCAAATCGGCCATCGAGATACCCTGCAGGACAGGACACACCCAAGCCGCCACCGCATAGCCGTCAAGACGATTTATTATGGGGAGCCCGCCGAGCCCGCCATCTCCATCGCCATCGCCATCGGTGTCAACGACCGACAGATGCCCCCCGTCCGTGCCGTCCGGAGGTCGAATATGGTGGAAGAAGCACCGAGACCACTCAAGAGGTAGGGTGCAACGCACACCCAAACGTCATGCCCGCAGGTCTCACAGAGCCTTCCAGGGTCGAGACGGCGCCGTAGGCGGGCACACCTCGCCCGCCGAGACGCGCCCTCCCCGTCTTGGATCTGACTTTTGCACTGTGATCGAGCGAATGATAACCAACAGCTCTGACGGCTGTTCCAGACAATTCAGGGGCTCCAACCACGGACCGAGGAGTTATTCAACGAGGTGACTCCAACAATGGACGGCATTCCTGGCGCTGGAGAGGCGCCCGACTGTTCCTTTCAGGTGGTGTGGTCTTTTTTCCCACGTCGTTCCGTCGTCTGTCCCAAGCTCGCCGGAGGTGCTCGCACCCTCGCCGGCGTCGGCTGATTCTCTGCACTGTCACCCCACCCGGATGCATTTTTCACGTGGTGCCCAAATCTTCAACAGACCCCGCCAGCCAAGAGCCAAGACAGCATCCCAACAACCAGCCGCCTCTTTTTCCGCACACCCTCTTGACCCGGTGGTGTGAACTGGAATTGCTCATCGGTTTCAGCCTCGTGCAACTCGACGCCGAATATGACGACGGCTTGTCTCTGAGGAGACGTATTTCATGATGATGGGCAGTTGCGGAAAGACAATATCGAGACACCCACAGCAGATCCGGAAGAAGCCTGAATTATGCGACTTGACGACACTTGATCGTCCGCCAAATCAACCATCCTCGGGGGAAGAATGGATGCTCCCGCTCGCCAACGGGCGGCCAACGAATGGCCAACGAACGGCCAACATCGGGAGTCGGGAACCGGGAGATCCCACCGCGCCCCCACTTTCGAGGTCCCCTGGCTGGCGTGGTTGCAGCAGCAAGGGTCCTACCCCGCTGTGACGTCAACTTGCGTAGCAAACCCCGAGGACCACCTGAGAAAGTCGGAATATCAACAGTCGCATGACCTCACTTCGGAACGCCCAATCCCGCAGGCAGCAACATGGGCGTTCCATTTCTTCTTCTGATTGCATGATGTGGGGCTCAGAGCAACAATTCAATCACGCATCTGTTGGGTGCTCTGGTGGTCCAGCGTGTCCAGCCAGCTACGATTGCCGTCACGAAGGGTTATTGGCGCTGAGGCCGACCTCCTTCGAGAGGACACTTTGAGTGTGTGGGAGGGGCCACTTCTGTGCCCTCCCTTTCCAGTGAGATGGGCCGCGTGGGCAGGACCCTGATCAAAATTTTAAGCTCTGAGAGCTGCCGAGGACGAACGATCTGCAGGGTCCAAGGGGTCGACAACGTCGGCACACGCAGCCTTGCCAAACCCTTCACCATTGTCTGCAGAAAGTACGAGTACCATCTCGGCTACCCCCGCGAAACCCGACAGTGCGGGTGCTGCACTTCTTCTTGACCACCATTGGGCATGAGTTCGAAGGAGGGGACCGGGCACAGGGCGTAGCGCCTCACATGTCACCCAAAACAGGGCACAGCTCCGACAGAGCCCAAAATGTCCCTTTGAAATGTGCAATGCGAAAGAGCTACGATAGGTTTGTATGCAGTTGAGCCGTGCCATGCATGTAAGTAAACTCGAGGTACTTGGTACATGTCGAGATGGCTTCAGAGCTACCACCAAGTCACCCCCCTCCACGAAGGAGAGGGGCGGGTCACATACGGTATACGCTCAGCCTCCCCTCCTATACCACCCTGACCAGCAAGTCCCACACCGGCTCATATTGCCCTTCCCACTGACAATGCCATATCACTGCCAAATGTTGAACAGCCACATTACACAACAACACAACACAGGTGGTACGTGATATCGCACTCGGAAACCCTTCGGGGAAGCACGATTGCCATCTAGAATGCCCCCTCCGTCGGCAGACACAGTCCCTGAGGCGTACCTGTGGCTGCACCACCGTAACCTTTCATCCAGATTTCACAGCGTGGTATCAACGTTCTGGACCCCTGGTGTGTGCCAGGACAACTCAACACAGGAAGGACTCGGCAAATGCTCTTGTCTTGCAGGTAGGTATTGCTAGAAATCAACGAAGACAGCAGGTCGGGTTAATATGCCATTTCTACTCCGCGGAGTTCCACGGGCCCCCGAACCTCGGTCCGGATCCCCTTGCCTGGCCCGGTCCAATCTCCTTGCCCGGGCTCAACACCGACAACCCGTCAAGCTGCTGAAGGTTGAGGATATCATTATGTTGCCCATTCCAATTCTCCAACCATCCCCTAGAATACACATGATCCCTTCCCACACTCACTTCTTGAACGTCATAGTCTTCCCGCTCTTGACCAGCCCCAGCCTCCTCTCCCCCTTCGGCGCATCCCCCGACTGACTGTACGGATCAAACGCCTTCTTCCCCTTACCCTCCTTGCCCCCACGCTTCTCCTTGCCCGCCGCCGGCTTGTTCGCATTCAGCACCGAAGCCGCCTTGGAATAATCAAACGCCTCCTCCTCCACCTCTTCCTCAGCCGCAGTCGACTCCTCCTTCTCCTTGGCAGCCTTGCGCTCCGCCTTCTTTGCCTTTCTGGCCGCCTTTGCCGCAGCCTTCGTCTCCTCGTCCACCTCCGGCTGGGCCAGGCGCTTCGCCCGCTTCCTCATCTTGCGGATCTTCTTCTTCTCGTTCCTGGCCAGCCTCGCGGCCTCGGACGACTCCGCGGTGGACGCCTCCGGCGCGTCGCCGTCTGTGACGCCTGTGGTTTCGTCTACGTCCATCTCCGATCCGGACTCGGCGTCGGCGGGGGTGGACTCGGCCTCCGACTCGGCCTCCGACTCTTCGTCGTCTCGGTCGTCGACCTTGCGCTTCCGGCCCGTTTTCTTGAGCGTGAATTCCTCGTCCGCGGGCGGCTGGGGTTCCGGGACCGCCTCGGGGCCACCCCCGCTGGACGACTCGTTCTGCAGTTGGGTCTCCGCCATGTCGTCGTCGTTGTCTTCGTCGACGATGCGGGGGTATGTGAGAACGATCTCAACCTCCTCGTTCGACGCTGGAGCCCGGGTCGACCCGTCCCAGGCGGAGCTGAGGGGCAAGGGGCCCCAGAACTGCGACTTGTCGATCTTGAGCTCCTGGATGTCTGGGAGGTTGACCTCGGTCTTGGCGGGGGGCTTGGACTGGTTGGCGGAGGATGGCGAGCCGCGGAAGATGTCCATCATTGTGGGGCCGTTGATGCCCTCCTTGCGCGCGGTTTGGATGACATCGAAGAGCTCGTCCATGTCGTTCTTCAGGCCCCTGGCATTCTTGTCGAGCAAGCTCCACAAGGCTTTCTTATCGCTGGGGAGCATGGACGCAATGTCGGCGATGGCTTGCTGGTTCATGATGAACAGCGGACTCTCGTCTCTGGCGCGAGCCGTGTCGTCGCGCCACTTGTGTACCGCCTTATAGACGGCAAACTGCTCACCGTCGTAGAGGACAGGGGACTTGACCAGGTTGTTGTACCATCCGCGAGCGCCGTGGCCATTGACGGGGTCGTAGGTGGATACTTCGTAGCGCTGCAGCGCCACCTCCTTGGAGTTGTTGATGACGTGTCGCATAAGGTCCCTCTCAGGGTCGGTTGGGACGGAGCTGTCGACGAGCTCGTTGCGGACCTTGTCAAAGATGTAGAGGAGGAAGTGGGTGTCGGACCGGGCATAGTAGAACATCTCCTCGGGAAGAGGCCTGATTCTCCAGTCTGCCAGTTGGTACTTCTTGTCCGCCTCAAAGTCGACAAACTTGCCGAGAAGGTAGGCAAGGCTCTTGCCGGGGTAGTCGAGTGCGCGGCACGCCCAATAAGTGTCGAAGAGGCCAACGAGATAGAGGCCCAAGTCTCTTTGGAGCCACATGGCGTCCATGAATGCGCCGTGGAGAACCTTGATGATGCTGGGGTCGGCAAAAACCTCGTTGAGAACCTCGAGCTTGTGCCTCCATGGTACGAGTGTGTCGACGATCCAATCCTTGTCCCGGGTGCTAATCTGCATCAATGATAAGAGGCCGACATAGCTCCGGAAGTCGTGATGTTCGAGATCGACGGCGATTTCTGGTGCCTTCTTGAGCTCCTCCAGCATCTCCAGCACGCCCTCGTACGTATCAACCCAAATTGCCTTTGACGATTCCATAGGGGTGTACATTTTCGGCTCGGCCTTCTCAAAGATGCGTCGAGGGAATTCCATGTCGGTGATTTCTGTCTGGTAGGGATGTTTGTATCTGTTTCGGGGGTTAGCTTTGGAGCCTCGATGTCGTTTCCTCGCCGGTTTCGCAAGCCGAGTGAGCATCCGGGTCCTCCATAGGTCCTCGGCCACCTTGTCCACTGGTTGTGCTTCGCTACCGGCTGAGTTGGGGGTTGATGAAAGGGGTTCATAAGCATACTGTGGCTTGTCCCCGTCGTTGGAGACTTGAAGGCTGTCCTCGAGCGAGACTTTGGCGTGTGGCTTCTGGGTGAGGAGCGGCTTCCACGGCCCAGGATCCGAGTTGTCCACCTTTTTCTCAAAAGCATCCTGGGGCTTGACAATGTTCGCCCTCTTCATGGACCAGTCGAGCTTGTCGGATGTGGATTTCGGACGTTTCGCGTCTCGGCCCTGAAAGACATTAGCAATTTATCCAGTAAGGTTAGTACTGCCACATACTGGCTCCGTGGTGGGTGCTCCTTTTCTCTTGATGAGGCCGGTGTACTCGTCCAGGCAAGTGTCGGCCTTCTCCAACAGTCCATCGATCACGTCGACGATGCTCCGCCACCCGATGTCGACGTCGTCTGCATCTTCCAGCTTCGACACGCTCTGCCCGGTAAATTTCCCTGCCGACTGAAGCAAGTCTGTAGCCAGGCGCAAGAAGCGATCGGATTTGTCGTCGAGATGCTGGCCGACGGCGCGGTGCGCGGTCCGCTGGAACTGGAGGTCTTCGTTCGCGAGTCCGTTGACCGTTCGGGTTGTCGTGACTAGCGCCTTCTGGATGGATTCCCTGAGGGCCGCAAAATCCTGCGACGACTCCATCTTGTCCGGGGACGGTTGGCGCAAAAGTTGACTGTCGAGATGCGATTGTTGTCGGCCCCAAAAAGTTGCTGGATGCTGAATTCTTCCCGGGTTGCATCAACGCCCAGGTTCAGTTGTGATTGGGCAGTGGGTGGCAGAGGCCCACACTTGGTCTTGGCTACAAGTACCGGGCGGGTACACACTTGGGAGCCAGTGGTGCAGAGATGCGAGAAACAACTATCAAGAGGGGTTTGGGTCTCTGAAGATAACCTGTTTTCTTGAAGTAATCTCAATGATAACTATTCCATTGGCAAATAAAAGTTTTGACCTTTCAGCCTACGCGATGGCCAGACTTGCTGGCAGCTTGATTCTCCGGGCGACTTGGGCGGAACTTGCATCGTAGGCTGTACCCAGCGATAAGATAAGCCATAGATGCATGCATGTTGGCTTCCAAGTCCCAGTTCCTGGGCCGAGCTGTGTTGTCATTCATCTCGAGGAGTGTAGTTCCTCTCTTGGTTGTTGTTCATATAATTGTTCCAGCGAGTGAAGTCTGTTGCAACAAAGTCTATTCAAAAACTGAACAGGAGGCCAGAGACTGAAAGACTCCGCCCTTCCCGCCTCCCCGGAGTCACGAGGCAACCTCCCAGCCCCGACGATACAAGGTGGCAAGTTGCATTCTCAAGATACATCATCTCTCCCCTTCAAGCTTTGGTTTTGTGTCAACTGTTGCGTCGAGCTCTCAAAATGTCACAATCACTCGCCAAGCAATGCAACGAGGTCAAGGAGTATGTGACCTCTACCCAGTCTTCGTCGGCCATCATTTTGTTCTAACTGTGGTCAGGCGGTACGATACATGCTTCCTCAAATGGTATAGTGAAAGCCAGTGTCCCGTACTCTCTGCCTCCTACTCTTGTTCCTGACAGACGTCCAGAATACCTCCGGGGCACCGGATCCGCCGAAGACAACGAATGTTCCACCCTCTTCAAGGAATACAGTAAATGTCTCCAGGTGAGTGACCTTGGGCGAGAATGGATCTGATGGCTCCGCGACTGCCACGCTTACACTTTACCAGGTGGCCCTCAAGGAGCGCGGGATAGACAAGCTGGTTGAGGACGCCCGAGAAGACAACAAGGATAATGACGCCGCGTTCCTCGGGAGGAAGAAATGTAGGTGTTTTCAAGGGGCTATCTTGACTGACGCTGACACGCTTGGCTGGGCCATAGAACCACTGGACTCCGGAATTGACGGGTTGTTGCTCCCCTGCTTTGGTTGATATAGCAAAACTCAGCACCGCCATGAAGCAGCCAGCGCCTCTCTTCTCGCGGTTGGCCAGATCCCACGGCCGTTGTACAACACATGTATGGGATTAGACAGATGATGGGGAACTCCCGTCTGTCCAGGGAAAGACATGGATTGTATCACTGCTCTGTAACAGTAATTGACCTCCCCAACTAGACCAAATGCATCTCGGCCCCGCTGTCTAGATGCCCCCATGGCGGTAGGTCTTGGGATCTTTCCTGAAAACACATGTTTTGTTGTCAAGTCGGAGTGGTTGGCCGTTGACTTTGGCATTTCGGCGGCTTGTGCCCAGAAGGGTAAAGGTGGGGCAAACACACCTTGCAATTACAAGGGGGGGCAGTCTGGATCCCGTCGCCATCGGATTTCTGGAGCGACTCGAAAAGCCGCCGCATCAACAAATCCCAGCGGTGCTTCCAGGTTTCCACGGCACCACATCACCTGCCCGCTGCACGTCACGCCCGCTCGCCGCCGAAGCTACAGCTCCCCCGACATTCAACGTCAGCCAAAACGCGCATCCTCCCCCCGCCCTCGTCCCTCGCCCCCTCGTCCAGACGCGTCCTCCGGCATGCTCGACTCGTGAGGAAGACGGCGCGCGCTTCTATGCACCCCTTCTCCGTTCTCACGCTCGGCATCTTCGTAGCTGGCTACATCACCGCTCGATGGGATCTTGTCACCCGCCTCTGTGAGCTTGCGATATTTGCATGGGAATACGGCGTGGTCGTGAGTCGCCCTCTCGAGCCCTGCTCAACCCCTAGCTCCCGGACGGGGAATAGCTTGCTGACTGTTGGAATACCCGCAGACTCGCGCCGCGAAAGCCTTCCTCGTGCTCACCCTTGTGTTTCTCCTCATATTCATCCCTGTGGAACGTCTTGCGACCCGGGAAGCTAACCTGGTACGACCACGCACCACCTCCGCTGCTCGACTTGGTACTGATAAGCTTTGCCCAGCATCCGCGGTCGGTCGGGTCGGGCATCTCTGCCAGGGAACAACTGAGGCGACGGGGCTCCTTCTGATTGCCCAGTCGGCTCTCGGCCGTCTGCTGTCATGCAAGGACATGATGCCTTTATGCGCGTCTTCTGGCCGACAGACCTCCCGCGATCCGATGTTCGAGGAGTGGTTGTGGGGTGGCGGAATTCAGCCCTCGACGTTTTTGTTCTAGCTATATTGGATGAGGTTGAGGTTCGTCGCGCCGACCCTTGGGCGTTCCTGGAGTGCCTGCTGACACAAATCGACAGCCTCGAAATGTCGAAACGGCCCTCCAAATAGGGACCCTCACTCGCAACGCCCCCCACCCAGTCAGCCGAATCTATGAGCTATGCGGCCAATCTTCGATGCGCGTGCTGGGGCTTGCCAACACACCCGAGTCTGTCGAGGTGGACTCTTCGTGGATTCGGGTCACGACAGGGCCGGGCCGTCGGGTCCCTGCCGTCACCTGCGCTCGAGCGTCAAACATCCAGATTATCCTGTTCGAGAGACCGCTGCCAGGGCGGATGCAGTACATTTCTCTGAACCCCATCGCCCTTGCGCTGGGTGACAAGAAAGGGAGCTTTCGGAACGACTCCCCCGACAGCGGCGACGACGATGATGAAAAGGAGGAGCGAATCAGAAAGGAAGAGAAGCGGCGTCTGGTCGAAAAACTCAAGCTACACTCGATCTTCAACCGTGTACCGTCCGCCAAGGAGAAAGCGCTCCCAAAGATTGTGAATCAGATCAACTGGGCATGGGAGCTTGAGCAGCTGCTTCAGAAGAACGTCTCCCGGATCGGGACTCGGTCTAAGAGAAGCCAGAGCGTTTCGGAGAGGGTTGTCGAATCTGCGACGATTGCTCGGGACATGATGGTGCTCTGGCTGTGGGATCTCTTCACATTTTACGTTCTGCCCGTCATCCAGAGACTCTTCATTCTGGCCTTGATGTCTCACCGGATCGCCGCCGAGCTTCTTCTGACCGTCCTCGAGTGGCGGCTTCGGCCGAGGTACGCAGCACTCAAGGACATCTCGGCTACTGCCCAGCAGGTGGAAATCCGCCTCCAGCAGTTCTGCTACTGGCCGATGCAATATGTCACGCTACGTCTGAGGAAGAACGACTGGGGGAGTGTGACGACAAGTCATCCCGACTACATACGGTTCTATAACAGCCTGTGGCTCGTGGCCAACGATGTCATCATCGGCATTGCTCTCGGCTCCTACATCATTGACAATTCCAGCTGGGTGGCCGAGGAGATCAGCGACCTCCTCAGCAGGTACACGGTCGAGGCTTTGCAGAGCAGCATTTCGTGGCTCATGGGCTGGCCGGCCGGTCTCAAGCTTAACAGCGAGCTGGCTTTATTCCTTGGCGACCTGTTTCTTTGGGTAATTGACTACTGGTCAAGTGAGTTTCCACCCCCGATTACATTTCCCGTGTCCGTAATTTGCTCACCAGCTGTCATCCAGGCTGCATTGAACTCCTCCGACCAGTCCTGCCGCACATCATATGGTTCATCGGCTTCTCCAGCTTCGCCGGTGCAAGCATGCCCATCGCCCTCTTCTCGGATCTGCTCTCGGTCCTGACGGTCCATATCTACTCGTTCTACCTCGCCTCGGCACGAATCTACCACTGGCAGCTCAACATCTTGATCTCGCTCTTCCACCTCTTCCGCGGCAAGAAGCACAACGTCCTCCGGAACCGTATAGACTCGTGCGACTACGACCTCGACCAACTCCTCGTGGGGACCATCCTCTTTACCCTCCTCTTCTTCCTGCTGCCGACTGTCGTGGTATTTTACCTAAACTTTGCCGTCGCTCGCATGGCCATTATATCGCTCAAGGCCGTTTTCGATACGTTACTGTCTTGCCTTAATCACTTCCCGCTCTTTGCGATCATGCTTCGGGTCAAGGACCCGAGGAGGCTCCCAGGTATGTCTTGCAGTCTTTTGGGGATCCGGATGGGTGCTGACTCTGCCAAGGCGGGATTCGCTTTGAGCTTCGAGATACCCAAGACTTTAGACTTGCTACTAATAATTCCCCCCACCCACTCCCGTCGACGTCTGTCATCTACCTCAAGGTGAGAAACCAACCCATTCCTCCCTCGCCGACTGGTGCTGACCATCCGGCAGTCCATCCCGCTCAACTTCAAGGCCATGTTCCACCAGTATTTCCAGATGGGGAATAGGATTCGCAAACACTACCTCTCACCGCACGTAGTCCTCTGCCTGCTGACGGGCAAGTTTGTGCCGCCGCTAAACCGGAAGAACCTGTACAGCCTCCAGTACAGCATGTTGCCTGCGCGGCGGGCAGGGGTGCTGGAGATGTGGGACGCGGTGAACTCTCTGCCTTCACCAAAGAGGCGGACGATGCCAACTGTTGTGCCTGTCTTGGCAAACGGAAAGAGGCTGTCGAACAATGGCGGGAGGATACGAAGTTATGGCTAAATGAATCGCATATGCCTCTGCACAGCGTCCTTGTATTTGAATGAAAAGCGCATGTTCAGCTTCAAGGCCCCGACAGTGGCAGTGTTCTTTTGAAGTGCAATGATGTCAACCCCCACTTCCCCGAGACCCCCAACAGCCCCCCGACCTTCGTTGGGTTTCTCCAACATGTACATACAAGTGGAAGCATTTCTGTGGGGGGGTTCGTCCATTGCCTCACCCCACATTAACTCGCCTCCTGCTTGTTGGGTCAGGAGGCCCTTTCCAGCATCACACGTTGGCGGCTTCCGGCTTTCAGCTACCCTATGTTCCTCCCGTGCCTGTCTACGTAGGCAGCTACCAGTTCATTCGCCGTCACAGCTGCCCAACTTTGCACGCACCTTCCGTCAAGACTGCATAGGTGCTGAGAAAAGGAACCACCATGTGATGTGACATAAATAAGTACCTGCCAATACTTCAAGCGACGGAAAGAGCTACCCCTGTCGTTGTTCAAACAACACAACCGAAGCTTCCAACTCAAGCCCCTCTCGCACCTTCAACACCACCATATTTATCAGAGCTCTGAACTCAGAACATCACAACCTTTTCACGGCGGTGCACTTCTAGCAAATATTTCAAGCAGTTCACTATCCACCGCCATCCACCCCGCACATCACTCGTACTTTGTAAGACTTTCCCCGGGCAGCCCCACAGCACTTGCTTCCATCCCCTCCTCTCCTGTCTGTCGCCTGGCCCCAAATTCCACAACACAATCCCGAATATTCCAGTGAAAACAGAAGCCACACATCAATCCCCATTAGACTCCTTGTGGAACAAGGATTGAAGGTGCTGCCCCGGCCGACCCTTTGCCCACCATTTACCGAATCCCACCTCTTCTCATCGGCCCGTTTGGCTAACCATTTATTTATCTCCCGGCCACAGGGCAGCACAATGGATGAGCTGAAGCAGCGGTTCTACCGCAACTTCTCCGTGGAAGCTACTCGTGAGTGCCCTCTCCCGACCAGCCAGCACTCTCAAACTTACCGTTTGTCCCAGGACTCCAGGAGCTTATCGCCCAACTCCAAGACATCGCACCAGTCGCCGGCGAGCGTCAGGATGCTGTCGAGCACATTCTAGCCGGCGTCTCGCGCCTGCAACAAGAGGTCGTCGATGTCAAGGACTTGTTGCCCCCTTACGAGCTGCGGAACTTCACCAACGCCGCCAAACACGTCGGTGACCTGCTCGAGGCCGAGCGAGCCAAGTTCGAGCCGAGACGCCGGTTCCAGTTTAGAGCTAGGAGCTCTGCGGCGCCTGCGGACCCGAAGACGGACGCACGTCGCAACATTCCCGTGAGCGGCGGCGGCTATGGCAGCCTCAACGCCATGGCGGCGCCTCGGGAACAAGTCAGCAAGACCGCCAGCACCCAGACGGAGCCAGCTGCTAAGAACTACAACGAGGAGATTTCGCGTGCTAACGGTGTTCGTAAGCCGAGCTTTACAGCGGCGCGCGACATCCAGCTGGATGGCCACTCAAAGACGCACATCATCCTGCCAGCCTCGGCGTCCCGGGCGACATCGTTCGGGAGGCTCACCAACCTCGACGGGTGCATCATCGACATGTCCATTCCCACGGGAAAGACCGGTGCGGCGTTTGCGAGCTTGGCGATCAACGATGTCAAGGGGTCTTTGATCGTCGCCGGTAATGTCGATGGCTCGGTCCACATCACTGGAGTCAAGAACAGCAAGCTGGTGCTCGTCGCACGCCAGGTTCGGATCCACGACTGCGAGAATGTCGATTTGTATCTGCACTGCGCTAGCCATCCCATCATTGAGAATTGCAAGGGCATGAGATTCGCGCCCGCGCCCCCCTGCTATGTAAGTCTACCGCGCCCTAAGGCTCCCAACATCTGATGGTGCTAACCGGTTCTCAGCTTTCTGAGAAGCAGGATGAGGCGTCCAACCAGTGGGACCAGGTCGATGACTTCAAGTGGCTCAAGACGGAGCACTCGCCGAACTGGAGCATCCTCCCCGAGGAGGAGCGCATCGAGGACGGTCAATGGAAGGAGACCCTCCACGGAGCCCCTGGCGAGGGAGTCGAGGACATTCTCAAGAAGATGGGTGTCGAGCCCAAGGCTTGATGATGAGGCAAGCTACGGCTTGGCCACGAGAAAAGCCGCGAGACTGGCTGGGCAGCTCCCCCAACGAGCGCCGTAGCTCCCCCAGCGCGTCCTTGTGACTTGGCCCGTCAATATGCTGTTTTAGGGCCAAGGGGACATTGTACTATGTGAGGCTCTTACATAGAAATGCAAATTTCATAGCCCTTTCTCTGCCCATGTCGTGAATTGTGAGGTCCGCCGAAACTGTCAAGGCAGAGGGATCTCGTGAGATTCCGCCCGCCTCTGGAGACGGCGCCAGAATCTGGCCATACTCAATGTCGTCCAAAAGCCCTCTCTTCATCTGTCCGCAGAATGGCCATCTCTCCGCAGTATAACGCCAGCTCACTCCACCATCCTCTCCCCGTCATACTCCCCCTTCCTCTGCTCCCCCATCGAGAATGCCAGCCCCTCCCCCCGGATCCGCGCCAGCTCCCGCAGCTGCGTCCGCCGCCGCGCCTCGATCTCCGCGATCTCCGCCTCTTGCTGCGCAATCGTCCGCGAGATGTCGGGCAGCTGCCGCGTCGCTGCCCGCGCTCGCTGCAGCTTGTGCTTCAGGCTGTCCGTCGCCGCGGGGAGCTCCTTGACCTGGAGGAGCGCCGCTGCGGTGCCCCCGCTGCCGCCGCTCGGGAGGGGGGTCGTGCCTGTTACGGAGCCGGGGGCGGCGGTCTGGGAGGAGGGCTGGGTGCCGGCGGCGGCGGCGAGGGTGCCGCGGAGTTTGGTGAGGAGGGTGGTCAGTTCGGTGAGGGTGTCGACGGAGTCGGGGGTGAGGCCGTCGATTGGGGGGATTGGAGGGGCGGCTGGGGTGGTCATTGTCGGGGACTGAGGGGGATGTGGTGGGGTTTGTGGGTGGTGGGTTTCGTGGGTGGATGGGATGTTTGTGTGTCTGGTGATGGTGGTGCTTGATGTGCAGGCTGGAGTTCAGTTGGGAGACGCGTCTGGAGGCGTCGGAGTTCAAGGCGTTATCGATACGACAAAGGGGGTGGGTGTGGGGGCATTCGGGTTCCTGATTGGAGATCCGCGTCGGTACGTCAGGTGGGGGTGGGATGTGGGAGCATGTTTTGGCGGCATCACCCCGCCACCAAAAGCTCAACAAGACGAGCAGACGGCAGCTCCGAAGACGTTCAGTTTTTATCCCGCACTCCTGAATCGGCCCATTGCGCCCTTCTTAAATCCTAGCAGACCCCGAACAGACCTCTTCCTGTCCCGCTTCGAAACTTTGGTTCGTGACCTCACCCAAACGTCAATCGCATCTCGAACCCCCCGATATCTGAAGCTGAACCCCACCACCCGCCTCACACAGCCACCACCATGGCTCCCGACCACAAGGCCTGCCTGAGTACGTCCCGTCGCCCAGACTACCTGATGGTGGCCTGCTACAGCATCGTGTACCTCGAGGTTGGATGGCTGATTCTGATGCTCCTTCGCTCGCATAGTCGTGATTGACGGCTGGGGCATCCCCACCGAGGAGTCGCCCAAGAATGGCGACGCCATCGCCGCCGCCAAGACGCCCGTCATGGACGAGCTCTCGGCCAGCGCCACGGGCTTCACCGAGCTCGAGGCCTCGTCGCTCGCCGTCGGCCTGCCCGAGGGCCTGATGGGCAACTCAGAGGTCGGCCATCTCAACATTGGCGCCGGCCGCGTCGTCTGGCAGGACGTGGTCCGCATCGACCAGTCGATCAAGACGGGCGACTTTAGCAAGAACGACGTCATCAGCAAGACTATCCAGGCGGCCAAGAACGGCAATGGCCGGCTGCATCTCTGCGGTCTGGTCTCCCACGGCGGTGTTGTCAGTACTCCATGGGTGTCTGTGGGGGATTCCGGGGCTAATACGGTCGTAGCACTCCAAGCAAACGCACCTCTACGCCCTCCTCGAGGCCGCCAAGGCCGCCGGTGTTCCCGAGGTCTACATCCACTTCTTCGGCGATGGACGTGATACCGACCCCAAGTCCGGTGCCGGGTACATGGAGGAGCTTGTTTCTAAGCTGAAGGAGATTGGCACTGGCAAGATCGCCACGGTCGTTGGCCGCTACTATGCCATGGATCGTGATAAGAGGTGGGAGCGTGTTGAGCTGGCGCTGAAGGGCATGGTTCTGGGCGAGGGGGAGAAGAGCGACGACCCCGTCAAGACTGTCAAGGAACGCTACGAGAAGGGGGAGAACGACGAGTTCCTCAAACCCATTGTTGTCGGTGGGCAGGAGGGTCGCATCAAGGGTTTGTTTTGCCCCCTTTATTTGTTATGGGGAACTGTTTCTACGGACGAACGCTGACAGGTAACAGACGATGACATTGTCTTCTTCTTCAACTACCGCTCCGACCGCGTTCGCCAGATCACCCAGCTCATGGGCGACGTTGACCGGTCTCCCAGGCCCGACTTCCCCTACCCCAAGATCACCCTCGTTACCATGACGCAGTACAAGCTCGACTACCCCTTCGAGATTGCCTTCAAGCCTCAGCACATGGGCAACGTCCTTGCCGAGTGGCTCGGCAAGCAAAAGGTCGAGCAGGTTCACATCGCCGAGACCGAGAAGTACGCCCACGTCACCTTCTTCTTCAACGGCGGCGTTGAGAAGGCCTTCCACCTTGAGACCCGCGACGAGTCCCAAGATCTTGTCCCCTCCAACAAGAGCGTCGCTACCTACGACAAGGCGCCCGAGATGAGCGCCGACGGCGTCGCGAACCAGGTTGTCAAGCGCCTCGGGGAGCTAAAGTTCCCCTTTGTCATGAACAACTTTGCGCCTCCCGACATGGTCGGCCACACGGGCGTGTACGAGGCCGCCATCATTGGCTGCGAGGCCACGGACAAGGCCATCGGCAAGATCTACGATGCGTGCAAGAAGGAGGGCTACATTCTCTTCATCACGTCGGACCACGGAAACGCCGAGGAGATGAAGTTCCCCGACGGCAAGCCCAAGACGTCGCACACGACCAACCCGGTGCCGTTCATCATGGCCAACGCCCCCGAGGGCTGGAGCCTGCAGAAGAAGGAGGGTGTCCTTGGAGATGTTGCTCCTACGGTCCTCACGGCCATGGGGTTGCCCGTCCCAGAGGAGATGACGGGCAAGAGCTTGCTGATCAAGGCGTAGGTTCTGGGTGAGGGTGTTAGGGATGGTTGAGCGCGCAGTGCAATTCAAAAGCAACATAGATGATAGAGCTGAGCCTAGGAAGAGTTGGCATGCTGACTGAATATGACATGGTCTCGAATATCCATGACATGTTGCTTTGTTGCCGCTTTTTGTCTACCAGTGTGACGTTCTTTCGTTGATACGACTCGCTGTTTGAGATTCAGGGCAGCTCCAAAGAGTTCCTTGGAGTTGTAAGGGAATTCTGGTGTGCTTGAAGAAGGAGGACAGAGCGAGCGGGGTAACCGCAAGACGCGGCATCTTTTGCCGTGGGAGTTGG
Source organism: Podospora tetraspora (assembly GCA_027943155.1). Lineage (NCBI taxonomy): Eukaryota > Fungi > Ascomycota > Sordariomycetes > Sordariales > Podosporaceae > Podospora > Podospora tetraspora. Next base: position 1,819,630 of record JAQKAE010000007.1, read on the forward strand.
ATGAGGGGAAGCTCCTGAGACGGGAAGAGAGGTTGGGGTAGCTGCTGCTGCTGTCCCCTTTGGACCTGGCACACCCCCCTCATATTGCATTGCGTCGTCCCTCGAGTAGTTAAATTCAACTTCACCTCATCATCACCCCCCTTCCGATGCACATTGAGCAAAACACCACGCCATGCTGCCCCCCCTCGAAACCCCGCGTTTGCCGCCTGTCTCATCAGCAGCCCCTCGATAGCGAACCGTCGAATGATGCACCATCCCACGTCGCTAGGGGGGCGGGCTGGTGGAGAGTGTCCACTGTTCTTCCCCGGACGAAGGCGGGCCCTCGATTCCGCAATCAACAGAGGGAGGGTTCCATGGTCAGCGCCAGCGCAAGGTTGGTGGTGGCTGGAATGGCGGTGCGGCTGGCGGCCAGTGCTGCTTGCTGAAATATGCCTCAGTCTTTTTTTGTTGTCTGTCATCTCGCGTCCGTGGCCGTTTCATTTCAGACTCAACCGCGACAATTGACCAGTGTCAAATGCAAGTTGCCAGCAAGTGCTGAATGTCACGATGAGAACCAGCAAGTTCTTTTGAAAAACGAAATTATTTGTGGTTGGCTGCCCGGCGGGATACGCGCGGACAGAATCGCTGAGGACTATGTTACACGATTTTTTTGTCGACCGAGCCGACAGACGGGAGGATACGCCCTTTGGAAAGTTATCCCCGATCTAAAGGTCTATGGTTCCTCCGTCTAATGCATTTTTGCGAATCTATGCCATTTCCATGCACACTTCCTCTCCCATGGAGCCCCCGACGCAGGTTGTTCCGCGCGGAGCCCATGCACCACCCTCTCGTACATCCCAGCATCACTCTCCCGGCACTCCTCAGATACCACCCACCGACGACCGCTCCGAACAAGGCTCGCCGAATGTGAATTTCTCGCTTAAGTCTGTGCAGTGGGGTTAGATGATGTGGTCCTGACGTGGGACTTTGTCGGCATGTTCGGGTGCGACTTACGAACTTGGCCATGAGGGCAACCATGAGATCGAAGAGACCGATGGCCTCGACGAAGGCGAAGCCGAGAATGGCGTACGAGAAGAGCTGGCCACGGAGAGCGGGGTTGCGGGCGACACCGTTGAGGAGGGCAGCGAAGACGAGACCGATACCGATACCGGCGCCGGTCAGACCGATGGCGGCGGCACCCATGCCGAGGTTCTTGGAAGCCTCAACCATGGCCTGGGCGATCTCCGAAGAGTAGGCGCGGCGGGTCTGGAGGCCGAAAGCCTGGCGGGTGGTGGCATTGAGGATGGTGGACGCCTGCTGGCGCTTGAGGGTCTGGAGGGGAGTGGCTGGAGCGGGAATTCTCGGTCAGACTCTGCTCGTCGGGCTCGGTCGCACACACGACTACGGCGGGTTTCACGCTCTCGACATACCGGAGAAGGTGCGCTTGCCGGCGCTGGCGACCTGGACGCGGAGGGCAGGGCGAGCGACCTTGGTCGAAGCCGAGGCCATCTGCGAGGCCAGGCGGGAGGCGAGAACGCGGGTGGAGGCCATTGTATCTGGATGGGGGGAGGGTGTGGTGGTGGATGGGAGATGGGCTAGGAAATGGCTGACGCAAAAAAACACTGGAGGTGAGAGTTTGAGGCTGCTTGTGGGAGGGAGGAAGAGAGAGGAGGGAAGGGGAGGGAGCGAGAAAGATCAAGGCAGCTGGCCGTGGTGGAACGGAAGCTCGGGCTGGTCCGGGCAACGGCTGGCAGGAGGGCAGCGCACGATGTCACTGGCCAATTGGTCTCCAAGGAGGCATTTTTATTGTGGTTGCTCCACCGGAGCAGGAGGTATTTGGTGGGTCGGCCATCCTCGGGGGGCACTGGACACACAACAAGGGAAAAATTTGCAGTGGCATTGGGAATGGGCAGAGGGGAGGGAGGAAGATCTGGTTCACCGTTCCCGGGCGGGCTTCAGGGGAGAAAACACGCTGATCGGGCAATGTCGGAAGGGGGGGTTCGGCGTGCCGGTCAGCTCGTCATCAGCCCGTCGTTTTTATATCTCGAGGTCCGGCGCATGTCTCGCATCTTGCTTTCTTCCCCAGCTCACTCCGTCCCAATGGATGATGAGGAGCTTTGAGGCTACTCCTCTTTTTCCACCGCCATCTGGGACTCCAGCTTCATGGGTCAAGAGGTTCGTCCAGAAGCGGGCCCCACGGAGGAAGAGGGAGGAGCTCAGGCAGTTCGCCGTGTGTCATGAAAATTTTCATATGGCCCTGATATGTGAGGCAATGAGGCTCCATCCGCCAGCAGGGGTGTACGTGATAGCGGCCCCCACGGGCCCCCACTTTGCCGCGGAACAGCCGTCACGATTCGCCCAAGCCCTGGCGTGCCCGATGGAACCACGCCAAGAACATGACGCCAGCATGAGGAAAATGCCGCTGATGAAGAAGGACGCAGGACCCGTTTTCTCGAGAGATCTGCTGTCTCGAGTGAGGTGCTGAGTGAGAGGGAGCTGAGCTCCTCTTGTACTTTCTTTCAGCTCCGAGCTCAGTCTCGCACACGGCGAGATGGGGTTGAATCTCAGTCAGCCCGCTGTCCCCGTTTGCCCTCATCCCTCTTGTGAAAGGTTTTTTTTTATCATCAATTGTTTTCCCGCCTCGTCTCGTCTCGGCTCGCCCGCCCGCCCACCTGCCCAATGGGATGAAATCCAGCGGTCCGAAACCCCTGGCACCGCACGCTGCGCTTCCCGAGAATTGCGATGGCTTGCTTGCTTGTTGCAGGGGCCTGGACCGCTGGACAGCAGCAAGCAGCAGCTGCTGATGATGATGATGCCAGCCGGCGGCCGGCCGGACGTTACCGCTGACCGCTGGCCGCACCACGGGCACCTGTTTGAGGCTTGACAAACTTTTGGTGGTGACTTGTGCGGTTTTTTAAAATGGGAGTTGTTCCAATCTCGGCAGCTTCTTCGCGAATCCCGAGATATTCCGGTTTGGCGGCCTCGGGTGTCCTCGACTGTTTTGTTTGTTTGTCCCAGCAAGCAGACGGAGGAACGGTGAGGGTGAGAGCATCACCAATTTTCCAAGTCCTTCCGGTCACTTTCACTTCTCTTCATCAGTTGTTGTTGTTGTTGTTGTTGTTGTCAAACAGCGGCGAACGCGGCTCAAATCATGCATGCGGACAATTTTTCTCTCCGGGCCCGGCCTGGGCTGGGCTGTCGCCAATGTTGTGTCATGGCGTGCCCACGCACGCGGCGATGCAGGTGGGATGCAACCCATCCTTTTCACATCTTCTTCCGAGTGTTGTCTATTCGCATAGGGTTGTGCCGTGGTGGTTGGTTGGTTGGTGAGATCCAGGCTGGTCTGCCCGCTCGTCCCGGGATTCCTTCCGTATTGCTTTTGATTGTGTTCTAGAAACTTGAGTTTTCTTGGAGATTGCATCGGATGTCGGTTACACAGTACGCTCAGCCGCGGGAATGTGGCCATAGCTTCTTGCATCGGAATGCTCACCGCTTGGAACTGGGTTGACGGTGAGGGACAGAGATCAAGTATGATGAGTTTAAGATGGGAATCATCATGAATTGTATATATACTGTAGACTCTACGTAGGCTTTGTGTGATATTGGTAGGACTGAGTGGTGGTTGCACCATGAAATCATGGATATCACTGTCTTGATATTCCTGACGCTGAGATCTCTCTTCGAGATGTTCGCCGATTGGAGAAAATCAATACAAACAAAACGCCCCTCAACGCCCCCCGAATCATAGGTCCCAAGCCATGGTACTAGGTATCGCTCATCCTAAACTCCAGCCTTGCCCAGCCCCCAAATCCTCATAAAATCCACGACACCGCCCTTGATGTGATCATCAAACCGTCTCCTCCTCCGTAGGCACCTCATTGTTGATGGCATACCCCTCAACGAACCCATTGGGATCACAAGTCCTATCCAGACTGATCCCATTCCCCGTGATCCACGTCAGCACATCCATCTGCGAGATCTTTACGCGCACCACATCCTCCACCTCAACCGGCGACGAGGCCCCGTCCTCCTCCGGGTCGACCTTGCGCTTCTTCGCGAGTGGCGGCCCCTTGACGGCCTTCTCGGCCACGCCCATGTCCCGGAGAACCAGGAGACAGTCCTCGGGCGCTATCCAGGTCGCGCGACTGCACTCCTCAACGTCGACGACACACTCCTCCTCGGCGCCATCCTCGAGGGCCGGGAGCGAGATCAGCCAGCGGGCAATCTCGCCGCCCCAGAACCGCTTATAGCTCTTCTTGCCCAGGTCCGAGATGGGCTTCTCGGGTCCGCCAAGGAGCCCCTCGCGCCGAGAGATCTCGTACGATATGCCCATGAGCAGGGCACCAAGGCCCTTGCGCTGCCACGGCGGGAAGATGAGGATGCAGGCGAGGTTGTTGTTGTCCCACGACATCTTCTCCTTGGAGAAGAAGCCTACAATTTCGCCGCGCGGCGGCGGTGGCACCTCGGCCACCTCGCCGTTGATCGGATCGGCGGGCGGGGGTGGGGCCGGTGGGGTATAGACGAGCAGAAAGTAGTTGAAGCCGGTGACGTCGAAAAAGACCGACTTGTTGTCGAGGAAGAGCTTGGCAAACAGGGAGAGGTTTTGGCAGAAGAGCTGGATACAGAGTCAGCATCGATCATCTTTTTATGGGGGAGACTTCTTTACTCACCACGTCCTTTTCGCCGTCCACTTCCCAAATGCTCCACTCGCCTTCGTCCTGTACCACGATTTCTTTGTGCTGTCGGCCAGTTCTGCACTTCCCCCTCCTCGCCTTCTGCTTCTCTTGCTGTTCGCTTGGGACGCAGATGGTCCTTCTGCCTTTGGGATGGGTGTAGATCTTGTTGCCCGGTATCGAGCCCCGTCGTTCGCAGAGTCGAACATGCTCCCACCAGGTCACTAGCACCTTCGAGTACTTGAAGCAGCACGGGCAGACATAGAGTCTGTCGAGGATGGGATGGCTGTCCCGCTCTCGTCGCCCATGTGCCTTGCCACCCTCGACGTCGTCCTTGCTGCCACCTCCGGAGCTGGATGAGCTGGTGCTGCCGTTGGAAGCAAGTTTTCCAGCCTTGCCGCCCTTGACGTGGTGGTGGTGTCCGCCCGGCCCCTCGCCCAGGACTTCCTTGCCGTAGTAGGATGGATACCACGCACGGAAGATTTTATTTCCCAGAACCACCTTGTCAATGTTTCGATCTGGTTGCTGCGGGCCACCAGTCTTGACCAGTCCATTTTGTTCCCCACTCCCCGCGATCGGTGAAGGCGCGGGGGGCTGTGGCGGTTGGGCGCTCGACGTCGTCATGGTGATGGGCGTTTTGTGCCCGAGTTGAAATGTGTGCTGTTGAGGAGGTTGCACCTGCGATGAGGCGCTGGAGCGGCCATGCTGTTGTCGGGGTTTCGCTGGCTCTCGCTCTCGCGTCGGTACTGGCTCTGAGATGGTGGAGACTGGGACGGGGGGCAGGAGAGGGCTCGATCGGTGGCTGTCGGCGACGACTGTGTTGTTGGGGCCGCTGTGTCTGGTCAGACGCGTGGCCTTGATGGCGTTGTGGTGGTGGTCGATGGGGATGTTCTCCTTGCCGCGGGGCAGGTCGGCCAAGCGCGTCGCTGGAGTCGCCATCGCTGCGGGTGCGAGTGCGGGTCCGCGACGCCGGCGCCGCGGGAGCTCGAGCTCTTCCTCCGAGACGAGCGGGGCGATGGAACGCGTCGCTCGACGGGAGACGGTCTCGGCTGCCGGTGCGGGGGGCGGCGGGATGATGGAATCGGTGTCGGGCTCGTGCTGTCGTTTGCGCTTGACAGGCGCCATGATGCCAGCAGCCAAAGTCGCGATGTTCTGTGCAACCTATCGATGAGTGGGCTGTGGACGGATGCTAGCTAGCAGGGATCATGAAGGAGGAGTCGGAATGGGGTTTTGGTTGTGCCAAGCCAGTTTCCCAATGCCGGCCTTTTTACGTGGCCTGGTGATTGGGCAAACCTATCAATCTGGCCTTTTAAAGGTCACGCGTTTCCTGTTGGGGTAATCTTTACTTGTGGGGGTGCCTTTTGGGGTTGCGGGCAGCACCGTGCCGTCACGCTGTCTCCACCAAGCTTGAATTTCTCGAGCTTTTGGTGGAAACCTGAAAGTCTCAATTGGGGGCCGCGGCGGAACACTTCAACAAACCCCTCGACCCCCGAAGCTTTGCCAAATGCTATGCCGGCGGAATTGAGCAGCACGCTGCGGCCGCATCAAGATGTTTAATACCCAAGAATGCTTCTTGCCAGAGATATCGCATGGCGAGCCCTTGACAACAAGGTAGTGTCGGCGTGGTTGGTAAGTCATCGCTTGTTGGCCAGCCTGGTCACTGGTGTCCCCCGCTGACAAGTCCACCAGCGGAAGTCAAGGTGCCTACCTTCGTCCGCAACCCTCGCACACTCGATTTCCCTCGGTCGCCCCTCCTACATCTCAACAACTCCTGCGATCCGAGCGGTGACACCCCCGCCCAACGCCGACGATGGTGAATCTCCCGAAAGCGAAGAGGCTCGGGTGTCTTTGCGGCTACCACATGCTCCCGATGCTGTCGCCAAAGGCCCAGCCGCCATGACCGGACTGGATAAGCTATCGGCAGTCCTGGGCACGACGGGCAAACCGCACCCCAGCTCTGGCATTCCCAACGCGCTCGGATATGAGTTTGCGCCTCAGCGAACCCCGTTTGCGAAGTTGATAACGACTCGGGACGGGGAAACAATTGAGACTGTGTCTCCAGCGGGAGCCCTGCGCATATACCTGAACGCCATATCCAAGAGGGGTGCTGTTCTCGAGACTGAATGGCATAGTTTGGGGGCTCTTCTCAGATTGAAGCCCGACCGTCTCCCCATCCTCACGGTCCAGGCGCTGCTAAGGCAACGGGCGTCTGAGGGAAAACTGTTCAGTCGGGAGGAGAGGCTCCCGCAACTGGCTAGCGACGACGCGTGGTCAGAACGTCTCTTCCAAACCGAGGACGGCCCATATTCGGGAGAGACCATCTCAGAGTGGGCTTGGATCATCTCTGCGGAGTCGGCAGACCTTGCGCTCGAGAGGTTTCTTGCCGGCCACACCGAGAAACCCTTCTTCTTGCTCACCATCCTCCTCGACGAAAATCGGCCCTTGAAGAATCCTCGGCTATTTGACGAATTACTCCAGTACATCCACCGTCACTACGTGGACGCAATGCCGGTGCCTAGCCAAGCTGATGATAGCCACGAATTTGTCAGGGTGGCGCAGTTGGACCTTGTCCGCTTGCTCAAGAGACTTGTTCACCATAGCTTGGCTTCGTTTCCCGCCCTGTTACCCTCGGTGGCCAAGTTCGTCAGCCACATCATCGAGGCGCAAGCTACAAGAACCGGCGGGGGTCCCGGCAGGTGGCATGCAGCTCGTTGCTCGCTTTTCAACAAGGCTCTTTGGTATTTCAGCTACCCGGCGTCCTTCAACACCATGGAAAATATGGCATTCAATTGGGAAGCCCAGAAAGAGCTCCTGAAGCTGTCGTCGAGGATGCACCCGACGCTGTTTATTGGCAAACATGGCTATCAGGCGATCAGGAGGGTCATGGTGGCTCTCAAGAAGACGTCGTCTGAGCGGGAGGCCGTCAAGCGAGCCGGCAAGACGTGGCCACCATACCGTCGGGCCTGGGACGGGCGTGATGAGAGCTTGAGACCGGAGGACAGTCTGAGCAGAAGCGCCCGAGCCGGTTCTTTGATGGTGGAAGCCGGCTATCCGACTGATGACGTGGATCGGGCGCTGGACGTGCTGGGTGGCTCCAACCTTGGCCAAACACCGACTATTCAAACGCGGACGCTGGCCGATCGCACATGGGTGGGCGAAAACGCAGTCTTGAACGTCTTCGCGGAGTGGTGCTCCAGGATCGAGGCCACCAGAAACACCAGAGAAGCCTGGGAGGCTTTCAGCAAACCGCCTCGCGCCGGTCTTCAGCCCAATGCAAATGTCTACGCAAAGGTGTTTGAAAAGCTCTTCGCCAGAGAAGCATCCGGCCACCAGTCGGATCCGCTTCCTGGTGACGCTCGACGAGTGTTTCCGGCGTACGATGGCAACCTGAGTGCCTTTGAGATTGCGAGAATCACGCCGCCGACGTCAAAAGACCTCTATGAGATGATGCTGAGCAGCGGTGTCCGGCCGGTCGGCCGATGTCTGGACGTTCTCGTTCAAAATGCCCGCACGAAAACAGAAGCCATCAAGTATCTGCTCGACAGCACCTGGGAAAACTCGCAGCTCGCATCAGCGCTCCAAAGCCCTGATTTCATGCGGCATGAAAATGCAGAGGTGATTGGAAAGATGGCTCGTCCTCTTCTCCGAGCCTGGGTTGCGATGCTGTGCGCGACACACCAGTGGTCCCGACGCGAACACATCGAAGAAGCCATCAAACTCGGCCGGGCCTTTGAGCTTGGAAGCCCCGGGAACAGGGTTGACAAGACGACGTGGCAGAGCATTCTCGACGCTCTTGCCGGGCAAAAGGTGGCGTATGGGCATCAGATGGCGGCATTGAATCCGCTCAAGACGCTCCAGACCTTCCTGGCCGTCTGGGAGAAGGCCCGGCTCACGGCAGGGTTCAACCCTATTCTTTTTGAGCAGCTGTGTCGGGTCATCTCGAAAACATTGCGACTGTCCGTCTTCAGCGAGACCAAGGACGAGGTGCGACGGCACCCTTCTCCGTTCACTCCATTGCCCCTTCGGTCCTACCTCCATCGGGCCTACGAGTTGCTGGAGCATTGCTTCGTCGTCGACCTCGAAACCTCGGTTTACAGCGCCCAAGACAAGAAGACCACGTTGGTCCACAAGATCACAGGCCGACAGGTATTTCGGTACATGCAGGCTCTTTCCACCATGGGAGATGTGGGTGGGGCAGTGCGTCTCATGCACTGGCTGTTGGACGCATGGGGCCGGGACGACGTGCTGCAGGAAGCTAAGGATTCTCACGAGCCGGAATACCACGAGATCATTGCGAGCATCTCGTGTTTTGATGGGATGGCTAGGCGCATGGTTGATGCCGAGACCCGACAGCGACTGGCGAACCGTCTGGAGAAGCTCAAGAGGGAGAGGGGGTGTACATGGTATTGGTCACCGGCGACAGAGGACTACGAGCGGTATGTGAACCTTGATGCCATGCTCGAGGAGCGGTACAAGTTCCCTGCGAATATACGGGTGAAGAAGCTCCAGTGGCGTCGACGAGGAGGCCAGGAGGCCCAAGTGGACGAAGGGCAACGGGGTTCTTTGGGCCGGAGCATAAGATAGATAGATACACGTACACTGTGTCAATGATACACACAATACCCCATTTTCCACTGCGACTTGGAGTGACTCTGACCCTGTTTGTTTCAAGTTCCCCATGCTTCAACACTTTTGAAGATGTTCCTCACATGTTCTGACCCCACCCAACATGCAAGTGCGCCTAAATTCTTTTGGACAGTCCCGTCTGCTCAAATCTGGTCAACACCTTGCAGCATTTGACAAACCAAAAGGCGCCAGGATTTCGGTCCAGATCCCGTCGTCAACGCTGGTCAACCCAAAGTCGGCCTTCGATGGGTACGAGCCGCCGCTCCCTCCAACCCGGGAGCATGTTGCCGTGGAAGCATTGATGGCGGCCATACGGTCCAAACCATCAAGCGAGAAATTCGTCGAGTTTGAGCTCTCTGAGTTCACCCTTTACGCTGATTCGAGGAACTACCCCAAGGAGATGCGGTCGCTCCACAAGTTTTCGACAAAAAATGGACACAACAAGCTTTACTTTGATGGCGTTCTCAGTACCGGCGAGACCCGCCATTACGTTGCCCAAGTCGAGGTCTGCGCGCTGCCCATCGGCAACTACGGCACGGAGCATGCATCGGTGGACGACCAAATCTGGGTTCGATCAATCCGACATGAAAAGAGGGACTCCGAGGTTCATTACCGGCTCACCAAACCGGCATTCGAGTACAGGCGCTTCTTCTATCCCTTCTTGTGAGTGGCAAACCTGGCCAAGCACGTTGTCGACTTCGCCGCCTCTATCGGCAAGAATCAAGAGGTCCACATGGGGCTCTTCCGGGAGGAGTTCTTCCAATGGCTCATCAAGACTCATGGCGAATCGGCCCTAAAGAGATGGCTCGTCCAGCACCCCTCCCACGACTTCCGGACGTCTGTCATGGCCAACCTCAAGTTCATCTGGAAGGAAGCCAATGGCGTGCTGGGCGACAAGGGAGCATCACTCACCCTTTTCCGAGAGGCCATATACTTTGACGAGTACCCGGTGGAACCGATGCCGCTAGTACCCGTTGGGGGGATGGTGCGAGGGGACAAGGGAGAGGAGGAGTATCCCACCATTGTCACGCCGTACATCATGGAGTGCTTTGGGCACATGGTCATTGGCAAGATGCTGCGGCTGGCTGGCGAGGATGCAGGCATGGCGCTGCCATCCTTCCCTGCTGCCACGGAACTGGGGATGGCGGCGTCGACGGCTACCAGAATCCCCGATATCGCCAGCAGGGTTCAGGTTGGGGATGTCATTTCAACTCCCCGCGACGGCGAAGACTCCGGGACCAAGTGGAAACCGATGGCCTCGCGAAACTTTGTCGACGATGGTCGCTGGTTTGGGCTGGTTCAGAAGATCCACATGACGGCGCGAGGCCGGCGGGCCTTTGACATTGCGTGGCTGTACCGGCCATCAGAGACGCCATGCTGCGTCATGAAATATCCGTGGCCGAACGAACTCTTCCTCTCGGACCATTGCACCTGCGAAGAAGGTGCGTCGGCACGGATCCATGAGCAGGAGGTCATCGACATTCACCCCATCAACTGGTTCGGAAACCCGAACGACTCCGGAGGACGACTGTTCATCCGACAGCTATACATGGTCGAAGAATGACGATGGGTCACCCTGCAACCCAACCACTTGCAATGTGCCCACGAGCACGAGAAGCGTGGGTACAGGGTCGGCGATACTTTACTCGTGCCATCGTCTGATGCTCCCGGCGCCGCAGACCCCGTGGAGGTTGTCCGCATCTTCAAACAGGCAACTAGCAGTGCCATATTTGTTCGACTTCGAAAATTCAGGCGACGGACTGCCGACAAGCCAGATGCGCCCAAGAACGAGCTGGTCTGGACAGAGGAGTATATCGTGAAGAAGACCACAGCCCTTCATCCTACCGGAAAATGCCACATCCGTTTCTTTGCGAATACGGAGCCTGTCCCCAGTCCGTATAACCGCGGCGGAACTGGGAATTTCTTCTTCATTACCCACCAAGAAGTGGAGGGCAAATACATACCCTTTGACGGAGAATACCCCCCGCTAAAGCAAGGATTCGATCCGAGGCAAGAAGTCACCAAGCTCAAGGGTCTGGATCTCTTTTGTGGCGCTGGCAACTTTGGGCGTGGTCTCGAAGACGGTGGCGTCGTCGACATGCGCTGGATGAATGACATCTGGGACCGATCGATACACACGTACATGGCGAACCAACCCGACAAGGAAAGCACACACGCCTTCTTGGGATCAGTTGATTACCTCCTCCAGGCCGCCGTTGAAGGCAAGTTTTCGGAACAAGTCCCTCGTCCAGGAGAGGTCGACTTGATCTCGGCGGGCAGCCCCTGTCCGGGATTCTCCTTATTGACACAGGACAAGACGACGCTCCACCAAATTAAGAACCAGTCCTTGGTGGCGTCGTTCGCCTCCTTCGTCGATTTTTATCGACCCAAGTACGGCGTCCTAGAGAACGTGGCCAGCATCGTTCAGGCCAAGCACAATCGGAAGGAGGATGTTCTGTCCCAGCTGTTTTGCGCGCTGGTGGGCATGGGATACCAAGCCCAGCTCATTCTGGGAGACGCCTGGGCACATGGCGCGCCCCAGAGCAGGACCCGTGTGTTCCTGTACTTTGCGGCCCCCGGACTCCGCCTTCCCGAAGCGCCGCTCGCATCGCACTCGCATTACCCGGGCGCCAAGACTCGCGGCCTCGGCGAGATGTGCAACGGCGAGCCGTATGTCCGCCGGACGTTTGAACCAACGGCCTTCAAGCACATCTCTGTTGCCGAAGCGGCCGGCGACCTCCCCGAGATCGGTGACGCCAAGCTAGACTGCTGCGTCGCCTTCCCGGACCATCGGATCTCAGCCGGCATGACCACCGCCCTGGTCCGAGGCAGCTCCACAGCCAAAGGCTTCGGACTCCTCTACCAGATCCCCACGATCCCCATCTACCCCTACGGCCTCAACTTCGCCAAAGCCTGGAAGGCCGGACGCGGCGTCATGTCCCAGAGCGACCGCGCGCTCTTCCCCGAGACCAGCGCGCGTGTCAGCGACATCGCCCAGGGCTGGAGCCGCGTCCACCCCCGCCTCGTCTTCCAAACCGTCACCACGTCCGCGCAGCCGACGTGCGCCCGCACCGGCTCCGGCCTGCACTGGAACCAGCCGCGGCCGCTGTCGCTCATGGAGGTGCGGCGCGCACAGGGATTCCTCGACGACGAGGTGCTCGTCGGCTCGTCGGCTCGTCGGCGGATCAGTGGAAGCTCGTCGGCAACAGCGTCGCGCGGCCGATGGCGCTGGCGCTGGGCCTCAAGTTCCGCGAGGCGTGGCTCGGGTCGCTGTACGACGGCCAGGCAGCGGCGTGTCGGCCGCAGCCGGTCGCGATGACGAGTGTCCAGGCGATTGTGGACCGCGCCAAGTCGGAGGTGGTGTCGGGGGCGACGACGCCGTCGGAGTATGTGAGCGTGGAGGGGGTGGAGGACGACGGGGAGGGGAAGGGGGATGAGTTTACGCCGGCTACGGTGGTTTCGGATTTGGAGGTGCCGAGGAGGAAGCGGACGATCTCGCTGGAGCCGTCGACGGATAGGCCTGTTAAGCTGCAGCGGCAGTTGGTTGAGGAGGATCCGAAGATGATGCTGCTGTCGCGGCGCGATTTCAAGGCGAGGCGGGAGGATCAGTCGCGGCGAGAGTCACAGTCGCGGTCGCGGTCAGAGTCGATGGCGCCTGGCCCGATGGAACTCGATGAAGTGGTCACGACGACAACGATTACTACGACCACGACACTTACCACGACCACGACCTTCACCACGACCGCAGCGGTCAACGCGGAGCCGGTCAACGAGGAGCCAGTTGAGCTCAAAATCAACGGCATGACGGTAATTTGCATTGACTAATCCAGCGAGGCGCTGGCTTTGCTTTGTACATGGCTTGGAGGCATACATATTCTGCATTGGGGCGGCAGGGGCTCATGATGGCATCAGGTTATTCACGGGGGGCATGGGGCTGTTGACACAGGTTAGAGCTCGGGTTGGCATCGAATGTTGAGCTGGTATATATAGGTTGGCGTTGGCCACCATTTCCGGGGGTTGTCGGCAGCATCAGAGATATTCAAGCAACATCAGTAGCATGGGGGCTAGAGAGCATTGCAGCAAGCATACGTATGATTAATAGCAGAGCACATGTTTGAGGAGAAACAGCATTTGACAACGAAAACAAAAACCCGTGACACCTCTAGGGCCAGACGTTCGTCAACTCTTGGCAAAGTGCCATTTCTGGCCGTCCCGCTCCCAATGATTGGCCACAAAGCATCCGTACCTGCGACAAGCCAACACCCGGCAGCGGCCCAATCGCGCGCGTGTCTCGACCGTCGTCGTCGCGGAGCCCATCGCTTCCTCCCACGGCGCTTGCGGCCATTCGAGGGGCGAGTTTGAGATTCCCTCTCTCGCTGTTGTTCTTTATTATCCCCCTCCCGTACCCCCCCCCGCCGTGTGTCCCCGCCGCTTGTTTGTCCCCCTGCCAATTTCACGACGACGTGGGTTTGGTTGGGCGTCGGCACTCGACGCCTTCATTTCGACGTTTCTTGTCGCACGTCGTTCCACCGCTGGCCTGGCTGGCGCCTGCTGGTGGTGGTTGATACCCTGTAATGAGCTGGTTGTGGTCTGGATGTAATCTATGTGAAAGTGAAGCGGATGGTCGCGACGTGTCCCTCCCTTCGTCCAAGTGTACGGGGGGAGAGCCGGGGTTGATGTCGGGCCCGGTTGACGGCGGCCATCCAATCTTGCAACTTGTGTCTGGCATCAGACCGCGAGGAGGCCGGACAGGGGGGAAAGGTTCATAATGCTGTGGTGATGTCGTCTTGATGGGACGGGGGACGATTTTTGGTGTGTCATCTCTCTCTCTTCGCTATCGTTTCTCTTTCTCCTCGTCTACGACGTCGTCTTTCTTTTTCTCCTTGCCTCTGGTATCTCTTGTCTTTCATTCTCCTTCTGTTCCTGTTCCAATCCTCTTATTTCTCTTCGGTTCACGGACGGAGCTTCTTGATACAGGTCTCTTTCGTTTGGGTTGCTGTCTGTTTGTTCTGGGATATCATTTATTCCCTGCCATCACTCGAAACAGTTCGTTCCATTTCTGTCATACGCATCAAACCAGCAGCGAGTCTGTCTGGTCCAAAACATTAATATCAGTGTCAACTCGACCTGGTCCACCACATCACACACCTTCAACACCGAAGTCCATCTGCCGGCGAGATGTATCTTCCGACTACACTCGTGTGTGCCTTGTTGGCAGCTACCGCAGAGGCCGGCCCTCTGGGAAGCGTTGTCCGTCGGGAGGGAGCTCAGAGATTTCATCTCGCGAGACGGAATGGCACCGAGCCCAGCAGCAGCAGCAAGGTCCTCGACAAGAACCCAACAACAACAGTCGTCACCTTCGTCCCGGGCGACCTCTTGAGCGTCACGACAAAGCCCTTCGCACTCACGGCTCCCGAGAGCATCCCGTCATCTTCTCTCTCCTTGGCCTCGACTCTCACCCTCCCAATCACCTCATCCCCCCCCTCAAGCCCGACCCTCCCATCCTCAACCGCCATCCAAACCTCCCCCACAGAGGTCCTCAGAGCCCCCATCTCCAGCCCACCAGCGTCATCCGCCGCCGGCTCTAGCCCTGTCGCTGAGATTCCCACCATCGTCACCGACATCCCCTCCCCAACGTCGACCGTCACTCCAACCGAGTTCGCCCACAACGTCGCCGAGGCCAAGGACCTCAACTCCCTCTTCTCCACCCTCACCGGCCAATCCGCCTGCGCCCAGGGCCAAGCCGCCTGCATCGACGGCTCCCTCGCCTTTTGCTCCAACGGCAAGACTTTCGATCTCCTCCCGTGCCCAACTGGCACGGGGTGTTATGCCCTCCCGATGACGACCACCGAGGGCGTCGGTCTCGGCTGCGTCAGCAAGGCCGCCGCCGAGGAACTCCTGGGAGGCGGCGCCGCCCCCGGCAGCCCCGCTGTCTCCTCCGCCCTTTCATCCCCCGCCTCTTCCGCCCCCGCCCCCTCCGCCCCCTCCTCCGAAGGCCAATTCACCCGCACCGCCACCGTCACCCAATCCTCCGGCATCGTCACCGTCACCATGACCGTCGACCCGAACCGGTCTCTCCCAGCCGCGGACCCCACCACCATCCCCACCACCTCATCCCGCCGCGCCCCCCGCCCCACCGACGTCCTCGAAGTCTTCCCCATCAACGACGACGAGCCCACCACCACCCTGACCACGACCGTCGTGCAAACCAGCGCGACCACCGTCCCGGCCGTCACCGCCGTGGTCCCTGACGAGAGCGAAGTCCCGCCTAGGCCCACGCGGACGAGGACGCGGAACCGCGGACGGCCGACGCCTACGGTTACGGCGACGGAGGAGGGGGGTGGGCTGCCTACGCCTACGGATGGTGGAGGTGGTGGGCAGCAGCAGCCGCAGCCTACCACGCTGCCGCCGCCGAATAACCCCGACCGCGGCGCGCCGGGGGATGATACGCGCGTGACGTTTACGCTGACGGAGACGGTGAGGGAGACGGTGACAGAGAAGGAGGTGGTTACTGTGACGGTGTCAGCGGTGCAGGAGGCGGGGACGGTGGTGGTTATTAAGAGGGGGTGGTGGTGATTGAGAGCGGCTCGGGGGTTAGGGAGAGGGTGCAAATAATTGGGAGTTGTTTGTGGGATATGCAAGGAGAGAACCTGGTGTTCGAGATGGGTGAGATATGGGTTGTTTTTGGCTGGGACGGAAACGGTATACCCTGAAAATAAGTAAAGAAGATAGATACCTTCTAGGTACCCTGGATGGGAAATCAATTGTTCATCGTTTTGGAAAAGTGCCTGGTTGCGTGACCCAAGTGTCTCGATAGCTTCACCAGAGACACTGAAGACCAAATATCGTTGTCAACAAGTCCCAGAAGAGCCCAGAGACCAAAAAGAAAGTCTCCGCCCTCGTCTCGAACCCCCGGTTGTCCGCGAGCAAAATGATATGCCCTCCTCGCCCAGCGGGCCACAACCCAGTTGCCAGGACTACTAGACCAAGATCAGACAGTAGTTTAGACCAAAAGCGCACGCTGATAACCAAACCGTTGCGCCACACGCCGAGCTAGGCAAGTTGAAATGAGATGAGAAACCTTTGGTTATCTAGTTCGAGGACGAGGCCGCACAAGTTGATCAGAACATGCCATTTATTCTCCATCAAGGCTATCGTAACAAGGAAACATGCACTGTCTATCTCATGCCCCAAAACCGCTGCAAAATACCATCAGATGCCCCAAAACCCATAGAACCCCATCATAACCTCATCATCGTTTCCTCCTAAACCTGCTGTTGTGCGCCGGACCGCCCTTTGCACCACCCTGCCTCAGCTTCAACCGCTTGAAGTTGGCGTGGGCCGTCGCCTTGACCTTTCGCACGGCCTTCTTCACCGTACCCTCCTCCTTCTCCTTGCCCTTGTCCTTCTTTTCCTTGTCCTTGTCCTTGGCTTTCTTATCTTTCTTGGCCTTCGCCTTCTTCTCAGCCGCGTCCTCATCAGACTCGTCCTCATCAAAGTCCGATCCCGACAAAAGGGCATCCATCGGTTCCTCCTCACCGCTAGCGGCCTTAGCCTGGGTCTCCAGAACCACCTCATCTTCGTCCTCTTCATCCCCAGCGGCATCAACCGGACGCTTCGACCTCGTTGGCTTGAGGTACGACCGACGCGTCGTCCGCTTCTGCCCCTTCTTCTTGTAGACACGCAGCGGCTGGCCGCGATCCAGCTGCTCATCCGCCGAGCTGTCATAGGCATTCTCGTCGTCAAACCCGCCCAGCAGAACCGGTCGGTCCGGACGCGGTTCCACCTCCTTGATCTGGCTGTCCTCCACCTCAGCACCGCCATCCACCGCCATCGTCTCGGACTCGACAGGGACAGGCGCGGCCTTCTTGGGCGGCGGCGCGATGCCCGCCTCTTCCATCTCCATCTCCCTCAGCACATCAAGCTCCTCGTCCAAGGCCTCATCCTCAATCTTGCGCAGCCCGGCGACAATGCTGCTCAGGCTGCGGGTGATTGGCTTCTTGGGGAGGCGAAGGGGCCCGACCTTCCATTCGCCGTTCTCGTCTACCGGCGGAAGAGGGGCGGTCGTTCGTCGGAGGAACGCAGGGGTGCCGAACTGCAGTTTTGATACGCTTCTAGATGAGGAGGGTGTTCTCTTGCCGACGGCGTTCCTGTGCCTTTCGTGGAGTGGTGTTGTCAATCCTTCAATGTGGACGAACCGGCCCGCCAACATTGGAGTCCGGCCGAGGCGGCCGGGGGTGGAGGCAGTGTCACTGTCGTGCCTTTTGCTGCTGGGCGTGGCCGAGACGGTTGGGTTTCTGTCTTTTGTACGTGTCGGGGTGCCGGCGAGGAGATCGAAGAGACCGAGGACGCGTCCGTCTTTTTGTGGTGTTGGGCCAATCGATGTTGGGACGACTGGGCTGAAGAGGGTGCGACTGATGGAGGGCGTGGCGAGGCCGGCGGAGGGGGCGGGAGACCGGACGGGTAGGGTCTGGGAATGGGACTTGCTCGGTGTGTGAAAGACTTTGTTGCGCTTGGAGGGTGTCGACGGAGGCAAGGTGGAAGATTCGGGCTGCTTGCGCTTTCGTTCATCGCGGGGAGGGCGGTCGAGGTCGCCGGGAGAGATCTTGCCGGCGAGCACGTCGCGGATCTTGCTGTATTGTTTGTATTTTTGTGCTGCGCGGGCCAGGGAGTCAGTACAAGCGGTGTAAAGAAGTAGACGCCGGAACGCATACCAATATCGGGATTCTGCTTGATGTCATCGCGACTAGGCTTCTTGCCGCGGTTCGTCTTGGCCCAGTCGTTCTCCCATGTTTTCAGGTCCGCACGCAAGTCCTGCGATTGACTTTCATATTTGGCTCGCGTCTGGGTATCCATGATCTATCTATAGACAATGGATACAAAAAGAAGTGCAAAAAAAGGGTGACGGCTAAAATGTTGGTATCATGCCCGCCTGGTGTGTTTGTGGTGTCTTGTCTTGGTTGTGTTGGAGGACGCGCTCCCAAGACGCGACTTGGAGATGGATTTTTGGGCCGGGCCCCCCGCACCCCGCATGAACGCCAACCCCGGCAAATGCACTGTGCCGCCGTGGCCTCCGCCACATCCCGAACCGGTGCCTTGCAGAGATGCGATGCAAACTTTCTTGACCGACTCTTTGCTCTTGTCCAAATCCCTCCCCTCACCAGCCCATGGCCGCATCACCCGACAAGTCCGACGATGTCCTGACCCAAGTCCTCCAGACCACCCTCGCCGAGATCTCCTCCCACCACCATGGCACCACCAAAGCCGCCGACGGCGACGAACCCAGCGCCCCGGACTGCTGCGTCATCTGCCTCGAGGGCATCTCGGAGGCCTGCTGCGCCCTCCCATGCGCCCACGCCAACTTTGACTTTCTCTGTCTCCTAAGCTGGCTCGAGCAGCGCCCCTCCTGCCCGCTATGCAAAGCCCCCGTCCAACAAGTCCGCTACCGTGACGCCAACGCCGCTGAGCGCCTATTCCCCGTGTCCAACACCACGGACACCCCGCCAACCCAAACCCGGGAACAACCCATCCCCAGATCCCGTCGACGCCGCCGCACCCCCTCCCCCGCCGGCCTCTCCCGCCCCGCCGACGCCATAGCCTTCCGTCGCGACATCTACCGCCACAACCTCTACTCCCTGCGTACGCGCCCCCTCCCCCTCCCCCCCACCACGCCAACCGTCCCTAACCCCCCTCCCCCCTTAGACATCGGCACGAACCCACACTCGCGCTACCGCCTCCCCCCAACCCCCTCCGACTTCACCCGCACGCCACACCTCGTCTCGCGCGCGCGCCTCTGGATCCGTCGCGAGCTACAAGTCTTTTCATTCCTCTCCGAACCCCCCACCACCACAACCCCCACCACCGACACCACCACCCGCCGGCACGACAACGCCGAATTCCTCCTCGAGTACATCATCGCGATCCTCAAGACGGTCGACGTCCAAGGCAGCGCGGGCGAGGCGGCGGGGATGCTGGGGGACTTTCTGGGGCGGAAGCACGCGGCGCTGTTTTGGCACGAGCTGAGGAGTTGGTTGAGGAGTCCGGCGGGGACGTTGGGGGTGTGGGATCGGGAGGTGAGGTATCCTGAGCCAGGGGGGAGGAAGAGGAGGATGGGAGGGGACGGTGAGGACGTGGCGGAGGGGGCGGAGGGGGAGGAGTGGGAGGATGAGATGGGGGGGCGGCATTGGCGGCCAGGGGGTTCTGATGGGCGGCGGGGGAAGAGGAGGAGGAGGGAGAGGCATGCAGAGGGGGGGAGTAGCAATGGGCGGACGGAGGTAGGGAGAGGTGGATAACTGAACGTTGGGATTTGCGGCGAGCAGCGGCAAGACAGGACGTGCTCGGTCGCTGGAGGACAACCCTTGGTATTGAGACGAGGAGGAGGAATCATTCTAACGACAGCAATGCATATAGATCATGATAGATACCCAATGAGCCAATTCAAGGACCATCAAACATTCACTCTTCCCGGAACCTCTCCTGCCACCCAAGAACCACAATCACAAGCAAAACCAAGCGATTCAGATGCAAGACGCAATACCATGATCCCAACAATATCTAGTACACAAGGGCCTCTCTCTCGTCCGGGTAGAGGCATGTCGCTGAGAGAAGCAGGGGAGAGCCCCTCCCCCCTACCCATCAACGAACCGCTGCTGATGGCCAAGCCAAACCTCTCCCTCACCCCCTATCCTCACCCAACTCCCATCCCCTCAACCACCACCACACACCTCCCAGCAAGCAGTCTTTGTCTCCCATATTCTCCCAGCCCCAAGGGAAGAAAGCCTTCTACCTCCCCCCTTCCCACTGCCCCCTTGATCCCCAGAGCAAGCAAGCAGTTTGCGCCGTGGTCCGCCTGCCCGCATCCCCTTCTGATGTCCCTCGCCCTCCTCTGATACACGGACACCCTCCTCGCTCTCCCCTCTCCGCTTCCTCTTGCTCCTTTCTCGCCTGGTGGGAAGGCGCGGAAGAAAAGCCACAGCAGCAGCAGCACACGCCAAGTGATTAGCCCCATCCATCCCTCTATCGCCGTCCTCTCCACATCCATGCTGCTGCTCCTGCTTGCATGCCGCCGGCCGACCCACCAGACGCAGAAAGGGTCCGAGGAAACCAACTGGACGAAAGAAATTGAAAGCGAAAAACAAAAACCATCGGTCCGCTGGATGCCTTTCCCTCCCCCGGTTCCCCCTCAAGACAGAGAAAAGAAACCCGGCCCGCCAGATCCGCCGCCCGCTGTGATTTCAGGGAGAGACAGGCCATATTGTCCGAAGAGAGAGAGAAAGAGAGATAGAGAAAAAACCAGGCCGCTTGTTGTTGTTGTTGTTGTTGTTGTTGTTGTTGTAGTGATGTCTTGATGCCAAAGTTTACAGGGAACGGATTAATTTGTCCGGAAACAAGAGAAGGGAAGGGGGTTTGGGAAAGCGGAGGCGAGGATGGAGGGTGTGCGTGGTTGGTTGGGTGTGTGTAGATAGATTACATGCCCTCAAACTCGCCGCCGAGGTCGTCTTCATCTAGGTCGCCCTCCTGGATCTCCTTGGCCATCTCACGCTCCCGCTCGCGCGCCTCCTGAGCACTCTTCAGCTCCAGCCGGTGCTGGTTCATGGGGAAGCGCATCGCCTGGTGGGAAACAGGTTAGCATGAATTGCAAATGTCAATGCGAGGGAAAAAAAACATACTTTGACACTCTCATCGTGCAGGTCGAGGCAGGCCCGGATTCGGTCGTGGAAGGCCTCGCCCGGCTCGCCCGTCGCGTATACGTCGCCAATCTCCTTGCTCTTCATGAATCCCCTCTCGCGATCGAGCGTAGCCTCAATAACTCCGTCCCTAATGGCCTTGGCAACAATGTACTCGGCGCTCTCCTCGGAACCCAGGTGCAGGCGAATGCAGATGTCGCGGAGCGAGATGCGGCTGTAGCTCAAGCTCATCATGCGGACGCCCGTCCTGATGACGTTTTGCCGCAGGCGGAGAATGAGTGTGTAGGTACCGTCACGGCGGAAAGTGTCGGCGTGGTCGGCGATCGTCATCTCAAAGTCCTCGAGGTTGCCGACTCGCACAGCCTGGACGAGGAGGAAGTAGGGGTGGAGGGCAGCCTCCATTGCTGGTTGCCTGAACGTCGCACGGTCGGGGATGTCGCCCATTAGCAGCTCCACCACAAGCAGCAGCTTCGTGGCAGTGGTGCTGAATCCGAGTGCGCAGGCGCTCGTGGGTGCCTTCCTTGTCGCCGCCACGAGATGCTCGTGGGCCTCAGTGTAGCTGAGTTGAATGGCCCGGACACGGCCCAGGTAGTACAAGAAGCGGGCGACTTGGTTGTTCGCGGCATTCTCGGGGAACTGAGTGTGCGAGACCAAGAGGTCGGCTTGGGCGATGTGTGAGGTCTGGAGGTAGCTTCGGAGCAGGATGACAATGACAGAGGCCTGGGTGTCGACGTCCTTGCGCAGGACAGCAGTCCGCAGCGCGGAGAGGAGGGTAGGCCGGATCGCCAGGGCGGGGAACTGCCACGTGGGAGGGGTCGGCGGGAGCTGCTCGGCGAACAAAGAGTAGTAGAAGTAGACCTTGGCCGAGAGGCTGTCGAGCGTACGGCGGTTGAGGGACTGGACGCGGTCGGTCAGAAGGGTCGAGAGCTCAAAGCCTCGCTGGAACTGCTTGGTGTCGAAGAGGTGAACGAGAGTCAGGATGCCGAGGAAGATGTCAGCCTCGGGAATGATATCCTTAGCATCCTTCTTGGCAGTCTTTGCTCCCTTGGGCTCGCTGTCAATTTCCATCTCGGGGCCAGGCTGGCGGCCCAGGGATACGTCGCCCCGCCCAATCGCCGACAGCAATACCAGGGCAATGTGACTGCTGGGAGAGTTGGCCGGGTAGGTCTCGGAGATGGCTTGGGCGAGGATGTCGGGTGTCAGGCGTTTCCGGATGGACGAGATGGAGCGCAGGGCGCGGAGGGAGAAACGGGCATCAAAGAGCGCGACGGCACGATCGAGAAGCGCGAAGTTGCTCTTGATATCTGCGTAGCCAGTCGAGCGTCAGCTTTGGGAGGGAGAGGAGGTGCAGATGGGGGGAGAAGACGTACCGTTGATCGCCTGCACGACGGGATCGACCTTGACGGCGCCATCCTCGGCCTTGTCCGAGTCATCCATGGCGACATCGCCATCGCCGTCATTCGGGGGCGGCGCCGACGACTGCTTGGATGATTTTGATGGCGGGACGACCACAGTCATCTCGTCGTCGTTGTCCTTGATGGACTTCTTGGTCTTGGGCTTCTTGTCCTTCATGTCGTTGCCACCGCGGTAGCCGCCGTTCTCGACGGGCTCCTTCTTATCGGGTGTCTTTCCGGGCATCTTTGGGTTGTCGGAAACGAGCGACTGCGGGTGCCCGTTTGCAACGGCTGATGGACAGGATGGTGGTGGGCGAGGAGCGTGGCGATCGTGATGATGCCTCGCGGTTGACGGAGCTTCTTTGGGGGAATCTCGCGAAGCGCGCTCCCAGGTTGCGTCCTCTGACGTGGTCTGGCTTGGGTCGAAATCGAGGGCACTGACTGCAGCAAAAACGCAGAGATGGGCCTGGGGTGACGGTTGAAAGGGAAAATCAAAGTCGCAAGAGCCGGGACTCTCTGCGAGGAAAAGCTTTGACGCGGAAGATGGGGAAGTGGGAAATGGCAGGTAGGTGATGGTGATGCAAGAGGGATTCGTAAAAGCTCAACCCAGGAGGAAGTCGCCAAACGGACACGGGCCACGGAGCCACGGGTGCTGAGGGCTCAGTGCGGTGGAAGGCAACCGAAGTAGCGACGTGCCTTGCTGCTGGCTGCTGCTGCTGCGCCCGGAGCCCTGGACAGCAGTGCCGGGCTTTCGCGCCAGGCCACCCTACCCTTTTGCGACTGTGTGGTACCTCGAGACTTGTGGAAATTGATCCCTCAAGCGCAGATGCGCCCACGATTTTGGTTCGCGGCTGTTAGCAAGCTAACTCATGTCCCCAGCTCAGCTCTGCCAAGCCTGACCTGGTTGCCGCTCGCCAGACTGCCCTCAAGGTGGCTCCACTCGTCAGGCGCGCTTTTGTGCTGAGTGACGTTGTCGACGTGCTGCCTGGCTTCTGGCATGCCTTTCTTTTGGTTATCAATGTAAGAAGCAATTTCTGAGAAAGCCCAGACACGTTCCGGATCTCGACAGCGTAAACAACGACCCCATTGAAAATCGACAACCTCCAAGTTGCAGCATTCCCAACCAACACAGAATCCCGCCCATCCCCTTCCCCCCCGACCACCGATCTGTGTGTCGATTATTAAGACCTTTCCACCGCGCTGATGTCTCTCCCCCGACCGTGCCGGGCCTGAGAAGGAGGGCGGACAGGTCTCTCACGTGCGATCGAGTCTGCCGCAACGGCATGACCCGTCGACCTCCTCCCACGTCTCCTTTCGGCGATTAACATACAGCATGTCTCATCGGTAGTTGGCTCGTTGGGATCATTGTTCGGGCAGTTGCAGGGATACTCCAGTCTGTGGTCTCAAGCTCTCCGTACATGACTTGACTTGACATCTCCGCGTTCGGGCATCGTCGAGTTTATACAATATGCTCCAAGGAACATACGCCAACTTACAAATAATTCAGTCTGGATATCTATGTAACTTGCATCCCACTGCCAGAATGTTTGAATCGCCCTGATGTTGGGCGGTTGCGAAATTCGGTCTGCGTCATGCAGGGTCAAATACTCCAACGGGCGTGGCATATCTCAAGACCGCTCAACTTGAGAAGTCCGTTTCACGGACATGAGCCCGGAAATGTCTTCCAAGTTATTTTCGCTGCAGCAGACTACCTAACTGTGACAACCTCGCTGATTGAGAAAGAACCAGAATCATACCTCAGCCAAACGCCATCCACCCTGAAGTTCGCCAAGCCCGGACAGATTCATGCTTGTGGTTTCTGGCTTCTGACAGAGCCGCAGTTCCCTCCCTCCCAAATATCAAAGACCATCAAACGCCCCATCCATCCATCAATAGTAGCCCCCAACCCTCCAAAAGTGCCATCCAGTATACCATAGGTAGTCTCCCCGCCGCTTGATTGCCCGAGCCGTCGAGCAGAATCACAAGTCTCCCTTGCCCGGCATGACCTTGGCAGCCTGGACAGCGCTCATCTTTGTGATCCACTGCGGGTTGGGCTGGGCCTTGCGGACAGTGCGCAGCTCCTCGCTCGAGTAACCCGGGATGCGGATGTTGTACTGGCGCTCGAGGACCAGCTGGATGTCGCGAATCTCCAGGACCTTGGAGCCGCGCGCCTTGGCCATGCGGCAGGCCGTCTGGAGGACGTGGTCGACAAAGTTGTCGGCGAGGCTGAGCACCGACTGCGATGTGTTAGCATTGTGGCCTCGTCTTGTAATGATCGTCCTCCAGTTGGGAAAGGGTGTCCGAATGCAAAAGCTTACCTCCTCCACCTCGGGCGTCAACATGTTGCCCTCCTGGCCCTCGGCCATTCCGCCGCACACTTGGCGCACCAGCTCGTCGAGCTTCTTCTTGTTCAGGACGCGCTCGCCCTCGCCCTCGGGGACGTAGGGCGGCACCTTAACGAGCGCTGGCTGGTTCATGACGCCACCGGCAATGCTACTGCCACCGCTAAAGGTTGGGCGACCAGAGCCTGCACCGCCTACAACAGGGACGGGAGTTGGGATCTGCGTGGCCTTTTCGGGAAGGACCTTGGGGATTGTGAATTTTTGTGTGTGGGTGATCTGGCCGGATGGCTGCGAGGCTGCTGGGTGGGCGTGCGGATGGCCTGGTTGCTGTGAGCCTGCGGAGCCGGGTATGGGACCGGAATTCGGGCGTTGCTGGCCAGCGAGGTTCTGGTTCTGACCGGCCAAACTGATAGCAGCCGTGTGGGTGAGCGGGCGAATGTTGGGGTTTGGGGCGATTGCAGTTTGGGGAGTCTGGATGCGGGCAGAGTTTTGGGTCGGCGTGCCTGCGGAGGAAAGGTTTGTGGGCATACCAGAAGCGATCGCAGTGTTGAGGGGTGCGGGTATGTTGGGTTGCGTACCCGGCTCGACCTTGACATGCGCAAGAGGTTGCTGGACCGGCGTGGCTTGTGCTTGGGCTGCATGTGCAACGGGCAGAGGTTGTGCCTGCACCGCCATAGTTGGCGCCTGGACTTGCGGGCCTCCCAAACCTCCGCCCTGGGGATGACGACCGGCGGCCAATTGCTGATTCTTGGCCGCCTCGATGGCAGCATTGACGGCCGCAGTGGAGCTCTGCATCGGCGCACTGAGCGCCGGTGCCCCACCCGGGCCCGGTTGACCGGGGGCCGGCCGCACTGGGGCTTGTGGCCGCACCTGGTTTCCCCCCTGGGGACCAGCACCTGGCGGAGCGGTACCGTTTGTCGAGTTCTTGAGGGCGTTTCTAACCGAGTTGACGAACTGCATGGCATCATGGTGAGACTTTTGGAGAATGATCTTCTTGTCGTTGAAGGCCTTCTCGTCATCGGGCCCAACCGGCCCCTTTTCTCTCCGCGCCTTCATCCCGGCCTCCAACTTGGCGAGATTGCCGCGTGATGCCTCCATATGGATCAAGGCCCGGCCATACTTGATCTTGATCTCGTTCACCCACTTCTCCGGGTCGCCGATGTTGGGAGGTGCGGTAAACACCATTTCGTTGATATGGTTCTGGATACTCGGCGGGAACTTGTTGAGCGGTTGGGCGGGAGCATTGGGGCCGGCTGGCTGGTTCGACATTGCCATCGAGGCCGTCGTCGGGGTCGGGGGAAGGCTGCTGTTGGCATCGCCGGGTTGTCCTGGACCGTGTGGGCGAATCTGCTGTTGCGCCGGCGCGCCCGGTAGCCCTTGTTGCAACTGCTGGGGCGTCTGGTTGATTTGTGCGGTTTGCTGAGCTTGCTGCTGTTGCTGCTTCTGTTGTTGTTGTTGTTGTTGCTGCTGCTGCTGCTGCTGTTGTTGCTGCTGCTGTTGCTGCCCGGGCAGGTGCTGCTGCGAGGGCTGGCCTTGCGCTGCCTGGGCTCCCCCCTGAGCTGCCTGTTGCTGCTGCTGCTGCTGCTGCTGCTGCTGCTGCTGCATCTGTTGCTGATAGTTTGCTCGGCGCCCCTGAATCTTGTTCGACAGCATGCGTCCAAACTCAACAATCCTCCTCTTCGCCTCTTCGTTCTGGGGGGAACCGGGGAGTGTAGCATCGTGCGTCGCCCAGAGCGTGGTGAGCCCCTTTTCGTAGTTATTGCGCTCGTCCTCTGTGAGGATACGAAGTGTCCGCATCATCTCGGGTCGGTACATCATAACGTTGGGGCCGTTGGCCTGGCCATTGGGGGCACTAGGGCCTGCCGGACCTGCCGGGCCTTGACCAGCCGCGGGGTTCATGTCTACGGCGACGTCGTGTTCGGTATACGGAACGGTTGTGTTCGGTGTAAGGGTGGCTGTACTCCGTCGAGGAGGTTGGCCGAGCTCGCCCTTGTCGAGGGATCGATCGAAAGACGGTTCGTTCAAAGGGTGGGGGCAAGGAGCCGCGGTGGTTGTCGGGTGTGTTCAGGGGGTGCGGCAAGAGTAATACACGAGATTCTAGGTATGAGAGGGCATGGTATATTGCCGACGTGGGATGTGCAAGCGGTTCTGGGCCCCTTGACGTTTGCGCCGTTGTCGAATCTTTGGATGAAGGTTGCCAGTCGTTGATCAGGCTGTCCAGTGTCATGGCGCGTGGCTGGGCTACGCGAATCCAGAACTACCTGCGCATGCGACCAGGGGTTAAATGCATAGCCTGGAATCACGTCCTTGTTGGCTCAACCACGCCCGGCTGACTGGGGAAAAGGCAAAATAGGGGAACCCGGACAGAGACGTGCTGCACACCGGGGCCAGCATTGGCTAGATTATAGCATACGACCAAATGAATAAAACAAAACGTTAACTCTGACGCTCCCGTCGCGGGGCTTGTATACGTTTCGAGACCTGCCCCTTTACAGGGGTCAATATCCTTATCGTGAAGCGCTGTTGTCGGCTGCCCCGCATAAGACGATATCTCCATCGCTCCCTCGCTTAGGTCGAGGCTCCCTTTACATCGTCCATCAAATTGTCAGAGAACGGAAGACGTTTAAATCCTAAATAGCTATCTACCTAGGTACCTATCCAGCTCTGGTGACTCATGAGCAGCAGAAACCTGCGGTTTAGAGTCTGAAGCTGCAAGGGCTTTGATATATCAGCATAAACTTTCGCTGCTATTGCCAGAGAAGACGTGAGAACTTTGAGAACAAATTCAAGACAGAACCTAGCATAGAACTTGGTCGTACAACTGAGAGACACCCACGACAGTTTGAAGGTATCCCGCCAATTCAGCCACAGGCAAGCAAACTGAACTGGGCCATGTGTTGAGGGTTCTTGAGAGACACATGGTCTATTTGCAAGAGAAAAAGGTATCTATGGCGCTTTGCAAAGTGAACAAGCATCCTTCCAACATGGTATCCCCCTCGAAAATCCCCGACGTCTTCAAAGCCATTCCCATATCACTCATCCCCCCTTGACAAGCAAAGCCTTCAATCCCTGACAAAAATGCAGATTCCCAAGTAAGTCTAACGGGTATCATGATATCACCACACCCCTCATGCTGCCGCAACTACATTTGAACCCAACCACGGAACAACAGAGCCCGTTCGTCGCACCGTGACACCAAAGAGAAATGCTCCGTACGACCCGGGGCGCGCGAGCGTGCAACCTTCTCCTCCTGGCCGACCCCGGCCTCGGTCGGTATCCGCGATGGAGGGCAACCGCCCCGACGGGCAGGTCTCATGACGGGGAGGACTGGTCGGTCACACCTCGCCACCTCAGCACCCATCCAGCCCCGCCCACATCCGTCAGACAAACTGATCGTCTGGGTATCCAATTCCCCTCACTCTCTCACTCTCGTCATCGTCATCTTGGTAGTCGTAAATCATCAAGGTCGTCAGCATTGCCGTTATTAGAAACTAAAACAACAAGTGAAAAAAGAGAGATTGGCCCGCCATGGCCATCATCTCCCTATCGTCGTCGTCGGTGTGTCATGGAGAGTCGACCTCCATGCTGACGTATTCGTAGTACGGCAGCTCCCGCGCGAGGGCCTCGCTGATGAGAATCTCGTCCTCGCTAGACTCGGGCTCGTCCAGCTCCTGGATGCCCGGGGGCGGGTCCTGGAACTGCAGGCTGTGGCGGTTTCCGATGCGGCGGCGGAGGCGGCGGGCGCTCGAGCCGGGCTCGTCGGGCGGGAGGAAGGGCATGAGGTCCTCGCGGTCCGTGTCGCTGCCGATGCTCTCGCTGATGGTGCGCTTGCCGATGCTGCCCGACGTCATGCGCCTGCGGCGCTTGGCCTCGCGCTGCCGCCGCAGAAACTCCTGGTGCTCGGCCTCGTCAAAGTCGCTCACGTCGGAGCTGTCGTCGCTGCAATTGAGGTTGACGATGCCGGGGATGATGCGCTGGTAGATCTCGGGGCGGTGGCGGGACCGCGACCGGCTGCGCTCCGATTCGGCGTCCTCAATTGCGTGCGGGCGGACGACGCCGAGCCGCTCGTCGTCGCTGTCGCCGAAGTCGCTCAGTTCCTCGATTTCGAGGGCGAGGTTCACCACGGTGCGACCGGTCCGGGCCCGGGGCGGCGGTGGGGCGGGCTGCGGCTCGGGCGACAGCGAGCGCGAGGGGCTGCGCGGGGCGTCGTCGTCCGACTCGGACGACGACGATAGCATCGAGGCGCTCGAGGACCTTGGCGAGAGCTGGTCGGGGCGCCCCGGTCGGATGTGGCTAAAATTCGGCCCTTTACCGACGGTCTGGGCGGTGAAGCCGGGCGCCATCGGGTGGAGGTGAGGATTGGTCGGCGGCATGGCCCACGTCTTGGAGCCGTTTCGCGGGCCCAAGACTGGCGATGTCGTTGTCGGTGTCTGTGGCGGGGACGACGGTCCCACGCTTCGAGGAATTTTCAAATTTGGTGTCGTAGGCCGCATATTTTCTTCTGCGGATGGGCGAAAGTCGTGTGTCCGTCGCATTGACGGCGCCTGGGGGTGTCTGCCGGATGTGGGGTAGAGACACGGTAAATGGCGGGGGGTCCAGCTCGCAAGAGGCGGGGGGGGACACTCGGAGCAGAGCGGCGGGTTGTCGTCGAGGGAAAAATCAGGGGGTCAGCACCCAATGTATAAACCTCCAGCCAGGAGAAGGTAACGGGCGTCGGTTAGTTGTCATGATAGTCTCTGACGAGGAACAGACCGAAGTCGTGGGCTGGCTGCGTCTGGCTGTCGATGTCGAGCACCGGCGTCGGCGGTAATCAACCCAACAAGAGAGCCAAGGATCGGGCGATTGGGGTGCAGGAGGGCGGGCGAAGGACCGGGACACAAATGGCTGACAGATGCCAGGTCTGCGGTTGTTGTCGCTTGCGTCTTGTGTCGCTGGCCCGGCGGGTTGTGGGAGGGCGGGCGGCCTGCAAGGGAATGGCCTGCTCGGAGGTCTGCAGCGGCGGAGGCGAGCAATGGAAGGGTGCCGGCAGCAGATTGTTGTTGGGGGGGCGGCTCTAGGCGTGCGTGCGGGTAGGCCGTAGCTCGTCCCTCGCGAGAAGCGTCACGGTGACGGGATCGTGGCCAGCGGGTGGGCGCAGGAAGACGAGAGAGCCTGACACTGCGGAGAAGTCGGCGCGGTGCGAGGATGGTGTCTTGAAGACAGTGATGCGAGGCCGTAGTCGGTGAATCCCGGCTGCTTGAATGGATATGGTTCCTCTTGTGCGTACCTCGTGAGGTCACAGGATAGGTCTTTCAGTCAACCTGTTGAGTTGGGCGCTGGCGCCAGGCCCGTCTTATAGAATTTTACCCGCATGGTGGTGCGTCTCGAGCTCCAGACCGTTCCCGGGTACAGAAGGGTGGAGGGGCTCGCCGCTCATCAGGGGGGCGGTCAACAAGGGGGCGGCAAACGGGAGCAGAAAGCTGCCGCCGAGTGCGAATATGCTCATTTGCGTAGACCGTCTTCCCTCTTCCTTCTTCCCGCCGTGGAGCCCACGCTCGCCGCGGTGTAAGTATCTCGCTCGCTCTGTTTGTGTTGCTAGACCCGGCGGAAAGACGGAGAGTGGAGCGGCGGCGGCAGGCTTGGGCAGCAATGCTGCCAGTCCCCCCTGGTCTTTTTTTTTCGAGACAGGATCACATAGCGTGAGTGAGCTCCGCCAGCAACATCTCGACCTATAATTGCCAGTCTCCCCAGGACGGGGGAGCGGTCAGTTTCCAGCGCCAGGCCATGACTCCTCGGGACGTCACTGAGCTGTCAGGTAGTCGTGGCAGCCAGCGAGAACGCGCAAACTCGCGGAGGATTTCGCCCTCCCGCGAAGCTGGGCCCTTTCCGCCGTTGCGCAACGTATCAGGGCGGCCAGGATGGCGAAACATGGGCCCTCCTGCAGGCGATTGGGGGGAGCAACATTGAAAATAGGCCAGACGATGCCCAATGAGCGGGACAATGCCCACGCTGCCGACAGGCGCACGCAGCATGGTGCGTGGGAAATGTGGGGAGGTGCAAAAAAAAAAAAACTGCTTGGCTCGCAACGCTCGAGATTGTGGGTTGCATTGCGCAAACGCGGACATGGATTTTTCTGCGTGTGAATATTCCCACCGACGGAGCCGCTCGCCAGAGAGGCACTGGGGCGGAGCTTTCGGAGAGACTCGCCGGTCGAGGATAATCTATGCCCGCGGCCATGTCGGGAATTCGCTCATAGCACACGACCTCTCAGCCTGGCTGTGTTGAATCCTGGGGGGCTGGAGATGAGGTCCATTGTTTGACGTTGAGATCGGGTACTATCCCATCCTCCGTGCGGGAAGCCCTCCCTGGAACGGGAGCTTCTTTGGTGTGGTGTGTGGGCCGCTGCGATGACCGGACCGCAATGTGGGCGGGGCCGGAAGCTCTCTGCGAGCTGAGGGGCTGCAATATGCAGCAGCGTGGGAGACGTCAAGTTTCGTGATGTAAACTCCGCCCGCCAGTTCCATGTTGGGGCGTTAGTTTTGAGGAGCCGCCTCGCTGGTAGCTCCTCTGATTTGTGTGTTTAGAGTCATCTTTTCTGCACTTGCTTTAGAGACCTAGTTTAGGCCATCTCGTGTCTTCCATCTTCCGTGACCTTGGACGCCAGCGTGGCCGTCGTCCTCCGTAATCGACCCGATACGGCGGGTGTCTGCAGTCGGTGAAGAATCGGCGTGTTCTGGAAGCCGGGACTAGTGGCCAATACAAGCTGTGAGTGACAGAGGTCTTGAGGCAAAAAAAGCAGCCATGGGGGGAACGAAGCGGTTGGATACGTTGTGGAGTGGTGTGCTGTGTAGTCGCGGCTTCAGTGACGTCGATCCGTCTCCCTTGTCTCTGCTGTTCAAGGTGAGGATGGTGGGGTTGATGGGAGGTGGGAGGTGGGGTCTATCTGTTATCGGCGGGACGGGAGGTGGGGGGACGTTTGTTTGGTGGGGAGGTGGGGAACATCAATTCAACGCCAAGCCGTTCCTCTGTCGCAAAACAACAAACGAAGCTATCGCGAAACTCAGACCCCACCTCTGGATCCAGCCATCACCATTCCTGTATTCCTCTCCCAGCGCAGAGATCCAGCCATGTCCATGTCCCTCCTATCCGCTCACCTCGAGCAAATTTCCATATCCTGTCAAGGCATTGACAGCCTCCCGTAAGCTTCTCAGCTGCACAACTCCCCCTCGATCCAATGCGACTGACCCGTCTCCTCAACCAGATTCCCACCTCCCAAAATATTTACCAACGCCCTCCTCTCCAACCATGACATTACGTCACTCATCCGCGACACCGAAGCCCACGAGCGCGCCCTCTTCTCTGTCCCCCCACCCCCTCCCCCTGCGACGAGCCAGAACCCCGACCCGCCCAAGCCCTCCTCGAGGCGGCAAACCGTCTTCAACGTCGCCGGCGGCGAGGTCACTACCGGACCACCGCCCAACTCGATGCGTAGCGGGCCGGCCCGCCGTAACACGGCCGTAGCGGCGGTGCTTGGGGGCGACCTGCACGCGCAGATTGTGCGGCGGAGCGGGCGCGGTGAGGGCGACGTCGACATCGAGGTGCTGCTGCACGGGGCGGAGAAGCTGTGCAACGTATACCCGCTGCCGGGGGCGCTGGAGCGTATCCCGGCCCAGCGACAAAAGTACGCGCACCAGAGCAACACGCTGGCGTACTACGAGGGCAAGGTGGCCGAGCAGCAAGAGGCGCTGGAGAAGATGAATGCCGAAAGGTGGGCCGAGGACGAGGATGATGAGGAAGACCAGGGGGAGCGGCAGGGGGAGGTAAACACTTTGACGGAGGAGGATCTGAGACGGGAGGAGGCCGAGGTCAGGGAGCTCGACCGGAAGAAGCGCGAGTTGCAGGCTCGACTACGGGAGCTCGACCGTGATCTCAATGGGCTATTATTAGGGCGGTAGTCGGTGGCTGGGCAATACAGACTCGTGCGAAACAAGCCATCGTTGAGGGCGGAAGGGAGCTCTGGATTCCGCCAACACGGTAAGCTTGTTGGTATGAAGACGAGGCCTATTTCTACAGGTGTCTTCACCAGCAGCTTGGGTGACCTCTCGAAGGTTCCGGCAGGAGAGGGAAAACGCCCTATGCTATAAGCGCCTATCGGTGCATGTGTGTCAAGGAACATACAATGGGCCACGCGACATCCTCTGCTGATGGCCACGTCTGCGCGTCTCCTAGGGAAGCAGAAATCGGGACAAGGCCTGATGGCGAAGGCCTACCACCCTCGATGCCTTCAGTATGTACAGAGTCTACTACGCCGTCCCCTATTGCCTTTTGGAAACGGACGCATGTTTTGGCGCATCGTCTTGCATGACACCGGTGTTTGGGTGTTACGAGAAGGGGTATAAAGTCTGATGCCCGAGGGGCGCGGCTGGCCGGATGTCTCGCTGGATTTACTTCCAAGGGCTAGATGTTATGGGAGAGTGTCATGGCGCAGGTCAAGCTCAAGCCTCTCACCGTCTCTCTCGATGATAGCCTTGTGAGCGGCCATCTTGTGAAGAGTGGCCAGATACTAGATTTGATGGGCATTTGCAGCACCTACAAGTACATAGGTCCGTAGACGACGAGGTGTATTATTTTAAACTCGAACAACTACATTGGCCTCAAGGTAGAAAACCCGCCCGATGGACGACCACTCGAATATGTCAGAAAGGAGAGCTGTTCTTGATTGGGGAGGATGAGAGTGTCGACCTTCACAAGCGACGGCCCGTTCCTGCGATATTGTTTTACAGCTAGAGCTCCTCGAGACGAGGCAACTGCTGGTGCATTTCCCATGTTGCATCCAGAAAATGCAGCTTTTGCACCAAACATTATCAGGCCCATTATTTGTTTTGTTCGAATGACGCTGACGCAATGTCGCTGGGCTGAGCAAGCAAGGCAACAGGATGCAGGAACAAGTAGTGCCCCACCTTTCCACGCCAGGGCGAGCTGAATGCTTGCGCACCCCTGGCCGTTACCGCCAAGACCTTTCACCCGGACAACGGACGGAGTAAATAAAACTGGTCGGTTTCTGGTGTTGGGCCAACGGCTCCTCCTGTCGCACACCCGCTCGGCCAGCACCGCATGCACCAATCCCCAGTCCCTCGCAGCCCATTGCACCTCGCAAGTATCTCTCACAGCATCACTCACTCCCGTCTGCCCACAAAGCCAAAAGATTGTCCAGACCATCCTCGATTGCTGCACAATCCACCCCATATCCATCGTACGTACCTACACCTCCCACATCTTCCTTGATGCACTCGATGCCCTGCAGCGCATTCCAGCTGCTTGATATTCCGGCGCTGTCATCTCATGGCCATTCCACCGCCTGGCCGTCGCATTCCGTCTCTCTAACACCAGACAGCAGAACCCAAGTACCATTGCCGCTTCGAACAACTCGTCGTGTGTGGTGTGTCGATACTCACCCTGTACCTAGTGCAGCTGCTACCTTTTTGACGTCCTAGGTTCCAATCTCCCCGAGGAAGCAACGCCTCGATCTCACGACCGAGACACTTGCCAACTTGCGCAGTTGGGCACCCGCGATCCGAACACCTCCCCGACTCCGCCGTCCGCCTCATTCCACCGAGGACCCCGGACAGTCAAGACCCTGCGCCGCGCATTTCCTGCCGCCGCCCCGACCTACCGTTCCTCCGGCTCTGCGCGGAGGCGTAGGCGTGGGCTTCCCGAGCGGCAAGCGGACAGAAGCCGAGCCGGCGTTGGAACGCAGACAACACACATAAGATGGCAGACAGCAGATGGCAGTTGGGGTTCTACAGTACGTCGATGCCACGCCCCCGACACATGGCGCTGGAATGCAATGGCTAACGTGGTGCTAGGATTCGTACCATTTCTCGGGTATCATCATGTATTGATGATTCTGATAATGGTGGCTATCATCCTCCTCTGTGAGCTGACCCCCTTCTCACCGCACAAGACACACTGTACTAACTGACTGCGCAGCACTACTCCTGGCGGGCTGCTCGTCATCCTCGCCTCTCATCCCCGACATCTTCTTGCTCTCCCTCTACTACCAAAAATACACGGCCGTCCCCGACACCGCGCAGGTCGACTACAACGTCAACACGGCCATCAGCAACATTGTCGGCAACGCGAGGTTGCAAGCACGAGTGGGGTACTTTGGCATCTGCGTCAACGCCGATGGCGGCTCGTGGCTTTGTAGTAACAATGCCACGACGCTGGCCAACGAGATTTCGGTAGACCAAGACCCCCTGAACTTGATCTGGCTCGCGAGTCAGTTCAAAGACATGATTGTGTTTCCCTACCTCTTGTAAGCACTCCCACCCCCTTGACATCTTCCAAACTGACGCTAACTCTTGCAGGATCATCGCCATCATCTTCGCCTTCATCTGCCTGCTGCTCCTGGCGACGTTCCCGGGCTGGCATGAGGAGGAGGACAGCGAGGGCTCGGAGCGGGAGGTTAAGCCCTTCCCGAGCCGACCCGTCAGCCAGATCGCCCTGGCCATCATCTTCATCGCCTCCATCTTCGTGCTGGTGTCGGTGCTGTGGCAGCACACAGCGTCGGTGGCCGCTAGCATCATCGCCCAAGACTTTGGAAACGGGAGCGTATTATCCGGCGTCGGCACCTCGGCCATGGTCATGGGCTGGTTCAGTTTCACGCTGCTCATCATCGTTACTATCGGGTTGCTCGTGATGATTCTGAGCATAAGAGTCCTGGCGTCGATTATGGACTGAGGGGCCTCGCCGAGGAAAGATTGTTTCGATACGGCAGCGGCGCGCGGCCAAGTGAGTCGGCGAACGGACAGCACCAGCATTTTTGTACGACTGAAACGAAACCTCTGGATATCTTTTTTTTTGCGCGAGATCCATGACGACGACCGAGCGACGGGGCGAGCGAGGGCGAGGGCGAGGGCGAGCCGGCGGGGAGAGAGCGGAAGGGAAGGATCTGTTTAGAGAACAACCGGCACACTGGCCAGGTCTGGGTTTTGCCAGGTGCTCGTCGTCGAGGACGCGCGGACACAGTCATGTTGTTGGATTTGGTTTTGGGTTTTACTGGATGGGGGGTCGGCGGTTACATGTCATGGCCAATATTGTTTGATGTTGGTCCCGAGCACTCTGGGGTTTTGTGGGAAAAGATGGAGGAAGAGAGACGCCCCAGCGGTCGGTTAATCACATGTGCATATGCTGGATCGAGGGCAAGCAGCGAGCAGCAGCGAGCGAGCGCGGGGGGCGGGTTGGGTTGGGTAGTCCTTTTTGCGCAATCATGGGAGCATTTTGGTTTTGGCTTTTGGCTTGACATTTACCGATTGACTGTGCTACTTTTTGGAGTGATGGAGATGGGATCAATGGGTTTGAATTTGAGTGAGGATGGGGAGAGGATGGGGGATTGTATATAGACTTGATGCCGACCTCAGCTTAGTCACCGAGGTTGAGAATAAGAGAAGGCAGCGTGCCATGTTGTCTTGAACTTGTGTTTCGTTTGAACTGACATGATTCTTTGTGATAGGCCCTGAGCGCTGCGGTGGAAGAGCTAGAGACAGAAAAAAGGCCCGGAGAAACAACAAGAGATGGTTTCCCTGTCCTCTGGACGACGATGGAGCATCGGAGGCTGTATGTCGACTCTCCCGACTCTTCTATTTTTGCAATCGGAAAAGTAAAAAAAGACAGCCACTGTCCAGACCAGACCAGAAAGACGCCAAAAAGAACCCCCCCTGGGATTTATACCTGGAGGGTAAAAACAGCCCTGTCAGGGGTAGGGCTTTTGCTTCCGGTGGGAGTTTAACCCGGGGGGCGGTGCCTCGAAGGGGGAGGACTCTCCCCTCCACCGCCAATACCGCTATACCACGGCTGGCTTCGTTAGGTGGAAGGGATGAAAGTTTGGCGTGGAAACTCTGTATGTGTCGGTGTAGGGGTGCGTTTGGGGTGCATGAGTGCATGAGTGCTGGGGAGATGGGATTCTATGCCGGATGTAGGCGACGTCACCCCGAGATGCCAAACATGACCAGCACCACTGATTACATAAAACACTTCATCCCTCGAGCACTTCCAGAGTTCCATTTGCATGCTTAACTGGCGGTTAGGATTTCATGAAATGGCGGTTGCAAACCAGTGTCCAACCCATCACCCACCGCAAGAATTCCCTGCTAGTATACACCCACAATCAATACATCCCACGATACCCTCCTACCACAGCTCGCCATCCCCCTCCTCCTCCCCCCTCTCCCTCTTGACCTTGCCATCCCCCCTCTCACCCTTCATCATGGCATTCACAAACCCCCTAAAGTACTCAATATACGGCCTCAGACTCGTCTTCTCCCAATCATGCACCTGCTTCTCGCTCTTCACCTCGGGCTCCTTCCACTCGTCAATCTCCCGAATCAGCCCCTGGATCGTCGGCACCTCGAGCGGGCTGAACTCGTCCAGCCGCCGCGTGTCGATCGGCACGCACACCCGCCCCGTGCCGGGGTGGATCACGAATGGGCTCTTGAGCAAGTGGTTCAGCTTCTTGCTCACGTTGATGTCCAGTCGCGGGTACGTGTACTCGAGCACGATGTCTTGCTTGGCGTCGAGGAGGGCGCGCGCGTCAAAGGATTTAGAGGCTGTGGTTTTGGCGACGGCGTCGATGTCCGCCCATTTGGAGAGGGAGGAGCGGCCGGGGGAGGCGTCCCATTTCTTGCGGAGGGCGTCGCGGAGGTCTTTGTCTGGGAGGAGTTGGAGGAGTTTTTCGGCGCGCGCTGGGGTTTGCCACGGGTCTTGGGCGGAGAGGACGTCGTCTTGGAAGTGGGATTTGAGGAGGTCGAGGCTTCGGCTGTGGGCGAAGGGGGTTAGCATTGTGAGTGGGTATGGGGAGATAGGGGAAGGATGGGGGACGTACGAGAGGTGGGGGTGGAGTGGTCGGCGGAGGTTAACTCGCTTTCCGCTCTGCGCACCGCCGATGATGACTTCGAGGTAGCCAGCGATGACCTTTCTCTTGGAGTCGTCCATGGTGCGCGCGCTCTTGTCCGACACCCAGGCGTGGATACCTCGGCGGCCCGAGTAGACCCACATGATGTGCTTGAAGCCAAAGTCGTCGCGCAGCACGGCCTCGATGACCTTGACGGCCATGACCATGAAGCGCCAGCACTTGTTGCAGATGTTGGCCTTGTCGCAGCACGTGCGGATGTCGTCGTAATCTGTCAGATCGATATCGAAGCACAGCTCCTTGGAGAGGGGCCGGAAGCCGGCCGTGTTCTGCAGCATCTTGCGCTCGCGCGGGTTGGTGGTGTAGGCGGGGCCAATTTCGATACGCGTCGGCATGAGGCGCAATACGTCCTTGCGCAGCAGGTCGGACGTCCGGTAGGACATGTAGCGGAGCATGGCGTCGTTGGGCAGGGTGAAGGCGAACTCGCGGTTCTCGAAGTCGGGGGTGGGCGTGGGGCTGTGGTTGAGCCATTGGAAGAGGTAGCGCCAGGGGAACAGGCGCTGGTAGAAGCTTTTGAGGAGTTCGGGGTCGGAGGCGCTCATGCGTGCCATGTCCTGGTCACTGGGAAAGTCAGTACGCCATCTCCATTTGGGGTTGAGGTCTAGGTATGGCTTACGAGGTTGGCGTCAGAACGGCCTCGTCAGACGAGCTGGACGAGTTGGAGGCCTGGGTTGCTATTTGTGGTTGCGGTTTCGAACTGGGGAACTCTTCGTCGTCCGAGTCCATGTCGGCAAACAAGTCGTCCAGATTCACGTCGGGTTTCTCCTGGTCCTGGGCTGGAGGCGCCGCAGCGTCTGCCATGTCGACATCGTCCTCTTTTGGCAGCTGGGCCACGGCCGCCGCAGCGACAGGTTCCTCGGCCATGGCTGGGTGAAGGGGGCGATGTCGCTTTTTTCTCCCAGGGAGAAATCAGGATTTAACAATAGGGGGTGGTACTGGGGTCCAAGTGAGTCGATATTTTTGGCAGGTCGCGATCGATGTGATTTTGGTTTGTTGGTGTTTAGTGTCGATGCTGGAGGGGGGCCGTGATGGGTCGCGTCAAACAATGTCCAGGGGGTCTCTCGACGCGACTCGCGTTAAGTGCATCGGTGGAGTCCGTGACCTCCGACCTGTCACCTCTGTAACTGACCCTAACCCGCTTCTGCGAGGCGGGCCGGCTGGGTTCCTGGCGCGCGGGATGCAGAGTGGCCTGTGGCCTTCGCAGGCGAGCCAGGATCCCTTCCGCACAGTGAGACGTCATTACAGGGGGCAAAGGATCACTAACACCCGAGCAACCTTGTTATTTCCTGGCAAGTTGCACCCGTCTGGCCGGAACCTGAGCCTCTTTGGATTTATCATCCGACCATCGCCCCCCAGTCTCCAATTCACACGCGCTCGATCTCCAAGGCTCATCAACTGGCAACAAACCGGCTGGCGGTTCAGCAAGATGACGGGATTTCGGCTTACCATCCAGGACGGCGAGTTTCGAGACGGCCACGGGCGCGAGGTCACGCTCAGGGGCATCAATGTCGCCGGCGATGCCAAGTTCCCCAGCCAGCCCGACCAACCCTCCCACGTCTCTGACGGCTTCTTTGACGGC
Source organism: Podospora tetraspora (assembly GCA_027943155.1). Taxonomy (NCBI): domain Eukaryota; kingdom Fungi; phylum Ascomycota; class Sordariomycetes; order Sordariales; family Podosporaceae; genus Podospora; species Podospora tetraspora. The sequence goes on from JAQKAE010000007.1 coordinate 1,858,859, forward strand.
GACAGTGTCAAATTCACAGGGCGCCCGTTTCCGAAAGAAGAGGCCCACCTCCACTTCTCCCGATTAAAACGATTCGGCTACAACACGATCCGCTATGTATTCACCTGGGAGGCCATCGAGGCACGGGGGCCCGGCATCTACGACGAGGAATGGATCCAGCACACGATCGACATCCTTCGCGTGGCCAAGGAATATGGCTTCTACATCTTTATGGACCCTCATCAGGACGTGGTACGTCTTCTTCTCTGCGTCGCCGTGACCGATGCTTCCGATGGCTGACACTCTCCCCTCCAGTGGTCCCGATTCTCCGGAGGTTCAGGAGCGCCCATGTGGACGCTGTACGCTGCTGGTCTCAACCCACAGAGCTTTGCCGCCACCGAGGCTGCCATCGTTCACAACACATATCCAGAACCGGAAAAGTTCCCCAAGATGATCTGGTCGACCAACTACTTCCGACTCGCAGCGGCCACCATGTTTACCCTCTTCTTCGCCGGCAAGGTGTATGCGCCCAAGTGTATTATCAACGGGATCAACATCCAGGACTACCTCCAGGGACATTTTATCGGTGCGTGCGCCCACCTGGCGAAGCGGATACACGAAGCCGGTGGCATCGAGAACGACGTCGTGTTTGGGTGGGAGAGCTTGAACGAGCCAAACAAGGGCATGATCGCCTACGAGGACATCAGCGTCATCCCAAAGGAGCAGGCACTCAAAAAGGGAACGTGCCCGACCATCTGGCAAACCATTCTTACCGGGTCTGGGCGGGCGGTCGAGGTTGACACGTGGGACATGGGCGGCATGGGCCCGTACAAGGTCGGGCGGGCGCTGATTGATCCTCACGGCGAGATCGCATGGCTTCCCGCCGACTATGATGACTCGCGCTACGGCTACACCCGAGACCCCGGGTGGAAGATGGGCGAGTGCATCTGGGCGCAGCATGGCGTGTGGGATTTATCCACCGACACGCTGCTCAAGAAGGACTACTTCTCGAAGCATCCAGGGAACGGGGACCACGTCGACTATGCCTATTTTGCACGCAACTTTTTCATGGACTACTTCAGGAACTATCGCGACTCGTTGCGGGAGCATCACAAGAACGCCATCATCCTTCTCCAAGGGCCAGCGATGGAGCTGCCCCCCAACATCAAGGGGACGGCAGATGGCGAGGATCCGTTGATAGTGTATGCGCCTCATTGGTACGATGGCATCACTCTCATGACCAAGAAGTGGAACCGCACTTGGAACATTGATGTCGTCGGGGTCCTGCGAGGGCGGTACTGGCATCCGGCGCTGGCCATCAAGATCGGAGAGACAGCCATTCGGAACTCTTTCAAGGACCAGATGGCGGCTCTACGGCAAGAGGGTCTCGATTTCATTGGGAATCATCCGTGCATCATGACCGAGTTTGGCATTCCCTACGACATGGACAACCAACAAGCATACAAGACGGGCGACTACGCAAGCCAGTCGGCAGCCATGGATGCCAACCACTACGGTATCGAGAACTCTGGGCTGGAAGGGTACACGCTTTGGCTCTACACGGCAAAGGTACGTCCCCACGAATCCAAATGGACGACACAACCCAACTGACATGACCAGAACTACCACGAAAGAGGCGATCAGTGGAATGGAGAAGATCTTTCGATCTACTCGCTCGATGACAAGCCGCTTCCAACCTCCCCGCTGCCCAAGACACCCGACATGAGCCAGTCAACCTCGTCCCTCTTGAAACAGGCCACGGCCGGACAGCAGCAGCAAAAGGCCGAGGTGCACGACGATAACAGTGTCACGCCGGCCAATATCAAGCGCACGCTGACCAACGCGTCCATCTCGACCCAGGCCACGTCCCGGCAGCCGGAGCTCTCATCAACACCCGGCTACCGGGCGGCTGAGGCGTATATCCGGCCGACGCCCATCACGACGGCGGGATCGATCAAGAACTACACGTTTGACCTCGCCAACTGCCAGTTCCATCTGACGCTGCAGGCCAAGGAGGTACCGACGTCGGAGGCGCCCACGGTGGTGTTTTTGCCCGAGTACCACTTCCCCAAGGACTCGTGCGTGGTCGAGACGAGCTCGGGCAAGTGGGAGATTAGCAGCGACGACGACGAGACGGCCGAGATCCAGAGGCTGCGGTGGTGGCATGGGGAGGGGGAGCAGACGCTCAAGGTGACGGGTGTGGTGAAGAAGGTGAATGCGAGCGATGGGGCGCCGGTGGCGGACGAGGCCGGCTACTATGATCAGTGCAACCAGGGGGGTTGGGGGAATTGCGCGGTGATGTGAGCATTGTCAGAGGTGGCATTTGTTTCAACGGTTTGTTTGTTTTTGGAGAAGGTTTCGAGTTGCATACCGGGTTATTGGGCACACCAGCAGCGGAGTTTCAGGGGCAATAGTCTGTAGCGTACATGGCAAAAGCAGGAAGCATTCCTTACCTACGCATTGGTAACACCGACTATTGAAGACGGGAGGGACATGACGGGATCTGAAGGTGGTAATGGTTCCCGCTCGAGCGATAATTCCCGTGTGTATTAATACCTGCCGATTGAAACGAACGCATGGGCGTCCATCCATCCATCCGTGCGGCAAGGTTGTTTCGATCGCCCCCCGGGATGGCTGAAGAGGACGACGCGCATTGCATGCTCTGCTGCAGATACCGTTGCAATCGACTGACTGTCTTGGGTTGGGATGGCGATTAACTTGCGATGAGACCGTCTCGACTTGACTCGAACGTGGTTGTCGATGGGAACTGACGGGTACCTACCTACCTCTATACTCGACATATTCTGCAGCTGCCCGTTTGGCCTTTTCATTCTCATGAAGTCCAATTTCAAGGGGTCCATCTGCTCATCATTGCGACCTCGTACTTGGGGAATACGGAGACGATGGACGATGGGACGGCGGGGTGGTGTTTCTTTTGTCCATGCTCCCTGGGGGCCCACCGCTAGGCGCCGTCCCTGCACGGCTCCCCCCAACCCCCCCACTGTCGAACTCTGCGACAGGCGCATGGCCGACGGCAATTGGCTCGCGGCAGAGGGAGCTTGGACCCCGCCCTGCTTGTGGGAGTGTGCTCAGGTGCTTCCAGAGAAGCAGCTGCACTCGCGGCACCACGTCCAGCGAATCCAGCGAATCCAGACTTTGCGACAGTCGGACGGGAAGCGCCTCGCCCGCCTGTGATGGCCATACAAAGGGCCGCGTCGCACACCCTCCCGCCGACACACTGAGGACAGTCAGCCAGGGTCGCTCCAAAGAGACTCCAGCGGTTCCCGGTGCCACATGCCCCAACCCACCCACCCGCCTCCGTCCATACTCCGCCTTCCGCCCTCCGTCCCACGATGCTCCCGGTCGCCAGCATGCCCCGATCGACACGGTAACCGTGGCTGGTAACTCGGGCGGGTATCTGGATTCCTGCGAACCCATACCTCGCGCTTCTTTTTCTCCCCGACACCAACGAACCGGACCGACCACCTCTCCCCCGCGCGGCAAGCCAAGCGACGGGGCTCCCTCAACTCGTCTTTCACATCGTCCCGCCTCTCAGTCAGCCGGCGCCGGGCCAGCCCCTGCCTGGCCTCTCTGTTGGCTTTGACCGACGCCGACGCCGACAGTCACCGACCCGACACTACCCACGCACCAGCGTCTCTTCAACCACCTGTCCCCCCCCATCGCGAACGACAGACGACCGGCGCCTTTCCATCGTCGCCGCGGCGCATCTCAATCGCAGGCCGGGTCCTGACGCTCGCCTGGGTTGACACACCCCCAAACGACGAACGGCGGCCGCACCGCCGGCGCCCTCCTCGACCGGCGCAATACCAACCCTTTGAGCGCAACCACCCCTTCGTCCGCGATACCACGAGAAATCGCCCAACATGTTTCAAAATGGCCAGCGGGACGCCCAGCGCCCATTCCAGGTGCCCCCGCCGCCCCCGCCGATGCCCCCCATGTCGCCCCCGCCGGCGATGGCCATGGCCAACCTCATGAGCCTCCCTCCTCCCCCGCCTCGCTATCCCAACACCCCCGGCCCAAACGGCAACGTCCTCCTCCCTCCGCCTCCGGGACCGCCACCCAACTCCGGCTTCCCCTCGAGCGCCCTACCTCCCCCGAGCGCCCTCGGTTCAGCACCTTGGCACGGGGCTTGGGGACGCACCTTTGACGGTCGCGGCAATGTCCTCAACATCCCGCCGCCGCCGCCTGGCGGTGCGGGTGGACTGCAGGCTTACAATCCACAGCTGCACGCCAAAGCAGTCGCCGCCGCTGCAGCTGCAGGGGCCAACTTTGCCATCCCCCCACCCCCGCCGCCCAGCGAGCAGATGAGCGCGACGTATATACCCCAGGGCGACACATACGGCGAGGGGGTCGGCATTCCCGGCCTGGGCATGGAAAATGACATGATCACGCCCCACGAAGACGGCCAGGGACGGGAAAGACTGTACCTCCAGACCACCAACCGAGGCGCGTCCACCGCCAGCAACAGCTCCGTCATCGCCCCCGAGCTGGCCGCCCAGTGGCCCATGGAAAAAGTCCTCCTCTGGCTGCAAGCTAACTTGTTCTCCCCGGACTGGCAAGCGACCTTCCAGGCTCTCAACCTCCACGGCGCCCAGTTCCTCGAACTTGGTCACGGCCACGGCGGCCGCGGCAACTTTGGCATGATGCACCAGCGGGTGTATCCAGTTCTAGCTGCCCAGTGCACCCATAGCGGCACGGGCTGGGACCAGCCCAAGGAGCGCGAGGAAGGCAAGCGCATGCGCCGGATGATCCGGAGCATAGTCACGGGCCGGCCCGTGGATTACTCCAAGGTCTCGGCTGGGCACTCGCGCAAAGAATCGGCTTCAGCAATTCCGCAGAGTGCTGGCCCTGACTCGGCGGATTCTCCCAATATCGGCCGAGACCTGCGGTGGGAGTTCACGCTGGAGACCGACGAGGCCGGTTCCACATCGCAAACCCCCGTCAAGGCACCAGATTCGAGCTTCAGTGGCCGCCAGTTCTCTCAATCGCGCGCAACTACGATGCCCACAATACCCACCCTCAACAGCATGGCTGCCAACTCGGACCACCGAAGCGTCATGAATGATATCGACGGCGGGCGCCGGCATAGTCCGGCCGCCAGCGAGTCGGGTGACGCTGTCATGTATCGTGGGATAAGTCGCGACAGTCCCAGCGGCAGCCCGAACCCCTCGTCAGTCATGCTTTCGGCTTCTCCCCACGCCAGCAAGTTTGGCCACCGCTCCCGCGGGAGTACGGATTCAGTGTCGTCGAATGCGGCCATCTACGGTTCCGGTGTTCCCCCGGAGGCGGCTGCCATGATGAGAAACGGCATGAGCATCGGGGACGTGATGCACGCCGATCGCAACGGCGATACGAGCCGTCGATTTGGGACGGACGGTGCTCGCCCGTCTCCGCAGGATGGAAGTGACAGGAGCGCAGGAACTGACCCGCCGGGCAGCGCCAAGGCCTTCTTTTCGTCGATTTTGTCGCGAAAGAAGAAGGACAAGGATGGGCTCTCGCCTGTCGACGGTGAATCGCCAACCAGCCCGGTCGTTGGCTTCAAGCAAAACGCACTGGGGAGTCGGGCCGGCTTTGCCAGCGAGACGTCGCTCGAACGACCCAATTCGAGCGGCTACTTTTCCTCTCTTCGTCCGCAACGTGCCGCGGGTGTCCGGACATATATCCTGGCAACCGTGGACTACTTCAACTACCGCATGCTGGATGTCACAGACGTCGAGTCCGCAGCGGATCTGCGGCAGCTGGTTTGCACCAACATGGGACTCGGAGACAGCAGTGACGCTCAGATCTTTGTCACGGAGCTGGGCAAGGTTGACCACGAGGAGCCGCTGGACGACATGAAGCTCCTCGCACACAAGAGGACCAAGGCGGATGCGACGGGCGCCTTGAAGCTCTATATTCGCCCGCCCATGGCGCCGCGCAACGGAGCGCAGGGCGGCGTGACCGCTTCGTACCTACCGACGGGGGCACCGAGGGACGAGAAGACGTACGCGAAGCTCAACGGGCAGCGGCGACGGTCTAGCTCGGCGGGTTCCCTGTCGCCAACAATCCAGCAAAACAACCACCAGGCCAAGGACGAAAAGATGCTGGCTGCCGAGGCCGGCGAGTACAAGGCCGAGCAGCTCCGCAAGCAGCAGGAGTACCTCGCCAAGCGCAAGGGGGCGCTGGCAGCGGTCAAGGAAGGCAGCAGGAGCCCGCCCAAGGGCGAAGGCTACCCGATCGTGGGCAGAGTGGTGGACTTTGACCAACCGCGGACCTCGCCGTTTGAGGACAAAAAGACGGACAACTTGTTCCCGCAGCGCAAGGCGCCTCCTCCGCCGGGCGACCCATCAGCCACCCTGATCAAGGCCAACTCGCTGAGCAGGAGGACGGGCCAGAGCATGCGGATGGCTCCGGGGGCGCCGGAGATGATGCACCAGAAACGCGTCTCGAGCGACCTGCGCGGAGAAATGTTTGAGAAGGCGAGGAGGCGGGCGCCGTCGGGGCCCGATCCTGCCGGAGGCATCCACGGCCTCTTGGTCGGGATGGGCGGCCGGCTGGGCGGTGTGGGCCACCCGGTTGCCGGAGGGTCGAGGGGGCTGTCGCCCAGCAGGGTGCAGACGGCGCCGGTGCAGGGCATGGATGCCAACGAGCGAGGTAAGGGAGCCATGTCCACTGTTGACTTTGGGCAACGCGCGAGGTCTAGCTCTGGCGGGGGTAGTCCGCGAAACGGCCCGGCGCCCGGATCACCAGGTGCTACCACCTGGAGTCTGAAGAACGTGCCGTTCGTCGTGCCAGACTACTCTCCGGGCGGGACCCCGCTGCTCCCCCCCAGCCTCCAGGGCGACGAGGCGGGCGGAGCACACCAGTTCTCCAGCCTGTCGCGCTCTCATCATGGACCAGAGGCTAAATTGCGTCAAGCAGCACGCGCCCCATCCCCAGGGGACATCAGCCCAAGCTCCCGGAGGCGGCCGAGTGGGTCGTACAGGCCGCAGCCTAGCCTCAAGGGCCGGCCCAGCGGGTCGAGCGGCGACTTTGGGGACGGCGAGGTCCGCTTCTCGCAGGCCTCGACGTCGGTCAACAAGCTGAGCACGGTGGTAAATGACTCGGACGACGACTCGGACGACGGACTGTTTGCGGTGCCCATCTCGGCCCGGGCCAACAATAACAAGAGCAAAGTGCCGGATGCCGGCAAGTCCGCTTCGGAGAGTGCTGATTCGGGTAGCATCGACGGCAAGCGCCCGAGCCTCAAGGTCAACACCAACAACCGCGCCAAGAAGGCGCTCTCGGTCGCCTTTACCTCGCCGCAGTCAACGGAAACGCCGGCGGGTGACGACGACGACGACGCGAGTGCGCGCAGCTCGCGGTCTTCGAGGCGCACCCCCGGCACGCCGAGCGTCGACGTCTGGGACTCGGAGGAGCGCGAGAACAAGCTCAACCGGCGCAAGTCGTTCATCGAGAAGGACGTGTGGGCCAACCGTCCTCCGACGGACGCGCTCATCAACAACCTCGAGGACTTCTTCCCCAACCTCGACGTCGACCAGCCCGTCCTGGAGGACGTCCCACCATCACCCATCGCCGAGGGCGACGAGAGCCATGCCGACATGGCGCCTAGCCTCCCCCCTCTGCCGTCGATGCCGAGCCTCTCGTCCAACAGGATATCCTTCCTCCACAACGAGAACGACACGCTCGGGTCGGACGAGTCGACGCTCAAGGCGCTCGAATCGCGACCGACCTCGATGCAGTCCCTGGCGCATCGCAGCGTCCGGCGCTCCGGCGGTCTGGGCCGCATGAAGTCTATCCGTGAGGTGGCGCGCGGCGCGCACGAGGCCAACAAACGCTACACGCAGACGGCGATCCCCGTGCCGCCGCTGGTGATGGGCCGGGGGAGCGCCAGCGCCGGCAGCAGCAGCAACCAGACGAACCTGATGCGGCGCAAGAGCACAAAGATGTTTGGGCACACGATCGTGCAGGTCAAGCCGCCGCGGGACTCGTTCAGCATGGCGGGGCTGGGGCTCACGACGGTGCCGCAGGACAGCCTGCCGGTGCAGGACCGGCTGGACGGGGTGCCCAAGCGGCAGACTACGTTCCGGTGGTTCAAGGGCCAGCTGATCGGCAAGGGCACGTTTGGGCGGGTGTACCTGGGCATGAACGCGACGACGGGCGAGTTCCTGGCGGTCAAGGAGGTCGAGGTGCCGGCCAAGGCGGCGCAGGGCGACAAGAAGAAGATGCAGGAGCTGGTGGCGGCGCTGGACCAGGAGATTGACACGATGCAGCACCTGGACCACGTCAACATTGTGCAGTACCTGGGGTGCGAGCGCAAGGAGACGAGCATCTCGATTTTCCTCGAGTACATCTCCGGCGGCTCCATCGGCTCGTGCCTGCGCAAGCACGGCAAGTTTGAGGAGCCCATCGTCGCGTCGCTGACGAGGCAGACGCTGTCGGGGCTGGCGTACCTGCACCGCGAGGGCATCCTGCACCGCGACCTCAAGGCCGACAATATCCTGCTGGACCTGGACGGCACGTGCAAGATCAGCGACTTTGGCATCAGCAAGAAGACGGACGACATTTACGGCAACGACAAGACGAATTCGATGCAGGGCTCCGTGTTTTGGATGGCGCCCGAGGTGGTGCGCTCCGAGGGCGAGGGCTACAGCGCAAAGGTGGATATCTGGTCCATCGGGTGCGTGGTGCTCGAGATGTTTGCGGGGCGCCGGCCGTGGGCCAAGGACGAGGCGGTCGGTGCCATCTACAAGATTGCCAACGGCGAGGCGCCGCCTATCCCGGATGAGGTGCGCGAGGAGATTTCGCCGATTGCGATTGCGTTTATGCTGGATTGCTTTACAGTGTAAGTTTGTTTCCCGTGGGACATTGTGGAGGGCCGATGCTGACCGAAGCCGACAGGAGCCCGACAGAGAGGCCGACGGCGGATGTGCTGCTCTCGCAGCATCCGTTTTGCGAGCTGGATCCCAACTATAGCTTTTTAGATACGGACTTGTATGCTAAGATTCGGGGGACGTATTGAGTGGGTTCCCGGGAAGGGCATGGCGTATGGGTGTCGAGGGTTGGTCAAAAGGGGGGCAGCTGGCGTTTTCACGATATATGTACCTAGCTTTGTAGGATGGCGAGGGAAGGAATAATGTTTTGCTGGTGGTTAGTGGATACAAGCATGAACCCGTCCGACCGTACCGAACAGGATCGACAGGCACAGGGCACAGGCTGGCATTTCTCCGACGATATAGCATCCCGGCCGTCGCCGGATATTCCAAGGCGGGGTGCAGCAGCATGTCGATATTGCTGGCCGGGTCGTCGGCATGTCTTTTGGTGGTTGTGATGCTCCGAGTGTAACTCCCCCTTTCCCTCCCCTCTCTCCCCTCTCTGTGCCATGAACGACTGAGATCTGTCCCGCCATCATCTCTCTCTGTCCTTGGGTGACACGAAAAAATACCCGGATAGCCGGCCAGGCCAAGGGGAACCGTGTCCCCTTTCTCCGTGCCCCTCTCCAGTGTCCACCGTCCACGAGATCTCGCTCGAGTCTCGGCTCTCGATGCCCCATTCCAACCCCCCTGTCGCACATCAGTCCAATCCGGGGTTGGGTGCCACAAACCACGGCTTGGCAATACTGTGCCGTTGCTGGCCCCTTTCCCCCTGCTGCTGCTTGGTGGGTGCGGCTGGCTGGTCTGGTGGGAGCATGGCTTGGCTTCTTTTTTCGCGATGATTTTCCCGTCCAGGCAGGCTGAGGTGGTTGTCTCGTTCGTTGGCTCGTCCGCTCCCTCCCCCTCCTCGCCTTCGTCCTCCTTGAGACGATAGACGACAGACGATACATACATTTTTCGAGGAATTCGCCCCCTACTTCTTTGCTACCTTGTTCATTCCTTCCCTTTATTGCATATCGCGACGACGACGACGGGAAGGGTGGTGGTTTGCTTCATCTTGCGACCTGGCCCTTGACAACGAGAGGACTCACGCGACATTGCTAAATACTGTCCCCGACGGTTGAGCTTTCGTCTGGCAGAGCCATGCCCACCACGCCTGTGTTGGACGCTTGGTGGTTATAAATCGGTAAGCACCAGGACAGGCGAAAGAGGCGTCTTCGCGATGCAGGTGCCTGGTCTCAGACGGGACCAACTGCTGACGGGCACCGCGCAGCAACAGTCTTTGGAGCAGGTATTGGGGAACATATACCCAGCGAAGCTTCGGTCCATCGCCCGCCTACGAATCCCCCCCTCGTTCACCAACAGACCCCGAGTCGAAGCCACACGCGCGCGCGCCCCCCCACGATGCTGCGCTTCAGGCGGATACGCGTGTATCTCGTCTTCGCCATAATCTTCCTCGCTCTCTTATACCACGTCTCCAGGAATTCGACATGGAACGGCGCCGAGTCCACCGGCTTCGGCCGCGTCGTCTCCCACAACCCCCTCGCCGCAAAGCCCAAGCCCGACGACAAGAAGCCGAGCACCAACATCCGACCGCCCAATGACCCGGCCGAGAAACCTGCCCCAGAGACGTCACCTCGTCCGGGGCAGCCCACAGCCACAACCCCCGACGTGAACCCGGTCGTCGAGGTCAACATCCCCAAGCTCAAGACGAGCCACCACGTCCAAGGCGCCTACGGCCTCCCCACCAAGCGGCCCGCGCCCCCGACCCCGGCCGCGGAGGACCCGGCCCCCGCCATGGACGACACCCCACCAGCCCCCACACCAACCAATGCCGCCGAAACCAACGGTCTCGACGGCGATGTCCGCTACGCTGACCTCGCGACCGCCCCCGCGACCCCCACCGCCCCCGTCCACTGGACCAAGCCGCACGAGCACTACCCAATCCCCTCGGCGTCGCTCCAGCGTCTGCCCACCGGCACCCCCAAGATCCTACGCAAAGTGCAATACCCCTTCTCTGACCCCGAAGCGCCGGCCGCGCGCGAGAAGCGCCTCCGCCGCCAGGCCAAGGTCAAGGCCGAGGCCGGACGGGCGTGGGAAGCCTACCGACACTACGCATGGACGCACGACGAGGTCAAGCCGGTGTCGCTGGCGCCCAACGATCCGTTCTGCGGGTGGGCGGCGACGCTGGTAGACGCGCTGGACACGTTGTGGCTGATGAACATGACGAGCGAGTTCGACGCGGGGGTGGAGGCGGTCAAGGCGATTGACTTTACCACGACGCCGTACCGGGTGGACATACCCGTGTTTGAGACGATTATCCGGTATCTCGGGGGGTTGCTGGGGGCGTATGATGTCACGGGGGGGCATAAGGGGGTATAAGGTGTTGCTGGACAAGGCGGTGGAGCTGGCGGAGATTCTGATGAGTGTCTTCGACACGCCGAATCGCATGCCCGTGCTGTATTATCAGTGGAAGCCCGAGTATAACGTCAGTCCCAAGAAGGCGAGCACCAGCTCGGGGGTCGCGGAGCTGGGGTCCATGGGCATGGAGTTTACGAGGCTGGCGCAGCTGACGGGGAAGGATAAGTACTATGATGCCATTGCAAGGATTACCGACGCGCTAGAGGAGCTGCAGAATCGCCCCGGCGGGACCGCGCTGCCGGGGATTTTCCCGCAGAATCTGGATGCGTCGGGGTGCAACCGGACCGCAGCTGCAGAACGCAGGGAGGAGGCCCTGCGCAAGCAGACGGAGGAGGACCAGCGGAAGAACGCCGAGGACGAAGCCCGCCAGACCGCCGCCGCTCCCGATCGCTGGGCCGACGATGCCACCGACGAACACGTCCTCCGCGACAACCGCACCGCCGCCGCCGCCCATGGCCTCAAGACCAAGCGCGGCGGCCCGAGCCCGGGCTACTTCTACTACGGCGGCCCCACCGACGAGGAAGAGTGCGTCCCGCAGCCGCTGGTCAGCAGCGGCTTTGGCCAGGACTCGTACTCGATGGGCGGCAGCCAGGATTCGGCGTACGAGTACTTCCCCAAGCTGTACGCGCTGCTCGGCGGGCTGGTGCCCAAGTACCAGGCCATGCACGAGAAGACGGTCGACGCCGTGCGCAAGTACCTGCTCTTCCGGCCCATGGCGGCCGGCGACCCGGACGTGCTCTTCTCGGCCAAGGCGGTGAGCTCCAACGGCAACGACGCGCAGCTCGCATACGAGCACGAGGTCACGCACCTGACGTGCTTCCTTGGTGGTATGTTTGCGCTTGGGGGGAAGCTGTTTGACCGCCCGCATGACGTGGACATTGGCGGCCGGCTGGCTGAGGGATGTGTCTGGGCGTATGATGTGTTTCCCACGGGGATCATGCCAGAGTATGCGATGGTGCTGCCGTGCCCGGACGCTGTGGACTGCAAGTTTGATGAGGCCGCGTGGCATGAGAAGCTCGATCCTAACCGCGAGTACCGCGAGCGCCGCATGGCCGAGTACGAAATCGAGCTGGCCGATTGGGAGAAGGAGGTGGAAGAGATCAAGGCCAAGGCCGCCGAGGAGAAGCGGGAGGCGCGGGCGCAGGCTGAGAAGGCCGAGGCGGCGCGGCTGCGCAAGGACGAGGAGGCCCGCGGGCTCCGGCCGGTGAATAACACGCGCACGGGGGATCTCGAGGAGCGACCCGCCGGCCAGGAAGAAACGAGCCACGTCCACCGCCGGGACGAGTCCGACTTGGACTCGCTCGACTTCAACTCCGTCCCCGCCACCACACCCAACATCGACACCCAAGAACGCGACGCCGCCACCGACCAAAAACCCCTCCTCTACATCCCCCCGAAACCCACCAAACCCCAAACCCACGAAGAATACATCGCCGACCAACTCAACATCACCCACGTCCCCCCGGGCTTCGTCTCCCTCAACGACAGACGCTACATCCTCCGGTACTTGCCCCCCCCCCCCCCCCATCCCCCATCCCCACCCAAACTAACACCCCCGCAGACCCGAAGCAATCGAATCAGTTTGGTACATGTACCGCATCACTGGCGACCCGATCTGGCAGGAGCGCGGGTGGCGCATGTTCGAGGCGGTCATCCGCGCGACGCGCGCCGAGGGCGGGCACTCGGCCATCTACGACGTGACGACGACGGACAAGCATCCTGCCGGGGCGGATAGCATGGAGAGCTTTTGGCTGGCGGAGACGTTGAAATATTTTTGGTTGTTGTTTGCCGAGCCGGACGTGGTGTCGTTGGATGAGTGGGTGTTGAATACGGAGGCGCATCCTTTTAGGAGGCCGGGGTAGTGTTCTTTTGTTGTTGTTGTTGATATACTTATGCCGTGGGAGGAGGGTCTTCTTGTACATGATCTTGGATAGGGGGCGAGCAAAAGGGCGGTTGGAACTTGGGATAATCTTGGATACTGATAGGAAGGTATATATGAAGTGTCGCGGGGGAGCATGATAGAATACCATTTGGAAGGGTTTCGGTTGTTGTTTAGCCATGGCGCATTCCCTCTTCGGACACTTTATTGCTTGGAAGGAAATGACTTGGAGAGCAAGAGATGTATACGCTACGCATTATCTCTAAACCTACTCTCCTACATCTACTCTCACATTTCTCGTGAGAGTCAATGCTGACAGGGGTATCTTTTTTATTGACTTGCCCAGACCTCTTACTCCGAGTCCGAGTCGGAATCATCCGAACCACCCTTCCCGTCCTCTTTTTTATCCTCCTTGGTCTCCTCGGGATCCGCCTCAGACTCATCCTGAGTCTTGAGCGTGCCACCCTTCCGTTTGGGAATGACTGCCAGAAACGCCTCGCCCCAGTCACCGCACTCCATCCACTTGACCATGATCTCAATGACCTGGTTCGTCGTCAACACATAGCGGCTCTGCATGGCCATGTACTCCCCAATCGGCAGCTTGGCCGTGCGGACTTTGCGCTCGCGCGCCCGTTTGTAGCACAGCCCCTTCTCCCGGTTCCTGTCCACCAGCCCTCCAATAACATAGCTGGTGCCGGGCTCCAGCCTCTCCAGCGTATACGGCGACTCGGACGACAGATAGACAACCGACTGGTCGACATCCTCGGCCTCGAGCTCCGCCGCCGGGACGTCCTCGGCGCCCTCGAGCACGATCCCCGGCTTCCCCTCGCTCGACAGCAGAACGTCAATGGACGTCCCCGCCTTGGGTTCCCCGAGCAGCCTCTTGGCGTCCTCGGCGGCCTCGACAAAATCCCCCTCCATCAGCCGCACGCCCTTCCAGTTCCTGTGCGTGCTCTTGAGCACCGTCTCGAACCGCGACGCCAGCTTGCCCTTGAACGAGCTGACAAACAGGTGCGCCTGGTACCGCGCCTTCTTGTTCTCCGAGTACGACCGTACCACCTGGCTCGACAGCGACACGATCTCGGGGTCGCGCATGTAGCTCTCAAAGTCGCAGTCGATGATGATGGCGACGGGCACCGGGCGTGGGGGCCACGGCTCCTTCTTGGGCGGGAGGGAGAAGGACGGGTCGAGACCGGCGGCTTCGGCGGCCGCCATGGCGGCGTTGCGCTCGGTGCGCTTGCGCTGCTGCTTGGCGTGCCGCTTGTCCTTGCGCTTGGCCTTGCGCTCTTCTTTGAAGTCTTCGTAGGCTTGCTGGCGGCGGATGCGCTTCAGGTGGTTCTTGGAGAGGGGGACCGAGGCGTCGTCGGTGGGGGCGGCGGCGTCCATCGCAGTGTCGGCGTCGTCATTGCGGGAGAGCTCGTGGGAGGCTTTGCGCTTGCCATTGGAGTTGGTCGAGGAGGTGTCGCTGCCGAGCTCAGGGGCTGGCTTTGAAGTAGTGGTGTCAGCCATGGTGGGCGGGCTGGTGGTGGTGTTGAGAGTTCGCTGGTTGGAGAATTGGAGATGGTATTTTGGGTGGGGCAGGAAAATGTTTCTGGGGAAAGGCATGCGGCAGAAACGAATTCTAGTGGGGCTTGGGCACCCTGTGGACAAAAAAGGCTGTGGCCAGCTCCAGAGAGCCGCCTGGATGGTGTGAAAGCCCCTCCTCGTCGCCTGGGACGGCGCTGCCAGGCGGAGAGAAGACAAAAATCGAACACTCCAAAGGATCACGGCCATCCCCTTGGGCCTACTTCTTGTCTGGAAGGGCTTCTTTTTGGCTGAGCTGTGTAGCGAAGATGGTGTGGACTTGGGAGGTTTCACCTTTTTTGCCCAGGGGTTGGGCGGTGAAGCACCCCTGACACGCTGCGACGCGTCTCCCCTGGAACTTCGATGGAGGCGCGTCTCCCAGCGCATGCAACTTTGATCCCCTGAGATCCCGTCCTTTGCATGTGTTCCGTCCACCCGATCCCACTCCATCCTCCCACTCCGTCCCACTCCAGGCGATGCGACTGCAGGTTCTACATCGAATCTCTCGTGCTTTGATATCCTGAAATTCGCCAACATGTCTTCCAGGCCCGAATTAAAGGTACATCATCCCAAGCCTTTCTGTTTGCGTGCGCTAATCGTCGTGGTTCCCAGGTCGACGATGAGCATGGCTTCATCCGCTTCTTCAAGTCCCTCCCCGACCTCGGCCCCGATGCCATCCGAATCTTTGACAGAGGGGACTGGTATACTGCCCACGGCGAAGATGCCAACTTCATTGCACGAACAGTCTACAAAACCACATCGGTGGTCCGCCAGCTCGGCAAGAGTGACCACACCGGCCTCCCGTCTGTCACCATGACCATGACCGTCTTCCGACAATTCCTCCGCGAGGCCCTGTTCAAGCTGGGCAAGCGCGTCGAGATTTATGCGAGCAACAACGGCCGCATGAACTGGAAGCTCGTCAAACAAGCCTCGCCCGGCAATCTGCAGGACGTTGAGGACGACATTGGAGGCCAGTTCGAGGGCGCTCCCGTCATCTTGGCCGTCAAGATCTCCGCCAAGGCCACCGAAGCCAGGACAGTGGGCGTGTGCTTTGCAGATGCCAGCGTCCGCGAGCTGGGCGTCAGCGAATTCATGGACAACGACCTGTACTCCAACTTCGAGGCCCTGTTGATCCAGCTGGGCGTCAAGGAGTGCCTCATACAAATTGACAAGGGCGAGAAGGAGAAGGATCCCGAACTCGCAAAGCTCAGGCAAATCATCGACAACTGCGGGATCGCAATCTCTGAACGGTCCGCCGGCGAGTTCGGCACCAAGGACATTGATCAAGATCTAGCGAGACTTCTCAAGGATGAACGGGCCGCCAGCACACTCCCGCAGACAGAGCTGAAGCTCGCCATGGGCTCCGCCGCCGCATTGATCAAGTATCTCAATGTTCTGCACGACCCATCCAACTTTGGCCAATACCAGTTGTACCAGCACGATCTGGCCCAGTTCATGAAGCTGGACGCAGCGGCGCTCAAAGCTCTCAACCTGATGCCCGGCGCCAGAGATGGCTCCAAGAACATGAGCTTGTACGGGTTGCTGAACCACTGCAAAACTCCAGTGGGGAGCAGGCTCCTTGCCCAATGGCTGAAGCAGCCACTCATGAACAAGGAAGAGATCGAGAAGAGGCAGCAGCTTGTCGAGGCCTTTGTGAACGATACCGAGCTCCGCCAGACAATGCAGGAGGAGCATCTCCGGTCCATCCCTGACCTGTACCGTCTGTCCAAGCGCTTCCAGCGCAAAAAGGCAACACTCGAAGACGTCGTCAGAGCATACCAAGTCATCATCCGCCTACCTGGGTTTCTTGGAACCCTCGAAGGCGTCATGGATGAAACCTACCGTGACCCGCTGGACGAGGCGTACACCAACAAGCTCCGTGAGCTGTCCGACGCCTTGGTCAAGCTGCAGGAGATGGTCGAGACCACGATTGACCTCGACGCGCTCGACAACCACGAGTTCATCATCAAGCCGGAATTCGACGACAGCCTGCGGATTATCCGCAAGAAGCTTGACCGGCTCCGCGCCGACATGAACAGCGAATTTGCCGACGCCGCCAGCGACCTCGGCCAGGAGCGCGAGAAGAAGATCTTTCTCGAGAACCACAAGGTGCACGGGTGGTGCATGCGCCTCACCCGGACAGAGGCCGGGTGCATCCGCAACTCGTCCAAATACCAAGAGTGCTCGACGCAGAAGAACGGCGTCTACTTCACCACCAAGACGCTCCAGGCCTATCGCCGCGAGTTTGACCAGCTGTCGCAAAACTACAACCGGACGCAGAGCAGCCTGGCGAGCGAGGTTATTGGCGTCGCCGCTTCGTACTGCCCCGTCATCGAGCGCCTGGCCGGCGTCCTCGCCCACCTCGACGTCATCGTCTCCTTTGCCCACTGCTCGGTGCACGCGCCGACATCGTACGTCCGGCCCAAGATGCACCCCCGCGGCAAGGGCCAGACCGTCCTCACCGAGGCGCGCCACCCCTGCATGGAGATGCAGGACGACGTGCAGTTCATCACCAACGACGTCACCCTCAAGCCCGACAGCTCCTCCTTCCTCATCATCACCGGCCCCAACATGGGCGGCAAGTCGACCTACATCCGGCAGATCGGCGTCGTCGCCCTCATGGCGCAGATTGGCTGCTTCGTGCCCTGCACAGCCGCCGAGCTGACCATCTTCGACAGCATCCTCGCGCGCGTCGGCGCCAGCGACAGCCAGCTCAAGGGCGTCTCCACCTTCATGGCCGAAATGCTCGAAACAGCTAACATCCTCAAATCCGCCACCGCCGAGAGTCTCATCATCATCGACGAGCTCGGCCGAGGCACTTCGACCTACGACGGCTTCGGCCTCGCCTGGGCCATCTCGGAGCACATCATCAAAGAAATCGGCTGCTCCGCCCTCTTTGCCACGCACTTCCACGAGCTCACGGCCCTCGCCGAGCAGTACCCGCAAGTACGCAACCTGCACGTCACCGCGCACATAAGCGGCACCGGCCCCAAGGCCGCCGACGACGAAAAGCGCGAGGTCACGCTGCTGTACAAGGTCGAGGACGGCATCTGCGACCAGAGCTTCGGCATCCACGTGGCGGAGCTAGTGCGGTTCCCCGACAAGGTGGTGCGCATGGCCAAGCGCAAGGCCGACGAGCTCGAGGACTTTACCGTCAAGCACGAGGCGGGCGGTCTGGGCGTCAAGTACAGCAAGGAGGACGTCGAGGAGGGGAGCGCGCTGCTCAAGGAGGTACTGGTTAAGTGGAAGGACGAGGTTAAGAAGGGGGGCATGAGCAAGGAGGAGATGGTGGCCAAGATTCGGGAGCTGGTCAAGGGGAATGACAAGTTGTTGGCGAATCCCTTTTTTCAGAGCGTCAAGGCGCTGTAGGGGGGAGCGGACGTCGGTTGTTTACTTGTATTGCTTGGCGTCAGGGGCTGGGAAGCACGGGATATCTGCGTGGGAATTTTGCGATTGGGAGCAACAGGTGGGCGTAATACCACATGAGATTGATACATCTGTGTCGCAAGAATTATTCATTGTCACTATCATCCTCTCGCTCAACTGATCAAGTCGGCCAGTAAAAAGAGGCAGGTATTGCAAGGTCTTGATTCTGCATAGCAAAAAGTCCTGTCAGGACCAGCAAAATAGAAAAACAAGCTCGCAACTTTTCATGATCGAACACGGGCTCGATCCGTGGACCTTCAGTGTGTTAGACTGACGTGATAACCAACTACACCATTCGACCGTTATCAGTTGCAAGGTTGAGGGATCGGGGTGGGAAATGCGGTTGAGAAGATTGGGGCGCTCCACAAGACTTGACGCAAGTGAAGGGATTGTCATGACACGAAGGCACAGCAACAACACAACAGCCCCAGGGAGAGAGCGGGACATCCCCATCCGCTCAAGCCATCCAAACGCCATCAACCCGAGTTCACAGGAAGCAAGCATATCCAAGAATATCCAAGAGGTATTCGCGGACGAAAAACATCGCCCTCGCTTGGGTTTTGCTAGTAAACATTTGTCTATTTTAGCCTTGAAGCCCTTCCAGCCACCCCAGGCTCCAAACACAGCCGGTGCTCGCAAGACAGCGCAAAGCCAACAGAAGGAAACCCAAAAATGAATACAGTCGCTGTTCCACCGATGCGCGCAAAGATACAACAACCCATACACACCCACCCAACGCTTCGCTGAAATGGCCATTGAGAGCCACCGGGACAGAAACCGACCGAGACAACCGACTCCTCGCTGCCATGTCCTGGAGATGTTGACTTGCCCACGGTTCCATCACTTCGCCATCAAAAGGGTACATTGCCAAGACGCTGTCAAGTCCAGGAGTGTCAAGCACCATTTTTAGCTGCCCCTACAAGTCGTTAGCCGCTTGATGGTCCGAGTTGAAGGGGCTGTTGGACAAACTTTTCAGCGCTTCGACCCTTTCCTCCGCTTTGGCGAGACGATATAGCCAGTCATCAACCATGAGAACCTCTGTCCGAACAGTTTCCATGTGCAATTTGCTCCGTGGCGTCTCTTTCGGCGGGGATCTCCTCCCCGCCCGAAAGTGTGTCGGGAGTTTGACGTTGAGCAAGTCTTCGGCGCTGATGCAACGCTTCAAGGGGGACGGAGGCAGTTGACGCTTAGGACGTTTCCTTTTCCGTCGCAATGGGTCGATTTTTTTGCTGAGAAGACGCGCTAAAGGACTCTCTTCATCAGGAGGCGGTTTCAGCATCCGCGGGGGTAGGTCCTAGTTTTCCATGACGAAGTCCCGAAGCTCATCCGGTCGTCCTGCTCGGCGAGGAATGCTGACGAGTGAATGAACCTCGGAGGCTCGCACGTACGCGAGATAATATGGCTCGCCCCTATTGTTGAGCTCTGAAAACACATCTTCAGAGGAATGCTCCGAGACCCTCGTGTCGTTGTACTTGTACCACTTCTCGCGCTCAAAGTCAAAGATCCACACCCAGTAGTGGCCAGCCGCGGCCGAGCCGCCGAGATGGCAGATTACCGCGTGAAGAAAGTAAGCTTCGGTTTTGGCATCCGAAAACAGCGCAGCTCTCTGTAGCTCCAGACTCCTCTTCTCCTCGGCTTCCCGTTCTCGGAACGCCTCCCAGAATTCACGGCTCCGGTGCCCCTGGGCAATAGTGGCGCGGTTCTCAGCAGTGGCGCCGGCTTCCGCAGATTCATCGATGCGGGCAGGACTCTCGAGGGTGATGTTTGGTTGGGCGTCCATGAGGTCTCGCAACGCCGAGTCATTGATCACGGACCATTCCGCCACATCATCGGTAGGGAGATTGGGCCAGTCGGCATCTCCGACGAGCACGAATCCATCCAGCTCGTCGTCTGTGATGGGCAGCACAGCCTCCATCTTGCCAGCCGCCTCCTTGTTTTGCAGATTGATCCCGTTTTCGGCCGTGCCGCTGCTGTTGGCAGACTCCATCTCGGCAAGCCGCGCCTGAATGTTCCACGAGATTCGCCTGTCCCTCGCCACCTCGGAGTCGTCGGGAACGTCCATGTATCGATCGAGATACAGCTTTTCTGGGATCTGTATGGCATTCATGTTTTTGCTCACGCCATCAGCGCGCTGAATGCAAATGTGAAAGTTGGGAGCAGCCTTCCTGATCGTCGTGTAGGAGAGAAGGCCCGGAGAGACCTGCTCCAGGTCAAACGAGGCCGAGAGCGCTTCATGGAGAGAGCGGTCTCCAAATTTGGCCGGATAGGCGGTCACCCAGCGGTCCCGGCGGCTGCTAGAGGTCCATTCTCCGTCGCCAACATTCTTGCGCTTGTCCACAAAGGTCGAGAAGAAGGCCGCTTCGACGGGATCTTCAGCGGTGGGTTTGGTAGACATGATTTGGAATGCGGCGCGGAGGTGATCGATGGCGTTGCCCATGACCTCGTCAACATCCATCTGGTCGGATCCAGAAACATCCGACTTGTTCAGCTCGGCCGCAAGCTCCTCCACAGTCAGCTTGGAGCTCATGGGCTCGGCTTTCTGAGCGGAAGCATCGACCTTGGCATCGCTAGTATCCACGTCCATGGCGACGACACCATTTTGATCCGATGTATCGTGCGCCACGACGACATATGAAGGTTCCTCGTCGGGCTTCTCGACCAGCGTCTGCGAGCTGAGCATACTGGCCGTGTCCGAACTATCCGTCACAGCATCAACCGTGACCGTGGGCTCCGCCACCTCGACCCCGCGCGGGGGCAGAGGCGGTGCGGCTTTGTTGACAGGCTCGGCCGAAGGAGCAGCCGCTTCACCCGCCTTGGGGCGAATTTTGTCGGGCCGCAGCAGAGCAGCGTTGGCGAGACGCTGTCTCGGCATCAGAAAAGCGTCGCGTGCCAAGTGGAGAGCGTCGTAGAGAAGGGATAGCTCTCTGGCGACTGTGGCCGGCGTTAGCATGTGGGTTCAGGGTGCCGGACACAAAAATGGGGGGCCACGTACATTCGCAGCCGACAAAGGCCCTGCCTGGCTCCAACTTGGAGCCTTTGCGGCCCAGGAGATCTCTCATAGACTGATCAGTTGGCTCGAGGCGGGGGGTGGTAGACCCCAGAACGAGATCACTGACAGCGTGGACCGTGTAAAAGTACTGCAGAATGCTGTTGAGATAGCAAGTGTTGCGTAGGTTCCCAAGCCCCACGGGCATGTCGGGATCCGCAGAAACGTCTACCGTCTCGCCGACAGGCCCCGCTCCCGTCATCGCAGTGTGATCCCGGAGTCTAGTAATCTCATTCATCGCGTTTTTGAAGTCGTCTGCCCCGTCCTCATGGTCTCTGCCTTGAAGAATTTCGTACATCGCCAGGAGGATGATGTCCTTGTCCAGATGCTGGCTTTTCATTAGTGGTCTTGATCCCCCCGATGAGAAATGAGCATGCTATGCGATGAAACAAGGGCACCTACGTCCATTGAGCTCCGAACGGCTGCGGCGATGCTGTCCAAAGGCCACTCCGGCTTGACCGCGAGATACGCACACGCCTCGGACAGTTGAATTGCCGGCTCACGGTAAGCGGCTGACTTAATCTCCTTGTTCTCAAGATCTTTGCCAATGAGAAGAAGATTTTCTCGATAACGTGCTAGCTGGTCGGGAACGGTGGTGGCATCCCTGCGAGCGCGGTATATGCCGAGGACATGGGACACGAACTGGGGGGTTCTGGCCTGGTTTCTGTCGAGCTGGAAATGCAGGTACGCCCTTTCGACCAAATCTTGGCTTGTCGGGGGCTCCGTGGGTCGCGACACTGGGGGGTCTCTGTCTAGAATGACGTAGAGCTGAAGGGATTCGCCCCTGGTGGCAGCGAGGCGGCCGAGGTGGTCGCTGTAAATCAATCGGTTTTCTGGATCAACGGTGATCTGTCGCTGGTATGCCCACTTGAGCGTCTCGTCGTCGTCCGAGTCCCACGACGCGCCCAGTGCTCTAAAAGCTTTGATCTCGATTGGGTCCTGAGGCTTGGGTTTGCGGTTGCTGGGGGAATCGAGGCCGAGGGCCATCTCCAAAGCTTCGCGGCCTGGCGGCGACGTGAGGGCTACCGTCAACTTCAAGCCGCCAGGGGGCTTCTCCAAAAAGGTGGAAAGCTCAGTCCGGACGTCTTCATAGAAGGCACGCTCTGAGCCGAGCAGCGTCTTGGCTTCCTTGGTTTCCTTGGGGTCCAGCTTTGGAGGCAGCCAAAAGACGTCCTCTTCATCTTCCGGCTGCAGAGTAGTGAAGCCGAGATAGCGAAAGACGTGCTCGCATGCCTGGCCAAACTGCACCTTGAACGTCTTATTTCTGGATGCAATCCTCCTCTTCTTCTCTGGCTCCTCGAGCACGTCTTTGAGGTAGGTATTCAGTGTCTCCAAGGGCGTAGACGCATAATGGTTGGTTTTTTCCTCGTCGATGGCCTTAAACCTGTCAGGGTCCTCGTTCTTGGCGGCGGCAATAGCGCTCTTGATGCGATTCGGGTCAGCGATGAAGTCTACCCATTCGCGCGGCATGCGGGGCGCCGATATCTCCAAGCCCAGGACCAGCTCGCAGGCCGAGCAGTGATATGAGATGTGCCAAAGAAGGGGGTAGAGCCTGTCGTTGAGATTGTGTTGGATGTCAGGTTTCCGGAGGTCGCCACCCCCCTGGCGGACAAGGTGATGCTGGTTCTTGTGCTGTTCGGCTTGGTCTGCTGGGGGCGACCTGACCCGGAGCACCAAATGGTGGCGACAGAGGCGGCACATGAACGAATGCACATTTTGTGCCGGGGTCTCAGAATCGGATGGCTGATCGTAGCACTGGGAGGGCAGGG
Organism: Podospora tetraspora; assembly: GCA_027943155.1. NCBI lineage: Eukaryota > Fungi > Ascomycota > Sordariomycetes > Sordariales > Podosporaceae > Podospora > Podospora tetraspora. The sequence goes on from JAQKAE010000007.1 coordinate 1,881,815, forward strand.
TTATGAAGTCGTGGTGATCCTTCAGGGGTCGCTGTTCGGGGCTCAAGCCTTGCAGTTTCGAGCACGACCAGTCGGGGATGATGTCTCCGAATGATTCGAGGATGTCATCGTAGAGGTCGCCCGAGAACAGGTCCGTGATGAAGCGTCGGGCCAGCCGGCCCGCCCTGTTTGGGGGCTTGCTGGGCGTTGGCTCCATCTGCTTCTTAGGCTCGAAGCGCACTGGCGGGCAAGTCAGCGTCGGAGTTGAACAGGTTGAAACCAGAGGTGCGAGGGTTGGACGGTCGAGGCCCGGCCAGAGAGATGCTCAGTGTATCGAGGGTCTGCCAAAAGGTGGTGCCAAGGGCTGAGGATACAGGATGCAGCATGCAGAGATGGGGGGAGGAGGAAGAGGCGGGAGGGAGAGTTACTCTTTGCGGTAGACTCTGGAGGAGGGCCGGTCTGGTTTGGTCCTTCCTCTCGCTCTCGATGCCAGGCCCGGAGACTTGTCTCGCAGCAGGTCCGGGGTTGACCAGATGATTCTGGTAGAGGACGGGGTGGGGGTCGTAGTCTCCGTCACCTGGATGGTGTCTGGTAGGATGGTTGGAGGGGACGGTTTGGGAGTGTGGTGGAGGAAGTGGCCCTGTTGAACAGATGAAGGTAGTCTCACTGCCTGAGGAAATGGAAGAAGGAGGAGGGATGGGCGGCTCCCCCAGTGGCGGGTCACTCTTGATGACGGGACCTCGGGCAAACAACACACCTAACCCTCAAGGCTGATGCGGAGCTGGGCGGCGGGGTGAAAGGGGCCCCGGGGTGTTGATGCTGATGACGCTGGAGATGCTCGACTGGCGGCAACACAAAGGGTGGCGGTATTCCAAAAGACGCGTGTTGCTTGTGAATACGCGGCTCACTTCCCGTTTGGGTAACTTGGTGACTAGGAAAGGTGTGCTGGGGCGGCGACGAGGGCAGGCGGATGACGCAGCCTTTGTTTGCTGGTGATTGGGCGTTGAAGCTTGAGCCTTGAGGTGACCACGGGCAGTGAGCTTCCCCTCCACGGCTTTCCCCCAAGCTCCAACGAGTTTGGTGGGGTCTTCGCTGCCCGTTTATGCACCTCCTCGACTTTCAGACGAGCGTGTTCTTTGACTTTGCCGTTGAGTACCTGTAGTGCAGACACCTAGATGATAAAAGAATGATATGATATGGTGAGCCTCATGGAGATGGTCATAAAGCCTCTGTCACTCGTGTCCATGGATGCCCGGGAATTGGGTTCCAGGTTGGAAGCTACCTCGAGGTACAAGTTGCTGGGACCAGTGGGGCAGAGACACCCAAACGGGCCAGGCATTGAAGCTCCGGCCTTTTCTCTCACGTGCTTCGAGGCATGACCTGCACCCCACATTTACCATCCCCCCATCCAATCAAAGCCCTTCAATCGCAGCCGAGCAACACCACCACCGTCCTCCACTGACTCGAGCTGCCGTCACAATTTAACTCCACCTCCCAATCTCATCCTTTAAAGCTCCCTCCCCCAGCTTGCCCGTTCCCTTCCTTCTCGCTCTTCTTCCCAGCAGCCACCCAAGATGGCGCCTCACGGCGACGATGAGAGCTATCATCCCAAGGACGCCATCAAGGCCGGCCTGTCGGGGATGGCCATTACCGGAGGAGCAGGTCTCTTGGTGGCCGCATTCCAGAACGCAACGTCCGTGAAGAATGTCGGCGCCTGGGGCGTCTTCACCCGCAGCGGCCACATCGTAACCACCCTTGGTAAGCCCGAGAATCCCTCATCTACCCATCCTTCGTTCACCCGCTGACCTCGCTTCCCCGACAGCTGCCTCGGGCGGTGTCTACTGCTTTGCCAAAGACGCTGCTGCCAACCTGCGACAGGCGGACGACCACTACAACGCGGCCATCGGCGGTGGCCTGGCTGGCGCCGTGGTCGGCATGGCCCGTAAGTGTCTCGTGGAGTTCTACACCGGCCCCAGGGGCTGACCATCCTTGCAGAGAAGAGCATGCCCCGCGTCTTTGGCTTCGGTGCCGGCATGGCTGTGCTGCTGTCGGCCGCCAACTACACTGGAGGGCTCAAGGGTAACAAGGACAAAGAGGCGGACGAGTTTGCGAGGAAGGAGGCCATGCGGATGAACCGGAGGCGACCAATTGAGGAGACGCTTGCCGAGGTTGGCGAGGGACGATGTGAGCGATATACCCCCCCCCCATCCACCACGGAAGCCTGTGCTTCCCCACGACTGGACCGATACTAACTATTTCCAGCCATCCGCCCTCCCGGCTACGAGGAGAGGAGACGAGAGCGTCTCAAGGAGCGGTACGGCGTTGACGTCAAGACGTACTCCGCCGACCCCAATGCTCCGCAAGACGCGTAATGAGGGGTCGCCCGGGCCTGGCTTTGTATACATAGCCACCGAGCCACACGATGCCGTAGATAATGGGAAGCCTGTATCATATACGGTCTCGTCGTCCAGGACATCCATCATCAGAAGCTGCTCTCAGGTATGTCGCCCTTTTTTTTTGGTTTTCTCCCCGTGGCTCCGATGATGATTTCTCGCAAGAGAGGCTGTTTATGATTCTTTATGATTATAACCAATCACCTACATTGTTCTATTTCTGAGGTCCAACGTCACAATCACTCAATCTTTGGTCGTCGTCTTCGTTTGAGCATGAGGCTGACAAACTCTATCTCCAGGTGCTCCTCCCCGACTCGCAGACATGTTTGACGTTCTCCCGAAATGCAGACCCCGGACATTTTGGTAGTTGCCCGCTCTTGACCCATGGGGCGTCTTTGTAGCAATTGATAACCCTCGTGTCTCGCGACCCTCCAAGTTGAAATTCCGAGACGGTCGCTCAATTTCCCCCGCCTGTGTGATGCTGGCGAAAGGCTCCCACTTTTTGAGATATTTGTCCAAAGATGAGGAGCAGCATGCGATGGAGTTGAAGATGAGCAGTTTCATCTGTATATTCCAACTGGTCTAGCGCTATATATATATACCTTGAGACCATGTCAACGTGATGGTCCCTCCAGTCATTGCCTCACCCACAACTGAAACAACACGTGTATCTGTGACTGTGACAAAATGGAAAATAAAATGCTCAATGGGAATGCCGCCCAACATGATGTATGCCAGGAACCTAGAAACCAATGCCACAAAAAGACGAGTGCCGCCGACCCATCCGCCCAGTACAGATGACAAGCAGGATATAACTAACGTGGTTCACCATCGAGTGGCGCACCCCAACGAGTGGCGCACTTTTTCCAAGATTCCCACCACCCAACTTCAAGACGCGTTTTTTCAAACACAACAATGTCCGACAACCTGCCAGAGCATCGAATTCTTCTTGCGATCAATGCGATTCAATCGACACCGCGCATAAGTATTCGTCGCGCTGCGGAAGTCTACAACGTCCCTGCGACAACAATCCGCCGCAGAATGAAGGGCCAGACCGCGAAGCCCGATAGCCGCAACGCTCGTTTAAATTTAACGACGATAGAAGAGGAGGTCATTGTTCAATATATCCTCGATCAGGATTCGCGAGGGTTTTCGTCCCGGATTGCTGACGTTGGTGATATGGCCGATCTTCTACTTCGGAAACGAGGTGCGCAACCCGTCGGAAAGAACTGGCCAGCCCGCTTCGTTGCACGACGTCCAGAGCTAAAGACGCGTTTCAATCGCGTCTACGACTACCAGAGAGGCCTTTGCGAAGATCCTGCAATTCTTGAGCCGTGGTTCCGACTGGTTGCCAACATGCGGGCGAAATACGGCATCCTCGACTGTGACTTCTACAACTTCGACGAGACGGGCTTTATGATGGGCATGATACGGCCTAGGATGGTTGTTACGCGCTCCGATCGGGTCGGGAAACCAAAGGCTATTCAGCCGGGCAATCGAGAATGGGCGACCGCGATTTGCAGCATCGCTGGCGACGGTTATGTGGTGCCCCTTTCTTGGTGGTGAAGGGCCGCTTCCACCTTGCGAGCTGGTACTCCGAACACCAGATTCCCGACGACTGGGCTGTCAAGACAACGCCCAACGGATGGACGGACAATGCGACCGGTCTAGATTGGTTACAGCATTTCGACAAGCATACCAAAGGCCGCCGGAGGGGTGCATATCGGATGCTGGTTCTTGATGGCCACGAGAGCCACGTCAACGCCGAATTCGAGGACTATTGCAAGCAGAACAACATTATCCCCATTTGCCTGCCTCCCCATTCCTCGCATCTGACCCAGCCTTTGGACGTGGGTTGTTTCAGCGTCCTGAAGAAGAAGTACGGCGCTGAAATCGACCTCTTCATCAAGGCCCGGATCACGCACATCGCGAAGCCCGAGTTCTTCCTTGCGTTCAAGGCCGCCTTCTACCGGACTTTTACCAAAGAAAACGTTCTCGGGGTTTCGAGGGTCCGGACTTATCCCCTACGACCCGCAGGCTGTACTTTCGAAGCTGGATGTGAGGTTGCGGACGCCAACACCTCCTGGAACCCGTGATGGACCGCCGACACTCTGGGTCTCTAAGACGCCTACGACTACCAACGAAGCCCTTTCGCAGTCGACCCTTATTAAAGGTCGAATTGCCAGACACCAGGAAGCTCTCCGACTCCAATTTTAGCCGCTGTCGACCAGTTTTCGAAAGGAATGCAAGCGGTTTCCCATCTGGTCCACTTGTTGGAGGCCGAGGTGCAGACATTGCGAGCGGCCAACACGGCACTTTCCAAGCGCAGGAGGACTAAAAACGCGTCTCCAGGATGGAGGGGCTATTAATGGAAGCCAGGCCAGGGAGATAATGGCAGCGAAGGGTGTGGTTGAGGAGGAAGAGCGCGTGGAGGAGGAAAATGGGGGGCCATCCAAGAGGCGTCGGACGGGTGCGCGGCTCTGTGGCATCTGCCGCAAGACCGGCCACAATGCAAGGACGTGTCCAGAGGCTGGAGCGATGGATAGTTCAAGCGATTCTGAGTAGTTTCAATTGATTTGATGTGTTTTTGGTGGACTTTTGACAGTTTGCAGTCGCGATGTCTGGAAAAGTGCGCCACTCGTTGGGGTGCGCCGCTCGATGGTGAACCACGTTACAGCGTATTCTCCTCATTACCCGCCCCGCCCCGCCCCTTTTCCCCACCAGCAGCCTAAAGCTTCATGCCCAGCATCTTGGCCACCCTCATGCTCTGGCGTATGCTGAGATCCAGCATAATCTCCTCGGAACCTCCGGGGATCGCATACGCCCTGACATCGCGGTACAGCCTTTCGACCTTTCCGCCCTGCCCGCCGCGCGAGTACGACAGCCCGCCAAAGATCTGCGACGCCTCGCGGGCGCAAAACTCGAAGGTCACCGTCGCCTGCGCCTTGAGCGACGCGATCGGCCCGCCCAGGCGCAGCATGGCCTCGGTGTCGCCCATCTTCTCGCACTGGTAGATGAGGTTCTCGAGCCAGTTGTAGCTGGCCTCGATCTGGCGGGCCATGTGGGCGAGCTTGAGGCGGATGACGGGGTGCTCGATGAGCTTCTTGCCGAAGGTGCGGCGCTTGTTGGCGTACTTGACCGACTCCTCGTAGCACACGCGCGAGAAGCGCAGGCACTGGATGATGATGCCGATGCGCTCGTGGTTGAAGTTGGTCATGATGACGCGGAAGCCGCCGTTCTCCTTGCCGAGGAGGTTCTCGACGGGGACTTTGACGTCTTCGAACGTGATGTAGGTCGTGCCCGAGGACCACACGCCTTGGCAGTCCATGCGGCGGGTCGAGACGCCGCCGAAGGAGCGCTCGATGAGCAGGAGGGACACGCCGTTCATGCCCTCGCCGCCGGTGCGGACGGCCGTCGTGAAGTAGTCGCACCAGATGCCGTTGGTGATCCACTTCTTCTCGCCGTTGACGATGTAGTGCTTGCCGTCGGGGGTCAGCTTGGCCTCGCACGTGAGGTTGGCCACGTCGGAGCCGGCGTCGGGCTCCGTGATGGCCAGGCAGATGCGCTTGTCGCCGTTGAGGATGCCGGGGAGGATGCGGTCGAGGAGGGGCTTCTTGCCGAACTTGACCAGCGGCGGGCAGCCGATGCCGAAGCCGCCGATGACGTTCCACACGAAGCCGCCAGAGCCGGTGCGGCTGAGCTCGTCGGTCAGGAGCATCTCGTGGAAGAGATCCCACTTTTCCGTGGGCACGCACTGGATCGGGTTCTCGACGTAGTCCTTGAGGTAGTGGGTGCCGAGGAGGCCGGCGAGGTAGCCGCGGCGGCCCATCTCCTTGTAGATCTCGGCGGGGACGACTTTCTTCTCGTCCCACTCGGTGACGTGCGGCTCAACGGCTGTCTCGATCCACTCGCGGACCTCGGCGCGGAGGGCGGCGTGTGTCTCGTTGAAGTAGGGGGAGTGGTACTGCGGGAAGGGGTTAGCTATGGGGAGAGATCCAGGGGGGGGGGGGGAGGGGGGTGCTTACGCTCTGGTACCAGCTGGGATCGCCAAAGGGAATCTGCTGGCCAAACGGCTCGAGGGTCTCGGACTGCTCGGCCGGGGCGGCAACGGCGGACGACGCGGCCTTGGGCTTGGGGGCCTCCTTCTTGGGGACGGCCACGGGCATGGGCTCGGCGGCGGGCTTGGGCTTGGTGTCTAGCGAGCCGACCTGGAGCTGCTTCTGGTACTTTTTGAGGATGCCCTCGTTGTGGTACTTCCAGAACTGCTTGGACGCATCCTTGCCGGCGACGCGCTGGAGGATCTTCTTGCCGCCGGGGTGGTCATCCTGGAACTTTGTGAGGTCGTAGACGTCGCCGTCGACGACGATCCACAGGGAGTCGGGCTTGTTGTGCGACGCAACGTCGCTCTGGCTGTAGGTTTTGGACATGGCTGTGGATGCGAAATAGGGTATATGTGGAACAAATGTTGGCACGACTGCGCTGCTATGTGTGATGATGGTGGAAGTGCAGCTCGCAGCAAGATCAGGTGGGAAAAGATGGGAAGAGACGGAAAAGAGGGGGTATCAACGGACGACATCTGTCAGAGAGAAATGTCCTCGCAGGTTAAAAGCGGCCCCAGATGGTCAATTCAAGGTCCGTCCCTGGAAGATCACATGTGAATTGCGCCGAGCAGCGTGCCCTCCCCCCTCCCCCGGACCTTTGCCCTTTGCCGTGTCCCCCCCACCGGTATAGGGGCCTCGAATGTCACAATGGCCTCGATGCAATTGGCTTGTTTCGGGCACTCCGCACTTCGGGGGATTATCTGTGGGGATTCAAGCTTCCCTGCGCGTCAATCAATCTCGGCCTCTGTGTCCTCGATCTTGTTGACGCGATGGCACGGGTGAACCTGCGACGAGGGAGCTGGTCATGTGCCCCGCGTCGGAGGCATCGCGCACATGTGACGGCACTGTTGGACACTGTTGGACGGAAACGCCCCTGCGGGCGGCCGACGCATTCCTGTGCTGAGGTGCTGATGTCATGGGCACGCCCGTTTGGAACTCGGGTTGGCCAATGACCGAATTCAGCTTTGCAGTGCGCCTGAGCCGAGGCAGCTTTTTATGGGTCCCGACCGCTGGAGCCGGTCGTGGCGAGTCTCGTTTTGGACTTGCCGAAATAATAATCAGACTTGACCTCACTGAAACAAGCCGAGACCGAACTCCCCGGTGCTCCGATTGCAACCCCCAACGTCAATGTCCACCGTTCCCCGGACCATCCATGCCCCCCAGCAAGGGCCGTGGCCGGGCCTCGCACTCTCTGCTCCTCAAGGACTCGGGCTTGGTTCTGATCCGTTGCCGGGCCAACCTCTCAGATCTTGTACGCTCAGGGGCACATCGCTTGGGCTCAACCTCGAAACTGAACACCAAGCCCTCGGTTCAGGGGGGGGGGCAACGCGGAGGGAAACAGCTGGAGCGAGGGGAACCAATGGGTTTCGAGGCATACCGCATCTATCATCATACCGTGACGATCTTGACCTCCAAAGCTTCCCAAGATCCCCAGCCCATTCACTGTGTCGGCATCGGCCAGACAGGACCATACTCAAAGTTTCCTCCCGCACAAAAGGTGCATCCACCTGCCCAGAGGGCCGCCCTGAGACTTTTCGACGAGGACAGGACGGTAGTGCCGGAATAGTTCCTCCTTCGTCCAGCCGCAGAGGCTAGTGTCGCCGGGAGCGAGAAACTGCCAAAGGCGAGGAAGATCGGGGGCGTGCCAGAGGGCGAGGTTTCGCGAGAAGTCGCCTTGGATCGTGTGATGCCGGATGATGGTGTCTGTGGGGAATGAGTAGTGATGAAGGGATATGTCTTTGGATTTGGGTCGGGTTTTGTGGTGGTGCCGAAACGAGGCCAGAGGGAGGCGGGAATCCAGACGTAGGGATCTGCCGCCCGGGACTTTAGCCGATGGTCCAAAGTGGGATTGACTGAACGGGATTTGTTCGGGCGAAGAGGGGGCCGGTCCTGGGGAGGGCGCTCCCGGGGAGGACTGGGGCTCCCCATAAGTGAGTAGGTAGAAGTGCACCCGAGCCCAGGCGGTGGTTTGCTTGCAAGGGTTTGGATGGCGAAAAAGTTCGGACGGCGTAGGTGGGTTGTCGAACAGAGGTAGAAAACAACAGAGGAAGAAAACTTGAAGGAGGAAAAGAAGCTAACGTTAAACTCTTTGTGTCCACCCCGTCAACATGCGGCCAACCGACCAGACGGGCAGGACTGTTACCCAGATACCCAAAGCACGCTTACTACAATACCCTAGTTACCAGCAAGCGGTCAACGTTGACCTACTGCCACATTGCACTCGCATCATAGCTGAATGGAACCTACCAACATTACTCCCCTCCCAGCCCTCTTCAGCGTTTTCCTCCTTTCTTCCCATCCCCCCACCTCCTCATCCAACACAAAACCCCCTCCCCCCCTAAACACTATCCATAACACCCAATGGCGTAAGCACTCACTAATAACCCAACGGGCCCAGTACAGCAACCGCTGCCGTAGGTCCCCGTCTCTCTCCGGAAAAACGAACACTACCAACGTGCTACACACCTGATGTAGCACGGTACAATTGCATTTGTTGACTCAAACGGGCATTCCAGACGATGCAGTGTTCACGTCCTTGTGTTGGTGAAGGCGATTTAGGGGTCTTAAGACGGAGATTGATGGAAGAGCCAACATGTGGAAAGTCGGAGTCGGAGTCGGAGTCGAAGAAGAAAAACTCAACCGAGAGAGGGGGGTTTATACTCTTGGGAGTTGCGGAAAGTGCTCCCCGCAGTCGCGTACCTTCCCGCATTGGGAGTTGTGCCTGCTGTTTCAACTCTCCCACCAGCAAAGTGATTTCAGTCAAAGTCGGAGCTGTGTCACAACGCCGCATCCGACTCCCTCCTGTCTTGAAAACAAACGACCCGTTGCTTTCGCGTATACTCTTACCACGACAACTTCAACGCCCTTGTCCTTGCCATCCCGTCCGCACTCTGCGGCATACTGCCACTACTGCCTTGGTCTCGCAACATCGACAACATGCTTTTTGACAAGACTTCTCATCGTCTCCGTGGCTATCCGCCGAAACCATTGGTTGCCAGTATCCAAAGACGATGCATGCAAGTCGAACCGCCTGTTGTGGTCAGCACACTCTTCCCTCATCTGTTTCCTCGTCAGGAGCTGGTCAACCTACAGTCTATACAGCGCGCCACGATCCTGGAAATCCTCGACTGGGGCAGATCTCGGATGGTGTTTGATGTATTCAGCGACATACTCGCTCGTCATCTTGTGACGTGACGCCCACCACTGCGCCATCTCATACTCGTTGTGAGCATACAGGGGCGTAGGGTCAAAGATGACGGGCTTCCCGGTGCTGGCATTGACTGACGCATTTCCGTCCCAGACGTCGCCATGGACGAGAACCGGCTTGATGCTTCTTCCCCCGGTTTCCAGAGGCCGCAGCAGCCGGGGGATGACTTTGGTCATGATGTCCTCGCGAAGCTGGTCCAGCTCGGCATCAGGGCCGTGTGTCTCCTCCTCCATCTTGAAGGTCAAGGCTAGACCTCCGGCGAAGCACTGCTCCCACGTCTTTGCGACGGGGAACTGGTGCGTTTACGCCCCCCGTATGTAACGAGGCTCAGCCCGAACTCGCCCGTCGGCGACCGTCCGGCCGGACGCCGGTGCATCTCGGCGAGCAGCGCAGGGAAGACGGATACTTTCGGGATGTCGCCGGAAAGCTCGTAGTAGCGGCAGAGGAAGAACGAGGCGCCTTTTTCCTTCTTGTACTCCCCAAAACCGAACGGCTCGGCAACCAGCTCTGGCATGACGGCGTAGAGCATCTTCGCCGCCTCGAATTCCGACGACTCCCTTCCGCGTTCGGATTGGTGTACCTTGATGAAGAAGGGCGAGTCCTGGCCGGCTTCGTCCGTGGCATCGATCTTTGCCGTCCTCGTCCAGTACGAAAGTCCGCTCCGGGAGATACCATGGACCTTCGTTCCCGGCGGCAGTACTATTGAGCAAGAAGTCAGCCATCGGATAAGGTACTCATACGTTGACCATTGGTAGTTGCCTACGTTCGCGAACCCCCTCGTCGACATACTCGATCAACCTCGCAGGGACCTCGATTTCTCTGTCCCAGACATATTCTTTCTCCTCTGCTTCCACTGTCGCCATGGTGGTGATGACACGATCTTGGGATCTGGGGATGAGTTGGTATGATGGTGGCAACAAGCCCCCTCGAAAACAATGAAAGATGCGATGAGCGCCGCATGTGCCTTTTGCCCTTGAGGCTGTCTAGGCAAACCGGTGTGTCCCCAACCGACTGTACCACCTCAGAACTGACCACCTCAAAACACATCAATTTTAATTCGGTCGCCCTGATCATCTTCACAGACTACTTCGGGCCGTCCCCAACGCTAACCAGGCTAAATTCATTGGCTTTTAGTCAAGACACGCTGCCATCACATATGTATGAGACCAGCATTCATTCGTTGCGAGCACCCTCTGTCCTCACAGATCAATCATCGATCCTGCTTTTCCACCCCAAGCCACCCTCCCGTTTGAGGCATGGGGGTCACCGGTCGGCTGCAGCTCCAGTCCCAGCCGAAACCCCAATCTTGGCGGCGGGCCGCATACAGGCCGCTTCCATCTCCTCACGCTGAATAGCATCCGACCAGGTCGACACGGAGTCACCAGGGCATCATGAAGAAGAGGTCGGACGAATTGGCGCCAAACGCTCGCGATGGCGACCCCCGATCAACCCGCTTGCACGTCGATGTCAGGAACCTCGACGTCGAGGACCTTGCGGTCATTCCTCTCTCGTTCACTTTCCAGGAGACCCGGAAATAACGAAGATCAGGCACGCCATGATGCTCCCAAAGGCCCCTTTGGGCTGACAACGCTGTCCGAGCCTGATCCTGCCGTCCCCGTCGCGGCCGATATTGTCTTCGTCCACGGCCTGAACGGCGGTTCACAGAGCACCTGGAGCAAGGACAACCGCGCTTCGAACTTTTGGCCCAAAGAATGGCTTCCTCTCGACGACGCTTTTCACGATGTCCGGATACATTCTTTTGGTTACCCGTCGGGTCTCGCCCGGGGATCGGTCCTCAATGTCCGGGATTTCTCCTCTTCGTTGCTGGCGGCCGTCAGGGACTCGCCTTCGATGAACGAGCGGTCAAGCAATGTAGGCTCGAATCCCTCCGAGCTGTTTTCATGTTGAAAACATGCTGACCAATGCGTGCAGGCACCCCTGATCTTTGTAACCCATAGTATGGGCGGGCTGGTGACAAAGTTGGCCTACATCCTCGGTCGCCAGGATCCAGCGTTCAAACCTGTGGTCGACCGTATCTGCTCCATTTTCTTCTTGGCCACGCCTCACCAGGGCGCTGCAATAGCTCAGACTCTTAGCAACTTGCTGGCGGTCGTTCCGGGTAGCGGGGCCCGACCGTTCGTGAACGATCTCCTCCCCCTTTCACCAATGCTTCAATCCATCAACGAAGACTTTCCGCGGGTATGCGGCGAGTTGCAGCTGTTTTCCTTCTACGAAACACGGCCGGTGAGCATTGGGATTCAGAAGCTGCTCATCGTCGAGAAGAACAATGCTGTCATGAACCTGGCTAACGAGAGGCGAACGCTGCTGGATGCCGATCACCGAACCGCCGCCAAGTATGCGTCCCCGAACGAATCTGCGTATCTGGCAGTCCGCAATGCCCTTGCGACGGTCGTGTCAGCTCAGCGAAGTGCGATCATTGCGCGGAAGCGCTTCCTTGCTCAAGAAGACTTTGCCATTCTCAACCGCTTCCTGGGGGTCTCTGACGCGCCGGAGGACGACATCATGACCCTCGATTCGGTCCGCCTGGCCGGCTCGGCTGAGTGGCTTGCTGAGAAGTCGTCATACAAGGCGTGGAGAGCCACATCCGACTCGAGCAACAACTTCCTCTGGCTCCAGGGTCGACCAGGTGCTGGAAAAAGCGTGCTGGCAGGTCAGGTCATCAACGAACTCCGGGATACAGGCGTCGACTGCTCGTTTTTCTTTTTCCAGGCCGTCGACAACACAAAGGCCACGGCAAATGCCTGCCTCCGATCCCTGGCCTGGCAGATGGGTAAACTGCATCCCGAAATAGCGAGTAGGCTTCTCGAACTCCAGACGGGATTTCAGGACGGTCCCATTGACAAGGTGGATCATCAGCCCGTCTGGCGAAGGATATTTCTGTCCGGAATCCTCAAGCTGCGGCTAGACAGACAACAGTTCTGGGTCATCGATGGCATGGACGAATGCAGGGGCAGTGCAGATATGGTACAGTTCCTCCTGCGCGCTCAGGAGCGCTGGCCGTTGTCAATTGTTGTCACCTGCAGAGATCCCGTCGAGGTGCATTTGACGACAGGTACCGACGCAAACATCTGTACCGAGGTCATATCGGACGACGACACGAAGCGGGACATTGCTTTGTTTGTCGGGTCCAACATACAACGCCTCACATGTCCCGAGTCCGAACGGTGGCCAGATTCCTCAACGATGGCGTCGCATATCATCAACAACTCGGGGGGCTGCTTCCTCTGGGCATCTCTCGTGTGCTCCGAACTCCGGGAGGTCACGAGCGAGCGAGAGATCGACCAAGTCCTTGATAGTGTGCCATACGACATGGATGCGCTCTACTCCCGAATTATTGCAGACATGGGCAATCTCCGATGGGGCAAAGACGTCGCGAAGGCCCTCATCATGTGGGCGACATACGCTTTCCGCCCCCTGACAACCGTCGAAATCCAAGAACCCATCGAGATCGAAACGGGCGGGAAGATCAGCAGCAACATCGAAGGTGTCATGGCAAAGTGCTGTGGAAGTTTTCTGTACGTCGACAAGTACGCGAAAGTGCAACTTGTCCACTTGACTGCAAGGGAGTTCTTAATTCAAAAAGGAAATCAGACGCCATTCACCGTGACAAAGGCCGAGGGCCATCGCCGGCTTGCTGTGGCGTGTCTCCAAGCTCTCACGGCGTCGGAAACGGCGGCGCCGAGAACAAGGCGCCTCGGAGTGGACTCAGACACCACATCCATCGCTCTCGGGGGGTCTAGACGACTGAACGCCGGACCGGAGGCCAGGAGGGAGTCCGGCAGCTCGACGCAGGCCACTTGGCCCGCTACCCCCTTTGTCCTCGGCTACGCATCTTCTTATGTTTTCCAGCACCTGAATCATGTTTCTTCAACAGACAGCGACATCTTTGAGAGACTCGCCAAGTTTCTTGAGAGCCCAAGTCTACTCTGCTGGATCGAGTTTCATGCCAGGAACGGCAGCCTCCAAACAGTTTATCAGGCTGGCAGGACGATCAACTCGCTGCTACATCGCCGTGCAGCGCACTCACCACCACTCGACCTTGCTCACGGCAACCATCGTCTTCTCCTACTGGAGAAATGGGGAGACGACCTCATCTATCTCGTCACCAAATTCGGTACACGCCTTCGCCATTTTCCCCAGGTCATACACCACCTGATTCCAGCTTTCGCGCCGGCTGATTCGGCGATCCGTGCAACATTTGCAAACCCCATGCGCGGTATTAGCGTTCACGGACTGTCGCAGCGGGGCTGGGACGACTGCTTGACGACGATTACATTTCCCAAGGGGTCGGACCCTACTGCGATGGTGGCTGGCCCCGGTTACTTCGCTGTCGGTATGATGGATCGCCGTGGAGATATTGCCGTCTACGACGATTCCATCTTCCAAGATGCTTGTCTTCTACAACACGGCGAGCCGGTACGGCGACTGGCCTTCTCTGAGAACGGCCGACTTCTTGCATCGGCCGGGAACAAGTCAGTTCGCATCTGGAGCACAGGCGAAGGAATAGAGATCTCCCAGTTCAAAATTTCGTCCTTGTGTCTTGCATTGGCCTTTGCAGAGGAAGACGGGGTGCTTCTCGTGGCGACGATGTTCAACCAGCTGGTGGTTTGGGATGTCCGAGCCGAGCGCTTCTATCGCGACGAGCCCCTGGATTGGACGGCAGATTTGGAAAGAGAGGCACGGGGCCGCGTCCCGAGCTCTGTGGCCATCGAAACTTGTTCAGGGCTCCTTGCCATCAACTACAAAGGCCAGGACATTTTTCTCTGGGACTATATCGACGAAAGGCTCTTCGATAGGTACGAAAAGGAGACTGGATCGGTCACAAACTTCGGATCGCACAAACTCGGGAGAGGCGGCACAACAGTTCGGTCAACGGTCTTCAGCCAGGCTGTGGGCACCCATCTCTTGGTCGCCACCTACATCGACGGCGACATGTATGTCTACGACACCGAAGATGGTAGCGTAATCGCCAGCGTGGAGGGTGCCAACGCGGCCTCACTCTCATCGTCCCCCAACGGCGAGACCCTCGTCGCGGTGGACTCGAATGGCAACCTCACCCTCTTCAACTTTGAAACTCTCAAGCCACTGTACCGCGTACGGTTCAACACGGCCATCCCGCTCAAGGGCCTGGTGTTCACAGCCGACGGTCAACGCTTCATCGAGATACGCGGAACGCAATGTCGAGTCTGGCAACCTGCCGTCCTCCTGCGAACGGATCTGCAGGAAGGGGAAAAGAGCGACACCATCTCTGCCAGTACCGACCTTCAGGAAGTCCACGTCAAGAGCGGTGATGCGCAAGTCGTCCATATTTCGGCCATTACATGTCTGCAGTCCTCCAACACAGTCTTCTATGCCATGGACGATGGGTCTGTTCATGCATGTGACCTGACGGGCGAGACCGAGACGCAACTCCTGTTCGTGCAGACACCTAGGGTGCCCGTTCACATACTTGCTGTCGACGAAGACACACACGTACTGGCGTGCGGCGACTGGTGCAGCCGCGTCACGGCTCGCAAGGTCATCCGCCGACAAATCCCGAGCCAGCGGCGGACGACTTGGGAGGTGCAGGAACCGCTGGTAGAGAACCCGTTGCAGAATACATCGCTGGGCTTGAAGCAGATTCTCGTATCCGGCAAGCACTCGCGGCTCCTTCTGTGCGGCGACCCGCTAGACATCCTATTCCCCTTTTCCAACAATGGCGGTTCCAACATTGGCGGAGAAAGCACACGGGAAGCCCACCTCCCCGGATCTCAAACACCACGCTGGACCATCCACCCCACAGACAAAGACCTCCTCATCCGACTCTCAGACTCCACCTTCGGAATCTACAGCTGGCACAACCTCGAGCACCTCCGATCCATCCCGGTATGCGGTGTCGAGGGAACCCTCTCCCGCCTCACGCCGCTAAACTCCCCCCTCCACTTCATCACGTCCTCAACTCCCCCCTCCGACCAGGCCAAACCCCAGCGACAACGACAACAACAACAACAGCAGCAGCACCAGCTCTGGACCGCCCCCTCCCTCTCCACCACCCCCACACCCATCCCCTCCACTACCCCAATCGACGTAATCATCGGCACATTCGCCTCCCGCCTCGTGTTTTGCACGACAGACAGCTGGATCGCCTCGTTTGACCTCGCCAACCCGACGCCCGACTCGCTCGTCCGGCATTTCTTCATCCCTGCGGACTGGGACAGCGCTGGACGCACGCTGGTGATGGGTGTCGGGCGTAATGGCGAGGTCCTGTTTGCCAAGGGGAGGGAGCTGGCTGTTGTGAAGAGGGGGCTGGAGGGGACGGAAGCCCCCGGGGGGCGGGTCGAGTTGAGACGGGGGCGCTCGCAGACGGAGCGGAACGGGCTTCCGTTGAGGGGCCGTGTGTCGGAGCCGGTGGGTGGTGCACTGGGAGGTCCTAGACGGATGTTGGGCGGAGGGTCAGGGTCGATACCGGGCTTGGGGGAGAGGGCGTCGCGTTGAGAGGGTTTTTTTTGAATCAACTCTGGCACGTGTTCCTGGCCAAGGCGATACGCCTTGACAGTGAGTGAACAAGTTTGACCCGGGGCCGTCTTGCTTCGGCAGAAGTTAGACAAAACCTTGTATATTGCCCGTTCCGGACCAGTGGTGCTGTCCTAGTAAATCATACCGACAGCAGAGCTACACCCCATAACTGTGACGGACATCCCATCGTTGCCCTCATTGTGACCCCCAACGCCTGTTCCCCGACCTTCCATGAACCCCCATATGCCGTGGACAGGCAAGGTATCGTCAAATCCACCGCGCAGATTGCAGACAGACGAGCAAAATAAATCATGAATCCACCCCAAAATCTCACAGACGGGTCGGTGACCCCAAAAATGGTCCTTGTGTCGAGGCTCAAGCAGCGCCCCGAGGCTTCGCCTTGGCCTTGGCCTTCTCCTTCTTCTCCTCCTTGAGCTTCTTCTTCTTGGCCTCGTTCTGCTCCTCGAGCTTGCGCTTGTGCACCTTCTTTTGCTCCTCCGTCTTGGGGACGACCGTGAAGAATCCGTCCAGACGGCCTTGCTTGGCGACTTGCATGCTCTTCTCCAGGCGCTGTCCCGCCGAGCGGACGCGGTCCTCATTGAAGCCCTTCTCCCCCACCAGGTACTTGATCAGTCCGTCCATGTCGGGCTTCTCCCACTTGAAGTCGCAGAGCGGGTCGTCGGCTTTGCGGACGTCGGGATTGAAGAAGAGATCACGTGCGTCCTCAAACGGCCAGTCATCGGGAACCGTGTACCTCTCCTTGGCCTTGGAGTCGGTCTTCATCCACTTGACCACGTTCTCGAGAGTGCCGTGGTCGCGGATCAGCTTCAGGGCGGTGCTGGGTCCTACCTTGGGGATGGGGTCGAGGTAATCGCATCCGAGGAGAATGCAGAGGTCAATAAACTGAAGAGGGTGACACAAAAGTTAGCAGCCGACACCCATAGTCTCAACTTGGAGAGAACGAACCTGCTCCCGCTCCATACCAAGCCCCTCGAGCACCTTGTCCACATGCACCTCCTGAATGGGCATCTTCCTCTGCTCGCTGAAGGTAAGATGCCTCAGCAGGATGGGCGTGTTGAAACAAAGGGTATCCATATCCTCGCTGGCCGCCGCGTACACCTTGCCGGCACGCGCCAGCACAGCACACTGCGCCTCGGCCTCGGTGGGCGCCACAATGTAGGGGATACCCATGAGCTTCAACAGCTTCTGGCAGTCGGCATTGTGCTCGCGCGTGACGCGGACCGTCCGGCGCGAGAACTTTTCAATATCCTCGGCTGTACCCGTCTCCTTGGCCTCTTCGAGCCCCTCTTGTGCCTCCTGCTTGCGCTGGAACCGCTTGGCCAACTCACCCGACTTGAGCTTGGGCGGCGCGCCGTCGAAGACGTAGAGCGGCTTGATGCCATTGTCGACCATGCGGAGCGTGCGGTAGAACATGCCCATGATGTGCGAGGTTGTAACGCCATCTTCGTTTGTGAGCTGCTGTCCGTCGGAGCGGACGGCGATGAGGAAGCTGTAGATGCTCATGGACCTGGGGATCGGGTTAGATGGGGGAGACAAAGGGGGTCGGTATCGAGGCTTACGCATCCTGTGAGATGTTAGCAAATGTCTGGTTGGGTTGGAGGGGGGCAGGTGAGCACGAACAATGGCAACCTTGCGGCCAAACTGGTTCTTGATGTCGCCCTCCTTGATGGCATCGGGAGCTTCATCTTTGATGATAGAAAAGAGAGCTTTGATGCCCATCTTAGGGTCTTTGGCGGTAGAGAAACTGTGGGATTCGGTGGTCCTGGTCTGGAGGGATCGTTTGGGTGATGTGGGAGAGGAAGAAAATGTCGAGGTTGTGGGCGGAATGGAGGGCAGAGGCTTGGAGAGGAAGTCGTGATGTCAAGGGCTTTTGTTGGACGACGCGCTGTGACGCGCCTTTCGCGATTTACAAGTGGGGTCCGTCCACTGAACCACACTGGCCGTGTTTGAGAACAGGCTTCAGCAAGAACCCCGCGGCTCCGACTCAAGAAAAGCCCATCTTGATAACCACAAGATAGTACACTCGTTGAAATCGAGAGAGAAACTCATTTTACATCTCAGCTCTTCAAGATTCTTGTGTTTTAGTGAGTGAGGTGAAATCTAAGCCTCGTGATATCTTTGTCGTCAGCCCACCCCTTTCTCTGTCTCTGTCCAAAGACAACACTAGGTCCCAACACCGACCACTCGCCAACACTGCAGACAACGGCATGCCAGAATTGAGAAAATTGAGAAAATAACTTCAAAAATTCTAGGTATAATCGCTAGATACTATATACGGTATGCAAATAAAACAAGCCAGGTGTGATATGTACCATGAGGTCCGCTCTGCGGCTTCGGCTGAGCGCTGCCCCCTTTCCCATTCCAAGTGTGATGAAGCTTGCTCGCTCTAATTAGGGTACGCCCATCAACCAAGCATAGGGGGCCGGGGTAAAGGAGTTCAATCCAAGAGTCGGATGTGTAGGGTATCTTTCCAACTCCCAGAATAACACATCCCGTCGTCTGTCGTGGGCATTTTGTAGCGGTTCAAGCCCCTGAGATGTTGAGTCAGGGGCGTTGGGGTCAGGAACCATGGCCACGCCCCTTTCGTAGAAGGGGTTGCCATCTTCGGCATCCGGCACGCCTGTTGGAAAAGGGGGCGGGTGGTATGTACGGGGCATCCGCGAAGGGTGATCAAGTCGGGATGGCTTGGCTCGGGAAGAGCACGGTGGAGGGTCGATGGTGCGCTCGCTCAGAAGTTCTCCTTGCCCCAAACAAAGTTGAATCTAAAGAAGCTTGTTAGTCTTCTTGAAAGTGAGGGTGTAGAAGCACATCAACTTACCCAGGTTCGCTGTATTTGTTGCAAAAGATGTGAAGCGCGCTGCCCAGGCCCTTGGGCCCGCAGAAGAACACACCCGCCTCGGACGGGGAGTGCAGTTTCCTGATGCCCCGGAAAATCATGTCCCAGTTGGGGCGTCCAAAGTTGGTGGGTGACCGGAGGCCGGTAATCGTGTCCTTGTCGGCGTTTGCGTCGTTGATCATGATATTCGTCGCGTCGTCAACCTTGATCTTGGCCGTGAGGTACGTGTGGATCTCGATGCGGTTGTCGACATCCTGCGCCTCGATGGCGAGCAGCAGAGACCGGAACCACTCAAACGAGCCAAAGTCTCTGCAGATCCAGAAGAAGTAGACCTTGCTGAGGCGCGTCTTCTTTTGCGGGTAGTTCATCCGGTACCAGATGGACTTGAGGATCGAGGCAAACGGCGTCACGCCGATGCCGGCACCGCAGAGCACCGCGATCTCGTACTTGAAAACGTCTTCCGAGGCCGAGCCGAAGGGTCCGTCAATGTACACGCGCGGGAGAACTCTCCGAAGGGCGGGGTCCACCTCGCTGTTCTCCGGGTTGACGCCCACCACCTTGGACGCGTCGCCCTTTTTCCTGTCAAACTCGCAGCCCAGCGTCTGGGCGACGGCCTTGGTAAAGTCTCCGGAGACGCGCATGTGGATCGAGATGTAGTCCTCCTCGGGGGCGCTCGTCAGGGTGAAGGGGTGGTACTGCCACAGCGAGACGGCGGGGCAGCAAAAGAAGATGTACTGGCCAGCCCGCGTCTTGGTGTTCTCCTTCTTGATCTGGATCTCGCACACGTTGCTGGGGTGCTGGATGACCTTGGAGATGTACGTCTTGTGGCGGCCACGGACCTCGCGGGCCACGCGCTCGGCCAGATAGATGAAGCCTCCGTACATCCACCACTGCCAAAAGACGCCAATGGCCTGGGTGCCGATCGAGATGCAGAACGGCGCAAAGTCGGGCTGAATCATGCAAAAGGCGCCGTGGATGGCCCAGAAGAAGAAGAAGACGATGAACATGTGGTGCGTGTACCAGAACCGCTCGTAGTTGGCGCGCCGCGTCTTTTCGACCGAAGTGATGACCATGCCGGTCAGGGAGATGAGCATGATGTAGCCAGTCCAGCCGGGGCCCGACACAAAGTTGGCCAGCAGCCATCCGTACACGCCCAGGTTGTTCTTGGCGGCCACCTGGCCAAAGTTGACCCAGTGGGCAATCGTGTGCACCCAGGACCAGAAGAAGATGGACCAGGCCGTCGTGATGTGGAACGTGATGTTCTTGTCAAACTGGATGATGCCGTTGAGCGGTGTCTGGCGAGCCAGCGAAATGAAGGTGCGGCACACCGGGAAGAGGACCAGCGCGATGTCGACGTGGAGTACGAGCGCCGCCGAGCGGGCAATCATGTATGTCGGCCCAAAAGTGTCGCGGGCGACTTGGAGGTTGTCCTTGACGGCAAAATTGACGAAGCCAAAGGCGAAGACGATGGCGTGGAGGAGCACGAAAATGAAGACGAAACTGACAGCAGTTAGCTCCCATTCCAACAAAGCCAACACATGTTCGCGAGGGGCAGTCTTACATTCGGCGATAGCCCTCATTGACCATCCATCGGTCGAATTTTTCCCGAAATGTGAGCTCCTTTTGCCTCTCCTGTGTCATCTCTCCCGACAGCAGCATCCTCGTGAGCGGCGTCCATCGTGCCCTCTCCGACTGCTTCATCGACCCTGAACTGCTCCTGTTCGACGAGAACCCTCCTTTCCCACCGGCGTAGTACCCATTGTCGTAACCGGCCATGATGGGTTGTGTGTGCGTGTGTGGTGTCGGTCTCGAGGAAAATAGGTGTTCCTGCACCGTCGTTCCGATTCGGTCCCAGTTCCCAGTTCGCGAGTCCCTTTTCTCTTGCCCTCCGCCAGGAGGCTTCGTATCCTTTCCGGTTTCCCCCCTTTCTATCGTCCCAAGTCTAGTTGCTCGTGGCGCGCGGGATCGGAAGTCTTCGTTATTCAGAGCCTGCTGAACCGACAACGAGACCCATACATGTAAGCGACAGTCGAGAATCGGAAGGGCGACACCGGGCGCAACGCAATAAAAAGGAATGTAAATTGTTGAAAAAGAGCTGGCAGATGCGACGGGGACGAGGTGCCGAAATGGTCAGCAACCGCACAGGTCGAAAGGAATGCACTGCACCGAATGGCAGAAGGGGGGGGGGAATGGGGGGAGTGGGAGGAACAGAGGTACGGGCGTGGGCGAGGATTTGGTTAAGAGAGGTGCCAAGCATCTGGGACAGCCAGAAACATGGGCCGATTCTGGGCAGATCATACTAGCCCACTAATGCCTGCATTGGGACGCTGTCTGTCAGGGAGCGGACAGGGGCCCCCTCGAGACCACGATGCCCTCCCGGCGGCGGGAACATCAAGAAACGGGGGCGACAGAGACACTTGAGAGACCATTGGAAGACAAGAAACAGACCATCACAAGAGCCGAGATGCTGTGATTCTTGCACAGAGCGCGTATCCATCTGATGAAGCGGCCTGATATCACGCCTGGCCGTCGTCGGTTGGACTCCAAGAGTTGTTCGCTGGCGCTCGTCGAGTCCAGGTCCAGCCAAGTCGACGAAACGAAGCGCCGCGGCGGTTTGAGGTGCAACACACGCTGGGGGTAAAATGGGGTGATTTTTGGGGGCTCTTGCGGTTCCTGGTCCCTGTCATGGCCATCCACTACAGGGGAGTCCGCCACTTGCGAATCGCCGTCACTCCTGTGGATATTCAACTTGGAGGCAAACCGTATCTTGACCTCAGTCTTGACTCCTGAGTCGAGTCCCTTCTTTTGCTCTGTATGCCCCCGCGTAACACGCCGGGCCAGGCAAGACATGGTGTTCACCCCTCAGTCCTGCGTCGACCCGAGCCAGCCGCCAGCAAGGAGAACCGCCCTCCCACCTGCACGCTGCCTTCTGCCTGTCAGGCCCGTCCCTCGACGCCATCCTACCGAGGAGACAACCGTCCGAACTTTTCGACAAGCTTGCGTGGCCGTGTCCAGTGCTGGCTGCTAAATGGGTTCAGGGTCTGTGATCGGACTGATCGCCGAACGGGACAGGGGGGTGCAAGTGGGGAATGGCACGACTTTTTGCGATTCTGCCTCCGCGAGGGCCATCTTCCAAACGCTGGTGTTGAATCGACAAGACGGTGGTGATGGCGAAGGGCTGGTCCACGGCGACATTGTTCAGTGTGGGGAGGCGCTCAGGGGTCGCAAAGCCAAGAGGATCCACAAATGCCCGGCTCGTCGCCGCTGCCCATTGGCTCGCAAAAGCCGGGGCCTTCGGTTGGTTGCGCGTGCGTTGCGATTGCGGTTTCGGCCGGGGTCCTGAAACCGCTGGGATGCCGCTGCAAGGACTGCCAAGACGCTCGCAACGCTTCAACGACACGCCTTCCACGCCTCCTTCCACACACCTTCGTCCTCTTGACACTGAGAGACTGACACTCCTCCTCGAATCCCGACTAGGGATTGCCCGTCTCAAAGCCCCGAGATCCCCCTTCCAGCCTTGTCATTCCGCCACTCGGGGATTTAGCGGGTTAGGTCGAGGATCTAGCCCTCGTCCCCATCCGTCCCTCTTCTCCAGATGCCGTCTCCATATGCCGCCCACCCAGGTGTCACTGCAGATGCGTTGATCTTCATGATTTGCGCCTCATCTCGAAGAGACACATGCGGCGAACCACTGCCTGCTGATAAGGCTGCTGAGGTATCCGTATCGTGCCCATCTTCGAGATGCATGTAGGTAGTCCCCTCTCTCCTCAACTTCTCGACGAATATCTCTGCATTTTCTCTGCTTGCGACTCAGGGGTAGATACAAGACCGACCACCTAGCCCCTCCTTGAGCCCGTTTCTCTCGCCCAGCTGCAAATGTCACAGAGTCGCTCCTCCGGAGCAAAGCCTGCGCGCATCTGCAGTGTCTGTTCTTTTTTTGGTCTGCGTTCCCCTGGCCAGAGATTCGACGACGCAACTCAAGACGTCATCTCTCATTGGCAGAACGCGAAGAACCCAGTAGAGCTTCAAGGCGCTTCGGCTCCGTGTCAGGCAGCTACACCTAACACGAGTCGGGGCCGACGGCGGGTGACATCTCTGGTCGAGCCGTCTCTCGATATCAAAGTATCCATTCTTCAGCTCCACAACCATCCAGTCTCTGGCCCCTATTGATACACCTCCATCGACGTCACGCTCCCCCAGATCCCCCCACCACCGAGACGAAACATCGTCCAGGCATTTACATAACCTCGAAACGAAGTCCACCGCACCAACGCCTAACCTGTGAATTTGTGGCGTGATGTCAAAGCTTCGCATGCTCCCAAAGTGAACTTGGCCTGTAAACGGGAGGGAGTACAGACTCTTGGGTGCAGCAGTTTCGAACAACAGCCCGAATGCTCCCATGAAACGGCAAAGGTCCTTGAATGTTCGAATGTCGTTCCTTCTTGCCCTTTCGCCTCGAAAATCTCCGACGATACGTACCTACATAGATGAGGCTCAGTCCTGACAGGTAGGGCAGTTCTTGCCGGTGGTGTTTTTGATGGAAATGACACCACAAACCGAAGTTTGGGTTCCTGGACTGGCGACCATTTCATCTTGATGAAAATGGCAATTCCACACCCAGGTAGGGAGGCAGCATATTGTTGGTAGGTAACGTTAACGTGAACCACCATCGAGCGGACCACTTTTCCAGACATCGTAACTGCAAACTGCCAAAAGTCCACCAAAAACCCATCAAATCAATTAAACCTACTCAGATTCGCTTGAACTATCTATCGCTCCAGCCTCTGGGCATGTCCTTGCATTGTGGCCGGTCTTGCGGCAGATGCCACAGAGCCGCGCACCCGTCCGACGCCTCTTGGATGACCCCCCATTTTCCTCCTTGACGCGCTCTTCCTCCTCAACCACACCCTTCTCTGCCATTATCTCCCTGGCCTGGCTTCCATTAATTGCTCCTCCATCCTGGAGACGCGTTTTTTTGGCCCTCCTTCGCTTCGAAAGTGCCGTGTTGGCCGCTTGCAATATCTGTACCTCGGCCTCCAACAGGTGGACCCGATGGGAAACCGCTTGCATTCCTTTCGAAAGCTGGTCGACAGCGGCCAAAATTGGAGTCGGAGAGCTTCCCTGGTGTCTGGCAATTCGACCCTTAATAAGAGTCGATTGCGAAAGGGCTTCGTTGGTGGTTGTGGGCGTCTTGGAGACCCACGGTGTCGGCGGTCCATCACGGGTCCCAGGGGGTGTTGGCGTCCGCAACCTTACATCCAGCTTCGAAAGTACCGCCTGCGGGTCGTAGGGGATAAGTCCGGACCCTCGAAAACCCCCAAGAACGTTTTCTTTGGTAAAAGTCCGGTGAAAGGCGGCCTTGAACGCAAGGAAGAACTCGGGCTTCGCGATATGCGTGATCCGGGCCTTGATGAAGTGCTCGATTTCATCGCCGTACATCTTCTTTAGGACGCTGAAGCAACCCACATCCAAAGGCTGGGTCAGATGCGAGGAATGGGGAGGTAGGCAGATGGTGATAATGTTGTTCTGCTTGCAATAGTCCTCGAATTCGGCGTTGACGTGGCTCTCGTGACCATCAAGAACCAGCATCCGATATGCACCCCTCCGGCGGCCTTTGGTATGCTCATCGAAATGCTGTAACCAATCTAGACCGGTCGCATTGTCTTTCCATCCGTTGGGCGTTGTCTTGACAGCCCATTCGTCGGGAATCTGGTGTTCTGATACCAGCTCGCGAGGTGAAAACGGCCCTTTACCACCAAGAAAGGGGGTACCACATAACCGTCGCCAGCGATGCTGCAAATCGCGGTCGCCCATTCTCGATTCCCCGGCTGAATAGCCTTTGGTCTCCCGACCCGATCGGAACGCGTGACAACCATCCCAGGCCGGATCATACCCATCATAAAGCCCGTCTCGTCGAAGTTGTAGAAATCGCAGTCGAGGATGCCGTATTTCGCCCGTATATTGACAACCAGTCGGAACCATGGCTCAATAATTGCAGGATCTTCGCAGAGGCCCCTCTGGTAGTCGTAGACGCGATTAAAACGCGTCTTTAGCTCTGGACGTCGTGTAACGAAGCGGTTTGGCCAGTTCTTTCCGACGGGTTGCGCACCTCGTTTCCGAAGCAGAAGATCGGCCATATCACCAACGTCAGCGATCCGGGGCGAAAACCCTCGCGAATCCCGATCGAGTACGTATTGGACAATCACCTCCTCTTCTAGTATTGTCAAGTTCAAACGGGCGTTGTGGCAATCGGACTTCGCAGTACGGCCCTTCATTCTGGCGATTATCGTCGTCCTGGGGATGTTGTAGATTTCGGCGGCACGTCGGTGACTCAAACGCGGTGTCGATCGAATCGCATTGATCGCAAGAAGGACTCGATGCTCTGGCAAGTTGTCGGACATTGTTGCGGTCGAAAAAAACGCGGTTTGAAGTTGGGTGGTCGTGGTGGTGGGGAAAGTGGTCCGCTCGATGGTGGTTCACGTTATGTATAACGTATTCTATGTTCCCTTGCCCAATTTCACATAGACCTACTTTGGCATGGCACCCTGCCTCTATGTACCAGACCTGACATGTTCATTTGAAAGAGTTTGACCCCGGCCTCCCCGGAGATCTTGTCCACTCTCGCATTTCACCAGACCCTTCCATGATTAGGTAGGTATATGATGTTACACATCCATCACGCCCTGCCGCACTGGTAGCTTGCAGCATCGCTGGGGTCCCCGTGCCCATCGTATTCAGCCATCAATGGATACGAGCACAGCTTTCGTGTAAAGTGCGTCTTGGCCGTAGGCAGCGTCGCGGCGGCCAAGTACTGCGGCGCCTCGCCCTTTTCGACCCAGGCGATAAGGGAGCCCAGCGCATCCGTCGGCGCGGCGCCGTCGATGCTGCCGCCGGCGCAGTGGTCGACCCCCGGCGCGATGAACAGGCGGAAGAAGCCGCCGAGGCCGCCCCCGCTCACGCTCTTGGCCACCTCGTCGTAGTACTGCGCTGTGGCCTGCGGAAAGATGACATTGTCCGCGCCGCCGTGCCAGACCAGGAGCTTGCCCCCGGCCTTTTTAAGCCCGGAGAGGTCGGGGCTGGAAGAGTCGATCACGCCAGCAAACTCGTGCGCCGACTCGTCAAACAGCTTCCGAAGGGCGTCCGAGTCGAGCCCGGCGACGTCAAACTTGCCCGGGTTTGCCTCGACAAAGTACCGCGCCCAGTCCTGCGCGACGAAGAAGGGGACGCCGACCCGGGTGCCGTTGGTGACTTGCGTGGCCGCCAGGGGGTCGAACGGCGCGCCGACGGGCAGGCCGTACCAGAGCCGCGATGATCCCGCAGGTGCGGTCGTGGGGCCCTCCCAGATCTTCTTCGCGATCGCGACCAGGGCGGGGCCGACGGTCATCTTGACACCGTCGCAGTCGAGCGTCTTGCCCAGCAGTCGCGAGGGGTCGTACTTGCACTTGCCAGGGTCCGAGATGACGCCGTCCTTGACGCCGTCGAGCTGGTCGCACGCGGCCACGGCGTCGTCGCGCACGCCGGCGAACTCGCACGCCGACGGGTAGTAGCCCTGCTCCTTCATGACGACCTGCGGCCACAGCTCGGCAATGACGTACTTGGTCCAGTAAATGGCCGGGGCGGCCGCGAGGATGCCGTCAAAGTCGCCGGGGAACTGCTGCGCCGCCACCATGCCCTGCCGGCCACCGGTAGAGCAGCCCTCCCAGTACGAAAAGCTGGGGCGCTGGCCGTAGTACGAAGCCGTGACGGCCTTGCCGACGACGGCCATGTCGTGGATCGACCGGGACGCAAAGTTGGTCAGGAGCGGCGTGTTGACGTGTCCGTCGGCCTGCAGCGCCCACGCGCTCGGGTCCGCAATGTTGCCGCCCTGGAGGCCGGCGTCGGTCGAGGCGGCGGCAAAGCCCTGGACGGCGTAGGATCCGAGGGTCAGGGGGCCGTGGCCGGCCGCCCAGCCGCTTCCACCGGCCGAGAGGAAGCGCCCGTTCCAGCCGTCGAGGGGCAGCCATACTTGGACCGTGACCGTGTCGTTGGCGCCGGGGTGCGTGAGCGTCACGTTGACCTCGCAGACATTGACGCCGGCGACGGGCGCGTTGAGGATGGGGGGGGAGGCGGCGACCGTGTGGTTCCGGAGCTCGGCGCTCGACACGGAGAGCACGCGGGCGTGTGAGACGCAGGGCTTTGGGATGTTGGAGCACGACCGGCCCGTGGCCGAAGGGGCAGCGGCAGCGGCAGCGCTGGCGACGGCGACGGCGAGGCTGGCGATGGCCGCGGTAATAAGCGTCCGGGTCATGGTGGGAGAATGAAGTGTGATGATGATGAGGGACAACATGAATGACAGGTTCTTATCCCCATCATCTTTATACTACCTACCTGATGTGGCCTATGTACAAGAACGCAGCATCTCTGATGAGGTTCGCTGACAGATCACCAAGTCCCGTTTTGGCAGCACGTAAAACTACAAGCTGCAAGCGCCTCGATCATATCCTCGCGTAGATCGAATACTTGCCGTACTAGGTGTAAACAGCGAATTCGCCAGGCAGCTACTTGGAGCCCGAAAATGCCGAGTAGTAACTCCGCGGGGTTCTCCTGATGGCCTGCAACTTACAAGGTTGAAGGCAGCGACCTGTCATAGACCTCCATCCATCCCCTTTTTCGGCACCGGTGGATGACGGCAACAATGACTGACTGTGTGTGTCATGATGCCCCCAGGAACAAAAGAGAAATAGCACTATGGCGCCCATTGGAAAGAACAAATATAGAAGAGGGCAGGATGAAGAAGGCAAGGACAAAAAGAGAGAAATGTGCTCGTGCTCGGTTGATGAAGTCAAGCTTGACATGGGGGATATCCAAGTAGCAGCCAAACGGAGGAGGCAACCGGATGTCTTGCTGCGTCAAGATGAATGTTAGACCTGGCACTCGGCAACCTTATGGTTGCGTCTTATCCAACACCTTTCTCAACGCAAGCTGCATGAGGTGCATTTCGATATGCTCAGCTGGGAAAGTTTCACATCTGGTAAGTGGTTTCCTTTTCCTGCCAATGTTGTGGTCTCCTTAGGTCCCGGTCGGGCAGGCCATAGCCTTGTCACACATTCCCTGTTCATCGTCACCAAATCAACAGAGCCAAACATGAACCGGAGCCGCTTGTCGGGCGCTGTGATAAAAAAATGGCAATGCATCCCCGTCTTTACAGAGTCCCTAACTGCAATGTGGTATTGTGTGGTGTGTTCTGATTCATAAACCGCCCGTTCCCCTCGCGTCACTCGCTCAAGAAATCTGCTCGTCCCCTGCCGCCGCGGCCCATTCCCTCGCCGTGCAACACCCGCGACTCGAGCGTCCATCACTGGAGCCAAAGACTGAAGCCCTGAGAGTTCGACGCAACGCATGCGGGCGAGCACAGACGAGGGAGGCGCAGTGGAAAATCCGATCTGGTTCGTGCCCCTCCAACAACCCGCAACACCCGTTCCTAGCATCCGCTAAGTGGCATACTTCCTCGTCCACTCACGGGCCGTCGCCTCGTACCTGGCGCGGTCGGTCTTGTATACATGGGCAATCTCGGGGACGAGCGGGTCGTCGGGGTTCGGGTCCGTCAACATCGAGCAGATCGACAGCAGCACTTTGTGACGTCAGCATGGCTCGGGCCGGATCTAGCGGCAAAGAGAATGGAGCATACCTTTCGACACTGTCAACGCAGGGCTCCATTGGTCTCGGAGAATGTCGAGGCAAATGCTGCCGTTGGAGTTGATGTTGGGGTGGTAGATTCTGGTGGTGAAGTTGACCTTGGGAGGCTTGAAGGGGTAGTCGGTAGGGAAGTGGATGGTGAGGAAGAAGACGCCCCCAGCATATGGCGATTCCGCCTACAGGGGATATGTCAGCCTCGGTCCGTCGCATGCAGTTTTGGAATGTCATATCGCGGCGTTTGGTTGTTGACCCCACAAGGGCGCGTGGAAAGGGGGGATTGTGATGTTGGTAAAAGAAAGTCGGCGACGACGGAAAACTTACAGGTCCCATGATCGTGGCTTGCCAGTGGAACTAATTCGAAAAGCGTATCAGTAAGTGTTGAGACCATCGCGACAATCGTTGGCCCAGCCTTGTCGCTGACTGCGATGCCAAAATCGGGCTTTGTTTGGAAGCGGGGTCGGTGTTGCATACCAGATCGTCACCATGTTCAGTGGACTTGGGTCCAGCAGAGCAAGAAGAGGGCGGGTCGCTGGTTGAAAGCGCCATGTTAGCATCGTGCATACCAAAGAGGAGTTCATGCCGGTCTTGATCGAGGCGGTCGGCACTCCTCGGAGGACTCGGCGATGTCAGGAGGGGAGAGAGTGCTGCGCCTCGAAGTAAGACCAGCGAGACCAGGGTGCGACGTACCGACCGAGGTCCGCGAGCTCCTTGTTGATGCGCTTGAGAGCCATGGTGTCGGATTGTGTATGTGTGGTTTGTCGCGGAGGGAAGTTTGCGGATGGCGGTCGGGAATCTGGCGATTTAAGGCTGGTCAGTTCCCTGCGGGAGGACGGAGGACGGAGAATCAAAGTGAAGCGAGAGGAAGCGACGGTTACAGGATGCGACAGGTCGGCGGCGACAAGGGTAGAGGGTGAAGGGGGAGAGAGAGGCGACGGCTTTACAAGCAAGACTCACAAGTGAAGGACGGGGACTCTAAAGACGTTGCTTGGGTACCTGTTGATGGTGGCCGAAGATGGAGATCCGGAATGGAAGTCGTCAGTTGTCGAGGGGTAGGTTTGGGTTGCAAGAGGGAGGGAGGGGAAGTGAGGTGGGCCCAGTCTGCCTTAGTGCCCAGCCAAAAGCCTGAGGAAGCAACGTACCAGCAGGATTTTTCAGACGGTTTTAGCGCCCACTGCCCAGCAGGCACTCCACAGGCAGGCGTCTCGCTTCTCGGGTTCCAAACACGCCACGACTTAGCTAAGCGGGTCCCTAACATCTTTGCCCCTCCATCCGGGGGCGTCATGGTAATGAGTCACGACAAGTCTGTTAGGGCGGAAGTCCGGGGGCGCAGCCACCTGTCTGCCACTGGGCAACCACGCAAGCACGCCCACCCGGCAACCTCTTTGTCGCCCGTTTGCGACGACGGAAGAATTACGAATGACGGGGGGTTGATTGTAATATCAAAATAGAAGATGGCAGACCTGTCAAATATGGGCTTCCCAACCATCACTCAATTGATTACCAACCCCCACCGGCCATGGCACGTTGCTCCATTCCCGCCACCCCGAGCCCCCGAGGCCCCCAAACAATGGTCTGGTCCAGAGGTCCAGGCCTCAGAAGTCTGTCGGTACCTGCGTGTGCTCATCGTTTCTCCTTGCAGCAGCTACTTTGAGCATCCGATATACAAAATGTCCGAACTTTGCCAACAGCACGTGGTCCATCTCAACAAAGATCGCCCAGACAACAGGAGGGCAACCGGCAACCTGGGAAAAGAATGACACGGCCTTCACATGCGGTTGGGATAGCCAAAATGGGGTCACTTGGCCAAAATTCTGGCTCTGCCTCAGACAAAGGCCTGGACGCCGGTGATGGCCCGTCCCAAAATCAAGCCTGCTCCGCCGTCAGCACTACACTCACCCACCCAAAAGAGGTCACCGATAAACTCACTGTGGATATCACTCTGTCCCTCATATGTCTGCGTGACATACAGGTTCGCAACATGGCGACCGATGCCATACTCATCGCTGACGGCATTGCCGCCAAAGATCTCCTGCAGCGTCCTTGCGCCTTGGAGGGCTCTGTCGCAGTTCTGGCGCTTGATCATGCTAATCATCTCGGGCGTCGCCTTGCCCTCGTCCTTGAGCCTGCCGACCTGGATAGCGGCGAGCGTGCCGTACGCGGCGTCGGTCGTGGCATCGGCCAGTTTCTTCTGCACCAGCTGGTACTTGGCGAGCGGGTTGCCCTTGAACTGCTTGCGCTCGAGCGCGTACGTCCTCGCACGCGCGATGCAGTCCTCGAGAGCGCCCATGGTGCCCAGGGCAATGCCGTATCGCGCATTGTTGAGGCAGCTGAAGGGGCCTCGGAGACCCTCCACCTCGGGGAACATGTTCTCCTGCGGAACCGGGCAGTCCTGGAGGTGGATCATGCCGGTGATGGAGGCGCGGAGGCCGTTCTTGTTCTTGATGGCGGGCGTCTCGAGCGTGCCGGCGGGGCTGTCTCGTCTGTCGACGACGAAGCCGCGGATCTTGCCCGTGTCCTTGAGCTTGGCCCAGACCAGGAGGACGTCCGAGATGGGCGAGTTGGTGATCCAGGTCTTGGATCCGCTGAGGAGGTAGTAGCCCTTCTTTTGGGGGTGCTCTCGTGCCGTCATCTCCATCGAGCCGGGGTCGCTGCCGTGGTTGGGCTCTGTCAGGCCGAAGGCACCGAGGAGCTTGCCCTTGGCCATGTCGGGAAGATAGCGGTCCTTCAGCTCTTCGGAGCCGAACTCGTGGATGCCACCCATGACAAGCGAGGACTGCACCGACATGCCGCTCCGGTAACCACTGTCGACGCGCTCGACGGCCCGGGTGACGAGACCGCCGGCCACGGTAGAGACGCCGGCGCAACCCCAGCCTTTGATGGTGGCGCCGAGCAGGCCGAGCTCGCCCATCTCGCGGAGGATTTGAGGGTCGTAGTTCTCATCGCGGTATGCCTCTGTTGACGTGTCAGTCCAGACTCCGGGATGTGCGGGCTGGAGTGAGGCATACGCAGTACGCGGGGAGCCAGCTCCTCTTGACAATAACGCTCAGCCATTTCCGAAATGGCCAGCTCATCCTCGGTCAAAAGCGTCTTGGACGCCAGTGGATCCTCCCAGTCGAACTGCGGCGCCGATGACGCATAGCGGCGTGCATTGCGGATGGTGGTGGTGAGGACTGGCTGAGAAAGCAGCCGGCGCGGCGCGCGCATGCACAAAATCCGTGACATGGTTGGCGTGTTCATCGGTGTTCGGACGGGACGAGACTGCGCCGTGCCGAGGTCGGGGGACGGAGAGGACGGGAGATGCCTCCTCCATGACGTCTCCGCCGGAATGGGGATGGGCGTTGGTGCCCCGCTGCTCCCCGTAGCCGATGCCGACGTCTGCCGGTTGCCGGGGTGATCGGGACAGTGACAAGGCTCAGCTACCCCTGAATTGGCCGGAAAGCATGGAAACTGACTGCCATCTGTCCCGATGACGAGCTTTCATGGACTGATGAATGCAGTTTTGCCTCCACGCAGACGGCTTATGAATCATGTCATAGAGCAGTGTGCTCCAAGGCCTCCGAGCAAAAAAGCTTATGTCACTCGATGAAGCACAATTCGATCCGGCACGAAGCACCAGGCTGGTTGGGGCATGGGGTGTTAAAAGGGGTGAGATGCTTGTCAATTCAAGAGCAATACCTCGAATTGACATGTATGCCTTCTAGGCGTTCAAAACAAAACAAAAGCCAAGAGCAAAAGACGGAGAGATAGAACCGACCGAAACCCGATCTCTCATCACTCCCCGCCCCACCGGCCTCGGCATCCCGCCGCGTCTTGGCACGGGCTCGCCACAGAAACCCGATCGGGACCACCGGCCGACGCGGGGACGGCAAGATCGAAGGGCGCGTTGTGCAAGGTGGGAAACTGAAACCCGTGTTCCATGCAACCGCGGCACAGCGAACCCAGAACAGTGAATGCCTCCGACCGAACCTTCCACAGAGCGCGACTGCAGGAAGAACATTTCCACACCAAAACGGCATGCGACCCCGGACCTAGATCCGAAGTGGGGACTGGGCCGAGGTCTGTCGCCATCACCGCTGCCGCCGCCCGGCACCTTGATGGCATCGCGGTTGCCCCTCCTCGAGTCTCCCACTCTATTTCATGGACATGTAGCACTTCTTCCCGTTTGAAATTTCCGTCCACATTGAATCAAACCCAGCACTGCCCGACTTTGTGCGACCTCCAAATCCCACAACCACCAACCCTTACCCACCCCCAAGACGAACAATACCACCAAGAAAACCCCCAAACCACCAAGATGGCCGCCTCCCAATCCCTCCAAATCACCCTCGCCCACCGCCCTACCTCAGGCATCATCCCCAACCACACCTTCGCCCCGGTCACCGTCCCCATCCCCTCCGCCTCCTCCCTCGCCCCGAACCAACTCCTCCTCGAAACGCTCTACCTCTCCCTCGACCCCGCCATGCGCGGCTGGATTGAAGACAAGCGCTCCTACCTCCCCCCGGTAAAAATCGGCGCCGTCATGCGCGCCTACGGACTCGCACGCGTACTCGCCTCGACCTCCAGCCGCGCCCAGCCCGGGGACCTAGTCGCCGGCACGTTCGGCATGGCGGAGCACGTGGTCGTGCCGGAGGCGCTGGTGGAGGAAGTCAACCCCGGGATCCCGGGCGGCAAGGTGACGGACGCGCTGGGGGTGCTGGGGATGACGGGGCTGACGGCGTATTTTGGGATGACCAAGATTGGGGAGCCCAAGGCGGGGGAGACGGTGGTGGTGACGGCGGCGGCGGGGGCGACGGGGAGCGTGGCGGCGCAGATTGCAAAGATTTCGGGGGCGCGGGTGGTGGGGATTGCCGGGAGCGAGGAGAAGGTGAAGTGGCTGGTGGAGGAGGTGGGGGTGGATGTTGGGTTGAATTACAATGATCCGGAGTTTAGGAAGAAGTTTGAGGAGGCGACGCCGAGGTTTGTGGATGTTTTCTGGGATAACGTGGGCGGGGAGCAGCTCGAGATGGGGTTGGCGAGGGCGAACAAGTTTGCGAGGTTTGTGATGTGTGGTGGTATCAGCCAGTACAATGAGAAGGAGAAGAAAGGGCCAAGGGTAAGGGGGAATCCAACGAGCCGAGGGCTGGAGGCTGACAAAGTCACAGAACTACCTCGCCATCGTTTCGATGCGCATCAAGATGCAGGGCTTCATCGTGCTTGACCACATCGACGAGTACGCCGAGGCTCGCAAGCAGCTTGCGCAGTGGCTCAGCGAAGGCAAGATCAAGAGAAAGGAGACCATGATCAAGGGCGGGCTCAAGAACGTCGAGGAAGCATTCGAGTGCTTGTTCAAGGGCAAGAACATCGGTAAGTCTGCTCCAAAGGAAAGCTAGCGAGGGAACAGCTCAACTAAAACGCCACGCTAGGAAAACTGCTGCTCGAGGTTAAGGCTCCAGAGGATTCGTCCAAGCTCTAGAAGGATGAGCGCCATCGGGGCCGTACACGACGAGATGATGTTGCAGGTTCCAAGCGTGGACAAATCCGAGGCGGCGGCGAGGCCTGGGAGGGGACTGCACGAAGTCTATTCCAGAACTGGTATCATGGTTGAGACAAGAAGCTCAAGCGTCGAGTCCAGGCGTTGCATCTGGTAATATGAGTTTATGAATGTATCTAGCTCATGACTTCCATGGCGGAAAGAAATATACGCCATATGGACATGTCAAAAAGCTTGGGAACAAGGGCAGATGTGGTTATGCATTGTGTTACTGATCCTTTCTATTTTGGCTGCGGTCTGTACTGGCAACTTGACTGCCTGCAACCGGCTCCGGACCGGAGCCGATACATCGGATCTCGGCCGCCTCCGGACAGGGATCGGGCCCGGCTCGCTGGAATACCGAGCCTGGACCGGAGCAGCAAGTCCGGCGCGGCGGGCCCGGTACCAACCCGATGACAAATCCATCATTCCTCCTTGCATCTTCTCGCTGCATTCTGTGGACACGGACCGAGGTACGGGGACCGCACTGCCGGTACCTGTGCTGGATCCAGCGCTTTTCCAAATACTCCATCTGTACCCGACCCGGCGGATGGATGGTGCGCTCTCGGGTACTTGCGGCAGACGGGGAAGTCGAAGAGCGGAATGGAAAAGTCTGACAAACGGAGGCGAGGGAAATAGAAAGGCGATCCGAGGTTTGCGGGGCATTGAAGACCTCAGCTCGCCCGAATCTTGGTCCTGGTGGACATGAGGTCCATGTTAGCCTCGAATATGGAGTCTTGAGGGGCCAAAAGGTTGAGACCAGAGGGGCGGCGTGGACGGCACATCATAGTCACATCACGATGTCGAACGTCTGGGTCGGCGATGGTCCATGGGTCGCCGACTGACTTGGAGTTTCGTGCTGTCATGGCGGCCATCGGAGTTGGCCGTCTGATGCACCAAGGGTCCTTCTCTTTGTTGATCAAGCATCTGGCCATCGGCCTGTTCCGATTCCATGGCTTCGAGGCACGGGTCCAGATCAGCAGCCGACATCACAAGGGCGTTGGTGAGTGGAAGAAGGAGACCTCAAACAATGGGACTTGCTCGGACACACACCGCTTCGGACGCAGCGTCCGCGACTGCTCGAGGTCCGCCCGTGTGGTCTGGGGACGTTGGAATTACGAAAATATTGGGTGGTGCGTCGATGTTGAGGAAAAAAGGGAGTCTCCGAGCTGGGCCGGGCGAATCATGGCGACGCGGGCGCCCGAGGCTTACTCGATGGTTACTCGATAGAAACTCGATTGAGAAACTCACGATGCCATCGGTGTCGCAGCCGAGAACGGAGCCCTCCAGCTTGCCCTTGTCGTCACAGGGGTCACTACCAAAAGTCAGCACGGCTTGCTCGGCGAGATCTGGATTCTGCTCAGCCACCATGTAGATGGGCGGGTTCGATTGGTCGATCGGCAACGGTTCTGGCGTTGTTGGGAATGTCAGATCCGCTTCCAGAACGGGGGGTGTTTGCAGCTGGAGTACAAAACGGCTGCATCCTACCGCTGAAGCGCACAGCCAATCAGCGTCGGCTGATAAGGGACGGTGGTGAATCTCAGGGCCCTCTCGCACCTCGCTTCACGCCTGTTCTTGGCCCTCTTCTCTTGGACGACGCTGGTATCTCGGTGTTGGTATCTTTTGGTGCTGTTATCTCGGTGTCGTCGTCCCGAGTCTTGCCTCCCTCCCTTCCGGTGCGCAGCATCGCGGATCTCCTGATAACGGCGCTGGTTACCTCCCCCCCCCTCCACCAACCACAGCGCAATGAGGGAGTGGGAATACGGTCTGATGGACCCGAGACGGCACATCGGAGGCATGTCGTGGTGTGGCCCAGGGGGGGAACGGCGACGGGGCATCTCCTCTTCACCCTCTGGTCAAATACATTGACCGTCGCCGTTCCCCTTCCCAGCACACCCCCCCGTTATCGTCCATCTCACTTCTTCCTCACCACACCTTGCCGCTCGCCCTGTCTCGACGGCCTCAAGTCTCTGCCAATCTGACCCGGCATTGGCCTTTCAGCTCTCAGCCGCTGTCCCTGATAACTTCTTTGTTCACCACGCCTCCCCAAACGCTTACGGGGTCCTTATCAGTCACCCGTCCCGCCGTTTCTGGCGAGAGATAAGCATCTCTCTCACCT
Source organism: Podospora tetraspora (assembly GCA_027943155.1). Taxonomy (NCBI): domain Eukaryota; kingdom Fungi; phylum Ascomycota; class Sordariomycetes; order Sordariales; family Podosporaceae; genus Podospora; species Podospora tetraspora. The sequence goes on from JAQKAE010000007.1 coordinate 1,918,171, forward strand.
CCCGTGCAGCAAGACACCCAGACGGACCACCTTCCCCTCTGGAGCCACCGAAGCCTCGCCGACAACATGAGCATGCATGAGCTGTCCAGCGAGGGGCCCCTGGTGGTCATGGCCTCCAGCCGGGCCGTCCTCACACTCCCGGACGACTCCCTGCTCCTCACGCCGGCCACCATCTGCATCTCCCCCGCCACGGGCAAGATCGTGTCCATAACCCCCACCCTCCTTCCCCGGTCCGCCTTCTCCTCCTCCGTCACATACACCGATTACAGCCCGCGGGTACTGCTCCCCGGCCTTGTCGATGCCCATGTCCACCTCAACGAGCCCGGCCGGACCGAGTGGGAGGGCTTCCACACCGGCACCAAGGCGGCCGCCTCCGGAGGTGTTACCACCGTCGTTGACATGCCCCTGAATGCCATTCCTCCCACAACCACGCTCGAGGGCTTCAGGGTTAAGCTCGCTGCCAGCGTCGGCCAATGCTGGGTCGATGTCGGCTTTTACGGCGGCATCATCCCGGGAAACGCAGACCAGCTGCTTCCGCTCGTCGAGGCGGGCGTTCGCGGCTTCAAGGGCTTCCTCATCGACTCTGGTGTAGGTCTCTCCAAGTCCCCTCCTTCCAGCAGACACTGACGTGAACCAGGTTGACGAGTTCCCGGCCGTATCTTCGACGGATATCGCCCTCGCCATGACGACCCTCAAGAACTCGCCCACCACTCTCATGTTCCACGCCGAGATGATCCCCCCCATCACTGACTCCGTTGGCGATGCGGTCCAGGTCTCGGACCCGCCACTTGCTCCCCGCGGCCACCTCAGTGCCTACAGCACCTTCCTCGAGTCGCGGCCTCCAGTATTCGAGACTTGTGCCATTGAGGAGATCATCTCCCTTGCCAACCTCGCCCCCGACCTCCACCTGCACATCGTCCACCTCTCGGCGCTCGAGTGCGTCCCCATCCTTCGCGAGGCCCGCGCCCGCGGCATCAACATCACGGCCGAGACGTGCTTCCACTACCTCGCTCTCGCCTCGGACCACATCGAGGACGGCGACACACGCCACAAGTGCTGCCCGCCCATCCGCTCCCTCAGCAACCAGGACCGCCTGTGGGAGGAGCTCGTCGCCGACGACAGCTGCATCCGCACCGTCGTCTCGGACCACTCTCCCTGCACGCCCGAGCTCAAGCTCCTCCCGCTGCACCTGCAGTCCAACCCGGACCACGACTCGGGCTACACCACGCCCACCGAGGAGGAGGACTCGCGCCCGTCCCTGATCCGCCACTCCGACTCGGGCGTCGACGTGACCCTCTCCAAGGGCCAGGCCGCGCTCGAGGCGGCCAAGCGGACCCCTTCCCTCGACGGCGCAGGCGACTTCTTCGCCGCCTGGGGCGGCATCTCGTCGGTCGGCCTCGGCCTGCCGATCCTGCACACGGCGGCGGCCGAGCGGCGCGAGCAAGGCAACGAACGGGTGCCCTCGCTCGTCGACATTGTGCGGTTGTGCGCGCAGGAGACGGCGCGGCAGGTCGGGCTCTCGCACCGCAAGGGCGGACTGCGCGTGGGCATGGACGGCGACGTGTGCGTGTTTGACGACGCGGACGCGTGGACGCTGCGGTCGGGCGGGATGCGGTGGAAGAATAAGGTGTCGCCGTGGGAGGGAAGGACGTTCCGCGGACGGGTGCACGAGACGTGGGTGAGGGGGAGCAAGGTGTTTGAGTTTGGCGGGGTGAATGGGGGGTTCGTGGCTGGGAAGCCGGTGGGAGAGGCGATTGTTGAGAGGAGGACGGTTTGAGAGAGGGGGGGTGGGAGTTATGAGAGGGGAGGGGAGTTATGAGATATGACTGTCATGGCTGCATTTTTTGAGTTGGTTCGTTGCTGTATAGGTAGTGTTGTTTCTTGTTTTGGTGGGGGAGGGGACACAGATATCCAGCATGGCATCACGCAAGGAGAGCGTGGCTGGCCTGGACTTGCATCAAAGATTGAAGGCAAGACGATGTTCCTGATGGAAAGAGAGGGGCAAAGACGAAACATGTACATATATCTGCGCGTGGGAGTTTGAGGGGTTGAATCGAATGGGATGATGACGCCGTCCCGTTGATCGACAGATCAGTTGACCTTTGTTTTGCCGTTTACCGCGGAGTCGGAATACCGTACCGAGAGAACGAATGACGAAGGATCGAGGAAGCATATAATTGTGATGGGATTCTCATTTTGCAAACAACTTTTACATTCGCAATTGACCCGAGGGAAAGATGATGCAATCCCCGCCTGCTTTTGTGTCTTGGTTTCTGTGTCACGAACGAAGACGGTGTCATTGGCACACCTACTGCTCGCGGAGGAAGCAAAGTTCGTGACGGACGAACTCGTGACCACTGTGTACTGAGAAACAAATGGCCGCCGAGCACCTTGATGATTGGACTGGCTCGCGGGACGTCGATCTCGAAATGGGACAGCCAGCTCTCCGGCCCCGGCACCCGTCCCCGGCCCTCAGCACGCAGCAGCAGCACTGCCCCGAGAATTTGGGATGCCGATGCCCGCAACGTTCCATTGCCCAAGCCCGCGGCGGAGATCCGGGAGACCAAAAATTTCCACGCCGCTGAAGAAGAATCGAGTGTGCGTTCGGTTTTTCTCTGGTGGGGAGTCTCGTCTCGCACAACAAAAACGTAAGTACATCCCCACACTCTGCCAACCGGTAGATGACCAGTCCGGGCCCGTGTATATGGAGAAATACGGGCGGCCTCCAAACAGCAACTCCTCTTTTGGTGACCGCGCCAAGGTTTCCGTTGAATGGGGAAGGTTGGGTTGTCGTGGTAGCGCTGGAAATGAGAGGTGGGGGAGAATGGAGAGCGGGCTCGCCAGCGTTGCAAACGTGGGGCAGGGCTCAGGAGGGCAGCTGAAAGCCGCAGCCCTGGGGCCTTGCAGCCGGCGTGTAGCGCGTGGCGGTTTGGAAAGGGGATGGATGGAATATGGAATTTCTGCTGTCATGGTGGTGGTGGTGGCGGGGAGAGTGTTTGTCCTGCTGGTGATCTATAAATGTTTCTGCCTTCTGCAGACAGTCGCACAGCGTCTGGGAGCTGGGACTTCTAGGCGTGTGCCGTGAGACCGTCGTCGGGTCTCCGGTTTCGACCAGATTGGCCCGGCTGCGAGATGCATGTTTGTCGAGTCGGCCTCGAATGCAGGGACGGAGGAAGAGACGGAAGAGGGGCTCGTGTTTGCTGCTGCTGGGATTCGTTGCCGCAAGGGGCGGGGACAGCGACAAGTGGACGAGATTCCCCCTTTTTGCCTCTGCCTCCGCCCGCCTGGCCGGCACCGCGTTCCCGTGTCCAGGCGCTGGTTGCTGGTTGCTCCGCCGGTGTGTCGCTCCACGCGAGATTAGAGATTGCGGCCTGGTGGCCTGGCCCTGATCCTTGGCTTTCCCTGTCGCCTGTCGCTTTCGCTCCTCTCCGGGCTGTGAACGCGCGCTTTTGGCCAGCAGCACTGGCACTCGGCCGCTCCAATTTCTGTCCAGGCCTCTCTCTCCCCTACGAAAGAAACACCACACCACACTTCTCCCCTCCGCCCGTGCAACACGCATCGTTCAGCAGCGCCGCCCCGCCGCTCCTCGTCTCCCGTGGCCTTTTTTTGCTCTTTCCCACACCCCTTGCGAGTCCAGTGTGAAAGGGCTCGTCGAGTTTGCCGTCACGAGAGTTGGAGCCTGCGCCTTGCCGAATGAACGAAACGAACTCGACGACCGGATGATGCCATTGGGACAGAGTCCTGCCAAGCACCGCCTCCTACAAGCTCAGGATCCTGTTTCTCCCTAAACATCCAGGACAATCTTGTCGCCTTGTCAAAAACCACACTCCGCTCAGCTTCCATCGATCCCGCGGGTCCATACAATTTTTACGCTCCAGCATTGCGGCATCCTTTTGCATCACCGCCTCGGTCCGTGTCGCAGCCAAACGGATCGCGTCCCGACGTCGTCGAGTCGAGCCTCGCCGATTCCATCCCAGCCTCCTTTCCCGTCGAGCCGAGCATGCGAGCCGCCACCGAATAACGACGACCTCCCTCCTCCCCATCACGACGCAGACCGACTCGTGCCACGCCTCGAGTCCCCGACATGCCCTCCTTCGTGCCCGACGAGGAATCCGCCATCTTCTCGCAGGCCTCGGGCATTGTGCACATCGACCCGGCGGGCCAGTACGGCCTGTTCCCAGCAAAGGACGGAGACGCCAATGGACACATTGTTCGCCAGCCACAACCGCACAATTCAAATGAGAGCTTGGACGACAGCTCAACACAGTCAACCCACACCTCCGACGACTCTGACGTACGATCACGACCGCCACCGCCGAATGGGGCCCCTCCGCCTCCGCCGATAATGAATCCACCGGTGAACGGAGGCGCGGTCGAGGGAATCAGCAGCGAGATCGGACGCAATGGGTCAGCTTCGAGGAAGCCGCTGCCCAATGGGATATCCACAGCGCTGCTGGGGGATCGGGCATCGAGGGATGGCGACTCGCCGGCGCTGAGTACCAGGGAGACGTTCCCGAGGAGCTCGGTTGGGTCTATCCAGAACTCGCCCGTGGAAATGTACCTGCATCCCGTCAACAAGAACGAGATCCGCACAGTTGACCACGCGACATCACCATCTCCCCTCCGCCCCCCACCAACCACCGGGGCCGGCAGCCTCTCGGTAGACGCCACGACACCGAACACCGACTCGAATCAGAGGAACCTCGGGTCGCCCCACCGTTACTCTTCCCCTCCTCTCTATACCGGCGGTGCGTTGACGCCGAGCTCGTCTGGAGCGTTGCAGCCACCTGGTGCGGGCCTCAAACACCGCCACACATTGGAGGTCCCGAAACCGACCCCATCACGGGGTTCGCGGGACGGCGTGGACGGGACCTTTGCCAGCGGCCGATTCTCGCCAACCGCTGCGGCAACCAGTGTACGGAGAGCCTCGCTCAGTTTGGCTAGGAGAAACACGCGATCTCTCCACTCGGAAATGCCGCGGGACGAGATCGTGCCAGACGACGATGCTCAGCGTTGGACAGAGGCTTATAGGCAAAAGCGAGCCAGTAGGAGAAAGAGGCGGGAGATTGAGGACGACGACAGGGTGCTGGTGGGGACCAAGGTCGACGAGTCCCACGCGAACTGGGTGACGGCCTACAACATGCTCACGGGCATCCGCGTGGCCGTGTCGAGAACGAATGCCAAGATCGACAGGAACCTGACGGCCGCCGACTTTGACGTTAAACAGAAATCGACCTTTGATATGTGAGTACCCAGCCGGAACGGTGGCAGGACGTTGGCTAACCCAGTTGCAGTGCCGGAAACGAGCTGGTACCGTCGGCAAAGTACGACTTCAAGTTCAAGGACTATGCGCCGTGGGTATTCCGCCATCTCCGGACGCTCTTTCGCCTCGATCCCGCCGACTATCTCATGTCCTTGACCGGCAAGTACATACTCTCGGAGCTGGGGTCGCCCGGAAAGAGCGGCAGCTTCTTCTACTTCTCCCGCGACTACAAGTACATCATCAAGACGATCCACCACGCCGAGCACAAGTTTCTGCGCAAGATCCTCAAGGACTACTATCAGCATGTCATTGATAACCCAAACACGCTGCTCTCGCAGTTTTACGGGCTGCACCGGGTCAAGATGCCGTACGGGAAAAAGATTCACTTTGTCGTCATGAACAACCTGTTTCCGCCACACCGAGACATTCACCAGACCTTTGACCTCAAGGGTTCGACTATCGGGCGCGACTACCGGGAGGACGACCTTTCGAAGAATCCGAGGGCGACGCTCAAGGACCTGAACTGGATGCGCCGGAAACGGCATCTCGAGCTCGGCATACAGAAGAAGCAAATGTTCCTCACACAGCTGCAGAAGGACGTCCGGTTACTGCAGAGGCTACATATCATGGACTACTCGTTGCTGGTCGGCATCCACGATCTTAAGAGGGGGAACGAGGAGAATCTGCGGGATAAGACGCTCCGGGTGTTCAACCCCGGAGGGAACATCCCCGAGGAGCAGGATGTGCCTGCTTCGGTTCTCATGAGGACGCCGTCCAAGCTGGAGGGTCAACGGAGGGCGCGGGAGCTGCGACACATGATACAGGCCGAGAAACCTGTTCTGATGGGCGAGACTAGCAACCGGATGCCCGACGAGCTGGAGGAGGGTCAGAGCAGACCGGGCTTTGTCTTCAACCAGGATGACGGGGGTTTTAGAGCGACCCACGAGGACAACACGCCCGGGGATGAGATCTATTACCTCGGGGTCATTGACTGTTTGACTCACGTAAGTTCTTTTTTTGTGTACGAATTTTGGAGTTTGGCTGACAACACGGCAGTACGGCATCATCAAGAAGCTGGAGAACTTTTGGAAGGGCCTGTCCAGCGATCGGTCGCAAATATCGGCTCTGGCGCCCGAGCAATATGGCGAGCGGTTCTACAACTTCATCACAGGCATCACCATGTCACAGGAACAGGCAATGAGGGAAGTCCAAGAGAGGGACGCGGCGATGGCAGCGGCTGTTGCTGCCGAGGAGGAAGAGCGGCATCGCTCCTCGAACACCGTCCCACCAGTCCCAAACTACCTCCCGCCACCACCGCCCTCTTCGTCTGCGGCTGAGCGATCCCCACCCGAAGCCGAAGCGGTCGTCCAAAGAGCCGAACAGGAGGCGCGCAGGTCCTCGGACAACGGCCCCGAGAGCGACGTTCCCGAGAGGATCCTTCGAACGAGCGTCACCTCCCCCAAGCACGGCCCTGTGACAACCCCGGGTGCCGGCAGCACCGTTCTCCCGATCGTGGAGGAGGCAGCCGAGAACTCGACCATGGGCGAGCGCGGGCGCGACAGCCGCATCAGCAGCACCATGACGGGCGAAAGCGAATACCGACCGCTCACGCCAGCCAAGGACGGGCGCGAAACGGAGGCGGGGTTCGGCAATCCCATCCTCGGGGGCCACGGGGGCTACCGACCACGCGCGCCCCCGCCAACGCCGCCCAAGACGGGCCACGGTTACGGCGGTGGGAAGCCCGAGAGCGCGGATAGCGGGTATGGCGTCGTTAGCGGCAACGGGGGACTCCGCAGCGCCACGGGATCGCAGCGGTCGCTGGGGATGCAGCCGCAGATCAGCCGGGATAGCCTCGACAAGGCGTTGCCGCCGCTGCCGAGGGCGAGCGAGCATCCGGCGCAGGGCGTGTCGTAGGACGGCAAGGCGACGGCGGTAGCGGTGTGGCGCACACCATCTGGGGAGCCGAGGGAGTGGGAGGAGGTGAGGGCCATGTTTTTGGAGACGCTGCCCAGTGGGTTGTCGGCTTCGTTGGGGAGGAGCGCCAGGCTGTAGGGGGTGCGGTACATTACAATGCAGCAGGACGTCTAGGTTATTTTTCTTGGGGAGCGGGAAGAGGGTTGAGGGATCGAAGGGGAGATGAGAGCATGCGGTCTATCATGGCGGGAAAGCAGGACACGGAGTGTTTGTTACTCTTTACATTCTATTATTTTCCTTTTCCTGTCGTCGTCCCTTGTTTCTTACTACACACACCCACACACAACAACGACATGGACATGGACATGGAAGAAGAAGAGGCTCCTGTTTTCATTTGGTTGTTTGTCCCCGTTGTTGCTGCCATCCGCCAGTGCAGCTTTTCCTTTTTTTTGTTTGGCCTCCGCTGCTTGCCAGCCCCTTTTTCTCTCTTGAAAAAAGACTTGATACCACTATTGCATTGGCAGCATAAACTAAGATTTTTATCGTTTTCATTTTTGTTGTTTTTTGGCGTGGGGATTTCTTTTTTTGGTCATGATGGTGGGCGGTCTCGTCGGTCTTTTTTGTACGTACTTTTTCTCTTCGATCAAGATGTGGAGTGACATCCAGCCTGTTATGTTGCTGCCGCGTAGCTGAGTGGCATGTTGGAGGAGACTGGGGGAGATAGCTTTGACATTAACGAGATAGACTACCGGGGAGGTTGGGTTCTGTTTGGATCAGGTCCGAATATCAATGAAGCTCAGAATATGTATTTCTCCATATGGGCGAGCTCCAGTGGTTGTGGGAAAAGTGTGGATGTCAGTGTGTTTACATCAGGGGCTGCCTCGTAGACTGCAGATTCCCCCATCCCAGGGTCGCCGGTATGTCTCCGTCCCCGCCCCATCCCGTCGGCTATAGTACACGGCGGTTACAACGCCGTTCCCCATCACCAGCCTCAACTCCGTCCCGCTCGCCCCAACAGAGTAGAACCACCGCCATCCATCCAATCCCCACGTCCCCTTCTCCCGTCATCTCCTCTCCGCACCCCGTCACCTCCTCTCCGTAAACTGCGCATTCACATCCATCTTGACCGCCCCCTGCGCCTCCAGCTCCTTCAACCTCGCCTTCTTCTGCAGCTCCTGCACCCGCCACTTTTTAAAATACGTCACCTACCACCGTCGTCAGCCATCCACTCCCCATCACCTGTCCCCAGTATACTCCGAGAGAACTTACCCACTCCCTTGCGCAATCCCGCTCAAACCCCGCGCTCTCCACCCCGCACGCCTTGCCCGCCGCCTTGTCCTCCTTGAGCGCGTCGACGATGTTGTTGGCGTCCAGGCACGCAAAGTAGGCGTCCCGCGCCTCCCAGCAGCGCTGGCGCTCGGAGCGGGTGGGTGCGACGGTGCCAGAGCGGATGGAGTCGGCGCGTTGGTCGGTGGGGGTGGGGGTGCCGCCTAGCCAGGTTGGGAGGAGGCCCATTTTGGCTCGTAATTCGGAGGAAGGGGAGGGGGTCGTGGGGGGAGGTTGTTGGGGGTGTTGTCGTCGAAAGTCTTGACCTCGAGGTTTCGCGGGATGTCCCGTTGAGGATTGGACGGATGCCCTGCACGATGATGGACGTCACAGTGGACGGACGGACCGACAGGGGTACGTCGTGGGCACGTGATTGGGCGTTGCTCTCCAACTTTTTGGGGCGGGGAACCAACGCTAAAGTTGGGGGCAGGCAACGGCCCAGGGCCTGCCGGCCGCCGCGCAGGGGCCGTCGTTTCTTTGGTGTCAGCGTCGACTCCTGGATGATGCGGCCACGGCGCCACCATTTTGGCTTCGTCGCAACGCTGTCAACGACAGCACCACCGCCCGTCTGCTGAACGTCACACGTCACCCAAGTGCGCGCCTCTGCCCCTGAAACCCTCAACAAGTCCTACGACCACCGAACCCCCCAAGACCACCGAAATCACCACCAACCACACGCGCGCGCGACAACCATCAACCGCCCAACCCGAACAACAACCACCGCCCCAACCACCCAGCAATGCCCCCATAACCCTCTTACCAAACCACCCAAACATACACCAGACACCCCCCCCTAGAATATGGCTCGCCGCCGCCGCCCCCCCCGCCCCGGCGCCCTCTCCGACAATCCCCCCTTCCGCATCCTCACCCAGCTCCTCGTCCTCCAAACCCTCTTCTACCTCGCCCTCCTCCTTCTCGCCCTCTTCGCGTGCCTCATCGCGGGCTCCGCGCCCTTCTCCCTCGACCTCGTGCTCGGGTGGCGCGCCGTGCGCGGCGACACGACGCAGGGGTGGCTGATGGGGTTCCTGCTGGTGCTGGCGGGGGGGTTTTTCAAGTTAGTTCTCCCCCTCCTATCAATGTTTTGGATTATGCTGACATATGGTGTTACAGTGCCGCAGCAATAGTCCTCCTAGTCGGGCGCTCCAAGCTGGTCCTAGACTTTGCGCTGTCGCTGCACGCGGTGCACGCCGTGGTGGCGACGGTGTATACGGGGGAGGTGCCGGGGAATCTGGCGTGGTGGGTGAGTCTGGGAGGGTCGAGTGTGGTGGCGGTCGGGGCGGGGACGTGGGGGTGTCGGTATAGGGAGCTGAGGCCGATTGCGTTTGGAGGGGTTGGAGGGGGGACGGCTGGGGTGGTGCGGGGACGGTGGAGGAGGGGAGGGGATGAGGAAGGGGGTTCGCGTTTGCGAGGGGAGGGGAGGGGGAGGGGGAGAGATGGGGAGGGGGGGTATGAAATGGTGAATGTTGGGGAGGGGAGTGGGGGGAGGTGATATGGGGGGTGTATGGCGATGTTTTGATAGGGATGGGGGTGTATGAGGGGTGTGACTAGACTTTTCTTTTGGGCTGCATGGCGTGGATTGGCGTCTGGAAATGAGACTACGTGCTCGCTAGTGTATGAGTATGATCAGATGGGACGGTTGGAACTCGGTGTGCGAACTTTGGGTTATTTTCCATCCCTCTTACCAGTCGAGGGAGGATGACCCCCGGTCCGTGTCACTCACTGGAAGAAGAATAGGCCCCCCATGGCGTCCTTTCTGCCTCGCTGCCTTGCAGGCACCGTGGCTCTTCCCACATAGGGTCAAACTATTCCTCCAGTTTCCAACGCAAAGACCCCCGCTGTGGCCTAATGGGCCCAGCGGGCGATTTCTCGAACAATTCCTCCCACTCGGATTCAACCCCCGGCGACTCACCGGGGGTGAACCGATCGCCCTCCCACGAAAGTAAACCGCCACCGGGCGGTTTCGTAACTCCCAACTCTGCGCTGTAGCGGGCTTGGGGGTGAGCTTTTGCTTTTTCCATTTGCCTCCATTGATGAAGGACTGAAATGCTGGGTGGAGGTTGGGATGGAGATGCCCTCTTCTGGAAATTATGGCTACCTACCTAATACAAGAACATGGACGTATGGCGATGCCTGGTTTGGCCCATGACATTTGGTTGATCACGGATGGTTGGTTCTTCCGAGACAATTCCCCATGTAGGTGGTGGAAGAAAAAGAGGGAAATTCCAGGTCTACCAACCAAAAATGACTAGGTTCAACCACAGGGCTTTCCAGGATCAACTCTCCGTCACACCTCTCTCACTTCTTAATATCCTTGCCCATACCCTCCAACTCCCAAACAGCCGGCATTGTATTCGCCTTCTCCTTCTTATCCCCTACACCACTTCCCCCATCCAATCCCACGACCTCCTCCCGCCCCCCGGCCTCCATCAGACTCCTCGCACGAACCGCATCACCACCCCCCGGCTCCCCGCCGCCCGCCGCTACTTCTGTGTCAGGCTTGCCCACCGCCGCATGTGTGTGCCCTCCCGCCATCAGTGAAGTGGGCTCAGACGAGCTGGTGCCACCAACCTCGCCTGCCTTGGGCAGGTCAGAGAGCAAGGGAAGAAATCCCTGTGGCGGCCTGGACCGAGACATCTGCAACGGGCTGGGACGAGCGATCGGCGACGGTGTGCGAACAAACGCAGGGAACGAGGCAAAGTCTGCGCTCATGCTGGTAGGGGTCGAAGGGGGGCCTTGTTTCTCGCCCTTCACAACAGCCGGGGCCTCTTGCGCCGAGCGTTCGGGCGGTGTGGGTGTCGCCGGCGGAGGACCCGGAGGACCGCTGGGGGTATTGGACGGAGCGATGGGCAACTGCCTGGCGGCAAAGAAACCCAGCGGGGAGGCGTCAGCCATCAGCGAGAGGCGGTCCAGTTCAGCGACGGCGACCATCATGCCGGCGATCGCGAGTTGGTTCGGGCTCGGGCGTTGGTGGGATAGCGGGGTGTTGAATAGGGGGACGATGCCGTCGGAGGTGGTGAAGATCTCGGTGGAGAGTTGGCCGCGGGGCTTGGGTTTTCGGAGGATGGGCGGGTCGGAGTCTGGGAGGGCGGTGCCTGTGAGGGCGGATTGGGAGCGGCTTAGCTTTTTTGTTGTCTTGCGGCGCTTTGGCATGGAGGCTACGCGGTTTCTGTTGGAGGGTTCGGGGGAGTTGGTGGGAGGGAGGGGGTCCTGGAGTTGTCAGTGCTGAGGGAGGGAGTTTGGGAGCTGATGCGGACCTCGTTGTCCAGCGCTTTTGAGCCAAACTCGGGGCATGACGCCTGGTCGAGAGACATCTTGGGATCTCCGTCAAGGGCATGGTGTTGCAGCTCAAAGACTCTGGCTTGTACGTTCTCTGCGTTCTGGGCAGTCTCTGGACTTGCGTCGTCAGCTCCGGGGTGAGTGATACCTGTCGGGGTAGCAAGTCCACTCTGTGAGACGGGTGTCGATGGCTTCAGGGATGAATTATTCTCCAGCAGTGAAGGCGAACCGATCCTGGGAGACCCCGTCCGGGGGGTGCTGAGCGGCCCGTCCAAGCTGACCCCTGGGAAAGCTTGTTCATCCACGTCTTGCGACCCCTCGGTCCCAGATGGCTCTCCAGCTGATGTCGATTTCGTACGGCGAAAATTCCGGCGGAGGTTCAGAACCATCTTGGCGAGCTGGCTGACTTCGCTGAGCTCAAGATCCGAAAAGCTGATTCCGATCAGGTTGGCAAGCTGCTGTTCGGCATCCATGAGATAGTTTTCTGCCAGACCGATCTCGTCGGACAGGGCGCGTAAACGGTATGACATCCTTTGGTGCAGAAAAGGCAAGAGGGTCTCATCAAGCTCGTTCAGGGACGTGGCAATGACTTTCTCGACCCCCTCCACTATCTTTTCCGCGCTATTGATGTTGATGTTGACCATCTTGCTCGCGGTCGGGGTGCATCGGGGATGCTAGGTCGGTAAGTAGGTAGGTGTTTTAGGTGCGATGAATGTTTGCGAAAATGCTTGAAGTCTAGGGACGTTGAGAGTTTGGTGTCGATAGGATGTTGAGTCTCTCAGCGTAAGAATGGTTACCTACCTTTCAAGGTTGCCAGTATGGGGAAAGGAACAGGGAGGCACGTTGACGTTGATCCGAGATCTCAGAGGAAGTGCGCTGGTTGCCGCCTTCCACGGACGACGCATCATGTCTCCACTGCCTCCCTTCATGGTCATGAAATAAGCGTTGTTAACAGACTTTTTGGGAGAGTTAAACCTCTGTTTTCATCCACTGGCTGAATACTACATAAAAATGCTTCCATGGTGCGATGCCGTCGAAACTCTTGTACATTTTTTCCTCCACCTGCTTCAAAATGTGCTTGAAAGTTCAGAAACCCCAAGATTCGAAGAGAGCCCACCCACTTCCTAAGAATAAACGTAAGAGTTACCCGGCCCCAAAACTGGCCAAAAGATGAAATTTCCCTCCAAGAAAATATCATTCGCTGTTCCCAGAGACCTAGACCGTCTAATTAGAAAAGCGGATGAAAAATCTCAACATCAGAGGTGTAGTTGAGGACCAGTTCGATGCCCAGCGAGGACAAAATCTTTTTGTACGGTCCCATGTCAATGGTTTCGAGGTCAGGCACAAGGATACCCTCGTTATCCTCCAAATGGGCCCCAACTGGGAGGTCGTCCCAGTGAATGTGATCGATGGGAGACTCCAGCTTTACCGTCCGGAGCTTGGGGAACCGGGACTCGCGAGCAGCGCGCACAAGGTGAGCCACGTCGCTCTCGGGAAATGTCGTGTTGATTCCCTCAATCTCCAGCGTCTCGAGGCTCGGGCAGTGCTCGACCAGGTTGACCAAGACGCCATCGTTTTCGTTCCTGTCAATGACAACCTCGGAGATTGTCAGCATCCTGAGGACCGGGAATCCGGTGACTGTCTTGATAAATCCGCCCTCGACAAGCCTCGCCTTCATCTTTGGGATCGACATTCCAAAGTTGGCCAGAAACTTGATTTCAACCGACTCCAGCGTGGCTGCAAATGTTCTCAGACAGTCCAGAATTGCGGTGGGGGACCTCCACTTCTCGAACCGGTACATTGCCGACTCTGTGTCGAACCACCGGGTGTGATGGGGGCTGAACTCCGAGTTGTCGACTTGCAGGTATGAGAAGTTGACGAGGTTGGTGCAGCAGTTGACCATGTAGTTGATTCCTTGCGTGCAGAGCTGGCATTCGCCAAGAGTGAGGGTGGTGAGGTTGGAGAACTTGACGGCGGGAATGTCGGGGTTCCAGCCAGACGCCCCCATCAGTGTCAGAGTCTTGAGGTTGGGCGACGCAGCCACGAGACCGCCGAGGGCCGACAGGTCGATCTTTTTGGCTTGAAGGTACAGAGTGGTGAGGTTCTCGTACACAACGCGCGGCTGAATCGTGCTGCTACCGGGCTGCTGCACGACCAGGAAGTTGGAGTCCCAAATGTCTTGGGCAATCATCTTGACAGTCGTGATGTTGGGGGTCATGCAGAGCAGCAGACAGGGAGAGAAGGCGTCGGCGGCGAACCACGCCGACGGGGGGGCCCTCTTCATCCAACCGACTCTGTTCTTGAGAAACTCGATGGCCGCCTCGGGGCCGATGAAGCGGCGGGCGAGCGTCGTCACGAGGCCGGCCTGGTCGTCGGTGATGCCATCTTGGGGGTGGTCTTTGATGCTCGGCCAAGGGATGAGGTTGGCGAGATCGAGGCTTTGAACGAGGGGACCAAGCGAGGGATTCTCGAGCAGGCTGCGGGTGAAGTCGTACATCATCTCTCCCTGAAGAGAGCCTTGATAGACTGTGACGTTTTGGTACAACATGGGGAGTGTGATTTCGCGCATGACTCGGCAGGTGGCGCCGAGGCTGGCCAAAGTGGCCCTGGCACTGGCTTCACGGGAGTGTCTGGGCCTGAGTTCAATTCGATAGCCGTTGGGGTGGGTATAGCAGTTGCGCTCGGGAGTGACTTCATTGTAATTGAAGATCATGCCACAGATCCTGTGGATCATCTCAACAGGAAGGGTGAGAAGAAAGGCCTTGCCGCTCTGAACGACGGGGACGAGGGGCTCTGTGAAGGCCTTCAGGGAGTCGAGAACCTGGCGAGTGTGGTCGGGCGAGATGGACGTGACTTCGGCGTTCAGAGCGCTGGCAGCCAGGGTGGCCTTGGCCTTTGAGCGGGTAACTGGGCCCGCCATGGTAGAATCAAGCCTTGTTCTTATTCTGCGAACCAAATAATGTCAGTCACGAATAACGAAGTTTACAGAGGGGGCATGGACCTACCGTCGAGAGAGTGGAAGCCCTGGGCGAATGGGACAGTCCAGCGTCGACCGTCGCTGCTGATCCGGCGATGTTCTTGAGGAAGGGGTGCTTTCAAGAGTTTGCCGATGGGCGGATTCGAGGATGGACGACCGGTGACGATGTGGTAAAAAGGAATGGCGACCGGCGAGGTGGTGAAGGGGGGGGGGGGGGAGGAGAGATGGCGACCGGTGAGGCGCGACGAAGGAGAAGGAGGACCAGGCATCGGTGGAGAGAAATAAATACAAGAGAGTTCGGAACCAGATCAAAAGCGTACGTGCGTCTTTCGCGTTTTTGAGGGCAGAGTGACGCGTTCCTTCCCCCGAGTCTCTCCTTGACGAAGGAAAGAGGGCTCGGTGAAGCTTTGGCTCCACTATGCCAGACGCGTCTCTCGAGTTCTTTCCGTCTGGAAGGGCCAACTGGACCAGGCACGTGGGCAGCAGGAACTGAAAACGCCCTTGCCATCCAAACGGGATCGTTCGAGACACGGGATAGCCCGGTCCTCGTGGGGGGTGAAGTTGGGAATCCTCGACACCAGGCCCAAGAAAGGGAAACACCTGTGGTTGTCAAGGAAGATGATTCCCTTGGTGGCTAGCGAATACATCACATCGTTGGTATATAAAATGGCCTTGGACTGTGGGAAATCCCCATTCATCGTGTGCCCCCAACCGTCAAGCTCTCTCCGATGTTGAGCAACCGGCTTTGTGACTCTTAGAAATGCCGCAGTGGTTCACCTGGCCATATACTTGACCTCGAAGCTTCCCAAGTCCCTCCAAATGTTGCCCTTCACCCACACGACCTCAAAAACAAAGACCATAGCAACCAAAAGAACAAACCATCTGCTCCCTCAAGGCAAACCCCCAAAACCCAATAACACAACAGCGAAAAAGAACAAACCATCTCCCCCCATCACCCCAAATCAACCGCAACCCACCCCTCCCCTCCACACCCGGGACACCCAACCCCCCCATCCCCAACTCTACACGCTTCCCCCAACTGCCTTACCCTCCCCTCGCCCCCCCAACACGCCCTCCCCATCCTCCTTCCGGGATCCGCCACCCACTCCCCTATAGTTAATGCATGTTAGTATTTGAAAGTTCATTGAGTCAAGTGTGTTTCCCAGAGCTCCGGAAGATGGTGCCCGGCCAGCAGGACACAGAGGCCTGGAACAGCAAGGGATTTAGCACGTACTAGAAAGATACGTTAGCCGGGGATTGCCTCATTGAGGAAGCTGACTTTGTTCCACCGCAGGAGCCGGAATATCCCAGAGCTCTAGCCATGTCCTCCGAAAAAAGGGGGTTATTGGGACATGTATTATACGTACCAAGTCTCCATCCTCAAACACCACCACATCCCCCCTCTCATCTCACACTGCCGCCCCTGACATCCCACCCTCAACCCCATCGCCTCACACCTCCCATCAACGGCGGACGTACAACTCTCCGGGCCGAGACAGTCCACCACGCCATTCACATCATCCATCTCCCTCCCCTCCCCGGACGCGAGACGCGGTGGGGAGACGAGCCAAGTCTCAGTCGCAGTCCACGCCGTCGTTGACCTGCTCGTCTTCATCTCGCTCAGCGGAGCGAGGTACCGCGTGGTTTCGTCGACGGTCATGTGCGTAACGGCGAGTTGGGTGGCGGTGGCGGGGTAGGGGCGTGGCACAGAGGTGGGGTGGGGTTCGTAGCGGGTGATGGAGAGGATGGTGGTTCGGGTGTAGGCGTGGGGGGAGATCCATTCTGTGTGTGCGGGGGGTGGTTAGTTGGTGTTTGTTTATGGGGAAAAGGGGGGTTGCCTGGGGCGACGGGACTGACGGATGAAGCCTGTTGTGGAGGTGGTGGTGGAAAGGAGGCGGGTGATGATGCTGGCTGTGGCGAGGGGGGGAAGGAGGAGGGAGGGGGGTTTCATTGTTGCGGTTGTTGTTGCTTGGTTGGGAAGGGGGAGGTGGTGGTGGTGATGTCGAGATGGGGTTTAAAGATGGGGATTTGGGGGTGAGACTGTTTGGATTGCCGACTGCCGGTATAAGACACCGGATGAGTCTTGAATTAAAGACATTCACTCGTTGGGGAAGATGGGGGATAACATCCCGAGGTGTAAGCTCTAACATGAATGTGGTGGTGGTGGATTTACCCGGACGGCAAACGTGCACCCCGCAAGTCCGCGAGTCGGGCCAGGGCGGCGGATCGACAATTGTTCCGCGGCTCAAGGAGGACGAAGCCTCGCGGGATGAGCAGTTTAGATCCTGCGACGTCGGTCAAGATGGCCAGCGAGTCCCCATGATGGTCAAATCAACCCTCTGCCGCCCCATCCCCCCTGCCAAGCCACCCCGACTCTGACCCAGGGAGGCTCAAAATGTTTGGCACCCCAGCGCTTTGCAAACAAGTAGCCCGACCCAAATCAACCCTCATCATTGCGCCGTCTATGCCTCTCATACTACGAGTACATTCAACATAATATGACCTCCAACCCGAATTGGAACCGCCAAGAGATGATTGGAGCTGCGATGCCGCCGTCCTGACATCGTCCCTCATACATATGTACACCAGCCGCCTTTCCCCCGTCTATGTCGCTTTTTGGTATGTGCCATGCTCATGCAATGTTAGTACAACCGCAACTGTATCGTCGCGTGGGCGATTCCACGCCGACAAACAGAAGATTATTTGTTCCTCTTCAGTGTCTTGACAGCCATCTCTATGAGCCCGTCCTTGGCCTCACTGTCGGGAAAGCCGCTGATGGCCTCGATCGCCTGGCTGGCGTAGTTCTCGGCCAGCGCCCGTGTCTGTTCTATCCCGTCGCTCTGGTTTACCAGATCCCGTGCCTGTTTTGTTAGTAACCATGTCGTTTTTGGAGCATCGCCAAACTTACCCTCGCAACATCGCCCTCCTGCTCAAACTTCCGCCCCACCAACGCACCGAGCTCCGGCATCGTTTTCCACGCAAAGAGCAACGGTGCCGTTGCCAGACCCAGCTCCAGGTCCGCCCCCGCCGGTTTCCCCAGCTCTTGTTCGTTCCGCGTATAGTCGAGCATGTCATCCACCAGCTGGAACGCCAGCCCCAGGTTCTTGCCGTAGAGATATGCAGCCTCAACCGTCTGGGCATCGGAGCCGCCGAGGAGCGCCGCTGCGCGACAGCTCTTGCTGATGAGCGACGCCGTCTTGAGGTACGTCTTTTGGAGGTAGTAGGTGAGCGTCTCTTCAGACCACCGCGGGTTCTTCTCATCCCGCTCTGTGTTCTTCAGCTGCATGAACTCGCCCTCGACCAGGTTGGCGATGACGGTGGCAAGCAGCTCCACCACCTCGCCGTGGCGCAGGCGCGCGAGCGCGACGGAGGCCCTGCCGAGCAGAAAGTCGCCCGCCAGAACCGCCATCTTGTTTCCGAACTCGAGGTTGGCCGACGGGGACCCCCGGCGCGACACCGAGTGGTCAATGACGTCGTCGTGGAGGAGAGAGGCCGTGTGGATGAGCTCGGTGATCTCGGCCAGGCGCCGTTGCGAGGGCAGAATGTCCACGTCGGTCGACACAACCGCCTCGGTTTCGGGGGCGGGAGCCGTCGGGTTGAAGTCGGAGAGGATGTTGAGCGGGGAAATGGATGTGTCGATGGCGGCCGAGGCCTGCAGCGTTGCGTTTTGCCGTTGGGGGGCCTTGGGGCACAGCGAGGTGGCTCGCGACATGAGGAGCACGATCAGTGGTCTGACGTGCTTCCCCTCGGCTTGCGTATAGTATTTGGCGGCGCGGTCGAGGGAGGGGTGGCCGGACCCGAGGAGCTTGCGTATGTTGCCCGTCAGGAACTTCATCTCCTTGGCGACGACGCGGAGGGGGTCGATGACGGGCATGTCGCCCTTGGCGCGGGATATGGCGTTGTTCACCATGTTGCCGGCGACGGAGACGGCGGCAGCCCATGCCGAGTCGCGTTTCCCCGTCGTGTGGTAGAGGGCGGCCCGTGGGGGCAGGGCACCGGCTCGTATCCTCACATCCAGAGGGGCGGTTCTGAGGCACTGCGAGCAGATGGTCGACGGCCGGGCGACCCGGGCTGTGGCGGTCCTGACCCCGCGAGCCGCCGATGCTCTCATCTGGAGGTGCATTTCGAGACCCGATCCTCCTCCTGGGAAGCCAATTGACTCCCTATCGTTCTGTTGCGGGCGTCTGCAGCATCGGCGGGGGGTGGGAGTGTGGTGGGGGTGGTATGGGGCGTTGTTGGCGGCGTTGAGGCTTTCAAAAAATTGGTCTGATTCCGAAAAGTTCCCGTTGGGCGCGGCCTGAGTTTTCGATCTCCAAAACCTCTTGGCATCGGCGATGTGGCTGGTGGGTGGGATTGGAGAAGGCCTGTGGCTCGGCAATGCAGGGAGGGGTCTGGGGTCCTGAGTCCTGACGCGGCAGGCATCGTCTCGGTGTTTGCCAGAATCTCTTTCAACCTTCCATCACCACACCAGTCGCATCAGCGCAATGGTTTTCCTGACGATAACTCCCTCCATCATAGAGGGACTTCAGGCCTGGAGAGCCATACCAAATTCGAACCCAAAAGACCTCGAGCGGAATGAGAGCGATCCTCCCCTCGACGACGCCGACGTGGGCCGTCCCATCTCTCACGGTCAAATCATCGACCTGTGGCGAGCGCTCAAAGATGCAGGGCGAAAAGAGTATAGTCTTGAAGGACTCTTGAAGGGCTCTGGAGTTTATATCCCACCACCACCGCCGAAACCAGAACCTGTGAGTGACATGGCCCGGGACATCCTTGGAGTGGACTGCTGACACCAAACCAGTCGGATGGCTTCAAGGCGCTGATGGCTCGGCTGCGGCGGGACGAGGAGGAGCGCGCCTACGAACGAATGACCAACCCACTGTCGCCCATGGAAACCTTTGCGCAGCGATTTCCCGGGAGGGGTGGCATGGCGCAGACGTTTGCCGAGGTCAACAGGCCCCGTGAAAAGGCCGACTTGGGCGACGACGACGTGACATATGACGACGTGCACCGACAGTTGATGCTCATCATGAACTTTCTCGCCAGCATTCTCGGTGTTGCGGCGACGCTCTGGATCCTCGCACGATGGTGGCCGACCCCTGCCCGGCTGTTTTTGACTCTGGCTGGGAGCACGCTGGTGGGGATTGCGGAGGTGGCGGTCTATTCGGGGTACATTTGGCATCTTGGGGAGGCGAACAAGAAGGAAAAGAGTCTTAAGGAGGTCAAGCAGGTGGTCAAGACGTGGGTGGTGGGTGAAGACGGAGTCGAAGAACAAGACTCGATTCCGGTCGACGAAAAGGCAGAAGAGGAAACCAGTCTTCGGCAGCGAAGAAGAGAACAACCCCAACACGAGTAAGAGTCTTGGCAATAATGTAATTGACATCTCTCGATGAATGCTCAACTTTGGTGGAGGGTTGCTGGCCTCCTGACCCCCACGCGTCATTGTGCATCTTCACATGTCTTGGCATCCTTCGCGTGTGACGCGTCTCGGTAGACGCGACTTTTCAATTCCGATCCCGGTCGCTTGGCGGGGCCGTCTTTCCTGAATCAAACAAAACACCACCACAACACCACTTCAGGTCGAGACCCCCTCGGTTGTCTGCCGAGGTCGATCCTGTCCAAAGTCTTCGCCTTCTCCCTCCCCGTTTGTAGTGAAAACCCTGGACTACATATCCCGATTATCCTCGTCAGCCCTTGGTGGTCCTCTTCGAGCGCCGCGCAACATTCCCCTTCAACACCACTGACCCCTGGGACTCGCCAAAGGGCAGTTTTTGCGAGACTCGATCGTCAAGATGTCACCAAGTCGCATGGAGGAGTCGCGACTAACCACACTCCCAGCTGCCGTCGACTCTGCGCTTCACGATGACGACCTTTCCGACGCACCCCCACCGCCGCCGCGAGAACGAAAGCGACCGCTCCGAACCTACGGCAAGCGGTCCGCTCAAAGCAGAGAGGCCGATACACAGCCGCCAAAAAAGCAAAAGATCAACGAAGAAACAAGACCTGAAGTCGCCGAACCTCAACCCCAGCCAACGCCTCCACCTCCTACGGTCTCCCAAAAGGAGCCGCCAAAACGGGGATCCATCATGTCATATTTCAAGCCCGCCCCCCCGAGCTCAAGGCCGTCAAGTCCACCGCCACCGCCGCCTCCACCTCCTGCTGAGCGAG
Source organism: Podospora tetraspora (assembly GCA_027943155.1). Classification (NCBI taxonomy): domain Eukaryota; kingdom Fungi; phylum Ascomycota; class Sordariomycetes; order Sordariales; family Podosporaceae; genus Podospora; species Podospora tetraspora. The sequence continues at coordinate 1,939,095 of JAQKAE010000007.1, forward strand.
TGTTGACACCGCCACCATCGTCACCACCAATAGCATTTGGCAAAGCGAGAAAGAGGAGATTGACCACGCGGCCAAGAATCGACGAGGACAACACTTGTACAAGGCCAGGAGGGTCCGAGGAACAAGATGGACAGGACGATGGGGACACCTCGAGGGATATCGATCAAATCGAGGAAGAACAGAGCTCCATGTTTCCCAGCAAGTCCAAAGTTGGAGTTGAGCAAAAGTCCGTCCTGGCCGAGGGTTCAACCGACGTATCGAATAGACCACCGAGACCCGCTGGGGAGGGAGTAGGGAAAAAAGGGAAACTGGGGAAACGCCCAACTAAAGAGAGGGTGCAAATGACCTTGAGCCTCTCCATCAACCCGGACCCAGGCTTCACCGTCTGCAAAGACTGTGAAGTCCTCTACAACCCCCTCAACGAAAAGGACAGAAAAGAACACAAGAAGCAGCACGCCGCCCATGTCCGAGCCAAGCTCAAAGGTCAGGCCATGCGAGCAGGCCAGGGTGACTAGGTTGGATACAGTTTGGTTGGCGACAACTAGGCTGTAGGAAACGTACGCGTCGAAGTAAATGCGATACCCCAACGAAAAAAAAACAAGACCATCCCAAAATCAATGACCGCTACATGAGCACAGAATGTTACCGTCCTTACTGTCCATCGCGTACATTCCTGTCTCGGAGTTGTTGACCGTCGTCATCCCCGTGTTAACCCCGTGGAATGACGTGCCGCTCCCATCACGATCTCCGAACGGGTGCCTTCGACAACAGTAAGCCGCCCAAGTGTGTCAAGATGCCGCAAACGTCTTTAAACCCCTCAAGAACCCATCCCCTTTCCCCCCCGCCTCCCTCCCTGTCTTCCACCCTCCAAACCACCCCCCTCCAAACCCACCACCATGGTCCATCAACACGGCGACCACCACGACGTCCCGGAGCACTGCCGCGTCCACCGGTCCGCCCCTCCCATCCCCCCTCCCCTCCCCCCAGCTAACCCCCGTCCCCCTTAGACACGGCAGCTGGCTCCCGACCGACCACCGCATCCACCACGCCTGGCTGCGCTCCAAAGTCGCGCACGTCGACGCCCACCCGCCGCAACCCCTGAACCCCGCGCTCCAGGAGCTCTCGGACCTGATCGAGACCAACCCGCGCATCTACATGCACTTTTGCGCCATGTGGCACGAGGTTCCCCGCCGGCCCTGCTACCGCCGGGACCCCACGGGCGAGCGGCAGATCCGCGACTACCCGCACATGCTGCAGGTGCTGAACCACGTCTTCTCGCGGGCGCCTGAGTGGACGGACGCGGCGGCGCATGTGGGCATGGTGGGGGTGCCGCTAAACGCGGTGTTTGACTATGTCATGGGGACGCCGAGCGGGCACGCGGCGTTTTTGGACCCGGAGGTGAATCGGGTGTTGAAGAGGGTGTTGAATAGTTGGGGGGAGTTTTTGAAGGTTTGTTTGTTTACCCTCAGGGGGGGGGGGGGTTGGTTGGGGCTGATGATGTTGGGGAGTAGACGCCGAAATCCGCCGAAGTCCTCGGCGACCAAAAGACGGGCTGGTTCGGCCCCGTGGGCATCGCGGACCTCATGGAGGTCGCCAACGCGCCGCTCAAGACGTCGTACAAATTTGAAGAAATGTACCAATGCGACCCCAGCAAGCCGCACTACGGCTTCAAATCCTGGGACGGTACGTCCCCCAACCCTCCCCACCCCGTCCCCCACCACCCACTTACCCTTCCCATACAGACTTCTTCACCCGCCGCCTCCACCCCGCCTCCCGCCCCGTCGCCTCCCCCGATAACCCCCTGGTGGTCACCTCAGCCTGCGAATCCCGCCCCTACAACCACACCCACCGCGCCCTCCCGCGCGACCGCTTCTGGATCAAATCCCAGCCCTACTCCGTCCTCGACATGCTCGCGCACCACCCGCTCTCCTCGCACTTCACCCCCACCGCAACGGTCTACCAAGCCTTCCTCTCCGCCCTCTCCTACCACCGATGGCACGCGCCCGTGTCCGGCGTCATCCGCGCCGCGTTCGTCGAGGACGGGACGTACTTCTCCGAGCCCCTCTGCGAGCACGAAGAAGGCGCCGGGGTGGCGACGACGATAAACCGCGCGGGCATCGCGACGGCGCAGGGGTACCTGACGGCGCTGGCGACGCGGGCGGTGATTTTCATCGAGGCCGAGGCGGAGCAGATTGGGTTGATGGCGTTTGTGGGGGTGGGGATGGATGAGGTGAGTACGTGCGAGATTACGGTGAAAGAGGGGCAGAGGGTGGAGAAGGGGGATGAGATGGGCATGTTTCACTTTGGGGGGTCGAGTCATTGTTTGTTGTTCAGGGAGGGGGTCAGGGTGAAGGGGTTTCCGGAGTTGGGGGGGAAGGTGAATGTGCCGGTGAGGGGGAGGGTTTGTGTTGTTGAGGCTTGAGTGGGGGGTTGGGGAGAAAAGGGGAATTGGGGGGCAGGGAGAGAAGGTCCTCCACGTAATCAGATCGCTTTATTTTTGTTTCGTCTCCCTTTTTTCCTTTCCAGTGTCCGTTTGCTACCGATGTGTATAAGTATATATGCCTTGTCTGCTGTGCTGCCATGGTCACGGGACCAACCGCGTCCTGTCCGGAACGGATCCAAGATTGTTTTTATCCAAGTTTGATGAAATGACAAAAGCAATAGGAAAAGCAAACAACTATCTGTAATTGTGCTGCTGTCATGGCAGTGTGGCGGTGAGCCTCCTCAACAACGCCTTGTCCCCTTGCCCAACCATCCCCATGCCCCCGATGCTCCAACCCAACCCAACCCGTCATCCAAAAGTCAACGCCTTCAGAAGTGCACCAAATGTATTAACCAAATCCCGTTCCCTTCGCGCCTCGCTCCGGAACCCCGTCCATGAAACCAATACAGATCAGTAAAAAGGCATAAAAGCAAACGCGCGCTAAAAGCAGACCACATGGAAAGGGCCCATCAGGCAGACGACGGCCGGCTGGCTGATGGACCAAACGATAGGTATACAACGGCCGCAAACTTTTCCGACTTCAATCCTCATCCAACTCTCGATTTGCACAAAGCACAGAGCGTCAAGGAAGACGGGAGAAAAAGGAAACGCAAACCGTAGAGGGTGCCGTCCCTTGAGCATGTTCCGAAGGACGGCAAGGAAACCCACACAATCAAGCAGGAATAAAGTCCAGGCCAATGCGTCGCGCAACACCGGGCCAGTCCCAGACCTCGGCCCAACGACCGGCTGCCATGAGTCGCCAGACCTCCTCCAGCACGTCGATGACGAGGTCTGCATTGCGCATGCCCGTGTAGCCCTTGGTGGTCTTGATGGCAGCGCGGATTCGGTCCTGGTGACTCGGCGTGAAGCAGGCCGTCCCAATCACAATGCACGGGAGCAGGAGCAGCGTCTGACTGGGGTCGCTGGGTTTGAACGTATCGAGTATCATCAGGGACTCTTCGACGGCAAGGGTGATCCGGGGATCGTGCAGGTCAGGCGGTCGGCGAATCGGTGGCGGGGAATCGGCTCGATTATCATCGGAGAAGGGTGCACTGTAGTCCGAAGCACTGCTCTCGCGGGACGGATGGTGGGGCCGTGGCAGTCCCCGCATGCCGTTGGAGCTATGATCGACCGGATTGTAACCATTACAAGTGAGTCTCGGGGACGATACGCAACTTGACGAAGCCGAGTGCGGGGGGGTGTTGACCGCCGATGAGCTGGCTCGGTCGACGACTGGCGAGCTGTGCATACGAGGAATCGATGCGGTCGACGAGGTCATGGACAAAGATGGCGACAGTGGCGACGACAAAGGCGGGGAGGTTGTGCGCACCAGATAGACCCAGGCCATCTGCTTGTAAAGAAGACCGACTCTCTCGCGGCTGTCTCCGGCCGGCCACCGAGGAGCCCACTCCCGAATCGCTGCATCAATCGCAGCGGCACGATACAAGGTCTCGTAGTTGACCACCGGGTCGACCTGGCGTGCCATGTTGCTCCGGATGGTATTTCGAATCTCGGTGATCTGAGATACGTAGCCGAGCAAGCCATCGGCGACTCCCAGGAGGCGCGGTGTTTCAATCAAAGCGCCAGGAGGCATCTCGTTCTGGAATTCTGGCGCGTCAGCACGCCCGGCTGAATGGATCAACTCGTCGGCAAAGACGTGGTACTGGAAGAACTCGGCGATGAACGAGAGAAATAAATCATCGTCGGGGGGCGAGCTGGCGATCATAGCCTTGTAGCCCAACAGATGGACACGGTGTTCGCCACGGGGGTTCCCCTCGGCCAAAGCCTCGAGAAGGAAGCACAGCATCTGGCCATATCGAGCTGACACGAGCATGGCGTCCTCGGGAGAGGACGGCTGCGGCTGCGGCTGCGCGCGGGTGAACCGGACATCGTCGTAGAACTTGAGCCTAGCCTGGTCGTGGTGGTAGAGGGAGCGTTCGAGCAGGGCGGCGGCTGTCGTCGAGGGGTGGTTTTTGAGCAGGTTCAGGCCGTACGGGGTACCCAGGTCGAGGTGCTTGCTCGACAGGGAGAGAATCGAGTGCATGAGACCCTGGTGCTTGACAGCAATCACGATCATCATGTCCTTGAAGGCGTTCTTGTGCTCTCCCTCTACCGTCAGAACGGTGCTAAGCTGCTCGTAGTAGTGCTTCCAGAAGATTCTGTCTTCGATCGTCTCGAGGCCGCAGAAGATGGGCTGCATGGCGGTCAGGGGCAGACTGTGGGATCTTGTGCGCTCTGCTCGTTTGTTAGGACGCGAGCGCAAGATGAGGTTCAGACGGCTTGGGTACCTTCTTCAGCCCTCTCCTTGCCGCTCTTCCACATCTGCTTCTCGGGGTATCCCTCGCAAACGACGGCATTTTTCTCGCAGTTCGTGCCTGGTTGGTGTCAGCACGCTGCAGCCATGAAGAAAGGTCTCGGGGGTGCTCACATCGCGGCTTTGCCTCATCGCACTTCTTCTTCCGCTTCCGGCACGTGAGGCAACCCGTCTTGGAGCGCCCCTTGGTGATCTTGTTGGCGGCGACATTGGGCACGAGCGGATTCTTCCTCGGTCTGCCTCGCGGTTTCTTGATACCTTGCTGCTGCTGCGCTGCCGAGAGGTGGCTTGAGGCGATGGGCGTCATGGGTGCCTCCTTGACATCATCCATGCAGAAGTCATCGTCCTCCAGGGGCTCCGGTTTGGCCGCGATCAGCCTTCCGTCTGGGCCCTGTTCCCAGGAGATGGGGTGGTGGATATTGCTTCCGTTGGCCAGGTCGTTCAGATAGTCTGTGTTCGCGTAGCTCATATTCCACGCGTCGATGGACAGGGCGGGCGCGGGCAGGCCGACCATGGCCTCGTCGGAGGGCGAGGACGACAAGGACGATGTCCTGGTGGAGCTGGTGGTCGCTCCGGATGGCGGGTCCACGCCATTGCTGATGGGCGAGAGCTGTCCGATATGGGCGAAGCTCATGACTGACGCCGATAGCCACGGCGGTCCGGGTAGGCCATCATATTCATCGGAGTCCATGCTGTCCCTGTCCGACCACGACATGTCCCCATCGTGTCGGACGATAGGAAGAGGATGTTCCATAGCTCGTCAATAACGAGACCATACCAACGGGGTTCGGAAGCGGTGAGTGGAGGAGGGGGTTGTTCTTAAACCAAACGAGGGGGGGGGGGGCGACGGGCCAGAGGACCAACAAGGGGGGAGTGGCGCGCGACGGGGAGAAGGAAGAGTGGAGATGAATCCAGTCTTCAGCCTTGGATGGCGGCTTGCCGATCAAAGTTGGAGGCAATCGGTTATAGGCCGAGACCCATGCAGTCGTCCAAGAGAGGGTGGGAGTCTGGGGTGAAGAAGACCAAGGGCCAGCGGAGAGGGGGGTGGCCGCGGCCGGGCACCGGAGACAGCCCCTACAATGGCTCGAAGAGGATGGGAGACGGAAAAAAGAAGGACTGGGGTGTTGATAAAAGCAAAAAGGGAAAGCGGGTGTCCCTGGGGCAGATTTCCGATCGAGTTTACCAGGGCGAGCGAGGATATCTTCGCGTTCTGTCTCTGAAGACGAAGGCTGATTGTCAGGCAGGGGCCGGGTCCAGTGAGAGACGGAGAAGAGCGACCTAGGGCGGCGACGGATGGCGGGAGGGCGTCTTGGGTATTTGCTGGGCTGGTGCTGGGCAGACAGACGGTACCGGGGAATCCGTAACGGGCTCGAGACGGCACCACCTCAGATCTTTCTCAACCCCACAGCCAGCTGTGACGACGGGAACGGTGGGAAGAGGGAGACGGGACAGGCTCGGGCCCATCGTCTCCCCTCTGTCCCCAGGGGAGGACGAGGGGAGGAGGGGGAGACGTACCTAGGTACCGAGAGACCTGGCTCCCTGGGCAGTTGAGAGGCACTCCTCCTCCACATGTTGCGCAGAGGTCGCAGCAGGGGGGGGGGCCTGAGGCGGGGAAAGATGGACGCGAGAGCACTGCGTGAGCACACCGGGGGACAGAACCAAAAGAAAAAGTCGAAAGGTCACACTGGCTGTGCTGTGGCAGAAGAGCCTTTCCTTAATTGCCATGCGCTAGCCTGGTGTTGACGTAGCGTCAAGTCGAGACGAAGGGGAGCCGTGGGTGTTGGAGGTTTGGGGACGGCACGAGTGGGGAGAATCCCGACGAGGAGCGGGGGTCAGACTTTTTCTCTCCTGACTCTGTCGAAGAAGGGGCTTCATCCTGATTGCTGAGATGTTCCCAGATGTAGGAAATCACGGCCTCTCCAAACCCAAGAACAAACGGCAGCTACAGCTCTCAGGAAGGCTCGACGGCTTCTCACCAGAGGCCGTCAGCTCATGGAAGTTGGGGTGGAGACAGTTGCGGTGGTCATCGGCTCCGCAAAGGCCCACCGAACCCCCAAAGTCTCGGCAAGTCACTGGTGGGTCGATGTTTGCGGATGTCGCCATCTGGATTCTGGATCGGCCCCTGCAAGAGACATGCCATGTATCTGTACTATGCTGAACATGGTACTTGGGACGCTGCAGCACCGTGCAATGGCAGGAGCGTACTGCAGCATTCTGAACTCTGTTTTTACTGGAACGATCCATTGGACCGTTTTGTGGCATTTCAAGCTCTCCAATCGTCAAATTCTTTCGTCTGGACTCTGGAGGGGAGAGGGAAGGGGGGCAGGGATGCGCCGGTCCCGCTGCAGGCATTGAGAGCTTTGACCACAATTCATGCACGGGAAAGCTAGGGCCAGGACTAGCTCGAATGAACCCTGGCCAGGTGCCGACGACAATTGACAACCTCCCGCTTCTCAACCTCTTTTCCACGGCCAGATGCGAACCCTCTCTCACCTTTGAAGACTTGGAAGCGAGCAAGACCCCGACTTCCACCTTTCAAGAGTGTCCTGCCCGACAGCGACCTTTGGAGAAGCATCTCGGCTTGGAAAAGCGGCGCCAGCGAGCGGGATATGGATCAAATGCTTGGTCGAAGTATCTCGTTTGCATCGTGTCAGGCCTGGGCATGGCCGACCAGACCTGCCACCCGACTGCTGTGTTGAGAAGACAAAGTGCAGATAGACTCCTGGGGGGCCCAACTTCAGCCTCAACTGCGCAGAAAAACAGACGGCCATGTCGCCCGACTCATCTCCCGCCAGCCGGCCCGTCGAGATACTTCAGGGGCTCCAGCCCGGGAATACATTGGGAGCCACAGGCAGAGTGGATGGCTTAATGACGGCATGCCCGCTGTCCTTATCGCCATGACTTTCCATGAGGACCGGCGCGCCCCGTGCTACCCTCCATCAGGTCCCGCGATCCCTTTCCTTTGGGCTGTTGGGCTCCAACGAGCCGCTCATCTCAGCAATTGGATGAGCCTCTACCTTGCTCGGGAGTCGCGGGGGAGGGGTCGAGGCCAGAAGCGATGGAAGCCACCGCTACCCGCAGGGCCTTTTGTTGCAATCATCTCAAAGCCGCGACAAAAGTCCAGATTCCAACAAGTCCAACAAGTCCAGAATGCAGATGCAAAAATGGGCATAGCGGGGGCGGGGACACTTGGCGACGACAAGACCCCGTTGTCGCCGGCCATCCTCCCGCGGGGAATGAGGGGACCAAGTGGCCCGTGAGTCCCTTTTGCTTGCAAAACGCGGGGTGGTGAGTCGCGTGTTGATGGTGCTGCCCCGCATCAGCACTTGCAGCTCAACTTCCCCTCGACATGAAAAACTGAACCTTTTCTTTCCTTTTCCCTCGATCGTCCGCGCATTCCACTTGGCATCGAGATTCCATTCCATTCTCGTCAACGCATAGGCTTTTCAGTCTTTCTGATGCCCTGCTCTTGTCGAACCAGAAACATACAAAGTACAGTAGGTTCGTTCAGTTCCGCGACCTCGTCCTCAACACGGGGAAGAGACGAAGAGACGCGAGGACAAGACGGTAGACCCCCTCGACCCCGGGCTCCGCAGCCTCCTCGTGTCTGCCGAAGCTCAAGCCCAAGCCCAATGCGGAAAATATGAATAAAATCGACGGTCGAGATCTGCAGACGCCACCAGCATCTTTTTTTCCGTGTTTCCGCATGGCCGCGCGACCCCTGCCAGTCTGTCGGTACTTTCGGCCTGGTTCCATTTGTCGCCCCTTTCCCGTCCTCTCTTCAGTCCCTGGTTGACCCCCCCATGGTCGACACCAGCGGCATCTGGGCTGCCCGGCCTGGTCACGAATGTGGCCTCCAAAGGACCAGCTCTTTGCCGCTCCACGTCCTCTCGATCTGGAACAAGCTGCAGATGCACCTCGACTTGCGAGGGAATCACAACAGCTGAAGCAGACGTTTCCATCGAGGCCATGGCTGAGATTGGCTCTCGACATTGAAGGCTTTGCTGCAGCCATGGCCTGCCAAAGGACCTGAGAGGACTGCGCCCAACACCAATCAAACCGTTCCTTTTTTACCTGATCGGGTAACATGTCGATGCGGCCCACTCCCTCTCCCTTTCGACGGCTTGCCACTTTGCCCAACAGGCTCTTGGAAAAGCAGAGCACAGAGCATCGGACTTGGGCTTCTCATCTCGAAATGAGGTCGACATGTCAGCCACTTTTCCCAGTCGAACCCGCGAAGCTACATTCTCGGCCCAACGAGCAGCATCGACAATGGAGGGCCGTCGGGTTCCCAGATGAAGACATCCCATGGTTCTCCAATCATCCAATACTTGACAGCCTCCATCTCCCCAATCATCGACCTGATCCACATCTGGCAGCACACCCTCTTTCGTCTGCCAGCACTCAGGTCTGGTTACTGCCAATGGCGGTTGAGCCGTCCGTCTTGCTCTCAGCCCTTGGCCCATCGATTGAACGTCTGTTTCCTTCCAGAAACCGCCGTGGAACTCGAAATTGGTCCAATCCGCCCGTCCTCACTTGACACGCGATCACCTCGGCCACTTGCTGTTGAGCCATCTTGCCTCTACTGGCCCTCGGATTTCTCCTACGTAAGGCTTTGAGATGGAATCCGCAAAGCAAGGGATGGGGAGGAGGGACTTCCGATCACACATCGACACTGAACCTCCATCCCGATCCGCCAGGACAGAACTGTATTGGTACTTGTCCCACCTGTCAGTGAACGTCGAAAGCATCCCCCAACCCCCTGCCCTTTCTTCAAAGATATTGTATGGCGTTCCGATCTGAGAGAGCATCGCCAATCCCGGCCTATACAGCACTCTAATACATCAGCCACCGTCGAAACCAAAGACGGGGACGGAAAGCTGGCTGACGCATCCGCGTCCTCTTCCGCTGCCTTGCGTTGCCTGATGACATTATCGTCCTAAAAGTTCCGATGACCTACGCGGGGAACCTGCAGACAGCTCTACCGAGCTTCATCAAGCAGCCAGCCGTTCCTGTACACCGTCCTGTTGCGTGATGCTTCACGCACTCGGGCAAGGGTGATCAACCAGTCTACCACTTCCAATCATTTCGGGTGGCTATCTCCCGGAGCAGTACCGGCCCCACCCGGCCCCGAAACATCCGATCCATGGGACCGGGCGCTCATGCGGCCTTCCGAGCGCTGGGCCGACTTTCGGTTCGAATAAGGTTATCGGCCCTAGTCTCCAAGCACCGCCCTTCGAGACAAGTCTGGATCCGATGCTCAGCTCTCTCGGTGTACATCCGCACCCAAGTCGCCGGTGGGTTTACAGGGATACGACGAATGATCATCCCGAAGGCGATACACCCGGAATCGGCATCATCACCCCCGGAAGCATGTCGGGAATGTCTGTCACCTCATTGCTCATCAAGCGCTCTCGGACAGTGTGGAGGAATCTGCCTCCCCTGGGATCAGATGCCTTGGCTTGCAGTGTTCATCCTGTTTGGTTCCGTGGTGGGCCGGTGTAGAAGTGGCAACTCTATTCTACCATCAGCCTCCCAAGAGGCTTGACCTAGCACCGGGCAATCACACTAACATCAAGAAACAGAATGCCACCCGCATGGCTCAACCTAGCTTCGTTCGACGTTGACAGGGAGCCCCCCTCAACCATGGCGTCTCCTGGTTGCGTCAAGGTGAAATGCGCGGCGCCAACCGCCGCGCCTGTCTCAGCCCAGAGGGCCATCACTGGGGCCTTTCGGCGGTCCGATTTCCTAGTTGGGCCTACGCTTTCCTCTTCCTTCCTGTCGGAACGACGACATGCCCTCGGGTATCCGTATTCGCTCAGCTGAGCTGTGCTGCAGCTGTCAATGTGCGCCATGTAATTCTCGGAAGATTCGAAGACGACTGACAGGCGCCATGGCAAGAGGCTGATGAGCCCACCCGAGCCCACCGAGGGAAAAGAGTGACATGCCTCTAGCGATGGCTAACCACCGATCCAGCAGTCATCCGCGCGGCGCCGCATATGTGGACCTCGTCACGCCGAACTCTCAGACCGGTGACCTCTTTCGGCAACCTATCACGGGGACTCCCGGAGGCACACAAAACCTCCACGGCCGCTCTCCACGCAGGCACTCCCAGCCACAAGATCTACACCCTTTCTTTCGATTATGTATTTTCAGCACACCCCGGCCATACCTCGCTTACTTTTTGGCATCCTCGTCACCTCCCGAGCATCGATCAGGGTCCCAAGAGTACTGCTCTTCTGAACCAGGCGCCTGCTGGTGATAGTTCGTTGTCAGAAGGCCACTGATTTCTTTAGGTGGGCTTGCACACGCTGCAAGGCAAGGGGATACCGCCTCACCCACTTCGATTGATTCCGTGTCTCTCTTCCACGGGGGTGGCGCCCGGCTGTCTCTGGACAAGAAATAAAGAAACGCCTCCCCAAGAGGTTTTTGAGGATCAAGGCGATGACGCTCGCCCGAGATGGGATTGTCATCGCCACTAGAGAAAAGCCATGGTTATGTTGTATCTTCTTTTCCCGTCGTCTTTTCCCTTTCCACCCGACCTGGACCCGTCCATCGAGTAACCCGGGCCAGCAAGTGCAGCATCTCACCATTCTGAACCCCCTTCTCTTCCTCGCGCCGCGTCGTACAAAGTTCAGAAAGGGCTCCGTTTTCTCTTGTGCTACGCGGGGAAGAGGGAAAGGATGAGACGGAGGTGGGATGCAGGCTGACTGTCAACAGAGGCATGTCATCGGGCCACTGTGCCCCCATGCATCACCAACCCCACCTGACACCACCCCCACCTACCGAGGGTACCGGAGTACAGACGCGATGGTTTACTTGTTCGGCTTGGCTATCCGGGGCGGAGCACTGCCGCGCGACTCCAGGTTCCGTTGCTGACGGCTCACCTGGGTCCCTCTGATGTTGGGTAACACAAGAACGGGGAAAGAGGGGAAGGACAACTGTTGGGACTCTGTGCTCTCCTCGATCCCGCTTCCATCCCCCCACTGCAGCTGAGACATTCCCCTATGCTTCTTTTCAGCAGCAAGGGAGAAGGAAAGAAATATCGGATTTCTATTGCTGATATCCTGGACCGCATCGAGCTGATGTACTGTCGATGACGCAACTCGTCGGGACTTTTTCAGCTGGACATGGACGTCAACTCTGTATCCGCTTAGATGGGCTTGCAGCTCGAGCTTCTCAGTGGCTAGGCTAGGGGCAAGAAACGGGTCCAACACTCCCTCACCGTTGATGAACTGACTGGACCATGGCGGTGCCAGATCATTCTTCTGGTCAAAGAGGACGGTTGAAGAAGGTTGGTTGCACAGACAGAACCCCCAGTATGTAAACGCCAGCGGGCAAGCGGCGCAGACGTCGAGTTGCCGTCAGAGTGGCATGAGGTGCACTGAAGCCAACTTTGTGATACACGGGGGAGTGTGCATCTCCTCGACAGTAGCCGTGACTGACCACCACTGCACCTCGGTGAGCAAGACACAACCCCAAGACAAAGGTCCTTCGCCAGTCTTCCTGTTCAAAGACAGAAAGGATCGAAACCCCCTGAAGGGAACAACGTGATAGGTGGATTATGCGAGATCACAGAAAACCTGATCGGTGATGAGGGGGAACTGGGAGGAGGAGTCGAGTTGGAGGGATCAAAGTGCACTTTTTCCCTCGACATTGCCCCGCGCGCTCTAGATCGCGAGAGGATGTGACTGACTGACTCAAATGCCGTTTTGTAGTGGTTGTCTTCACCGCTAGAATCCCAGGCTGCAAAAATGACAAAGGAAAGAGCAGAAGGTTGGATTTTGCTCAAGTTCAATGGTGGTGGAGGCCCGGGGATCTGGTACTTCCGTGTCCTCGGTCAACAACACACGACAAACGTGGTGGTGGGTTGCTTTACAAAATGCGGGAAAACAACATACGTTATTGTAGTTTCAGTGAGGCGAACTCGGTTAGAAGTTAACAGGAGCTCTCTGCTGTTTAAACTCTCTGGATTGAAGGTCTGGAAGCAACGCTGGATGACTGTCCGGCGGCAACCAAGGTATCTCGGAATTGATCTCTGCATTTTCCCTCCTCCCAGCGCTGCCGTCTCTCTTGCATATGCCCGCCTGCATATCTCGCATCGAGGGAAATAAAACCCAGCAATAAGAGACACAGCTGAGAGACAGACATGTCTGCTGTAGGTACCCAAGCAACTGCTGCCCAACGAACCCGCGGGGACGGCACCTCATGCGAAGCCAGACCAAAACCCCCCAGAGACATGGAGACACTCCAAAGCCCGAACTCTATCGGCTCACTCAAGCCGGACGTCAACATCATTCTAGAAGAAACACAAACCTCACCATCGAATAAACCACCAACCGTCCCAAAGTGCAACACCAGATCAACATGCAATACCAACATAGTCCTCAACACCACCCACCCCAGGCTCACAGCCCACAGCCCGTGCCTATGTGGCCGGCCTCTGCAAGCCGCGATGACTGTAACCGTTGTGACGACCCAGCCCGTCACATCCGCGCCGTGCCAAGCGAAACCAAACGGATTGCTGCCCGACCAAGCCCGCGCGGCTGTGACAGTGATGACAGGGCTGAGGTTTCGTCAATGGTGGTGGTGTGGTGGTGGTGATCTCATCGCCTCCCCTCCTCACGCACATGGACACATACTGTTGCATGCTGGTCTGGTGAATGCCGGTGGGTTCTGCTGCCTGGGAATAGTAGCACCACAGCATGCCAACCGTGGATGAAGTAATGGCACTTTGGAGGTCAAGAGGTGGCCACGGTTGTGGTGATTCACCGCTGTTTTGCCTTCTTGTCGTTGGGTTTCGTGGGCCTGAGGGGAAAGGTCCGGGGGAGCGGATCTGCTGGGGGGGTGGCTGGGATGATGTGATGACGGCCTGGATGGGGAAGGAAGGTATGGGAAAGTTGGGTTGGGTGGGTGTGTTGGACTGGAGTGAGAGAGGTTGAGGTTGATGGGTTGTTCTTGCCGCGGCTCCCGTGAGCGCGTGTCAAGTCGCTTTCTCCCAGGTGGTGCCTGTTCGTGTGTATTGTCTGGGGCTGGTGGTTGATGCCAACGGTCGCCATGTCCGCGAGTTTCGTCAGTAGCCCTTGCGTGCCCCCGTCGCTGTAGCAGCAGCGGACCAAGAGGGGGGTTCCCAGTTGGAGTCGACGCCAGGCCAGGCCAGAGGCAATGTCGAAGCACAAGCACAGCGCCCTATCCCAATTCCTAGGCTCGTCCCCCTAAACAAGTCCATCTGCCATCACCGCCCCCCTTTCTTTGAGTCAACAAACCCCAGTCACCAGAGCCAGATCGCGGGATCTCCACCAAAGTGGACCAGCCCAGCACCTGACTGACAGGGAGTTCCCCATCCACAACCCACAACCCACAACAACCCCTCCACAACTGTGAAAACTCCGTCCTTGAGCCACTTTCTCCCATCCACTGTGCATCCAGAACCCAGGAAGAAAGCGTCAGTGGTTTAGTGGTAAAATCCATCGTTGCCATTTGGTGCGCAAGCACCAGGTGTCCAATATTCGATGGGCCCCGCGTTCGATTCGCGGCTGACGCAATACCATGCTCTGGAGATGTTGTCTTCTTTTTGATGGTCGGTCTTGTTTTTGCCTCTGTGCGAAGGTGGTGCTTTTTGTCGACGCCTTTTGTTCTGGCTGTTGGTGATGCATGGTGGTTTTGCTTGATGCTGATGTCGGTGGTGGAGAGGTGTTTGAGAGTTGGAATGTGAAAAAGATGCAGTGTCTTCGTTGTATAGGATGTCCTTCTGTGATCTGGCCTGGCATTGTCTCACTTATCCCCGACGGGCATTAACTTGATCTCTTGGAATAATGTCGCGCATATCATACATCATCGAGCCTCCAAATGCCCCAACAAAAGAAAATATTGTGTTTAGCAACGCTCACTCGGCCAACCCCCTTCACACCCCAACTTGTCTATTTTCCCTCCTCCTCCCTATTCTTCAGCACAACCTCAAACCCCGCTCCCTTCCCCTTTGACACCTCATACTTGCCCCCCCACACCAAATCCTTGGCCACCAGCTCCCTCGTGCGGCCCAGGCTCTCAATGGCGGCGATGCGCTCAATCGTGGCCTCGAGGTGCTCGCGGAAGCCCGGCTCAGCCACGATCTCCTTGAACGCGAGCTGCATGGGCACCGAGCTGGCGCGGACCTGGGCCGTCGACGTGATGCTGAACAGGTTCTGGCGGTCGAGCGCGCGGATGAAGTCGGCCCGCGTCATGATCTGCTGCGCAATGTGCAGCGGGAAGGTCGGCAGCACGTGGCCCGTTTCGGGGTCGTAGGTGCTGTCCATGTCGGCTTCCTTGTCGACGAGGGCCGTGGCGAGGACCATGGCGGCGGCCTGGGGGGGATAGGGGTTAGTATGGGGGGAGGGAATGGTTGGGAAGGAGGAGGTGGCTTACCGCCCATTTTTGCTGGTCCATGACGTCGTCGTCCATTTCACCGCCGAGGATCCAGCACTGGTTGAGGAACCACGTCTTCTCCATGCGGAGGATCTCATCGCAGGTTGCAAACATGTCCTTGCTCTTGGCGACGCGGTTCAGAAAGTTGAGTCGCCCGCCGACACGGTCATAGACCTCCTCTAGCTTGGACTCGTCGAGGTTGTCGCCAAAGTACTTTGTGCGGTAGTTTCGCAGGGCCTTCATGGCGTACTTCTTGGGGAGGTCAGTCACGGAGAGTACCTCCATGCGGGTGGCAAGCTGCTTGAGACGTTCGTAAATCCAGTAGTCGTCGCTGTTGAAGACGATGGTCACCAGGTTGGCGGCGGCCCACTGCTCAGCCCGTTGCTGCAGCAGCTCGATCAGGTCCTTGCCGTCCTCGTCGTCGCGGATGAGGTGCATCTGGTTGATGATGAGGACGAGCGGCTTGCCACACTTGGTGCGCCGCAGCAGGGCAACCTTTTCGAGTTTGTTCAGGGCGCGTTCAATGTCGAGGAGTGCCGTGGTATCGCGCGGCCCACGCTCGCTGAAGTAGCCACCGATGTAGTCCTCGTGGAATTCGTAGTCCAGAGCCTTGCCTAGACGGATGCGGAAGATCTCCAGGTCGGCATGGGCCTCGAGCATGGCAATGCCATCGCCGTCCACGCGCTTGATGGCCTCGAGGAGCATGCTGCTCTTGCCGGTGCCCTTGTCGCCCAGGAAGAGATGGTAGTGGCCGCCCTGTTCGCCGGCCACGATCTCGTCAACCGTTTGCTGCTCGGGACGCTGGACCCAGTAGCCGGCGGAGGCCTTGTCGGCGTGAGGGACGTTCCGACCAAGGGCGGCGAGCTCCAAGACAGGGTCGCCGGGTTCAAAGGCGTTCATCATCTTCTTGAGGACCATGTGCTTGTACCCCTTGTGGTAGACGTATGCCGTGAGAGCGAAGCCGGCGCCCAGGACAGCGATGGAGGCAAAGGAGGTGGCGGCCGACTCGGTCATCTTTTCCCAGAGGGAGGGGGCTTCATATTCGCCATCTCCGGGGCCTTCGCTTCTTGTTCGCCCGGATGTTGGCCGGTCACCTTGTCATGTGTAAGCTTGGGCACATTGAGGGGTGCGAGTCTTTGTGGTTCGAGAAACGATAGCATTGAGCGACAGTGTATCGCCAAGGCCAGTCGATGCATGTGGGCCGGCCACCATGCGACGTGAGCTTCATCCATGCCAGACTCGGGGGACCCGGCCACCTGGGACGGCCCGCGAACCGGCACAACCCGGCCGGTCGAGAGCAGGGCCGCGCCAGAGAGTCGGGCAGCCATTGGCGCTTGGAGAGTTGACAAGGGACAGGAAGTATCGATATCCGACATTTGGCCACAAGCAATGGGGCTGGCACGAGGAGAGCAGGTCAACATACCCGGTGGTGGTGAGGGCTTTTGCTCGTCGCGGAGAGCTCCCTGGCTGGAGAATGGTCGCAAGCCCGAGGGCTTCGGCAATTGGGGGCTCTGCGACGCCCTCATCCGGGAGTGACGTTGTACCAAAGAGCCCCTGATGACAATGGGGGCTGTGACTGTCGCGGTCGCTACGCGACGGGCGGCCCCTTGTAGGCCCAGCGAAGAGAAGGTCATGGTATCTCAATCATTGAAAGAAACACGACGATTATGAGTGCGAATGAAGACCCAATTGAACAACAGAACAGGGAGAAAGGGAAAGGGAAGGCCAAAAGAACGGGCGCTGACTGCTGACTGGGAGAGTTTAAAGAGTGGAAGTCTGGACTGGCCAAGACGTGACGATGGGCATGGCCGTGTCGATGTTGGACCCTTTTTTCCCGCTGCCCTTTGCCTTCTTTTCAGCTTGCTCTGTCGTCGTCGCGCGCTCGGGAAATGGAAATTGAAAATGGGAGGCCGCTGTTTTTGGAGCTTTGGCACTTGGCACTTGGTTGAATTGGCGACCCCCATGTCTTGGCCTGGTGCTGTGGCCCCGTGCATGCTGCTGTGGAGCCGGAAAGGGGCACGTGCCCCTGACCCACAGGCCATGTCAAGCCCCTGAGATCAATGTTGACATTCGCCTCAACTCTCGACGCGGACGACCACGGAGTTGGACGATATCTCAACCACTTCACGTCGGAAGAACGTAAGATTGGACACCAGATATTAGAATATCAAATATTTAAATTCAACGCGTGCTATTTTAAAAAGTGAAGAGTCCGTCGCCGTGTCCCCGCCATCCCTCAACGTGACCATCGCATGTCCTGCGGTCAAGTATCGAAACCTCCAAAAAGCATCACCAACTCTGCCACCTCATCCCCATTCTTGACCCCCATGGCCAATCACCGATCAAATAGGCGCTCGGACCCCCTGGGGCAGCTCGCCCACCATCCCATCCTTCACCTTGCCAGCGCCGGCTCTCTCTCCTCCTCTCTTCCTTTTTTCTGCAGCAATAACGAACACCACCACCACAGTCCCTGTGGTGCCGACCGCCATTGTCTGCTGCTTCATAAGTACGATACCCATCATCACCAGCCTCAAGGTATCCTCCCCTGCCCAAGCCTTGATGCCCTCGCGGGTGCGATCGTGATGACTTCTCGATAGCGACCGCGATGGCCTCTCATCAATCTTCCCTCCCTCACCGCCCGAGCCTCCGACCGGCCTCAACACCCCGCACTTCATCGATCCGATATTCCGCATTTCTTCCCCCCGAGCCTTCTCTCTAACCTTTGTCCACAGTCAACTCACAACTCAAGCTCCGTCGTAAGTCCCCTCCCTCCCAGCCTCGAATACCCTTCTGGAATGGCCTCTTTCACCTACCTGGACGCCGTCTCACCGACCTTGAACGCTAACTGACCCTCCGTCTTCAGAAAAAAAAACAATCACCGAATCTCGTCGTTCTGCCGCCGCCGCCTCCACCGCCACCATCTCCCTCCGCCGTGGTCGCCTTTTGGCTGCTGGCCGTGCCGTCTTGTGAGTTTTCATCATCTCCGTCCTCTTCTCCCCCTAGAAGCCCAGCTGACCGCCGTCCCTTCAGCATGAAAGAATATCGAAAAGCTGCGTCTCGCGTTGTAAGTTCTTGATCAAGCCTGCGCACCGAATACCAGCTAACCAATTGTTCCAGCAGATCACAAAATCATTCTCCTCGCGTCGGCATCTGTAAGTTCAATCTGACTCACCTCGTCTTGCCCTTCAACCCAGCTGACAAGACCTCGTCCAGATCAAAACAACAACCACGCCGCGCCCGCTGCTCGCCGCTCGTCGTCTGTTGCCTCGCGCCCGTCCTCACCGCGCTCGTCTCGTCTTGTGAGTCTTTCCGTCTTTGAGTCCGAACAATCGCACATTTTCCGCAATCAGTCCGTCGGTCGGTCGTCTTTTTGACCTGCCTTTCTCTGTCCCCATCAGCCCACTTCGCCATTCACACAGCCGGTCGGCTCTCCCTCCTCTCCCCCCACAACCCACCAGCCCTGATACCTTCGTTGGCCTTTGTCTCTCCCCGACCCCGAGCTAACTCCCGCCGCCCAGCAGAACCAAGATACAAAGTTCTGGTAGCGCTGCTCGTAAGTTGACCGCTTTTCTTTTTTCGTTTGCTTCCAGAGCTTCGGCGCAAGCTGTTGCGTCGCAGTTCACGTCTGGCTGGCTTTGACCCGTTGGGTGTCGGAGCTGGCTTCGCCCATTTTCTGTCAGGCGCTTCGTCCGGCTTTTTGTCGGGGGCTTCGTTCGATTCCGTTGTCAGTTTCTGGCTTTGTCTGTTGGGAGCCGAGCTTTGAGAGCACGAGGGCACATGTCGGTGAAGGGAAACTCCCATGCCCGGGCACTGACTCTGCCGCTCTGTCTCATCTCGGTGATATTGGCAATGACAGCATCTCATTCACATTGGGCAACGCCATTGAGCCTCCGTCACTGAAGCACCGTCGCCAGACCCATGACGGCGCTGTTGGACGTCGTCGGGGATGTGGTTTCGAGCCTTGGCTTGGAGTTGACGCTGGCCATTTTGCATTCCTTCTTGTCCCGGGGGCGAATATCATCCAAGTCGATGACCACTGCCCGAGGCCCAGAATTTATCCTGCCAAGTTTGCGTTGTCAAATATTCAGCCATCACACTGAAGACATGAATTGGAAGATGCTGACAAGGCGAATAGAAGATGGAGAATTACTCAAAGAAGACCACGCCCAAGATGACGGACGAGGAAAAGGCAGAAGGTATGTCGCATTCCATTGCAGTGATGGGGAGAAGGCCTGGAACATTGCATCATCTCGACACATCCTCACATCTTCTTACCCGCCCTTCCTCCAACCATTTCCCCAAGACACACCCAATCCATGGCAGCTCACCACTGCATTCCCCCTCCTGAAATGGCAGACGACTGATACCCACCCCACCAGAAATGCGCGACAAGAGAGCTGGCCGCATCTTCGGTGAAGTCCCCCTCGACTTCATCGCAAGAAGCGGCTCGCCGCCGCCGCCAATGCCGCCACTGCCGCCACAGTATTCCGGCGAGTCCTCTGGCCGCGTGGCGGTGCCAGAGGCCTGCACGGTCTGGCCACGGGCCCTGTCCGCAGCTTCGGCCGCGAGCGGGGTCGCCGCATCGACGGACCGGCCCGCAACCCCGATGCCCGTGGGCCCCTCCTCTGGGGGGGCGGGGGGCAGCGATGCCTCCCCTCCGGTGCAGTCGCACTGGAGCCCAGACACACCGCCGCACGCGACGTCGTTCCGGAGTCGGGTGGACCGGCTGAGGAGCAAGGTGAGCAACTAGAAGTTGCGAGCCCGCTCCGCCAGCGGAAAGTCCACCGCGGACAAGGGAGCGGCGAAGCGCAGCACCGCGTCGGGGGGATCCGGATCGACCGCGGCCGCCCGGGGGAGCGCGAGCTCCTCCGCGCCGCTGGTCGCCGGATCCAGCGGGACCCAGTCCCTGTCGATGCAGCCGACGGCGCTGCCGTCGCGTGGGGAGGACCCTTTCGGACCTCTCCAGCCAGCCGTGCAGGGCGGCGGCCCTCTGCCACCGCCGCCGTCGTCGTCCAGCTGGACGCTCCCGCCGCCACCGACCGCCTCCTCGCCCGTCGCCGCGCCCTCCTCGCCCTCGCCAGCCGCCGCCGCGGCGGGACCCACCGCGTCCGTTGACCCGTACATCCCCCCGGGACAGGCGTATTTTGCCCGTCCGCGGCGCAAGATCAGCCTGTTCCCGCACGTGGACGACGAGCCGGTGGGTCCGGCGGTGCCCATGCGTCCGCGGTGGGACTTGCTGCCGCCTCCGCCACCCCCTCGCCCGCCGCCGCAGCCCCGCACGCTGCGAGGCTTCTTCCCGGGCCCGTACGACACGGCGCCGGGAATGCTGCTCGGGAGCTTTGGCGCGTCGGGCTCCTCGGTCAGCTTGGCGTCGGGCCGCGCGCCGCCGCCACAGCCGCAGCCGCAGCCTCGTCGTGTGTGGATGGGCAGGGGCGCTCCTCCTCCTCCTGCTCCTGCTCCTCCTGCTGCGCGCCCGAGCGCGGATGCGCAGAGTCGGTCGTCGTCGGGATGGGGTAGTTGGGGGAGCCGGTCGTCGGGTGGCGGGGTGACCAAACTCGTTGTTGGCGCCTGTCGAGAAGAAGGACGACAAGAAGAAGGGCAAGAAGAAGGAGGAGAAGGGGGGTGATGGGCGCCAGTGAGCACCTGGGGAAGAGGTTTGGGGGGGGTTTGTTTTGAGGGAGGGGCCTGTGTGGGGGAGGGGCCTGTGTGGGGAGGGAAAGGCGCCAAGGATCGAGAGGGGGGAGCGTTTTGTTTCGTGGGAGAGGTCTTTTTCGAGATGACGGGCGTCAAGGACGGAGGGGGAGGTGTTTTGTTTCGAGGAAGAGACATATTTTCGGGCACGACAGGCGTTGAGGACAGAGATGGGGGTGTTTTGGTTTGAGGAAGAGGCCTGTTCCGGCACACGACAGGCGTTGGGGACATAGATGGGGGTGCTCTTTTCTCACCTGAGAGGCCCTTTTCTGTTGAGCATGGGGGAAAAAGTTTTGCTCTTTTCAGTCTCGTTTTTTGAAGCCTTCGTCACCATCACTGCAATGTCAACAATTTGCATGGGTCGAACAGAGCATGTTAAAGAAACGTTGGAGCACTGTCCGTTTGTTGGAGTCGGATACCCTGGTGCAATCCCGTTTGTCAGTTGACCGGTGCGCATACCCTGCCCACACCGCACTTCTAATTCCCCGCTCACTGCAGCAGCTCGCAGCCTCCCCACCCTTTCGCTCCTCGCCACTCCAGGGTGCGCAAGCTCGATCGCGTCTTGTTCGAACTTGTAGAACCCAGCTTTCGTCCAACTCGGCTCTGCCATTCCTTCGCCAACAACCCCCTCGAAAAAATGGCGAAAAAGCGGAAGTCGACCGCGGGGAATGGTCCCAGCAACGAGCAAAATTTGGCGCCGTCGCAACCACAATTCCCCGACCGAGACCGCCTCCCTTCCTTCTCGTCGACCATGCCGCCTCGAATCAAGGCGCCCAAGCTGCCCGACCTCCCACGAGCGATGGCCGCTACCCAGCCCGAGCAAGCCGAGAAGAAGTCGTCCAAGAAGAAGAACAAGAACAAGAAGCGTCGACCGTCCAGCGCCGACGAGGCCGCCCAGCCGCAAACGGGCGCCGACGAAGACGACGACGACGACGAGGCCGAGAAACCAGCTCCTCCGGGCATGAAAGAGAAGAACGTGTTTTCCGACGGCTCGTCCGAGCAGAAGCGCAAAAATAAGAAGAAGCGCCAATCCCACGTGCAAGCCGAGGCGCCAGTCGAGGTGCAGTCCGAGGTACGATTTATGCAAGATGCTGCGTACCCGGGAGTCATTTTTAACCCTGCCCGGATGGAGAAGACGCTCGTCGAGACTGTTCTGCCACCCAAGAAAAAGAAGAAGCTCCGCCATTTGGAAGTCCAAGAGGACGAACCGGTGGCTGAGCTCGCGCCCGAGTCGACGCAGAAGAAGACGAGGCGACACTCGGAGCTGTCGCCGGTCCAGGATGTCCCCATTCCAAAGGTCCCCATTCTGAATGAACCTGCGGGTCATGAAGACCAACCGACCGCCGACAATGCCGAACGGCAGCGCAAGAAGAAGGAGCGTCACTCTACTTCCGACAAGAAGCTCAAGAAGGAGAAGCGTCACTCCATCATACCACCTGTTGAGGAGGTTCCTATCCACGAGGAACCGGCTGTTGAGCCTACCCCCGCTCAAAAGTCCAAGAAGGAGAAGCGTTACTCCAAGGTACCGCCAGTGGAGGAGTTCCCCATCCACGAGGAACCGGTTGTCGACTCTATTCCCGATCAGAAGCTCAACAAGAAAAATAAGACGAAGCGCACCTCGAAGCTGCCTATTTCCCAGGAGCATGTCGTCCCTGAGGAAGCGATTATCGCCTCTATCCCCGATCACAAGCCCAAGAAGGAGAAGAAGAAGAAGCACACCATGGAGCTGCCGCCTGTCGAGGAGCATGTCGTCTCCGAGGAGCCCACTCAAGAAGAGGAGGCCGTCATTGAACCTTCGACCGAGCGGAAGCGGAAGAAGAAGAACAAGCGGCATTCCGAGGCTCAACTTGGTGACGAAAGCTTCCTCCACGATATGCTCGTCTTTCAAGCCGTCCTTCAGGCCACTCAAGATAAGGAAGCACCTGTTGAGGCGTCACCCCAGCGGAAAAGGAAAAAGCAGAAGCGGCATCCCGAAGTGGAAAAAGCACAGCTGGATGAGGAGACGACGGCGCCCGAGCCAGCCGTCGCCGAAGTCGCGCCTGAACAGAAGAAGAAGGAGAAGGAGAAGAAGAAGAGCAAGCGCCATTCAGCAGCAGCAGAGGTTCCCCTGCCCGAGGGACCTGTCGCCGAGGTCCCTGAAGAAGAGGAAGCAATTCTTGAGGCTCCATCCGAGCGCAAGGGCAAAAACAAGCGACACTCCGAGGTGCTGGACGTGGACCAATCCGCTGTTGAGCCCTCGTCAAAATCGGAGCGAAAGAAGAACAAGAAGAAGCAATTGGCGCAGCCGGATGTGCAGCCTGATGAGGACAATGCCGTCCCCGAGGACCCCCTTGCATCGCCACCTGCCTCAAAGTCGTCCAAGAAGAAGAGGCGCAGGACCGAGGACCCCGACCAAGAGCATGCCACCTCGGCCAAGAAGAGTCGGAAGCACGCACCGCCTTCCGAAGCCGATGAGTTGGAGTTGCAGGCCTCGAACCGGCCTTCTTTGCTCGCCAGCCATCTGAATGGCGACACCAGCGCCGTTGCCAGCCTCTGGGAGCAGCGGCTTGAGAGACAGCAGACGGTCCCCGCGACCCAGCCGACGTCGACGGTGGACGGCGACTACCTGCGGCCGACGGCCGAAAGGGAGAGCCCTGTGCTGCATGGCGACAGCCGCTCGTCGCGCTGGCGGGAGGAGTCAATCAAGACGACATCTCAAGCTGATGAGCGTGGCCTGTCCACCTCAGGACACCCTCAAGTCGGCGACGATCACATGCATGTCGGCAGCCCTCGCATGTCGCCATTCGCGAACGATGACATTGAGTCTGTGGCTAGCGATGAGGAGGGCAGACCGCTTGGCAATCGGGCACCCTCGATCGAATTGGACTCGGACCGCCTGCCGGATAGCCCATCGCCCGAGCCTGCCAATGCCGAATCCTCCGACGGTCCGCAGGATACTGCTGACATTGAGATGCACGACGTTGAATCCGACCTTGACAACGCAATGCAACAGGACGAGGAAGAAATTTCCGCTGCGCCATACCCCGAGCCCGACATTTCGAGCACCACGTCCACACATTCCCGTCCCCCATCCCGTCAAGAAACCGAGTCGCCGCCGCAGGACTCGGAAGACGAGCACCGGCAGGCCTCGTCTCCCGCCACCGAAGAGTCGCAGGCGGAACCCGATAATAACCATGGCCGACTTGGTGAGGAAGTCGCGCACTCGCCATCTCCGGAGCCCGAGCTTTCGGAGAGGGCCAAAGGGAAACGCCCCGTTCGACCATTCAACCAAGGAACTGGAATGCTGCAGGATCCGGATGGCGAAGCTCAACAGTCGTCCTCGGCACCTCCTTCCGCCACTCGTTCGGAACGGACGACAGAGGTTCTCGACGTTGATGGTGGCAAGGATGATGCCCCGGCCGCCGCCACCTCGCCTGCGTCCAAACCCCGCAAGACGCCAAAGTCCCGCATGTCCACGGCGAGGAAGCCAAAGACGCCTTTCTTTGAACAGGCGGAGGTCGAAAAGGCAACCGAGGCGGAAGCTGCGACCGCACAGGCTTTCGCAGAGCTTCCCGGATCCGAAGTCGCTGAGCCGAGCAAGAGTCCCCTCAAGAAGAACCCCCGCAAAAAGGCCGCACCAAAGCCAAAACGCGAGGCGCTTGCCGATGGCGAAAGGCTAATTGGCCGCATGAGTCCTGAGGAGGTGGAGGCGCTCCAGGGAGCGGTTGAAAGCTTCCTTCAAGCAGAAAATCTCAGCACAGAAGAATTCAAAGACCTGGTCCACGGCACCCCGGCAAATTGGAGGAAGGACCACCGGTTCCGAGGGTGTTGGACCCGGCTGTGGCCTCTCCTCATGGCGGCTTGTCCACGCCGAAACCGCAAGTCTATACAAACCAAGACACGGCTGCTCTATAACAGCTGGGTCGGGCGCGGCGCATGGACTCCGGAGCAAGAGAAAGAGCTGGTGGAATTGGTCAAGAAATATACCACCAGCACAGGGGCGGAATGGACCAGGATTGGAAGAATCATCAATCGTTATGGCGAAGATTGTCGAGAACACTGGCGGAACAAGATGATCTGCGGGCCCGAACGAAACGTCGACTACTGGACCGAAGAGGAGGAGCAGATGTTGTATGAAGCTGTCCAGAAAGCCGTCACGAAGATCAAAGGGGACATGGACTTAGCCGAAATCCGCGACAAGGGTGTTTCGAAGGTCGTGGACTGGATTCGGATCGGCACTGAGGGCATGAACGGTCGCCGCGATCGTCTCCAGTGCTCCAAGAAGTGGGCTCAGTTTCTGCAACGAGGGCTGGTCCACGACGACATCGCCACGGTGATGCTGGCTGGCGAAACCTGGCGTCTTGTCAGGAAGGACCTGAAGGAGATCAAGGCAGACGACAAATACAAGATCGTCAAGGCGATCGCGGACTCCAACGTCGTGCTGGACTCCCGTATTCCCTGGGAGAAGATCGAGGTGGACATTCTCAACAACCGCTTCCAGCGCAAGTCGCTCACCATGGCCTGGAAGAGCCTGAGGAAGGGGGTCCCGGGCGAAAAGGACATGCAGGCGAGGGTATGCGCAAAGTACATCCTCGAAAAGTACGAGAAGGACGGCGTCTTTGCCGAGGTGGTGCCCATGACTGAAGACGACATCGTTGACGGGTCGGAACTCCCCTCGGAGTCAACTTCGGCAGCTGAGGGCGGGAGCGCCGCGCCAGGAGCTGAGATCCTCGGCATTCCGTTGACGAGGCAAAGAAAGTACCGCAAGCCGCGCGTCAAGAGCGAGCCGGGCGAGTCCAGCAGCATGGCCTCCATCCCACAGGAGCCGAAGCCAAAGCCCGCGACGAAGGCCACCCCCAAAGCCGCCACGAAGAAGCCGCCCACCAAAGCCGCTAAACCCCCGACCAAGGCCAGCACCAGCACTTCCGCCGCGCGCAAGACTTTCCGCTCCCAAGAGTTCGTACACGACAGCGACGCGGACGACGAGGTCCCCGAGAGCGCCCAAGAAGAGGAGGTCCCGGAGAGCGTCCAAGAAGAGGACGTCCCCGCCCCGCTCCGCTCGCCCAGCATCGAGCTGGGCCAGGACACATCCAGCCCGCCTACGGCTAGGTCGTCCGGCAGCGGCAGGACCAAGACGGTGGCCAAGCGTACGGTCATCGTCGACTCGGACACGGAGGATGCTGCCCCCGCCGTCGAGTCCAGCCCCGCCAAGAGGACGAGGGCGTCGAGGCACAAGGCTGCCGTCATCGTCGACGAGGAGGAGGAGGAGGAGGAGGATGTGAAGCCGACTCGCGAGGAGCTGGCCACGCCGGCCAAGGGGAAGAGGACGTACAAGCGGAAGCGGACTGTCGTTGAGGAGGAGCAGGAGGAGCCAGAGGCGGGTCCTTCGCTTTCAGTTGACATGGAGGCCGCCACGCCGGCTCAGAAGAGGCGCAAGACGAGGGCGGCGACAGTGGAGGATCGGGAGGTGCCGGTGGGGGAGCCGCTGAGGGCGGTGAGTGTGATTAGTAGTACCATGGATGATATGGAGGATATTCAGGCGACGTTGCCGCTGAAGGAGGGGATGTAGAAGGAAGGGGTTCGGCGAGGGGATGGTGGGTGGGTGGGCGTATGACGGCCACTTGCCGGTGAGAAAAATGGTGTCGGATGGATGGAGGAGGTGGGACTTTTTGTTCGCATTTGGGAGCCAGCGCAACGTCGTCATTTCATGGCTTTCCACCCTGTTTAATGCAGTATTGAGAGTGTAGCAGAGCATCAGCGGCGGCATACACCAGCACGTTAATACCCCAAATCAAATTGTGTGTTTTTAGTCCCCCTCCCTCATCATGGTGACTCCCTTCCCACGATACCATCTTCACTCCTCCCCCCTTCCCCATCACTCACAACCCCCCACCCTCGCTTTCAAACGCTCCCCCAACCGCCCAACCAACCCCTCCGCCCTCTCCGCCCGCACACTATCCCACCCCGCCCACCTCCTCTGCCACCCCAGCGCCCTAACCGCCACCTCCCGCGCGACCCCGGGCTCTGTCTCGGCCCCCTTCTCCGCCAGGATCCGCCAGAAATCCCCCAGCTGCGCCGTCAGTCCCTCTTGGAGCGCTAGCGCCTCGAGTTCCGCCGCTGCCTCGCGCATGGAGGTAGAGGAGGAGAGGATCTTGTCGACGCGGCGGCGTCGGACGTCGGATTCGGCCCGCGCGCGGATCGGGGACGTGCACAGGGCGCAGTGGCAGGTGAAACCCCAGGATTTCATGCGGTGGGAGCGCGCGAGAGAGGGGAGGTTTAGGGGGAGGTCTGGGGGGGTGTTAGCGGGGGGGTGTTGGGGTGGTTGTTGGGGAAGGGAGTGGGGGGAGGCTTACAGCTGTGGGTGAGTTCTTCGCCGGGGGCGATGTCGCGGTAGGCGACGACTTCGAGGGCGAGGGTGCGTTGGGAGAAGCGGGTGATGCAGCTGGGGGAGGTGGGTTTAGTGGTGGGTTTGGGGGGAGTGGAGTAAGGTGGGGGGTACTTTGGTTTGCAGTTGTGGTTTAACCTCTGATGTCTTGTTAGTGATATCCTTAAGCGTTGGGGGGACGGGTTCTTCGTACCGCCGCCTCAGGAAATAGACCCGTGTGATCCACCCCTGCAATCGACACAAAAAACCCATTCGTGATAAAGATATCATCAATAATAAACTTATCCCCCCCCTGCCTCGCCATCTGTAACAACCTCGCCTGATCCTCCGCCGGCAACCGCTTCGCAGCCTGGATCATGACCGGCACGGCAGCATCCCGATTCCACGGACTGGGATCCCCAATCTTGACCATGACGGGTAACTCGACGAGCACACTCTCGCCCGCGGCAATGGCCCGCGTCGCCACCATCCCCAGCGCCTTGCCCGGTATCTCCCTGACCTCGTAGGGCGTCCCGGGGAGACCGGCGAGCCGGGACTTCCGCTGCTTCTCAAGCCAGGCGATGTCCGGGTCCTGGAAGGTGCTGGAGAGCTGGGCGGCGACGAGGGGGGTCGTGATGATGCTCATGCCAGGGCCGCCGCGGAGGGTTGAGACGGTGAAGGTGCAGAGCTTGCTGGTTACAGCCGGGTCGAGGGAGGTGACGCAGATGGGGGGGAAGCTCCATTGCTTGAGTTTGGAGGGGGGGGTCTTGTCGTCTGTGGTGGGTGGGCATGTGATTTGGTGAGGGAGCGGGTTGAGGGGGCCGGCTGGGTTGTTGGTGCAGGTTGAGTGGGAGATGATGATGTGGGCTTTGGGGTACCCGTCGAAGGTCCCGGCGCGGGCCGCCGCGAGGAAGAAGAATAGGAGGAGTGAGCTGGACATGGCGGGTTTCTACTGATGTCTGGAGATGGGGAATGGGAGAGAATCGTGACAACGGCACGATATGGATCCCTCTTCCTCTCCCAAGTCGGCCGGCGGCCAAGGCTGGACGGGCCACATCGACGGTACGCCTTGGGACCATGATGGACAATGCGGTCAGGAAAGATTCCGCACGAGTCCACCCACCCAAAACCTGTGTCCATATTGTCATTATGGGGCGGCTGAGTGCCACGGGCTGAGAGCAGGACCACGGCTGGCATAGGTGGATAGTGGTGGTGAGGCGGCTGCTATAGTGAACCGGCTAATGTTACACAGCAGCCCGAGAGCCTCAGCGGTTTCAAGCTGGGATGGCGAGCCATGATTCGGCGAACCGTCGGGACGGGTGGTGATGGACGTTGGGGAAGACGGGAGCCGTGGATGGAGGAAGTCTTGGCTGATGTGGTCGACGGGGAATTTATAGGGGCACAGGGCCCAGGGTCCAGCGTACCCCGATCCCCACCGGAACAGTTCGTGCCATGCCCTGCACTCCAGCGGGTTCATTAGGTAATGACACGCTGCCATGGCACTGATGGGCCCTCTCCACCGGTGACCTCTCGCCTGTTCCCGCGTCCTGCAGCCGAACAAGAGGAGCCCTCCTCCCAGAGGAGACCGAGACCTCCCTGCCGTCCAAGATGCCCGGCCGATCGCGCGGCTGTTTTCCTTCCGGACGGCTGAATTCAGTTTTGGGTAGACACACGCTCCCAAGCACCACGCTTTCCCGGTCGCGCCCCGCAACACTACCAACAACGGAACCATGGGCATCATCAAGAAGACGATTTACACGGGCGCGCTGACCACGGCCAGCGTGCTCGGCTACCTGGGCGCGACAACGACGCTCATCACGCCGCTCCCCAACGACGACCCCGTCTGGCGGTCCAAGAGCTATGCGCGCGTCAACGTGCACCGCAACGCGGCCATGCACGACGTGGCCGTCAAGCGCATCCCGCTCGACAAGATCAAGCCGTCGCTGCTGCAAAAGGACGGCGACCTGACGGTCGAGTTTTGCCGGTCGGTGTGGGGAGGGCTCGGTACGTGGCGTCGAGGGAGGGACCCCCCGAGAACCGGCGACTGATGGATACACAGGATACCGATTCCAGCGCAGCTACCTGGCGCGGAAATACCAGGGCGCGGCCACGGCCAAGCAGCTGTGGACAACGCAGCAGCTCCGCGAGTCGACGTACGAGCCCGGGACGTTGCTGACGGACCACTTTGAGGTGATTGACAAGACCAAGACGGAGATTGTGGTGCGGTGCGGCGACAGCCCGAGGAACGCGGGGCCGCGGCCGTCGGACGGGCTGTTTATTATCGGGGCGCAGGTGGACAAGGCGCGCGGCGAGGTGGTGCTGGAGCTCAAGAGCGTCTTTTTCGACAGCAGCCGCAAGGTCGAGGGCATCCACTCGTCGGTGCCGTCGTGGATTGAGTATCCGCATCGGTGGTACTCGAGGCTGTTGTTGGAGACGGCGTCGTGGAATTTGACGCGGTGATATACCTCGGGACTCTTCCCCCCTCCCAACCCAACCCAACCCAACAAAATATACATGGTATTGGTCTTTGAGCGACGCCTCTTCTGTCCCCTGATGCGTTGGCTGAACCTCCGTGGGCGAAGGATTTCGACGCTTTTCGAGATTTCCGCAATGCCGTGGCAAGCCGGGTCATTGGTGCGGGGATGTCCTTCACTGTCCCACCTCCTTTGGCATCGCCCTGGCTTCACATCGCGGGGAACGACGCACTTGTTCAAGCCGACAACTCTATCGATTGGATGGTCAATCCGACTCCCAACGTACCACCGAACCACCTTATCGCGTGGCCCAACCCCCTCTGCCTCACCCTCATGAGTGGGGGGGTCCCTCCTCCCTTCAATCCTACTTTGGGAGGACCGGACATCCATCACTTCACCCCCAAGCATGTCCCTCAGGAACCAGCACCTACACGGACAAGATGAATCAAGATGCGGCCAGCAAGAGCCATCCCCTCGGCCCTCTGACCGGCACCGAGATCATCCAAGCCTCGGATCTGATCAAGGCACACTGGGGCAAGACGGCCTTGCAGTTCAAGGTCATCACCTTGCACGAACCCGTCAAGACAGAGCTCATCCCATACCTTGCTGCCGAGAGAGCTGGAGACCCAACGCCTCGCATCGACCGACGAGCCTTTGTTGTGTATTACTTTCGAGGCACTGTCTGTTCCCCCATATTCCCCCTGAAGCACTACTCTGGCCCTGACACTGGCACTGCTATGGAGCATATCCTCCACGAAGCCGTTGTGAATCTCAGCCAAAAAATCATAGAGCGCAATGTCAGGCACGGCCCCTTTACCCATGCCAACGGGGACGCCGAGGAGCTCGCGGCCGTCGAGGAAGCCCTCCTCGCCCATCCAGACGTCCAGGCTGAGATCTCCAAGCTCCAGCTTCCCACGGGCAGCGTGGTGGCTGCTGATCCATGGATATACGGTGCTTCTTTTGCGACCTGTTCCGAGCGATGGGCACTAACATTTCTTCAGGCTCGGATGGTGTAAAAGACGGCCACTTTTACGACGACAAGCGTCTTATGCAATGCTTCCTCTACATGCGAGACCCAAACAACAGCTCCGAGCCCGACAGCTGCCACTATGCCTTCCCGCTACCCATCTCTCCTGTCATAGACCCGACCACGCTGGAGCTGGTGCGAATTGACATTCTCCCCACCGGCCATGACACAAAAGTCGAGCCAGTGAAGCCATGGCAACATGTCCCCCCGAGCGAGTACATTCCCGAAGCCCAACCTGCCCTTCGCGCCGACCTCAAGCCTCTGCAAGTCGTCCAGCCGGAGGGGGCCTCGTTCACCGTCGAGCCCTTTTCCGAACTCGGCCGGCTCATCCGATGGCAAAAATGGGACCTCAAGGTCGGCTTCAACCAGCGCGAGGGCATGGTTCTCTACGACGTGCACTACGACGGCCAGCCCCTCTTCTACCGTCTGTCCCTCTCGGACATGTCCATACCCTACGCCGACCCCCGGCACCCCTTCCACCGCAAAGCAGCCTTTGACTTGGGCGACGTCGGCGCCGGCATCATGGCCAACAACCTCGCGCTGGGATGCGACTGTCTCGGCTCCATCTACTACATCTCGGGCACCCTCACCGACAGCCACGGCCAGCCAGTCGCCATGCCCAACGTCATCTGCGTCCACGAGCAGGACGCCGGCATCCTCTGGAAACACACCAACTACCGCACCAACCGCGGAGTCGTCGTCCGCAACCGCGAGCTCGTGTTTCAAACCATACTCACCGTCAGCAACTACGAATACATCCTCTCCTTCACCTTCAACACAGCCGGCGACGTCACCTACGAAGCGCGCGCCACAGGCATCCTCTCCACCCAACCCATCTCCCTCTCCCTCTCCAAAACCCCCCACCCCTACGGCACCGTCGTGCACCCCGGCGTCCTCGGCGCCTTCCACCAACACTTTTTCTCCCTCCGCATCGACCCCATGCTCGCCGGGCACGGCAACTCCGTCGTCTACGACGAAGCCGTCCCCTTACCCCGCGACCCCCTCCTCAACCCCCACGGCGTCGGCTACACCCTCCAAACCACCCCCATCCCCACATCCGGCGGCTTCCACCTCGACCCCATGCGCAACCGCGTCTTCAAAATCATCAATCCCGCCAAACACAACCCCATCAACGCCGCCCCCGTCGGCTACAAGCTCATGATCCCCCCCATGCAGCCTATGCTCGCCGACGTCGACAGTTTCCACCACAAGCGCGCCGAGTTCGCTGATAAGAGCGTGTATGTGACGCGCTACGCTGAAGGCGAACTTTACGCAGGCGGGTTATACACGAACCAGAGCCTCGGCGGGACGGGGGTGCGTGGCTGGGCTGGCCGTGATGATGCGCTGGACGCGGGGGGTCCGGTGGTGTGGGTGCAGTTTGGGATTAACCATATCCCGAGGACCGAGGACTTTCCGGTCATGCCGGTGGAGACGGTGAGGGTGGTGTTGAGGCCGGTCAACTTTTTTGAGAGGAATCCCGCGGTGGATGTGCCGCCTGCGACGCAGGAGAGGAGTTGTAGTGTGGCGTTGACTGGGGATGGGGTGGAGGGGGTGGAGGGCCAGTTGGGGGGGTTGACGCTGGGGGGGGAGGGGGGGAAGCTTTCTGGGGGTTGTGGTTTACGTTGACGGGCTCGGTTCTGAGTCCGCGGCTGGTTTTGTTTGTTTGCGACATTGAGATGGAAGTGTACTGAGACCAGTCCTAGTGCTCGGTGTTGAGATTGTTGGGCGAACTCGGGGTTCGTCGTGTCTCGGGACTGTTTCTTCTTTCTTTACCGCCGCCGAATAATCTCAGGGCTGAGCCCAAAGGTCGTACAACCAAGCGTCTGAGCAGAAACAGAAATTGAGGGTGGAATTTGAGAATCATGGATGTTTGAAAAGGCGAGTCTTGAAAAGCCATGTTCCGGCCCCCACGATATCCGTCCAGTGGGCTGATTCGGGGTCCCCGCGGGGTAGCACAGCGTGCATTCTTGGCCTGCTCATTGGCCCGAATGCTGCTACAGGCTGCCCGACGTCATCTGGTCCCACTATCAAAGGCAACCCTGGCCTGTTGTTTGGGGGTGGTCACTCGCTGGACACGGGGAAGACAATTGCCGTCAAAGTCGGGTGCCAAGTTGTCGTTGTCGTCCGTCGCGTCTTGTCCCTGCATCCAGCAAAATCCTAAGATAACCTCCATCCCACCACGACGTGCCAACTTCAAGACCAGGGCAGCCGCTGGATTTCCGATCATCACTTTGCCACCCACGGCTTGGCCCAAGCGACCGCCTTGACGACCGAAGACGCAGTAGGCCTCGGCACAGATTGACAGAGCCCCCCAGGCATCACCATCAGGGACTGACCCTACACGGACGACATTCCGCTCGGTCCACCATCTGCCTCCTCATACCATCCGACAACCCCCCATCCGAGCAGTCAAGATGTCGCAGTCTTCGCATCCGACCCTCATCAACATGCCGCAACCGCCCTCGCGACCAGACACCCCCTCCGAGGCACCGTGAGTCGTTCCCCGCCTCCCCTCCCTCCCTGGATCCATTTGGC
This sequence comes from Podospora tetraspora, assembly GCA_027943155.1. NCBI lineage: Eukaryota > Fungi > Ascomycota > Sordariomycetes > Sordariales > Podosporaceae > Podospora > Podospora tetraspora. The sequence goes on from JAQKAE010000007.1 coordinate 1,972,365, forward strand.
ATCCCGCTGACCACTTGCTCTCACCTTCAGGGGCACCCCGACCAGCACAACCACCTCCCTCTCGGCCCTCTCCACCACCGCCATCAAAGACGGCCACCGGGGCCAGGCCCACGGCCATCCTGCCACCACCTACCGTGCCGGTCACCAACATACCCTCTCCTCGACCAGCCTCGAAGCCGAGCGCGCCGACCGCATCAGCCGCCTGACCGGCCTCTCCAACGTCTCAGCCCTCCGCAATACGACCGCTTACCCCTACAGCAACGCTGGCTTCGTCCCACCGCCGTACAACAACCCCTACCACACCCAACAACAACAGCAGCAACAACAACAGCAGCAACAACAACAATACCAATACCACCCCCACCACCCCCAACAATACCCCACACCGGGCGGCGGCGTCCCCCACATGCTCAACGGCGTCAACCTCTTGAACCCGCCCCAGGCCCCCCTCACCCCCGCCTACTTCGACACCGCCGGCCAACCCGTAGCCGCCACCAAGCTCTCCACCGTCGGCTCCGCCAGCGCCACGGAATCCATCGCCGGCCGCACCAACGACAACTCGTCCCCCTCCCCCTCCTCCCCCTTCTACGACGGCAGCAGCGGCACCCGCCGCGAAGACGACGACGACGTGCCCATGCGCGAGGACGGCGGCTACGACGAGCAAGAGGACGGCATGCTCTCTGACCGCGACCGCGACGACGACGACGACAGCGCCAGCCTCGTGGGGTTCGGCGAGGGCGCGGGCAGCACGGTCAGCGGGCCGATATACCAGCGGCGGCTGCAGCGGGTGGGGGAGGGGTCGGCGGCGAGCGCGATGGCGAGCTGGGGGCGGGGGGAGAGGGGGGGGAGTGGGTTGGGGCAGTCGTCGGGGTTGCGGATGGAGAGTAGCAGTGTCGCGGGGAGTGAGGGCCGGGATACGCCGGTGACGCAGGCGGCGCTGCAGGAGAGGAGGGAGGCGGCGATGGTGAATGGGGTGGCGCTGGATGGAGGGGGTGGGGAGGATGAGTTTGTGGATACGTCGACGAGGGGGCCGGTGCCGATGGGGTCGGGAGGGCATCATCAGGCGAATGTCAGTGCGATTCGGGAGACGCAGCAGCCGGGGTCGTATCAGCAGCAGCAGCAGCAGCAGCAGTGGCGTTCGGCCGCCGAGCGTATCGTCGGTGAGAGGTTGGATGAAGGGGAGGGGAGGCCTGGGGTTCCGGCGCTGGGGAGAGTCGCTCCGGCGGGTGAGGGGGGGCAGAGGTCGGTGCAGTTGGGGCAGTTTTACTTTGAGGAGGGGAGGAGGTAGTCGCCTTGAGTTGCCTTGTGTGTGTTGTTGTGTTTGTGTATGGGTTGATGTTGACTACAGGATGGGATTCGTCCGAGGACTGGAGCTTGCGGATGGGGGAGAGGGCCCAAGGGGCTTTTGGCATTGGTAGATTAACAGGACGTGCCGGTTGCTGGAATGATCAAGACACTCAGATTCGGTGACATGGCGCTGATTTGGTTTCTGTTGTTCGTTTCGCGCGTGGCCTACCCTGCTCAGGATTCCGGAGTCCGGCCGGCGGACGGAAAAACTCAGGCGGAACGGACAAGCGGACATGTGACAAGACGGGCAGAAATGGTCGCGCATTTATGACACTACTATCATCATAGCGAGGATATTATGTCGCCGCAAAACGCGGCGACAGGTACAAGAACTCGGCGATCTCGCAGAATGACAAGTTTCTGAGTGCCTCAAAGTCACAGCCCGAGGAGCAAATGGATGCTAGGGTTAGGGTCTGGTGATAGCCTCGCTTTTCGGCCGACACCTGCTCGGCAACCCGAATCCCCTCCCATCTCACTTAATCCCCCTTGGATCCAGATGCTGGCAACAACACCTCCGGTCTAATATCCAAAATGTTAATACATATCATCAGACACATCATCGCCCCCCCGGAAATGCAGATCTGGCTCAATTTTAATTTCCTCTACGCTACCTCAGTCTCTCCCTTGCTGTAATCTGCCCCCCAGAATATAGGGAGCAAGCAAGCTGAGGGGACTGGAAGAACCATGCTCAAAATCCACCGAATTCTAGAAGCGCAAAGATAAGAAAAGAGCAACCCTGACTGACTCCTTGCGCCGAACTGACCCATCCATCAACGCAGCAACCCCTTCCTCTCCACGCAAGACCCCCCATCTCAACCCCCCCAAGGGAAAAGCGACAAGCAGGCCCCTACTCCTCCTCCATTTCCCTCGCAGCGCGATTCAACTGCCTGAGCACGGGATGAATCCTCGCGGCCTTCAACTCGTCAATGATCTCGTTGATAACGGTCCCATCGCCGATATCAAACGACTTGGTCGTCGTCAGCCAGTACTCGAGCGGGCCGCGGTTGTGGTCCAGCGCCACCGCCAGCTCCGCGCACCGCTCCGCCCGCGTGTGCTCGTGGTGCAGGTTGACGTGGTGGCCCACCAGCTTGGACGTGTCGCGCAGCGCCCACTTGCACGGCATCGCCGGGTGCCGGCCCGCGCCCGCGCTCATGAACTTGGGCGAGAGGCAGAGCCGGCACATCCAGTAGCCGAGCCGGGTGACGACCTCGTAGCGCCGGAATTCCGAGGGCGCCGAGTCGGCGGGCGCCGCGGTCAGGGCCATGCGCGGGGCGATGCGCGCGCGCTTGTCGGTGTGGTCGTCCGAGTCGTCCTTGATGGCGCTGGCGTCGCCGTCGGAGGGGGAGGCGTCGTCGCCGTCGATGTGGTGGAGGGAGGCCCGCTTGGTGCCGGCGGTCTTGGGTTTGGAGGGACTGCCGGGGGCGGTGGAGGTATGGTGGCCGTTGGTCGTGGCGGCCGCACTCGACGGGCCAATGTTGGCCGTGGCTCGGTAGGCGGACGCGGACGCGGCCAGCGAGGAGGTGGCGGCGGTGATCTTAGCAGGGCGGCCACGGCCAGGACCGGTCTTGATGGTAAGCAACTCGATGCGGTGGCGGGTGGCGCGGGCCTGGTGCATAAGATCGAATTGGCGGATTTTTATCGTCCGCGTCTCTTGGGGAGTGAGAGTCTCCTCATCGAGCAGGGCAGCGCAGAAATTCTGGTCCTTCTCGTAAGCCTCCATGTCCTCCTGCAGCTGACGCAGGGTGATTTCCTCAATGCTGAGGTTCTGCGTAGTGCTGGTCTTCGCAATGGGGCCAGGGACAGACTTGGGATGCACAGGGAGGGCCCTGGGCTCCGTCACGACCAGAGATTTGTCGGCTCCATTGGTCTGGTTGCTGGTATTGACTTCTGGGGCGACAGTGTCGGGAATCACAGCGATGTCAGTTGGGGCAGCGCTGAAAGCCACGGCGTTCTTTGCCATGACACTGGTGTCGATGGGTTGGTCGATGGTCGAGTTGCTGCCAGCATCCATGTCGACGTCACTCTCCTCGCTATCGGGGATGGCCTGAGAAGCATTGCTCCGTCGACGAGCGGGACGACGAGGCCCGCCAACAACAATACTGTTGTTGTTGGGTGAAGACATGGTGTGGTCCTGGGAGATTGTTCGTTAGCAACTGTCTCCTTGTGCCTGATGACGTCGATGCCCAGAAGTTGAGACAACTAGGAACTTTGTGAAAAACAGCCGCGGTGCGAAAATTGACACTGTCAATCTCTTTGACCGTTGCAAACTCCGATTGCTTGTGAAGGTGATGAACAAGGTGCAAATGCAGAGAGGGGATGGAGGCTGAAATCGCGACGTCAACATACGGAAAGGAGGGACGTCAAAGTTTCAAGGAGATGTTGACTGTTCGCTAAAGGGAATGAGATCGGAGTTTTCTCAAATAAAGAGAAGGGCCCCCGCGCCGCAGGACGGTGAGGAAGATGAACGACGGCGGTGAGGGCGGTGAGCGAGCGCGGTGAGCGGCCCCGGAAGATCGGAGTTTTCTCAAAAAGAAGGGAAAAGCCGAGAGGCCCGCGCTGAGGGATGGCGATGCCGGCAAGCGAGCGCGGTGAGCCGCGGTGAGCGAGCGCGGTGAAGGGGGTGAACGAGGTGCGGAGGCCAGACAGGTCCTCCTACGGTAGATGTGAAATAAGATCGGAGTTTTCGCAAAGAGGGGAGAAGAGCCCCTGCGCCGAAGGACTGAGCGAGGTGTGGAAAGTAGACAAGTCCTCGTCCGGGTAGTGTTGTGTTTGGGAGAAGAAATGATCTTGGAGAGGAAGCCGAGGGAGCCCTGATTTATATTCGAGGACTCGACGGCAAACTTCGCTATCGATCGGCCACTGGTGAATGTAGTTACGGGAGTAAACAAGAGTGGAGTCGGTGTCGAGGCAACTGCCAGAGGGAGGTGCGAAAGTGACAGAGCGGAGAAGATGGCCAAACGGGCTTGTAAGTTCAGATGAAAAGCCCATTCAGGGGAGATTGAAGGTATGATAAAGCCCGGGCAAGACTGGAGACTTGAGCCTTGGGGCAGAACCAGAAACGAAAACATGACGAAAGAAGCCACTAGCAACTTTCAGGGCATCTCCAGAACTTGAAACAACGGCATTAGTCGGATGCTCTTGTACGTAAAGCACCGAACTTCAAGCGCTATTAGTCTCCTCTGGCTGTGGGAGTGATGACAGGTAGCTGTGGGCTTCCACGGGGTGCCAGAAACACTGCAAGACACAAGACTGCCAGTGGAACACCGACTCCCACAAGCTCCAGCGAAGCAAAAGGACTCGGGAAGAAGGGGATAAGAGGGAAAGCTGGGGATGGGAGAAACATGTGGGAACTTGATAACATCGTCTGCTTCCCAAGCACCGAGAACGCGGGAGAATGAAAACAGCGCGACAAGAGCCAGACGTGTAATTCAGGGGTAATTTGTCAACAACTGTTGAAATCAAAGGGCTCTCAGAGACGACAGACACCAGGTTGAAGAAACAAGGGGGAACAGCGGATGGAGAACTTGTCCCTTGTCGCGCAATGCACCGTGCTTGTAGTGGTGTCGAAATGAAAGTGGCAGAATGTAAAGCCAGAGTGCTCTCTCGAAATTCAAACTCACCGAGGCCAGACAACTTGTCTCGAGGCCCGTTTTTTGGAAAGCCCCCTGAAAAGGAGCTTGTCGCTCGTGAGATGATTTTGATAACGGGCAGCAAGCAGGAGAGAGCACAATCAAACTCACATTGTCCTCTTCGGTCGCTTGTCGGCTGCTTTGGGGTTTCTGAGGTGAATTGATCAATTGCCGTTCTCTGATGATGGGCACTGTCGATTGAAAGAGAGGGAGGGTTTTGGGGAAGAAAGGGGTGCAGGAAACGGAATCTGGATGGCTGGGGAACAAACATACCGGACTTGTCGGGACACGGATGATGATTGATTTCCGTTTGCTTGACTGAGGCATGGCTGAGAAAGTTCAAGTGTTGATCGTGTCGCCTGTGAATAAAAGGTTGATGAAGAGGGGTCGTTGCGATGCAGAGATGGCGATGCGTTGGGTGGTGAGGATTTGACGATGACAGGTGGCGGGCGCGACGTGATGGAGTGGGAAAAAAAGGAGGATGCAAGGGGGAGAAAAAGTTTGGGAGCACCAGAGGTTGGAGAAAAAAAAGGAGCTTTGTCGCTCTCCTTTCTTGTGTTTTTCCGCAGCGGCCCCTCCCCACATTTTGCATGGAATGTCAGGGTGAGATTGGTCACCCGGGGTTTGGCGAAGGATGTGGTGGACTAACAGGGAAGGCCTGGGGCCATGGCCCACGGGTTTTTTTCCTCAGGTCCTCCTCAGGGCATCCATCGGGGGCCCAGGTTTCGACTGGTTGTCTGCATCGAAACAAAAACCGGTCAGCCTAGTCGCACCTGCTGCTGCCATGGTTCCACTCTGATGCCATTTATTCGTCTTTTGACAACGGGCAGTCCCAGCCCCTCCCTCGTTTTGGCAATGCCCTCCTTTTTGTCACGCGGATTCAATTTGACGTCGTCATTCTCTCCATCTACGTCGCACTTGATTATGAGGCTTACGACGAGATACTTTTCAACCTCTATCACGGCGTCCGAACAAGAAGTGTCCTATCCTGAACCATCGCATCGCTCCGACTGTTGTTTCGTGATCATGCGAATATGATAGGAATAGTATCGTTGAGATCAATCCTCCTGCTGGGAAAGAAAAATCTCCGCTCCCTCATTTTTCTTTACACGGTTAGGGCCTGTAAGCAACAAGATGTTGGACCGGAGGACGTTTTTCCCCGTCACCAGCTTTGATTTGGAACAGACAGACCCGGGGCTTAAATGAGTTGCTGCTGTGATTAACAGGAACCTTCGATTGAAAGAGCAGGTCTCGTAAGTTGACGGCATGAACCAGACACAACAGGAGAACGATAGACAGGCTTGAATATTCCTCATCCTCGGCACCATCCATCATCTACCCCATCAGTCCTAGGCTGCCGAGACAGTAACCACGATTCCGGCTGCCATCCCCAAACTTGTCGGAGCAAACTAAGTGGCACAAGCGTTGTTTTGTTACATCCCTCACGGTGACACAGTGGCAATCCAGAGTCTGACAATCAAAGAATCGCCCCCAAACATCACGCTGCCGGTGGAACTGTGATTCAAAATAAAAGTCGTCTCATTGATCTAAGTCACCCAAGGCCCAGCTTGATGTACAAGTCAACAGAGCACCAGACCACCCTTGCCCGGGCTTCCATCCTCGAGTGACACGACCCTTGCCTCACATCAAGGTCTATTCTACTAACACTTGCAGTTCCAGTAGTAGGTGAGAGGGAATTGGCGAAATCAGGGGCCTCTCCAAGAATCTTACCATCTTTGTACAAACAGATGGGCGGCGACGCAATCTCGGTCGGCATCAGTCAGTCTGCTGGTGACACCGACATTATTTCCATCAAGTCTGTCGCTGCATATTCCCTCCAAAGCCAGCACATGACAGTCTTCCAGTACGGGTGCTACACTATATCCCGAGTCTCGACCTGCCAGTCCGGATAAACTCATCTTTTATCCGACCCCGGTGCTGCGTGACATTTCCAAACGCACCCCAAAGCTAACTTATAGCACTAACCCCAAACCCACATCTTCCTCGGATAATTCCACCCTCAACCCCAAAGGAATATGTGTCAAGTCCACCATACTTACATCTCTCCGACCTCACCACACCCACCGCCATGCCCCTCCCCCCAAACCACCAGCACCAACCATGGCCACCCTCCTCCTCCTCCTCGCCCTGACCATGACCCCACCCTCCACAGCCTTCACCACCTCCCCCTCCACCTGCACCTGGACCCCCCACGGCTCGCCCTACCCCCTCCACGCCCTCTCCTCCGGCATCTGCCCCCTAGAATCCTCCTCCACCCCCTGGTCCCACCCCCCCCTCTGCCCTCCCCCATCCAACCCCTCCGTCGGCGGCGACCTCCCCGACCCCTGCCTCTACACCTACACCACCTTCCGCGGCAACACCGGCCTCTCTCTCATCACCTCCCCGGAAATCGCCGCCTCCCTCGCCCCCGCCCTCGACGACACCGCCGTCCCCGCCCCCTTCAGGTCGCACATCACTTCCCCCCAGCAACCCCCCGCGGACGATGACGCCAGGGGCTTCACCATCCTCCCGCTCCCGCGCCGCGGCCTCGGCATGCTCGCCACGCGCCCGCTCGCCAAGGGCGAGCTAGTCATGGTGGCGGCGCCGGTGTTGTTGGTGCGGGCGGATTTCCTGACGGCGACGACGACGGGGGGTGCGTCGGAGGCGGGGGGGCGGTATTCGGTGAGGCAGCAGGAGGGGGTGTTGGAGGGGGCGGTGAGGCAGTTGCCTTTGCAGACGCAGAAGAAGGTGGTTGGGTTGGCGCGGCGGGAGGAGTTGGAGGGGTATGGGAGTTTGGGGGGGTTGGTGAGGGATGTGGTGGGGACGAATGCGTTCCATTTGGAGGTGGAGGGGGTGGATCATCTGGTGGTGTATTTGGAGCCGAGTCGGATGAATCATGGGTGTCGGCCGAAGTGAGTTGTTCTTTTGGGGGGGAGGGGTGGTTTAAGCAGTTTTGCTGATGGTGATGGCAGTGTGTTTTGGCGGTTCTCGTGGAAGCAGATGACGATGGAGGTTGTTGCTTTGCGGGACATTCAGCCGGGGGAGGAGATTGTGTATTCCTGTGAGACACTCCTTCCCTCTCACCTTCCACTCACACTGACAAATCCAGACACCTTCCTAGGCTACACCCACCAAGAACGCCAGGCCATGCTCTCCCACTGGGGCTTTACCTGTTCTTGCGCCATGTGCACCGCCGGACCGTCGGAGATCGCCCAGTCCGACCGTCGGCGCGATCGCCTCTTTGAGCTGCACGCCACCCTGAGCGCGGCCGCAGAGGCACCCGAGTCTCTGCCCCGTGAGCGCATTGACGCGCTCGTGGACGAGGCCCGCAAGCTCATCGATGAGGAGCAGCTCGACCCGCAGCTGGTCGAGTACAACCAGGTGTTTGCGCGCGTGTACCTGGCGCTTGGGAACGCGAGACTGGCGAGGGAGTATGTTCGGGCGGCGGAGGAGAAGTGGGTGTTGTATGAGGGGGAGGAGCATTCGAATATTGAGGGGATAAAGGGGTTGTGGGAGGAGGTGGAGGGGTTGGGGGAGGAGGAGGATGACTGGTAAGGTCAGGTTTGGAGGGAAGGTGTGTAACGATTGAAGCTATGGGATACCCAGAAGACAGGGGAAGTACAAAACTGCAGAGAGAGGCGGAAAGAAACGCCGAGTGCCTCCAAACGTGGAAGCTGATGTGTTCTGATGCCCCTACTCCAGCCCATACTCCTTGATGATCTTGTCCGCGCATGTCCAGCCCGTAACATCTGCACCACGTTAGCACTCCGCGTCATCACCACAACCAGAAAAAGCAGGGAAAAAGGGAGGCAAATACTCACAAGCAACAGCCTGCGTATGCCCGTTCACCAACACCGGCACAACACTCATATCCGCGACCCTCACCCCCTCCACCCCCCTCAACCTAAAATCAACATCCACCGGCGCCTCCGGGTCGTCCTCCTTCCCCATCTTGACCGTCCCCGTCATATGCCAACTCGACGACATCGTCTGCCTCCAATACCCCAACAGCTCCTCATCCGTCGCCCCCGCCCCCGCCGCCGGCGCCGCAATAACCCCGACCGTATCCCTCTTCCAAGCCTCCACCTCTGTAAACCTCAACACCTTCCGCAACGCCTCCACCGCCACCCGCCTATCAAACTCAGTCGACAGAAACTTGGGATCATACAACAACTCCACCTCGGGATTCCCCGACTGCAACCTCACCTCCCCCCTCGCCTGCGCATTATACAAAAATACCAACAAAGCCGCATACTCCAAATCCTCATCCCTAAACCCCGGCACAATCCAATGCACCGGAAAATGCGTCAACACCTCATAATGCGGCACCGTGCTCCCCCCCAAATACCCCCTCACATCCGCCGGCAACGCCTTAAACTCCTCCGACGCCACCAACTCCGGCAGCTTGAAATACCCCATGGCCAGCTCGCACGCGTACTTGGCCCACGGCCCGGTGCCGTCGGCCCGCCACTGCTTGAGCGCGGCGTCGCGCTTGGGCTGCGCGGCGGCGGCGTAAAAGTCCGGGCGGCCGGAGCCGCTGGCGGGGGTGCGCTTGTAGACGAGGGGTGTGAGGGCGTGGTCGCGGAGGTTTTGGCCGATGTACGGCGAGGCGTGGAGGAGGGGGATGGAGAACTGGGCGAGTTGGGCGGGGGGGCCGATGCCGCTGTGCAGGAGGATGCGGGGGGTGTCGAGGGCGCCGGCGGAGAGGATGACTTCTTTGGTGGCGAGGTGGGTGGTGCCGGTGGAGGTTTCGACGCCGGTGGCGGTGGTGCCGGAGAAGAGGAGGCGGCGGACGGTGGTGTGCGTTTTGATGGTGACGTTGGAGGGGAGGTCGAGGAGGAGGTCGCGGGATGTGGAGCGGACGCCGTTGTGTGCGGAGCTGACGAGGACGGACATGCCGAGGGGGTTGCCCGAGTTGTGGTCGGGGTTGAGGGGGTAGCCGGCTTGGGCGAAGACGTCGATGACGGGGAGGAGGTTGCTTTCCCACTCGTTGGCGTAGCCGACGTGGAGGGGACCGGAGGAGCCGTGGTCTTCGGCGCGGGGGGCGGCGTATTTGGATGCGTCGAGGCCGGCGGGGAGTTCGCGGTGGAAGGCCTCGAGCTTCTTCATGCGCGCCTGCATTTGTTTCCACGAGAAGGCGTCGTCTCCGACCAGGCGGGCCCATTCTCCGTAGTCGCCTTCGGCCCCGATGGTGAAGACGCCAAAGTTGATGGCGCTCGAACCGCCGAGACCCTTTCCTCGCGAGTAGTCGACGGACCGGTCGGCGGCATCCTTTTGCGGGACGGTTTTGTACCCCCAGTTGAGGTCCTTGTTCATCATTGTGAGCCAGCGCTGTCCGTCCACGCGAAGGTTCTTGTCGTCGTTGGGGCCGCCAGCCTCGAGGAGGAGGATCTTGGGCTTCTTGGGGGAGTGGCCCAGGACGTATGCGATGGCACTCCCGGCAGGGCCGCCTGTTGATTGTCAGTGTCGTTGGTTTGAAGTTGATCGGGTGACTTACTCCCAACAATGATAAAGTCATACTCGGAGGCCATGGCGATGGTAGCGGTGAACAGGGTGGTCAGTGTCTTTGCCAGCAGGGTCTAGGTCTGTGATGGTTGGAGACTACCGTCGTGTGAGGTGAGAACTGAGATGCCAACATGTTCTGTTCCGTTGACGGCACCGTTGTGGTTTATATCTAGAACTTCGTGTCCTCTGCTTCGAGATCAAGAGCTTCAACTTGTTCAAATTCCAAATCATGCAGCCCAGACCTCGCCAAGAGACCAACTTGATCCACTTGGGCAAGCAATAGTCAGGTGGTGCTTATATTCTTTACGACAAAGGAGACAGGATTTGCGAGATTCATGGTGTTGGATTGTGCCAGGCAGACGCAAGTTTGTAGTGTCCAGAGGCAAATGGATGTACGTGGTCGTCGTGACATCTTACAGCTTGAAAGTGGTGTACAACTTCTCGAATAGGAAAAATGGGGATGGATTACGACGTCTTGGAGAGGGAAAAGTGGGTACAACTTCTCGAATAGGACGCTCGTACTAATCCTGTCGTGCAGACGTTCCCCTTGAGTGACATATCCCGTTGCTGACTGCACTCCTGGCTTAGGGTACGACCACACCAATCGAGGCTCAAACGGCTCTCTTGGTCAGAAATGCTGACATGTTCGTCGTCTTGGTAAGAAGGACTCGACTTCCAAAACGGGAGAAATTCGAGATCTTGAACTTGTGCCAAACCGTCTTCAAGCTTTCAGCCAAAGATCATCATCACCGTCCATTACCACCATCCTCAGCCGACTCAACAACCGCGAACCGGGCGCAGTCATTCTGCTCCCCCGCGCTGCGCAAGCGGCATGACGACAGGCTGATGATTGCCCGCCGCGACATGGTGCAGACGCGATAGAGGCCCGTCGGCAGTCCTCCAGTGACTTCCGTCCGAAGCAGCCCTCCGACGCCCGCATCGTTGATGCCCCGGAAAAAGACAAACTTCAAGGGTGTCGGGCGCGATGAGTGTTCGGAGACTGTCGAGCTCTTCAATCACCACATGGCAGTGTCCGAGAACGTACCCGTCCTCGTCGATGTCTTGCGGGGCGGTGAAGTAGCTGACGGCGGGGTTGGTTTGGACCCCAGAGTGCAGGTTGCGCGTCTGGATGAGGACCTCAAAGGTGGTGTTTGCGGCCAGTCTGTCGTCGGGGAGAGGGTTTGTGATGATGGCGCTGATCATGTTCTTGGCCGGAGGGATCTTTCCCATCGGGATGCCGTTGCATGATCCATCGTGGAGTTGTTTGCCGTTGGTGAGAGTCTGGCCGGAGCAAAAGTTGATGAAGTTGGCGGCGTCACTGCTGTGTGTCAGCTTGGTGTCCTCTCGACCGGCCGGTGAAGCGGTGCTGGGGGACTAGCGTCAAGGACGCCGCTTGACCCGGCTGGAGATCAGCACTATCGGCTTCCTGGCCGGTGAAGCGACTCACGGTTTGGATGGCATCTTGCGCCAGATAGATCGAGTTTGAACCACCGGCGAGGACGGTCAAGGCGGAGGCCGCAAGGGCCAGGCCCACCACCGACGGGAGATGGACAAACATTGATGGAATCTGTCGTTGACAGCCCACAAGACCTGGGCAGAGCAACGGCGATGTTTGCTGTCCGACTCCGGAAAGTCCATGGTCCATCTTGTTGACGCCGGTATGGAGACGGCTCTTCATTTCCGGGTAAATCTGGAGATGATGTCCCCCCCTCGTGGCTCTCCGCACTACTCTGCAGAGCTCCGCCTCCAACAATGGGGGCTCCATGATGTCGGTATCGGAGTGGGCTACGGCGTGGACGGTCGGCGAGCTGGGATGGGGCTGCCGTCCGTGCCAGGGTCCGGCAGTCATCATGGTCGTCGGGTCCCGACCGTTGGACAGTGAGTGCTGACTGCCCTGCTGTGCCGCCGAGAAACATATGGAGCTGAGCCGCGCTGTCGGAACCACCGATCGGCTGTGGTTGTTTCGGGCATCCCTGATGGGGGCGGCTGATGCGGCACGAGCCGAAGAGTGTGTGGTCTCGATCGGTCCCGCGGGTCATGGTTTACGACACCCCATCCCGCTGGTGATGAAGGGCAGAAATCGCACCGATGATGCCCAGATTTGGCATTCGCAGTCAATGGCAGTTCTCCTCACGTGACACGAGTACTCCTCAGACTCCTTTGGGGCCTGCTCCCTGTGTGCTTGGCGAGATTGCATTTCTTGGTGGCGCGCCGTCAATTGGCCGATTGGCGATGGCCTCGCCCTTTTCACTCCACCTTAACCACCACGCCACGAACGCTTGCTTTTTCCCACCCTCCCACCGAAAATGAGGGGAAAGTCAAGAGAGACATGGCCAGCGATGCTTCCACATGGGCTGTCTCTGTCAACCTTCCAGAGATGACGAGAGAAACAACCCCCCTTCACCCCCAACTTCACCTTTTTATGACGCCCTCCTCCTCCTCCCCTCTTCTTCAAAGGATCATCTCGCGCCATCAACCTCTGCGGGGCAGCAAGCCACTGGGTCTCAGTCAGCGCAAAGGCACCCCGCCATCCTCAGCCCCTTGTCTAGACTCGACATCCCTGCCGGACGTCGAATTCGCAGCCCCGGCGGATCGTGGGGTCCTTTTCCCGCCGCGCTGTCAGCTTCTCCATCGCATCTTCTCCCCATTTTTTCCCCTTCAAGTTCCTGCTGCCCTCGATCGTGTCTGCCTGCTCGCTTCTGCCTACCGCCGCGCCCCCGCAACAGGCGAGTCCTCTTTCGTCCACCACTGGGGATCCCGTGCTGTACGTATATGCCGTGACCCGTTCGGCCGGTCTCTTCCGTTCCTTGGACGGAGGCTCCGGGTGGGCACTGGGAACCGCTAAATCGACAGACGACAGACCCCACAAAAAGTCTTACCCTCGTCACTCTCCTCGTCCACTGTCCAGTGTCCAGAAGCGGCCCTCATCCCGACGGGGACAGCTCGACGTCGTCGTCGTCATCCTGTGACCGCCCGCGAGGTCGTCCCCGCACGGGACGGGCGCGTCGCGCACCATGGGCGCCTCCCTCTGGCACGCGACCGGCGCCGTCGTCACCGCCGTCGCCATCGCTCTCCTCCCCTCCAGCGCCGAGGCAGGCGTGCCACTCCCATATCAGCCGTGGCCTCGACCGACTGTAGTCAGGCCAAGAGCAATCAACCCCGAGACCGTCGTCCTGTGCGACTGCCTGGACAGTTCCTACACCATCTCGTCGCAGATGGCCTACTTCCCCGGCCCCCCAGGCGAGCACCCCCAGGATGTCGCCATCGTCGCAACAAAGCCCAAAGAGGCCGCGTTATGGGTGAACTCGGAGACAGCCGCGCGCTTTACCGCCACCAACACAGTGTATGTAACTATCCTCTGTCCAAGTCGGCCTGTTGACTGACGTGCCCCTAGTTTCGTGGCCACTATCGGGCCCAAGGTCGAACAGGGAAAGTATGCCGGGAGCGGTAACAACGGATATCGTATGTTGTCCCCTGATGCTGATCCATGCGAGATGCTGATCCATTCGAGATGCTGACTTGCTCTAGCAACAAACTTCTCTTGCTGGGAAGAGTACGTCCCCAAGCTGTACCAGTATGGCGACACGGTGTGCTCCCAGGTCTACCTTTGCGACAAACGGCCCCCTCCAAGTAAGAGTCCCTTGGCCCAATGTCGAGCTGGATGCTGACCCTGTTCAAAGCCGTCGTAGCCGTCGTCTCACCGACGTCAAGCGTCGCAGCAGGCCCGTCAAATAGCCTTCTCCCTGACAGTGGCCAGGCTGAAGTCCCTGACGCCAAACCCAAAGGCGGCTTGTCGGAGACGGCCCTGATCGGAATCGTTGTCAGCATCGTCGGCGTCGCGGCCATCATAGCGGCGACGGGCGGCGTTCTGTGGTTCAGACGGCGATTGAGCCGCAAGGAATTGGGCGAAGCATACGAGAGCTCGAGTACGAATCGCAGCTGCTGTGGCCTCTTACCCTGGAGAAGAGGACGGGATCCATTACAGGGCGGCGGCGCGGAGCTGCCAACGGATAACGATCGAAACGAGATGCCGTGCGATGTGGCAAGGCCACGGGCAGTCGAGCTGGCCGACACGTCGGACAAATATGAGCTGGACGCCGGCCGTGATGGCATCGTGTGGTCCGATGTGAAGAAGGAGAACTTGTTCGGGCCTTCAGACACGAAATGGGCAGAGGAAAAGGGAAAGGAGCAGACCGAGCAAACGGAGCCGACGGAGCTACCGTTGCATGTGGTGTCGCCGTTATCCCCGGACGAAGAGACATCCAAGTATCGTCGGGATGATGCGCTGAGTTGAAGCGACAGAGAGATTATCTGGGCAGTTGGCGCGAGAACGAATACCTAATATCGCAAAATGACACATTCAAGTGGAAAGCACTGGGGATGGATGCTTGCAAGTTGGTGATCTGAGTCCATGTAAGTTCCTCCGAGAAAAATCAGCAGTCTCCGAGATCTGAAGCACTCAAATCTGAAGCTGACGTCTCGTTGAAATTTCAACAGCACTTCTTTGCGACTCTCGGATATGTCTCTCTCTCTTGCAGCATGTTTCGAGAAACGGAAAGCCCCGTGACAATTGATCTCGCTCTCACATTGCCCGGACTTGGACAAAATTTTCTCTCGGCCATCTACAACCATTTTGACCAAGTTACAACTGAAATGGCCCGAACCTGAGCCAGAAGAAAGCCCAAGAATCCAACCCAGCCACCACGACACAATAAACCAAACCGGCGCCAACTAATTGCCTCGCGCCCCGATCCAGCTCATCGGAACAACCATCTCCAACCTCTATCCCGGGTATCTGGGAAGACTTAACTCCTCCGACCCCCAATCCCCCAGGCGGCTCGGCCCCAAATGTGACGACCGACTGCCGACTTCCCCTCACCGCGACTCGGTTCGTTCCGGCCGGACTTGTCCAGCAGTGTAACCATTGCTATCTTCCGGAACTCTGCCATGCCGACGCCACTCGCGCCTAAAGCCAAACCCTTCCCGAATTTCGAAGCAGATCGGTCCGCGGACAGAACCAGCCATTGGATGCGTCGGACTCATCAATCGGACTGCGGCTTTGATTCTCGCATAGCGCAGCACTCGAGAGTGGCAGCGGCAAGGGATTGTTCTGGAAGATTGGAACAGAACGTTGGACGAAATGCTCCGCCGGACCCAAGGCGGCAGTTTTGATGGCATGAGGGGGTATAATATCGATCCCGCTGTCCTTGGCGACCGGCTGCAGGTACTGTTCCCCTCTCATATTAATTGCTGGTGCTCTAAAGGCGAGAACTCTGCAGCACGCCGATACTAACTCGAGTGTTATCAGAACAACTTCCCACCCGCCGACCCCCGCTTAACAGTTTATCCCAGCTGTACATTTACTTCCGCAATATGGCCGCTGCAGGGCCCTGCGCAAAGCGGTCGGGTGGAATGGCAAGCAGAGAAGGTATAGTTCCCTCTGCGAGGACATATAAGTCCCCAAGACCCATCATCCTCATCCGGCTAGGCCCCTCTCGCTGGGAACGTCTGCAGGGAGAATCCACCAACAATTGTCACCATGCGCTCCTCAATCCTCTCCGCCTTAACCGTCTCGGCGGCGGCCGTCTCGGCCGTCACCTACGACTACATCGTCGTCGGCAGCGGCCCCGGTGGTGGACCCCTAGCCGCCGACCTCGCCCGCGCCGGCTTCTCAACCCTCCTAATCGAAGCCGGCGGCGACGAAGGCCTCAACCCCACCTACGACGACATCGCCAACTTCAACGAAGCCGCCAACGACGAAGCTACGCGCTGGGACTTTTGGGTCAAGCACTCGGACGACCCGGTGCGAGACATGAAGTTCAAGCACAACACGTGGGACACGGGCGAGGGCACGTTCTACGTCGGTCTGGACCCGCCGGAGGGGGCAAAGCATCTAGGCATCCAGTACCCGCGCGCGGGCGTGCTCGGCGGGTGCGCGATGCACAATGGCGCCGTGACGACGCTGCCGCAGGATGATGATTGGAATCTGATTGTGAATTTGACGGGGGATGCGAGCTGGGAGGCGGGCAAGATGAGGAGGTATTTGAAGGAGATTGAGAGGAATGAGTATGTCGCGGCGGGGAATCCGGCGCATGGGTATGATGGTGAGTAAATTCTGGTGTTACCCGGGACGCTCTTTGGAACAACGATAACTGACACAGTTGAAGGCTATCTCGCCATCAGCGCGGCCCCTGATGTCTCCTGGGCCAAGAACGACAACCTGACAGGAACCCGAATCCTCAAGGAGATGGCCCGGCTGACGGGTCAAGACGTCTCCAAGGTAGCCGACCTCGTCGGCCGGGACATCCTCGAGGACACCCCCAACCGCGATCAGACCACCTCCTTCTACAACATGGCACAACACTCCGACAGCAAGGGCAAGCGCTCCAGCCCCAACAACTACGTGCGCGCCACCCTCGCCGAAAAGAAGTACCCCCTCACCCTCAAGCTCCACACCTTCGTCACCAAGGTCCTCTTCAGCAACACCACCAGCGGCGGCATGGCCAAAGCCCCACCCCGCGCCATCGGCGTCGAAGTCATGGAAGGCGCGTCCCTGTACCGCGCCGACCCCAAGAGCGTCCCCGGCGCCAAGGGCCCCGTTTCCCAGATCTTCGCCCGCAGGGAAGTCATCGTCTCCGGCGGCGCCTTCAACACCCCGCAGATCCTGAAACTAAGCGGCATCGGCCCGCGCGCGGAGCTCGAGAAATTCGGCATCCCCGTGATCAAGGACCTCCCCGGCGTCGGCGAGCGCCTATCCGACAACTACGAAAACTCGCTCCTCGCGCTCGCCAACCAGACCGTCGACCTCCCGGGGCTCATCACCATGCAGTTCCGCACGCCCTCGGCGGCCGGCAAGAACCGCAACATCTTCACCTGGTGCGGCAACTTCATCTTCCAGGGCTTCTGGCCCGGCTTCCCCGGCTTCGCCGGCCCCACCCAGTTCACCTGCGCCATGCTGCACATCGGCCCCAAGTCGCAGTCCGGCTCGGTCCGCCTGCGCTCCGCGGACCCGCTCGACGTGCCCGATATTAACTTCCGCTTCTTCGAGCACGGCGGCGACGCCGACCTCCGCGAATTCGTCGAGGCCGCCAACCTGCTCCGCACATCCTGGCTCGCCGCGGGGCTCCCCGCTGCGCCGTTCGAGGAGTTGCACCCGTGCCCCGGGCCGCTGGGGACCGGGGAAGGATGTAGTGACGCCCAGCAGGCAGAGTATTTCAAGACGCAGGTGTACTCGCACCATGCGGCGTCGACGGCGGCGATTGGAGCGGATGGGGATGAGATGGCGGTGTTGGATTCGAGGTTTCGGGTGCGGGGGGTGAACGGGTTGAGGGTGGTGGATGCAAGTGTTTTTCCGGTGGTGCCGGGGGCGTTTCCGGTGTTGCCGACGATGATGGTTAGTAGGAAGGCGGCGGGGGAGATTATCAAGGATGCGAGGGAGGCGGATGCCATGTGAGTAATACTACGGGGTTTGGTTGAAGGTTGGGGGTGAAGATTTGAGAAAATTGAATCATTTGGAATAACGTATAAAGGCGTATGTTCGAGATCTTGATGTATGATCCGAAGGCTTTGTCGGGGCCAGTCATGATGAAAAGTCAGTTCAATGAGGACACTGTCAACTTGCACGGTAGGTGCCCAGGAGTCAAGACACCCCAACTCTTTCTTCCGCGACCGAATGCCGGTCTGTCTTGATCGTTTCCTTCTTTAGGGCATACAGCACATCCCCAGCCTGGCAAGGGCTTGAACCCTCCCAAATGCCTCTGGAGTTGTGAGTCTACGTCCTCCTGAAACCGATGGACAGAGTGGGAGCAGCAGTCTTTGAGAAGAGGAGTTTGAAGGTCAATGGAGGAGTGACTCTGCCAATACACCCTTCTTTTCATGGTCCTCCTGTGGTATTGGAAGCCAAAGGAGAAGAAAGGGATGCGACTGTGATTGTGTGATCGTTTGCTAACATCGAAAAGGGGGCCAGTGCCAAGCATCAGGGGTCTGGTGACATCTGGGTGTATCGATCAACAGCAATGTTTTGACGATGCAGCGTGTGCAAATGACATGTACATTACGAATATACATTATGACTAACGTTACATATTATAACTATGTAACGTTACTGCCACTATACATTACCAGTATCCATTATGAGTAGAGCATACTGTGCCTTCTGTGTCCGTTGATATCCTTGAACCAAACTCCAACCCAACAACCCACTGTACTTCAAACACCTCTCGTCTCCCCACTCCCCCCATTTCACCATTATTAACTAACCCCCAGAGGGAACTCCCCCTCCTTAATCGGCACCAGTTGCAGGCCTTCCCCCTCCTGAACCAACGGCCTCAACTCCACACTCCTCTGCCACAACACCCACCGCTTGAACCACCACGGCACCACTTCCCTGACCTGGTACTTGATATACACACCCATCGGCACAGCAAACACCCCGTCCAGCTCTTCCAGCGTCTTTTGTTTCGTCTCGCGCACAAAGAGAAAGATCTTGACGAACGACACCCCGTTTGTCGCCGCATAACAAGCAAACGCGCCAACCGTCCCCGCCTTGACCAGCAGAAACGGAAACGTCATGCCCAGAACCGCAGCTAGGCCAAGACATGTGGCGACAACAAAGCCCATGCCCATCTCCCGGTGCGAGAGCGGAAACACCTCGGCGCTGTAGGTAAAGGGGACTGGGCCCTCGCCGGGGGAGTAAAAGGCGCCAAAGAGGTAGACGAAGAAGGCGACGAGGACGGTGCGCGTGGTGCTCGGCGGCAGGAGGGTGCAGAGACCGGCGGCGAGCAGGGTCCATGTCATTTGGGGGAAGGTGAAGAGGAGGAGGGAGCGGCGGCCGAAGGTGTCGATTGTGTAGAAGGCGGGGATGCTGAAGAGGAAGTTGACGACGCCGAAGCCGAAGGAGCCGAGGAGGGAGTCGAAGAGAGAGAAGCCGGCTTCGCGGAAGACGGTGGTGCTGTAAAATGCAATGATGTTGATGCCGCACACTGGGAGGGTTAGAATGTTGGACGTCGTGCTGGTTGGGGGACGTACTTTGCTGCGCGATCATGACGGTCAAGGCTGGATTGAGGTCAGCTGTGGAAAGGTTCAGGGGTGGGTCACCAGGGCGGACATACCAGCCAGAGTTGCCCGGCGGATGCGCGGGACGGTGAAGAGTTCGCCAAATCGCCGTCCGTAGGAGCTGTTTTTGGAAAGCTCCAACTCGACTTCAAGCTCTGCATGGGTTGTCAGCGGACATTGGCTGTACAAACTGCGCGTGGGCGAAGCTGCATACCAAAGTAAATGCGAAGGATGTCGCGGGCCACCAGGAGCTTATGGGGTCTCAACACAGCCATGGAGTTCCAGGCTTCCTTGTACCTGTTCTGCTTTATGAGCCAACGGGGAGACTCCGGACAAAGGTATATTAGCAAGAGCAGTGGCACTGCCGGGATGAATGGAGCTCCTATCATCAACCGCCAGTTGTTCTTCGCGTTCCAGACCGCCAAGTTGAAGGCGCCTCCGAAGAGGATGCCAAAGGCAGTCCACATTTCTTGTCACTGTCAGCAAAGGGGTTGAGGAAGCAACTATCGTCAGTGTCAACTCACGCCACGACATAACCAGAGCGCCCCTGATAGCAGCGGGTGAGTTCTCCGCTGCGTAGATGGGAACTGTCGAGGCCTTGACGCCCATTCCGATGCCCATCAAGAGTCGGCATGCGAGCTGTTGTGGCCAAGTTTGGCAGAATGCAGATCCAATGACAGGCCAGATGCAGAAATGGGCCGAGAGAAAGATGGTCCCTTTTCTTGTCAGTGCCGTCTTCTGCGGAGTCGTTGGGAAAGGAAGGTGACATACCTCTCCGGCCCGCCCAGTTGTTAAGGGGATCTGATAACCAGCACCCAAGCAGTCTGGGAAGCGTCAGTGGCGAACGCCAGCTGTCACAAAGGCAGACACTCACGCGCTCCCAATATATGGCCCGGCATTCACCAGGCCCACCAACAGGCTGTCTTTGGTGCTGGTCGACCCAATACCGTAGTCCTGTGAAGCGGAGTGTCAGGTCGCCGCACCTCCGTGAGACACTGAGATCACATACGTCGGGGAAAAAGACGGTGGCTCCGTTGACACCAGTCTGGTCCCAGCCTTGGACAGCAGCTCCAATGGAACACGTTGCAATGGTGAGGTATAGCCTCCACGGCAACCTCCACTTGTGGTGCAGCTCCGTCTGCAGTGCTGCCTTTTCGCCCTCTGTGAGGGCCTCGTTCCCAGTGATGGTGGGGGTGGCATGGTCGGGGCTCTGAGCCACCAGGGCGCCTTTCCGGAGAATGGCGATGTGGTGGTAGAGCTCCTTCTCGAGAGCAAACGCGGATACGCGTGCAAGGAGTTGCTCGCGGGGTATTCCCGCGAGTGGGTTGCGAATCCTAGGTGCGGTGAGCATCAGCGTTCATGTGTCACGGGTGGCACCAGGGTCGGTCAGGTTTCACGCACCTCGCCTCGATGTTGGCATTCTTTTCAATGCCAGAAGCATCGGCGGTTGGGGGCTTTGTGGTGCTGGATGGCATTGTGAGCTGCGGTGGCGTTGCGGAAGTGCTGAACTGTGTTGATCAAACAGCGTCAGAGGGGAGGGAATCAGTGAGACTTATACCTGGGGAGAGGGCTGGCCATGCGGTGGTGTACCCCGTGTACAATGCACGTGTACGACGACCAGTGTCATCCTGTTTCCACATTGGGACTCCGCTGGTCCTTGGAATATGCATGCCCCCGCCTGGTGGTTTGAAGTCCTGCGAAGAGTTGACGTGGACGATGCCGACATATGGGCAGACGCAGTCGGAGTGTGCGAAAGTGTGTACGCGGCTGCGGATTCAGCGACATAAGGCCTTGACAGTCGGGGACCAAAAGAGGTCGGCTCCCAGGGCATATCGTGACCAACACAAGTGCGTTGCCTATGATTGGGACTGTGATTCGCCTGTCACAATGCCGGCTTTGTTAACTCGGAATGTGGACGGTATCGGAGGAGGGACAGACGAGAGCATACCTCTGAGGCTCAAACACAGGGCTGATGAGCGGACAACAACTGGATTGTGGCCGGTAGCAAGAAGCATCAGCAACACATGCCTCCTTGTACCTACCGAGGGAGAAAAGAATTGGGCATGTCCCGGCGCCGAGGTGTCGGGAAATGCCAGCCTTGCATATGGCGTCTCTTCTGCAGGGACCTTCCGGCAGATGAAATAACGAAAGGTGCCATGGGGTTCGGGAAGTGATGTTTCCTGTTTCCATGTTGGAATACAAACCTCAAAGACGCATAGGGGGCTGAGTCTCTACATGCACGCAAGAGCGCCCTGGTGAAGGTCCCGCATTGTCGTATCATGTCGCAATGGCCATGTCAGTGTCAGTTTCCAGTTGGCGATGATGGCACGGGGTTGAGTTTTGATGAGCAAACGGGACCCCCCCTCCCATTCCGCCACCTCCACCTCCGGACGTCCGTTCGGTCCACAGCTTCCTGCCTTCTTCAACTTGAACCATGGCTGAATTTTCTTTTGCTCGCGGCAAGGTTGGCTGGGGACAACAATCGAAACCCAAAATGGTATTTCCTTCATTCCATACGAACCCTCAATACCTCCCCCCCTCATCCTCCTCAAACCTCGCAAACATGCGACCAACGTCCTCCTCCTTGACCTCTTTCAGATATCCCTGCTCTACCAGCGCCTCGAGCGACTTCCTCGCCCACTTGGCGGCATTCTTGCGGTCCCTCATCACATAGTAGATGCGAGCCATGTTCTCGTACTGGTCGACCATCTCCTGGAACATGTTCTCCTCCGGCAGTAGCGGCAGGATCTGTCGCGTCAGCTTCAACGACATGTAGACCTTTCCAGCCTGGAAGGCCTCGATGGCCTGCTGCTTCAGCGCCGCAATCTTCTCCCGCCGCTCGTCCGAGGCCGCTACCTCGTTGCTTGACGCTGCGCAGAGGTCGCATGTGCACCTGAATCCCCACTTCGTCAAGTTCTCTTGTCGTTCAGAAGAGACTTGTCCAAAGGTGATGTCTGTGTGGGGTGGTTAAACGAGCTCCATGAAGGGGACTAGACAAACCCACAGCTGTGCGTAATCTCCTCCCCGGGCAGAATGTCTCTTGACGCCGCAACCTCGACCGTATACCCCCGTCCAGGGTAAAACCGAAGAAACGCACTATCACCTCCAGTCAGCAAACCACCCACCATCACCACCATCACCACAGAACAACTCACTTCGGCCCACAAGCATGATTGATCCTCTGCCCCGTATTAGCCCAACCCCCCCCACCCCCCCCACCCCAAGGCAGAAAAACTCACCGAAACAACCGGATAAACCGCCATATGCAGCTCCCCCCCAACCACCGCCCTAAACGCATTCGTCCGCAACACATTCTCCACCGGATCCCTCGCCATCCCACTCGACATGCCCAGCCCCCTAATACTCGCCGGATCCCCCAACCCCTCCACCGCCCGCGCCAGCAACGCATACCCCCTCCTTGCCGGCACGTCCACCGCAAACTCCACGTCCACCATCATGACCGCGTAATCCACCATGAACGTCTCCCACTTCTTAATCGGCCGCGTCGCTACCACCCCCTTTCCCCTGCCCGGGACGTCGACGATGGCGTACGCTGCGTTGGTGGCGTTGTTGGGAGGTGGCGGGGTAAAGTCTAGCGTGCCGAGGCTGAGGCTGGCTGCCGCTGTTGAGGGCTTGGTGACGAGGGTCATGCCCTGTGCGCCGTGGTGGGAGTTGGAGTAGACGCAGTACTTTGCTCGGCTGGGGCCGGTGGCGGTCTCGCAGACGGGGGGTTGTGTCCAGGGGGAGTAGTGGGTGGGGAGGTGGGAGGGGGCGGTGTCGTCGATGGGGAGGGCGCAGGAGGGGTTGGCGAGGGGCCAGCGGAGGGGTCCGTATGACGAGACGGGGCATTGGGTGGCGGCTGTGAGGGGGAGGAGGAGGGAGAGAGAGAGGTAGAGGGTGGTAAGGTGGTGGGGAGGGGGAGTGGGGGGTGCCATGTTGAATTCGAGGTTGGTCTCTGGAAGAGCAGGAGGGTACAGAACGGGGAGAACTGAGAGAAATCGAAACCCATCAAGACAAGAAGGACACAAGAGAGAGACCAGGGAATTCCCGAGGTTGAAATATCACCGGGAATCCACCACCTCCAGTCTACATTTCCTTCCAACGTCCAAGCTCAGGACAGGACACATACACCCAGCCAACTCTCCTTCCCTTTCCCGTGCCCACCACCTCCAACTCACAATGACATGCCATGACAAGGGCCTACCAAGCCACCATCCATCTCTCCAAACTCGTGGTACTAGTGGACCTTCCCCTACAAATGAAACCGGGCTTATGCCCCGGTACTGACAGCGGAGTTAGGTAACGCCAGCAACTGCAGACCGGATCAGGAAATCGACTGTCATCATAAACACACCAGAAGACTTGGCCGCACCAGGCCGGCTGCAACATGTGTTCAAGTCCAGCCGATCAACCCCGTTTTCGCCCCCCTGGTTCAAGTCGCGAGCCTCAATCCATCAATCTGTCAAGGGGGATGGACCGGTTAAAGCTGTTACACAACGCCTCCATACGAACCACTGCATTGCATTCGTCCCCGTTTCTTGGGAAGCAAGCCCCCCGTCCCGGCTGGGCCTGCTATCCCGTGTCTTGGGGTCCTGGGCGATCCAGCTTTGTGCCGTGCCGTCGTCCGGCTTGGCTGTTCTTGAGCCGCCTGCCGCCAGTGCGCTCCCGTCCCGCAGGCCCCGGATGCGGTTCCGGGACGAGGACGCCGTTTTGATTTCTGTACCGATTGGGCTTGATTCGGCGGTTGGGGACGAGGAAGCTCACGAATTCAAACTGCGATGACCTCCCTCCACAGGAGCTTGATTCAAATTCTACTATTCAATTCAAACACAGCGTACTTGCTACAGTCCCACAAAACCCTAAACACCGCCTGGTAACTCCGACCCATTTAGTGTACCAAAACCACTTCTATATATGCCACAGTCATCACCGCGTAGAATACCTTTGCCCTGGCGGTCAAAATGGCATCAAAAAGAAGACGTCTACCATGCTGTCTATCATGATAATGGCCTAGAACTGAATGTCTAGAATGATGAGAGCCTGGTCCCCTCAAAAGTGGCCCGCCCCGTTGACACCGTTGGTGCCGTTGGCCCCGGCCTGGGCCACAATCTCCTTGATGGTCGACTGCAGGAGGTTGGCGCTGGCCGCGACGAAGCCGACGAAGGGCGGCGACGGCTGCATCACCTTGCTGGTGAACTCGGGGTGGGCTTGGACGCTAGAATGAAAGTCAGCGGTTACCCATCTCGGGGCTTTGCAAAGTTTACTCACCCAACGTAGAACGGATGGCCCTTGAGCTCAAAGGCCTCCATGCGCTCGCCCGAGTCGTCCTTGCTGACAAAGTGCATGCCAGCCGCTTCGAGTTCGGCGATCGAATCGGGGTTCACCTCGTAGCGGTGACGGTGGCGCTCCTCGACGACCAAAGCGCCGCCGTACAGCGAGCGCAGCGTGCTCCACTCGCTGCCCGACTGGAAGTGGGCGTTGCGGGTGCCCAGGCGCATGGTGCCGCCCATCTTGTTCTTGTCGCCCTCGGGCATGAAGATGACGACCTTGTTCTTGGCCTCCGCGTCAAACTCACCCGAAGTGGCGTCTGCGAGGCCGCAGAGGCTGCGGGCGGCCTCGATCACGGCAACCTGGAGACCTAGACAAATGCCGAGGTAGGGCTTCTTGTGCTCGCGGGCATAACGCGCGGCAAGGATCATACCCTCGATTCCTCGCGAGCCGAATCCGCCGGGAACCAAGACCTGCGCAAATGTCAGCACCCGCAACGACAGAAAGCACGGCGAAAGGTACATACACCCTGTGCCTTCTCGACCTTGGCCCAAGCATCGCGATGCTTGGTCGCGTCCTTCTCCTTCATCGAGTCCTCTAGATGCTCTGAGTCAACCGGTACCAAGCTCAGCTTGCGGCTGCAACGCATAGCCGAATGCTCCAGGGCCTTGATAACGGAGAGGTAGGAGTCCATGTGGGACGTGTATTTTCCGACCAAGGCGATCTCGACGGGGTCGTGGTCCTTGGGGATGATGACCGTCTTCTTCCACAGCTCCCAGAGGGCGCTACCCTTGTTGACGAGATCTTGGTTGAGGGTAATCTTATTGAGAGCCAGGCCCTTCTCAAGGAGCTCGAGAAGTCCCTGCTCCTGGAGAAGGAGGGGAACTTGATAGATGGTCTCCATGTCGTGCACGCCGATGACTTGCTCATAATCGAGCTGGCAGCTCGCGGCGATCTTGCCGATGGTAGCGGCGTACAGCTCTGTGTCGCAGCGGCAGGCGACCAGGTCAGGGACCAGACCCGAACTGCGCAGCTGCTTGATGGCATGCTGAGTAGGCTTCGTCTTTTCCTCTCCGTGGATCAGGGGGACGTAGGATACGTGGATGTTGAAAAACGATGACTCGGGGTCCTTGATGAGCTTGTGTCGGAGCTGGACCAAGGCTTCAACAAAGGGTGCAGACTCGATATCACTGGTTTGAATTAGCAGAAGCACCCGGGTATGTTGAGAGGAAATCGACTTACCCAACTGTGCCGCCCTGCAAACAAGCTGTTGGCATGTCAATCATTCACAGAAAAGGGATTGGGGACATACCAGCTCAACTATCATAGGATGGTTAGCAAACGTCCCACACAAAGACACGGCAGAATCAAAACTCACTAATGCAGACGTCCGGCTCCTCGCCCGAGGCATCAACGGGGATCGCAGCCACCCGCATGATCCAGTCTTGGATCTCGTTGGTGATGTGTGGCACAACCTGGACGGTTCTGCCAAGGTAGTCGCCCTTGCGTTCTTTGCTCTGGATACGGCTGTCAGCATCCTCCCACAGGCTCACCCGGGTCGCCTCGGGACTACATACCAGGACTCTTTGGTAAATCTTGCCGGTTGTGATATTGTTGTCCTTGGTCAACTGAATGCCAAGGTACCTGGCAGCCGACGGGTTAGCCTCCTTCAAGTCGTGGTGTGAGAGTCAGGGAGCAATACCGTTCATAGTTGCCGAGATCAAGATCGGACTCGCCGCCATCGGCAAGGACGAAGCACTCCCCATGCCTGGCAAAAGCCGTCAGTTCAGGCATCCACCATGTTGGTCTGAGGACACATACTCGAGGGGTCCCAGCGTGCCCGCGTCGACGTTGAGGTACGGGTCAATCTTGATGGCCTACAGAGAACAGCAATGTATGAGCAACAGCTCTGCTGGGCGGTGGGTGACAGCAGGGACCTGGCTTACCGTGACCTTGAGACCCGCCGTCTTCAGCAGGAGGCCGGCCGAAGAAGCTTTACGTCACCGTGTTAATAGATGGCACTGCAATGACCAATTGACTGGGTTATGGCATACCAATGATTCCTATTGCGAAGAACAAAAATACACGTCAGCCATCAGTTCAGTTCAGTTGACCATCAGATGGATCGGTCATTTTCCGCCAAGCCCGGGGCGTCGCGTCGCGTCGCGGGGCAAATAAAAATATATTGAAAGGAGGGGCAACTCCGGCTTTGCTTTGTGTTCGCGGGAGGATGCACCACAGCCGACCAACAATTGAGACAAGACAGGAAAGAGAGCGGGAAAAAAAAAACTCACCCTTGCCCACCCCCGAAATGACACCGCCGCTGACGAGGACCACACGCATCTTGACGATCTCGAGAGAGAAGGGGTTTTGCTGCCGGGCGGATTTCTTGGGTTTGGCGGAACTGGCAGCGAGTGTGGTGGGAGTCTGTCTGGTGGGGGAGAAATTTTTGTCTGCGACGAGCGCCCCAAATGGAGGGTCCAGGGCCCATGTGCACGTGATTTCGAGGTTTGGGTTCCAGATCGGGCGGGGGTGATAGTGGGGCGTCCACTTATAGGGCGTTCGGCAGCTGAAGCCGCGCCAAGATCAGCCCTGAAGCATGAAACGGTTTGGACCCTGGGTGCGTACACTGCCGGCTCTCCAATTCCACGCGTTTTTGGACACCTTTCCTCGAAAGTCAACATTGACCCGGGACTCGCAGCCTCTTACCATTCGTATTTCGTCAGATTTCAGAATGCAGGTCGGGGGAAGCGAATCATTTTTCCCCGAATGGCACTCGACGCGAGGCGATTTAAGCGACAGGCATGCTCCCGTCGCCTCGTCAGTTTCAGCTCCCCCTCAGGCAGCTCCACCCGGGCACTTCCCTTGGCTCCTCCGATCCGGGCATCACACCCCACCTCCCGATGGCCCCATGATCATGGAAGACCGGTCTGGCCACTGGGAGATCAACGTCGAAGAGGCCAGCCGTAGTTTCTCGAGACCCAAGAATGAACCAAAGCACATGTCTTCTCCGAGTCCGGCCTCCCTCTGCTGCTCAGTTAGTTGCTGCTCCCGTCTGAGCTGGATTGAGACTCGCAAGTTCACATGGACCCCATTTGCAAATCTCACAAGCAGACTGTGATGCACACTGTAGCATCACTCGGAAAAAATGCATACCTAAAAACAGCGCTACCCAGTGGAAATCGGGTCAAGACACATCTATCCAGCCTTAATCGTCTATTCGTCTCCCAGCCGGCCTCCGTCCAAGGAGAAAGGAAAAACAAGGCTAACCCTCAAAACCACACATCTTCCGTCCCAGAAACGAAAAGTATGATTCCTGCCTCCATCAACACCCCCCGAGAACATCTCTCTTGAGCACTTCCATATCGAGTTGTTCGTCCATGCAACCCAGTGTCCACCACCAGCCAGCGCCGTGTATCCCCACCCCCAACGTTGCGAAACGCCCGCTCTCTTGGTATTACCGCCGCAAGCGACGCCTCTCTTCTCCAGATCCCCCGCACGGTGTCTCATAACCCGCGCAGTCCGCGCTCCCGCACCAGTTCCACCAACTCCAGAACAGGAGCTGTAGAGCTGCTATATCGGCCCTGCCATCCACTCTGGGCCTCTCCTGGACTTGCTCATCATGACGAGCCTTCATGCTTCTCCCCTCCGAATGTCACCTTGTGACAGTGCGACGTCCATCCCGGACATGCCGCCAAAACGTATGTTGTTCCCCTGGCACCCGCCAGATCCCCAGTCCCCCTCACTCGCCGGTCCCTGAAGGCCTCGCCTTGGAGCCGATCACCTCCCTCGCATAAAACTCAACAAGCATGGTCGCGTAAGCCTCGAGGTCCTCCACCGGGACGGCGAGACGGAAATCGTTGAGGAGGAGAAACTGGAGTTCGAGGTGGTTCAATTCGGCAAGAGGAAGGCCTCCGACCTGTTCAAGCCTGAGTCAGCTACCAGTCAAAACAAGCTCAAGGGAGGGCGGCGCATACCTTGGCATAACGAGAATTCGTATAAAACACGTCGGAGAAGAACTTGCTCGCACACGTCACACCCGCAATGATGAGCCGATGGATGTTGAAACTGTCCACCACAAAATACGTCGCCAAGGCCGAAGACGCCGCCGCGTTGGAGTTGGCACGTTTCCGCGGCCCCTCGCCCGCGTCATCGTCGTCGGCCAGATCCGAGTCCGTCTCGTCGCTGTCGTCGTCGCGCATAGCAACGTCAACACCCGCAGGCGCCTCGCCGCCCTCCGCCTGCAGCTTTTGCTGACGGGCCTCCTCCTCCAGCCGCCTTGTCTCTTCGCTCTTGACCACAATGTCATTCACTCGCTCGGTCATCCGGTCAAAGTACACCAGCAGGCTCAAAAACACCTCGTACGTAGTGGGGCAGTATTTGTGGATCCGGCTGAGGTAGCTCAGGATGGTGATGGCGGGCACATTCTTGCCATGGAAAGCAAGGACGCTGCTGCTGAGAGGGCTCATGTTGCTCTCAATGTTTCCGTCCTCGTTGTTCCTAGTTTGCGCCTGCGCCTGCTTGACATGTGTGACATTTCGGTTCAGCGCGTCGTGCTGGAGATCGTTGGTCGTCGTTATCTTTGTGAGCAGCGCGGCCACCATCTCGATGATATCGCCGATGGGCATCCCGCTTATCTCGTACTTCATCTGCTGTAAGGGGGGGTCGTTGAGGATGCCTGGCCCGGTGGCCGTGAGCAGCTCGGCGTTTGCCAGGCTCTGAATGTGCGCGAGATCGCGAACGTGTATCGTTTTTTGGGGAGGAGATGGCGAGCCCTCTCGGTCGGGGTCGGGCAACGTAAATCGAGATCGTGACTCGCTCGGGCCCGTCCACGGTTTCCCCGGGTCGGAATCGGGGGAGGGCATCGTTCGTACGTTGAAGGCGGAAAAGGCGGTGACGGTCGCGTCGGTGCTGGTCGACGAGGCACTCGAGTAGGATGCGGCTGGCGCAGTTGCGGAGGGACGATCTGACGGTATCACATGTTGGGGTTGCGCGCCGCCTGATGACGTTGCGGAGGGAGATGACGATGGTGGTGGGGAGGGGAAGCGCGAAGCCCCGCTGTAGGTCGCGACTTCATTTGTTTGGATGCCCTTTGCGTCTGTGTCTCCCGGCGCAATGTCGCCCGAGCCGGGAGGTGTTTGCGATGTGTATCGGGCAGCCGCCGACGTGGCCGAGGTCTGCCTCCGGGGGCTCGCCGTCGCTCGGGCCTGCTGCGAGGGCGTGGCGCGATCGCGCGATCGACTGACGGAGGGGTTCTGGTAGTGAGGATCGTGGGAATGCGGGTGCGGCGCCCCGGTGCCTGCAATCATAGTATGAAAAGACGAACGGTCGGCGAAGGTTTCACCGATTAGAGAAGTTGCCATGATGGCATTGTTGTTGAGGTCGAGGAACGCCAAGGGTGGAAGGGGAGGATGCTATCGGACGAAGAACACCCTGGAGGAGATAGCAAATCGGGAACCGTTGATTGTGGCTGTGTGCACTGTTGGCAGATAACGTTAGCGGGATCGCTCTACCACGGGCTGCTTGTCGGGTTTCACGCCTGTCAAAAAGTTGGAGTGCCCAGGAGGCGATAAAAAGCCGGGATAAGAATGCCTCTACATGGGTGCCCCACGTCCACAGAAAAGAGCACCTCGTTCGTGTCGACAGATGGCGACCCAGGAATCCCCAAGTCTGGATATTTGCTCGATTTTCTGGACTCTGCAACCCCGCGAGCTCTCACTCTAGCAAAGAGTTTGGGGTGGAGATCGAGGAGTCAGAAATCCGGTCCTTGGACCGCCTGGCCCCCTGGGCAATGCTTCAACAAGTGGGGGAGGGGGGGCTTGGAAACGGGACGACAACCCAACGATGCGCGGGAAGCGCCCCTTGACACCCAAGACAGGTGGATGATCTGGTGAAGCAATATTCATGACCAGCCTAACGACGCTACTCCTCAGAGGCAGCCAGCTGCATGGAGGGGAAGGTCCCGACTTTCCGAGGCCAGACGAGGGGCGGACGTCTTCACAAACACACGCATGCGCGTCATAAGAAACATGAGGAAATCCCGATGCTTACCCGGAAGACAGATGTGAAATCTAGCACATGCCACGACCCGGCACCAAAGCCTACGAATGGGCTCGAGGGCTGGCTGATGCTGGTGCTGTGGTGGGATGGGCTGCAGTCGCTGTTGTAGAAGCGATACGCGGGCGCAGTCCCCTTCGGTGTCGAGAGCTCGTGGGTATAAAGAACCCCCCTTGGTAGAGACGGAAACGCTTCGTCAAAGTCGAAAGTCGAAAGTAGAGGACTGTGTCGGTGGAAGGAGGCCGAGTAACCCGTGCAAGCAAACAGGGAGAGAAATGGGTCGGCCTCGATATGACGGTATGGAGACGGGGGTGGCAAGCCGGCAAGAGAGGCAAAGATGGAGAAGATATCGGGCCAAACAGGACTCCAAAGCAAATGGAGAGTCGAGGCGAGCGAGCTTATCGCATAGAGTAACGGTTTGTCGATGGATGATGCCACGCCAAGAAACAGCCGATGGAAGCTCGAATGCGGTGGACGGGCCAGGCGGGTAAAGCCAAATTCGCGGGCGATCTTCACATGCGTGGTCGATATGATCCGGCCTCGGTGGCTTCGGTGGTGTTCTTAGCAGATATACGTCGTCTTAACTCCGGTGTCGACGGCAAGGACAGGAACACGGGGTCGTCCGGGAGGTGCGAGAAAAAAAAGGGAGATGGGACCGCGTCGGAGAACTGGTGCGCAAAGACGACAAGCTGCAGGTCTGCGGTTGCGCGATCAGCAAGGGATGACGACTTTTCGCGGTCAAGGTCGACCGCCCACGTGTGGAGATGATGGAATTTGTCTGGGACGTTGCGAGGAGCCGCGGGGTGGGCCACTCAGCTGACAAGGGGTGCCGCGGCGGGACTGGCGATGAGGCAATCGAGGGACCTGAAAGAAGCCGAAAATACCCAAATTCGAACGGGAGACGAAAAAGAAGAAGAGGCAGAGGCTCGGGAATGAAAAGGGGACCATGATGACAGCAACTGTTCCATGGAACCTACACCCGGTTGTCGAGGGGTGCAACTGATAAGAGATTGTGGAGTGAGGTGTGCTGATCTCGAGATAGGAACAGCGACTTTAGCACGGCAACCAGTACCCGTTCAACGGACAACCAACTTGTCCAGCGAGTCCTTGATTTGCTCTCCGTCTCACAACGAAAGCCAAATACCCAACATTCGAGGGCCAATGTCATCGAAAAGGCCGAAAAGAAAGGAGCCAGGGAACCCTCCGTATCCGTCTATCCTTTACCTCCAACCCTCGGGAGGGACAAAGATGTCAGGTCCCCGGCCGGCCTGCAAGGTGTCGTTGGCTTCTCTGCCCAGCTCAGGGCGCAACCAAAAAAAGCACCCGGTGTCTTGGTGATAGATACATCAAAGCGCCGGCCCCGACCCCTTTTAAGGTTCCCCTCATGCCCGGAACCCCTTCCCCTCACCTTGCTTTCTCCCTGAGCCATAAACATCCGTAGCCTGAGTGGGTTGTTCCAAAAGTCGAAAAGAGAGTTGACAGGGCTGTGTGTCTTTACTTACACCCCCCGCCCGGGAATTCCCGGGGCCGACACTGGCGACCGGCGACCGGCCGCTGTTCCGTGTACCTCGGGCACGGTGATGCTGGCCCAACGCCGGGTCTCCTTCCCGCGTAGAAACCGAGCCAATAATCCATCCATCTTCCCCCGATTTTACTCGTGGTAGGTCGTTCCTTTGGGTATGAACTCACTGCTACCTACAGCAAAGGAGACCTTATCAACGTTGGGTTTGACGCACCGATGATTCGCTGCAGAAATAGATTCTCGGGCAGGTACTGACTGGCTTGGGACGGGACACTCTCCGAGACCGAACGTAGGGTGCTCACCGCTCCTCGGGCGCAATCAAGTCGCTGCAGCTAGCACGCAATGAAAGGGGCATGCAGCGGCACATGGCGTCAAACAGCCGCTTCACGCGCCACAGCATAAGATCCATGCTGTTAGGTAACCATCTCGACGTTCATACTCAAGACGGAGCACCCCCATCCATCGAGGCTGTGGAAGTGTACATGTCCTCAGCTCCGGCGCCCAACCCATCCACCGCCGCCCTCATCTCCGTACCCGGCCAGGGCCTTCACATATGCCGGACCTTGTAATCCGTGTCGGGGAGATACAAGTGCCTGTCGGCGCCCTTGGCCGTCAACACCACCATGCGAATCACGCCTCCCGAGCTGCCATCCCACTTGATAGCCTCCCTGAGAGCCCCCTTGACGAAGGCGACCGCCTCCTCCTCGTTCATGCCCTCCTTCCAGTTCGCGTCGCAGAAGCCGTAGATGTATGTTGAGCCTGAGCCGCCGATCGAGTATGGTTGTTTGTGCAGGGACCCGCCGAGAGGGATGGCGTAGACCTGGCCGCCGTGGCGCTCGTCCCAGCCCGCGATGATGAGTCCAGCGCTAGAGACCGTGTCAGCCGTGTTCCCAACCGTTCCATGCGCGCCGTTCTCACCTCAACCGGTCCTTGTTGGAGTAGCAGAGCTCCTGGAAGACGGACGCTGCGACCTGTGTAGTCGGGGGCTGGCCGTTGGTCATGGCGTAAAGGCCGAGGTGGTATTGGACAATATCGGCCACGGCTTGTGTGTCGGCAGCGCTGCCGGATCTGCAGCACCAGATTGTGTCGTGTACCCGGGTGAGCTTGTCTGTCACGCGGTTCGCGATGTATGCGCCGGTCGTTGTGCGAGAGTCGGCCGCTGTGTGGAGAGGATATGGTCAGCGACAAGGCCTTCGAGATGGGAAACAAACGACCGATGAGCTGACTGACCAAGAATGACGCCGTCCTTGAAGGTAACCGCCATGCTAGAATATGTGTAAGGGAGTGTCTCGCGCGCGCAATCGGATCGAGGGGTCGAGCCTACATGGAGGTACCCAAGCTGGAGAGGAAGGCATTAGCAACTGTTCCGAAGATATGATTGACGTGTGTCATCACTCACTTCACCTCGCCCTTCTTCAAGCGGTCCATGTCAACATGGATGCCATCTGCTGTCCCGTTAGCGGTCGCTCCGTCGTGGAAGGCCGGGCGTCGTCCGCAGCGTCGCTTACCGTGGCCCAAGTCGCCCGAAGTGCCAAACTCCATGATTGGGTTTGCTGGTTACGGTTGGTACGGGTTCTCGGTCGGTTCGGTGTCGCAAAGTTCGAGGGTTGGCGCGGATGGCGGAATCAATGGCGGAAAGTCGAAGTGGCGGCGGGATGGTCGATGGGGACTGTGAGCTTGGAGCTTCGGGAAGCTCAAGGCAGCTCCAACACGCGCGTGCGGCTGGGCTTGGCGAACACTACCCACGTGATCCATATCGGCAACGGTTTACAGGCTTATCAACAACCCGTGTAATTACAAACCCTGCTTAGTAGAGCAAAAGTGTACGTGTACGAAACTGTGGGTATCTATGTATGCAATAACCACTGTCACCCCCGAGCCCCGAGCCATCCAGGTTCCCAAGCCCGCAACCAGGCTCCAAGGCCCACGATGCCTCCATTTTTCATGGCATCATTATAGCATGGACGATCCACGCATCCAGGCTCTGAGGCTCCGTAGAAATTCGGTACCAGTTGCCTCCCCGCAGGATATCAAACCGAACATCCCTCCATCCCCAACTCCAACCGCCTCCCATTCAACCCCCCCTCACCAACCCCTCCTCCTTCTCAACCTTGAGGCTCCCTCTCCCCTTGAGATCGTCCTCGCTCGCCTTCGCCCCCTCCACCTTCTTATGCCCACCCTTCCCATCCTCGTCGCCACACCCGCAGTCGTAAAAGTCGCCAATCTTGCTGCAGTCAAACAGCGGCTTGTGCAGCCTCGTGTTGACAATGTTGTGCATCTCGCACGCCCACCCGGCGGCCGCGCTGCGGGTGCTCGTCTGCGGCGGGTATTTCTTGATGATCTTCTGAAAGTGCGACGCGCACTCGCCGCAGGGGTAGAGGCGCGCGAAGAGCTGGATGAACGTCTTGAGCGCCAGCCGCTCCTCGTCCGTCGGTTTGTCGGGGAAGCGAGACATGGTCGTGTGTATCAGCTTCCAGGATGCGCGGCCGAGCTCGGCTCTGCGGGTGGGAGTGTTAGCTAGAGTCTCCATTTGAAGGGCGGAATTGGGGCGTCCGGAGGGGCCGGCTTACTTTGCTGTGGCATTCCCAAGCTTGGGGGCGATGGAGCCCCCGTTGAGGAGACTGTCCGAGAGGCCAAGGTCCAGCTTGCCGTCGGTCGCGTCGGAGTCGCTGGAACCGCCAGAGAGGATGTAGGTCATGGTCATGAAGACAAAGATTGCGGCCACCGCTATCAGCGTGATGTGCTGGCGTCGCGCCATGGTGTCGGTGAGGAACCCCTCGTCTCGCTGGTTGGAGGCGTGGTTTTAGACTCGTAGGTTTCGTGTTTGTCGCAGTGGCACTGGGAGCGAGTCGGAGGAGCGAGGCGCCAAAAGGAAACGTGGTTGGAAAAGATACAAAGAATGACGTGAAAAGATGCAGAGTCGGGCAGCTGGACATGGTTGCGACGCGATGCCCGCTACGGACAAGGGATTCAGGGGCGTCGCGGGAAAGTGGGGTGTCATGTTAGCGGCCGCGCCAAGCACCGGGGTCGAGGTCAGGGGAAACGAACGACCATCGACTAATCAAGAACAACCAATTTTCCATCTTTTTCTGCAAATATTTCCATCATGTCAATTTATGTTGATATCTTTCGGGTCCTCAAGCGAATAGTCCCCCAATCCCTTGATCAACAGCCCTCCAAACTCCAACCTTTCACCCGTCTCCAAACTGGGTTCGGTGATGTTTCCATCAGTAGGTCCCCGGATACAGGGAGAGGTCCCACCGTCCATTGGAACTGAGCACGACGGGCTTGTAGGCCTCCAGGATAAACGCCTCCGTCATCGGATTCAGCAAGCCAAGTTCGTAGGCTTGTGCGACCATGTTGGCTCCGTCTCCCACTGTCTTTGCCAACGCCACCCCGCCGTCCGCCTTGTACGCAAGTGCCGAGCTCGGTGCGCCCATCAGGATGTCCGCCGTGAAGCCCGTCAAGATGCCGCTCCCGTCCGTGGGCATCAGCAGGGCAGCTCCGTCGTAGCCTTCGAGGAGGGACACATCTCCCCAGGATCTCCTGGTCGGGGGACCCTCCCAAGATAGTTCGATCCAGGTGCCCAAGTTGGTCTGGACGCTTTGGTTGAGGTTGTAGGTCGGGTCTCCGCGGACGATGCGGCCGGCGAAGGTCGGACAGACGGAGATGAAGACCTCACCACCGGGTTGCAGCTAGTTTTAAGGTGTCAGACATGCTCTTGAAGGTAGGTGGTTGCAAACCTACCAATGTGTATTTCCACGGGTGTTCGTCTTGCCCATTCTCGTACAAGAAGTAGAAATGGGGCTTGTACATGTTTGTGTAATCGAGGTCCCTCATCAACACCCCGGGACCGTCAATGTTTGGGTCATCGCCAGCTTCCTGCGTCAATAACAGCGGGAATTCCAAGAATAAAGCACTCTTACATGTGAAGATGGTAGGCTGGTTTATGTCTCCGCAAAAAGTCCTCTTGGATTTGACCAAAAGCTCGTCGTGGTGGGCACGTCTGCTTGCGCTGTCCCGCGGGCTTTGGCTGTAGCTTTGGGCTGCATTTGGCGAATGGATTGCAAAGCTATAGCTAGTTCGGATGAAGTAAAACTTCAGGCTGAGCTGGATAAACCAGCTGTATATGGCGCCGCCTATCTTCATGCTGGGAGATGTTGACGACTTGCCAAGATTGTGCCAGGGCCGGTTGCAAGATGGAAACAAGAGTAAAAGCCAAGCAACGTTGCGATGAGTGATCCCGTATCCTCAAAAGGGAGATGCTGAGCCAGAGAAACAAAGCTCTGTGCCAAATATCAACAACTTAAGAAGCAGTCAGAAGTTGAGTGCAAATTGCGATCACGATGGTCTCCCCCATTTTGAGATGTCACAACAACCATTCCTGGCCCAGCGAGTACAACCAGTGTCTTTTTTCTCTGAGGTCAGTACCTTCCGGAATTCCGTGTTTTGGCCTTCCTCTCGATAAGCATATCGGGGGGAAGGAAGTGCTCTGGCCCATGACATGATTGTTCGAGGATGAAGACGAGACGCCGAGAAGCAAATCCTCGATTCAATCCACGACCACCTACCTCACTCACGAGGCCCTTAGAAAACCGTGACCTGGGCAGTGGTCAATTGGCTTCGAATGGTGCGAGTCTCTTTGTTGATAGGCTAATACCGCCCCTGACGTCGAGGTCCAGAACTTGGCCGGGACCATGACGTAACCCACCCACCACCTCACAACCCTGACAGACAGAACAACCTACAATCCACCCGCCAAACATGTGGCAGTCGGAAACTTGAAATGGAAAGGACCCAGAAAGATAAAAGGAAAGAGCGATAAGGGTTCAGATCTTCACTGACCATCGCCTCCTTTGATTGAACATCCAGTGCCAAGACCCTAGCATCGACAACATCATCTCCTATCATCCGAACCGTAGACACACTTCAACTTTCAAGGGTCAGTGAGTCTTTGCATTTCATCTCCCACGCCGCCTTCCAACGAGCCACCCGCCGGAAAATATCGGACTAACACCACCCCCCACAGAACCAACCCCAACAATGGAGTGGACCAAGAACACCTACAACCAGCAGTACGAGAAATGGGTCCCCTGGCTTGAAGACCTCTACCTCCGGTACTTCACCAAAGACAACAAGGCCAGCTACGCCACACGAGGTCCGTTGCCACCCACCCCCCTTCCCCTCCCCTGACCCAACCAAACTGACACGACAATCCCCAGACACCCTCGACAAAACCAAAATCACAGGCGTCAAACAAGTGGACACCCTCCAAGACGGCGTCCACAACCTGGTTACCGGCCAGGTGGGCCAAGGCGGACTGGGGCAGCCGATCGGGGACATGGTGTCCCGCGAGGGCATCAACCGCACCGAGCGTGGGGGCAAGGATAACAAGGGGGGATACCTCCCCACGGCGGGTGGTCCGGTGTCGAAGGGCGGGGATGCTGTCATTGGGGGCGTCTCCCAGGGCGCCAAGCAGACTGCCGGGGCGGTGCAGGGTGGTCTTGGAAGTGTTGGGGGTGCTTTGGGGTTTGGTGGTCAGAAGAAGTGAGGGGGTAGGTGGAGGGCTTTTTGTTTGCTTTTGAACCGGAGATTAGGCGCTGTTTTTGTCCTCCTAGATTGCTACGCATATACCCGTTGTCTTATTTTTTATGTTTAATGCCGAGACCTTCCCTGCTCCTTCATCTTGCGTAAACCAGAGCTTTGAAGGTGCTGAGGTCGAGGTTGCTGTCATGTTTGATCAGTGGTCGAGGAAGCCTGCTGGGGTCTGAATGGGAAGAAAGAGTTGGCTCCATCCATTTGTGACTGACGGACTCGACGCGGTCTATCGGGTCTTTTCCCACCTATGTCTCCAGACAAGAGGCCGAGCATCATGGCGGGGAGGTGAGGTTGCAGCACGTGCCAGAGGAAACAAAAGGTTCACGCAAGGTCCAGAAAGGCCGCCCACTGTCTCATACATTCATCCAACTCTCCCGAAGATTTTGCAAAGTTCAGAATCAAACGTCATACCCCCTACTCTTCAAACAAAAGCGCCAGCCCGTCGTAGCCAGAGTCTGCCTCGCTTGGTTCCACCAGAGGCGAAAAAATGAAATCATCACCCTGCGGTTCATCGTACTCGTCCATGGTAAGTTTCAGCTCGCTATCCAGCATTTCATCGATTCTATAATCATCAGGCGGCGCTGCTGCGCTGTTTGGCGGATGTGCTTCGATAATTTGGACCCTTGCCCGGACGGGGGGAAGATTTGGGTTAAGCTCCAGACATCTCCTGAAAGCGTCCAAGGCATCGGTCTCTTGACGGTTGCAAGATTCATACTGACGTGACAAGAAGAGGCATGTAAACAAGAAATCGAGTTCGTCAAATGGCCATGTCGAGGATATTACGTACCAAAACTCCCAGGTTGTGCCAGTTTATCCACAGAAAAGGGTTAAGGCGTACAGATCGTGCAATATAGTTGAGGCTGTCCCTGCTTTGATGTATAGCGTAGAAAAGTCTTCCAGCCGTCGTCCAAATCTCTGGAACATTCGGGGCTCGATATATTGCTTGTTGAAGAAAAGCATAGCTTTGCACGAAGTTGCCTCCGTGTGACGGATCTCGCAAATAACACGCAACCCAAATGTGAAAACCTTCCAAAAGGATTGTCAAGATTCCAAGTCGAAGACTCTGGACTCTTGGTTGCGTATATGAACCGTTCACGACTGCCGTAGCCGTGACACTCCGGCTATACTTACCCTCGCCAACAAGTACAAGGGTTCGAAAGCGAAGGGGTCTAGAATAAGCAGTACATTAGCAACATGGTGTCTTTTATCGACGAGGTAGGTAGTGGTGCTAAATGTGAGTAAGTTACCTGATTTGACAGCCAATTTAAGGTGACGCTCTACTTCACTAAGACCCGTACCCAAGTGGTCAGACTCTGTCCATTCAATAAAATGATGCAGGCCAACGAAGGCGTTTGCGGCTGCATCTGTGCAGTCCGCTGCCAGCCTAGACACCGCTTCGTCCATGTCCCGAACCGGTTCAGCCGGCTCCAAGACTTGGACTCGCCGAAAGTGCTGTAGTTCGTTATCAAGCGGTATTGGTGGGAGTAACCCGCCCAGAGGGTCTGAAACAGTGTTGACGGAGATAGGGCTGATCTTGCGGGAGCTTTGCTTCCAGCCCAACATCTCAGGTTTGAGAACACTACCACCCTCTTTGCTCAACGAGGTCTGACGGCCACAGGTGGCGCTTAACAGGGATTAGCAATCCTTAACACGTACACTCAAGACAAGGACAACTTACCATTCCCTGGAACCATGGCCACATTGAATCATACCGCTACATCCAGGGAATGGGCACGCATTTGCGTCAGGAACGGCAGTATTCCACCGCAATACGACCATCGCTTGTTGGATATGAACACCCCTTTTGACAAGGCTTTCCCAGTTCTATTCGTTTATCATGGCGCCGCTCGTTGCGAGGGTGATGGCAAACTGCTGGGTGGTGATTCGGGAAAGCCCAGGTATACCGCCTGCAAAGACCACGTTTTGAAGCATGAGGCAAAAGGACTTGCTTAATCAACA
Organism: Podospora tetraspora; assembly: GCA_027943155.1. Lineage (NCBI taxonomy): Eukaryota > Fungi > Ascomycota > Sordariomycetes > Sordariales > Podosporaceae > Podospora > Podospora tetraspora. The sequence continues at coordinate 2,012,304 of JAQKAE010000007.1, forward strand.
AAAACTCGGACCACAGACCCTCGAGGCTTGAAAACTTACACCCCATGATACACAGGCTTGAAGCGGCAAGCCTCAAGTCTCGCCCAGAGCATCGTCCAGACGGATAATATCAACGTCAAGTTGACGCGGCATGGCCTCCATGGCTTGGATGACCCGCTTCATTTGGTTGGCAACTTGCAGCAACAGCGCCGTGTTTCTCCCAATCGCCTCGAGCATCTCCTTGGTGCATGTCGCGAGACTGTGGCGCTTGGTGTCAGCAAAGCCCATCCAATTCATCTGGGAGGGAACTCAGCTTACAAGATGAGTAGCTTTCGTATGTCTTGCATCAGTGCGGCCAGTTTCTTCACTGCGCTACCGATAGAATTCGTTTGACGTTGGGCCACGGTCCATGATCTGCTCGTCACCCTAGTCAACATCTCCATGTGGCTGGTTATCGCTTCCAGCCCCATGCGAATTGCTTGGGTTTCTTGAGACTGCTTCGTCGCTTGGGTGGCTGTGAGTGAGTGGAGATCGGCGATGGCTTTTGGTGTTGTCGCAACAATGGTGAAAATGGAAGACGTCTGTCGCATGAGAGCGCTTGAGTGCCTCTCGATAAGAGCGGATTGGACGCTCTGACGGTTGTCGACCTCGGACGAGAGCCGCTTCATTTGGGCGCTGTGGATCTTAGCTTGTGCACCCCTTTTCCACCGCCTAGGGGTCTTGGTGGCAAATAACTCACAGTTGCTGGGTGCTCAGCAGCATGTTGATGGCCAACATCTCGGATAGAATGGTCATGCGAAGACCATCAATGTCTTTCCGGGATATCAAAGACCAGTGAAGTCGAGTTCCAATGTTGGCAAGGCTCCGTGTGGTTCGAAAGTGACCGAGACTACCCTCTTTTGCTCTCATCTTGTCAACCAGGTCCTGAAGGGGGATGAGGCAGGCCCTGGCGATCGCGCCAACCTTATCGAGAGTCTTGCGCTCATCTTCATTCGAGGGCCGAAGTTGAGAGGCATGTCGCAGGGTGCTGATGAGGAGGTCGAGTTCGACGCTCAGCTGTTGAAAATGCGGCGGGGCGTCCTGTAGTTGCGGAGTTCGAGGATGACGCGTTCAAAGAGGTTGACGATGGCGATTACATCCCCCACAGAAGACATTGCCGCTGCTCTTAGCACCGAAGGAGCGGGCTCGTTCCAGTCCTCTGGTGGGGAGATGTTGTGTCCAAGATCCGGCCAGGCTCTGAAGGGAACCCACGTCGTTGATTGAGGCTGTGTCGGTCATTTGCGCCAAGATCTGCCTGAAGGAAATCGGGCACAATTGTCTGGCCACGACCATTCTTGAAATTTGGCATTAGGTAATGCTCCGAGACCTCTCGTTCCGAGCCAAAGAAATCGCTGCTCGGGTTGATCCTGGAATGGAGGCCGTATGGAGGCCATAGACATTGAAGGCCATGGAGAATCAATAGGTACCAAAGACTGTGCAGAAACTGGCCACCTGAAGAGAGATCACGTAGATAGACGATAAGGAAGGTGCCTGACAGAGATTCTTTGTTGCAGGGCAGGCGTCACAAGTGACAACCCTTCCTCCTGCAACTTCTTTGGGTTCAACCAAACCCCATTGCAGCCACCTCACTGCATGAGAAGTTTTCCTTGGCTCGGGACAAACGTGCGGTTGAAGACGACGATTCCGAGGATGGAGCAGGGTGAATCCACACTTGAAATGGTTGGAGGGATGTTGGGCCGTAAGCTTTTCGTGTTTTTTTTTTCGTGCGCACCTAGTCTTCCCCGACGAACTCGCCGAGACCTACAGAATATAGGCATTGTTTACAATCCCTCCTTTCATCGTCAAGATCCCCATAATCGCACCCCGGTAGTAGAGCGGTTATGGGCCTCCTAGAGGGTCCTATCAACAAACTACACTTCGACGTGGGGGACTCCGAGCTCAATTCTCGTCGATAGTAAAACTATCTGACCCAGGAGGTTTTCAGGGGGCCAGGGCCGTGAGCTTTTTGGGGTTTCTGGTTTCTTCTTTTCCCTGGGAAAAGCTGGAAGCAAGAAGGAGCAGCTCGGAATTTCCATTCCCTCATCCATCATCACCTCGCGGCTCGGTACCTGTCTCCATCTTGACCAAGTCATTCACCTCGTTGTATCACAGCCACGGCGCAATCTCCCTCTCCGTCCATTCCCACAACCTCTCCCCCAACTCAACATTCACCACCGGCCCCCCGAAATCCCCCATCTCCTTCCCGACAGGTTCATACACCCCCCCATTCTTCAACTCCCCTCTCCCCACCGTTGCCGCCCAGATCTGATTCCTCGCCCCAACCTCCGGGCTCACCATCCCCCCCTCCAGCCACCCCATCACCCTCGTCCCGACCCGATCACAAAACCTCATCCCCTTAACCATCTCCGTCTCCACAAACCCCGGACACACACTCACGCTCACCACCCCAGGAAACCTCCTCGCCAATTCCCGCGCATACACCACATTCGCCAGCTTACTTTCCGCATACCTCAACCAACGCCAAACCATCATCCAATCCACCAACCAATCCCCACCCCCACCACCATCCTCAGACAGCGGAACCCCCCACCTCGCAAACCGAAACGCAAAACTCGTCACGCTCACCACCCTCCCTCCCCCGCCCGGCGCCGCCTCCAAAAGCGGCAGCAACAACCGAATCAGCAGCGCGTGCCCGACGTGGTTCGTTCCGAGGTGGGCCTCGTGCCCCGCCGCGGTGCGGGTCCCGGGCGGGACGGCGGCGATGCCGGCGTTGGCGAGGAGGACGTCGAGGTGTGGTTCGAGGGAGAGGAGGTGGAGGGCGGCGGAGCGGATGGAGGGGAGGGAGGTGAGGTCGAGGGGGAGGAAGATGAGTTCTGCGGTTGGCTCCTTTTCTGAGGTGGCGATTTGGGCGATGAGGGAGGCAGCGGCGGAGGCGTTGCGGCCGGCCAGGTAGATTCTGGAGGAGGGGTGGAGGCGGGCGAGGGCGAGGGCCGAGGCGGCGCCTAGGCCGGAGGTGCCGCCTGTTATGAGGATTGTTTTGCGCGGGGGGGAGGAGAGGGGTTTCTCGGTCATCGTTGGTGGTGTGGCTTGGGTTGGGGAGATAGAGTTGGTTTGTTCCCTGCCAATTTTTGGTGGACTGGGTGCCGAGGGTTGATCGGAACTTCGCGATGAGGTGGATTGGCAATCGGTAAAGTGTTGAGAACTTGAGATGGACAGAACATCGTGAATTGGGTCACGGATGGCAACGCCATTTTGTCAAAACCATTTGATCCGTCGGCGGCAACTCGAGCCTCGTGGCGACTCCGTGTCTTCGTACCGTCGGACCAACCTCAGCTTGGGGCTCTGGCGGCGGCGCAATACGCGGTCGTCCTCACCGAGCCAAGTGCCCCAAAGGGGGCCTCATTCGGGGGTCGATTGGCCCGGGGACGTAATTGGACCAATTGGATTACAACGTTTGCTCCTGCGTCAGCGTGTCCTTCAGCGGCTCAGCAGACACACCAAACTCGTACCAAAACAGCAGGAACGGGCCAAAAGCAGCTGATAGAGGAGGCAGGCGGTGCAGAAGATGGCTAGGTTCCATTATGGACGGAAGCTTTGGTGCAAACTGTGGAGAATTTGGATTTTCACACTTTCTTTTTCAAGTTCTGTGCTCCCTGTTCCTCCCCTTCCACTTCCACCAACCTCACCAAGAGATGCCAAATCGAAAGCAATCAGCTTCAAGGGGGAGACCATCTTATGTTTCAAAGACTATGCTGTATTCGCAGCAGTGGGTATTACTCTCGACTCTTGGATCCGCACTCCAAGTGAGCCGGCTCCCAGCAACAACCCTTTTCCACGGACAGCACCGACTTGTCCCCTTCCATTTCTCCCTCGCAGCCAAGACGAGACGACCTGACATACACATCCCGCCCCAAACCAGCAAAATTCAAGTTCAAGACGCAAGCTCAGCAGGCCCTGGTCTCCCTACCACCCTGTTGTTCGCAAACTCTAACGGTTCCGACGTCAAGGGCGACATGGAGTGCTGAGTAACGGGCGACATGTGAGCTGTCGACGACCTGTAAGTCTTTGCCTCCGTTGGAGACATCTCCCGACCGTCCATCTGACTCCGATCATGCACAGAAATATTATTATTATTATTATTCGTACACCGCTGTGCCCTAGGGCTCGCCGGACCCTCATCTTAGTAATTGTACAGGAAAACCGTGCTCTCACGAGCCGGATGAAAAACCCATACCGACAGTCAAGGAACTGCGTCGGTCGCCGAACCTACGAATACAAGAAAGAAGGCCTCCTGGCCTTCGAAGGACGGGCCATCAGACCGTCTGTTCCAGTTCCAGCTTCCTAGCCAGGCTGTACATTTCCAGTCTACCCGAGTCCATCAGCCAGCTCAGGATCCTCCCCGTTAGCCGTGCAGCTGAGGGGCTAGTGTTCTGCAGGACAGAATAAAAGTCCCGTCGCGTTCGGATCTCTGCTCTCCTCCACGTTCGAGCCAATGGTGGGGCCAAGCACCACATCACCAGGTGTTCGGCAGTCTCCCGTCCTTCTCCACACTCACAATAGGGCGTTGTAACCCCTGGTACTCGCCGTTCGAACAGGAAGCTTCGGAGGCCTATGGCACCAGTTCGAATCTGAACCAGCAAAGAGCTTTTAGCCTTGTTGAGTCCTTCGTGCCTCGTTAGAGTCCCCTTCCGAACATGGTCTCCCGCTGGTGGTCGAAGTCATCGGCAGGCCTTGTCGCTGCCCGGCCGTCTCTTTCCCTCAGCCATCTCTCCTTCCAGGCTTCCTCTGCTACCTCGCCCGTGTCGTCGGTTTTTCCAGTCCATGTTGCTATTGTGTTCGCCGCTTGTTCCACCGCAGTAGGCGCCTGAGGCCCGGGGGCTCGCGGTCGGCCGTTGTGTCTCCTTCTCGAATTGAACCTCCGGTATAGCTTGTTGCAAGCCGCGTGGACAATGCTCCCTGGGGATTTCTTGTCTCCCTTGCCATCGTCCAGAGCGGGTTCATGCAGTCGGCGCTCAAAGTCGGCCAGTCGCTTGTTAAGGTAAAGAATGCACAGAAATATCCACAGCAGGTTCATCCCGTTGATCGCCTCCTCGTCGTCGCCTCCGCACCTACCACCAAGATAACAACGAGAGCAGGGCCAGCCGAAGAACCCCCACGACAACGCCGAGGGCGATGGGCAGGGCGCTTGTCTTCCCCTGTTGTTCCTTCGTGTCGATAGCTCCCGGTGACGTGGAGTTGAATGTTCCGGAGCTACTAGACGGCGTTGCTCCATTGCCTGCAACTGTCTTGTTTGACGGTTCGGTATAATTCGCCTCGACAATGTTGAACATCGCCGAGGTGAACTTTGACCCGGTGACTTTGGTCGGTGCGGCCCGCTCATTCAGATCGTAGTCGCTGCCGTTGGCGACTAACATATAGTAATAGTTGTGGGCACCGGGGCGAGGAAGCGGCCGAAAGTACGTCTGAACTTTGCAGTTATACTCGAGGGGTCCAGGACGGTGACCCACGTTTTGCCATAGCACGGCACCGCACTCTTGGTCGTTTCCGAGGTCTTCCCACAGCGAGACGGTGTATGTTGGGAAGAACGACACCACGTTGATCACCATCTGCTCTCTGAGCCGCCAGGTCTTGATGGGGTCGTCGCGGATGGCTGATAGAACTGACCGTGCCGATCGTTGAGCACATGTTCAGAGTCGCGAGTGGAGAGGGGGGCCTTGTTGTTCTAAGAGCTGCCGCGGCCCCATGGCCAGTTGGCGAGGAGGCCCAACATTTTGAGGCGTCTGCTAATGCTGCGCTGGTTGGGGGAGACGAGCACCTCAGGAGGTAAAGCGAGGGGGGCTTCTATGGCACAAAAAGCGGACTCGGAAAGAAAGAAGAGAGAAGGGTCCCAATCCAAGAAAGACCACCGGATAAATGGCATCTTGCTGACCAAGATGCAGTGCTACATCGCCCTCAATACCAATTCCTTTGACCTCTTGAAGCCGTCCTCATGGGATACGCTAAGATTGGATACGCAGTTGACGACACACCAATGAAGGACTCTGCTAAATTGTGCTCAGACTGTGGCCCCTCCACCTTACATCCTATGCCTTGGCCGGGCTGTCGGTTGGGGAACATTGACAGATGTCAACCCACATGGCACTGTGCTTGATGCAAGATAAAAGCTTCAAGTTATTTAACCAAGAATGATAGCTGATCCAACCCTCACATCGACCTGAGAAAAGTACCAGGAACCGACAAGTACCGAAACCCACCGGCCCGATGCCATATTACCAACACCACCTCATGCTGACCCAACAAGATCACCATACCTACTAGCCACCAAACGCCAACAAGAAGACCAACTTGAACCAGCAAGCAACTTGCATGACCTTCAGAACTTGACCAAATCCAGAACCAATGCCAGAGACACCCCCAAAAATTGCAAGACCCTCAATATCTCCAACATATCCCACGTATCAAGGCGACCCCAACTCAACCGGCCCTCTCCCCCGATCCCCGGACACAATCCACAGTCCACTCTCCCCAGCACCACCGGAGCTCCCCCTCGGCCACGCCTTCCCCCACATCTCCCCCGGCATCATCTCCGGCGTCCCATCCGCCTCGAACACCACCGGCTTCAGATCAAGCTGCAAGCGACTCAACCCTCGGCCATGATCATATGACTCGCCGAGGTAATCCCCTTGGAACAGTGTCGTTACCTGAGCTGACACTTGCACCGGACCGGAAATATCATGTGGCTTTATACTCCTTTGCGGTTGCTCCCGCCGTTTCCTCCGCAGAAAGCATAATAGTGCGCCGATGACAGCGGCAAATAGGAAACCCCCTGCAACGGAGCCGCCGATGGCGCCGGCTTTGCTGGATGACGGCGCCTCGGTGATCGTCAGCGGCGGGGAGGGGGGATGAAAGTCGGCGCTGGGGGGACACCCGCCGTGAGGGTGGTGGTTTCCGTCTGGAGAATGCTCGTAGTAGTCTGCAACCCAGTGGTAAGATCAACTCTCGACGTGCCCAGCCCCGCCTTCGTCGGGGTCGTCGAGTTACCATCCCCCCGCCTCCCCAATACTAAAAACCGCCGACTCAAACCCCGACGCCCAGTCCCTGCTCTGGTTCTGCGGATTACTGCCGTGCGTCGTCTGTTATCGATAAAGTGGCTCCTTCAGACCACCAACCACGGCAACCGAGACGTTGGGCTCAGACCGCGCAACAATCCAGTCGAAGCTCGTCGTCTTGGTCTGCTCCGTCGCGCTGCCGGCGCTGGCTGAGTGGGCTGTGAGGATGCGGATCAACGTGGCGTTTTGCCACAGGCCGACGGTGTAGGTGGAGAGCTTGGTCGACATGCGGATGGTGACGGTTTCGCCGACTTTCCAGTGCTCTGGGAGGGCGGTGTCGCTGGGGTAGAGGAAGTGGCCCCAGTCGGTGGGGATGACTTGGCGTTTGGGGTTGGAGGGGAGGGTGTCTGGGGGCGGAATGATGGGGAAGGGTCGGAGGCCGGGGAGCCATCGTTTGGGGTGAAGCATTTTGGTTCAACTCTGCACTGGAGATGAGGCGTTCGAGCTCGAGAGGTGAGAAGATGTTTACGTGATGGTGTGGCTGCTACCTGTGTGGTGAGAAGGCGAAGCTCGAGCCCAGCCAGGGTCGGCCATGAGTATTTGCGGCGGGACATGCGATGAACCTCTTCCCCTGTTGCTTTGTCGTTATCCAAGGACATTTGACTTGGCCAGCAGTATGAATAGACACGAGGAACGGCCTTGTGCTTCATCCTTATCCTAAATCTCAGCCAGGGACCAAGGGTTTGCGTCGATGTATGATCGGGGTTCCGTACACAGGGGCAGCTCGGGTACAGATATTGCCTTTTTGTTCCAGAACCAACACAATGAGCACCCCGAAAAGCTTCCCAAAGGGCAAAGTCCAATGATTGCCTCGGACAAGGTTCCTCGATGCCCGTGTTTGCATCTTTGTCTCGTGGTCCTGGACGGGACAATGAAGCCGACGACAAACATCGCTTGGCCAACACCTGCTGACACAAGTTCCGCCATCCACCGTCGGCCCTGGGACGTGACCACACGTTCGCCCACATGCCAGAACGGACCACAGGCACGAAGTATAAGTTCAAGTTGCTGTATTCACCTATCCCACACTCCAACCCTCTACGCACTCGCCACCCCCTCGGCCGCCAACAACCCCCAAACCTCCTCAAACACCTTCTTCACCTCCGTCCCCTTCTCCTCCCTCCAAACCCCCAACAACTCCTCCCCGACCTCCCCCTGCAGCATCGCCGCAAACGTATCCGGCCCCAGCCCCCCCCTAAACTTGAGCTGCGGCTTCGTCTCGGCCACCTTGAGCCCCATCTTGCCCAGCACGTGCGCGGCGCTCTCGCTCGCGAACGCGCCGCCCTGGATCCCGTACGTCACGATGCCCACCGGCTTGCCCTTCCACTCGTGCATCAGGTAGTCAATGGCGTTCTTGGCGGCGCCGGGGAGCGAGTAGTTGTACTCGTTGAGCACGAGGACGTAGCCGTCGTGCGCCTTGATGGCAGCGGACCAGGCGAGGGAGTGCGCGTGGGAAAAGGTGGGCGCGTCGGGCTTGGTGGGGTCGATCATGCCTGGGATGACGGCTTCGTCGTACTAAGGGGGACGGGGGTTAGCTGGGGGGTGGGAAGGGGAGGGTGGGCATGGCGTACGACCGGGAGCTTGAAGTCGGCGAGGTCGATGGAGGCGAGGGTGACGGAGGCGGCTTTAGCTTCGGGTTCGAGGATGGACTTGACGAGGGCGGCGACGTGGGGCCCGGCGCGGGGGGTGCGCGTGCTGAGGGTGATGATGGCGATGGATTTGGACATGGTGGGCGGTTGTGAAGGTTTGAGGGGCTGTAGAGTGACGGTGACGGTGAAGGTTGGGTCCGATGTTCAAGACTTGAAGGTCTGTTTACTTGGATGTTCAAGGCTGAGCGGGGACCGTCTGATGACGAAGCTTTATATCCTGACTGTCAAAGGGGGGAAATGGACGATATATATGGCTTGCAGGTTGTCTTCGCCAGCGTTCCATTTCTAAGCGGGCCGCCGGTGGATGTCTCGCAATGCCCACACACGCCGGCGACACGAGGTAGGGAAGAGGGATGTCATTCCTGATTCGGGATGTCCCGCCGGTTCCTTCGCCGGGACGACAACCCCAGTCCTTGCCTTGGACGGGGGAAGTTGTAAGGAACGGGGACCATGAGAGGAGAATAGACGTGGGAAAATCATAAACCCGCAACAATGGCGATGCCCTTTGCATAGGTGATCATTATGATTAGTCTGGCAAGGAAGGGGCCCAGGGGGTTATCCCCCGCTCAGCGTCTCGCCGTCTCAAAGTCGTGTTTTTGGGATTTGTCGATGTTGGCCAAGGGCCGGAGACTTTGGCGGGGGCCGTTGGCAACACGGCCGAAGCGGGAGGGGTCCCGCGCGGGTGTCTGCCCGCGCTGAGGCTTGTCGGTGGGGTCCTCGTTCCTGTGTGCGAGCCGAAGCGGGGCGAGGCGCGCGGGAAAGAAAGCGACCTACCTTGGGCCGCGCGGGTCGCCGTTAGTAATCGGCTTCTCCCTTTGGTCCAGGACGTCCTCACCATCGCAAGTACCAGCCAGCTTCAGCGAGGTGGCTGTGAGCCTCGCTATTTCTAAGCCATCTTTTGATAGGGAAAGGTGCATGCTCTGAAAGGACGGTCTGAATCTCACACCACAGCCCGTGTGGGTAGCCTCATGGAACACTCAAAATGGTGGGGATGCACTGGGATTCATTTCAAGACGACCCATGCGGCTCGTCAGCTCTAATGTACTGTCCCAAGACTTTGATGGCCTATCCGGCCAAATCTATTGCCTCTCCCGTCTCCTGGGCGCCGCTCTTATTATGTCGTCCACACGCAACAACAGCTGCACAGACTTGTTAGCACAGACCTCGACAGAATCAGCAATGGGGACATACCTCGGCGGCCTCGCTGGCCGAGTTGACAACAGCCTTCTTGAGCTTGTAGCTCTCAATTACGCCCGACTCCCGCATGTCCGTAATCCCACCACCCGGAGTCATCAGGTCCAGCCCGTACGTCGTCATGCCGTCGTAGATGGCCTTGCGGAGACGCGCCACAAGATCGCCCGAATCCAAACCGGCGTTGTCAGCCAGAATGGTGGGGAGCTGTCGAAGAGCAACTGCAAAAGCAGCAACAGCCATCTGACGCTTGCCCTCGACGCGCGTGCCAGCAAGCTCGACGGCCTTGGCCATCACCATCTCGGCGCAACCACCTCCCAGCGTGGTGCGCGGCTCCCTGACCGTCTGTGAAAGAACAGCCAGCGCGTCGTGGAGACTGCGCTCGGCTTCGTCGAGCAGCTGCTCGCTGGCGCCGCGGAGAACAATCGTGCAGGCCTTGCCGGCAGCCACACCCGAAAACCTGATGAGGGTGTCCTCACCAATGATGACCTCCTCAATGACATCGCATTGTCCAAGCTTGACTTGGTCGGGGTGTTCAAATGTGGAGGCGATCTCACCGCCCGTGACCAGCGCCAATCTCTCGATGCCGTCGAAATCCGCATGCTCTATCGACATGATGCCGGCATCTGTGAAGAGCTGCTCGGGCCAGTTGTAGATCAGCTGGCGGTTGATGAAGCAGTTGATGCCGTGCGCCTTGATCTTCTCGACCTTGGCCTTCATCTTGTCCTTCTCCGCCTTCTCAAGCTCCGCCAGCTTGGCCGTCGAGCTGACCTTGACGCGCGCACCAAAAATCTTGACCTTGTCCGTGTCCATCGATGTGTTGGCGATGAGGATCTTGGCCTTCTCGAGGCGCTTGGGCTGGTTCACACCGACGCGCTTGTCGAGGATGAATCCATCGTCCAGGTACGATTCGCTGAGCTTGCCGCCGGCCTTCTTGATGATCTGGATATGGCTGAGGTCGACGGACCCTTTGAGGCGGAGGATGGCGTCGACCGCGAGCTTGGCGAAGTGGGTGCGGTCCTGTGCGAGAACCTTGGAGCTGAGCGTCGTCCGCGCGATCGCGAGAAGGTCCTCCTTGAACGCCTCGGGGTTCTTGCTGTGGTCCACCGCAGACGCCTCAAGCGCCTTGAGCGCAGCGTGGCTGGCTATCCGGTACCCCTCGATGATGGTCTGCGGGTGGATCTTCTTGTCGACAAGCTTCTCGGCCTCGCGCAGGAGCTCCGCGGCAAGCACGGCCACCGAGGTGGTACCGTCACCGACCTCGTCATCCTGAACCTTGGAGATGTTGACCAGGACCTTGGCAGCAGCGTTGTCGAGGGCGATGGACTTGAGGATGGTTGCGCCGTCGTTTGTGACCATGATCTCGCCGGTCGACCTGGATGGCATGGGTCAGCGCGGGGCTGGCGGCGGCGGCGGAAGGGGGTGAGGCATACGCAGATTGCAGGATCTTGTCCATGCCCTTTGGCCCCAGTGTGCTCTTCACCAAGTCACCCACTGCGATGGCGCCGACAAAGGCACTGAGGCGAGCATTCTCACCCTTCTCCTCGGTGGTGCCCTCTTCGAAGATCTGTGTTGGACTGAAGGACGACTGCAAGCAACATTGTCAGCGGGGCATGCGGGGTGCACCGGGCAGCATGGCGAACATACCATGGTGTTGTTGGCTCAGCTAAAACAAAACAAGAGTCCGGGTTGCGCTCGGGAGGGTATCGTCGTTGATCGAGCGTCGAGACTCAAAAAGGAGGGGAGGTATGGGATAGGTGGGGTGGATAGGCAGCTTTGCAAACGATCCGAGTCAATCAGGCACCGCCGTCAACAAAAGCTCTCCCACTTTCCATGGACTTTTTGCGATGACAGCGGCAAAAAGATGGGAGCTCGGCTTCACCGCCCATGGCAGCTGGCAGAATCGGCTCTCGCAGCTGTTGCCCCTCCTCGTACTTTGGAGAGGCAACCAAGTCGGTCACGGACAAAGGCAAGGTCTTGACCCCAAGGCATGGACAATTAAGGGAAGCTTCATATTGTACTTGAACGGTGGTCACCAGTATTTCCCTGCATTCTCCTGGAGAGAAACTTGAAAAGATTGTTGCTTGCGGTCACCGAGTTGACGTCCCCTCACATGCAATTGGGCAGACATCACAAGATCTGGGGCGGCTGCTACAAAAACAGTGGGACCTTTTTTTTCTGTTCTTTGCAGCGAAACAGGTCGCTTCCAACCCCACCACTGTCCGCGCAACGCACAAAATCTCAAATCCAGTCAACGACGGCCCCCCCCCCACGACAGCAACGTCAACTGCCGCGCAAGAACACCACGCTCAGAGGGCAACGCGATTCTCCATCGCCGTCACCACTCACGAATTAGCCCAGCATGGCGCCGTCATTCGACCACCTCCGCGATGAGGACCTCGACGAGGATGATATCGATATGGATGAGGTCGACATCTCCGATCTCCGCGAAAAATACGAAGTGCAGCTCGAGCAGGGATACGATGCCTTTGTCGTCATCGATGGCCTCCCCGAGGTTACAGAGGAGCAGAAGCCGAAGCTGGTCAAGTTTCTGCTGAAGAAGCTGAACACGGTCGGGAAGACCAGGGAGGACTTGATCTTCATGCCCATGGGCGAGAATGGAAAGTCGATGCGGTAGGCAGCCACCCCCAAAACCGGCACCACGGTGGGACTCCAAAACTGACGCGATGCTCGCAGGTTTGCCTTTGTCGAGTACTCGAGCCCTGCCGAGGCCGCGGCCGCCGTAAGAGCGCTCGACCTCGTCGCTCTCGACAAGAAGCACACCCTCCGCGTCAACAAGCTCACAGATATTGAGCGCTACGGCCGCGAGGGTCGCATCGACGACGAGTACACACCCCCCAAGATCGAGCCCTTCCAAGAACAGGAGCATCTCCGCTCCTTCCTCGCAGACCCGAGCGGCCGCGGCCGCGACCAGTTCGTCATGTACAAGGGCGAGTCGGTGGGCGTGTACTGGAACAACGAGAAGGACCCGGCCGAGCCTGTCGTGGAGCGCCAGCACTGGACCGAGGCGTTCGTTCAGTGGTCACCATTGGGAACATATCTGACCTCTGTCCACCAGCAGGGTGTCCAGCTCTGGGGCGGCCCCTCGTGGACGAGGCAGAGACGCTTCCCGCATCCCTTCGTCAACCTCGTTGCCTTTTCCCCCAACGAGGACTACCTGGTCACCTGGTCCAACCGACCCATCGCTATCCCAGAAGAGGGCCACCCTGCACTGACGCTGGACGACGATGGCAAGAACTACGTGATCTGGGACATCGAGACCGGCAAGCCTCTGCGATCCTTTGCTCAACTCGACACACCGGCCGCCCTCGACGAGAATGGCGTCAAGAAGCCCCAAAAGTTCCCCTGGCCTGCATTCAAGTGGTCCGCCGACTCCAAGTACGTGGCCCGCCTCAACCAGGGCAGCTCCATCTCCGTCTACGAGCTCCCCAAGATGAACCTGCTCGACAAGACGGCCATCAAGATCGACGGAGTCATGGACTTTGACTGGGCGCCTGCCTCGCCGCAAAGAGATGGCGTCAAGACCTACGAGCAGCTCTTTTGCTTCTGGACCCCCGAGATTGGCAGCAACCCCGCCAAGGTCGGCCTCATGAGCATCCCCTCCAAGGAGATCGTCCGCTCGTTGAACCTCTTCAGTGTCAGCGACGCCAAGCTGCACTGGCAGTCAGACGCGGCCTACTTCTGCGTCAAGGTTGACCGCCACTCTAAGTCCAAGAAGTCTCAAGCCACGACACTGGAGATCTTCCGTGTCAAGGAGAAGGGTGTGCCCGTCGAGGTCGTCGATACCATCAAGGACACCGTCATCAACTTTGCCTGGGAGCCCAAGGGTGACAGGTTTGTCATCATCACGACCACGGAGCCGGTCGCTGCGACGGCGGTGCCCCCCAAGACCTCGGTGGCCTTCTTCTGCCCCGAAAAGGCCAAGGGTAATACCATTGGCAACTTCAAGCACCTCCGCACCCTGGAGAAGAAGAACAACAATGCCATCTTCTGGTCGCCCAAGGGCCGCTTTGTCGTCATTGGCACCATCCACAACCAGCAGAGCTCTGATCTCGACTTCTTCGATATGGACTTTGAAGGCGAGAAACAGGAAGCGGACAAGAACCTCACTGCCAACCTGCAGCTTATGAACACTGCGGACCATTACGGTGTCACTGACGTTGAGTGGGATCCCTCTGGTCGCTTCGTCGCTTCCTGGGCGTCGTCCTGGAAGCAACAGGTGAGTTCCCGCACTTTTGATTGACTGTCACCGTGCTTGTTGCTAATATCCCCGACAGATGGAGAACGGATACCACATCTACGACTTCAAGGGCGAGCAGCTCCGTGAGGAGCCGGTGGAGAAGCTCAAGCAGCTGCTCTGGCGGCCACGTCCCCCTACTCTCCTTAGCAAGGAGGAGCAGAAGACGATCCGCAAGAACCTCCGCGAGTACTCGCGCGTGTTTGAGCAAGAGGACGCGGACCGCATTAACAGTGCCGACGTGGCCGTCGTGGAGCACAGACGCCGCCTGCTCGAGGAGTGGGACTCGTGGCGCGCCATGATCGAGGAGGAGTTGGCTGAGGAGTGCGAGATCCTGGGCGTGCCGCTGGACCCCGTCTCGGAGCTGCTCAAGGCCAAGTCGCGCGAGGTGGCGCCCGACGAGGAGGAGAAGGTCATCGAGGAGATTATGGAGGAGGTGCTCGAGGAGACCGAGGAGATTGTGAACTAGGGTGCGGCGTCGACATGACGTCTCAGTGGGTCGTTTTCCGCATGCTTCTCTGGACTCTTGTCTCCGGAGGAACCTGGTTCCGAGATTCTTACCTGGTAGCGTCCGGTTCCACAGAAGGGGGTATCACGGGGTTCATAGACGCTGGTAAAGTGTTGGGGGCTGGGCCGCATCGGCGAAAAAGAATCATTGGGATCTGGTACAGGGGAGTGTCGTTTGGTTTTCTTGCGTTTTCTTGTGTCATTCCTGGGGGGTTCTGGTCTTTGGTAGGTCCAATATCGGCCATGTGGAGAGCGCGGTCGGCAGGTTGGAACCCGAGCATAGCAAGGCGAATAGAAGGCCTTGGTGAATTGCTTTCCGTGTTGTCCAAGTGTGAACTACCGCCCAACGATGAAGCCGAATTGCGAGGTTTCTGTGCCATGCACCTGATGCCTGAGAGACATGAGTTTTACCATTCTCGATGTTGTTGATCTTGCACAAGGGGTCATCGTCGTGACCAAGCTAAGATGGCGTTGATGTTCAGTGAACTTTCTACGCTGAGGTTTCTGCCGAGAGGACGAGCCTAGGAGGTAGATAGATACCTTTAGGACTCCAAAACATTTCCAGTCTTGTGAGAGGCCAGGCCTTTCGACATGCTCCTACTGTTGTACACGGCGGTCGGACTTGGAATGCTAGTACTGTGTATGAACAAATGACGAAACTTTGTCTTTTGTCAACTCCGTCTTCTGTCAACGTCGATGGAGGCCGCGGTTAGGCCCGCCCCATGACCGACGGCTGCCCTGCAGATGAAGTCATACTTGTGCTGCTCTTGTCGTTTGATTGAACATGTCAGAAGCACGGCAAGGTAAGGCAGCATAGCAGAGCATCTGCGGGGAACGGCATTTGGAAGTGTGTACTGTGTATGTTCTGGAAAAGCAGCAACAGTGAGGATGGTGTTGGCGTGCGCATTATTACCGCCTTCCTGCGCAACACCAAGAAAGTTCGAGATTGAGACCAAGACCAGAGACAGCTTCCCGGATGAATTCATACAGCACAGCCGGGAGGTGGGATGCTTGGCGGTCGTTGGCATATCCTTTTGTGGTGGGTGGGGTACGGGCCACGGAAAGGCAAACTCAGCAAACCGTAAACGGCAGCTGTCAACAACAACAACAACAACAAACACACATCCATGGCCCGAGGGGCAGCCGGTCGTCGCCTGACTTTCCAGATGCCCCTGCGGATGGCAAAAATGCAAAAGGGGCATGGGATTCGGGGAGGCAAAAAGTGGTGTTGTTGATTCGCGTCTCGACTTTTCACCCGGGCGGGATTGGAACGTCGTCCCGCACGTGGGGTAAATCGCAGGGTCTGCAGGGGGCTCAACAAATTGTTGGCTAGCTTGCCCCAACAGAAAGAAAAAAAGGTACAACCGCCGGTGTCCTCCATCTTTGCAATGGATGGACCCTGAAATGCGACGGTGTCAATGGAACCCTCGACCTGCCGGGGATGAGCTTCAGATGGCAGTTCGCTTCTCCAGGACTGTTCTGATTTTTGGATGTCGACGCCTCTGCCGGAGAGGCACGCTCAGTATCTTTGGGATTCAACACCAAAGATACTTCACAGACCAGACGAGAGACCGTTGCCCATCGGGCACTGATGCCCCGCCCCCGCAGTGACATCCCGGTCGCTGTCAACTGGTCCATCCCTGTCGTTTCGGGGTCCACTTCCGGGATCTGATATCGACAGGAAGAACAGCACCACATTTCGAGTGCTGTTAGTCGAATTGTGCGCTCTTGCGAAAGTAGAACCATGGAACAACATGATGGTGGGCGGTGCTGTCGTAGTGTACATCTCTCAGGGCCCTTCCATCTGCACCTCGTCGGATGATTGCCCCCTTCGTCACTGGCCGTCTTGGACCAGCCGCAGACGCCGTCTGCACGCGATTGCCTATCAAGGTGGTGGGATGATGGACGCAGAAGTGACGCAGAACTGTGTGCGGTGGACAGTTTGTATTGTGGCCAGCTAGCCACAGCGAGCCTCGAGAGGCAAGACGGCCAATGGCTGCTGGCTCGGCAAGACACTGGCCTCTGAGCTACAGCCCGGTTTGTCTCGTATCTTCAGCACTGTCTGTCTGTGAGGGCTGCCACCGCAGGTGGGACAACCGGTCGGCCGTCCGGAAACCAGCCCCCCCGCCTCCGTGCTAGGAACTCTTTTACAGCCGACTGGCATGTGAGAGTCTCGCCCCAGAGGCGGTGAACCCGGCTTGGTATTACCTGGTCCTATCAGAATACCCGCGGTTGTTGCTTGCCGCAGCTGGGCGGGTCGAGCGAACCCCTTGACGCTGCCCCTCTTCGTCCCCAAGCCTGTCCGACTGAGAATGGTGGCTATTCATGCAGGTCACTGCGGCAGGGTAACAAAAGTCGAGGATGGGAAACCGTCAACGTAGAGCGCAGGTGTGTGTCAAAATTGAAGGAAAGTCAACCAGTACCAAGATTCTCCATTCAGGTACCCTAAAATCCAAACCAGCCAGGTGCTTTGCACGATTCAAGGGCCTCGGGAACAGGCGCATGGAAAGAGTCTGGCCTGGCCTCGGCTTGCGTCTGGGACGTGCCCCGGTTGTTACAGAGCAGCCCCAACAAATCAGCCCAAATCGACCCACGGGTGCCACGAAAAGGGAGCAGCGGGCAAAATTTCCCGGCACCCTGGAAGGCACTGTGGTCTTCTTCATACTCGACCGGCCCAGCTCCAACTCTCCTCCTCCTCCCCCTCCTCTCGTTGTGCAAGGTGATAATTGACAGAGTGAATCGTCCTTTTTCCTTCATTTTCTTCTGCAGCACCTGGTGTCGTGTCACAACGCCCAGCACCCCGACATTCGGACGGTCAAGCGCTGAACGCCATCGTCTCTGCCCCTCGGCTCGTTCCTTGGGCCCGGAGCACCCCCTCGCGCACCGCACCGCTTCTCTTCAACTCTCTCTCTCCCTCCCTCGATTGACTCGACCAACATGTCCTCCGCCACCTCCTCCAGCCGGCAGGCTGCCCGGATTGCCGCCGTCAAGCGGACAGTGTCCGCCGCCGACTCGGCCCCTTCCACAACCGATGCCTCGCCCGCCGACTCCCCTCGCGGCTCCGCCTCGTCCACCTCCCTCTCTTCGATGGCTTCCGAGGCCGACGTGAAGCCCGTGCAAAAGTCGTACGGCAAGCTCGTCGACACGTACGGCAACGAGTTCGAGGTGCCCGACTACACCATCAAGGACATCCGTGATGCCATCCCCAAGCACTGCTTCGAGCGGTCCTACGTCCGCAGCATGGGCTATGTCTTCCGAGACATGATCCTCCTCGCCACCACCTTTTACCTCTGGCACAACTATGTCACGCCCGAGTTCATCCCCTCCAAGCCCGTCCGCGTCGTCCTCTGGGGCGCGTACACCTTCCTCCAGGGCCTCTTCGGCACCGGTCTCTGGGTCCTTGCCCACGAGTGCGGCCACGGTGCCTTCTCGCCCTCGCAGCGCTTCAACAACATTGTCGGCTGGGTCCTGCACTCGGCCCTCCTCGTCCCCTACTTCAGCTGGCAGCTCAGCCACTCCAAGCACCACAAGGCGACGGGCAACATCGAGCGCGACATGGTCTTCGTCCCGCGCACCCGCGAGCAGCAGGCCACTAGGATGGGACGGCTCGCCCACGAGCTCAACGAGCTGACCGAGGAGACGCCCATTGCCACGCTCATCCACCTCGTCGGCCAGCAGGTCATCGGCTGGCCCAACTACCTCCTCACCAACGTGACGGGCCACAACTACCACGAGCGCCAGCGTGAGGGTCGTGGCAAGGGCAAGAAGAACGGCTTCGGCGGCAGCGTGAACCACTTTGACCCCCGCAGCCCTCTGTACGAGAACCGCGACGCTTGGTTGATCGTCATGAGCGACATTGGCATTGCCATCACCGCCACGGCCCTCTTCTTCCTCGGACAGCGATTCGGCTGGTCGAACATGGCGGTTTGGTACTTCCTCCCCTATCTGTGGGTCAACCACTGGCTCGGTAAGTTTTTGGTCTCCTGGAATCCTGCACTTGCAAGAGCACACGCTGACCCTCCCCCTCTCCAGTGGCCATCACCTTCCTCCAGCACACCGACCCCTCGCTCCCGCACTACACGGCCGAGGAGTGGAACTTTGTTCGCGGCTCGGCCGCCACGATTGATCGCGAGTTCGGCTTCATTGGTCGCCACCTCCTCCACGGCATCATCGAGACCCATGTCCTGCACCACTACATCAGCAGCATCCCCTTTTACAACGCCGACGAGGCCACCGAGGCCATCAAGCCCGTCATGGGCAAGCACTACCGCGCCGACGTGTCCGAGGGCCCCATCGGCTTCATCAAGGCCATGTGGAAGAGCGCCCGCTGGTGCCAGTGGATCGAGCCCAGCGAGGGCGCCGAAGGCCCGGGCAAGGGCGTCCTCTTCTTCCGCAACCGCAACGGTCTCGGCGTCAAGCCCATGAAGGTCCCCGCCCCGCAATAGAGGGTTCGGTCCAGCGAGAACGGAGTGTGTCGGTGGTGACGGGTTTGGGACGGGAAATAATTCGGTGGGTCGGCCGCCGCTGGCTTCATGTCAGCAAGCCCGTAGCCAAGAGGAAGGACGACCGACCACCCATCCCCACTCTCTCCCTCATTGATGCCTTATGTGGAGGTTGTCAAGTTAGGATCTCTGAGAAGCGGCGTTTCGCCATGATTTTGATATCTCTGGAGTTGGGAAGCGAAATAAAAGCCGAGTATGGATTTTGGGGACCGAGGTTGCCTTGCTAGCCGCTAGCAGCAGACGACAGATATTAGAGGACCGATTAGAGAGCGGTTCGGGGTTCGAGAGAGGACTTGGAGGTAAGTGCTGAGAGGGTTTCTGTACCTGGGGAGGTCAAAGCAGGAGGGTAGCTTACCTATGAATGAATGATGAATTTCATTATACCATTTTAAAAATACCATTTTAAAACCAGGACAAAAAAGCAAATGATGCTGTTCATCGTGGCGTGGTGCTTTTTGGACGTGGATCACAAAGTCCGGGGCTTCCGGGAGATGGGTGCCGTCAAGTGCGGGGAAGCATTGCTCACGGTCATCATCAGTTCAAAACCGAACCAACGACGGGTCGGAGACGGGGCTATACACCGGGTTTGGGGGGCGTTGAATCCTGTTTTGATGTCTTTTTGCTAGCATTTGCTATTGGGGGAGGAAGGACGAGTCAAGTGGTGATGGGAAATGCTTCCTTCACGGCTACGAGTGGTGAGGTTGCTTTACGATCACCAGACATGTCTCGGATACTACAGTGCTTTTGGGTGATGCACTCCGCAGAAAAGAAATAGGGTGGCTCTCTTCAGCTGCTTTTATAGATCGATGTAGTCTTTGAGTTGTCTTCCTTTGGTGCTTGCGGTGTCCTGTTGCCGTGCCATCGTGCAGTGGTGTTTTCTTTAGTGAAGATTCTCAGGGGTAGTGGAGATGATGGAAATATCTTTGTTCTCGACCTTACACTCACATTGAAATGGACTTTTCTTTCCGCCAGGGACCAATTGTCAACACTGGAGTGATCTCGGGTCTGATAGGGATAGGGCTAGGGCTGATCACAGAAGCAGATACGGGGCATGGTCCTGCACGCTCAAGGGGCACTTGGTCATTCGGGTCTGGTGTGAGAAATCAACGACGCCGTTTTTCCTTCTCCTTTCCCTTCGCCAGTTTTGTCCCCGGGGTATTAGTGGTATCTAAGCCGAGCTCTACCATGTACGCGTTGACTCTGCAAAATGCGAAAACGCTTCAAAGCAATCACGGAATCTCCATGATCCTCCTCCTCCCAGTTGGCCGTGTCCCGTGGCTGGAAGCATCAACACCCCCCAGCCATATCCATGGCACCTTGTCTGGTATGTCTTAACCCCACATGACACAAGCCATGTTGCCGTTCTTGTTCTCGACGCCCTCATCTGCGGAACGAACCAGCTCATGTCAGTGTCGTGCCATCGCAGGGAGAGGAGCTATGTATGTCGCAAAAAAAGAACCCAGCGCACGACTTACCAAGATCCAGCAGCGACAAGTCGTCACGATCGCTTCCCTCGCAGTAACACCCCAGAATCCGGCCCTCCTCGACGACGCGACAGTGATTGCACACCGAGTTGAACTTGCCGCTGCCACGCTGTTAGCATCCAAACCAGATCATACGTGGATCACGACTGGAGCACAGGGAAGAGATATGTGACTTACTTGGGCGACCAGGACAACGCCTTGCTCCAATGGTCATACGCAACGCAGAGGTTCAGGTTCAGCGAGGCGTTGGGGTTCCCCTCGTTACCGTGGGATCCGCCGCTGCACCACCCGTGCAGGATCTGGTGGTTGTTGATGGTGATGCCGGAACATTCGTTGGTGTAGTTGCCGGTCCGCTTCAGGGAGGAGGAGTCGAGGACGGCGGCCGGGTTGCTCAGGCCTGCCGGGATTGCTGAGGCGGTGATGACGGGGAGGGCGAGGAGCCAGGAGAGGGTGGTGTTGATGAGCATGATGGCGGGCTGGGAGAGGTTTTGGGGTGGGGGAGAGCTGGATATGGGTGGTGATGGGTTGGGTTTGGTAGAGGGGGTGGAAAATCTCTGTTGTCTGGGTTTGTACAGGGAGAGGTGGTGGCTTGGAGGAGTGCAAATTTTTGGGCTGTGGCTTGAATGGAGATACCAAGCCCGGTGTCTGCCCCTATTCACTGAAGGAAGGTACGGAAACGGAGTTCAGATGAAAAGGAGAAGACTGGAATCCACCAGCAATCGGGCATGGAGAGCAAGATCTTCTGGCCATGCTTGCTGCGTACGTGCATATTGACACTCTGACCTTGGAATTTGGGAGGTTTTGGGCACAAAGGCCATTGTCAAAAGCACAATAGTAGCTTGTCGTGAAGCTATTCGCAACCTCAACAGCCCCACCCCCTTCTCGCCAAGCCTCAACAATAACAAAACCTTCAGGGGCAACGTTGGCGGCAAAATTCATGCCAGGCAATATCGAGAAGCCAGGACAATTTGGCCGAGGGTTGCAATGGGCCGCCCGAGCGGCTAATACAGGACCGTCAACGCAGGAACATATGAAGAAATATATTGCTGTGACGCAACAGCCTTGCCTCGTGGTCATGTGGGATTCCGGGTCTGGACCACCAACAGTCGAGGTGTGGTGTGACGGATTGTTGACTGCCCTGCTGGTCAACGGCATCGTTTTCGAGGAATATAGCCGTATGGGGTAAGTGACATGGGAGCTTGGTACGACTCGCGATGAACAATTCGAGTCTTACCAGTCGGGAGTCAATGAACAATGCTCGAGCAGGTCTCCTCGGTATCTTCCAGTCCAGACTCCCTGAAGTACGGTAAACACCGATTATTACCCACGATGGCATGAACATTGGAGGGCGTCGGGAGGCATCGTTACAAGTCTCGTCTTGAAGTTTCTGTCCGTTGGAGTTTGATGGCAACGATCCGGCACGGCTCATCCAGTCCACAATGATGTCACATGAAAAAGAGAAATTTCGCCGGGGTCGGTCAGAGGGCTTCCGCGATATCGAGATTCGACGACGGCATGGCTGGGGCAGAAATTAACGTCGACCGTTGCAAGCCGGGATGGTGCTGGTTGGCTTTGATGTTTCGCATGGAAATCTGAAATTCGAAACGGTGATTTCCTCCGTGATCAAAGCTTATCGAGATTGGATGGCGACCCCTCCACTTCGACCCCCCGCGACCGTGCTCATTTCCCTGGCAATCGAAGAGCGAGTCATGGTTGGCTGGATCTTTTGCGACCGGCCTTTTATCACGGCGAGCCAATCATGGCGGGGAATCCAAATCTTTGGTGGCTGACCCCGGCAAAGGCCGTTTCTCCTGTTGCAACGCCAACAACCCTCGGATGTCTTTCCGCCTTCTTGTCGGGCGAGAATCAAGACGAAGAAGCTCCAGGCCGTGCCGTCGTGGGAGTGGGAGGTGGGCGGGAATCGAGACCGGAGGCGGCGGACGCACGATGAATGCACAGGTATGCGGGATGCCACCGCGAAGAGCGGCCCCTCCTCTCCCCCAAAAACTGCCCGCCATCTTGTTTTTTTTCGAACCCTCACTCAGACCCCGACCCAGGCCTGCGCCCAAGTCGCCGTCGGGCCCGACCACTGCACCTCACTGCATGGCGACTTGACAACTGGCTCTGCATCGTCCGGCCCAAGACAAGCTCAGCTGAACGTCAGTGGACCCGACCACTCGCGGACGACCTGTCACTGTCGAGAGGGCGGCCCTGCGATTGACCGCCCGTGTCGGTATCGCGTATGTGTGTGTTCACGGTAGTGTAGCTGTACACAGTAAAGGCCGGCAATCCTCTGACCGGACCTGCAAGGTCGAGATGCGCTGTCGATCGCTGCAGGCTCTCCAGCCTCGAGCCGGTTTCTGCGATAGCATCGGAGGTCCTGCGCTGTTGCCCGCCGTGCCCGGCTCACTAGATTCTTGGAATGGGGACAGAGACCAGGTCCAAATCCGGGCTGGGTGGTCTCTTCCAAGGTTGTTGACGATGTGCTGGCCCCCAGCTGCCTGTTTTCCAGTTCTTCCAGGTTGATATCAAACCGGACCCCCGCATATTTGGTTCTGAAGAAACCTAGTTTTTTGGTTCCATTGTTTTGCGAAATCTCCCATCGATATCCCACGATCCCATCCCACCTTGTCCTCTCGCGCACAACAGGGGCTTCCAGGCTCCTCCTCTCCAGAGTCCAGAGTCCAGAGTCCAGAGTCCACTCCACTGCGAACTGCGCCCATCTCGAAGCTTGTCAGGGTGTCGTTGGCCCTGTTTTTAGCTCCGCAAGTCCGTCCCCTCAGCTTGCTGTCGCTTGCTGGGTCTCGCTGTTCGCGTAATTTACCGCGGCCTCATTAGCTTCTTCCGTCATTTCGTCCCTCGCCCTCTTCCCTCCTCCCCGTCTTTCTCTTTTTGCCGGTTGCTGTCGAGTTTTCTCTTGGTCGCGCCAAAAGTCAGGTTTCTCTCGCTTTTACCTCGACACTCGCTCGTTTTCTTCCTCCACCGCATCAATCCGCCATCATCGGTCGATAGTCACTCGTTCGCAACCATTCGCAACAACCATTTCGCACTTCCCCTGCCGGATCCCCGTTTTTTTGTTTCTTGGGGGCCATCCTACCTACATTCGCTTCGCCCGCCGTCCAAGTTCCTGCACGATAAGCACCAGCCCAGCCCGCTGTCCGACGTGCGAGACACCGCACCACCTACCCGCCCGGCCACCGACAGACAGCAGCAGCTCTCACCTCTGGTCGCTCGTCCGGCATTCGACTCGACGCCCACACGACGCCCACCTGTTCCGCCGTCGATCCTAATTGTTCCGTCGCACGACGACTCGTAAATACTCCCCGCGACCTCTTAATCCTCTTGTCTGGTTGTTTCGTGTTTCGACCGACAGAAGCTATTTCCATTCCACCCGCCCACATTCGCTCGGTCCCTGGGGAAGCAAGCGCCGCATCTTGAGACGCTCGTCAGCCGATCAGGGGCTCCCGTCCGCGTCCGCGTCAACCCCAACTTGTCGCCCCGTCGCCCGTCAACCGCCACCCCATCAATCGTTTCCGCGCCAGCACGTTGCCTGCAACGTTTGCAGCCGCATCAAACAAAACCCCAGACGCACACCACCCTGCGTCCCGTCGACTCCGCACCCGTCGCGGTCCAGACAATTGGAACCTGGGGGACCCTTTCTGCCAACACCACCAAAAGGCGATCCGCCCTCCACCAAGGGAGAGTGAGAGAGAGAGGCAGGCCCCTCTAGGTCAACCACCTTTCCAACCCGTCGAATTTTGCCAGAGCATGCGAGTTGGACAACAATGATGCTCTACGAGCGGCCAGTCCATGAGCTTTCTCAGCCCAGCCCGGGCTCTCCGCCCGGCATGTCTTCGTCCAAGTCGTCAAAATCGTCGTCTCTCAGCTCCATCGGCTCCGACGAAGGGAGCGTTCTCGCCGACATCAGCCACTTTGAGGACATTGGTCTCGAAGACGAGGCAAAGCTCGATCCTCGCCGAATTCACGACCAGCACTTGAAGACAGCACCCAACCCCTATAGTGCGAATTTCTCTTCCGACCTCCGAAATGCCACACGAAGGCACACATCCACCTCCACGCCCCGCCTGCAGTATTCGCGGGAATCTTCGAGGAACCGCCAGAAGCGCGAGCTCCCTATCCCGATTGGCAACCATAAAACCCGCCCTGCCTTCCCGAGCCTCCAAAGCCAGGTTCGAAGCGTCAATGGCCGAATCGCAAGCCTCGGGGTGTTGCCCGAGCCGTACCTGAGCCCCCTGCCGCTCCGCAACCTTGGTGTCCGACCTTCCCACCCCTTTTCCGCCAGGCCACGAAGCCCGAGCCCCGGCATCTCGCTTTCCCCGAAGGATCCGAATCTGATGATGAAGCCGAGGAGGAGCAGCTGGCAGTCGAACCGAGAGCGACGGAAGAGCACCCTGGAGCTGGAGCTGGAGTGCGACGAAGACGATGGGGACGATATTCCCGATGGCCTCTTTTTGGATAATGTGCCCATTTCCCCGAGACCACCGATGGAGCGGGCCAAAAGCCAGCCGTGCTCGAAAAACCCGTCGCCGGAGCGGGCGCCCAAGGAGAGAGTGCGGAGTGTAGGAAATGGCACGCCCGCGGTTGCCGTTGCCCAGGGCTCCCTCCGGTCCCCGACGTGGAAGTCCGAGACGGCCCTCTCTTCCATGGGCTCCGCTACGTCCAGCCACGCCACAAGCCCGACTATTGCCAGGGCGAAGAGCTGGAGCATGGCATTGGCCGAATTGAACGCAGACGCCAAGGCGCTGACCGAGAAGCTGGAGGAGCATGCCGATGAGGTGGACCAGAAATCGCAACGTTCCAGCACTGGGTCCATGCCCACAGCGAGGAGGTCATCGGATCCCGAGGGCAAGCCTCGGGTCAAGTCCGCCTTGGCCGAACTCCCGCCCCTCCGCCGCTCCAATATCATGATCGATCCTCTTCCGATTTCCAAGGAGAAGGAGGCGGTCCTCTCCCGAACCCGGCCTTCGTGGTTGCCACCCAAGGATCCCGCCGAGGAACGCCGCCACTTGAAGGAATACCAGAAGATGATGGCTCAGAGCATCGAGGCCGAGCGTCGACGAGAGAGTGCGAAGCGTGCTCGCTCGGAATGCCGGGATACCGCTGCCGACAGTCTGATGCAGATCTGGGAGCATGAGATCCTTCCTCGGTTCAACGAGGCCCGGCGGGAACGCCGAACACGCGACCTCTGGTGGCGCGGTGTCGCTCCTCGCAGCCGCGGGGCGGTATGGACCCGAGCCATTGGCAACGAGCTTGGCCTCACCAAGACGTCGTTCCTCGCCGCGCTTGGCCGCGCCCACGATGCCGAAGCGAAGGTGCGAGCGGGACGGGGAAGCGTTGAAGACACGCGGTCGTCTGGCTGGTTTGAGGCGATCAAGAAGGATGCCCAGGAGAACACATGGCCCGAGTTGCGCATCTTCCAATCTGGTGGACCTCTCCACCAGAGTTTGGTCGATGTTTTGGCTGCGTATGCCATGTACCGGAGTGATATCGGCTACATTCCGGGCTCCAACGTAAGTTTATATCCCAACTCTCGGGCGATGAGCCGACACTGACCCCTCACCAGACCATTGCAGCTCTCCTTCTGCTCAACCTTCCCAACGCAGTCGATGCGTTCATCGCGCTCGCCAACATCCTCAACCGCTCCTTGCCGCTGAGCTTCTACGTCGCCGATGCTGGCGCCAAGTCCTCGGCCTACAACCTGATCCTCCAAACGCTGGCCAGAAAGTCGGCCGCCCTTCACGACCACCTGACCAAGATGGAAGACCACGACGCCGACGCGTATCTTGGCAACGTGTTCACCGGCCTCTTCACCGGCCATCTTCCCCTCGACGAGGCGGCCCGCCTCTGGGATGTGTACGTCTTTGAAGGCGACTCGGTTCTCATCCGTGCCACGGTGGCATTGCTCCTTCAGAAGGAGATGGCACTTCTGGGCACCAAGACCTTGGAGGAGGTCAACACAGTCTTGTCCTCCATTGGTCCCAAGGTGGTTGGCAGCAACGGCAATGAAGACCGCTGGATGCAGGCCGTCAAGGAGGCCGGCAAGGCTTAATTCGCCGACATTCACACAAGCACACTGCATCCAAGGAGCGGTCACCACCACCCACCACCACCGGGCAAGACCCTCCCACGCCGTCATGAACACCAAAAGACATTTGCACAGGGCATATACATATATACAGGCGGGATCAATGCGTCTCTACAAGGGACTGCACATCCCAGCAGCCGGCGTTTTGCTTCATCCTCTTGATCTTATTCGATCCTGCTGCATTTTCTGGGGAATGGGTTATGACGGAACTTTTTTTTTGCTGTCGCCACGTTGGCCGTGGTTTTTCTTCGCTTTCTCTTCGCATTTTATGGCGGGGGGGTTTTCTTTTTCTTCTTCTCTGGCGTCACCGCCAAAACACACAATGACCTTTATTCGGGACCTCGTTGTCATAATTGTGTATACTCTAATCTTATCTGGCAATGCCGCCACCCACCTGGCCGAATGTTGGCGGGACCCTTGATAAGGGGGGGAGGGGTGGACGGTGAGATGGATTCGGGGGTGGGTGTGTTTGGGGTAATTTGGGGGTTGTTGTTGTTGGATACTGGGGAGTTGGTTGACGCGGAAGCTGTTGACTGGTATATAAAAGTTGAAGTTGTATGTATGGAGCAAGGGGTTGGAACAAGCAAAGCTTGTGACCGGTGAAGAAGGAAGAGACGAGAAATTGAAAGATCGAGATTCTATCCTGCTTCATGATCCAACTTGTGCTTTGTGGTGTGTGACGCTTCTTCCGGGTGGGCTGAATGCGGTTCGTAGATCCAGCGATGCAGACACCGCGACATCCCCGGCACGATTACGATGTCTCTCCGTTCACAAGCTACGTTTCCCGACACACTGAGCACATACGACCATAGGTACTGGAAGAATGGGGGACCCGTCCGTACATAAGTGGGGCTCTTGGTGCGGCCGCATGGGGCGGCCCCATTTCTTTTCGTCAACCAACCCTAACCCTTCAAATCACGTGCAACATGCCAGAACACATCTTGAAAACGGAGCTGATGTGGTCGCCGCTTTGCTCGGATCCCGTTACTTGAGAGACGGAGGAGCGCCGGTCTTCTCAGTACCCCCTTCCACCACCCCCCTCCCCCCCGGGCGCCCTTCCTAACCAGCATCCCGCACACCATGGCCAAATTACTCCCTTTTAATCCCCACCGTGTGCGGGATGAAAGCGAGAGGGGAGCCGGGGGAGCAAGGCAGCCCGTGGTATTCACGGTACTCTTAACCCACCCTTCTCCCCACCCTTCTCCCCGCCCTTCTTCCCTAGGGTCTTTTTTATTTTTTATCTCGTCGATTTCACCGTCATCCCTCCTATATGTGTCATGCCCCAAGCCATGACATACGGCCAGAGGCTGCCTCAGGCAGCCACAACAGACCAATAAGAGTACGCAGGCCCTCCCCTCTGGATGCGGCCAATCAAGACGTGCTCTGTGTGCTCTGTGTGCTCTGTCACAGAGCAGACAGAGCAGACAGAGCACTCTGCAGGCTTGGCGGCTTGGCGCTGCCAAGCCCTGGGAATGACTGCTCTTCAGCACTTAGATAGTTTCTGTCACGGCACCTGCCGTGATGGCTGATGGTTGCGCCTTTGGCACATGCCTTGGGCAGATGGTTCGGCCTTATCGCCTTATCGCCATATCTGCCTTGTCGGCCTCTGGCCTGCGGGGCAGCCCACTACATAGATCCGTCGTTGCAGGATGGAGGCTTGCGCTTCCTCTTCCTCCTGCAACTTCGTTATTTTCTACAATGCAAGCAAGCCACATCGCAGCCCTGTCTCGATAGCCACCCCTGCACCGTGACAGGGAAGAGCAGAGCCGCCGTCAACAGACTGGGATGCGGCGACGTTTTCGGTAGCGATAGGCCTTGATGATACATACTCCTCAAAGTCCACAATCTCGTCAGAACCGGAATCTCCGTACTGCTCTGCTGCATCTGGTGCCTCGACCAGTAAGGCATCAGAACGACGTGCCCTTGCATTCGTGTCCTGGATGAATCTGTCGCGGTGGCTTCGCGCCAAATCTCTTGCATTTCTGAAGTACTTGATTCCGTCTGCGCAGGCATCCCGATCACTCAGCATATCAAAGCCTTTGACTTGAGTCATATGGTACCCCGGCCGCCCCCCAGGAGTGGTTGGCGCAGTGGGGTGGTGGGCGTAGAGTCTGAGTGTGCCAGCGTGGTAGGTCGAGCTATAGGTGTAAGCGTTGCCGTCATACACGGGCTCCTCCTCGCCATAGCTCTGCAGAGCATGCATGGCACGGGCTCCATATGCTCCGTCGTAGCATGCCTGTCGCTTCAATACAGCGGCGTCTCCCATTGGTGCCTTGGCCTCGAGGAAGAAGTTCGGCGCTATCGGAACGCGTGCATGCTTTGTAGGGATGATCAGAGGATACATGTCTCCCTTGGGGTCCCTGGCCTTCCTGTCAAGGTCCCCAATCTGGGCTCCATCGAAGTAGTCTGGTTTGGGCCTGACCACATCCTCGTAGGTAGACGTCACAGGCGCAAGTTCCGTGAAGAGAATGTTCTGCTTGTTGGGAATGTCGGCATTTCCGTAGATCACAGGAATGACCTTGGTCTTCACTTCGTCTTCAAAAACAGCTTCTTCGTCCCTCTGCCGGAAGTCTTCGAAATCACTTTCCCCGAACCGAGATGGTGATAATGAGAGCCTCGCATGTGCGAGTTGTATGCAGTCCTCCTTTTTGTTCTTGGGCTTTGACTTTCGACTGTTGATGTATATGTTGTGGTCGGCAAGATGTGTTTCGAAGTCAGGACCATACGCGGATGACTTTCCGCTCTTGCTCGATATCGTCGTTGCTTTCGTTGACTTCGTACGTCGGCTGGAATCGGAGGCACGGCTGGAAGACATCTTGAGCCTGTCGTCCCTCGGTTCGGAGCACTAATGGCAATTAGTCAATGATCATCTTCAGTTCTGTGAGAACGTACCCCTCGAAGATGGCGGAGATCTGGACCACCGCGTCTTGCAAACCGGCGAAGATCCGTCGTGTACACAGCTGGTGCTTGGGGGCGGTTCGGTACGGGTCGAGCGTCGTTCCGCCGGTCGAGTTCTCGCAATGCACGAGGTGTGAGCCAGACCTTGGACAGGTTGTCCCAAAACGCCGGAGCAAAGTTGGAAGAACGTTGGGCTCTCTCTTCTGCTCTAGGCTTCTTGCTGGGACGGTGTTCTTGCGGAGGATCGTCTGCACGCAGTCTCTTTCGATTCTGCTGTATCGCCATGAGCGCCTGATATGGGTAATCGAGACTGGGAGGGGATTTAGTGGATATAGAGGTCGCGCTCGACGGCCGCCTTCGAGTTAGGCCGCAGGAGGTTGGTCGGTTGAGGTGTGGCAGGAATTGACTGGGCTAGGACGCGTTGTTGGATGTGGGAGGGAGGTCACACAATCGGGCGCGTTTTGTCCGCGATAAGTTATCAGCCAACCATTAGCGGCATGTCACCTTGGCGTCGTTTGTGCGGGGTACGAGGGAGGATTAGCGGCCAAATAATTCCTGCGACCACCCCATTCAAACATTGACATGTCCACTCTCCACAATCTCGTCGTCGCAAGCCGTTCCTGAAACATGAAGGTTGTGGCTTTCCGGTCTTCGTGCGCTGCGTATTGAGCTGACTCTGGTGTTCCTTGCAGGATATTCTAATACGCGATAGATACCGCGTTGACCGCAAGATCGGCGAAGGAGGTTTCGGCCTCGTCTATTCAGGTAGGGCCCCCAAACCTGACCTCCCCAATTGAGGCTCACTCCGGCAGGGACCGACATTCAACTGGACGAGGAGGTCGCTATAAAACTCACCAACGTTCGAGATGGGCGCTATATGCTCGAACGTGAGGTGGAAACGTACAATGCCTTGGCCGGCGGGATTGGAATACCGCGTGTCCAGTGGTTTGGGGAGGAGTGCGATTTTTATGTTCTCGTCGAGGACCTCCTTGGCCCGTCGCTTGAGGATTTGTTCAACTACTGCGACCGGAAATTCTCGCTAAAGACCACCCTACTCATCGCCGAGCAGCTCATCTTTCGGGTGCAATACATCCATTCCAAGGGGTTTCTCCATCGCGATATCAAGCCGGAGAACTTCCTGATGGGAACCGGGACGCAAGGGAGCATACTCTACGCTGTCGACTTCGGTTTAGCCAAGGAATTCTGCGATGCCGAGCGCTGCAAAGATTTGGAGGGTCGCCCGTTCGGTGGCACCAGCCGCTACGCAAGTATCGGCAATCACAGCGGTCGTGGTAAATATCCTGCCCAGTGCCTGTCCCGTTGGCTTACTAACGATGAGAAGAACAGTCGTTCGGGGACGATCTGGAATCCATCGGATACATGTTGTGCTATTTCGCCTGCGGCTCGCTGCCTTGGCAGGGTCTGAAGGCATCTACGGACAAGGAGAGGAACGAGCTGCTCAAAGAGAAGAAGTTGAGCCTGTCCGGGAAAGATCTTTGCGGAGATGTCCTTCCTGACGAATTTGCCACCTATATCAACTACACTCGATCGCTGCGCTTCGACGACAAGCCCAACTACTCGTACCTTCGCAAGCTTTTCCGGCGTGTGTTCAGCTCCGAGGGATTCAAGTATGATAACGTCTTTGACTGGACGCAGAAGCTATTTGAAGAGGTCTGTCCTGAAGCCAGTCAGCCGAAGCCTCCACTGTGAGCGCCGAAGGCATCGAGGCCGGCTCAGCTAAGACGTGGTCATGGCACCGGGGCAAGAGTGAAAGGAGTTCCCAAGAAGAGCTAATGGTCTGCATCCCCACAAAACCCCCGCTCAGGACATGCTCCTGGCCATGGACTTAGCTACGAACCGCCACCTCCAAGGCCGCAACACGAAGTCCGTGTCGTGGACGCGCCTCTTGGTCACGGCCTGCTTTCCGTGCCGGCGATATGGTCCGACCGAGATCCTGAACGTGCGGCGCGTCGTCAACCTCAGCTTCATCGAGTCTGTGACATCATTAGGCAACCAGCAGGCAGAGACAAGAGTACCTGTAAGCAGAGACGGCGCTGGCCGCCAAGATTGCAAATCCTCAAAGGATCTCAAATTCGGGACAAGCTGTTCGGAGAGCGAGGGAACCCGGAGTAACCTCACTTTGGCTGTATAGGAGACTGACCAACTTGGGGATACGGGGGCGAAGGGTGCCAGAGGGAGACAGCCAATGAGACGCCGCCCTTCCCTTGTGCATCGTGTATCCAAGTTCGTCCGCCCCTTGTTACAACCTGTGCCCAAGAGGGTCAGACTGCAAGGCAGGACGCCGCGGTGGGTGTTATTGACGGTAGGGAACGAAGGTTGCGCAAGGTCCAGACGGGTCGTTACCGTCACAACAGGATGCTCTACAAAGAACTTGAAGAAGGTGCTTGCAAGATTGTAGACGGGAACATATAATTGCTTGCGTGAGGAACAAGAGAGGTTCCTCACTCAAGGGGGGGCGGTCTACCTGTCTTATATAGGAAACTATCTAAGTACTGAAGAGCAGTGTTCCTCACCAGTCTTGGCGGTGCCAAGACCTGGTGTGGCAGGACCCGAGCCATCTGGACCCGACGTCGCGTCCAACTCGTGCGGGTCCTCCCTGACTGGTCGGTCCTAAGGGGGAGTGGGGTAAATGGACCCGGGCCCCTGCGGGTCCTGGTCGGGTCCACGCTAATTGGTCCATAAGCTCCCTCCTTCCTGTGGTTGACCAGTTACTTCTGCCTACGGCAGTGCTGGGCCGAATGTCATGGCCTGGGTCATGACAGCGGGGGTGACGCACCACGCACTTGGCGCCCGGGCTGATCTTAACTACGCCATCTGAACTAATTCTAAACGACTGCTCATCCACCCTGGCTTGGACCTTGCTTTTGACGATGCAGAAACGAGTCTTGGCCTCGTCGGACTCCAACACGAGCTTGTCACCGGGTTTGACTGTATAGATGCGGAACTCCACATCGTTGCAGACCGACACGTCTTTTACTGAGAGGAAGTCTTTGGAAAAGGCTATGCCTGCGCAGAGTTGGCTTCAAATCGGGGATGTTGGTTTGGGAGCTGGTTGAACTTACTTATGCTGTTCGAATCCGGTCCTCGGATTCAACCTGGTGCGATCTCCCAGGTCTCGGGGGCCTCTTGGAGGATGTCTGCGGAGATGCCCAGTGACGCCTGGGGCGATGCCGCCGGGGGCTTTTCGGCGGTTTGGACCAGTCCTGCCACCGCTGCTGTTGGGATCGGGGTTTTGAGCGGCGCCGTGGCGGGGGCAGGAATACCGCAGTCCATCGACGATTGAGGGGAGGAGGCGGCGCGGCCTATGGAATTGAGAAAGTCGACTGCTGGAGCATCGCCGCAGTCATCGCAGCTGTTGGAGCCGACGGATGCAGGTTGTGTTGTCCTCGATCGGGACCTGCGATGATCCGTCGTCATCCCGTTCTTCGGCCTTGCGCTTGACGACTTTGCGAGTAATGTCAGAGTTGTAGGCCGAGGACGACAGCGATGCTTTGTCTTTTCCCATCTCCTCTGATTCGGGAGCCAAGGCGAATCGTACTGAAGACGCGACTGATTGGCGAAGCTGGATTGAGGAGTTGTCAAGCTACTGACGCAGATAGCGGAGTGAAGTAGATACTTGTTGAGGGGGTGGATTGAAGAGGGGACTGTGTTTGGGTCATGGCAAAGAGTATGGAAAGGTAGGGGTGTCATGACCCAGGCCATGACATTCGGCCCAGCACTGCCGTAGGCAGAAGTAACTGGTCAACCACAGGAAGGAGGGAGCTTATGGACCAATTAGCGTGGACCCGACCAGGACCCGCAGGGGCCCGGGTCCATTTACCCCACTCCCCCTTAGGACCGACCAGTCAGGGAGGACCCGCACGAGTTGGACGCGACGTCGGGTCCAGATGGCTCGGGTCCTGCCACACCAGGTCTTGGCACCGCCAAGACTGGTGAGGAACACTGCTCTTCAGTACTTAGATAGTTTCCTATATAAGACAGGTAGACCGCCCCCCCTTGAGTGAGGAACCTCTCTTGTTCCTCACGCAAGCAATTATCATGTTCCCGTCTACAATCTTGCAAGCACCTTCTTCAAGTTCTTTGTAGAGCACCCTGTTGTGACGGTAACGACCCGTCTGGACCTTGCGCAACCTTCGTTCCCTACCGTCGATAACACCCACCGCGGCGTCCTGCCTTGGAGTCTGACCCTCTTGGGCACAGGTTGTAACAACACTGTTCTCGTACATATGTAACCCTAAACCACCTCCAGGCCCCGCTAATTCACCTACACCGCGACCCACGAGCACGGTCTCACTTTTCTTTCTTCAAGGTTGCGATGGCGATGGGAGTACCCTCCCGAGACTTAGCTCGCCACGTAGTATAATGAGAGCGATATGAGAATGAGACATGCCGGGAAAATGTGCGGCGAGCTCCCGGTTTGTGAACGGCGCTTAGAGCAATTGGCGTTTGGCAGTGTTGTATTGCATTGTTGGCCCATAAAGAGCCAAGACAATGGCATGGCTGCCATGTGGCTGGACTTACATCCCCGTGAGAGTTGATAAAACGGTCTCCTCTGTTTAAAACAGGCAGAAGCTT
This sequence comes from Podospora tetraspora, assembly GCA_027943155.1. Taxonomy (NCBI): domain Eukaryota; kingdom Fungi; phylum Ascomycota; class Sordariomycetes; order Sordariales; family Podosporaceae; genus Podospora; species Podospora tetraspora. Next base: position 2,046,583 of record JAQKAE010000007.1, read on the forward strand.
CCAAGCAAACGGAGGCTCGCGCTTCCGTTCCGATGATCAGAGGCGCCCGTTTCCTGACTCCAAAGCTGCTCTTTCAGGACCCCCTTATTCCCATACAAAAGCTCACCAATCGCACGCTTTTCCGCCGCGCCGTCTCGCTGACATAAGTGAAACGGTCCCTGCCCTCGAGCCTGCTACCAAAAACCTCGCCGCCCGTTCCGTCACCTGCCGACGGCACGGACCCTGTTGTGTGTATTTCTTTCAATCCAAATCCAATTGCACTGCAACCCTTGTCTTCTTGACATCGCTGTTTTCGGCCCACCCAAGCAATAACGTTACGGCAATTTCTGTCATCGTTCCTGGTCGCGCGCGCCTAATAGAAACGCATTCTCAAGGCTCGACACGACAATGGCGCACGACCCACCAAGACACATCATCGTTGCGGGAGATGCTCCAGTGCAGCTGTTCCTCTATCCGCAAGAGATAAGGCGTGCGGGGGGATATACCTCGATGACGTCAAGTATGATCTGAAGCTAGACGAGCCGCACGAAGCTATCCTCCTCTCGAAAGGGGATTCTTGCGAATCGATCACGTCGAGTTTCGGGGAGCGCCCCAAAGCGGACCAGCCGTTCTACTGGATAATGCTGGTTGGTAGCACATGGGTTGTCAAACTTAAATCCATTTGTCCTGATTCAGATTTCGATCCCCGTCCCTGTCTGACCATGAGGAATGTCTTTCTTCTCTCCAACCTGCAAATCCCACCCCCACCAACACCTCCACAACCACGCACTGCTTCCCGCCGAAATACCCAAATACGCTGCCAGCAAAACCACCAGCCAATATCTTACCCACAGCCTCGTCTCCACCGTTTCCAAACGGCCCATCACCGACTCCCCTCCACCCCCAGTAACAGGCACTAGGCCCGCCCTCGCCACAGCAACCCGATAAACTGTTGCGAACGCCAACGGCAGGACCTCCTGCAAGATCCCTGGGTCCCTCACCATCTCGGAAGCCGTCACGCTCCCGTTCCCGCGCTTGTCCACGATCCCCATCGCAAACTGCGTGAACCACGTCCAAGCCACCTGCTCCTCTCTCCCCTTGGTCTGCCTCTCCTCCAGCCCCAGCAGCGTCGTCTCGTACCCCTCGTGGCTAAAGTCCTTTGTCGGCTTGACCGTCTGGGCAGCGGCGGCGGCGTCGGCGACGAACCTAACCACGCTCGACGCCTCGTCGTCGTCCTCCTCCTCCCCGCCGCCGCCGCCGCCGGCCCAAGACACCGACACCTCCCCCGGCGCCGCCACGTACCCGGAGAGACACCCTACCACCCCGGCGTGCTTGACGCTCACCGTCCCCCCCAACGCCCCTGTGCGGTTCGTCACCTCGCTCTCCACCACCATCAGCACCAGGCGCGTGATGCCGTTCGCCAGGCCGCACGTCCCCTGGTAGAACGTCTCGATCACCAGCGGACGCACGACCGGGGCCCAGACGAAGGCGTGCTTGATGCTGCAGTTGCGGTCGGAGGCGACGAGGGTGGCGTGGTAGAAGCCGTCCTTGGTGCCGAGGTCGTCGAGCGAGAAGGTGAAGGCGTCGGAGGGGAGGGGGAGGCAGGAGAGATGCGCCGAGTAGGCGGTTGATGGGGCGGTGAGGGTGTTTTTGCCCGCCGGGGATGATGACGATGATGACGACGGCGGGAGGGAGAAGGGGAGGAAGGCGTGCGTCGTGTTGGTCCAGGGGGTGGGGGTGCCGCTGTGCAGGGTTTCGGCGGTGGCGGAGTCGGAGATCAGGGACCAGGTGGCGGGGGGGAGGGAGGCGAGGCGGGAGGGGTTGAAGAGGGAGGGGTAGTGGATGGGGAGGGAGGTGGTGAAGGTAGAGGGGTAAGGGGCGATGAGGGAGGCGATGAGCGGCTGGAGGATGAAGGTGACAAGGAGGGAGAGGAGGAGGGCGAGGAGGAGGTTGAAGTCGCGGCTTTGGAAGGCGCGGTAGGAGCGGAGGGGGCTTGGGGTTGAGAGGTAGTCTACGCGGCGGGTTAGAGTGCTGGAGGGGAGGGGGAGAGGGACGGACCAGGGGGGGGCGCCTACTGAAGGGTTCATTCGAAGGTGGTTTGGGGGGGGTCTGAGAGTGGCCCAGAAGGGAAACGGCCTCGCAGCTGCGTTCAGTGATCTCTGCTGGGCTTGGGGAGGGATCTCTGGTCGTCTTTTCGATATCGGCCTGCGAGATGTGGTAGATGGCCTCGTCGACAAGCCAGTTTCGGCACCACGCGAAGAGGGAGATCATGAATGGGGGAAGCGACTGCCAGAGAATGCTCCATTCCATCCCCACCGAGTCGAGAAAGTCGTTCTTGGTCGTCGGGGCTCTCGCGAAACCATTGTGTTGGATGGTGAGGACCAGGAGGATCAGAAGGACAACAAAGACGACGACGTGGGCTGTGAGAACACCGAGGAATTGGCGGCGACTGATGCTGGGGTGTGGGGTTGTGGACGGTTTTCTATGGCTGCCCGTCAACATAATACTGTGGGAGGAGAACATGTTCGACTGCTGTCGGTAAAGGCCTGAACGCGATGGGCCGCTTTCATCTACCCATCCAGCCGAAGCGGTTCAAAGGTGGTGAGAGACGCTGTTGAAGGGGAAAGAGGAGGCGGAAAGAGGAGGGGGACAAATGGTCGATTCGAGACAGCTCTAGCTGCGTGGTACAGAATCATCAGCTCCGTCTCTCCCGAGATCTAAGTATCTCGAAGGCCAAGGTCTAGACCTCCCCCCCTCCCCTATCCAGATGGGGTTTCAGCCGCAAGGCTTCGAGCTGCAGCATCTAGAAACGCGAATCCAGGGCGTTTCCCCTTATGGATGCCCCTGATGCGAGCGCCAGAACTGGTGCCAAGCTGAAGGGCCGTTGGCCGACTCGATGCTAGAGTGTGGTCGAGCTCCCCCGATTGGTAAAAGGGCGTCAGTGCATTGTGTGATATTGGAAAGCCATGTGTGAGGTGTACTAGATAGTAGGTAGGTAAGGTAAGGCAGTGTACCGACGCGGAACACGCAGCTTGGTACGTACTGGTACACAACGTTACCTTTTATATTGACAATTCCCACATTCAAGTAATGTTCCCCCCACTTGACAAGCACCAAATCCTTGACCTAGATCAATCAACCACGAGAACCTCGAACACTACACCTATCCAAGACAGTCCCTCTCCAACATGAGAGGAACAACAATCGCGTCGGTGGTTGATCTTTCGATCCTCCTCCTCCTCCTCCTCCAAGCAACAGTGTGCAATGCCCAGTCAGACACCGACGACATGTGGCTGTTGTGCCCGACCATCAAGCACCCCAACTGCGATGCTGTCCAGAGGATCAACAAGGAGGCCTGCGGGCCCGAGATCCCTCCCGGTTCAATATGCAACTGCAGACAAGACTTTATCAATCATTACGTCAAGTGAGCATCTCTCTTCGCAGCTTCAAATTCATCACGAAGACGGTGCTGACAATTCCCCAGCTGCCAGGCCGAGCTCACCGCATGCTCCGGAGACCTCGCGGTGAAGCCGAGCGAGTGGCAGGACGCCTTTGACGCCTGGGAGAACAAGTGCTCGGCTGTTATGGCATCCAAGTCCATCACCATGCCAACACCGACGACAACCCTCTCGCCCGCCGAGAGGAGCAACGCTCCCATGGCCTCTTGCGAAGGACTGGGAACCCGAGCCGTCTTTTGCAGCCAGGCGCAGTCCAGCCGCTCTTCCTGCCTGAGCACGACTTACGACGCCGCCGTAAACACGCTGGGAGCGTTCCCCTGTCTCTGTGATGCGAACATCTTGGACATGATGGAAAGTTGCGATGCCGATGGTGGCTTAGCAAGGTGTGGGGTTCCTATGACGGGTGTCCCGGGGGCGGAACGGCTTCGCTCGACGTGCTATCAGATGGGCCTAAATCCTGTGGGTTCAAGACTACCATATCTAATCATAACCCGGAGTTAGCGAGTCTGATATGTGCTGACACGGCTTTAGGGTGTTACTGCAACGCGTGATTCCGGGGGCTCGCTTGCGACCGGCACGAGCACCCTTCACATCACCTTTGCACCTCTTGGCCCGACAAGCACAAACGAGAGTGAGGGAGGGCGGAGGTTCCTTGTTCCAACATACAGCGCACTGCTGTTCTGGCTGGTGCTGGTAGCGTGGGATGTATAGGTGAACAGGTGCCTACTTACTTGTGTACCTAAGTACTTGGTAAGGTACCTAGCTAAGTCCGTACTTGGGGTTTATGGAGATATCGGAACCCACTGAAAAAGGGTGTGCTAAGTACGAGTTCTCAATTCCTGTAACGTTACTTCTAGCTTGAGTGAAAAGATATCGAGTCTTCCTGTTTCATAGTCACTGTCACGGATCACGATGGCGCGCAAGAGACAATGCTGCAGGATGGCCAATGTGACGGCTGGCCGAACAATGGATACACAACCCCACTGCACCAGCTTCCAAAGGGATTGCCAGAATTCCAAGTCGAAGACTGGAGTTCTGGGTTGCGTATATAAACCGTTCACAGGTCTGAGGCGATCAGGCCGTGACACGCGTCGGGTTCTATTCTGATCCAACAGCCCCGGTTAAAGGGTCCTTCGCCGACATTGTTCGGGTCCCTGGGAGAAGCGCATAGAGTATTGAACCAGTCTGTCGGGAGCGGTAGTGTTGACGATTGGATAGTTACATAATTTCAACATAGCGGCACATCCCGCTAACTATCAGGCTAAACAATTCCAATACGGCCCGAAGCAAATGCTGTTGGCTCACACTTGATACCGACCGGTGGATGGAAATAGATAGACATTGCTGTACTTCTCGGATCTCAGCCAGTGGCGATAGCTAGAAACAAAATAGGCGAGCCTTGTCTTTGGACTTGGGAGACTTGATAGATCACCGACCACACTACTCGCAAAGAGTAGTGGGGCCATATAAGCGACCTTTCACACAGTCCCGACGAAACTATATCACACGCTACCCGCCCGGGGCCTGCATGCAAGATTGTGCATCGCCCATCGCCCGGCTACCTCAACTCTTTCCAGCTGCTCCACGCCTTACTTCACCCCTCCCTCGCACCGGATTGTCGTTTTCGTCGACCTACTGAAGCAAACTCGGAAAAAGCAACCTCCGGCCCAATGGTGTGACGGCATGTCGAACAAAACTGTTCCTCAGAAATGCGAGCCCCTGAGCGGGGTGCCGCTCGATCTCCCGATCCCCAAAGGCATCAACTACGGCGCGACCCAAGGACGGAATGGCAGCGAGCCGTGGATGGTCAAGTGCTGCGCTCCCAACCCGGTCAGCCTCGTCGATGGCTGCTACGTTTGGTGTGAGCTCCCCAAGGCGCGTATCACGACCTTGCCCGACGGCAAAAAGAGTAGCGACTTTGGAAGCTGTCTCAGGACCAATGGCAGGGACCGGGATGAGGAGAGCGGTGTGCTCTTTGAGCTGAATGCTGCCAGCAGTGGCACCAAGACGGCGAAGGTTACGACGAAGGCGCTTGGAGTTTGGATGGTTGCGATGGCGGGGACGATTGTTTGGGGGATGTAATGTGGGAGCAGCCAGGCGACATCGACGAGGTTGTCGGAGCCAAGGGGGGCCGGGCCGGGCAGGGTCGGGCCCCCGTGTATCTGGCATCGGGGCTCGGGGGCTGGACGTGCATGCGATGACATTGAACTCTGTGAGGAGTACAGGAGGTGCGAGATTTGTGGTGCTACTGTTACAACCTGTGCCCAAGAGGGTCAGACTGCAAGGCAGGACGCCGCGGTGGGTGTTATCGACGGTAGGGAACGAAGGTTGCGCAAGGTCCAGACGGGTCGTTACCGTCACAACAGGGTGCTCTACAAAGAACTTGAAGAAGGTGCTTGCAAGATTGTAGACTGTAACATGATATTGCTTGCGTGAGGAACAAGAGCAGTTCCTCACTCAAGGGGTATATCTACCTATCTATATAGGAAACTATCTAAGTGCTGTAGAAGCTGTGTGCCTGGATCGACACGCTCGACGTTTGAGCACGTCGAGCGTTGTGCTCGAGTCGCTCGAAGCTCGAGCGTATCGAGCGCTCCCTCGCTCGATGCCAAGCTTCGATGATCATGTAATGATTGGCTTTCTGACCGCCCCACTTCCTTCCTCCTCCGATTGGGCGGATGCTGTGGTGTGGCACTACCGCGGCCCGTTTTGTGTTTATTATCGAGGCGGGCCCTAAGGGCTCGGCTCGCTAGGTTAAGCTAGTATCGCTGACTCTATGAGAACAAACATTTGGTTAAACTTTCCTGGTCCCTAGGGCCCCTTACGTTGTGTCTACCGCCGCCATTCCTGCCGCTAAAGCTTCCCCCCACTGCCCGTAGAGGGCATCGGCCGCGGCTGACTTTCCCCTTCCCGTGAGGGTAAGGGCTCTTCCAACCAGGTTTTCCCACCGAGGGCACGAAGTGAAGTGCCGGAGCTCCCTCGGGAGGCCGCACCCGCTACACTCCGCTTGTTCTAGGACTTTCATTCTGTCAAAGGTCGACTGGTAGAAGCCGAACTCTGTTGTCAAGACCGCGGGTCATGACAGCTAGCTCCTGTCACGGTGCAGGGGTGGCTATCGAGACAGGGCTGCGATGTGGCTTGTTTGCATTGTAGAAAATAACGAAGTTGCAGGAGGAAGAGGAAGCGCAAGCCTCCATCCTGCAACGACGGATCTATGTAGTGGGCTGCCCCGCAGGCAGAGGCCGATAAGGCAGATATGGCGATAAGGCCGAACCATCATGGCAGGTGCCGTGACACCTCCTTCTTATTGTAGCCGTCAGGAGCGAAGCCACGGCGGCAAGGGGCGGGAGAATAGTCGAGAAAGGAGCTTGATAAAACGGTCTAAACAAACGGAGGCTCACGCTTCCGTTCCGATGATCAGAGGCGCCCATTTCCTGACTCCAAAGCGGCTCTTTCAGGACGCCCTTACTCCCATACATAAGCTCACTAATCGCCAGACTAGTAGTTGGGTCGGTGACGACCAGCGAATCCCTGGTGTTGTATGTTGTTTTGGCTTTTTGACTGGACCGATGCGTCGACCAAGATTGTGTCGGGCCCTGCTCGTTTTGTAAGATGGCGTTTGAATACCACATGTCCGTGGCAGGGAGACGCAAAACGTTGTCACTCAGAATAAGACGCACGAGCAATGGAAGATTGGCGAAAAAATAGACATTATTCCATACCCGCATACCGCGTACATCATGTGAATGCATGGGCTTGCCGCTGCTGCTCCGTTTGAACCCTTCCTGCTTCCCTCAGCGTCATCCAGAACCCTTCATTCTTCCAGTCACCCATCATCCCATCCAGTCCCTGCATCACATCCCATCCCATCCCATCCCTCCCCCTCTGCCACGAAGACCCTGCTCGAGTAGTAGTAATACGCCATAAATTAATACACATGTAATAACCGATACAAGCCCTAGCCATATTGATGCAATCAACCATGCGCCGCGCCGCCGCTCATGAGTCTCCGTTATGATTGATGATGATGATGATGATGCTGACCAACGCTGCTGCATCATGCCCCTCCCCCTGCCTCTCGTCGAAAAATGATGGCTGCTTTCCATTGTTCCAGCCCCAAACACCACCGCATACGAGACAAGGCGGTCTCGTTCCGGGACTCGGTACTCGGGTGGTTTGTGTGGTGTGTGTCCGGCCCAGCCAGCCAGCCACAAATGTCTTATCCTTCAACCGGGGCATCCTGTCTCCCCCTCTTGCATTCCGAAGAAGCCCGTGTTCCGGATTCCGAAATTCCGTCTCGCGTCATCATCCCAACCAACGCGTCCGTCCTGTGTCTCCGTCCGCCCCCATAACCCCCCTCCCCCTTCACAACTCCCAAAACATCTCCACCACCTCATCCCCCTCATACGGCCGCGACCTATCCTCCCACGCGTCCTCTGGCCGATACACATACACCTGCCGCAGCACCCTCTTCCCGTCCACCGTATCCTCGACCGCCTCCCTCAGGAGATAACTCCGCTTGCGACTCGCTGGGACCTTCTCCCTCAACATCCCATACGTCGGATCATACTCCCTGCTCGGATACTGCCACGTGCCCTCGACGCGGTCCAAATCGATCTTCTCGAGGTCGTCATACACCGCGACGCTCCACCCGTTGGTGAAGACGGTGTTATCCCCCGGGAAGCGCCACCGCTGCAGTAGGCACTCGCCGCAGACAAGCGTTGCCACGCGCGCCATCGCCGCCACGGGCGCGCGGAACCACGACTTCCAGTGGTGCAGGCTCAACGGGAGCGGGGACAGGCCGCCTTCGAAGAACCCCGACGGGTCCCCGCGCATGTCTTGCTGGTGCAGCCCGGGAACGAGGGTGAGCTGCGTGCGCGTGTGCGCGTAGATGCAGTCGCGGAGGAGCCCGTCGCCGGTGGCGGTCGGCTGGTTGCGGAGGCAGTCGTCGGAGTGGGCGGCGACCTGCGCGGCGAGGGGGGGGGACACGAAGATGCCGGCGCCGCCAAAGGCCATGATGCCCCAGGTGCGGACGGAGCCGAAGTCGTCGGAGAGGGCGCCGAGCCAGGTCGAGCGCGTGTGGTCGTGGCGGGCGAGGGCGGCGTCGAGGGGGGAGAGGGCCGGGAAGAAGGTGTCGTCGTCGAGGATGCCGAGCCAGCGGGTCGTGGAGGGGATGACGCGGGCGTGGAGCTCGCGGACGAGGAGGAAGTGGTGGTGCTCGATGGGAGGCGGGCCTTGGCCGTTGCCGTTGAGGCGGGTTTTGAGGGTCGGGGGGATGAAGGTGGCGTTGATGTGGTGGCTGGCGTAGAGCTCGGTGAGGGCGGTGATGTTGAATGGGGGGTTGCGGTCGTCGGCGTCGGCGACGATGCCGAGGAGTTGGGCGCCCGTGTCGGCGAGCCAGTGGGCGAACTCGGGGAGGCCGGCGACGATGCGGTCGTAGTTGGAGGCGATGCCGAAGAGGAGATGGGGGTATTGTTTTGTGGGAAAGGGGAGGGGGACGGTCAGGGGGAGGGGGTCGCAGGGCGGGAGCTCGACGGCGGAGCAGTCGGTTAGGTTGACGGTGGTCTTGGAGGAGATGAGGGGTGATGTGATGTTGAAGACTACGTCGCGGTCGACCGAGTTGGTGCGCTCCGGCTTGACGCACCGGCGCGTGTAGACGATGGAGCTGGTCAGCCCGAGCTTGGAACCCCGCAGAAACTCTATCTCTGGGATGTTGCACATGCCGGGCTTCCAGGTCGGTCGGTCGGTGCCGGGGAGGGGATCTGGAGGGGGCGGCGGGGGGACCTGCTTGCCCAACCGCATGATGGACGCCGGTATTATCGGCGAGCCGGTGTGAAGCCGGGCGGCCATCCACAGGAGCACGCCGAGGAAGAGGCCTATCAGGATGGGCATGCGGCGGCAGAAGCGGCGCGCAGGGTTGGCCTTTTGCAGGGCTTTGCGACAGCGCGCCACGATGCCATTGGGTTTTGGGTCGTCGCCGGCGAGGGGCGACGTCTCGAGGTCTGCCGGGTCCAGGGTGAATCCGCGGGCGCGGGCGCGGCCGAGACACGCCTCCATGGTGGGCGTTGGCGACGGCGGCGCGAGGCGGAGATTCGCAGGATGTGTCGAGGTTGTGAAAGAGGATGCGGGGAGAAAGAAGCTCGTCAGCACCTAAGGAAGGAAAAGAATGCAACGGCCCGTCGCAAAGGGAATTAGAAGGGCCCAGACACCGGCAGGACAGGCAGAATCATCCCGCGGTGCTGCGACGCTGGGCTGCAAGTGCTGCCCCTATTTCCAAACGTGGAACGGGGGATGGCACAGGCGCGAAGTGGACAGCCAAGAGGGTGCTCTGACGACGGTTGGTTGTGGCTATTTACTGAGATGGAGCAACCGTGAACCCCAAGACTCAAGTGACAAACTGTCTGATCTTGAACGAGGGGACGGCCTTGGCGCCCGCAGCGCGGTGCTTCGTGACCAACGCAAATTTAAATTGGAAGAAGCGGTCGAGTTGGACCGAAGACGGGAAGGATTGTGGGATCGGGGATTGTGGTGTGGCCCCTTGGGTTCTGGCCTCTGCTTCTGTTGGGTTGAGACTAATGTGAGGGCTCGAGCGCCGCCTCTGCTGGGAAAGAATGGGAATGTAAATATGAACGTTGAAGACTCGTCGAGATGGAAAGAGAAGAGAAGAATCCTGAAACGTGGGCGTCCATCTTGATCAAACGGCGCCCTCGATGATGTGCATGGGTGCCGCGCCCCGAATCAGGATGAACAAGCTCGACGCCACCGGCCGTCCCACTGATCGCTGTTTGCTTCCAAGGACCGTTGGAAACTGGAGAAGCACGATATCATTCAACGGCCCCTGCTGGCGAGCGACACAGACAGGACACAACTGTCCACACAGTCCTCCCCACGGAGATGAAACCACCCTCGTCGGTCATAGCCGGGCCCAATGCCATGCCTCAGCCTCGAGCACATGTTCGAGCCTCGACACTGCCCCAGGTCGAGAGGGTGTCGTGCGAATGCACATGGATTTCGTATTCCAAAGTTCGGCAGCCAAAATGATATCTGTTGGGAGGTCCAATCCTACCTTGGAGGTGAGTCGAAGCATGCGCGTCCGTCACATTCTTATCGCATCGCATTTTCGCTACCCAGTCGTCCCCCAGGCTCGAATCTCGCACCTTTCGAATCAACGTCCTGTATCATGGTACGGATCCATGCCCCATGAAAGAGCACCGCCCATGAACTCGGGCTGAGGGCATGCGCGGTGACGAGGAAACGTCGCGGTCGTCGTCAATCGTTGAAACCATGAGGACCCTCGAGACCTGGCAGACTTGGTCACGGCCCCCCCAACTGCAGGCTTCAACCCTCCAAATCAAGGTTAAACTCCCCCTGACAATCCCATCCACAGCCTCATCACTGCTGTCGTCGAAATCCGGCCGGCATGGCCACGGGCGTGCCAAGAGAGCCAGCGCCAAATCTCGCCAAACACCGCAGTGGCACGGTGCTGCAGCAATCTTCAGTGCCAAAAAACACTCTGCATGCGCCCGCGTCTCCGTGCCACGCTGAAGTTGTGGAGCATGTGTACTGTATCCTCCCGTCCCGACTTCTGCATCGCATCTCCATTCATTTTGCATGTTGCATTTTGCGCTGTTTCGGGTGGCCGTTTGCTATTACGTTTTCCTGGGTGCCACGCCAGATGGAGGGTGAAATGTTTTGTCCAAGATCGCGGGGAGAGAGCGGATTGATGTTGTCTGTTTGCGGGCTCCAAACTGATGTCGATCATCCTGAATGATTTTTCTTCGCCCATTCGATTGGTGCCACAGGAACGGCTCTTTGGCAGAATCGCTGCTCATCTACACCCTGAACCCAAGAATCGGTTTACCCGGACGAGCCGTCCTGCCGTCTTGGGCTTCATGTCGATTGCTCTTTGCCCATGCTTAGCTGTGCCTCTTCTGGGCCGCGTCCCCCAGGCACCCACCATGTTGATGGCGCCATAAAAGAGGCACGTCAAGCGGCGCGGCCGTCCATGTGGTCTCCGCCGATGGCCGCAGGGCGATCGCGGGCGCCTCCTGTCGATCACGCCTCATTCTTATGGGAACTTCGGCCGGTCAAAAGTAATTCGCCAAATCAATGTGTCCGTCTGTTTCGAGGAGCGGAAAGAGGTTCAGCGAACTCAGGGCCGGGTCCATGTCGAGACCGAACGACCCGCCGAGCTCCGGCGACGCCGGGAGGAAGTCGGGCAGTCCTGGGAAGCTTGCGTCAAAGTCGAAGCTGAAGTGCGTTGATCGTCGGTCCGCGTGTCCCGGCCCCGCTGCGTCCGATTTCGCCGCTCCGCCGACACCGGGGACGACGACGGGTGAGTCAAAATGGTGCTGGGGAGTGAAGGAAGTTTCGTCCTGAGCCGTCCGGGGAACCAGACCAAAGATCTGGGACGAGTTCTCGGTCCGCTTGATCCTCTCCCGCATCTCCCTCTTCTCGAGATATTCCAGAGCTGTGGCGAGGAGGGACTTTGCGACGAGGGAGTATTGCATCGCGTGTGCATCTGCCTCACCAAAATACTCGAGTGCTGATATCGATGCGCGGCAGTACTTTTCGAGAATTCGGCCGAATCCGCCCAAGAGTCCTGCTCCGAGCACGAGAGAAGAGGCAAAGAGCCACGATCTAGGGAGCCCATGAGTTACAAGCCAATGGACGCGGGCTGAGAGGCGAGGGGACACTTACACGACCACGGGAGCTCGTCGTATCATCAACCCGCGCTCGATGAGGCTTTGAACGGGCTCGACCATCATGATGGCCGCCTCGATGCATGCGTCTGCCAGCTTGGACTTGCCCGATGCCGCGTCATAACCGCCACTTGTCGAAATCTGGGACCCTTCTGACAGCCTGTGGTGAAGTTCGACCATGAGAAAGGGCCTGGACACGAGAATGACTGCGTAATAGTACGACGCTAGTACCTGACAGGCACCATGAGCTGTTCCAGGTGTCTCGGATGCTGTACCCCCATCCACGGCGTCTTTGAGTCGCTGCAACCAGCGCGTGGACCATTCCCGAAGCTCCCGGGATATGCCCTCGGTCAGGCGGGGCGAAATCTTTCGTCGGGAGTACACCTCGATGACAATGGCCTCGATGATGAGCAATACTTGGACTGACGCATTGAGCAGATCGAAATCGTCCTGTCCGTCGGGTCCCAGCTCTCGGTACGGAACGGTGCAGTCGGTACCGGACGTGGCCGGAGGACGGCCCATGGACGTGGACAGAAACAAGTCGACGATTCGGAGACTTTTCCAGAGACGATCCCGCTGGCGGTGACTCTCAGGGCCGAATCTGGCGTTTACCGCTGTCCTGTGAACGCCGATGGAATATGCGGCCCGGACGCCAATTCCAAAGAAGAGAAAGGCGCCGCTGATCTGGCAGGCGCAGAGCATGTGCAGCGTGATCAAGATGAAAGTCTGTATGCTGGCAACGCCCAGATTGCCGCCGAGAGTCGCAAAAGCCACGTTCTGGGCGTGCTCAAAATACCGCTGGGCGGCAGCATCGTTGGTCCTCTGGCATCCGATGGCCAGCACCAGATAGTTGACGGCCGATTCCATGTCGCCGACGCTCTCTTGATCCGTCCGCCCGCTGGCCCAGGATGAGATGTCGCCTCGGAGTCTGGTGTTGTCGAACAAGTCGACCAGTCCCGACGTCATCTCAAGATAGGCCGAAACGGCAGCGTCAACATCGACCTCCACGGGGGGCGGTTCGGTGCCTTGCCCTCCTGGGAAGGCATGGCGGGAGTTTGCATTCTCCAAGACAGAGTAGCCGCTCGTCTCGGGCGCAAAGGCGTGGACATCGACCCGTGAGGTGACCAACCTCCGAACGGTCTGGAAGAAGGACAGGGGCGCGCAGTCGCCGATGAAGATGAGTTTCCCCTGGGTATCCCGGAGCAGGCGTGCTTCTTTGGGGACCTCGGCACCCTCGTGCTCCTCCGAGGCGTTGGCGGGGTCACTTCGCAGATGATGGTCGTGACTGATGAGGTCGTGGGGTGCTGGGTGGGAGGGGGGGCCACGCTGAGAGGACGGGACAGGCGGTGTGGGATGGCTGTTGGGACGGGTCGGTGTATGATGAGACGGGGCCGAGAGGACGGAAGGGGGGGAGGAGTGAGAGGGCGAGGCCGTGTCGTCGGTGCTGGTGAGCCTTCTGCGGCGTCGCTGAATCGTGTAGTGGCAGTCGTCGGGCTGGGACCGCCTGACACAGTAACTGCAGGGCTCGGTTCCACTGCACTTGATCTTTCGCAGCTTGCAGATGTCGCAGGCGTTGGCGACGCGAGGACGCAGCCGGCGCGATTGGATTTCCTGCATGTTTGATGAAAGGGAGAGATGGGAGGGACGGAGATGCTGTCAAACAAAGAGCGGCCCAATCAATTGCACACTGTCAATCGGGAAGCTTGTAAGATGCCAGACATATCCAGGCTCCCTTTTCTCAATCGTCGATGCTCGGGGATGGAAGACCATTGTGGCGGGGATAGCAGCGGCAATTGTCGGCTTCACTTGGCGGTGTTTACAGGCGAGTCAAAGCCGAATCTCTTCAACACCAACAACGGAAGAATTTGACCTTGCAGCTTCCAAACATTCGCAACGAATCTCGAAAGAAAACAATCAAGCCTTAAAATAAATGATTGTCAAAAGGTTGATTGTTGTTGTCGGCGTTGCGGCCATGGAAGTTGCATCCAGAGTGCTGAGGATGTCGCCGTCGCTGGGAGGGCTTGTTGACCCTGTCAAGTGAGTAAGTAAGAAACCAGTCATTCAAGGGATGAAGTCTGATATGCTCGTCAACATCGATGAAGAATGACTGGATGTTTAGACCCCTGAGTGCACCTCCGAGTCTCTGGTGGTGACAGTCTTTCCGCAGGGTTAGGAAATGTCGTCCGGGGACCATGGCCGAGAGGGCTTGGCACCAGCGGCCAGCGGCCAGCGGCTCCAGGACCGTATGACGCAAGACAAGTCTGGGCGCTTGCGGTCAATGGCTTGGCTTCGTAACAACTCAGCTGGACACGATGGGATGAGACTTTCTCTCAGCTGAATTGCCAACTTGCAATGGCCCTGAATGTCGGCAAGGGATCCTGTACTTGACAGACGTCCTGGGTCAGGTACAGATTGAAGTGGGATGCCGTCCAAAGTCCAGAGAACAGACGCTCCCGGCGTATCCATGGCCTCTGGCTTGGCATCACGGTCGGTCAGAAGCGAACGAGAAGAAAGAAAAGGTCTCGTTCTGGGCCAGCACTGCCACAGCGGTCCAGCCGCATTGTTTGACGGCTTCGTTCGTGTTCGGCGCGGGTTTGGTGTCAAATGCAACGCCGAGCTTAGCGACGACTGGTAGACGCCCAATGACGCCGGGCCAGGGGCCACTCCAAGAGTCCCGCCCAGGCCGCATTGGGATGCAGGCAGGTTTTGGGCCTGGAGAACTGACTGGCACCACCAACGACGACTTGTTGTCTCGTCTCATCCATCTCAATCGCCCCCTTCGACTCTCGACCTCAACTCTCCCAGCCCAGGCTGAACGACGCCGACTCTCGTTAACACCCTCTGTACACCATAGCGACCGCCTGTCGCTTCCCAGACGGACATGGGCACACTCAAGGCCTTTGCAGCGTCGGCGCTGCTGCTCCTCGGCGCGACCGGCGTCGCCGCGCAGGATGACATGCTCAAGGTCAATCTGGACGACTCGTGTACGTTGTCAACGCCGCCATGATGCCACGCAGTGCATGCTTCCCGAGCCGCAGCTAACTCGTGCTTGTCGCCCGCAGCTTCGATCAAGTCCGCCGCCAAAGTCGTCGCGCGCAACCTCATGGACTACTACAAGGGCGACGAGCCCGGCCAGACCGTCGGCATCCTGCCAGGGCCGCCGCCGATTGGTCCCTACTACTGGTGGCAGGCCGGCGCCATGTTCGGCACCATCATCGATTACTGGCACTACACAGGGGACGACTCCTATCACGATGTAACCGAGGCGGCCCTCCTCCACCAAGCCGGCGCTCCCGCAAACAGCTACATGCCGCCAAACTGGACCGCGTCGCTGGGCAACGATGACCAGGCCTTCTGGGGAATGGCCGCCATGCTCGCTGCCGAGACCAACTTTCCGAACCCCCCCAAGGACCAGCCCCAGTGGCTCGCCCTCGCCCAGGCCGTCTTCAACACCCAGGTCGCACGCTGGGAGAACGAGGACTGCAACGGCGGTCTGCGCTGGCAGATCCCCCACTCCAACGGCGGCTACAGCTACAAGAACACCATCGCAAACGTCTGCTTCCTTAACATCGCCGCCCGTCTCGCCCGCTACAGCAACAATGAGACATACGCCAAGTGGGCCGACCGAACATACGAGTGGGTGTCGGGCGTCGGGTACATCGACAAGGACTTTAACGTCTTTGACGGAGGCCACACCGACTTCAACTGCACCGACATCAACAAGGTCCAGTTCTCGGCAAACTCCGCCGTCCTAATCCACGGCGCCGCCATCATGTACAACTACGTACGCTCCCCCTTCCCCTCCCCACAAACCCCCGGCTAACCCCTCCAGACCAACGGCGAAGAGAAATGGCGCGCTCGCGTCGCCGGCCTCCTCAACCGCACCCTCGACCACTTCTTCCCCCAGGGCATCATGGTCGAGCGCGCCTGCGAGCTCGAGGACTCGATGCAGTGCAACGTCGACCAGCACTCGTTCAAGGGCTACATGCACCGCGCCCTGGCCACCGTCGCCATAGTCGCCCCCTTTACGCGCCCCGACATCATGAAGGTGCTGCGCACCTCGACCGCGGGCGCCGTCTCCAGCTGCCTCTCGGACGGCACCTGCGGCTTCCGCTGGGACAAGGGCTACTACGACCGCGACACGCTCAACGGCCCCGCCGGCCAGCAGATGAGCGCCCTCGCCGCCCTGTCGACGCTGCTCGTGCTCGAGAAGAACCAGGGGCCGTATACCAACCTGACCGGCGGTACGAGTGCGGGTGATCCGAATGCGGGTGGCAATCCGAATATCTTTACCCCGCCGCCGCCGGTGACGACGGGAGACCGCGCGGGTGCCGGGATAGTGACGGCCATTGTGTTGGCGTCGACGATTGCGTGTCTGGCCTGGGTGAGCGGGCCGTGGTGGGAGGGTGATGTTTGATCTTCTGTCCTGTGGTGTGATATACCAGGGAGTAGAGTGGTGGAAAATGCAATGGTGTGGTTGTTAGCGTGGAGCGATTTCAGGGGTTTTAGCCTGCTTTTCTTTGCATATATGGGTATTTCCTTTGGGAAAGCTGGGACAGAAGGGGTATCTTTAATGACGGCGTTTTGGGGGTGGAAATAGTGTCACATATCTTGGATACCTTGGAACAGAGCATGAATTGAGAAAGCTTGCCAAATGTCTGGGTCCTATCATTCTGCTACCCGACGAGCAGTTGTCATCATCTTTGGAGGTGCATTGCAGCTATCCGGGATGCCGAGGGCGTCCTTTCCATCCTCTCCTTGGGCTTGGAGACGTTCCCCTTGACGAGCATGATGACCCCATCGCCAATTCTCGACACCTCTTCGATAGGTGTTCCTCTTCTCCACGAAGTGCTTCAACAGGTCACCCGCTACAAGAGGCAGTTCCTCGCCAAAGACGTCTTGGGTGTCCTCAAAATCGTCATCGAACGACGACGGGCGTAGGGAGGCCGAAACACTGCTAGTGGGCGAGGGGGGCGGATTCTCGCGGTGCCGATGCGCGATGTGAGGAAGGAGTCCGCGGTTCAGGCGAAGGATGTCGCCCGGGAAGAGGTTGGATGTCTTGGGTTTACTGGTGGTACTCGGCTCGAAGATGCAGCACTTCCTTGCCAAACATGGCGGGTGAGAGGTGATGTCATGTTGCTGCCGCACACTGAAAAGGAGGTTTTCTCGCTAAAGAGAGGGGGCTTCTTGCCGCCGAGATGACCTTCAGCAGGAGCCTAGGTCGGGTCAACGCCGGTCACGGCAGAAGTTAGGCGGGCATGTGTAAGAGGGGGATAGTAAGGGTCATGGAGTTTAAAAGGGGGAAAGGCGGATTGCCGCGGCCTTGTGCATTGGCCCTTGTCCTGGCAGTTGTCGCTTTCTTACATCACGCACGACAACTCTTGTCAGAACAGATTCGTACACTCTACACCTACAGCTAGGTACCTAGGTAGCAACTATGACCTCCCGACTACTCGGGCAGATTCATCTCGATGTACCCGGGCCATCTCGCTCCCGCTTGGGCTCCGTGTGAGGCAATGGCACCAATGTCGAGATGACCCCCGTCTTGAGCAACGTCCTAGCAACAGATTTACCGCCTCAAATCAACGGCAGCAGCGTGAAACAACGCCGCCCACTGGCCCAAACGCCCTCTAATTTCGCATATATATGCGATTCCGATGCCGAAATCTCGGGTCTGAAGGATATGGTATGCCAGACCCATGTTAACCCCAAACCCTCGCCATTGCTGCGACCCGAGCCAAAGTCAAATACTCCAGCATCGTACAACCACAAAACCCTCCCAATGACATGGAGTCAAGATCATCATCTCTCCTCGCTCCACTGGCCCTGGAAATCCCGCGCCGCTGATGAGTCTCTAGCTTTGCTGACGCTCGATATATCATGCCAGCCCGTGATGAAGAAGCCGTTGCTGGGCCGAGCTGCTTAGGCCGAATCCTCGAGCTTGATGGGAGAAGAAGCCCTTCCTCCGGGCTGGGGCTGAGAAGGACGGGATGGTGTGGCCGGAGGCCCGACGGCCTTGGCCTTTCCCAGCTCGGCCTCGAGCTTCTCAATTTTCTCGGCCATTGTGCGAAGGATGAACCTCTCACGGGCCGTCTGGGAGTTGAAGTCTTGAGCAGGTGCGGGGGGCGAGGCCTGCTGCGGGCGGTGTGCCAGTCGGATTGGTGATGCGATTCGGTGATCGCGGTGGCTCTTGAGCTGATGCTCAACGGCTTCGAGACGACGGGGGATCTCGTCGTCTATCGTTACACGACAGACGGCGTCTTGGATGAGATCGCTGAGAGGAATTCGCGAGACGGCGGTTTGCACAAGACCCGCAATATCGATTCCGGAAACAGCAGCTCGGACGCGGTCTCCGATATCGACTCGAGAGATGGTGGTGTTGACGAGGTCATCGAGCTGCGCGTCAAGCTCAGTTCGGAGGTCGGAACGCAGAGCCTCGACAACTGTTTTCTTGAGCTTTTCCTGGCGACATGCGTCACGCGTTCCTCTAGAGCCAGATCGTCGACCTTCTCCTCGAGTGCAGAAATGTTGGCTCTATTCGAGTGAACCGTCTCGGAGAGTCGGTTCGTTGTGGCGGTGATGGCGCCAAGCTGGTTGGTTTGGCTCTGCAGCCTGGAATCGAGACTGGTTATGTCGATACCATGCTCAAGCTGCAGGCTTATCGCATGAGAGAGGCGCTTGTCAAGACCCGCAAGTCTCCCGTCATTTCGTGGTGACAGGTTGTCCGGGCTAGGAGAGCTTGCATTCGGGTTCGGCGTTGTCTGATGATTGTCGGGCTCCGGAGAAGCATGTCGCCTGCGCTTCTCGCGTCGGTTGAAGTCTGGCGCGTCTCCCTGGTGGGAGTCAGGATCCTGGCTTCGCCTTCTCCGCTTCCTCGCATCTCCTATGGGAGAGTTGGTCCCATTGGCCTCATCAGCGTATTCTTGTTTGAAGAGCGAATTTGTAGCCCCTGCCCTCATCCGGTGCGGCGTAGTGTGAAGAGCTCCTTCCAAATGCGCTGTATGAGGAAGGATCGCCCCAATATTCTGGCTCTCTGAGAGTATATCGCTCATGTCGGCGCGGTCCGCTAGTTGTCTGGTCTGCAGCAACATCCTCCATTCAGCGCACCTTTCTGCCAGTCTCTTGGCTTCGACGCTTCGTTTTTGCCGGCTGTCGGCCTCCCTGGACTGTCTGATCGCAGATGACCAATGGAAAACGAGTCTCTGAATGTCCTATGGGAACTGGGAGTCCGGGGTGTCGGTGAGAGGGTGAGTGTTTCCAAATGCGTCTCTCGCCTTGGTCAAGAACCACAGAACGTCAATCGGGTCTTGGGGCTTCTCGAAGAGAAAGCTAACTTCTTGCTGGACGAGGCCCCAGAACCCTCCGCGCTGAGAAAACCCCCGGTAGCAGTGGAATTCCTGAAAGAAGTGTAAAGCTCGAAAGAACAAACAGAGGTTCTTCTTGAATCGCAACTTCAACTCAGCGGTAGACTCGTCTTCCCGGTGAAAAAAGCGTGAAGCGAAATCATTGTACCTCAAATCCCACGGACGAGTTGCATTTCGGTTTGTCCAGCGGCGCTGAAAGAGAATCCATCCACGCAAGTTACCAGGATTCGCCTGACTCTGTGATCTGTGATCAAGGGTTGGGAAGATTCGCTCGCCATGGCGAGAGCGTCCGCAGCGGTTGTTGTCGCAGGCTGGTTGGTCAGACTTTGGAGTTTCATGGGGATCTGGATAATATGAAAGTCAGCGAAAAAGGATACTAGAAGCAAATGTCCTGGTGGGCCCCACTAACCTCTGGGTGGACGCGATCCGGTCGGGGCTTCTTTGCAAGGCGACTTTGGGGGTTGAGATCGCGTCGAAGAGAGCTCCGACTTGGTCAAGGTCCAGGTCGCAGGAGTGGAGAGAGGTGGTGGAAGGTGGTTGGGTAAAAGGAATTCAAATCCGGAGGCTATGACGGTGTCCAAGGGAGGGAAGCTGGGCTTGGTGGTGCGAAAATCTTGCGGAGACCTTCTGGGGTTGAAGGGATTCGAAGTTTTCGGAAGAGAAGACAAGGTGGGAAGGAACAGAGCAGCTGTCCTGCCATCAGTGCCAGCAATGCGAAAACACCAGATCCCGTTTGAACGGAAAACCATGCTGGTTTCAATGCGACCAGTGGGAGTCGGTTGAAAATCGATGGAATACCAGCACCCAAGACTGAGGCCTCAAGGAAAGTAGTAAACAACCGGAAACGAATACCATGAATGCCCTTTACCTCACCACCGAGGCCGAAACTTCGGAAAGCTCGACATGACCTGAAATTTAAGTTTATCCCTGCTCTGCTTTTGCAGTCTTGCTTGACCAAGTCAACTCGAAAGCGCATTGTTTTGTTCATCGACTGACCTTTTTCTGAGCCAGGACAGCGTCGAGGCGCCCAAGGCAGTGTACATCATCGTGTCGAATATGCCCATCATCACAGCATCGGCTTTCATCATGATGGAAACTCGGATTCCCCGGACACTGATGCTCCCATCACTGACGGAGCTGGGATTTTGAGCAGGCCCTAATTCAAAGGATGTGACGGGCCAGAAGCCGAGAACCCGCCAACATTTGAATAAGGCTCGATGATTTTCACTCCGAGCAGGAGATTGACCGTCAAGGGAATGAGATGGAACACACTGGAAGGACATCGGGGACCTCATCGCGACAATGGAACTAGGGAGCTTCGTTCATACCTCAAGCCCAAATTGTGCCAATAACCCCTTAACCGCGCAGCCTGATATTCCGCCTCACCGTTGATTCTTCTCCAGCTGGGAACGTATGGATGACCGAGATGATTTGTGGCTTCTCACCGTCCTGCTGAAGCTGAACAACATGCCATTCCTCGATGCTGCCGCGCAAGGCTTCCACACAAGGCTCGCAGTGCGAGCCTTGGCTCCCGCTCTCTGGCCCCTGAGCTCATCGGGAGAGACGCCTCAGATATTCAGAGGCGATAGGGGCTGAGTTTTCATTGGGAGTCCGGTGTGATTGCTCCGGTATCAGCAGGCGCGCGCGCGCAAAGGAAGGGCAGGCCGTAGGTACATACTTCACATGAGCTGGACACATATGGTTCATCACAATGCGAGTTCTGACAGAGGTGAGCTCTGGCTGCTGGACATCGGATATTGTTTCAAGATGGTTGAGCCCTGTTGCTGTCAGTGTCAAGAGGCTTGGCTGGGAAGCAGATATTGAAGATGCATGCACGGAATAAGGAATGAATGACGAAAGAACGAACCACCTGAAGAAGTATCCAAGATGTGCCGAATCCGGTAACTCGGTACCATCTAGACGAAACGGCAGCAAGCCATCACAGCACGAGAGCCAGCGGTAAAGGGGTAGGTATCAGCCGTGTTGCACGCCAATCCAGGGAGACACGTACACAGTAGCCAGTGGATGGAAAGGAGGCTTGAAATGTAAATATGGCGTCGAGTGGCTCGCAGGCGGGCGCTGTTTGCCGCATCTGCAATGCATGGCGCACATGGCAGCATCATTACCGGTGGTGTTTGAGGAACCACCAGCGCCGCGCGGCTCATCAATGGGCGTCCAAGGGGCTGAGAATGTTATTATTATTATTCGTACACCGCTGTGCCCTAGGGCTCGCCGGACCCTCATCTTAGTAATTGTACAGGAAAACCGTGCTCTCACGAGCCGGATGAAAAACCCATACCGACAGTCAAGGAACTGCGTCGGTCGCCGAACCTACGAATACAAGAAAGAAGGCCTCCTGGCCTTCGAAGGACGGGCCATCAGACCGTCTGTTCCAGTTCCAGCTTCCTAGCCAGGCTGTACATCTCCAGTCTACCCGAGTCCATCAGCCAGCTCAGGATCCTTCCCGTTAGCCGTGCAGCTGAGGGGCTAGTGTTCTGCAGGACAGAATAAAAGTCCCGTCGCGTTCGGATCTCTGCTCTCCTCCACGTTCGAGCCAATGGTGGGGCCAAGCACCACATCACCAGGTGTTCGGCAGTCTCCCGTCCTTCTCCACACTCACAATAGGGCGTTGTAACCCCTGGTACTCGCCGTTCGGGCTGAGAATGTGGTAGTTGTGGAATCCCCCATCATCACCATCAAAAAGGCCATCCAAGATTTTTGATGTGGGTGGTGGCTGGGCCGGAGAATTGAAAGAGGTCGAAGTACCCCGCGGCAAGATCTGCCCATGCGTCCATTTTTTGGACACTTCACCGGATCTCTTTAACCATCAGGGACATGGCCACACAGAATGACTGAATTTTCGTGCAGCGCCTTGATTTCGATCGACCGGTCCTGAAGGGAATGGCCAAGGGACGAGGGGATGGACAACTGAAAATCGCTTCTTCTGCCGAGCAAGTGCGAGCTGAGGGGAAACGTGAGGGGATCTTGAAGGATCATGCTCAATTGAGACTGGCATGATCTGATGTCCAGGGGTCTGTGAGCATTGAGCCGCGCACCCGCGGCAACGCTAAGCAGAACCAAGAAAACGTTATCGAGCCTCCCGTCCTCGATGCGCATCCTTGTACAAACCTGACGGCGATGGGGGGTGATGGACACTGGCCACGCCGTGATGGATCATGGAGTTCCCGTCAGCTTGCTGGAGGCTGGAATACCAGCGAGGCCCAGAAGACTGGTTCAGATACGGAGAACGAGGCCTCAGGCAGAGAGAGGGAAAGTGGGAAAGGAAAAAGAAGGCCAGACTCGAGACACGAAAAGGGCAAGCTATTTTTATCGCTTCCGACGATTTTATTCCCGGTTGTGAGACGTCAAGACGAGGGCAAACATTGGAGACGATGGAGTTTGGAGGACAGGCCGAGAATCCACTCGTCACCCCCCCTGCCCTCTCTCCTAACCCTGGTCAGTTTCGTAAACCAAGGCTGGTGGCGCCCACACCAGGCGTGGAATTTAGAACTTTTCAAATGCCACACCGCGCAGGGGTCCGCCGCCGTCCAAGGAAAAAAAAACCAGCTCGACTCGCTTCCACCCGACGACGACGACGGCTCCGACGGGACTCCCGCTGTGCGACCGTCCGTCCGTCCACTGCCACACCCGCCACCGATATGTGCTTTTCGACTCGGCATTATCGTCATCGTCGCCCGATAAGAGAGGGTGCTGAGCGATTGGGCGTACCACCCGCACGACAATCCCGACGACGAAAGGATCACCATCGCAGCCGATCGAGCCAATGCTAGCCGTCCGTCTCTGGACAAGACTGGGTCATCGAGTCTTGGTAGAGAAAAGAACTACTGCGGGGCTAGTGGAGAGGTGGGTGATTCTCTAGTCTCGACCGCCGTGTGTCGTCTGTTTGTCATTTTCTCACCACTCGCAGATTTCAAACGTCTCTCGTGTGCCACGCCAAAGCTTCTTCGTTCCAGCCTCCAGTCGGACCTTTCGCGTCGTCTCAGAAATAATATGGACTGGGCGGGTCCGCTCGTGTTCGCCGCTGGGCCATTCTCCACTGTACACGGTGGGGGGGGGGTCGGTTTGTTGTGGGTTGCGGTTTCGCCTCGATACGGGAACGGGCGGTACTCGTCGATCGCTGGTCAGTGGTCGTCCATGAGTAAGCCTCCTCCCTCGCCTTCGCCTCCTCCACCCCACGACAGGGAACCAAGGTGCAAACGGACCACTTCTCCTGAACCAGCAACCCAGCAGCCCAGCTCAGACCACGAGGCGGACAAACCTGCGTTTGGCTTTCTGTCCACGGCCTGCTTGCCACTTGCTGCCACGGCCGTGACAGAGTGCTGATTGCGGCGTTTCCCCTGCAGACACCCGTCGTCTTGCCCCATCTCCCCCCTTCTTCAGCCTCAACGACGGAGCCCAGCATGCCGGCTCGAGAAGCCATCCATTCACAGCGAATTTGTCAACTTTTCTCATCATGCCGCGCGCATCGGCTTTCCTTGGCTTGTCACCCAAGGGCTAGCTAGAGCTGCCGGAGCACGCGTTCCAAGCCACCGCCCGAAGCCTCACCATCTCCGGACCAGCTCTCTCACCTAAGTCTTCTCAAAATATATGCAGCCACCCTGACTTGGGGGGCAAGGGGGCATACCGTCTTATCCAGCAGACGGCCTGACGCCATGATGGCCCCGTCTCTGGCCCGGTGGAGATTGTTGATCCATGACCCCGGGCAGTCCTCGCCGGCGGAGCGGAGGAGTTCCATCGTCTCCACCGATGTGAGTTTATTGAGCTGCCGCTCCCGGATGTCGAGGTCATCGTCTCAATCTCCTCGTCGCCGCCGGCCGAGTTCAATGGGGGCGTCCGGGCTGATATCTGCCACCCCGAGTCCCTGAGAGGCGGGCCGGCATGTGCATCCGTCAGATGCCCTCGATGTGTCGACATGCATGATGCAGCCGATCCGCATCCAGCTCTCTTCACCTCCCCGCCGGCGACCGCCGTGGCCCAGCCACCAAACCTGCACGGCGGCAACTTCACGGCCTTGTGGGGCGAACGGGCGAGGGTCATCCATCTCCACCCCCCTTGCTCGTATTGTGCTGCCCTGCTGCCTGTCAACCGAGTCCTTGGGTTTCTCCATCCCCCTCTCATGACTTCTCCCATGTGCCCCAGCTTGAGAAGTTGAGACCCCTCTCCCCAGTTCCCCCCCAAACATCCCAACATCACGGTTTCTTCTCGATTCCCTCTGGCATGAGGCATTCTCTGCAAAGTCATTCGTTCTAGCTCCCCCTCTCTTTCCTATCAGTCCCTCGCTTCCTGCACGACACACCCCTCCCCTCGGTGGATCTGGGCTTCCATCTGGGGCTTCCGCTGCCTTCTGGCAGGCTTCTGCTCACGCAGAAATCATGTCCACTCTGAGGTCGACGCTTCTCCTCGCCCTTGGCCTGGGAGCAAGAGTCTCACATTCGCTTCGGTACGACTCCCAGTATCTGGAGCACAACTTGAACCAGAATGAGGCCGCCATACACCCTCTTGACTACGGCGGCCGGTGGGAGGACCACGAGTTCAAGCCATCACCCACAAACTGGAGGTTCCCCTTCTACACCCTCTTCATAGATCGCTTTGTCAACGGCGATCCTTCCAACGACAACGCAAACGGCACCGTGTTCGAGCATGACATCACGAGCACGCAAATCCGCCATGGAGGCGACGTCCAGGGCCTCATCGACAGCTTGGACTACATCCGTGGCATGGGCGTAAAGGTGGGATACCACTTACCGTCAAGTTACTTTCTTGTGTGGACGCTGACATGCTGGCAGGGTATCTACATCGCCGGCTCGCCCTTCATCAACCAGCCCTGGCAGGCCGATTCATACTCTGTGAGCCACCCTGGACAGACCAAACAAGGCGAGGCAACTGACAACGCTCCCAGCCTCTCGATCTCACCCTTCTCGATGCGCATTATGGCAACATCAAGGAATGGCGTCGGGCCGTCGACGAAATCCACAAGAGGGACATGTATGTCCTCTTCGACAACACGGTGGCGACGTAAGTGTCTTTGGTCCGGAACACGTACGTCTTGTGCTTGGAAACTGTTGACACTCGGTAGCATGGGCGATCTTCTCGGATTTGAAGGATACTTGAACGAAACGGCCCCCTTTGCTCCCGAGGAGCACAAGGTTGTCTGGAAGTCTTCAAGACGCTACCTCGACTTCGATATCGGTACCGACTACAACAAAACTTGTAACCTTCCGCGATTCTGGAACGAGACTGGCGAACGGGTCGAGCAAGTTTGGTTGGACGAGTTTGGTGGCTGCTACGACTCCGAGTTCGATCAGGTACTTGACATTGCGCTTTCCCTGCCTGTGGACCGTTCAGCTGACAAGTGTGCCTCTAGTTTGGCGACACCGAGGCTTTTGGTGTTTTCCCCGATTACCGCCGTCAAATCACAAAATTCGCTTCCGTGCAGGACCGCCTTCGAGAATGGGTGCCTTCAGTTCTCGACAAGCTGGCCCATTTCTCTTGCATGACCATCCAGATGCTCGACATTGACGGCTTCCGGTTCGACAAGGCCATTCAAGTAACTGTCGACGCGTCCGCAGATTTCTCGACAGCTTTGAGGAAGTGCGCCCGCGATGTTGGAAAAAACAACTTCTTCCTCCCCGGAGAAATCACTGGCGGCAACAACCTCGGATCCGTCTACATCGGACGCGGGCGCGAGCCTGGCAACTGGCTCAACAACCTCACCGAGGCTGTTCAGATGACAAGTCAATCCGACAAGAAGCACTTTCTTCGCGAGCAGGGCCACAACGCCCTCGACGCTGGCGCCTTTTCGTACTCGACTTATCGCTTTATGACTCGATTCTTGGGCATGGACGGCAATCTGGAGGCCGGCTTCGATCTTCCGATGAACTGGGTCGATGCCTGGAATCAGATGCTGCTCACCAACGACTTTGTTAACCCCGAGACTGGCGCCGTGGATCCTCGACACATGTTTGGTGTGACGAACCAGGATGTCTTCAGATGGCCTGGTATTTGGCAGGGCGTGCATCGAATGTTGCTCGGCCAGTTCATCACCACGATCCTGCTTCCTGGCATTCCACTGCTTCTGTGGGGTGAGGAGCAGTCCTTCTACGTCTTGGATAACACCGCCGACAACTACATCTTCGGCCGCCAGGCCATGTCGCCATCGCCGGCTTGGTATCTCCACGGCTGCTACGCCGGTGACAGCACCCAGTACTACGAAATGCCTCTCAACTCGACGCTCAGGGGCTGCGAGGATGTGAAGAACTCATGGGACCACCGAGATCCCTCTCACCCTGTCAGGGGCATCATGAAGTCCATGTTCCATCTCCGCGAGCAATACCCGGTGCTTACCGACGGCCTCTACCTGAGACAGCTGTCGAACCAGACCCACTACCGTTACCTCCCTGGAAGCAACGGAACGGGTACCGAAACAGGCGTCTGGAGCGTGTTGAGGGACAAGTACCCTGGCGTTCAAGACCTTGGAGACACTCCCGCGATCTGGCTCGTCTACCACAACCAAAACGAAACCACCAAATACACTTTCGACTGCAACTCCAAGGACAGGCACTTCCTGGCTCCGTTCGATAGCGGAAGCACAGTCAAGAACCTCATCTTTCCGCATCAGGAGCTGAAACTTGGACGGTCCGGCGAGAAGCTGTTTGTGAACGGCTCTCAAGCCTTCAGCGGATGTGTGGATACCATCGAGCTGGACCCCTACGAGTTTCGCGCATATGTGCCGCTCGATCGATGGGTGCCCCCGCCTTCCATGATCACGAAGTTCGTCCCCGGCCACGATGTACCGGTTCCCTCTGCTGGCGACTTGACGGAGGTGGACGTGTCCTTCCACTTCTCGGCGGCCATGAGCTGCACCTCTGTGACGGACTCGCTTCGTATCAAGTCTACCACCGCGGACGGACAGAGCGGGAAGGTGGTCGCCGGCTCCATCAAGTGCGAGGACGTATCCCCCGGGGTTGTTGAGCGCGCACAGCTTGTCGGCGCTCTGCCAAGCGCGTGGATGTGGTCCGCAAGGATGAGCCTCAGCGATGGTGTCCATCTCGTGACCATCGCCAACGCCACGACCAAGGATCTTGGCAGTTACACGGATGCGGTGGACTCCTTCCTTCTCCGTGTCGGCAAGCCAACCAACCCTCTCGTCTTCCCCAACACGGCCAACTATTCCAGCACACTCCTCTCGAAGAAGGGTGACGACCTCATCGTGTCTCATCAGGCCCCCGGCGCTGATAAGTGGAGATATTCCACCAACTGGGGCTCTTCTTGGAGTGACTGGGAGGAGTATAAGGGAGGCAACTCGACAATCCAGCCTCTGCCTTGGTCCGGCGCCAAATCCCAGAAGTGGGATGGCGAGCACGTCATGGTGCAGTACTTCAGCAGTCTCCTCGGAAGCTCCTCCTTTGTGCAGCACGGCGACTACGAATTCGACGGGGTCCGGCGATTCCCTCATCTCTGGGCTAATGGGCCCTTCAACCAGCATGGATTCGACGCTGGCATCAAGAACGAGCTCAAGCACAAGGATGATGGACGATGGGAGTGGCACTACATGGACGAGTGGCCCGGTACCGTCCAGATCAACGTTTGGGGTATCAACCCGGACGACCAACCAGACCAGAGCTTCATCTTCGGCGACATCGACAACGATAAAGTTCTCGATCGCATGCCGCCGTCCTCACTATCGCCGACCGTCATCAACGTCACCAAGGGTCCAGCTTATCCCCATCTCTCTTACAAGTTTGTTCTGGACGACAGCAACCTTCGCTTTGAGCTGGCCCCACAGGGAGACCAGAGGGTCCAGATCGCTTTCTATGTGCTCATGTGGATCGTGCCCCTGGCCAGCGGCTTCATCACCGTGTTCATCTTCATCGGCTCGTTCTACAAGGTCAAGTTTGTGGAGAAGGGGATCAAGGGCTCGTCCATCAAGCTCTCGGACATGCTTCACCAGACCAAGATCGAACTCCGCGACAGGGTCCACGCCATGAGGTCCAGGAGTCGCCGCAATTCGATTTCCACCGATTCCGACTTTGGTGAGGGCCCTGTTCAGATCACCGACGTTGCCACCAACCGAAGGACAGTCCTCATCGCCACGGTCGAGTACAACATTGACGACTGGCAGATCAAGGTCAAGATCGGAGGTCTGGGCGTCATGGCCCAGCTTATGGGCAAGGCTCTAACTCACCAAGACCTCATCTGGGTTGTGCCTTGTGTGGGGGACATTGAATACCCGGAGGTCCCTGAGGAGTGGGCTGAGCCGATGACGGTGACGATTCTCGGCTCCGAGTACCAGGTCAATGTTAGCTACCACAAGGTGGCCAATATCACCTACGTCCTTCTCGATGCCCCGGTCTTCCGCCAGCAGACCAAGGCGGAGCCTTACCCCCCGCGGATGGATAACATCGACTCGGCCATCTACTACTCCACCTGGAACCAGTGCATCGCCCAGACAATCACCCGATTCCCGATCGATATTTACCACATCAACGATTATCACGGTGGAATCGCGCCCCTGTATCTCTTGCCGGAAATCACGATCCCCTGCTGCCTGTCGCTGCACAATGCCGAATTCCAAGGCCTTTGGCCGCTCCGGACCCCCGAGGAGCGCAAGGAAGTCTACGCCATCTTCAACCTCCCCGCCGACATCGCCCAGCAATACGTACAATTCGGTTCCGTGTTCAACCTCCTCCACGGCGCGGTCAGCTACCTCCGGGTGCATCAGAACGGATTCGGCGCCGTCGGTGTGTCCAAGAAGTACGGCGACAGATCCTTTGCCCGCTACCCCATCTTTTGGGGCCTGTCCCAGATTGGCCAACTCCCCAACCCCGACCCCAGCGACATGGAGGTGTGGGATGCGCAGACCAAGGACGAAAAAGACATTGCCATCGACGCCGAGTTTGAGCTGTCCCGAGGAGAGCTCCGCAAGCAGGCGCAGGAGTGGGCTGGCTTGACGGTGGACCCCAACGCCGAGCTCTTTGTGTTTGTTGGTCGCTGGAGTCAGCAGAAGGGTGTTGATTTGATTGCCGACTTGTTCCCTGTCATCCTGGAGGAGTATCCCAACACCCAGCTCATTGCCGTCGGGCCAACGATCGACTTGTACGGCAAATTCGCGGCCTTGAAGCTGTCGAAGCTGATGGAGCGGTATCCCGGCCGTGTCTTTAGCAAGCCGGAATTCACGTCCCTCCCGCCATGCATCTTTAGCGGAGCCGAATTCGCCCTCATCCCATCCAGAGATGAGCCGTTCGGCCTTGTGGCCGTGGAGTTCGGAAGAAAGGGCGCGCTCGGTGTCGGCGCCAAGGTGGGAGGTCTGGGCCAGATGCCGGGATGGTGGTACACGATCGAATCCACCAGCACCACGCACTTGCTGAGCCAGTTCAAGCAGGCTGTCGTAGCCGCGCTCGAGTCCAAGACGGACACTCGCGCCAAGATGAGAGCCTGGTCGGCCAAGCAGCGGTTCCCCGTCGCGCAGTGGCTCGAGGGCCTGGAGAAGCTCCAGGGTCGCTCGATCAAGATGCACCACAAGGTCATGACAAAGGCGAAGAAGAGACTCACCATGGGCTCGGCGTACCGGGATCGAAGCGGTCCTCCGTCTGGAACCCAGACGCCCACGACACCCAACCTCACGGCCTCTAGCATGTTCCTCCCCCCCAGACCTGACTCAGAGGTGTGGCAGCGCAACAGCTTGGCACCAAGCAACAGAGCCTCTGCCATGTCTGGAACCAACACACCCGACATGCCGTCGCCCGGCATCGGGGGGTATGGGAACCTGCGCAACTACCCAGACAGTGACGTCGAGTCCGTCTACTCGGACGTGGACGCAGACTCGCTCGCTCCACCCCGCTTCCTCGGCGACGGCGAGCTCGGCCCCAGCGGCAACCGCAGCCAGCTGGGCATTCACAATCTGGGCTCGTCTGTCAGTGTGGTGTCGGTCGACTCGGTCGTCGGCGGGCGCAAGGATTTCAAGCTGCAGAAGGTCGACCCCTTCTTCACCGATTCCGACGGCAAGTTCATGGCCGCGTTTGAGAAGAAGCTCGACAAGCTCAGCGCCAAGAACACCATCTCGCAGCTGTGCATTGAAGAGTACCTGATTGACAGTGAGCGCGAGTTCTTTGATGGCATGCGTGACGCCAAGCTGGGGACGGGCTACGCCCGCCACTCGAGCATGACAACGCCGATTATGCGCTCGAGACGGTCAAGCCCTGATCGGAGTTCCAAGATGGTGCGGAGCGCTGTGCAGAAGGAGATGAGGCAGGAGTATGGGTTGGGCGATGATTATGTGCCGCCGACGGGGCTGAAGAAGTAAGTTATTCTGGTCTTGTGCGCTGTGTGATGGCTGCTAACGTGAGTGCTTCTCAGGTTCCTTTCGAGACGTATCGGCGAGTGGCCCATCTACTCGCTCTTCCTCGCCCTCGGCCAGATCATCGCATCCAACTCGTACCAAATTTCCCTCATCACGGGCGAGATTGGTCAGTCCGCCAACAAGCTCTACGTTGTGGCCTCGATCTACCTCATCACCACCATCATGTGGGGCGTCCTGGTCCGAACAACCAAGGCCCTCTACTGTCTCTCCCTCCCGTGGATATTCTACGGCCTCGCCTTCCTCCTCATCGGCGCCGCCCCCTTCTGCTCTGACCCCGACGCCCGCGGCTGGGTCCAAAACGTCGCCACCGGTCTCTACGCCACGGGCTCCTCCAGCGGCGCCATCTTTTTCGCCCTCAACTTTGGCGACGAAGGCGGCTCGCCCGTCGAGACGTGGATCTGGCGCGCCTGCGTGATCCAGGGCATCCAGCAAGCCTACACGGTCATGCTCTGGTTCTGGGGCAGCCAAATATCGTCGGCCTCGGCGGCCGGCACCAGCGTCGGCACCGTCTCGGCCCTCCCCGTGCTCTTTCCCGTGATGCTCGTCGTCGCCCTCCTCCTCTGGACGTGCGGCTTCATCATCTACGTCGGCCTTCCCGACTACTACCGCCAGTCGCCGGACGAGGTCCCCTCGCTGTACACGTCCATCCTCCACCGCAAGACGACGCTGTGGTTCTTTGTCGCTGTCATCCTCCAGAATTACTTTTTATCGGCGCCTTATGGTCGTAACTGGTTCTACCTCTTCTCGTCGCAGCACCTCCCCGTGTGGGGCGCCATCCTCCTCACGGCGCTCTTCTACATTGTCATCTGGGCCGGGTTCCTGGCATTCTTCGCCTTCGTCTCCAAGCGCCACCCCTGGTGGCTGCCGCTCTTCGCGCTCGGCCTCGGCGCACCCCGCTGGGCGCAGATGTTATGGGGCACCTCCGGGTTCGGCCTCTATCTCCCGTGGGTCGGGTCCCCGCTGGGCTCGGCCATCGCCGGCCGGTCCCTGTGGCTGTGGCTCGGGCTGCTGGATACCATCCAGAACGCGGGCATCGGCATGATTCTGATGTTGACGCTCACGCGCATCCACGTGTGCGTGGCCATGTTGATTGCGCAGGTCATTGGCAGTATCGCGACGATTGTGGCGCGGGCGACGGCGCCGAACAAGGTCGGGCCGGGGGATGTGTTCCCCGATCTGTCCGAGGGGGTGGGGGCTGCGCTGGGCAAGCCGTGGTTCTGGGTCGGGTTGGCGCTGCAGTTGTTGATTTGTGTTGGGTTCTTTAAGTTTTTTAGGAAGGAGCAGATTAGCAAGCCTTGATGGTGAGGTATGTGGGTTTGGATTTGGGTTTTAGCGATTATAGACGGTGGAGAGTTGAGATAGACGATATGGTCATCAAGGATCTAATTTGGGAGGGATGGGGCTGCTCGCCCGGGCAGAACTGGTACATACGATGGGATACAAGACACATAGAGCGATTGGTTCTTTTTTGTTCAGATTGCATGATAGCAAGCGGTTTTCAGAGTTTGGTGGTTGGCCATTCGAGAGGTGATGGGAACAATTCTTTGCATCCCGGGTTGAGTTGCTGTGGTGGTGAGAATGTCCGTCCATTGTTGACTATGAGCCGCGTTGCTGCGGTGATGGAAAGGGGTACCTC
The DNA here is from genome assembly GCA_027943155.1 of Podospora tetraspora. Lineage (NCBI taxonomy): Eukaryota > Fungi > Ascomycota > Sordariomycetes > Sordariales > Podosporaceae > Podospora > Podospora tetraspora. Next base: position 2,079,102 of record JAQKAE010000007.1, read on the forward strand.
GAGGAGAAGATTCTTTCAATAAAATGAACCCGGAATTTCCCTGCTCTAACTGCTCGAGATACAGGTCTTTACCTTCCAAAGATTGAACCGGCTGCGTCCTTTTCTTTCCTTGGTTTATTGACAAAGTCTTGAAGTCGAACATCCATGAGGAGGTTGAGGACACGACCCCTGGCCCCTGTTCCGCCAGATCCTTATCGTTATCGATCTGACCAGCAGCCCCCGCGGCCCGTGCACCAACTCCTTGAGCCGGCGCGTACCGCGATCGATTGTTCCAAGACAAGCTTCCGTCTCCCCCACCAGAGACCATCCATTTCCCGACGCCAATTGCAACGACCCCCCCCCCTCCCAACGACGATACCGACGATACCGACTCCGAAGACCGATCCATCCGAATTACGACAGCCACAGCGAGAACGAACGAGCCACCATGGCAGCGGCGCCCCCAACAAGCGGGAATCCCCCCTCCACCACCACAACCACAACTACAACTACAAACCCAACAACAACCCCAGGCGAGCCAACACCATGGACGGACGAGACGAGGAGCAAGTTTAATTCGTACGCCCCTTGCCCCCTTGCCCCCTTGCCCCCTACTCCCCTGGCAAACGATCCCCGAAGGAGCTGGGCCAGAAAGCTGACAGGCGGCACGCCACGCACGAACAGCAAATCCCGAAGCGAATTCCTCGACCCCTGCCAAGAGGCCGCGCACAAGAGCATCCGGTGTCTGCACAGGAACGGGGGGGATAGGACGATGTGTCAGGATTATTTCCAGTGAGTCTTTTTGGCTTGATTCGTCCTGGTTCGGCTAGACCTGGGCCTGGGGTGTTGGGCCTGGGGAGGGCGTGTCTCGGTTTGGGGGGGCGGCGAGCAGGGGCTTGGGGGTTAGGGTGAGTGGTAGGGTGAGGGCTGACCTGACGGGTACAGGGCGTATCGGGACTGTAAGAAGCTTTGGGTAGGTCACCTGGGTGTTGGTTGGCTTGGAGAGGGGTTGTGGCTGACTTTGGGCGGCAGATTGATAAGCGCAAGGTGGACAAGAGGAAGGAAGGGCCGTTGTTTGGGTGGGGGAAGGGGGCGTCAGGGGAGGAGGAGGAGGGGTGATGACCATGGGAAGGTTCCGGGGGTGTTGGGGGGTAGCTTGGGAGGCGAGAGGGCGGGATGGCGGTGCGTGTTCTTGCTGGGAGAGAGGCGTGACTGAGTGAGGAGTAGTAGGAGGTTGGTATGGCGACGAGTCCGTGTATAAGATAATGTACGGGATCTTGAGGCTCTGTCGTCGAGGTTGGCGGTGACCGGGATTATCGACGCCAGGGTGTTGGCGTTTTGGGGCCCTGTAGCTCAGGGGTGCTGGTGGCCAATGAGTTGGGTGGATGAGATGTCCTATGGGTACAGAATCCGGCACCACCTTTGCTGAAGGCAACATGACCTCTGCCCAAACCAAATTCCCCAAATCTTTGGAGGAAGCTCAAGTCGCCAGCCATGTCACGGCTCGGTCATGCTGCCATGCCAAATCACAAGAAGACCCGCTCCAAATTCGGTGTAACGCACGGACCACCAACTCTCCACCGGCCCAAACTCAACCTCGCTTTTGGATGGTGTGTGAATGGGGCTCCATAAAAAAGCAGTCACTCACCATCGACCCGGCCACACTCGCTACAATGGGGGTCACCGTGGCATCCTAACGACTTGGCTCTGTAGGGACGCTTCGAGACAGTCTCACACCTCGTCTCACGCCTGCCACTCGGCGCCAACCCACCATCTTGGACATTGCCATCGCCGCGTCCGTCTGAACCCAGCTTGAGCTTCACACTTCACCCCTCACCTCACCCACTGCTACCCTCTGGCGGGGATCTTCTGTGGACCGCATTTCCAACAATCCCATCCCCCAACCCCGACCTGCACCTCCCGCCGCCATGTCGTTCAACGACTACGGACGTATGCCCCTCCGGAGCAACGTCGACGTGCAGTTGCAGACAGCCTTCAGCGACGGCAACTGGAACGCCGTCATTCGCCTCGCCGACAAACGGTTCAAGTCGCTCAAGGATCCCTACTATGAGGTGCCTGAACCACCCCCTTCCGCCCTTGCACCCCCTCACAACTAACCCCCAAATCCAGGCCATCAAAATCTGCGCCGAGTCCCAGCTGGACGGCGCCCTAGGAAAAACCTCGGTGCTCACAGCCATCGACGAGCTGGTCCGGAAAAAGACGGTCCCCGACATCGACACGCTCGAGCTCTACGAGTGGGCCGCCTGGGACTTTATCGGCGGCGAGATTGAGTATGCTGATACCCTGGGGCCGTTGAGGGTGCGGTGGGCCAAGGCCAACCCCAAGAGCCCCGTGGCAATTCAGTGTCTCCGCTCGTGTCTGGAGTACTGGGACCTCGTGAGCGCGCAGCAGGTCAGTCTTTGTGGTGTCTGGGGAGGTAAACATGACAGGGGCTAATTGTGTTGATGGTGGTAGATTTCGACGGCTCTGGATAGGGTATATGTCAATTCGGGCGATCGGAGGCATATGTTTTGGAGCATAACTCTCACGTTTCTTCTTTCAGTGAGTTTTCCCCTTTTTTTCGGGGGAAGGTTGGTGTATTGACATGCCCAGATCAGCCCGCAGTGTAGCGACTCCAGCCGCAAGGTCTACAGTCTTTTGGTGCTCAAGCAGCTGGAAAGGGCTGCCGAGGTGACGGAGAATGTAAGATGCCCATTCCTAATCCGAGACTGTCATGATCTAACCGGCCAAGGCGACCAAGGTCGACCCCAACGACCGCGGTCTGCAAACCGAGGAGGAAGTCTGCCTCTACTACCGCGTTCTGCTCGCGAGCGGAACCAAGGCAGATTTCATCAAAAGGGTCAAGTGTCCGAAGCTAGGCGCCCTGGCACTGCTCGAGAAGGGGCAAAAGCCCTTGTTCTGGGAGTCTCTCAAGGCTCTGGAGACGTGGGGAGAGTGGGATCTGATCTATGATCTCTGTCGACAGGCCCTGAGAATGGGTGTCGACGGCGTCACGACCCCCTTTTTCGTCTGCGACTGGGTGGTGTGGAAGCGCTTCGTCACTGCTGCCAGCAAATCTGCCACTCCGGAGAGGTTTGTGACCACAGTTCCAGACCAAATTGAGCAGAAGCTGACACCAAGATCCAGTGCATTGGAAGAGGTCCAGGCCATACTCAAACAGTATTTCGCCATCGACACAAAAACGGCCGCCATGTACAAGAAGAATCTGAGTGTCGCTCTGTTGGAAACGACCTTCCAGCTCCCCGGGGGATCGCAAGCCCCGGAAGATGGTCCGAAGGGCATGACACCCCGGGTTGTCCAGATTGGCTTGTTCTTACAGCAATACTTTGACAAGCTGTCGGCATTTGAAGACGTCAAGGCCTGCGTTGCCGACTTGAGTTTCGAGGAGGCCAAGACATTGATGGAAGAGATTGTGCCCAAACTTCTGGACGGGGTGAGTTTTGCTGCATCTTTGGGATCTGACACATTACTGACAGTGCCAGAAATCCGACAAACCACAGCAGTTCATCCTCAGGTCTTTTGCCTCCAAGCTGCGATATCTCCTGACGACATGTCCCCAAACTCTCTCTCGCCACCCTTCTGTAGTGGACGGCAAGGATCAGTCGGAGCCATATCAATGTCGATTCTGCTCCCAACTGACCTCGCTCCCTTGTCGGCACTGTTTGAAGGACATTGTCACGGAAGCGGCGGGGACATACCAGGAGATCAGTAACGACAAGGATCTCATTTCCTCGATCCCTCTTCTCGACAAAGACCCCCGGCTCGATCTGGCCATGGTCATTGGAATGTCCGTTCTGAAGCTCGCGGGCCTCCGCACCAAGGATCACAGCCTCACACGTCTGCCCATGCGGGGCGTAGACGCAGGCTTGCTGCTCCAAGCTACTCTGATTCTGGACACGCAGCTGAAGGAGACACCACGTGACAACGGGTTGCGCCTGCTTCTCGTCCAGCTTCATCTCCTCCTCGGCAGCGCCTCGATTGCCTACCAACTCTGGCTTCCCATGGACGTCAAGAGGACGATCCAAGATGCTCTGAGCCCGCTCTTTTTTGACAGAATATCTACCCTCTCCCCTGGACTGTTCCATGGCTCCCGCCCTCTGATGGAGCCTCTTCGCGCCCATTACAGAAACACTCTGCGGGACGAGTGTCCCCTCAAGATCTGGGATGCATTCCTCTCTGGCAGCTACACCAGCATACTGGGGATGAATGAGTACGACAGCACGCTGCGGAGGAGTTGCACCCTGATGATGTCAATGGTCGAGGAATCCCGTGCGACGAGGGCTTTCGGAGGCAAAGGCGATGGCGACATTGCCGATCAACAGCTTGCTTGTGAGTGTTACCGATCTCTCCAGCCCGCTCCGCGACTAACCGTGACAAGGGAAAATCACGGACAACACAACCCTTGTCCACCAAATAGACTACGGTTCCTTCCCCAACCTCGAGAGCCACCACGGTCCTCCCATCCAAGACTTTGTCCGCCTCGGACCCGGCCTCTCGGTAATACCTCCTGCCCCTCCCAAACGTCTCGATAGCTAACTCCCAGCAGAATGAACGTTCCCACCTCTCCTTCCTCGCCGAGCAATTCGCCGACCTCCTCGGCTACAAGCCCCCCAAAGAATACAAGCCGGCCAAGACGCACGAAGCGGCCCTCCGCGACCGCACCTACACCCTCGAGCGCCTCTCGCAACTCGCCAACTCCCTCACCACCTTCCTCCACGCCCCGAACACCCCCACCCTCCTCACCGGCCCCGAAACGACCTACTTCTCCATCGTCTCCCTCCTCGCCTCCGCCCTCGTCACTTGCCTCTCCACCTCGCGCGGCGACCCCTCGCCGACATCCCTCGCGTCCGCAACACAATCCATCCGCGCCGCGCTCGCCGCGCTCCGCTCCGAATTCAACCACGCCGTCGCAACCCAGGCGTCCCCGTGCCTCGCCATGGCGGATATGCACACGCTGGCCTACCTGCGCGACACGGCGCTCGCGACGCGGCACGCCGCCGCGTTTGTGCTGGCGCTGCACGACAAGGAGCTGGCGCGGGATAGGAGCGGCAAGTCGGCGCTGCATAGGGATGTGGTGGCTGAGATGAAGGCGCTTGAGGCGGTAGCGATCAAGGCGCTGGCGGAGGCAAGGGCGCACGTGCAGAGGACCAAGGAGACGCTCGGGGAGGGGGGGTGGTTGGATCGGCTGTTGGGGTTGACGTTTGCGGGTGGGGGGGATGGGGAGATGGAGAAGGCGGTGCTGGGGGTGGTGGGGGGGGATATGGCGGAGGCGGAGGACTGGGCGGGGCGGTTGCTGGAGAGTTGGCGGGAGGGGGTGAAGGGGTGGGTGGCGGTCAAGTGGGAGTGATTGGGAGGAAGGGGGTTGATGGAAACAAAGAATAGATGCGGTATGTTGAGAGTAGACAAAATGGAGCGTTGCTGTTTTTTCGCCTTGGTCAGACGCCTGGCAGTATATTCTCGCCCCCTGACAACGGAAGCCTGGAGTCGTCGGGGGACGACCTCATCACCATGACGGATAGAACCTGCGCCACGACCCAGAGAAACACCCATGATATATCTCTACAACCCCCCGCACATCTGACCCATCCGCCGCTATGCAACCGCGCCAATATCGATACCGACCAAAGCCACCATATCCAATATCGAACAATATCAACCCAAAATAAAACCGGATGCCCACACCTCCTCATCCACCCCTACTGCATCCCATACCCGCTCCTCCTCCGTGCCTTCTTCGCCGCCCGCACCCCGCGCTCCTCGCTCAGCGTCACCCACACCCAGAACCAGCTAAACGTCTCGACAAAGGCAAACGCGAAAAACACGCGGTTCTTGAGCCCCTCGCCGCCCCACGCCGACGCCGCGTACCCCGCCGGCGGGTGCGCGTGCGCCGATGGGTGCTGCAGCCGCCCCGCCGCGCCGCCGGCGCCAGGCGTCCAAACGGGCGTGTACAGCGGGGACGAGGGGGAGAAGATGAAGGTGTAGAGCGCGAGGAAGAGGAAGATTGTTAGGCGGAGGGGGGCTGGACACCGCACACGTCAGTTTTGGGGGATGTTGGGGGGGGGGGGGGTTAGGGGGAGTACCTTGCATAGCCCAGTAGTGGTCGGAAAAGTCGTCGGGGAGGCTGTGGGTCAGGAGGTCGCAGAGGCCGATGGAGGCGAGGATGACGCCGAGGAAGGCGACGGCGGGGGACTGGGCTTCGAAGGACCGCGCGTAGGGAAGGCCCATGGCTTCGCCGAGGAGGTAGACGATGCCTTGGTCCGCGAGGGTCGCGGGGTTGGTGAGGAAGAAGAAGCCCAGGGTGAGGTGGAAGAGGCAGATCGAGGTGATGATTGTTTTGGCGGATATGAGCGCCATGGTGGCGGTTGTGGGGGGTTGTTTGCCGGAGGGCTGGTGGAAGGTTCGTGGGGGTGCGAGAGGTTCTCTGGAAGTGGTGGTTGTCGTCGTCGTTTTGTCGTGGGTGGTCGGGCTCGAAGCTGGGCGAGAACAAATGCGTGCGGCGCGTGGTCGTCAAGAGACGGGTTCTCGAGTCGGAGATGAGATGGGGCTATTTCGGGGCCAATGGGCCGGCGCGCGTGGGAGATGTGTGACCGGCGAGTATTGGGCTGGCGTGCTGCGTGGACTCCCTGGTGTCGTGGTGTCCTCGTGAGACATGGTCGGCAGCCTTTTTTTGGCCCCCTGCCGCGTTTCGTCACAGCGGTTCGTCGCGGCTGGATCTTATCGGCCACGTCGTCGCGATAAGGTCTGTTTGGGTTCTGCCTTGGCTCTTGGCTGGCTCAGCCACAGGCCGACCAAACTGTGGCTGAAGCTCTGTTCAACCTCACTCACACCTGTTAATGAGGGATGAGACGAGTCTTCAACATGAGGAGGACTGAGCATAGAACAGAGACTAAGAATCACCCATAACCGTACACCCCCCAACCTCCAAAATGGCAGACCCCGAACCCCCCACCCTCGACATCGACCGCCATCTCAAATACTGGAAGATGTGTCTCCGCTCCCCTCTCCCCGGCGCCTACCTCTCCAACGAGGGCAACCGCATGGCCCTGGCCTACTTCATCATCAACTCCATCACCATCCTCACCCCTCCCGGATCCGAAAGAACACCGCTCATCCCCCCGGAAGAAAAACGAAAGATCCGTGAATGGATCCTCTTCCACCAGCACCCCGGCGGCGGCTTCAGCGGGACCTCGTCCCTCGTCTTCCCCTTGCACGTCTACGACGAGTGGGATTCCGAGGCGGGAACCCGGTCACTAGAACACTCAGGGCTGGCCAACATCGCCGCAACCTTGTTTGCCTTGCAGTTGCTGGCGTTGTTATCAGACGAGGACACTGCCGAGGACGCGTTCAAGGGGGTCGACCGGCCGAAGCTGTTGAGGTGGCTGAAGCGGCTGCAGCGTGAAGACGGTAGTTTTGGGGAGGTTCTACGACTGCTGCCGGGGAAAGGGTGGCTCATCGCCGGCGGGAATGACATGCGGTACTGCTACGTTGCGACGGCGATACGGTGGATGTTGAGGGGGGATGTCATGAGAGGGGAACCGGGGTGGGTGGAGGATTTTGACACCGAAAGTTTGGCAGGGTATATCTTGAAGACGCAGGTATGTACATCTCTTTCCCCTCCCATGCCGGAAGCGACACTGACACCCCCCAGACCTACGACGGCGGCTTCGCAGGGAGTTCATCCGAAGAACCACACGGTACGCCGCCCACCCCCAACCCTTCCCACCCCATGACCTAACACCCCCCAGCCGGCTACGCCTACTGCGCCATCAACGCCCTCACCCTCCTCGACCGCCCCCTCGAAGACGCCCCAGCCCACCACCCCAGCTCCACCCTCCACACCCACATCCGCTCCATGCCCGGCCTCCTCCACTGGCTCGCCTCCCGCCAATTCATCTACCTCGAACCCCCTCCCCCGCCACCCGGCCAAGACCCCGAAGACTACGACGACGAAGTCAACTTCCTCCTCCCCACCTCCCTCGCCTCCCTCACCCTCTCCCCCGACAGCGAGACCTACGTCGGCCTCAACGGCCGCTGCAACAAGTGCGCCGACACGTGCTACTACTGGTGGGTAGGCGGGGCGCTAGCCACCCTCGGGCGTGAGGAGCTCATCGCGCGGGAGCCGGCACGGCGGTTCCTGCTGGGCAAGATGCAGCATCGGATTGGGGGGTTTGCCAAGAATCCCGGGAACCCGCCGGATGTGTATCATGCGTGCTTTGGGCTGGCAATTTTGGGGGTCATGGGGGAGGAGGGGTTGAATAGGGTGGATAGTGCGTTGGCGGTGCCGGTGGAGACGGTGAGGAGGATTGAGAGGGCGAGGAGGAGGTTGGTGGAGGGGGATAGGGGGGAGGGGAAGGCGGGGAAGTTGGTGGGTGATGCGGTGGGGATGGGGTTGGGGGCCGTGGGCGGGAGGCCGGGGTGGTTGGTTCGTGTTGAGGGGGGTGCGTGATGGGTAGTGTTGGTCTGGGGGGTCAAGGGTATCTGAATTGATGGCTTGGGGTATATAATATGCTCGATGATCCAATTCGACATCAACAAATGATCAGTCCCGTCGCTTCGAGAGCGCATGCTTGATAATCTTCTTGTAGCCCTCCACAGCCTCCTCCAGGTCGCGTATCCGCAGCGCCTCGTCGTCGCCGTGAGCCACGAGAATGGTACCCGGACCATAGAGGTACTTGACATGATCTCCCGCCAGATTTGGTACATCCGTTCCATATTTCGCAATAATCGTCTCGAAACCTGTCCCTTGTTAGCAAGCCACCTCCTGAGCCACCTCCCACAAAACACCATCCAGAACAACTCACCTTCAACACCACATTCAGTTTCAACCGGCCCATACCCATACGCAAACTCACTACTCAACGCCTCCCCATCCACCCCCCTCAAAACCGCCTCCACCCTCTCCACCACCAAATCCCTCCCCGTCCCCTGCTCCCCCGCCGCCAACCTCATCGACACCTCCGCCGCCGCCTCCTTCGCCACCACATTCATCGCCACCCCGCCCTCCAGCCTCCCAATATTAAACGTCGTCTCCCCAAACCTCTCACTGTTCCCCAGCTCCGCGTCCGCCACAGCCACCAGCGCCCGCACCAGCACCTCCGTCGCTGATTTCCCCGTCTCAGGGTACCCGCTATGCGCCGCCTTCCCCTTGGCCCGGATCCAGCCGGTGGTAATCCCCTTGTGCCCGCACGCGAGCTTGTTCTCTGTCGGCTCGCCGAAGATGACGGCGTCGAAGCCTGTGTGGAATGAAGAGGCGGAGAAGGCTTTCATACCGTCGCCGTCGGTTTCTTCGCCGACGACGTACAGGAGCATGAGGTCCTCTGGGTTGACGGCGCCCGAGGCGAGGAGGGAGGTGAGCGCGGTGATTTGCGCGACGACGGAGGCTTTGGCGTCGACGGAGCCGCGGCCGCTGATGAGGGTGGAGGGGGAGATGGGGGCGGAGGCGGAGATGTGATAGGGGATGTAGGGGGGGACGACGTCGAGGTGGGAGGAGAGGAGGACGCGCGGGCGGCGGGGGGTGGTGGTGTTGCCGGGCCAGGCGAGGACGTTGTAGCGTGGGAGGGAGGGGTCGTCGACGTCGGTGCGGGGCGGGAGGAGTTGGAGTTTGGTGGTGAAGCCCAGGGAGGACAGGTGGGAGGCGAGGAGGGAGGCGACGGGGGCTTCGGCGCCGGAACCGGTGGTGGAGGGGATTTCGACGAGGGCCTTGTGGAAGGCGAGGAGGGCGTCGCGGTAGGGGGGCGGGGGGTAGTCGTGCGAGGGGGATTCGGGGGAGGAGGTGAGCGGTTGTTGTTGTTGTTGTTGGTGGTGAGGATCGATGAGGTGGGCCGAGGTGGAGGAGAGGGCGCTGCACAGCAGCAGGAGGGCGCTGGGAGGCTTCATGGCGACGTCGGTGTCCTGCGACGGGATTGAGGGACGGGGGACCGGGAATCTCCAAAAATGTCAATTGGGGTTGCTTGGGTTTAAAGATGGGACTGCTCCCCGCACCGTCGCTTGGAGTCGGGCCAACGAATTCGGAGTCCGGATGAGGTCATTCCAAGCTTGTCCGCATTCTCCACACTGCATGTTACCCCTGACAGGGGGGGTGGGGGTCATCAACGGCGACTCTCTCAGCGCTATCATGTCTGGTCTCAAACACACCGCGAACTGAACATCAACTTTCCCCTTCTGATATCCACCATAACTTTATGTTCAGCTCAAACCCACACTGTCTCACCACTCTTCCCGACAACGGCAGCCCATCGCTCAGGCATCACCTCGCTAAAGTCAAACTTCCCATCCGCCCCCTTCACGACGGCGCCCTTCTCCGTCACAATCGCATCAATAAGCGTATGCGGTGTGACATCAAACGCCGGATTCCACACCCCGATCCTCTGGTCCGCAATCGCGACCCTCGCCGTCTTGGTCGCGTCGACACTCCCGTCCGCGTTGACCACGGCGCCCGAGATTTGCGTCAGCTCCTCGCGCTTGCGCTCCTCAATCTTGATGCCCGCGCCCGTCTCCGTCTCGAGGTCGATGCTCGTCGTCGGCGCCGCGACGACAAACTTGATGCCGTGGTGCCGCGCCAGGACAGCGAGCTGGTAGGTGCCAATCTTGTTGGCCGTGTCTCCGTTGCGTACGACGCGGTCGGCGCCCACGATAACTGCGCCAATGTTCATATTCTCGCGGTGCAGCCCAAACAGCGCGCAGGCCATGCTGTCGGTGATGAGCGTCGACGGGATCCCCTCGTAGACGAGCTCAAACGACGTCAGCCTGCTGCCCTGGTTGTAGGGCCGCGTCTCGGTGCAGTAGGCGTGCTTGAGCAGGCCGTCGGTGTGGAGGGTGCGGATGATGCCGAGGGCGGTGCCGTGCCCCGAGGTGGCGAGCGACCCGGTGTTGCAGTGCGTCAGGACCGAGATCTTGCGATCCGGGCTGGCGTTGTACTGTTGCTTCAGCCAGGCGGCACCATGGGCGCCGATGGAGGTGTTGGTCCTGAGGTCCTTGGCGAGAATTTCCTCAGCCGCAGTGATGTAGGCCGTGAGGATGGCGTCCTTGGCTTCGGGGTGTGCCAAGCCCTTGATTTCAGCGGCGCGAACGGCCGTCTTGAGCAGGGTGATGGCGTTGAAGAGGTCGACAGCCGTCGGCCGGCTTTCCCTGAGGTAGTCCAGGCGGGAGTCGATGTGAGCGAGGGCCTCCTCGGGGGTGGTGGCAGCTTGTCTCTGTCAGGAAATACCCCTGAATCAAGGTGCATCTCGACTTACTGCAGCTCCCGTTTTGAAGCTCGACGGCATGGGCGAGTGCAGCCACGATGGCAATGGCCGGGGCGCCTCCATCAAGTTAGACTAGCATTGACGTGATTTTATACGGTACCCCACGTACCTCGCACTCTCATGGACCGAATGCAGTCAAAAGCCTCTTCGCTGGTCGACACTTCATCGTAGTGGTGCTCATGGGGGAGTCTCAGTTGGTCCAACACCAACAGCTTGCCCCGCGAATACTTGATGGCCTCGAGAGTTGCCATGACGCTCGAAAAAAATGGGTATTTGGCAGTGAAAACCGAGGGAAATCTCAAGTCCAGTCCTCAAAAGAAGATAATTCCAAACAGGCGAGCAAGAGTTGCAACAGCAGAAAATGTCTCCTGTCTCACACCACAGTCCAGAGTTCAGAGCCCCTGCCCCGCCAAAATCTTTCCTTCTGGAGGGGCAAAAAGGCGTGCGCGACGGATTGGCTGATGTTGGAGACGAAATGGCGCTAGACCTCATTGGGCCAAGGTGAGCTCCCGCAATCCGGAAGGCGGTCAGGCTCACCGAGGTGAGCACCGGCTGGCGGCAGCAGCTCATTTCGGCCAGTCGACAAGCACTCCCAGTCTTCTGCCACAGACAACAAGGGTCATGACATAGACCCCGACTGAGCTGTTCACTATGGAACAGCCCTCCTCGTCGTCCAAAGTCACCGGTTAGCTCCTCTGCCGTTCCCCGTCCCCGTCCCCGTCCTCCGTCCCCTTCTCTTGGACGGTCAGTGTCATGACTGACACAGGCGACCAGTCGAGTACTTTGACCCGCACGATGTCTACAAGCTGCTCGCCCCCGGCCTGATCCCCCGACTCCCTCTCCGCAACGTCAATTGGGTGTCGCACAATGGTCCCATACGCTCCATCCCGACCCTCCACATCGAGCTCGTCCCGGCCGACAGCACAAAGCCCCCCGATGTGACATCGCCCTCCCCGAAACCGAAGCCTGCCGAGGTAGCCCCGGGTCGCGACGATGGATTCCAGACGGCTCCGACCGCCGGCCGATCGGGCTCTGTCGACCAGACGCCCTCGGTGGGAGCGGTAGGAGCGATACCCGGGGTGGTTGGCAAGGAGCGTCGCCACCAGATCCCCGGCCTGCGACGGACGCCCTACCTCAAGGTGCTGTTCGTCCGATGCGACGACAACGAGACGTACAAGTCGACGACCAAGGCCGAGATACGGGAATGGATCAAGAAGAACACGGCTGTACCGCAGCGCAAGACGGCCGGTTACTCGGAGAAGCACGATGCGTTTGAGTGGCTGATTGTCCACGTCGTCATCCCGAATACCGTTGCGGCCACCCAGCCCCGCACCTCCGGTCCCAAGGTGTCCGAAGGGAGCTCCGGATCGCGGTGGCGCGGGGGTTCCACGCCGCTCTTGGAGAAGCTACGCGCCGACTTCAACGGCAGCTCCAAGGACCCAGTCGAGCGCGTGTGCCAGATCCGCATCGGCATCAACGATGTGCCCTACGAAATGTTCCCCCGCGTCGTCCCCGCCGTGCCCTCGGGATACCACGAGACGGCCCAGGACAGCGAGGACGCGTGGGCGAACTTGGTTGGGAGGTTTAAAGAGCTGATCCTGCTGGGTTTCGACACGCGCGTGAGCCAGTACGAGGACGATATCCGGGAACGGGACGGCCAGAGGGCGCTTCCTGGGTGGAACTTTTGCACCTTTTTCATCTTGAAGGAAGGGCTGGCCAGAGGATTCGAGAGCGTCGGGCTTGTGGAGGATGCTCTCGTCGGGTACGATGAGCTCAGCGTAGGTCTGGACGCCATCATCCAAGAACAGGCAGCTGGGGGCTCGGCTGAGGCGCACGGAGGTGCCCTCCTCCCATTTACAGATGGACTCAAGAACCTCGCGCAAAAGGCGCTCGATGAAGCCACAAATGGGCACCTAGACTTTGAGGACGAGCCGGAAGACCTCCAGTCCGGAGACAAGGGGCTTGTCGACAGTTTCCACACGATTCCCATCAGCTCCTCGAAAAAGGCGTACAGGGAGCTCATCTTGGCCAACAATGTCTCGCTGTTCGACTTTCGGTGTTACATCTTTGCGCGACAAATATCTCTTCTGCTTCGGCTCGGCAACGCCGTCTCGACCAGAGAGGATCTCCTTGCTAAGCTCAAGGAGCAGCAGGAACTGGTGCCCCGGGGCGTAGCTCCGAGGACACCGATGCCAAAACAGACGGACGAGTCGGAAAATCTCTTGCAGCTGGCTGAGATATGCCGGAGGGCCCTGGAGTTTGTCCCGTCCATCTCAATGGTCGCGAGGAAGGACATCATCACAGCCCTCACCTCCTCCAAGCTCGGCGGAGACACCACGGCTGAGAAAGAAACAACCCTCGACCCAGCTGTCCCCGAAATCGCCGACAACGTGGTTGCCTCCTTTGCCTTTTCTGTGGCGCAACAAATTCTCGCCCAGACGTCGACAAAGGCCCTACCATTCACGCTCGGGGTCTCTGATGGACACGAACAGAAGGCATCGATCCCAGAACCAAAAACAATGATGCATCCGGCCAGGAACTCGTCCCTTATCACCAACCCCGCTGCTCAGGCTTCTCAGCGACCCCCGCTGAGCCCCGGGATATTCCCACCGTCCCGATCAGAGGACACCGCACCCAACTCGTCTTTTCTCAAGGCGGGCCTGGAGGAGCTGGCTGCCCGTAGGGCTGAGCTGTACTCGTTGTCGCGAAATATTCTCGAAGAATGCGGCAAGAAGAGGGGTTGGACAGGTGGCTGGTCCTCTGTCCCTGTGGTGGGAGAACCGGATATGGCTGCCATGGAGGAAATCAGCCTGGACGAAGACGAGTCGCCAGCTAAAGAACCAGTCCCAGAGGGGTCCGCTAAGCCGGGGCCGAGTGTCAAGGCGTTGATGGCCGGGCTGAGTAACAAGCTTCTTCACACGGCGCTAAGCACCAGAGAGGACTTCTACCGACTATTCGAAATCCTTACCGACAAAGCCTTGGTACACTACCGGGTCGCCGAGCATGAGCATTCGACCATGGCGAACATGGCCGACTTGGCCGTCCTGAAATTCCATCTCGGAGAATTCTCGGAGGCATCCTCTTATTTTGACCGAACCATCCCCTTCTTTGGAGTGACGGGGTGGAGTCTCTTGGAGCTCTCCATGCTCTTGATGTACTCCAGATGTCTTAAGGAGCTCCGGCAACTTGACGACTACGTCAACAAGGCTCTGCGACTGCTCTTGACAAAAGGGGCCGTCGCCGAGAGAGAGCGAGTTCGGGAAAAGTCGGTGTTTCGTTTGGGGCAAAAGTCCACGACCGAGTATCCCGAGAAGTCAGCTCTAGCTGGATACTTTGCAGATCTTCTGGCGGTCGCTTCGACTCTCGAGAAGCCTGTCAGGATTCCGCTGGTAAACTTCTTTGCCGACGTCGATCCACAAGGTCCTCCGGTCTACAACGATGGCCAGGACAGCTTCTCGTTGCATCTGAGGCTTCACTCCCTCTTGGTGGACTCGTTTGAAGCCAGCGACTTTAGCGTTCGAATCGCGCAGCCAATTCCGGGGGGCACCAAGGAGATTTGGTTGCAGGCCAAATGCCCCTTGACGATCAAGCCTGGGCGGAATGTCGTGCGACTTCTGAGCACCACCTTGATCGTGGGCAGCTACGAGGTTGACCAAATCCGCATTTCCAGCGGCAACGTCTTTCTGAATTACGAGCGGCAACATTCACAACCATATTCCGAGGCCCTGGGCGTCCTAAAGAACCCCCGCGTCACACTGTACCAGCGGGCGAGCTGCCTCGATGCCCGCCTCCTGACCACCAAGGAGATTCGGCTGGATATGAACAACTCCCTCGACCTCGAGGTCACGTCGGGCTGGAATGACATCAAGAAGTGCGAAGTCAAGATCCGGTCTGCTACGGGCGGGCTGAGATTGCTGATGGCCGAGGCTACGGTTCTTGGGTCGATACAACCTACGAAGCGGACGGAAGGCGGCGTGTTCACCTTTGGCGCGATCCCGGCCAAGACGTCGGTCCGCATCCGATTCCCGTTCAGTCTCGACAACGAGCTCGCCGAAGTCACGGTCAAGTCGGAAGTCTCGTACTCCACCGAGCATAGCGACCATCTCTTCTCCAACACGTCATCGGTGCCCATCACGTTGGCACTCGGCGTCAACGTCCAGGACGTCTTCAAGCACAAAGCCTTGTTCTCTCGATTTAGTGTGTCGACAGCAAGTGCGAGCCCGCTGCGACTCTTCCGGAGCGAGTTGCTGGGGTCGGACCTGTTCGAGTCCCATTTCGGGAGACCGCCCAGCCACCCAATCATGGTATTCCCGAAGCAGCCAGCCAGCCTGCTCTACAAGGTCAAGAGGAAGCCCGGGTCCAAGGTCAACCCCAAGAAGAAGAACACGCTCCGCCTCAAGATCCACTACAGCGTTCTGCAGGACGAAATCGAGGCCCTCGTCTCGCAGTCCCTCCAGACCGGCCTCGACGAAGCCGGACTGCACGAGTACTCCAAGCTCGTCATCTCTCGCGTCGTCTCCCATCTCCCGGCCGGCCTGTCACCCTACGACCTCGAGAAAGCCGCGCTCCTCGGCGAATTCAGCACGGCCTTCCTCTCCACCACCCCCTGGGAGAAACAATTCCCCGGCCTCGGCCCGCTGATCGCCTCGGAGCCGGGTGACAGCAGCCCCGCGGCGCGCCTCGCAGACTTCCTCACCTCTTGGATCCAAAAGCACCCCAACCACCCCCTCCCGGCCCCCGATCCCTCCACCATTCAGCCCACCACCATCGTCATCCCCGTCGACGTCCCGCCCATCACCATCGTCCACACGGCCGACATCCAGTTCCAGCGCCCACTATATCCGGCCGGAGATGGGCTGAGCGGCGGCGGCTACGCCTTTACCAACGAGCTCCTACCCGCCACACTACACCTCAAGTGGACGCGCATCTGGGACACGTCCGCCGCCCCCGACAACGAAGACGGCGACGACGACAGCCTCGAGTTCGGCTACGAGATCACGGCGCCGCCCGACACGTGGCTGCTCGGCGGGCGGCGCAAGGGACACTTTGTCATTCCCGGAAGGGGCGCCGGCGCGGGGCTGACGTCGACGCCCGGGACCGAGGCGGACATCCCGCTGCTGCTGGTGCCGCTGAGGGAGGGGTGGCTGCCCTTTCCGAATGTGGAGATTCGCGAGGTCAGGGGGGGTGGGGGGGAGAATGGGGATGGGGGTGCGGGTGGGCAGCATCACTGTGAGACGGATTATCGGAATCTGGGAGAGGCGGTGCATGTCGTGCCGGATCGGGCCAAGGTGACGCTGAGTTTGGACGCGAGCGGCCCGGGGGGCGGGCCGCTGGTGTTGGAGAGTGAGAGGGGGGTTGTTGGGGGGGAGGGGGGGAGGGTGATTGTTTGATGGAGGGGGGGCTACAACAGTTTGTGTATGGGTAGCGTTTTTGTAATGTGGATGTTTGAAGCTGCATGGCGATTTGGTGTTGTGCTGGTCTGGTGGTGTGATGGTGCCCGTACAGTGGCCCAGGTGTGCGACTGCGTGGGGGGTCGTCAAGCATGGGGAGGGGTCAGATTGAGAAGGAGATGGACTGTACAAAAAGCATCTTTTGGAGTTTTTTGGACTTGAAGTGGTGCATTTTCTTGCAGTCATTCGGTCGGGTATCCCGGATCACGCCGCCGCCATCAACATCCGCCCTTTGAGTGACAAGAAGAGGTTTCAAGACGAAAAGCAGGGGTTGCATCTCAAGGCTTTCTAAGTTCTGACAGCAGCCCTAAATTTCCAATTGCAACAGTGTGCCCCTTGGGACCCCGCCTTGAGGGGTTGGTGGCGATGGCAGGTGCAGTGGAAAAGGGCCGCCCTAACAACGCAAGAAGCCTTCAAAGTGCTGACCAACGCCCACTTTTTCACCATTTTCCCTCCTTGATTCGTCCCTCACCGAAAACCCCATCGCCAGATTCCAGGAACAGCCGACTGCAGAATGCACACCCTTGGAGGCTCGTGTCCGTCGAGGCCTCAATGGAGCATCCATCTTTCAACACCTGCAGACAATTCGTTCCCGTCTCGAGATGGGTCGTGCCTTGGAGTTTCTTCGAGAGCGCGGAATTGTCCCCGTTGACCTCGGCGCCGACGCCGACGAGACGACTCGCCATCAGCACAGAGGCAACAAACGACGAGGGGTGGTCAGTCCTCTTATTCGTACACCGCCGGTTCGGTCGGGGACCATCAGAGACAGCGTCATCGCCCAGTTGATGCTGTCAGAACCGCACAGAAGCCGTAGACGGAGACAACTGGAATCCCATACCTTTCATGTCATTCGTCTCTCGGCATATGCATGACACCGCCAATTCTTCCGACGTCTATTTGGATTTCGATGTATTCTGGGTCTACTGAGCTGTAGGGCTGTCCTGGTTGGCGAATCCAGAGCGGCGTCTCTTCCCGAAAGCCGGGCTTACTCCACGACCGCGCCCCCGAACCTCGACCACATTCCCATGCTGGGCCGACACTTCAGCGGATGACTGTCAGCAGACTTTGTCCACCACTTCTTGCTTTCCGCACAAGGGCCACCCCGACGCCACAGGCACTCACATCATTCTAATTTTGTGCTTCGTGCTTCGGCAGCACCCTTTCCGCATCCATGCCTCCAGGCAGCCCAGCGCCACCCCTTGGCCTGCATAAGCCCATGCACCCTGAGCTTCTCCAGATGCCCTGTCTCAACACCCGGCGTCTCCTTTCCCGCGGTGCCCTCCTCGGCCCAGGGCTACACGGAGTTATCCGGAATATCGGCCTTGGTTGAACTCTGTTGGTTTCGTCATGCCTGTCAACAAGTCTCGAGAGCGTCGTGGATCTCGCCCAGCCTCCTGAGTCAGCACCAGCCAAGTGCCTCGAGGTCCCTCAACCTGTACGATCCTCTCCGCCCGCGCGGGTCAATAGGTCAAGCTTTCGGCACACGGCGCGCAAATGATGTGCCGGCAAGGTGAAGAAAACGGGGAACAAGTGCCCAACCCCACGGCCTTGCTACCTATCGGCCGACAGGCCCATCGAGGAGCCTTCCAGATGCAAGATGGGCCCCAAATCGGCCTTGATACTGTGGGCCCGGGGTTCCCATCATGGTCTCATGTTGCTGCCCTAAGCATACCGCCGCTTTGGTCACATCAACAAGGAGGGATATTTGGTACTTGGAGGCCAGGGCACACCACTCGCCAACTCAGAACTGAACTGATCGCTCCTGACTGAGCCGAGGATCCATCCGGGAATGCGTCTCGTCTGTTCTGTCGTCATATATGAATTCTGTCGTTGTTCATGACATATGTACACCAGTGGCTTCAGGATTATTATCCCTATTTCGTCGCAAACCTTCTCATCGTGCCGCCATCCTTCCCCCTCTCCTCCTGGCCTTATACGAACAACACTTGCTTACACCGCCACTCCTACGCAACAACCCCCTCTCTCCAGTACGCGGCCATGGCACCCTCTCCTACGTCGGGAATGGCCCCTCTTCAGCCTGGAAGGAAGAGACGTGCTCACAAGCGAAGCCGTAACGGCTGTTCGACATGCAAGCAACGCCATATCAGATGCGATGAAGTCAAACCCATATGGTAAGTGTGATTTCCCGAAAGCCTTCGCAACTACTCCCAAGTCTATCCCCCTCTCTTGCGGGTCATCAAGAACACGAGGAGGGAGTCCACTTTGACCTGGTCCTGGCCCTATCTGGCTGCCTAGACTAGTGAGGAGTGCGGGCAATGTCAGCCCCACGGTCCCTGCCCTCTGTGCTTTCTTGCGGATGGCCTGGCGACCGTGTCTCCCTCGTATAATTATACGGCGGTGGGTCCAATGCCAGACCACAGAGGACCGCCACCAACTCCTGGGCTGGAAGATCACCAGCAGGCCTTGAGTGCTGGGCACTTTGCACACATCACAATACCCATCACCACCATCACCGGCTCAAACTCCCATCTCCGTTGAATCATGGCAAGAGACGAAAAGCTAACAAGCATGTCTCCTTCAGCACCGCCTGCCTCACGCGGGGCGGTGAATGCGGTTACCCAGAACAGTCTGGGGCTGCCGGGCCCAGTTCTTCGACGCCCGATGCCAGCACCGGGTCCGCACTCAGGGGCACTGTTCTGAGTGCTGAATCGACAAACCCTCGGTCTTCGTCATCAGCAAATTCAGGATCTTCGTCGCCTGCGAATCCGTTCACCTGTCTCCCGATGACGATGCCTCACCGAGCTCTGGAACGGTTCAACCGATGTTTGTCTCCCTACTCCTGTTTAACCCATTTCCGAGAAGTGGAAACTGACTGTTGTTATTTCTTCCGCAGTTACCACGCAAAACATCTTCAACCCGACCTCCGTGCCAAAAAACTCCGACTCAGAATGGTGTGTAAAACGGGCGGTACCATGAAGGCACTGATGCTAACAAAACTGCTTCGGTAGCGTGTCTTTGCTCCTTTCCAATCCAGGCACATTCCGAGCTTCTCTCCTATCGACGGCCCTTAGCTATTCCTGGTTGTCAGGGGGGCAAAGGAGCAGCGACATGGAGGAGGCGCTTCTCTCGCACAAGCTCGAGGCCATGCGTGTTGTCAACGCCCAGATTGCGGACCCCGTGTTGAGGACAAGCGATGGGTGTTTGAGCCTGATTGCAGCGTTGGCGCTGGTTGAGGTGAGGAATGGCAGCTCTCGTTTTTTGGGCGAGGGAAAACTGACGTTTTGGCCGCACAGAGCGGGATGGGCAACTATGCAGCTGCCGAGGCGCATCTCAAGGGGTTGTTTACATTGATCGACATCAAGACGCCAGAGAACTGGCAGCATCGGTTGTATGGGCTGTTGCAGAGGGCCATTGCAGTGTAAGTTTCCAGTCTCTGGCTGAGTTAACCGGAAGCTGACTGCATATTCAGGACCGGAAGCTTCATCGCAGCAGCCAAGCGCCTGGATGGCGTCGAAGTACTACACCAAGTTTCCGAGTACGAATTGAACAATTACGAACAGCAAGTCTATAGCATGCGGATCCCCAGCTCGTCGGCCGCCTCGCCGGTCCCTGCGACGAACCTTTCGCCTTTTTACTTTGGAATTGGGTCTCCGATCATCACAGCCTGCAAACTGGACATTGAAGGGCTCATCCTCATCAACGCTCTCCGACAACTGTCTTCCATGCCCGCCATCGATCACACGGGATATCACAGAAGTCGGGGCAGCAGCCTGAGTACCGGGAGCCACCGGTCTCGATCTGGTACCCCCATGAGCACGGCCGAGAACCCCATCGGAAGCTACGAGCTCACAAACGACGGAACCGCTGTTCTGCTCGCAGATACCGATGCGTATACCGTCAGCCTTTTGTTCAAACCGCATCCTATGGGAAATCGCAACGCAGGACAAAGTTCTACGTCGAGGTCGATGTCACCTGCCCACAGTCCCTTCCGGTCGGCGACAACTCGTGAATCCTCCGGAACCCCGCCAGCAGCGTCTTCCTACCCGCCCTTTTCCTCCAGCCCAAGACAACAAACAACCATAACCCCCACCGACCCTCCCGTCCCCATCCCCTCCGCCAGCCGCGCCTGGGCAACCGCCGCCTACCTCTACCTCCACATCGTCCTCGCCTGCGTCTGGGAAGAAACCGAACCGACCCCCTCTCGCACATCCACCCCCACCCTCCACCAATACCACCAACAACTCGCCCTCCAGCAACATCAACAACACCTCCGCCAAAGCAGCCCGAACCAGGAACCTTCCACATCCTCGTCGGTGCCGTGTCGTCCCCGCACGGCGGCGCCGCGCATCATCGGCGGCATCCCCGTCGATCCCCACCTCATCCGGGTCCTCCTCGACACCCTCCGCGCAGACCTCCAGCACACCGAGGAAGGCATGCGGGCCGGGTCGTATAACCGGGATTTCTGGCTGTGGAAGGTGGTGGTGGGCGCGTACTGCGTCGAGGTGCTATGTAGGGGCGGGCTTGGGACGACAGCGAGGGAAGCGAGTCCCCCGGAACGGGCTGGAGGGGAAGAAGGCGCGGGAACGGAGGGGAAGAAGAGTTGGTGGGGGTGGGTTCTTGAGGAGGAGGAGGACGAGTCCGAGGTGGAGGATGACATGGAAGTTGATGACGACGAGGCGGGGGAGGGCGAAGAGGCGTACATGGCGAGGTTGGGGGCGTGGTTTGGGGAGAAGCTGCGCGCGTGGGGCCGGGCTACGCAGGTGTCGAATTGGGATGGGGCGAGGCGGGCGCTGGATCGGATTGTGTGGCCGGCGGGGCAGTTTGCGGGGGAGGTGGTGGCCGAGGGAGTTTGGTGGAGGGCTTTGGGGGATGGGGGGACGGGTGGGGGGATGGGAAGACCGGTTATGGTCGGGGAGGTTGTTGTTGATCCGCTTTTGAGGTAGATAGGAAGGGAAGACATTGGCGTCATGGTGCATACACACATACATGGGCAGGCGAATGGCGAACAGAATTTTGGTTTGTTTTGACAAATGCTGCTAAACCTTGACATGTTGAAAGAAGAAAAACACCAAAAAGCTCTCCCCCCGGCTCGTAAGCCGGGGGGATACGAAAAGCCCCAGTTGGGAAGGGGCTTTTACTGTGGGTATTGTTCGATTCGAACTCGCGGCCATCAGAGGGGGGGGGAAGGGAAAGTTTGGGGGGAAGATGTTCGGTTCGAACTCGTGGCCTCGGAGGGGGAGGGCTTTGGATTGGGTCCGCATACCCCTCTTTCTCATACCACTGAGCCATGTAGGCTATTAGTGTGGTAGTCATCGAAGTGAGGGGTACTGGTAAGAGGTGGGTGTGGTATTGGGGGGTATATAGAGAGGGGTTGAAGCAAACGGGATGTGGGGGATGGGGGGGTAAACATTGGGGCCTGCGTTGCTATCATTAAGTCACAGCAGTGAACCTGCCGAATACATCGGGTCTCTCGTTCCCATTACATTTGGTATCCCGGCGCAGGAGAAGGCATCGAGGAATACGCAAAGAGCCACTCGTGGCAACAGACTGGAGCGGCGGAATAGTGTTGACAGATTCAGGGGATCTTGTCAGGGTTAGGGCAACGCCCGGGGAGGGGGCGGGATGGTCCACGGAACCCGGCATGGTCTACGGAACCCGGCACTGAATCGATCATCGTGTGCTCCGTACTGTGGAGATGAACGTATTGTCGCTCTTGGGTAGGTCCACCAAATATGACAAACTGTGCCCGGAGTTTGGTGCTCTCTGACGGGGAACAAACGGGTCTCAGCTGGCCCGCTGGGTCTCCTCGCTCTAAGGAAATGGGGATTCACCAGGCCATGGCGACCGTGGAGTTGTCGAGGATGGATGACGCAAGGGAGGCGGATTGTGCTGAGTAGTCGTTCGGTTTTGAATGTCCGATCTGGCGAGGCACGCGACATGTTTCCAAGTCGTCGGGAGTTAAAAGGGGCGATGATGGATATTGCCGAGCATGGCCGATGGGATCCATGCTGGCCTGCATTCGACCGGTATATCGACATCGGCCGGTTCCGAGGTGCCTTGCAGAGGTTCGCGTGCGTCTCTCAGACTGCCTGTGTTCTCAGATGGCAACGGTCGGGTTGCGGACCTGTTGGAGAACGTCGGCCAGGGCCAGGGCCCGACATTGGAATGAGAATGACGTCACTGATCTGCCGAAAGTGGACGAAAAGCAAAAGCTTGGCCCGCGGGAGCGCCGACGGACGCGGACCCTGGAGTCTCGGGACCCTGAACATGTTTTTATGGGGGATAACTGCTTCTTTGATCGCAATCGTTCGGGGCTTGCTGTTTTTGTTTTCCTTTGCATTTTCGCTGCCAATGCCAGTGCTTCCCCCAAGCCACCAATCCACGCACCGCCTGCTTTCCCATGTCCCTGCCGTGAACCCACGCCGACTTCTCGACGACCTCCATACGCTGCATGAAAACCCCCACCCGCGCGATCCAGAGCCACGATCGACGACGCAGGTGGCATCTGGCATCGTAGGAACGACATCCGACAGCGCCACCCGGGCCTAGCGCATTCCTCCCGAGTCCCGCGCCCGACCGGTCAATCCGCGCCGGTCCCCCTCGCCCCCCATGGCCGCCGAAGCCCCGTCGGGGCCCAATGAGGCCGCGCATCCCGAGCCCGGACGCCCAAGCGACATGCACAACCTCTTTGACATTGAGAAACAAAAGCTGGCCAACAAGAAGGAAAAGATAAAGAGCAAGTCCAGTCCTCCCGGCGGCTTCGACCCCACCCCGCTCCCCGATGCCCCTCCCGGGTACACGGTCAAATTCACCATCCACAAGGCGTGGAACCTCCCCATCGCCGACGTCAAATCCCAGTCGGCCGACCCCTTCGTCCACTCTACCCTCGTCGCCGATGTGCCCAGGCGGCACAAGGAGGACCCCCTGCTCACCCACCGCACCCGGACCATCCGCAAGACCACGGAACCTTGCTGGGAAGAGGAGTGGATAGTCGCCAACATCCCCTCCACCGGCTTCACCCTCAAGTGCCGCCTGTACGACGAGGACTGGCCCGACTCCAACGACCGGCTCGGCAATGTCACCGTCACGGTACCCCACGTCGATGAGCACTGGGAGGGCTTCGGCCGTAATGGCCGCATCTTCGAGGTTAAGAAGCGGGCCGGGAGCAAGAGGGCCTATCTCGTGAAGGGAGTGACAACCACCTTCTGCCGGAGCGGCTCCATGACGCCCAAGCTGCACATCAGCGCAAAGGTCTTGGGCAAGTCGGACCCGCCGCACGCGCAGATGTGTACCATCGGCCCGACGACGTGGATCAAGCACTACAGTCCGATGATCGGCCGGCTCTTCACACACACCAAAGTCAACAAGGAGGAAGAACACGATGCCGACGTGTCGAAGCGCAACTCGGAGGACCATCGTACTAAGAAATACGAGTACGTGACCCCTTCCCCCACCCCC
This sequence comes from Podospora tetraspora, assembly GCA_027943155.1. Lineage (NCBI taxonomy): Eukaryota > Fungi > Ascomycota > Sordariomycetes > Sordariales > Podosporaceae > Podospora > Podospora tetraspora. The sequence continues at coordinate 2,103,214 of JAQKAE010000007.1, forward strand.
AAACCACTCCTCACTAACCCCCTCCCAGCTTCCAAGCCAACGAGATCCAACTCTCCGGCCCCATCCCCCCCAAGCTCTACCACCGCTACGTCGAGTTCCGCCCCATCATCGGCCCCATGTTCGCCGCCACCGGAATCCGGGGGCGCATCCTCAACAAGGTCCTCCACAAACAGCACGCCCGCGTCTACAACTTTGACTCGAGCACCGAGTACGGCGTGTTCCCGCCGCGCAGCGAGGAAGCCTCGCTCCAGTTTCTCAAGATGGCGCACTTTGACGAGGGCGGGCGCCTCTTCACGTACGTCATCACGCTCGACGCGCTCCTCCGCTTCACCGAGACGGGCAAGGAGTTCGGCATCGACCTCCTGAGCAAGCACACGATGCACTCCAACGTCGCGACGTACATTGCCTGCTCGGGCGAGTTTTTTATCCGGCGTTTGCACCACCCCCACTCCCACCACCACGGCAGCTCGAGTCCAAGCCCGCAGGACGAGGCCGCGCACCCCCCGCTTGATTTGCCAGGCGGCCCGCCCGAGTCACCGCCGCCGTTGGATCCGAGTCACTACGAGCTGATCATCGATAACGACAGCGGGACGTACCGCCCAGACAAATCAGTCCTGCCAGACCTCAAAGAGTTCCTCGAGGCGCAGTTCCCACGGCTGCATATCCGCGTCATGGACTGCGGCGAGGAGGAGCTGAAGAATCTGAAGAAGATGCAGCTCGAGGCCAAGAAGAAGCAAGGGCCGAGGGTGCGGATGGTGCTGAATCGCAGTCCGAGCGCGAGCAGCTTTAGTTCGGACGATGAGAGTCGGTTGGGGGAGTTGGCGGATGATGTGCCGGTCAGGAGTAAGAAGGAGAGGGTGTTTGATGTCATTTCGGATCCGCATCAGATTAAGGGGTATATGAAGAAGGGGGAAGGGGGGAAGGGAAGGCGGTGGTTGTTGGGGAGGGGAGGGGAGGGGGAGGGGGAGGGTGATGGGGATGGGGCGGGGAGGTCGGGGGCGGATGGGACGAAGCCGGAAGTTGATGGAGCAAAGCCGGTACCAAACGGGACGGGCCCGGGGAGGAGTGGTGAGGAGGCGGGCGGTCGGGGCCGTGATGGGGCTGGAACTCGGGGGGGGAGTTGAGAGAAGGGGTGGCTGATATTCTAGAGTGGCTTGCTTTTGGATACCCATGCTTGAGCTTTAGCTGATGGGGTCTAGCTTGCAGAGCATGGCGTTTTGGGCTATGGGAGGCGATGGGTTGCCTTGGGGACATGGGTGTTGAAATCGGTTGGCAGATCACAGGGGAGTAAGGGACATGGCATTCCGTTGGATGACTGCCTTTTTACGGTTTACGTTCCGTGGTTGTGAGCTGTTGTTTCCCTATGGACCCCTTGCCCATGCTGGTGGGGTTCAGCCTTTCTGTGGATTCAGTCAAGGCCAGGGACCCGTGGTTGTGTGAAGCTTGACTGAAAGCCAATTTCAATCATCATGGCTCTGATCGGGGGTTAGGGTTACCTCCACTTTCGATCTCGACTGACTGTTGCCAAGCTTCCACCGAGAACAGGACCTCGGCTCCGGGTGGTGATTCGTCGACCAAGTTTCCAGAACTCGCGTGGAGAAGAGGCTCTGGGCGAGCTGGGGAAGTGGAGGGAGGACCCAATGAGACGGGTGAGGAGACGACAATGCTGCATGCTGCTGGGCTGCAGGAACAGGAACCCCCTCTTTTTTCTCTCTCGTGGTTCCTGCAATGGTTCCGTCGTGCTGTGCTGGATGCTGCTGGAGATCAGGAACCTGAATTCTGAGTTGTTTCTCGTCGCCTGCAGGGTTGTCCCAGACCACACCTTGGAAGCTTTGGCTCCGATCAAACGGAAAGCTTGGCTTGGTCTTGTTTCACGGTTTCAATGTCGTGTGCACTGTGGTTCTGCTGCGTTTTGGGCTGGGGATCGTGTTCTGGAAGGTGAAGGACGATCGATGTCTTGACTGATCATTTCCAATCCTTATTTTATCCACTTCTGTTTTTCTTCCTCTGCTCGTCGTGGAATTCAATCGCCAGCAAAAGCACAAGCCAGGTCTATCCAGCGAAACAAAAAAAAAAGGCACAGTCCAGGGCAGATCATCCAGAATTCACCGACACCCCCACAGTGGGTCCTTGATATGAACGGGGGCGAGAATCTCCACCCGTCCCGCTGCTAACAATTTAGATTTCCCCTGCCTGGGCCAGTGGGCCTTGCAGCCAAAGCCAAACCCACCCGGTTTGCGCCACAGCAGCGTTCTGCTTTCCAACTTCAACCTCATCGTCCCGTCTCTGCTGGTCTCCTCTCGGCCTGTCCTCGACGCAGCTTCGGACGACACGACAGTTTTGGCCCGATACCCCCAAGAAACCATCAGACAGCCCACCCCGGAGCTCCCGACTCCCGACGCCTCTTCAAGTCCACCCAAACACGACAAGAAGCGAAGCATCAGCTGGCATTCGACCTCAGAGAACAGCGCGCCCTCCGAATCTCGAATCCCACGAACCTTGAGCACCCCGCCTGTGCCATCACGATACCACCCATCTCCGTCCTCCAATTCTGCTCGCGCACACCCGTCGACGAACACGCGTCGACACCCGAGCCGTAGCCAAAAACACCCAGGGGCTGCTCGCTGGCGGATGCGGACCGGGACCTGTCCCGACGGCGCGGAGGGATGCAGTCGGCAAAGGTGAAGGCCGAGGCGCAAGGGCGAAAGGCCAAGGTGAGTTTGGTCCCCCCTGAACCCCTTTTCCTTTCGCGCGTTGAAGCATCGGAATCATCACTAACTCGCTTGCTTGCTGGCAGCTTGCCCAGTCATACCAGGAGCTTCTCGAGTACGCCCCCCCCTCTCTCCCACGCCACCGCGCTCTGTGCTGACCATCCCCGCTCGCAGTGAATTCTCGAATAAAGATCTCAAGTCCGTCGGGAACTACACGTTGGGTCGCTTGATTGGAAAGGGGTCGTTCGGCAAGGTCTACCTCGCGACACATAAGCTTACGAATGGGTCCAAGGCAAGTCGCGCCCCTCTGTCCTGCGTCCGATGGAGATGGCAGCAGCTAACATTCTTGCGCAGGTTGTCCTCAAATCGGCCAACAAGGACGACTCGAACCTCGCTCGCGAAATCCACCACCATCGACAATTCGTACATCCCCACATCGCCCGCCTGTACGAGGTCATCGTGACTGAAACCCTTGTGTGGCTGGTACTCGAGTATTGCCCAGGTATGACGAACCCTGGCCAAGATACAATGGCCCGACTCTAATGCTCCCCTAGGTGACGAGCTGTACAACTACCTCCTCGAGCATGGAAAGCTACCGGTGGAAAAGGTCCAAAAGACATTTACCCAGCTCGTCGGCGCCGTCTGCTACGTCCATCAGCAACAATGCGTCCATCGGGACCTCAAGCTCGAAAACATCCTCCTCGACAAGCACGAGAATGTCAAGCTCTGCGATTTTGGCTTCACGCGAGAATACGAGGGCAAGGCAAACTACCTGCAGACCTTTTGCGGCACGATATGCTACTCGGCCCCTGAAATGCTCAAAGGCGAAAAGTATGCGGGTGAAAAGGTGGACGTCTGGAGCTTAGGTGTCATCCTCTACGCCCTGCTCTGTGGAGAGCTACCGTTTGACGATGACGACGATGGCGAGACGAGGAGGAAGATCCTCATCGAGGAGCCCAAGTACCCAGACTACATCCCCGCCGATGCTCTCTCCCTACTCAAGTTGCTGCTCTCCAAACGACCACTTAAACGCCCATCATTACCCGAAATCCTGGCCCACCCATTTCTCGCCGAGCATGCCCCTCAGCAGCAGGAGATTCTGAAGGTCGTCCACCCCGCCCCATTCTCAACCCCCCTTGAAAAGGAAACGCTCGAGCGCATGCGGAGTGCGGGCGTCGATATCGACTCGGTCATTCAGAGCGTTCTCTCCCAGCGGTGCGATACGTTGGCGGGGTGGTGGACGCTCTTGATCGAAAAGGAAGAGCGCAAGGCCATACGGAAGGAACGGAAACGCAAGGAGAGAGAGTTGGAACACAGGGCTTCGCGCCGCTTCTCTCAGGCTTCGGGTCGACTTAGTGCGTTGGCCACCGTGGAGGAAGCGCAGTTTGGGAGGTCGGATTCGGCAAAAAGGCCTAGAGGGAGGAGTGAGAGGAGAAGCGCCCACTATCCGAGTCTCGCCATCCCCGACATGCCTCTCCTCCCAGACTTGATGAAGTCGGCGAACGGGAACCTCAGCCCCGACGGCGAGAACCCACCTCCCCCGATCGACAAGGACTCGATCCGGTCGGTGAGCACCTCGCGACAGCGGCGGCCGATCCCACCGCCCAAGGAAGGGGTGCTTCGCAGCGCGCGCTCTCGAGGGTCGACCCTCCATCTGGTCACCACTAGTGAGGCACTGACTTTGAATGGAGGATCACAGACCAACGACTCGAAGAAGGTCAAGAAGCGACCATCTCAGACCATCTTGGCGCACTGGAAGAATTGGACCCATTGGCTCTTTGAGAGCACGCGGCGTCACAAGAATTCCAACAAGCGCGGCAGCCATTCCACGCCCAACCTCGCTGGCGACAAGGCATCGACGGTGGGAAAGGAAGGAAAGTCAAAGGACAGCAGCCCTCGGCCGCAGACAAGCAAGTACCCCATGAGCGGGTCAGGGGGCGCTTTGAACACAGCAAGCCTTCCTAAGGGGGTAATTGCCAATGGCTACGCGTCAAAGGCAGCACAACCGTCGTCAGGAGGCTCGTCGCTGTCGGCCTCTAACCTCTCGGGTCTCCAAAATCAGACCTACGTGCCAAGATTGCCAGCCGCAGCGCCCTACAAGCGCCTCTCGCTCTCCCCCTCCCCACTAACACCGCGCGCAACCGCCGTGCGGCGAACCTCTGGTCCTGCAGGGCTGCGCGGCAGGAAGTCTACCTCATCGTCCGTCTCCTCGATCCGGTCGATGCACAAAACCCACCACCACAGCCACAGCAAAGCCAGCTCCACCTCCTCCAACGGCTCCATCTCCACCACCATCTCCAAGACCCCCCTCCAGCCCCGCAGCCCGCACCACTCGGTCAAGGTCCTCCCCGCCACGCCCACGACGGGCAGCTTCCCTAGCAACATCCGCCTCGTACGCGACCGCTCCGGCCCGCCCATGAGCATCTTCAACGAGGGCCTCCCCAGCTACCAGGACCGCCCCTTCACCCAACAGCCCCCCGGCAGCCCGAACCCCTTCTCGTCCATGGGCAACTCCCCCACGGGCGGCGCCCCCGCCGTCCTCTTCGCCAAGCGCAAGAAGAACCTCTTCAAGGGCCCCATGCTCAGCCTCGCCGGCAGCGGCCGCGACAATCGCAGCACCGGGTCCGCGTCGGCGGGGCACTCGCGCAGCGCTAGCGCCAGCGGGCTGGGGCGGCGCAGCGGGGAGGCGACGATTCAGGAGGCGGATGAAGACGACTACGACGGGAGTGAGGGGGGTGCGGGTGGCGGGGGGGAGGATGAAGTTGAGGAGGTGGATGCGTTCAGTCCTATTATCAGGGGGCCGGGGGAGATTGTGGAGGAGAAGATTTATGAAGAGGGCGAGGACGAGGAGGAGGACGAGGTGATGCCGTTGGCGACGGATGCGAGTTTGAGGGCGGCGGCGGCGAGGGTGGTGTCGGGGGGGCCGCTGCGGTGAGTATACGCTACCTGCGGTCGGTTGTAGTGATAATGGTAGAGGGGATAGGATGATGGGGCGATGGTTTCCTTGAGGGCGGAGGGGAGGGGGGGATGTGGGCATGTACAACAGGAATGGGCAGCAAGCAGAGGGTTGCCATCTGTTGCGGTGCGGTGACTTGCTTGGTCTCGTGTGTCGGTGCTGTGCGCGGTGGTCCCGCTCATATCCGGGCGCCAAAGTCAGCTGGCCCGGAATAAGGGGTAAGGGTGGTGGGCTGTGGCCAGCGCCGGCATTGCCAGGGGGGGGGTGGTTTCTTGGCGGTTGACGCCTTTTCTTGCAGTCGGTGGTGTGCAGTGTGATCGGTGTTCTTGATGGTTTGGGAGACGAACATCGCACTTGGTGGCATGGGGTTCTTTTTCTGGACATTATTTTTGGTATACTATGATTGGGGCGGATGGACAATGGACGATGGATGGATGGATGGGAGGGAGGGAGGCCGACGTATAACAAATGATGGATTGGTTTGTCCCTGGAATGGGTGGGATACTAGAGGGAAGGGAGGCATCGTGTATTTGGGTATCCGCAGGTACTACGTAGTTCTAGTACCAACTTGAAGTGTCGTCGTCGCTGTTTTGGTTGACATCGCCTGCTCTACTGTTGGTGTACAAGGTTATGTTCATGTCAAGCTATCCCCCGAATCCGAGTCTCTACTTTGTCCATGCATGGCTCCAAGCGGCATTTCTTGATGAAATTCAGATTCGAATCCCCGGAGCGAGGAGGGAGCGATTAACTCAGACCAGGTGACTGGTAACTGCCAGTGAGGTCTGGTGCTTGGCTGGGTGGTATGGTGACGGTGTGTGTGTGTGCACTACCGTCTTGGCCCCTTCAGCCCCTTTTCGATGCAAACATTGAGAATGAAAAGACAACGCCGGAGAGCTTGCCAAGCAGCGGCAGAAGGAGGATAGTTACGCCCACGGATAGTCAGCGTTGGGGGTGGGGGGGGCAGGTCAGGTCAGGAGTACTTGTATCTTGGCGAACATGGACGGATGGTGGTGATGATGCTATTGTCGTCTCTGAGACCTCTCCCCCGGGCCCATTGTAGGGTGCATCTCTCCTGGGACCTCGCTTAACCCATCTGCCGCTCCGATGGTATCCGGGGTTCCTGAAATACTTGGTTCCCGTTGGGGTGGAGTTGTAGGCTGTGGGTTGTGAAGTGGGATGAAAGAAGAGGTGTGGCAACCAGTTCAAGTCCCGCACCCCCTGTCAGTTCGTTTATTTCTTCTTGTCTGGGTAGTTCCAAGACTTTGGCTGTCAACTCGGAGGAACTCAGAGTCTTGGCTTGAAGACAGTATTGGTGGGCTTATTTTCTCTCTGTTGCTTGTCGAAACCAATATTTGGGGTGGTGATGTCGGTGTGGTGCTGATGGGGGGCTGATGGGGGAAAGTGGCTTCAGTCAACAGTTCAGCCGCAAGATCACGCGGGACTTGGAGATACCGGGTCTCCGTAAGATCGGGACTCATGCCCGGTGGTCGAGACTTGATGCTCGGGATGGTGGCGAGTGGCTGTCAAGGCGTGATAGCAAAGGTGTATCGAGGCTGTTCATCGCCCACCACGCTCACTAGCTCGAAAGTGCCGCTGCTACCCTCGGGTTACCCTAATTGATGCCATGTAGTTGAATGGGAGCTGGTCATTGGTCGAAGGGCTGGCCTCCTGATTCCTACATCACCGTCCCGTGTCTTTGAATGGGCCAAGGAGCGCTTCCCCAGCAAGGTGAAACCTGGCTGTACATGTACCCGTATACACCACGAGGAGACCTGGAATTGTCAGGTGGTACGGATTGAGGCTGCTGTTGAGGTGTCGGTGAGGGTTTTCCACGGATGATCCTGACGGGTGCCGGGAACCGGAGAGACTTTTGGTTCCTGGGTGTGACCACGGTTGGCAAAAGGACATCCGCCTCGACACGAGGGAGGCGTCTTTGGGATGTCTTGGGCGAGAATGGATGTCAGCGTCGTTTGGTCGCGAGGAGGTGTGGCTAGGAGGAGGCCAGGTCCAGTCCTGAGCTGGCTGCGTTCGGAGATCTGGCGCTGGGGCGACTATTCTTGGTGGCACGCGACGGGGGGAGAATAAAACAGTGGTTGCCTTACACAGCATGGAACCTTCTTCCGAGTTGGGTTGCGATGGGAAAAGAAGGTAGGGTGCGAGCAACTGCAGCCAGTCAATATTGTGCCGTCCCGTGCACACTCCTTCCACCGAAAGCAGGACCGCCCACCTGTGACCTGCGCACCTGCACATCACCACCCTGCAGCGAGGAAGGAGCCGCTTTTCTGTTGAGCAGTGGCCACTGACGACGGTTTCGTACCTGAGAAGCCACACCTGGCCCTGGAATCCAGGTCCTGCCTCCGTCTTGGAACGCGGGGTTGCAGCAGCCATGGCCGATGTCCTGCAGGAACCTCCATCTCTTCTCATCTTTTTCCTCCCACCTCTCCCACTTGCCTTAGCGAGGCCGTCGGCAACACTCGCGAGACAACACGGCAGAGGCAGAGGTCCCATCCATCCTCAGCTCACAGATGGCGGCAAATTGTTCCCGCTACTTATACCGGTAGGGCAGCAGAATCCAGGTCTGAGCTGCAACCCCTCGTTTGTCCCCCCCTTTTCCGACCCCTCCTCACGACATCATCACATCTCCCCAGCATGACAACGTTGCCTTCTTCCCCAGACAACACCCCCAAAGACGGCTCGGTTAGTTGGATGTCACAGTGCCCCCGTCGCAACCCGGGCTTGGCCCTCCCTCCTCCTCCCCGGTTCGTACTCTGGCTGACTGCGCCGCCGCCATCACGATTGCTGGGAGCAGCAACCGTGTCTAGGACCCGCACAAACGATGCATGTCGCCGTCGGGATTGATTGGAGCTCCAGGGAACCGGCAGATGGCCGGACCGCCGAAGCGGCCGACTTCTCCGATGCTTTCCACCCCCTCGCCCGGGCACTGAACACCAACCCGCAACGAGTGCCGCCTCTTTCTGACACTCTCTACTGAGGTTGCTCCAGCTTGCTGTTGCCGCGCCGATCCTCATCAGCAACGGGAGCAATACGCCCCACCCCCTTCTTTGTCCTACTCGTGCAGCGGGCGGTGGCTCGGAGGCTCGGCACTCCTAATAGTTCCATCGTCCTCCCACCACACCTTTGGCACCACCTGGGAAGATTGCATTGTCCCCATTTTCGCACGCGGGACAGTTCTGGTGGGGGGGAGACAACCTGGTTTCCATCTTCGGACATTGAGTTCACCAGAGACTTCGCTTGCACTCATGCCGTGCTCCCAAAGTTTGGTATCTTCAGCCCTCAGGGGCTACATTCGCGGTTGAGGAGTGGGTTAGCTTGTTCACCACGAGGCTTCAGCTGGACTCTCTGGTCCTGGGCATCGACGGTCCAGACTCGGTCTCGTGCCCCTCTTGTCACCAAGACAGAACTGCATCCCATCGACCTGGCAAGCGCTGGCGTTCTATTGCGTCTCCATGCCGTCCACACCACCCTGCAGGACAACTCCAAAGTTACCGGCATGGATGCTGCGCACAGAGGCATCCCGTTGTGACTGTTGAGCACCGATCCCGGACCATGAGAGGCGACCACCTCTCAGGCCGAGCGGCTACCAGCCTGCCATGTCTGTGTGACGGACCACATGTTCGAGATGTCACACACGTGTCTGCGAGGGCCCGTATGTTGAAAGCCCATCCTCGCAATACCTATATCAAGGTGGACGAGGTTCGCCGTTTTCTCTTGGTTCTGGTCATCTTCATCAGCTCGTCTCGGGCGAAGCATCTCTCACTCTTTTCTCGTCTCTCTCTTGAACCCCTTTACCTGAGTCGTCTCATATTTTTACCCAACCATCGTTCATCAACAGTGGTCACGATGGTGACCACTCTTGACAGCATGCTGTCATGCTGCCTCCTTGTGTGGGGTTTGCTCTTGAGCACCGCTGCTGCTCTTGTGACCCCCCAGGCTCACCCAGAGATGAGCGGGCTGGTACGCCGGCAAACTTGCAACACCGCTAGCAACAGACAGTGCTGGACGAGCTCTCCGGCTTTCAACATCAACACCGACTACGAGACCTCAAGGCCCAGCACGGGCGTCACCAGGACTGTAAGTCTACCCCTGATAATGTTGTCTCCGATGGGGCTGATAGGCGCTCTAGTACACCTTCACTCTCACGCAGACAGCTACTTGGATTGGTGGCGACGGCCGGATCAAGAACAATGCCATGCTGATCAACGGTGAGGCTCACGCCCAAGACCTCATGTCTGGGTCTACGAAAACTAACTCGTTCCAGGCCAATTCCCCGGTCCAACCATCACTGCCAGTGAGTTTCCCTTCTGAGACCTGATTTGAGGCCTTTCTTGATGGCGAAAGCTAACGACATGTAGACTGGGGAGACAGGATTAACATTACGATCATCAACAACATGTCCACCAATGGGTGAGTTCTCTTACCAATCTCACCCCGAGTCAAGCTAACAAGAGCACAGCACGAGTATCCACTACCACGGCTTGCGCCAGAAGAATACCAACAACATGGACGGCGTGTCTGGCATCACGGAATGCCCCATCCCCCCTGGCCAAAGCAAGACGCACTCTTTCTTTGCCGACCAGTATGGCACCTCTTGGTATCATTCCCACTTCTCTGGCCAGTATGGAAACGGTCTTCTTGGCCCCATTGTCATCAACGGCCCTGCCTCGGCCAACTATGACATTGATCTGGGACCCCTTGTTGTCTCGGATTGGTACCTTGGCTCCGCCTTCACCCTCGGTGCCCGGGTCTCGAACCCATTCACTCCTTTCATCCCAGGCTTCCCCGGCTCGCCTCCCAACAGCGACAATGTCTTGTTCAACGGAAAGAATATCAACCCAGCTGGATCGTCGGGAAGCTACCAAAAGTTTACCCTCACATCGGGCAAGAAGCATCTCGTCCGCATCATCAACTCGTCTGTGCAGAACGCTTTCACGCTCTCCATGGTCGGCCACTCGTTCCAGATCATCGCCACCGACATGGTGCCCATCACACCCGTCACTGTGTCCAGTCTCTTCGTCGGCATTGGCCAGAGGTACGATGTCATCATCTCCGCCAACCAGCCCGTCAGCAACTACTGGTTCAACGCCACCTTTTCTAGCGCGCCATGCGGTATCTCGAACAACCCGCGTCCGGCCATGATCTTCCAGTACTCGGGTGCTCCCAACGCCAACCCCACCGCTCCGGGCTCGGCTCCCCCCGATAGCAAGTGCCAGGATGTGCATACCTATGCCCCCATTGTCACGCGTACCGCGCCGACCGCCTCGTTCCCGGTTGGCAACACGCTCAACACGAAGATGACTGTCAACAACGGCATCGCCAAGGTCTTTTGGCCTGTCAACAACTCGCCCATGAAGGTCAACTGGAACAATCCCACGCTCGAGTACGTGGCGAGCGGCACCGTCAGCAGCATGCCGGCGGCGGCCAATATTCTCCAAGTCCCGACAGGAAACGTCTGGTCGTTCTGGCTGATTCAGAACAACTCGTCGATTCCCCACCCCATCCATCTTCATGGCCACGACATCCTGCTGCTCGGTGCCTCGCCGGCCCTCGCCAACCCGGTGCCGCCTCTTCCCACCAACACGCTTCGCCCGTACAACCCCACTGTCGACGGCCCAAATTTGAAGCTCAACAACCCGACGAGACGCGACACGACGATGCTGCCGGCCTGGGGATGGCTCGCCGTGGCCTACAAGACCAACAATCCCGGTGCATGGCTCTTCCACTGCCACATTGCGTGGCACGCCAGCCAGGGTTTGAGCGTGCAGTTTCTCGAGCAGCAGAGCGCCATTCCCACGACCATGAACCTCGGCGAGCTGAATCCCAACTGCAATAACTGGGATTTGTACTTCCCTAGCCTTGCCCCCTTCCCGCAGGATGACTCGGGCATCTGAGGTCTGGGTCGGTTTCCTGACGTCTTCTCACATTCTTTTGGGGCGGCTTTTCTATTTTCATTGGAGAGGAAGTTTGAGATTATGCTTGGTGATTGCTGCGTGCTGAGGCCTTGAATATATACGAGGGGGTGGGCGGCGGTTTCGTTTGCATAGTTGGCAGAGTTGTGGATGTCACCAAGGGAGGTCAGCTGTGAGATGCTGTGGTACATGTGGCATATGTCAGCGGTGGTAGTTGGAAGGAGATTTTGGTGTCGAGGGAGTTTTGTATTGTTGTTTGCAAAAATATAGGACCAGAATCGAGAGCAGATGTTGATGAACTTTTCAAGATCCTCGAAAGGGGAGATGTTGTCGATCACCAAATGCGGGGCCCTGGATGCTCTGCAGGAACAGGGCGGGGCAGGGGGGCAGGGCTGATTTAAGCTTAACCCGCCCACCGGAAGCAACCGTGACCCCCAACTCCAACGGTGGCGACGGCGGCGCAACGTCGTCCCGAGCTGACGTTCAGCAAGTGTCGAAAACTGGGAAATCAAATCTCAATTCGCGTCGAAATCACGGCATGGTTTCGTCCCCCTCGGTCCTGCTTGAACGGAATTGAGATGAGAGGCCTGGTGCACTACCACGTGCATTCCCTGCCAGAGAACAATGCAGAGAAGGCTGGCGCGAAGAAGTCGAAGATGAGCTGAATCTCTGAAACATGTCTGTCTCCCTCTCTGGGACACCAAGAAGAAAAGGCCCAGATTCCAAGTTCTGCGTCCTCGCGAGGCTCCGACGCGGACATCCCACCAGAAGCGTGCCAAACTTCCTGATGAAACATCCCCGTGGGCGGTGCTGGGGTGCCGTGGCTTCGGCCCATCCCCCCAAGATCGGACGCCACCGCCGTTGTCCCTTGCAGGCCAGCGCGGTGCATCGGGGATAGGTCCCATGCGAGATCAGGTTCGTTTCATGCCGCGAGGGTGGGCGGCCAATCATATTGGATGGAGAGCGAACGGAGGGGGGGCTGCATGAAGAGCTGAGGAGGCACCACCCATCACGACGGGTGGTGGGTGTCTTGGGCCAGACCAGGCTCGGGGTGTGGTTGGTGGTGGGCGGGGAGACGGGATGGGTTAAAATAGAATGGCTGTCTTCCCTCCCCGGCTGGGGGAGGGAGGTGGCGGGTGGGAGGAGTCGTGGTTGTCTTTTGGGGAAAGCAACTTCGCGACATCTTTCTTTTTCGCCTGTTCGGTCTCAACCCTCCCACGACGACGTCGCGCCCACGCGCCAGCATCATCAGCAGCAGCGATGTACCCCACACCACCACCTCCCCAACAACGGCGGAACAACTACGACCACCCCCACAGCGACCTCGAAGTTGTCCCCGACGGCGCCGACTATGACAAGACCGCCGTCCCGAGCTCGCCGTACTCGCACCACGACAAGATCCTCGTGCCGCAGCAGCCGTACTACCAGAAAGAGGTGGTAGAACCAAACGCATACGGAGTCGACGGCGGAGGCTACAACAAGAGCCCGGCGGCGGCGGTGGTAGCGGGCTCTGGAAATGGCGACGCAATAGCAGCACTGATCGCACCACCCCCAACCCGTCGCGAAAAGATCCTCGGCCTCCGCCGCAAGACCTTCTTCATCCTCGTGTGGATCGTCTCCATCGCGCTTGCGATCGCTATTGGTGTTGGGGCTGGGGTTGGTGCGTCGGCTTCGCGGAACAACAGCAGCAACGCAGCGACGACGACGGGCGTACGAGAGGAAATCACCAACGCTGGCGCGGGGCCCGCAACCCCCTCCCCAACGACACCCCCAGGAGACGGAGGAGTACAGGCATCACCAACCACCCGCCTCTCCACCACCACCGCCACCACCGCCTCCCCCCCGCCGCCGGTCAAGACAGGCGGCATCGGCGGCCGCTGCAGCAACCAGTGGGGCGCCGACTGCGTGTGCCTCGACAGCGGCATCTGCAGGGACGTGTGGCGCGGGACGCCGTATATCGGGTACGAGGGGAATTGGCCGTGTCCCGGGGATCCGGCGAATGTGATGGCGTGTGTGGTGAAGCCTTGCTTGGGCAAGGCGAAGGGGGCGCAGTGTTTGTGGAGGGAGGCTTGTCGGGAGGTTGATGATGGTGAGTTTTTGATGTTGGGGTCTGGGGGTTTGGGGTTTGGCTAACGTGAACAGCGCCAGTGGGGTCGGCGGCGATATGTCCGGGGGATGGGGAGTTTGTTTGTTGTGCGCATGAGTGGGTGTAGGGGGGCGGGGGTTGGGGGACGGGTTGGATGGTGGGTGGGGAGGTTTGTATGATGGGATGGAAGGGAAGCGAGAGGTGGCGATGGGGTTGCGATTGCCGTTACCTGTTGTGGAGTTTTGGGCCCGGTTCCAGGTTGGAAAATATGTAGGATGGGGTTTTGGGTAAGACGGAAACATACAACTCGTGGTGGAAGGAGCATTTGCATGAGTAAATGGTGATGGTGTTCCTGGCGCTATGGAGCAGGAAAGGGAAGGACAGGTTCAGGACATGTACTATTTCTGACGGAAGAACATTCAGTTTATTTATCTGATATATCCCATCTTGAGGGTTGGCCGTGTCTTTTGACAGATGCGGAAAGGGTTAAGAAAGGGGAAGCAAACAGTGTTTTCAGGGGTTTGTTGTGTTGGGATGTGGGTCGTATTTGGGGGAGGGGGGCCTTTTGTGACTTGTGGCTCAAGAGTCAAGACAAACACATGACTCCCAACTTCAGTTTCCTGACACATAAAGACAATGGGGTCTGTTGTCAGAAATGACAGACCAAAGTATCAGCCTGAAAGAAAAAGGGAGGAGGCATGGTAGTTCCGGTCGCCTCTTTGGTCTGCAAAGTGTTTACACTCTTTGGGTCTGGAAATTGAAGCGTCGTGTTTCGGGACGCCTTTCCGGCAAAGCCGAACTTGGAAGCGTTTGTTCGTTCCAGAACGGGGGAGCTGCATGTCTCTGGCATGAAAGACGCATTCCACTGCCAAATGACACTGGAAGAATTGGTCAAGAAAAAGGAGCAAATATCTTGAACAACAGACAAATCGGTCGCAGAACCCTCAAGGTGGCATATGTTGGTCCGTCATTCGATGTTGATGTGTTGTGTCTGTTGGACGGGCCGAGCTCCAGCGACGGCAAAAGTCAATGTACAGAATCACGTGGCACCCGTTCCGGCCCTGCAGCACAGGCCCCGGCGAGGCCCAAAACTGCCGTTGCGTCGTTGCAATTCGGAGAATTGATTGGACAGGGATTTTCCGGCAAGCTCCCAGCCACACCTTTGCAAGCCTGAAGCCGAAGCCTCATGGCCTCATGGTTCGTTGCCGGCCACTGATCACGCTCCACAATCCCGACACCACTGGTCCAGCATCACGTTACCGCAAACACGTCAAAGAAGGAGGCTGCGATTTATGCGCCCTTGATTTCTTTACACTGAACTCCCCCACTTACCCAGGCACACGCTCCAGGCTAGGTAGCTTCAAGGAACAGCCGGCCAAAGGAGCTGTTGCGCTTTCTTCTCCACGTTTCCGGCGCTTCGCCTTCGCCCCGACCCGCACCTCCGGATTCCAGATTCCAGATTCCATTGTGCGATCGCGCCCGCCGATCACCTGTCACGGCCGCCTCACCAACCTCCGGCCCAGCCCTACTACACATACATCCGCGACTCCCAGGTCCGCTTCGGTCTGGAGTTCTGATATACATCCATCCCCCCGCTCCCATCTTTCCAACACCACAGCCGCCGACTCCCCGGTTGCTCCGTTCCATCCCTGATCGCAAAGCCGCTTGCGCGGGGGCTCGACCACGTTGCACCTCGAACCGCCCGGCAAACTCCCACAACCGGCTGCTGAATGCGCCGTACCACGGCCACACCATGTCTTCCCCACGTACGATGCCATCGCCTTGTCGAATGTGCCCCATGATTGTCACGCTAATCCCACTCAGTGAGCGCCGAGGAGAAGTCGGACTACACACGCATCATCGACAATATCCTTGCCACGGCCGACCTCCAAACCGTCTCGCGCAAGACTATTCGCGCCGGTCTGGAAGATGCCGTCGGTCGCGACCTCAGCAGCCAAAAGGTTGGAGCACCCCCTCACTCTGTTTGATCCCTTCCCATTAACGACGCCCCACCCCCAGA
Source organism: Podospora tetraspora (assembly GCA_027943155.1). Classification (NCBI taxonomy): domain Eukaryota; kingdom Fungi; phylum Ascomycota; class Sordariomycetes; order Sordariales; family Podosporaceae; genus Podospora; species Podospora tetraspora. The sequence continues at coordinate 2,118,914 of JAQKAE010000007.1, forward strand.
CTGCGATCAAGGCCCTCATCGAGGCCCGCTTCGATGCCATCAACTCCGAATCCCCGCCTCCCTCGGCCGAGGTAAAAGCCGAACCGTCCCCCATGCCATACACCAACGGACGGTCGACTTCTGGCGACGGCGGCGGCGACAACGGCGCGGACGGTGAAATCAAGGTCTCGCTGCCAACCCCCAAGAAGAGGCAGAAGCGCGAGAGCTCAAGTGAGGATGCCGATGCCCGCCTCGCCGCTGAGCTCCAAGCTCAGGAGAACCGCCGAGCAGGGCGCCCCCAAACACGTGGTGCAGGCACAGCAGCGAAGCCCAAGGCCAAGCCGAAAAAGGCCAAAGCCCCCAAGAAAAAGAGCGAAAAGAGGGTGCGGTCGGACGACGACAGCGACGTTGACGCCGACGGAGAGCCAAACGAGAAGAAGAGAAAGGCCGGCGGAGGGTTCCAGAAGCCCTTCAACCTCAGCAATTCCCTTCAGATGCTGTTGGGAGAGCCGCAGGTAAGTCCACATTTCCGCCTGCGACAGCCTCACATACTGACTTTACTATAGCTGTCCCGGCCGCAAGTGGTCAAAAAGCTCTGGGAACACATCAAGGCCAACGAGCTTCAAGATCCCAGCGACAAGCGACAGATTGTCTGCGACGACAAAATGCACGCGGTGTTTGAGCGCAGCCGCGTCGACATGTTTCAGATGAACAAGTTGCTCGGCAGCCATCTCTACCCCATCGAGGAGTGAAGACGAGGAAGAAGACGTATCTCGGGCATGGCGTTGGTCAGGCGTGCATAGCGTCTTTGGCTTTCCATCGGATGCTCGGCCGGGTTACCGCCTGGCTCCATCTCATGGTCTGTTTCTTATTCATACTGCCATTTCCTCCAAAGAAATGACATCTTTCGGCGAGGGTGTGGTTCGTCCTCCGCGGACAAGACCACTGGCGGAAGATATTTCTATTGCTATCGATACCACGACGGGCATGATTTGCATTTGGGATCTCGTGGTGAGCATCCAGGGGCTTTCTGGCGCTCACGTTATAAAAATGCTTCAATTGGCTGGCTTTGTACTTATCTTTTGGGCCACAATCCGGGAATGGGGACGATCGGTATGTGTGGCAGAGGTGGGCATTTTGGGGGGTTGGAACGAGGACTTGGTGAAAGTTGACCACGCGCATGGCTGAGCGGATGGCAGAAGGGTTGATTATTCTTAAGAGGGCTCGAGGGTCACTGGATACGGGGGCTATGGGTCAATGGCATGGTTTTGGACAATGTCGGGTAAGTCTCGCCTGGTTGTTTGCTACATTGCTCTGTATCATGATGGGGGTCGTCAGGAGAGATGCAGAGGAGAAGAGAGAAGAAGAGGTTAACGACGTCCAGCAGCGGGAAGGCATATATCAATAAACTCAGCAAAAGAGAAACTATTTTGATCAATTGGTGCTTCGACAGTCCCCACGTTGTTGATCGATGTCGTCCATCCCAGCTCACAGTTGCCCCACATTTTCCACCGGGGTGGTCCAGAGCAAAGCTGCCAGGAACATATTGAGTATGGTACCTCAGCCACAATGACTCTTTTTATTTTCGGGGGGCTGCAGGTCACTCAATTGGAAGGGCAGCAAACACATGATGAATCACCGGGCAAGGCTGAAAAAGAAGACCTCAGGGTGGATGACGCATCACGGCGAGCCGTTGTGGCTAGATTAACCCCACATTGCAATTGGAGGGCGTCGTTTATGGCGTCCCCCTGAAAATCCATCTCGCAAATTCCACGCTGCTGACCAAATAAAACCGCCGCGCCTGAACCCCACCATCAACGTCCAGCCTGGCCCCAAGCTCTCCTCGACATCTCCAACTCACCCAGTATAAGCTTGGCCTTGCAGCGAATTCCTACCTCTGAACACGACTACCTACCCACCTACCTACCCACTGCAACCACACCCACAACCTCGACAGGACCTCATCTTGGCTCAATGGAGGGGGCCACAGGCGCCAACAGCAACGCCACACACTCGAGGGGCGACGGCAACCGCGGACGAGGCCGAGGCCGCGGAGGACAACGGAGCCGCGGTCAGGGAGACGGCAGCCGGGGAGGAGCAGGGCGTGGACGAGGGAGGGGAGGCGGAGGCGGAGGCGGAGGGAACAGACAGGCGCCCAGCGCCGCGCCTGCAAACGACGCCGACAAGTCCGCGCAAACAGCAACTCTGCCCGCCTTCAAGGCGAAGGAGGGGGAACAGCAAGAGGAGGACGACGACGCCGAAGTCTGCTTCATCTGCGCCAACCCCATTGTGCACCTCTCGGTTGCCCCCTGCAACCACTCGACCTGCCACATCTGCTCCCTGCGGTTACGAGGACTCTACAAGAGCAAGGAGTGTCCGCACTGTCGGGTGAGTCCCGCATTACATGTCTACCGCAGAGACGCATGTATGCTAACATTTTCCAGACCAGTGCCCCTTACGTCATCTTCACCGACGATGCCACCAAGAAGTACGAAGACTACCAGAGCAGCGACGTGACCACGACGGACGAGAACATTGGTATCCGGTATACCAGTGAGGACATTGTCGGCGACACGGTGCTGCTGCTTAGGTACAACTGTCCCGAATCCACCTGCGACTTTGCTGGCCTCGGCTGGCCCGACCTCCACCGCCATGTCCGCTCCGTCCACCATAAGAAGATGTGCGACTTGTGTACGAGGAACAAGAAGGTATTTACCCACGAGCACGAAATGTACACGGATAAAGAGCTGGGCGACCATATGAAGCTCGGAGAAACCAAGCAACACAATGGCAACGCCACGGGGTTCAAGGGGCATCCCCTGTGCGGCTTCTGCGGCGAGCGGTTCTACGACAGCGACAAGCTGTTTGAGCACTGCCGCGACAAGCACGAGCGGTGCTTCATCTGCGATCGCAGGGACTCAAGGGTACCGCACTACTACCGTAACTACGACGAGTTGGAGCTGCATTTCAAGAGTGACCACTTCATCTGCAATGACAAACAGTGCATGGAGAAGAAATTTGTCGTCTTCGAGTCGGACGTGGACCTCAAGGCCCATCAGCTCACCGAGCACAGCAGCTCCCTCCCAAAGGAGGCCAGGAGGGATGCTCGGACGGTCGACATGTCAAACTTTGACTTCCGCCAACCGTATCAACAGGAGAGGCGCGGTGGAGGTGGCAGCCGCGACATCAGGAGGGACGAGCAGCGGAGGCGTCGTCCTGATCCCAACTCGGAGGCTCTCCCGGCGAGCTCGGCGCAACCTCTGCGGCGAGACGAACTCGCCTTCCAGCGACAGATGGCTCTAAACTCGGCGCAGGCTTCCACATCAGCCCCTCCCAGCCGCCCGACGTCCACACCATCAGGTTCAAGGGTAACAGCAGGCCCCTATGCGCCACCCTCGAGGGCACCACCAACGCATTCCAGGGCAGAAGAGGTGAATGTCAGAGTGCCGGAGGTATCTCCTCTCACTCCGGCACAGCGTGACAGCCTCCCGCGCCATGCCGCGGTGATCGAACGCGCTCGGAACCTCCTCAGCGGAAACCCCAACAAGGTAGCCACATTCCGCAACCTCATCACCAACTTCAACGAGGGCTCCATGACCTCCGACCAGCTGGTCGAGGGCTTCTTCACCCTGTTCTCCGAATCCTCCCACCACGCCCTCGGTACCCTCGTCCGCGAGCTCGCCGAGCTCTTCGAGAACAAGGAAAAGGCCGACCAACTCCGCAAGTCCTGGCAAAACCGCCGGGCCGTCACCGAAGACTACCCCTCCCTGCCCACCCTGGGTGGCATGCGCGGCGCCACCACCGCATCCAGCGGCTGGGCCGCCGCCGCCACCGCCACTCCTGCCGGCATCCGCGGCGTCACGCCCAACCCGGCCCCCCAGGACCGCCACACGACCCGTGTTCTCAAACTTAAGAACAGCACCCGCCTCGGCGTCAGCCCCGGCGGCGCCCTCCCAGCGGCCCGCCGCGCCGTCGTCGGCACAGACGACTACACCCCCAGCTGGGCGTCCTCGTCCTCCAACGCCTTCCCCTCCCTTCCCGGACCCGGAAAAGGCAAGGAACTCTCCTCCTCCTCTCAGCCGAGCTGGACCGCCAGCAGCTCCTCTGCCCCAACACCCTCCCGGTCCACCGCCGCCCCGCCTCCCGGCGCGTACAGCGGCGCCAGCAAGCGCGCGGGCGGCGCCACCGGCTCCGGCAGCGGCAAGGCGCCTGCGCTGTCGAGCGCGGATGCGTTCCCCGAGCTGCCTGCGGCGCCAAAGCCGCAGACGACCATCTTTGGGTACGGGCGGGGCATGGTCCGACGGGACGTGGGCGGACGGGACACGGGATTCAGCTGGAATGGGGGGCGGGCCGAGGCTGGGCCGTCGTCGGGGTCCGGCGGTGGTGGGAGTGAGATGTACGAGGCGGAGGAAGGGGGAGCGGGCGGTGGCAAGGGGAAGAAGGGGAAGAAGCCAAAGGCTGTGAGGATTATGTAGCGATCAAAGGGTGGCATGGGTGTGGGGGATGTGTATGCGTGGCATTGGACTCGCCTTGGTGGAAATTGAAGCAGCATTGTATCTAGCGGGTATGTGAGCGAAAAGCGGGATGGACGTCCGCGAATCCGTTTTGGCGTCAAGATAATACAAAAACATGCGAGATGTCCCATGAGCTTTTTGGCGTTTGTGTTCTTAGCGGTTTCACGTCATGTGAAGGTGAAATTGGTAGGCAGGGCAGCCACATGGAATTGCCCCTGAAAATAGTGTATGGATAGGTATATATTTCTACCCCAAAAGGGATGGAAAAGAAACAGGACCACAGATACAGAAACACACTACCTCATCAAAACTAGTACACCATATATATATACCCAAGGGAAATCCCCCGCCCATTCATGCCCCAGCCGGCTCGAAATACTCCTTGAACCGGGGAAGGCCATCCCACTCGACATCCCACACCACGTTCCAGCACGCCAGCAGCAGGTTCGGAAACCTCGTGCTCCAGAAGCTCAGGTACCCATCGGGCAGGGCCCCGACGGTCCTGCGCAGCGACTCGGGCATGTCCTCGTAGTGGTTCCGCTTGTTGCGCAGCGCGCGCAGGAGGTCGAGCATGCGCGTGCCCGTGTACTTGCGCTGCTTGCCGAGGCTGTCGACGAACTCGCGGGGGAGCTGGCGGAGGAAGTCGGTCTCGATGACGCGGGGGGCGGCGTCCTCGAGGGTGGCGAGGGCGGGCGAGGGCGGGTCGCGCTGCTCCTTTTCAAAGTGGTCTGACACGTCGCAGAGGAAGGCGAGGCGCTTCTTGGCGTTCCAGAAGAAGGGGTGGGCCATGACGTCCTTGGTCGTGGGCCGCGCCCGGGGGTTGGCGTGGAGCATGGCGCTGATGAGGTCCTTGGCTTCGTGGGCGAAGTCGCCGAGCGAGTCGAGGTTGTCGAGGTTGTACTTGCCCTTGCGGATGTTGACTTCGCGCATGTAGCGGTCGCCGCAGTCGAAGGGGTGGTTTCCTTTGGTGAGGACGTAGAAGAAGACGAGGCCGAGAGAGAAGATGTCGATGGCACGTGTGACGCGGCGCTGGTTGGGACCTATGGTCTCGCCCAGGAGTCCCGAGCCCGAGGTGCTATGGAGGCTGGAGTGGGGGTCAAGCGTCATCGACGTGTTGACAGGGCCATCGTCGTCGAGAAGGAGCTCGGGAGCCCGCCAGCCAGAGGTGCCAGCGGCATGTGCCGTTGTCGCACCGAAAGACGATTCTCCACCCTCCAGCTTCTTGCAGAGGCCAAAATCGGACACGAGAAGACGTGGCCGTTTGTCCTTGCCAAGGTTCACCAAAATATTCTGCGGCTTGAGGTCGCGGTGGACAATCCGAAGGCTGTGGAGATGGTCCAGGCCATTCGTGATCTGGTACAAGACGTTTTGCATGTCCCGCTCGCCGGCCTGCGCCAGCTCGCGGAACTGGGAGGGCCTCTGGACGATGTCGGCGAGAGATGCTTGGCAGAGCTCCAGGGCGATGTACAAGAACGCCGCACGCTCCTGTTGCGCGTAATAGCGAATAACTGGAAATGTAAGTTAGCCAAATATCATGGAAATCGGCGTGTCGCTTCCACCTACCATTGGGGTGATCGTCGCTCTCCCTCAACAGGCGCGTCTCGTGACTCGCGATCTCGTTGAACTCGACCAGCATGCGCTTAACGGCGACATCCCGTCCATCCCACTTTCCAGCAAAGACAACGGTCCCGTTACTTCCAGTGCCCAACTGCTGGTCTGTGTTGACCTGGAGAAGCCCCATCTGCAATGTGGGACCCGACACCTCTTCGATGCCGTTGGATACAGTCAAAATGTCGGGCTCCAATGGCGGCACCGCACCAAGCTGCTTCGCCTTGTTGACAACCTCGTCCACAGTGGCCTCTGGGGGGTCATCGTCGCGTGACTGAGAGCCTTCGCGAGCGGCGCCATTCTTCTTGGACTTGTGCTTGGTACCGCCACGACGACCCCTGTGTCCCTTCTTTTTCTTGGGGGCTTCTTGTCCGTTGCCGGCATCCGCGGGGACAGCTGCCGGATCGATGTTGGTGGGTGTCGCAGAAGTGGGAGCCGAGACATCCTGAGTAGCGGCATCTTCAGCACCGTTGGCATCGACAGGGGTCGGAGCCGGGGCCAGAGACTCCTTGGCAATGTCTTCGGGCACTGGGGCGTCCTGAAGGACGACCTCGGTTTGCACTGCCGGCTCACCATCCTCCAACGGGGCGATAGACACCTCGCTGTCAGCAACGGGAGGCTTGGCTTCGTTTTCCACTGTGCTGATGGTGCGCTTGACCTCGATCTGATCGAAAAATGTCTTGCCCAGCGGCTTCCAGCCGAGCGACTTCGTCTTGACAAAGCGCCAGATTCGGTCCCAGTAGGCAGCGGTGAAAGCCAGGATGAGGAAGATGGCAACCGGGTTGCTAAACAGGTCGACGATCTTGTCGGCGGTTCGTTCAGGGAGGGCCATCAGTGTCTTGACTGGGTTGGGCACCTTGGAGGGAGTGGTCAAGGGCGCGTCGACATCCTCCACAATCGGCTCGACCATATTTGAAGAGCTGGGGGGATCCAGCATGGGCAGCTGGGTATGCTGCGACGCGCGGATCTTACCACGGCTAGCAGGCAGTGTGTGAATTCCCACCATCGCCTTGGACATGAAATCCTCATCAATCGCGACGCCAGATCCCTGGATCCTCCACCACTCGGTGCCATGAATAGGGGCCTGCGAGGCTTGGACGATGAGCGGGTAGCGGGATCCCGAGAGAGCGTACCAGCTCCCTGCTTCGGTCTGGTTGACGAAGACTTGGTCACTGCGGTGCTTTGCCGTCTCTTCGTAATCAGGGATGGGTGGCTGGGGAAGAACAACGATATCCAGGTCGGTACCCGGCACGTGTCTCCGATGCAAGACGTCAAAGACGCGAGCGACTGGCGAAGAGAGGGACTTCATGAAGACGGGCCGCTCGTCTCTCGATGAGCGACGACCAATGTCGAAGCCGTAGACGGTGCCGTCATGCCTGCCGGTGATGTAGCGGCCGTCCCTGGATTCGCGGTTTTGCTGAATCAGATCATTGTCCTGGGTGTTGGGACCCCATTCCGAAAATTTGAGCGAGGCAATCGGGCTGCCCTCGATGCGCTGGATACCGACTGTGTACTCGGTACGGGCCAGGGTAATGGTGCCAGCGTCGGTGCATTCGCCGTCGGCGATGGCATTCGGCTTGAGGCAGCTCTGTGATTCCACCTTGTTGATAAAGGTGCCGCCGGATCCAAACTTCTTCATGATGACGCCGGTGGCGGCGTCGACGGTGACCAGCGTCGTCTTCTTATCTCCAGTATACACGAGGCCGTTGACCTTGTCGTGTGTACCCACCATCTCCTCGACAATCTTCTTCATGGTGAGGGCCATCTTGGTCAGGCCGAGGCCGTCTGCGTCGGGACGCCATAGGTAGAGCTCGCCGTCTCGGGTGGGTTCGACGACCCATAGGTAGTGGTCGACGGGATCGTAGTCGTCTTCGAGTTCGGATCGGTTGATTCGAAAGTGTCTGGTCTCGACCATGGGGTGGTCGGCCTTGAGGTGCCAGCGGACGTGGCCGGTCTGGCGGTCGGCGGCGTGGATGTCTCCGTCGACGGTCGCTAGAAGAACATAGTCTTCAACCTCCCAGTCCTTCAAACTCCGCGCATTCTGGTGCTGCGAGAGACCGACGCCGTTGGGGGAGTCAGCCTTGAGTGTCGAAGGAGGAGCGGCTCGAACGGAAGAATCCGGAGCCAAGAGGTTAGCGCTCGCGTCGTGTGGAATGTAGTGGATGTCGGAACGGGAGTGGTGGTTGGAGAGGGGGAGGGCATCGTGGCCTCCGTCGTCCGAGGAGATGCTCTTGCGGCGAGCTTGGAGGATGGGGGTCTCGACGACGGGGTGCCCCGTCAAGGGGGTCGCCGAGGTCGCGACGAGGCTGGCGGGGACATGGCGGTCGGCCTCGGGGGGAGACTGGGGCGTGTTGTGCGAACGCTGCTGCTGAGCGTCGACAAGCTGGAGCCAGGGGAGGAGGATCACTGCCAGTGCCAATAGGTATTTGCCATTGCCCGTCGGTGCGACCTGGCCTAGAGGCCGTCGCAACATGATGAGGGCGACAACGCGGAGGTTCGGGTTGTCGAGTCAAGGAGAATCACATCGAACGGGGGTCGCCCGGGATGGTGGGTGCTTCTTTGGCGAAGCGGGCACCCAAGGGCACCGATGACGGACTCGACTCGATCGACTCGACTCGGACTCGGGGCTTCGAACAATGGGGTCGTGGTAAAGCTCAAAGCTCAATCGATGGCGATCGAGGTTGGTGTCGGGCACGAGATGGGTTTGTCGCTCGGTGATGGGGAGCGAGAGGAAGATGTGCGTGGTGAGAGGGCAGTCGAGTGGAAATGTGGGAGAGGAAGGAAGGCGTTGGATCAGCAGCCCTTGGTTCGGTGGTTGGCTGATGCTCGGGGGGCTCGTTGCTGCAATGGCTGGCTGGCTCAGGGCAGAGCACAGGCCACTTTTTGCCGGCTGGCCCCTAGGTAACTGAGCCAGTAGGGGAAGTGGGGTCAGGCTATAAACAGCAAGGGGTGCGCGGCCGACAAAGCTGCCGGCCGTCTGTCCAGGGATGCCACCAGTTTGCGTGAGACTCGTAAAATTCAACTCTCCCACCTCCAACTCTCGGCTTCGTCTGCTCCTGCAGGTCCTCCTTGCAGACGTCAAAATGGCGATTTACAACAGACGGACAGATATCCATTCGCAAAAGCAAAGACAGTTCCCAACCCCACGAAGAAAGGGGTACGACGGATCCCGCTCCTGGATGGTGCCTCGAGTGTGCACCATCTCGATGCGCTGATTGGTCGTATGTTTCCGGCACGGCTGCAATTCACACCCCCTTCAGGTGGTCGACGGTCGCGCGCCCTCGAAAATCTCTGCTGCGGCTAAAGTCTGGCAACTCTGGATGGAGCGACCAATTCCGACCTGGGCGTGAGCACAGCTTCTCGACCAAAAAGATGAAACATTACGAATCCATCATGACCAGTTTTCCCTCTGCCTTTTGCTGACGGCAGAACGAAGCTCGCGCGCACACGGCTCAGGTCAGCCCACGCCCTCCCACTCGCCTCGACCTGCTCCTTTTCTTTTGCAGCCCATCCCACGCACACACACGTGTTTGCAATGGAGAGGTTGCTTGCTTGTCTCCGGCCAGCCATCACAGATCACAGTCCATGGCGAGATGCCGGGGCCGGCCATGGTCAAGCTGACAGCTCTGGGATCACAGGTCGAGCGAGGTGGAGTCCAACATATGCCCTGAGCCAACCTGGCACTCCTGGGCCCTGGAGGCAGAAACCCCACGGCATAGCTGTGCTGTGGAGCGACGGATTTCGTGTTGGCTTTGTTGGACTGTCTCTCTGGTTTCACTTCTCCAACCAGTGTGGCACGCCGTGAGAACGAGCTCGCCGGCTTTTCCGGAGGAGCTGATCCGCCCGAGTGCGGCGCAATCAACCATTGACGATCCCGCCCATCAGTTGGATTTGGTGGTTTATTACACGTGTAGGCTGGCCAGCCACCTGGTTGCAACTTGTCTGGCCATCCATCGCCCGCTACAACATGAGATGCCGCTTCGAGGGACACTCGCGAGACTCGCCACCGCAGCATCGCAGAGGGTCCCGCCGAAGCGGCGCCTGTCATTCCTGTCACGCTCGGTCAGCTACACGGCATTCCTTTCGTTTCGGAGCCCGCTCGCTTGCCTCTGAGGCTCGAAGAGCGAAAGGAGAGACGACGGGCGGGCAGCAGACGGCAGCCATGGTGAAACAACCGTCTTGGCAACCCACCCGCCGTCGCACAACTGTCTTGAAGTCGGGCCCGCGAGGACGGAACGATCAGCTCAGCAAGAGATAGAGTGCGGAACACGGCGGCATCGTCCAGCAGCGGCGGCCCCCAGCAATGCGAGCCCGATCTGTCGTGACCGCGGCCGTCGGTTGCCTTTTGATACCAGCCGGGGCTCTGGGCCAAGACCTTCAGCCCCGAGTCCCGGCTCCCCGCCGGTTTGCCGGAGACTGCCGTGTCAAGGGCATGTTGAGACGCTGCGGGGCCGACTCCACCGATCTTCGTCCGTTGTGTGGCCATCGAGGGCCATCTCGCACGAGGCGTTCAATGCTGCTTCATTGTTGTGTTTGAGAGGGAGACTCGGAGCTCTCGAGCTTCTCTTTTTGGGTTCATTTTCAACAACCCCCAACTTTCAGGGGTCTTGGCTCGAGCTTCTAGACGACTGCCCCTTTTGTTTCTATGTGGATGCTATCCACCTCGACGATGTCGAGCGCAGTGTTGATCGTTTCAGGGGCTCTTGGCATAGCATGGGTTCCTCTGCTTCAACATCACTTCGTCGACCCGATCACAGGGAAATGACATTGTCACCAACGGGCAGCATCTTCACAAGCCCGTCTCACAGCCTGTCTCACATGTCCGACATGTGACATTCCGACCATTTACAGCCCCCCGTTGTGTAGGGTAGTTCATCGTATTCACCGATGCACAGCCAACTGTAAAAGGTCAACCAGGGTCCTTGTATTGTGGTGACAGATACATACTCTCTTCCAAGTTGCAATCTGAACCGACCGAGCTCTTGGGAAGACTGTTGCTTCTATACTCTCACCATGCTCAGCATCTGACAACGCGGTAGTCTTGGTGACAGATTGAGACAGCGAGTGTATGATCCGATGAACATCTATCATCCCCATATATTGCCATGAAATGGCCCTTAGAGTCCGGGGAGCAGTGAGTAGAAAGTTATACGTGCCTCCTCGGAAGTCTGAGAAAATTGAAGGGGTTGTTGAACAAGACTCGTCCGGGCAAGTGCTGGTTTCCTCTCCCGTCATGGCTTCCAAGTATCTTGGAGATACTTCCAGGTCGTGATGAAGAGTGGTCCGTGATAAAAGCTGCAAGACTGGAATCTCTTGAGACTTGAGCGACATCTGTTCGGACCCGAGGTTTCGCCTTGTGCTCAATACGATACCATACGGTCTGGTTAGAGGCTGGGAACGTTTCGACATCCATGTTCGGCTGGGTCTGTCTTGGCAAAGAAGAAGAGAAGAAGGCGTCTGCACATCTAATCAAGGGAATGAAGCTATATGTTCCTGAATAGGTAGGCCATGTCCCGAGCGAGATAGGGACTAAGATGCGCGCGCGTGTCGCGAGTACCTAATCGTCCCCATCAATATTATGTGGAACGCAATGTTGGCTGCGGACCGGACACAGGGCTGCTAGCTGGCCTGATTTGTTCACATCGTCCCATATGATTGCAGCGCCGGAGCAGCGTACATGTGGGAAGCGGCGGCTGTTTATGTCCTTGGTGATGGTGACATGCAGGAGGGGGTCTGGTGTCAGTTGAAACTTGAAACTTGAATATGCACATGGTTTGTCGTGTGTGGACATGGACGATTTGCTCATAAAAAAAACTGGCAATCGATGAGGCCAAGTTCAGCATCTGCCCTGCAAGTGGGCAACTCCACCGCTTCCCCATGCTTCCCCGGATCGACAGCGCCGAGGACGGATACGCGGCTGCAGCGATTTCCATCCCGGGCCTCCCGGGCGGGCACTGCCAGGCTCCAGCGCACGACGGACAGATGGTCCGTGCTCGGAACAGCGGCGCTGCGGGAAAGTGGACAATCGTGCGGACTCGGTGGAGATTGGAGGGATTCGAGACTCTGTCAGGGAAACAACACGCATCATCGCAGGGCGACTGTGACGCTGACGGACATGAAGGAGGGAATGAGAGGAATAGGTAGGGCCGAGCTGGTGGTGGGGGTCGCCAGACAAGCCGTCGGCTCCAGCTCGGCCACTCTGCAGGTCTGCATTGGACAGAGGGGGGAGGAGGGAGGCGGCGTCGAAACGGTTCCATGGGATGCAGCAGCATGCCCGCCGTTGAGAAGCAAGAGGCGTGCGAGAACAGCGATAGGTAGGCGGGGGTGGGCAACGAATTGGTGGGTGTGCGTGCCCGCCACGGTGCGCCCATTGGCCGTTGGGCAATGAGACACTACCTCCATACCCACAGCCACAGGAAGCCGAAGAGGGGGGCAACGTTTACACAGTATCGACAGAGACAGAGACAGGGCGAGATGACGGCGCTTCTCGAGCTGTCGGAGTCGATATGCACGAATGGCCTGCAGGGAGGTGCTGCAGGCGCTGAAGAGGTTGTTACTGGGGAGGGGGCCCGGGGGCGGGGGGCTCCCACAAAATGGAAGCTTTCTTCCCGCCTCGGGCATCCCGCTTGCGTTCCACCGGGTGACCCAACCATCCTCCACACTGTCTTCCTTCAATTGTCCCTCACCCGCCTGTCCCGTTACCCGTAGCACCCCGCCGTCGTTGGCTACAAACAACCGACCTGGCGACGACGACGACGACGACATCGCCATCAGCCTCGGCCCTCAGCATCTCCGTCTCCAGACCCACCAATCTGCCCGCTCGAAACCCCGACTTCCCGCCTTCTGGCCCTGCGCCAACATCTCACAGCACCGACCGGCAACCGCCCAAGGAGACACGGCGGACCAAGGGCTCGCGCGAGCCCAGGCCGGACCAGCTCCAAGCCTGCAACCCGCTGCGCCAGAGAAAAAATGCCTGCGCTGCTCCCGTTGTCGCCAACACCGATAGCCCCCTCATTCGACTGATCCCGAGGTGCGCGTCTGCCGCAACAGACCAGAGCCCCCTCCCCCCACGTCCATGTCCTCCGGGCCAACAATGCTGCCCGTTGCCCACCACTTGTCGACGCCCCCCGAGGGCACCACGTCCCTCGCCGGCGCAAGTGCGGCTGATGGCGACGACGCCAACCATGACTCTGCCGATGGCTGGGACCCGCTTCGGTATTTCCAGCTCAATGAGGAGGAAGGCGATTCCACGCCCTCCCCGGGGAGCGACAAGCCTGGGATGCGACCACCCCGTTACGTTGGCACTTACGCCGCCATGCGCGTCGCGCGCAAAAGAGCAGACAAAGCCTCTTCCTCAAAGGCCTCCGCGTCACCTTCTACCAGCATCGTACCGCGCGGAGCCGAGGAGTGGGACCCCTTCAAAGACATCATTTACGACCTCTACATTACACAGAATATCATACTGAAGGACGTCATGGCAATCATGGAGAAGGAACACAACCTCAAGGCAACGTGAGCGAACCACTCTTTCTCCCGGCGTCTTGGTTCTGACTCCTGCAAGGCCCAAAATGTACAAAAACCAGCTGTCGCGCTGGGGTTTCTTCAAGTACTCCGTCAAGCCACGCCCAACACGAATCAAGTCGGAGCGGGGGGACGACATGTCGCTCGTCACCAGCAGCTCTCGAAGCTCCTCCCTGTCCACCGACGGCCTCATATCCCCGCTCTCCCACGAGAGCAGACAGGCCCGGTCTGTCCAGATCGGCCTCACGGCCGTCCGCGACTTTCTGAATCGCCTCATCCGCGTCGACCCGACGGCAAAGCAAGACTTGGTTATATTTGGCTACACGGATCCATGTTTCCGCTTCTTCACGGCGTCCATGGAACTCATGGACCAAGGCGAGTACAAGCTGGGCGGCCTCTTGTTGCGGCGCGCCTTCATTCAGCTGGAGGCGCTCGTGTCAAACATGACCATCAAAAGCTTCTCGGACGTGTGTTTCATCATCCCCCACCTCCTCATCGAGAGCGGCCGGGCCGACATACTAGCCCACTACCTCCGCTTCCTGGCGGAGCTCGCCGTCCGCACTAACAACCAGCCCATGCGCGAGGTCATCGCCTCCTTAACCGACCTCCGCGGCGACCCCGACGCCATGATTCGCTTCGTCATGGAGCTCACCAAGGCCAACTCGGACACCATCGCCGCCCACACGGACGCCAAGTCCCTCGTGCGCACCCGCAAGTGGGCCCTCAACCAGTACGTCGCCTGCCAGCGCACCTGCATGCCCAACACCACGGCCGGCAAGGGCCGCCACAGCCACCAAATGCTCCGCGTCGAGTCGCAGTCGGTCTACTGGGCGCAGCACCTCGTCATGCGGTCGCTGCCCGAGTCGGACGCGCTCGCCGAGCTGTGGATGCGCCGCGAATTCCCGCCAGACTTTGCCCCGCGCACCGAGGCCCTGCTCGCCGAGGTGCGGGCGCGCAGCGCCGCCGACGAGTCCCACGACGAGCACCTCCCGGCCCCCTACGGCCGCATGATGGAGTGTCTGTACATTGGCTGGCTGGGTGACTACTACGAGACGGTGGGGGACTGGCCCAAGGCGTTTGCGTGGGTCCGGCGCGGGCTCGAGATATCGGCCGGCGAGCAGTACCAGATCTGGTCGCTCCACGTCGAGGGGCTGATGCGCAAGCACGGGTCGCCCGACGAGGCCGACGAGCTCAAGAGGCGGAGGCTGCACCATCGGTTTGTGCAGGAGGTGACGGAGGAGATTGAGAAGATGACGATGCCGTCGGGGTCGGATGAGAAGAAGTCGGAGTGAGTGGCGGGAAGCGGCGGCGTGTGTGTACGAAAGCGAGGTGTACATCATCATCCCCTCTTTGCTTTTTTGGCGTATCTTTTATTTGGACTGGCTGGATTTGCGAGGGACGGAGGCAGCATATACGGGACACTTGCCTGGCGGAACTTGTATATACTCGGGCGGAACAGACGACCGACACACAAGGCACGGCGCCGGCGTTGGGGAGACATGGGTATGGGACAGGTTACGGGTGCCTTGAAGGGCAATGGGCTCGCTTTCAGGCAGGAGGAAGAAGAATCGGGGAAAGGGATTGGGGACGTATACCCCGTGGGATAGCAGGCAGCGCGCGGCGCGCCGGGACATTGCGATTGTTTGTAGATTTACAGGGAGACAGCGGGGTATGTAGATATTGGACGATGTTGCTCTGCCCTTTTTTGTTGTGTAGAAAGAGATGCTGTGGCTGTAGAATTCTTGGACATGCGCAAGGCCATGGACGCTGTCGCCATTCCCCTCACGATTGGACGTGTCAGCCAAATACCTGCGGTCCAACCCTCACAGTTTGTTGCAGACTGTGAGTTTAAAAGTAGAATTGTATCTCTTTTCATCTCGCAACCTCCCAAGGCAGCGAGGCAAATGCATTCGTGTATCCGTACCTCTTGCCATGCCACCACCCGCTCCGTCATACACACAAACCACCAACCACCACCCCTCTAACCACACTCACTGACATGTGACATGCTCGTCCGACAATACCTGTCCCCCGTGGTGTGTTTGTATAGTAGTGTACGTAAAAATACAAGGTGTGTGTGTGTTGTGTGTAACAATCCATTTTTATCCCCCAACCAACCAACCGCCCAAAACGCCACCATTCCCAAAAACATATGCCCTCTAAACCGGCTACCTCTTCCTGGTGTCCTTGCCCCTCCTCCGACTCCTCTTCTTATCCCTCGGCAGCTCCAACGGCGTGCCCTCGAGCGCCTCGGCCATGAACGCCAGCATAAACTCGTCAATGTTGCGCATCCGCCCGCCCCACGCGTTGCACTCAACCTCGTCTTCCACTACCACCGCGGGATCCGCAAAGTCATCCACCGACTCGGAAAAGATACCCAGCCCCGACGACACCTTGCCGCCGCCGCCGCCCACGGCGTCCGTGGTCAACCCCTCCCTCGGCGTGCCCTGGCGCACGCTCGACACGCCCGAGGCCGAGGCCGAGGGCTGCTGCTCGAGGAAATCCGCGTCGTCCTGCTGAATCTCCTTCTCCGCGAGCCGCGCGGCGGCGACGTCCTCCTTGTCCTCGGCCTGCTCGAGCACGCGGCCGGCGTTGCGCCCGCCGGAGCTCTCAACGCCGCCGAGGACCCTATCCATGGCGGCGTTGGCGACGACGTCGTTCTCGTTGGCCGAGACGTGGCCGCTGTTGCTGATGACGTCGCGGACGGAAATCTTGGCAAAGTAGTCGGTCGTGAACTCGCCCTCCTGAATGACCACGTCGTCGAGCATCTGCTTCTGGCTGGCCTTGCGCAGGATGTTGGCCTCGATCGTGTGCTCGCTGACGAGGCGGTAGATGTGCACGTCGCGCGTCTGGCCGATGCGGTGGCACCGGTCTTGGCATTGCTTGTCCATGGCGGGGTTCCAGTCTTGGTCGTAGAAGATGACGGTGTCGGCGCCCGTGAGGTTGATGCCGAGGCCGCCCGAGCGGGTCGAGAGGATGAAGCAGAGGATGCGCGTGTCGACGTTGAAGCGGTCCGTGAGGATTTGCCGCTGCTCAACCTTGGTGGAGCCGTCGAGGCGGAGGTATTTGTGCCCGTGGATGTTGAGGAACAGCTCGAGTATGTCGAGGACCTTGGTCATTTGGGTGAAGATGAGGGCTCGATGACCGCCGGCTTGTAGCTTGCGAAGCAGTTTGTCGAGGGCCTGGAGCTTTCCGCAGTCGTATTGGAGCAGCCGCTTGTCGGGGAACTGGATCGACAGACGCATGCGCGACTCGTGCCAGGGGTCTTGTGGTGGTTCCTTGGGCATGTATGGCGCGTGGCGAATTGGCGCGGACAGTCTCAGGTCGGTTTCTTGGAAGGCCTCGATGCCCCTCTCGCCGAGAACGAATCGGTGTATGTCACCGGTGACGACGGCGGGGGTGACGCAGGCAAACTTGGTGATGGTGGTCTCCATCGATGCGGCCCGCTGCGGAAGGGTTTGGATGGCGCTGTGCAGCAGGAAGGAATCTTCCTCGAACCAGCTCATGATTTTGGCTGGAACCTTGGGCCGCTGCTTGAACGGCCGACGATCGGTGTCGAGCGTCAAGAGATTGACAAGACGCTTCCCGTATATGGGACGCTGTTGCCGTCGCAAGGCATTGAGGTACACGCAGTGTTGCAGCTCTTCGAAGCGACCCCATCGTCCAGCACTTTCCAGATAGACGATGTTCGACTTGACTGTCGCGGGGTCCAGCGTGGTGTAGGCGTTGTTTGCTCGGACTTTCTGAGCTTCCCTGAGGTCAAGAAGAGTCCTGGGCGAACTGAGTTGGACGATGCGGTCCGTGTGAATAGTCGACAACCCCTCGTAAGAGGCTGGCACCATGTTGAGAAAGCCCAGGCTGACGGTGCTCATGGGTTTCACCGCCAACAACTTCTTTCTGATCATGACCTCGTCGAGTGCAAAGTCGGCCGCGACAGAGCGGTGCATGCGAAACGAAGTCATGATGGGGCGGTCGACGAAAAGATCGGGGTGGTTACAGACCTTTCGCAGCTGCATCAGGCAGTTGATGATGGACATGTAGTTGCCCGAGGACAGCGTCTGTCGGGTATCTGCCCGCGAGAGAAAGCCATCGTACAATTCGCGCTGGCGCTTGGAAAGCCTGCAGAACTCGACGTGTTCGTACTTGGCAGGCATCTGCTTCTCGACGTCGGCCTTCAATCGCCGCAGGAGGTAGGGTCGGAGAACCTTGTGGAGTTTAGAGATAATGGCTCGTGCCTCGTCATCGAGCTGCTCCCGTCCACTTTCGAGAATTTGGGTTTCTGGTCGAGCAAACCAGTTGTGGAATTCGCTGAGATCGACAAAGCCGCCTTCGCCATTTTCGGGAGGGGCGAGGAAGTAGAGCAGCGACCACAGCTCAGTGAGGTTGTTCTGGAGCGGCGTTCCGGTCAGAAGAAGGCGGGAATGTGTGTTGAACCCAAGCAGGGTTTGCCACCTTTGTGACTTGAAGTTCTTGATGTTGTGGGCTTCGTCGAGGATCATATAATGCCAGCGCCTCCGCCGGAACACCTGCTGGTCCTGAAGAACCATTTGGTAGGAAGTGATGCAGACGTTCCACACATCGTCGTTTGTCCAGCCCTGGCGCTTTCTCTTGCGCTCTTCCTGGTTGCCGTAGTAAGTGAGGATCTTGAAGCCAGGACACCACTTTTTGAACTCCATTTCCCAGTTAAGCATGACACTGGTTGGTACGATGACGAGATGCGGCCCCCAGACTTCATGGTGACACGCGAGGTGGGCAAGCAGGGCGATGGTCTGGATCGTTTTGCCCAAACCCATCTCGTCTGCCAGAATTCCATTGGTGTTGTTTGCGTAGAGGGCAGCAAGCCAATCCAGGCCGAGATGCTGATACTCGCGAAGGGTGCCTCGCAGAAGAAAGGGGATTTCCGTCCTTGGGACAGCCGGCAGCGGCGAAGTCGATCTGCTGTCTGTTTTTGGCACATTGAGAAGTGATTGGGAGGCTGGTGTTTCAACCTCGACTTTTGCGTCGTCCGGGCTTGCGGAAGAGTGGTGGTCATCGACAATCAGGTCGGTCTCCTGGCCCTCTTGTTCTCCGTGAGGAATGTTGGAAGGCGGTGCCGAAATCTCGACCACAGGAGCAGCTTCGAGACCGAGCTGCTCTGTCATGGGGACTTCCAGCATGTCAACATCCTCTGCTTCCCCATCATCTTGGTCGGTGGGCGCAAGCGGCTTGGCCAGTCCTGGGCTCGAAACGGGAGCAGGCTTCGTATTTTGCGAGGCGGAAGGCTGCGTGGACGCGAGTGGATCACTGGGTGGGCTGATGGGCGATTTCTCTGCGTCGTGTGTCCCGTTGGTCAAGCAAACTTCATTAACGTCGGTGAGTTCGAGAACTTCCGCCAATGACGGAGGCGTCAGCCCAGTTTTCCCATTCCAGACTTTGCCATTGCTCAGTTGTTCCGGTTCGCTGGGTTCCGCGGGAGTGTCGGGCTCAAGCATGTCGACATTCTCCTGCTCTGTCGCTTCAACTTCGGTAACTTGTGAGTTTAGCTTCTTGAGCTCCGACTTCTTGAAGAAAAGCCCGAGAAGCCCGCCAGTTTCATCGTCGGATTCTTCAGCGTCGCCATCTGACCCGCTGTCCGCTTCGTCGTCGGCAGATTCGTCGTCGGTAGATCCGAGATCGTCGTCCATGTCGACCGATTCGTCGCTCGTTTCGTCGTCACTCTCGGCGTCCACGGCAGCCCCAGAGTCGCTGGCGGCCTTCTCCGCTCCATCGTTCGGCTTTTCGAGAGAGGGTAGGTTGGCGTATTTCTCCATCAACTGCTCTTGGGTGAGGCCTTCGTCCGAGACAACGGATCCCTTATCTTCGTCGTCTTCGTCGGAGGACATGTTGCTCTCATCATCCGCAGAGGCATTGACGACGGCGCCCTCAGCGCCATCCTCCGACCCCTCATCGCCGTCCAAGTCGGAGTCCAGGTCGTCGTCCTCATCCTCTTCCATCGAGTCCGTCAAATCGTCCTCGGTGTCCTGTCGCATTTGCCTCGCCTGTAGCTTCTGCTCCGACAGGTTCACCGCCTGGTTCAAGGCGGCCTTGACCCGGCGTTGTTCCTCGGCCTCCCACTCGGCCAAGCGACGCCTGTTGATCTCCGCCTTGATGTTGTCCCAAGTGCCCGCTATCGCCTTGTTGACCTGGCGCCACCTCGCCCTGCTCTTCTCCAGCCCCTCAATCTCAAGCTCCTCGGCTGTTTTCGGCTGAGGGTTCCGTCGTCTCCATTCGGATTGGCAAGCGATGGCAAGTCTCTTAGCATGTGCACGGTGTCGCTGCTGTTCCAATAACATGCGCCTTCGGAGGTCGGCCATGGCGGAGTTAAGGTGGTCCTGGTGAGCCCATTGCCGCGGGGGCTCCTCCTCGGCTTCGGGTTCGAAGATGGAGCATCGGTCCATGGCCAACAGGCCGCCAGGCTGGACCTCCTGCTCCACGCGCAGGATCACCTGGGCGTCGTGCCTCGCCATCTCGTCCGTGAACCGTGGGCCATCTTCAGCGAGGAAGAGACCGCCCTGTTCGACTGGAATTTCCCCGGCTCTTTCAAAGTATTCCTCGAATGTAGGCCCGAGCTTGGGGCGGATGTTTGCTTGGTCGCGATGGACGAGGGGTAGGACGGTGAGGGGCGGTCTCGTTCGAAGCTTGAGGCGCGGCGTTGTTCGCGTGCCATTGGGCGAGGTGGCTTCCTCTTCGGTGTGGTTGTCCCGAACCTGACGCGAGGAGCGACGCGTGCCGACGGCAGGCTTTGCGGGGGTGAAGGGGCGCTTTGGCGACGCACTTCGTCGACGACCCTTTGTGCTCGGTCTCGCATCCTCGCCAGTTTTCCGGGGGTTGGGTTTTGTTGCGGTAGTCTTTACTGGCGCCTGTTTTCCTGGTGGTGCGGCCCTCTTGGAGGCGGAGGCCGAGGTGGCGGGCGTGGGAGCTTGGACGCCGTTGGAAGTCGCATGTTTTCTGTTCGTTGGTGGGCTGGTCTGCTGTCCGGAACGAGCTTTGCGGGCCGTCTTCTTGTCGCTGCTGTGCAGGTCTAGAGGGATGAGATTGATGCGACCCGATTTTCTGCGGCCGTCCTCGGCGACAAACGTCGAGGGTCCCTCGGCCTCGATCTTCTTCCACGGCGGGGACTCGGCCTTTGATCGACGCATCGAGTCCACAGGCGTGACATCGCGAACCCGACGCCTCTTTGCAGGCGGCCCGTCGTCCATCGAGTCGGAGTCGTGCGCATGGCCGTTTGTTCCGTTGGTGCCATTCGGATGGTGAGCACTCGTGGAGCTGCTCTGGGGACCGGCGGGCTCGGGCGTGAGCTCAAAGTCGCTAAGGCTGATGGGCGAGAGGGAGCCATCGCTGTCGGAGGCATCGAAGGGACGGGGCGGGCGCGGCTCGATGGATTCGACGTGGTGGGCGGCGGGGACGGCGCTGTTGCTGGTCGAGGCGGGCGTGTCGTCGGCGTGTGCTGGGTCGGGCGACGCGATCTCCGTCATAGCTTCGGGGGACAGGGAGAGGCGCAAGGGACCGAGATCTCGACGAAGCGCGCATTTGACACAATGAAAATAGGGTCACGAGAACTGCAGAAGTCTAAAGAATAGGCCTGTAAAGTCTCAACATGCTCAGCCTTCTGGGGGGTGGACTACGGCGTGATTTGATGCGAAATCGCCCGTCATCAGCAAAACTTGACAACCGACAAAAAAAATCCGACCGCGCCAGCCTGGAAGCGAATGCCGCAGGCCAAGCACCGCGCACCTGTGGCTGCCTGAGGCTCCCACTTCGATTCGGGCATTCTCCGGCAGCGGGTCTCGGCCAATCAGCAGCTGCCCACAGCTTCAGGTGGTCGCAGCTCCCGGCTCCACCACAACCTCGACCGGCCGAACCTCAATCCAAGCTCCCGTCGTCATCAGCGACCTCGTTGCCGTTAACCCCTTGCCCTACAATTCAACTGCATTGCGGCGCCCACTCCCGCAGAGTACGTCCGCTTCTAATTGAACGCGCCCCCTTCGAATGTCCCTGCTGACCCCGGTGTCCCAGATGCTGTCCCGTCGGATTGTGAGGGCGACGCCCTTTGGCCTCCGCGCCTCGCGGGCCCTCCCCGTTACCCAACGCCGAACCTTCCTCCCCGAGGAGATGGCCGGCAAGAAAGTCACCGAGCAACACTATCCCTCTTCGGACTACCCGTCCCTCACCGCGGCCGAGGACCCCGACATGGTGCGTGGACTGGGAGCTGGACGGCGGCCAGATGGAAAGGCTCCGAGCTGACAATCTCCCGCAGAACGGCGGTTACATCAACCCTCCCCGGATCAAGCGACAATTCCGCGACCCCCATGCCGACTGGTGGGACAAGCAAGAGCGCAGGAACTATGGCGAGCCGGTGCACGAGGACCACGACATTCTCGGCATGTTCAGCCCATACGAATACACCTGGACTACGCCTGGAAAGGGGTTGATGCAGATTGGAGCCTTCATCGTGACCTTCTTCGGCGTTCTCTCTGTGGTGAAGATGACGTATCCGGACAAGGTGTCGTACCCTCGCGAGTTCGAGGGCGGTCTCCTGAACGAGCTGGGCGGGGTTGGTGCCATGAGGGTGAGTTCACCGGTGGCTCGTGGTGGACACGTTGTTGGAGATGGGGATGCTAACGACTTGCGTAGGCCCGCCAGTCTGGTGACCCTGATCCGTAGGCTGAGTTTTAGAGAGGCTTGTACATATTTCTTATGTTGGCTGAGCAGGACGAAATGCATGATTCAGCAAGACTGGCCAGACAGGTGGCATGCCCGTGTGGTCTCTGTGATGTGTGTTGATCAGTCCGGCTTCAAGAGCCAAAAAGCTCGTGTCGTTCCAACATGTTCTGCAGTCTTTTCCAGCCTGCCTGGGACGCAGGATTGTTTGGCGGAGTTGTTTGCTTGGTACCGTCAGACATGAGAAGCCGCCGCCCCTGCCAATGCGATTGCCTCTGCCGCCAGTCAACGCTCCAGATGGAAATCCAGCTGTCAGGTACTGGACGGGTAATCCCATCGGCCGGTTCCAGGAACACCTTCCCATCTTGCCCTGCGCAAATGACGAGATGAAGCTGATCCCCTACCACTTCCGTCCTGTTATCTCTGGTTATCAGTGAGCGGCTGAAGCAAGTGGGGGTGCTGAATACCTGCGGCCTAGCAGTATCGACGACATGTTGAATGCTGATAGGCTACCAAGTCAAGTGTTTAGGAAAGAAGCCAAAGCTGGGAAAGAGCAACCTCGACAAGACGACGCGGTCCATTGTTGACCCCTCGTCAGGTTCCGCACCGACGCCCCTCGTTCTCGATTCACCAACCCCGCCCCATCAGCTGGCTGATCGCGTTTTACTTTTGGTTTACTTTCACGGTCTTGATCTTTGGTCGTCCACTTCTCCTTCTCGTTCTCTTCTTCTAGCATCGCCTTCTTCGAGACTCACGCGGCACGAAGAGCTGCTCCTTATCCCTCCCTCCCCTCCCACCCCTCCCCAACACCCCCCTTCGCCATGCGGTACGAAGACTGGGACGTCATCCTCTTCCCCGTCGGGAGGGACTCCAAGACACCCTTCAAGGAGTTCAAGGTCGCCTGCCATGTCGTGCCCGACATCGAGTTCTCGCACATCCACGGGGCCACGTCCATGCCGAACATGACATGCTTCGTGCCCAGCCTCCCTGCCGGGAACTTCTTCCAGATATCCATTCACAACTGGTCTATTCCGAACATCAGTCAGATTGCCCAGAGCTACAGCGAGCACACGGATGATCTCAAGTTTGAGGTCCGGGTCCTCATCGACGGTTGCCTGGCGGTGTATGTCGCTCTGGACATTGGCGTCTGCCTCCTCGCTGACATGCCATAGGACAACCACATTCGAGAGAGAGTTTTACGGGCCACATCTGATCAACACAACCTTGGGTATGTTTGCCGATTGTTGTTCTGTTTCGACACACCACTGATTTTTCCTGTAGCGTTTACGAAGAATGGCGAACTCGGCCGGCTCAGGTTCCCCCACTTCCACAACGAACTCCTCTTCCAGGACCATTGGAACCCTGGCGACGACATTGGACGAGTCAAGGTGGTCATCAGCGAGGGCTTTCCACGAGACTCCCAGACGGTTCCTTTCGAGCGAGTCAAAAATGCGGTAGCGTTCTCGTTTCAGCATGCCCCTCTGGGTAGAGCTCCTTGCATCGAACAATTGAGATGAAGAGCTAACAGAACCCCAAGCAATTCTAGAGAGCAACGGCATCGCGTGGCCCAACCAATCCATGTGGCGACGACCCGCGCTCGCCCCGGTCATACCCGCGCCGACCTATCGTCCAAATGAAGGCGCCTCGTCGCATACACATTCCCCGCGGAGGAAACCGATCACAAAGGCCATCAAGGGACATGCAACGCCAATCTCTTACACAGCAGGAACTGCCTACCAGGCGAAGATGGCTCCAACCTTCCATGGTCAGCCATTCCCCATGCCGTACATGTCCCGCGCCGTCCCTGGAGCGGGCTCGTCACACCAGTTGCAAGATCCCTCGGTCGACCCAACTACCTACTTGCAGTGGATTAGCCAGTTCCCGGCAGGGCAGCCGAGCGAAGAAGAGCATGAGTGCGGAAAGCCATGCTGCAAGAAGGATCCACCAAACTATTTTGCGAACCTGGGAGAATTCGAACAGCCGTTCTGGACGAACCCCACAACTAACCGCAGGATGAAGCTGTCAAGCGATGAAGTGATGACGGACTACATGCCCCCTAGCCCCAACGTCATGCATATCTCTGGGCCGAGCCTCGAGGACAATCCGGTAAGCCTCAGAGTACCGACCAACTCACCAACAGAGGGTTCAGACGAGGCCCTCCAGGCGATCCCTTTTTCTTTTGCTTCTTCTTTTCCCATCTGCTCTCAGATGGCTACGCCCCTAGCACATTCACTCCTCAACCAGCCGGTGTCTCTTCCCTTTCAGGCACACAACATTCCTTTGCCCTCATCCGAGGTCAAGTCCCGGAAGGAGAACCGGCAGTTCAGCTTCCAAGGGCCTTCCCATGTGGCTTCGACGCAGTCAACGCCGAACCTGTCCAACAATACGCGCAAGTTTTCACAGCCCCATATGGGTGCAATGAGCCACCTGGGAAACACCATGCTGTCGTCCGTCTCTGGCTTGCCTTCAAGCCTCGGCTCACATGCCCATTCTGGGAGCCCTCAACAATTCTTCCCTATCAATCCGGGCACCCCGAAGACTGCGGACTTTGGTCCAGGCTTCAGCAATCGAGCTACTACGCTACCCGAACCGTCTTGCTCGCCCAGCAAGGCCATCATCGATGGCATTCTGGGGCGCGACGGAGACGGCAGCCCTGCCGCAGCTGGGAGCAACCAGCATGGCCATTCTGCAATGTCGGCAATGAAGAGAAAGTTTATGACACCAGTCTTGAACGGGAGTGTCAACGAGGAAGATGAAGCGCGGCATGTGGGCTCGACGCAGCCGCGGCCATCGATTCTTGGGGGCGAGTTCAGGATTGAGACTTGACGTGGAGATGGAAGGCAGGAATTAGACAAACTGCGAAGGGAGGCATGTTATCCGTGCTGGATTGCGAACCGTGGTGAGCTCTCTTCTGGGGTTCGGGCCGAGTGCCGCAACAGAGTCACAAGTTGCATTTGCATACGTCTGGGGGGAGACAGTCACCTTTTGTGCGGCTTGCGCTTCATTCTCTTATCCATAGGAGCATACTCGGGACACTCTAGTGTTGCAATAAATCAGTGTGTTTCCTTAGTTCTCAAGGCTGCATATTGGCGATGACCCATGGGGGGGCTGATGGAGGTCCAGCGCGGCGGCCGCGGAGCCGACTTTGACAAGGGTCCGAGTCCTGGACGGAGTCCGCGGCCCCAGTAGAAGGCGGGAGAGGTGGGGGCATTCGGGGGCTGCCGGACACGCGGGGAAACTGGGTCCTGTCGTTTGCGTGGCAAGATGACGAGATGCTTACCTACTTGACACTGTGGAATTCTTGAAGGGCACTAAGTACGGAGTACAGGCCCGTGAAATGCGAACCGTCAGCTCCGACGGAAGCGGCGTGGCTAGCAATTGAGCACAGGAAAGAGTCGGGCATCTTTTGCTCTGGTGCCTGAGTTGGTGGGGCCAGTGCGAGGTGAGGTCCAGTGCGAGTTGAGCAAGTAAAAAAAAGGAAGTCTCCGGGACTCTCCGACCGAGCTGTCATGAGGTTCGGGAACAGGGCCGCGTACCGGCCGGGTGGGATTACGTATGGATTCCTGGTTTGGAGGATCGCGGGCGACGCGTCAACTTGGGCGTCTTTTGGTTTGGGTGGTTCCGTTGTTGGATGTTTTGAAGGATGAAGGGAGTTTGCATGGTGCATGCGGGGCGGGGTGGTGGTGAAAAAGGGGCCTGTTCATTGGGATATCCGATATCGACACCGGGCAGAGCGTCGACGGCGGGCCGTGACGGTCGGAACTGCGATGTATCCCGATATGGGTGGCACAAACCCGCCTGTAAGATGGCCAGGCTCTGAATCATGGTGAACCATCTATGATTCTATGGGCTCCAAGTTGGCATCATGATGCTTACCCAACCTTTGCTGGTAGACTGGAAGGGACCTTGAATGCCAAACGGAAAACGAAGACTGGGCGTTTGCCAACCGGCGAATGTGCTTCGGAAGGCGCATTGTTTTGCAAAAGTTCCAAAGTCCCACTGCCATCGCAACCTTGAAAATGAGTCACCCACTTCCGAGGTAAGCATTTTGGCTTGGGTTTTGGCTCATGAGGGGAAAAGCGCCATCGTAAAGTGGTTGCCACTGACGAACACACCCGCACAATGAAGCATTGTCGAATCGAATCCTTCCTCAGAGGTCGCCATCCCGTCTTCCGCCGCACACACATTCCAAGTCACACTCACACACACTCGGATCGTAATTCCCCCGAGCCCCACGATGCACCGCGGCAGTGTTCGATATCGATGCCTTTGCGCGCAGCTCGGATCGATTGTCGTCGTCACTTGACTTTTTGACTTTTTTCGTCACTCCGTTTCTGCCCGTTTGCCGAGCCTGGGGAGAAGCGATCCGAATGCAAGGCCATGTCCCGCCAAGATGGCCCGATGTCACGATGCGACAGGAGGCTCCCGTCGGGGTGTCCAGGGCGACCTCCCAGCTGCCGGGATCCGGGTCGCTGGCATGTCACACAAGGGCGTGGGCTGTGTTTGGGTTGAGGAACATGTCCTCGAGATGAAGATGGGCTACCGCGAGGGTAGGACGGGCATTGCTGGAGGTTTATATCCTCGAGGGAGCACGGTGTGACTTGGGAATACGTTTCGTCAAGCAAGGTCAGCCGCATCAAGGGCGGCCCAGGCGCTAGAAATCGTCTCGAGAAATGGGCCAGGAGTCGCGAGGAGAGCTGAATTGGAGCACGGTTGCGAGGTCCTGTCATTGGATCTTGGCTCCAATCACACACACAAAGCCACACTCTGGGGCCGTGGGATTCGGAGACTTACAGGCACGGCGCACTGACAGGACGAGCAAACAGCGGCGGCGAGCTGGACCTTCCCGGCTCCAGGGCTTTCACAGTGCCGATGGGCCTGGGCAAATGCGGTCAAAGGCCGCGCTTCACTGCAGCAAAAGTTCCCGCAGCATTCGGTACGCGGAATGACAGAATGGACTGGACAGGGGGGTCGCCACGATGTTGACCACCAAAGACGCGGCGAGTATTAAAGCCCCGGCCGCCGCCCCTGGATCCAGGCCGAGGTTTTGCTGGTCATGTTTGGCTCGCAACAACAAAGGACGACATCGAATTTCGATCTTCAAGATCCTCCTCCATATTGAAGTGGAGGTCTACTCAGATCGTTGACAACCCTCCCAAAACCGCACCCGGCCATCGAACCATACCTCGAAGCCATGGACGACAAGCTCGCCGTGCCGGCCAAGTCGGCGCTCCCCGAGTCGGAAGCGGCAACGATCGCCGCCACCAGCATTGCCGGAGACGAAAAGACATCCGTTGCCGGCGAGCCCCCTTCGGATGCCGATGCCCCGACTTCGGTCCGCATCCCCACCCCGACGGACAAGGAGAAGCACGCCGAGCTCGCACGGCAAACGACGGCCGTGTCCAAGTCAGGCGACTCAATCGACCGGACGCGGACGCGCGAAGATGGAACCGAATACCCCACCGGCATGAAGCTGGCCTTAATCGTCATCGCCCTGTGTCTGAGCATCTTTTTGATGGCCCTGGGTATGTCCCTTGTGTGTGTCTGGGTAACTCTTGGCATCCTTCTAACTTGGTCGGCCCAGACAACTCCATCATTGCGACAGCCATCCCCAAGATCACCGAGGACTTTCAGAGTCTCCAAGACGTCGGCTGGTATGGAAGCGGTATGCGACGCCCATATCTGCCGTTGGTTCTGGTCTCGACTGACGTCGTCTAGCATATCTCCTCACAACCGCCGCGCTTCAGCTGCTCTTTGGAAGAGTCTATACCTTCTTCTCGGTCAAGTGGGTGTACCTCGGGGCCATCGCCATCTTCGAGCTGGGCAGCTTGATCTGCGCCGTCGCCCAGAACAGCGTCACGCTGATCGTCGGCCGCGCCGTCGCCGGAGTCGGCTCGGCCGCCCTCTTCTCGGGCGCCCTGATCATCCTGGCCTACTCGGTGCCGCTGGCGAAGCGTCCCCTCTACAGCGGCGCCATCGGCTCCATGTACGGCATCGCCTCCGTCTCGGGCCCTCTCTTAGGCGGCGTCTTCACCGACAAGGTGACGTGGCGCTGGTGCTTCTGGATCAACCTCCCCATCGGCGCCATCACCATCTTCGGAATTGCCATCTTCTTCCCCGACCCCAAGCGCGAGATCACCAACGACGACACCTGGAAGCAGCGCATCAAGCGCTTCGACCCCTTTGGTACCGCCGTCTTTATGCCCGCCATTATATGTCTCCTGCTCGCGCTGCAGTGGGGCGGCACCACGTACGCCTGGTCCAGCTGGCGCATCATCTTCCTCCTCGTCCTCTTCGGCGTGCTCATCGCCATCTTCGTCTTCATCCAGAGCAAGCAGCAGGACTTTGCCACCGTCCCGCCCCGCATCTTCTTCAAGCAGTCCGTCTGGGCGTCCTCGCTCTTCAGCTTCTGCCTCGGCGCCGCCTTCCTCGGATCCGTCTACTACCTCCCCATCTGGTTCCAAGCCGTCAAAGGCGCGTCAGCCGTCGAGTCCGGCATCATGAACCTCCCCATGCTCATCTCTGTCGTCGTCTTGTCCGTGTTCGCCGGCGCCGCCGTGACCATCTGGGGGTACTACACCCCCTTCATGCTCGTCGCCGTCGTCTTCACCACCATCGGCTACGGCCTGCTCACCACCTTCTCCCCGGACACGCCCGCGCCCACGTGGATCGGCTACCAGATCCTCGCGGGCGTCGGCATCGGCCTCGGCATGCAGCAGCCGCTCATGGCGGTGCAGACGGTGCTGGAGATCAACGACGTGCCGACCGGCACGGCCATTGTGGTGTTTGCGCAGACGCTTGGGGGTGCGCTGTTTGTGTCGATTGCGCAGAATGTGTTTACGAATAAGCTTGTGGAGTATGTCGGGGCGTATGCGCCGGGGTTTGGGGATCCGTTGGCGATCTTGGCGATTGGCGCGACGAGCGTGCAGAAACTGCCGGCGGGGGAGGTGTTGGAGGGGGTGACGAGGGCGTATAATGATAGTTTGACGAAGACGTTTGTGGTGTTTACGGCGATGTCGGGGTTGGCGATTGTGGGGGCCGTTTTTACGGAGTGGAAGAGTGTGAAGGGGAAGAAGGTTGAGATGATGGCTTAAAGATAGTGGCTTTGGGAGGGAGGTGGAGGAGGAGAGGAGCGTTGCATGGTACTACCCCGGACTGGCGTCATGGTTTGCTTTATGGGGTTTGGGATAACGGGGATTTTTGATTGTTGCATGTGGTGTTGCTTTAATCGGGTCGGATCTGGGATCGGGATAGAGGTGGATGAACCAGAGATGAGAAAAAGCGGAGGGGGAGGAGCTGTATGTACGCTGAGCATGGGCCGATCATGGAGGGGATGGTGTTGTTGCAAGGTAAATCTCACCTCATGTGCTGATGGCACAAATTGTACATAGCAGCAAAACATATGTCTGCCTCAAAGGACCAAACATGATCTCAATGTGAAGGAAGTGATGTTGGGATTGAGTTCACTCTTGTGCGGGGTCCGTCCCTGGGGCATACGAGTACGAGATGCATTGCCGAGATGCTCGGTTCGGTGGGCGGTGCCTTTGGGGAGTGGAGGCCACATTGGCGATCCTGTATTTCGGGTCGTTGTGGCATCCTGAGCTTGGCTTGAAGCTTAAATTGACTTTGGGATACACTCGAGGGCTGGTTTGTTTGTTGGCGCGAGGGACTGGCTCGAGAAACAGGCCCATATCATGATCAGAGTCAAGTTCAGGGGTCAAGGGATTGGGGGTGATGAAACCAAAATCTTTCCACCTTTAACGTAACTAGTTACTCCTTAATTATTTAGATTACAATATCTACCTACTTGACAAAGCCACCCAGCAACCATCTCGATTAAACCCTCGAGAAGTCTACCGCCCCCTTCTCCCCTCCCCCGCCCTCAAACACACCCCCAACTCCCCGCCTCCTCCTCCCTCCCCACCCCATCCCACCTCCCCTCCTTAGGCCACGCACAAACAACCCTCTGCCTCTTCACCCCACTACTCGCATTCCACCTCTCCTCCCACGCCGTCGCCACCACCCGCTCCACCCTTTTCCCCTCCTCCACCCACCGCACCATCCCCAGCAAAACATCATGCTCCGCATCCCTGTACCCCGGCACGCTCCACTCCCCGACCCCCATCGCCGCCGCCTGCGTCGCGCCCCCCATGTTCCACGGCGCCGCCGTCCCCTCCGCGCACCCGCGACAGTGCTCCATCCCCGGGATCATCATCAGCACGAACCACTCGCGTACCGCAGCCGCGTCCCCGGCAAAGGCCTCGTCGATTACCCGGGAGTGCAGGAGGGTGGAGCCGCCGGGCGGGACCACGGCGTCGGCGAGGCCGTGGTAGAGGAGGAGTTTGCCGCCGCGCGCGGCGTAGGACGCGAGGGCGGTGACGTTGTCGGCGTTGGCGGCGCCCGGGTTGAGGGCGTCGGAGAAGGGGATGAGGGTGTCGTTGTAGTCTTGCCAGGGCCAGGAGAGGTTGGAGAGGAGGAAGCCGCGCTGGTAGGCGGTGCCGAGGGGGGAGGGGTCCGAGGGCCCGCCGAGGAGGGTGGACCAGCCGACCTCTGAGGAGGGGAGGAAGCCGGGGTAGTATTGGGTAAGGGGGTCGTTTTCGGGGGTGTAGGCGGCGTAGATGGCGTTGGCGGTGGCGATTTGCGAGGCGGTGAGGCACGAGGTGGTGGGGATGACGGGGCAGAGGAGCGCGGTGAAGTCGGGCGTGCAGAGGGAGGGGGCGGAGATGATGGAGTCGGTGACGCCGTCGAGGGCATCGCATTGCGAGAGGACGTGGGACGCGATGAGCGGGAAGAGGGTCGGGGAGATGTAGGACGAGGTGGAGGCCGGGAGGTTGAGCATCCCGGTGCGGGTGATGAAGTTGTGGATGCGCGTGGTCCACCAGGCTGGGGCGCCGACGACGACGCCGTCGAAGGAGGTCGGCGAGTGCATGATCTCGCGGAGGCCTTGGCGGCCGCCGGTCGAGCAGCCGCGGTAGTACGAGTAGCAGATGGCGCGGGAGTAGTAGGCTTCGGTCAGGGCTTTGCCGAGGGTCACGGTGCCGTGCATGGCGCGCCAGCCCCAGTCGGTTTGCCGTTCTGGGTTATCGAGGGCCCAGCTGGAGTCGCCGACGGTGCTGTTGTGCCCGGTGTCGGTGGAGACGGAGGCCATGCCAAAGTGTGGACCGGGTGCCCTGGGTGGCGGATGTCAGTGCTCGGCGCGGAGGTACGGGGTGGTGAGGCCGGTTTACATGTCAATCCAGTTGATGCCTCCGGCAAACCCGCCGTTGCCGACGGCCAGGAACCTCTCCTTCCATTGATCGGCCGACGGCAGAAACAGCCCGAACCGGAACGCGCTGCTCGGAGAAGTCGTCACGCGCACCGTCACGGCACACAGCGCCGGGAGTCCTGTTGGAATCCACGGGTACGCGGCATCGATCGTCACACCTTCGCCGTAGCTCCCACCTTCGGGGACACTGACGGCATTTTCGATGGTGGCTTCCGGGGGGAGAAAGGAGGCGAAAGATGCGGCATCGCATGGGAGTTCTGTCCCGTCG
Source organism: Podospora tetraspora (assembly GCA_027943155.1). NCBI lineage: Eukaryota > Fungi > Ascomycota > Sordariomycetes > Sordariales > Podosporaceae > Podospora > Podospora tetraspora. Next base: position 2,150,748 of record JAQKAE010000007.1, read on the forward strand.
CGAGCCCCCAATCCTTCTGTTGGTATCCCCTGGTTCTGCGATGTGACAAGGGCGGCAGTGAGGCCGAGTGAGACTAACATGAACCGTGTCATCACGGCTATCCTGCCTACCGCAAAGGGAGAGAAGGGCAAAGTGAGACCATCAGGGGGTGGGGGGTGACGGAGAAGACGAATTTGGGGCAGGTCATTGTCTGGCCAGAGTCGGAGGCTCGGACGGACGAGAGGTTCAAGTGTGGTAAAAACGGAGGGCACTCACTGACTACAGACGCTTTACCCAAAGACGGTGGAGTCCAAGAGTCGTTGATGGAAATGAGGTGGGCTGCGGTTCGGAGCCAGCTCGATGGCTGGGAAAGATGGGCTTCGGTGAGGCCCATGGCACCGCGGATGTCGGGTCCGGAGACGAATAAGGCGGCAGTGTTAAGGGCGAGTCTACGTCAATATGCCAGAGCGTAGTACCCAACAGGGCGCAGACAGCTTCATGTGTAAGTGTTGAGGACGGTGCGACCGCCTCGGTGAACACCCCTCGATGCTAGAAGCAAGTTTCATGAAGAAAAGAAGCGGAATGGCTGCTCCGCAGCCTCTGCTTGGGAGGCTGGCGCGGCTGGGACATCTGTGCGTTGCCGATCACAGAAGGGCACCGACAAAGTGGATGTGGCATGCGGCTCCTGCTGCGGGACGGTGGATTGAGGCTACCGGCAGTGGGCTCCGGATCAGCAAGTCCGAGCGGAGATGGGCGGGGGTTGCGTCTTGCCTCCACAGACTTGACAGTGTGGGGGTCCTATCCATCTCAACACCTCTTCATCCAAGATCTGAAGAGAACGAAATCCGAAGTGTGTATATTTGACCCGCTAAACCACGCTCTTGATCGCTGGGACGGTGTGGTGGTTGTGTCTCCCCGCTGGCTATGATGGCGACTGAAGAAAAGAAGAGGACAACATATGCCTGGAACATTGAGTTCTGCATATGAACGACCCATCTGTGCTGTCTGTCCCGACTCCGGCGCATGTTGGTGGCCCCTACGTGTGAGCATCAAAACCCGCCCCCCTCCCTGCACGCTGCACCTCCGCAGCCTCCACTCAACGTTGAACGCAACACCGTTTCACAGCTTAAACAGCCGCACCCCCTCCCCCCCAGCCCTCACCAACTTCCAATTACTCCTCACATACCACATCCTCAACGCAACCGTCCCTACCGCCGCAAACAACAACATACCCGCATTCACCCAATGCCCCGTCGGATATCCCCTCTCCCTCTCCTCCGCCTTGTAAATCCACACCCCCGGTATCATCCCCAGCCCCGCCCCGATGGAGACGTTCAACGCAATCGCCAACCCCACCGAAGCCGTCGAGTACACATTCGACGTCAACAACCCAAGCAACGGCGGTATGCACGAAAAAGCCCCCGCCGCCGCCACAATCAGACACCCATACCTCGCCCCATTCGCATCAGCCGGAAGCAAAGCTGAGGCCATGAACCCAGCTGCACCGACGAGCGCCAGCCCCGCCGTATGCAGCGCGCGCTCGTTGGTGCGGTCAGCCGACCAGGACACGGCAATCTGCACAAAGTAGGCTACTGCGTACGGCGGGACCGACATGAGCTGCGCCTTCAAGTCGCGGAATCCCAGCCCCGCTGTGATTGTGGGGGTAAAGAGGGAGAGCGAGCTAAACGGGACGCAGACGGCAAAGTAGAGGGCGTAGTGGCACCAGAGCCTGACATCGCAGAGGGTGGCGACGGCGTCGGCGCGCGTCATGCTGCGGTGGTGGGACTTGGAGCCTTCGACGCGCAGGCGCGCGAGAGCGATGTCGCGGCCGCGGCCGGTGAGCGAGGTCTCGGGGTAGTTGGGGAGGAGGAACCAGACGGCAAAGGCGGCGAGGCACGAGGGGATGCCTTCGAGGATGAAGAGCCACCGCCAGGCGGAAAGGCCGCCTACGCGGTTCATGTGGCCGATGCCGAAGGCGATGGCGCCCCCGAAGGCGCCGCCGAGGGTGGCTGAGGCGAGGATGAAGGCCATGCGGACGCTGCGCTCAGAGGAGCGGTACCAGAAGGTGAGGTAGTAGACGAGGCCGGGGAAGAGGCCGGCTTCGGCGGCGCCGAGGAGGAAGCGCACGCCGGTGGTGGAGGCGAATGAGTTTACACCGCCGAGGCCGATGGTGATGGAGCCCCATGTGAACATGAGGATGGCAATCCATCGCGACGGGCGGAGTTTCTTGAGGATGATGTTGGAGGGGACTTCAAAGAGGGCGTAGGCGATCAAGAAGACCATCAGGGCAATGTTGAACTGGTATGGCGTCGCGTGGATCTCGGTCTGCATGTCATTGTTGGTGGAGTTGTTGAGGATGCGCGCGTTGCCGATGTTGGCTCTGTCGAGGTAGCAGAGAAAGTAAATGCCGGCTGAGAGGGGGAGTATCCGCAAGTCCTGCTCGCGGACGAGAGCACGCTCTTCCTTCTCCGTGTATGTGATGGCCGGGGGAATCTTGACAATACACGCATGTTAGCAGCGCTGATATATCGAGAAAGGAGAACGGCGACCGACTTCATTGTTGGCGTCTGAGCTGTCGCCGAGTCGCGCGAGCTTTTCGGCGTCTGTTTCTGGCGACAGGAGTGCCGCCATCGGAGCTCTGTTCCCCTTCGCTAGAGGTTACAGATCACAATGGTATCTTGGCCCCCAAACTCTGTTCTTTGGGTAACTGTTCTGTGTGATGGTGTTGGTGATGAGTTCTGTGTGATGGTGGCGAGTTCGGGTCGCCTCAGCTCCCCCCCACGGCTCCACTCTCCAAGACCCAAGCTTTTTGAGATTTCTTTCGCTACCTGAGCGAGCTGAGGTGGCCCGAGGATCAGAGCAGCACCAGGGAGCAGTCGCACATGGGGACACACGGAAGGATTGTGGCCCTTGACGATAATCGGCCAGGCGCCGCCTTGAAGATGGGGACGGGGCGATTGTACGACGCGGGGATCGGAACGGCGACTCCTGTAACCTGCCACCTCGGACGCGCGCCACCCTCTCCATGTTGCACAACTGCCGCCTTCCCTAACCTCCAAATTCGCCCAGGTGTTTTTGTGGGACAGGAGACGGGGATGCGACATGCCAGTGCGATCGCGGCAGTGTGCAGGCCCGGGTACATTGGGAAATGGGAACTGGCCTTGGTGTTTGGAGTGGGTTGAACGTCGAAGGAGCGTCGCAACCGGGAGCAGGAAGCAAGGAGGGGAAAGTGCCAGTGGACTGAGACACGGAAGGGGAGGCTCGATGGCATCTACCTAGTTATCGTGATCGGAAGCCAGGTCCGTCAGACCAGCTTTCTCCTTCAGCAGAGTCCATGGACGGCGCGACACTGGGTTCGGTGACTGCAAAAGAGCCGCCCGGCAGTCGTGGTTGAGCAATTAATCGTCAATGGGGGGCATATTGGTCACGTCGACGGCCCTGTCATCTGGGGTGGGAAGGGGGAATCGCAAAAGAAAGCAGATGCATTGTGTGTCCGGATATATGCTTGCGCCGCTGAAAGAGAACCGCTCATGCTCTGCAAGTTTACGGTGGTGTACCCGTAGGTCTCCTGAATGGATGTGCTTCGGTATTGAGGACGTACTCGTCGAGGCTGATGAGGTCTGGAGGTGAAAAGGCCAGATAAAAATACTTGAGAGTCTCTGCCAGCCAGAAACTCTGGGGGGCATGTCAGCGTCACTCGCAACAAAAGGGGACACAACACGTACCTCCATGTAGTCCTCTTGTGGCAGGGGGTATGTACCTCTCGTCACATCGAGGACGGCCGCATTCGCAAAGTCGGTTGCTGTACCCTTGTCGATGGCAGTGAACATGTCCCAGGCGGCCTCCTGGAACTCTTGTCGGCCCGTGACGCGGTAGAGCACAAACACGCTCTCGATGGCCTCGGGCCGCAGGATGTAGCGGGGGTCCTTGGCCGTGGTGAATCCTTGGGGAAGATGGGAGCGCCACTCGGGACGCTTGACCTTCTCCGCGTCGAACAACTTCTCGTCCCACTTGCACCTCGTGCGGGAGTCGCACACGGCCATGTTGTACCGTTCCGGCATCATGCCTGTCGGCATGGACCGGTAGGCGTAGATGCAACCATGCGTCAACTTGACCCCCAAGTCATCGACCCATTCCTGCCGGCCAAACAGGCGGCCCCCAAGCCCGTACACGCCCCCAACAAAACACCCCAGATGCTCGCTCTCCGGGTCCAATACGGGATTGCCGTAGCCATCTACCGTGGATGTCCCGATCATGAGCAAGTCCTCCTCTCCCGGCAGCAGGGGACGGAAAAAGAAGGTGTCGTTGGCCGCCTCCATGAACGCCTTCGACATGGCCCCGTACCGCGGCTCCAGTCCGCCGGTCAGGGCATACATCTTGGGCAGATACTCGTAGAGCGAGTCCGCATTTCCGGCAATGGTGAAGGTGTTTCCGCTCCACGTGTCGCGCTCCGACATGGACACCTCCATGGGCCACAGACCGGGGATCATGGATCTGCTCTGGCCCTTTTCGAACACGTCCATGACCCGTGAGATGGCGTCGTAGTACTTGGGGTCGCCCGTAATCTGCGAGAGGCGCGTCATCTCCATCGACAGGGTGCCGGGGGATGCCGACACCACGGAGCCCTCGACCCAGAGACCCTCGCCGGTTTTCGCTTGTTCGAAGCTGATGAAGTCGACAGGCATCCGCTTCTGCGTGTTGTAGCCGGCGTACAACAGGTCGCCCAGCTCGATGGCCTTTTTGAGCAGGATATCGCGGCCGCTCAGGTCGTAGGCGGCCAGCAGTCCACCGAGATAGCGGATGTTAACCTCAAACATGTTGACCGTGGGGCTGGAGGAGTGGCCAAAGTCGATGTTGGCGATGGCCTCAACGGCCTCGTCGAACTCGGCGCGCAGGCCCATGATCCAGAGGGTGTCCAGGGCATCGACCAGAGTGGCGGCCCAGCCGCTGAACTGGTCCTTGTAGTCGGCCGACAAGGGCTGGAGGGCGTCCTTCATCCAAGCATACTTGCGGTAGCTGGCCCAGTTCTTGCGAAAGAGATTCCGCACCCTGGCCCGGCGTGCCTCCCGTCGCTTCGCGGCGGCTGGGGATTCTGGAGGGAAGTTGTGCTGGACACGGGGGAGAGACAAAGGGCGACCCGTCGGAAGGGGTTTGAGTGGCCCGGGCTTGTTGATGGGGTCGACCTGGCTCCAGTCGAAGCTGCAGTTGGATTTTAGGGAGGACGTGTCTGCGCCGGCGTTCATGTGCTCTTGGAGCAGAACTGATTCGAGCTGGCCAGCGGGACGGCCGCCGTCGAGGGGCAAGGATGGCCATCGGATATACCAAACAAAAATACAAAGGGCAGAGAATGCGAGGAACAAGTTCCTGCGGCCGCGCCGGTGGGACCGCATGACGGCAATGCGGGAAAGCAGCTGCATCTTTGTGGTGTCTCGGCTGGGGACGTGGTGTTTTTTTGGGGGGAGTGGTAGGCGCCTGATGATGTGTTACATGGCTCACCTGTGAGTCGCGACCCGAGAGAATGGCGGTCGTGTGGATGCGGACAGGGAGCGTGGTCCGTCAAGCCCCAGGCCAGGCGAGGTTGAGGTTGATGGAGTCGGGTGAGTTGTCGAGGTGAGATGTCGAGATGAAGATGAGGGAGACGACGAGAGTTGACACTTGACAGCGGTTCGTACAGTACAGGTGGCCCGAGTTCCCCCTGCCCTTGCATTGCCCTGCCAGTGCCTGCATCTTGGCGCCGATCAGCTTGCCAAGGAGCCAATGGAAACCCCTCCAGGACGCGGCGGCTGGAGCCATGCGCCAAGCAACAGGATCGGCAGACGAACCAGGGGTGCTGCTGCAGGGGCCGGCACTTCGTTTTTGGACAACTTCAACCCCGCCAAACTTTTCTCCCTTCTCCAACCCCCATCCAACCTCGACTTTGGCATCAATGTTTCTGTTTTCAGGCACCAGGTGTTCAGGTACGCTTGAAACAACAATACCTGGCCTGGCGGGCCAGCCTGTCGTAAAAATGACAGCGTCAAAAGGGGTGTTGTCATGGGCAGACTGGTCCTACGTTTCCCACAAAGAATTCTTTTCAACGCATTTTCATGTTCGTTTTTCCTACCAAGAAACAAAGCCAGGACAATCTCTCTGTTTCAACCACACCTTGATGGTGCCGCCGGGCCAAAGAGCACGATACTGGCCTCCAGTCCTGCCTCCTCATCGACAATGGTATAATAACCAGCGTGGTCAGCGACATCGGGGGTGTTGGACTCTCTCTTGCCACCCCGTCAACAATCATCATCATCATCACTCTAGAAATCCACTGCTCCCCCCTGAACTCTCACCACTGGCCCCTAATCGGTCGACAGTTCACTCCAGAAATCATTATGGCAACCGTTCACCGGAGAAGCAGCATCCTCAGCACTCCCGCCGGCAGGACCGGCTGCGAGAAGCTGACGACACTCACGCTCAACACCGTTTGGGGGGAGAATGTTTGGGGCGCGAATGGCCAATGTGACTGCAGCTTGATGCAATTCGTTGACGAGCCCCCCGAAAACGAGTGGCTGGAGACGCTGGTTCCGTCAGACTACTCCTTTGCCAAGGTCCAGAGCTGGATGGTCCGCATATTTCAATATGCCCAGTCCCGTCACAGAATTTCCCTGTGTCAGTTTGACATCAAGGTGACTTATGAGTTGGAGTCGCAGCGCGACTGGGTCCACATGCTCACCGACATAGCCGCCGGGATCTGCTCAGTGCTCCCCTACTCGTTCCTCTATCTCGTCATTCGGCCACGCGGCATCCCCATCCCGATACTCATCCGATTCGCAAACTCTGATGTCGCCGCAGTTGCAAACGCAAGGTCAGCCTCCGAGGGCAGCGTGGATTTCATTCGTCGAACCCAGACGCCCATCGAAGAACACATCCTGACAACAGCGGCCGACGATGAAACATCTTCAACAAGCTCGAAGTCGATCGTGACGCCAGAGACCTCCTCGGCCCCTGGTTCCGACCCGGGGTCGCCAATGCAGAGGCCTTCTTCCGCTGCCTCTTCTCTGGATAAGACTGAAGAAGAATTCAACCTAGCCGAGCTTGGGCAAGGTGAGTACCACGTTGAGGAGGCTTGCGATGATGATTACGGGGCTGTGGATGACAGAACTGTCGACACATATGTCGGAAGCTTCAACTCTGGAAACACGGCAGAAGAGTGGGAGGAGTGCCTCAGGTTCTTTTCCATCACCCGTCCAGCCAACAGCAAAAACACTCGTGTTCCAATCAAGAAGCTTCCTGGCATGTCGGTTGGCCTCTTCGACTACCAGCTCATGGGCGTCTTCAACTTGTTGAAGCTTGCTCTGCAGGGCGTGAGGGGAGGCTTCCTCGCTGACGAACAGGGACTAGGCAAGACACAGGAAATGTTTGGCCTGATTGCACTCACCTTTGGCCTTCGCAGGAGCAAAGCTGACGTCTTGCTTGCTCAATCTTCTCCCAAGCCCACCAGACACAACCGTCGAGGGAGCGACGCCAGAAAATGCTTTGCTGATGCTCGCTACGGATTCCGATGCTACTGCTACCACGAGCCCACCCAACAGCTCGCCGATCTCCTCCCCGACGGTCCCAGTATCATCATTGTGCCTAATCGAAACATGACTCAGACCTTGAGGGAGGCCAAGGTCAAACTCGACACATCTACTCTCAAGATCAGACTACAGCGAGGGGTGGTCAATGACAGGCTGACCGCCAGTGAGGCAAAGTCGCTGTCAGCCTCCATCACTGTAAAGGAGCTCTTGGGAGGCGGCTCTATTCCCCCACCTGTGGAGTATTGTTACAAATCCAAGAGCGACTCGAGTGACTTTGTCATCATCACCACCCCAGATTCATTGGATCACCTTCTCAACGTCAGATGTGGCACCGACGTCAAAGTCTCCAACACAACCAGACGGACCAAGAAAAGCGCTCTGTTGCCTGGGGTTGTTCTCATGGACGAGTTTCACGAGTACATGCAACCTGACAGCATCGACGGCGCCAACATTGTGGCATGGCTTCAAGACCTCAGGACAGCTTGTCGAGGATCTCAGCAACCTGCGCCTTTGGCTTACTTGGTCTCCGGTACTCCGTTTGGGGAGTCACCGTCAGATATCCGCCCCGCCCTCTCGCTCTTGTCCCAGGGCTCGTGGGAGACAGATGCTCACCCCATGGCTGATGTTACGCCGGCAAGCCTGGACGTGGTCACGGCCGCTTATCACACGCTCGCTGCCTCTCAAGCCGAGGGAACGGTCCTCGATCCGAAAGACATCACCGACTACCGCCGTCGCCTCGGGGTCATCCTCAAACACACCATGGTCCGCCGCCTCGGCACCGACTCCTTCCTCGGAAAGCCCCTGACAAACCTCGGGCCCCTGACCGTCAACATAGTCGACCACAGCATCCCCAACCACCTCATCAACAACCTCCAATCCCTCGCCGACGCCACCCACGCCCTCGCTGAGCAAGAAGCCGCCGCAGCCGGCGTTCTCATCCCCTACCTCCTCCGCAGCAACCTCGGCCAATCCATCCTCCTCAAACTCCGCCTCGCCTCCACCTTCCCCGGCATCGCCTCCCCCCACCCCAACGGCGAGACGTTTCACTTCAACCTCCCCGAGATCCTCTCCGAGATCACCACCGCCGCCGGCGACGTCACCAAGACGCGGTACTTCCCGCACATCCCCCGCTGGGCCGCCCACAGCCCCAAGCTCGCCACCCTCGACGCCACCGTCGCCACCATGGTGGCCGACAAGACACGCATCCCCGGCGAGGCGTGCCACGCCAAGAAACTGGTCGTCTTTGCGCCGCTCGAGGCCGAGGCGCTGCTGCTGCTTGCGTATCTGCTGCACCGCAAGGTGAAGGGTGGGGACGGGCTGGTGAAGCCCGTGTGGTTGCATAGTGGGATGGGGCAGGGAGAGAGGCAGGGAGTGATTGACAAGTTCCTCGAACTCAATAATGCGGCGCCGAATGTCCTGGTGGCGCCGATTGTGCTGGCCGGGACGGGGTTGAATTTTCAGAGGGCGAGGTATGGTGTGGTGATGGGGCCGGCGTGGACGAAGAGGGAGTGCCAGCAGGCGTATTATCGGACGCATCGGATTGGGCAGAAGATGGAGACGAGGTTGCAGCTTTTGACGGGGAGGTGGAATCCGGCGGAGAGGATTGTGCTTGGTAGACATGCTGGGCGGGAGGTGGAGGAGGGGGATTTGTGGGTGGTGGGGAATGGGGTTGGGGGGGAGGTGGAGGGGGGGTTGGCGGAGAGGCACCAGGGCGTTGGGAATGAGTCGGAATGAGCATGGGAAGGGGATAGGCTTGTTCATAGCCATTGTTACTTCTTTATTTCTGTTCCCTCGTTTCAACTTTCGTCTTGCAAGTTGACGCCCATTTCCTCATTCCGTTCTGCTTAAGTTATCGTCGATATCAATGACTTCAATCCGTTGGACTCTCGGTTGCCACGGCAGACCGATTTGGAGTTCGAGAAGAAGCTATATGAGCGGATTCAACGAAAGGGAATTCCAAGGACAACACAGGTCGTTACCAAGATGCCCGACAAGGGGATGGCTGCCGTGTTATCGGTCAAGTACACTCGCGTTGAGGACAAAGACGTGTGCTGCAACCCATTCAAGAGACTTCAGTTTCACTTTGAGGTTGTGAAAATCGAGAAGGCCCCAACACCGGTGGGCTGGGGGTGGGATTCGTACAGGGCATCTGAGAAACTGTTTAGTGGTTAGGGGTATCTACTGCCCTGCTTGGGCCACGGACGGGAATGAAATCGAGCCGCGTGAAGAATGATATTCCACTTTTCTACTACTACCGAGTCCAACGCGAACTGTGTTGCTCCTAGATACGGATATCATTTCCCAAAACAAACACCTAGGCAAACGTATCCAGCCATCTCCCGAATCCGCATCACCAGACCATCAGAAGCCGGCACAGCACTTTAGTACCCCATGTGTGAGATGCTCCCCCGTGCCCTCCTCATCCTCTTCGCGACCTGTACAGCCGCCCTCGCTCTACCGAGGAGGAAGTCGAGGCTCTACGGAACCAGCAGAGTAGAGGTTATCAATTGTTCTCAAGTTGATTACATAGCCTAGACAACCCCACCCAAGAACTACAAGGCTGCAACGCCTTAGAGCGGCGGCGTGTCCCCAAGAATCGGGCCCATCATAGCCGTGGGATACCGATCCCCAGGCAGGTCGGCGGCTTCCGCGGCGGCCCTCAACATCTGAATCTCGTCGGATGTGAGCTGAACCTGGGTCGCGGCCGTGTTCTCCTCGAGAAACTTGATGGTCCGGGTGCCGGGGATAGGGACGACGTCCTCCCCCTGAGCCAACAGCCACGCCAAGCAGACCTGGGCGGGAGTGCAGTCGTGGCGCTGAGACAGGGCCTCGACCTCGGCCACCAGCTTCAGGATGGTGGGAAAGTTCTCGCGCGAGTACTTTGGCGTGAGACGGCGGAAGTCATGCTCGGGCAGGTCGTCAAAGGACTTGATCTGCCCGGTGAGCAGGCCACGGCCGACGGGCGAGTAGGCCACCACCGAGATGCCCAGCTCGCGGCACGTATCGAGAATCCCGAGCTCCGGAGACTCGATGTCGAGATAGAACAAGCTGTACTCAACCTGGACGGCGGCGATGGGATGGACGGCATGGGCTCGACGGATTGTCGCGGCGGAGACCTCGGACAGGCCAATGTGGCGGATCTTGCCTTGGCTGAAGGAGTCAGCAACTGGACCTGGTTTGATATGCACGGATTCGACCGCCTTACTTCTTCAGCTCCACCATCGCCTCGATGGTCTTCTCGATGGGCGTCTTGCCATCGACCCGGTGGCAGTAGAGCAGGTCAATGGTATCGACGCCGAGCCTCTTGAGGCTCTTCTCGCAGGCCTCGCGGACATAGTCGGGGTCGGAACGCACGCTCTGGACGAAATCAGGCGTGTACTGGAGGCCAAACTTGGTGGCGAGAAAGATGTCGGACCGCTTGCCGGATCGCTTGAACCACTCGCCAATGGCGTCTTCGCTGTCGGCGTAGACGTCGGCCGTGTCCCAGAAGCGCTCGCCAATCTCCCACGCACGGTCGAGGACCCCTTGCTTGATGTCGGCCGAGGACGGCGGGCCGTAGCTGATGCCGAGGCTCATGGCGCCAAAGCCGATGGCCGAGACCGACGGGCCATCGCGTCCAAGACGGCGAGTCACGGGAGAAGCCATGGTTAAGAATAAAGAGGTCGATGGTGTATTGTTGGAAGGAGAGGGGAGGGTAAGACTTGGGACACATCTGGGCCCCAACCACGGCCCCAAGGGGTCTTTATACGCTGTTGGTCCTCAAGTTCGGACTAGTAGCAGCTATGACCCGAGGAGGCTCGGAAGTATGACGCTGTGGATAGTTGCCGAGGGATGCGGGGAGGGTGCGGCCAATCCGATGGTCCCAAAAGCGAGCCCATCAATGAGCTTATCCGGGTGCCTGGAATCTCCACTTTTGTCTTTGAGACCTCCACGTCCACGGGATTGCGCTCGCTCCCTTTCCCACCTCCCAGCTGGTATTTACTCCGAGTGTCCCGCACCAGTGAAGCAGCTCCATTTCCGAGCGAGACAAGCAGCTATCGGCCCAGCGAAACGGGCAGCCACTCACCATGCCGCCGTTGAGGCAGCCTCATGAAGCGGTTGCTGAACCGGTTGAAAAACCACTGGCAAGGAGAAAGAGCAAGACGGGATGCCGAACATGCAAGTGGGTTCTGTCACCCCCTAGCCCAACCCTGGATAGGTACCTAGGTAGTTACTAACTCATGGCAGGGTCCGCCGGGTCAAGTGCGACGAGGGCCGGCCAGCGTGCCAGCGATGCATCTCGACCGGACGCGTCTGCAATGGCTACGGCATCTGGGGTGGGGGAGGCAACGCATACGGCACCGCGGAGCGGGCGTTCAACACTCTGATTCACCAGAGGGCGCAGCCGCCGTCGCGTGTCTTTGCCATGCTGCCGGGCCTCAGCCCGCAAGAGGGGGAGGCTTTCCAGTTCTTTCGCACTCGAACCACAGCCAAGCTGCCCGGTATCTTCGGCTCTGATTTCTGGGAAAGCCTCGTCTTGCAGCTCAGTCTACGAGAGCCCGCCGTGTTGCATGCCGTCATTGCTCTTGCGGCCACCCACCGGCGTGGTGTCACCGCGGGCCAGCTGCGCCGGCCTTTTCCCCCTCTGGAGCATGTCGGCTCTGTCATGGACCCCAACGAGAGGCTGGCGCTTCAGCAGTACAATAAAGCCATCAGCCACCTCCGCTGCCATCTCGAGAGCGGAGAAGCCCAGTTGCTGCGCGTCACCTTGGCCTCGTGCGTGGTGTTTACCTGCATCGAGCTGCTTAAAGGGGACATCGAGACGAGCCAGGCCCACTTCCGGAGCGGATGGAGGCTCCTGAGACAAATCAACGTGGCGCCACGACCGACATGGGACTCGGCCGACGAGCATCTGTCCGAAGCTTTCACGCGCATCAGCATCCAGCCGCCCGCCTTCGACCAGGGCTCGGAATACGCCGACATGACGCTGCCCGGCAAAAGGAACCGACCTAGCTCCTCGTTTCCACCCATCTTCAGCTCCATGAAAGAGGCCCGCCGCCATCTTGACTGGCTCCTGCACGACATCCATCTCTTGTCCGCCGAGGCAAACGCAATCGCCCTTACCGACAACGGCCAGGTCCCCCCCCGGCTCGTCCACCGACAAAGACACCTCCAGCGATCGGCATCCTCATGGCTCCGCGCCCTCTTGACCAGCACGCCTCACATTCGCGCCCGCTGCCCTGACAACGAAAACGCCATCAGGCTAGGCGAACCTCTCCTCCGCCTGTACCACCGCATGGCGTCCATCATGGTCGCCACGAGCCTCCGCCGCACCGACGAGACCATCTTCGACGCGCACACCCCCGACTTCGCCGCCATACTAGAGACCACCATGGAACTCTGGGCCAAAGCCGGCGATCTCCTGCCCAGCCAGGTGGGCGGCGACATCGGCTTCACCGCCGACATGGGGTTCATCCCGCCTCTCTACTACACGGCGCTCAAGTGTCGCGTGCCGCGGCTCCGTCGCCGCGCGGTGCGCTACCTCGCCCTGGCGCCGCACCGGGAAGGCCTGTGGGATGCCACGCTGGCGGTGGCCGTCGCTCGAAAGGTCTTTGAGCTGGAGGAGCGCGACTTGTACAGCGGCGTTGCGGGCATTGGCTTCGCGGACGACGAGGGACCGGCGACGTCTGCCCCGCTTGACGACCTCCCCCTTGTTCCGGAGGAGGCGAGACTCAACCATGTCCGGCTGCTGCTGCCCCCGGGGGTGGGAAGTCTCCCGGCTGGAACCGCCGCGCTGGTGTATAAGAGATATGTCGTGGAAAGAGGGTGGGAGACGCGGAGGGTGGAGTTCTGTGTATGAGGTAGGTAGGTGGACATTACAAAATAAACTCCAACCGATTCCCCGCAAAATCCCTCGCAAAAAACCTCATCGGATACTCTGCCCCCTTATCCCCCGAACTCTCCCCGCCCGGCTCATCACACTCACTCGGCGCCCCATCCCCACCTCTCTGAAAATGCTCCCATATCCGCTCCTCTACCCCAACCCCCAACAGTCAGCACATATCCACCCACACGTCACACCCAGGACGGAAAGGACATCACATACGCAACCCCCTCAACTCCTCCACACTCCCAACGCGAAAACAAGGATGCCGCCTCGCCTTGCGCGCGGTTGGCGTGAAATCCTCTGGGTCCCGGCCAAAGGCTACGTGCAGCTGTTGCCCGGAGGAGGCGATGTTGAACCAGGCGAGGGTGTTGGTCTGGGCGGCGGGGACGGGGGTGGAGGTGAGGAGCAGGGTGGTTCCGTAGAAGAGGTTGGCGAGGGGGAGGGTGCCGGGGGGGACTAGGATGTTGACCTGTGGGGGTGGGAAGAGGTCAGTTTGGTTGGGGTTGGGGGGGGGGGGGGAGGCTTGCGTGGTGGAGGCCGGTGATCATGTTTGCGGTAAGTTGTCTTCGATCTGGGTGTTGAGTTGAAGTAAATGAAGGGGGTTTGGTTGAAAGAGTGAGGAGGAGGGGACCGGGGGGTGAGGTGAAGTCGGGGGTGAGCTGTCATGATGGAGCTTAGGTTGGTGCCACTCCGATTGCGGGGTTCGTGACGCATTTGGAGTCGCTGACGCCATCGGGGAACGTTTGTGTGATGAAAGCGCCGTGTCAACGTAAATGAGTGGTATCTATTCCGTGTCGAAAACAATGCTACCTATTGGTACTTTGTGGCGACTAACTCCTTGAACGCCCTGTTGTCAAGAATATCAGTCTGATAATGCAGCCCCAAAAACATCTCCACCATCATTGACAAACTCTCCTGGATCCCCAGGATAGTTGCAACCAGAGGACAGTTGCAACCACTCCCCCTCCATCTCGGTGTAGACAGTAACACCTCACTACTCCAAAAGCGGCCCCTTCCCCTGCACCCTCAACTCCTCCCCCTGCCCTCCATACACCCCCGGCAGCCCCCCCCCCAGCCCCTCCACCTCACTCTCCCCAAACTCCGCCGCCAGCCCCCCGCCATTCGACATGGGATGAAACTTCTTGATCGTCTTGGCCGCGACAAACAGCTTCATAAAGCTGTACACGAAGCCCATGATGGCCGGGACGTTGACAAAGAACTTTTCCTTGAGTAGCTCCGGGTAGTTTTGCGCAAACACCTTGATGGTCTCGGCACTGGCCGACTTGACGGCGGCCGACTGCCGCAGGAAGGAGATGGAGCGGTAGTCGTGCACTTGGTACATCTTGTACGGGTCTGTGGTGGCTGTGATGGGGACGGTGGCGGAGGCGAGGTCGAGTTGTTGCAGGGCGAGTTCCATGAGGGCGACGCGCCAGGAGATGAATCTGGGAGTGGGAGGGTTAGTTTGACGCGTGTATTGGTAAGAAGAAGGTGTGATGAAGTGGGATTCGGGTGTTGCAATGCGTAGTGAACGCAAAGTGAAGACGCCGGGAGGCCCGGGGAAAGCAGCAAGACGCGTGCAAAGGATTCCAAAACGCCCGCCAAAAGGCAGCCCCAGGCCCGTTCAAGGCCGTAAAAGAGGTGAAAAGAAGAAGAAAACTCACTCATCAAGATCCCCAAACGTCTCCTCAATCGACTGAACATTCCCGTAAATATTCCACGTCAGCACTTCGCGGGCAGCCCCGGAGGTGTACGTCGTCACAAAGCCAAGCCCCTCAAACTTGCTCTTCGGGTAAACCTTGTTAACCAGCTCGAGCGGCTTCATCTTGGCACGCCACTGCAGTGTCTTGGCCAGCTGGTCCTTGGCCTTGTCAAGATCACCGTCGTTGGCGTTCAGATACTTCTGAAAGACAATCTGGCTCGGGACATGCGTGGCGGGGTCGGCCAGAGGCACGCCCCAAATCTCCGGATGCCCGTTTTCCTTTGCGAGCTGCGTTTTGTTAGCTTTGGAAGGTGTTTTAAGGGGGTTGGAAGGCGCGTACCTGCCAGAGAAGGGCGAGAGGGGTGGGCTCCGAGGTGGTCGGCGGAGCATCGGGAGACGCGTCGGGGGCGGAGAAGACGCGTTGGGGCCCGGCTTGCGACGCAGAATCAACGTCCTTAACGGTGATGGCTGGGATCGAGTCGGTGGTGGTGGTATTCACGGCGGGAGGCGCGGCGGCGGCGGGAGGCGCGGCGGTGCCGGGCACGGTGACAGACGTGCCCGGAGCTCCAACGGGCGTGAGAGCTTCACCAGTGGGCGCCGGGGTGGTCACGGTCGGCTCAGAGACAACGGGAGCCGTGGCCGTCTCCAGGCCCGTCGTGGCCTTGGGTTCGGTCTTGGGGTCCGCCATGTTGTACCCTTGTCCAGTTCTAGGATGTGTAACGCTGGAGGAGAACCGGAATTGATGGGGGGAAATTGTGACGTTGGCACTGCAACGCTTCGCGGTGAGAGGGGCAGAAGGTGAGAAAGCTGGTGGGGCGACATGGTTGAACAGGTCGGTGCACACAGTGGATGCCGATGTTCAAATAGGGGTCAAGGCGTCGTCGCACTGTATTGGCACGGCCCCGATGAAAGGGGCAGCAGTGACGACGAGTTGACCTCTCTTACAGAGATGCGAGAGCTGGTGTGAGATATATGATAGAATATTATGGGGCGATATCGTACACGCTAGCCAACTATCTGAAATGGGACAAAAAACACTATGTTTGTAAAAAGGACAGACGCAAGA
The DNA here is from genome assembly GCA_027943155.1 of Podospora tetraspora. Lineage (NCBI taxonomy): Eukaryota > Fungi > Ascomycota > Sordariomycetes > Sordariales > Podosporaceae > Podospora > Podospora tetraspora. The sequence continues at coordinate 2,166,914 of JAQKAE010000007.1, forward strand.
CGCTTGGTTGTAGAGCAGGTTAAAATGCTTGAAACCCCTTCCCCCCCCCACAAATTATTCCATTGCTACCCCCAAAATGAGTGGATGGTGTTGATACACCTCGTCGTCGTCGCTCAGGTCTGACGAAATGATCCCTCAGAAAAGGGGGGTCTCAACCTCACAAACCGTGCCCTTCTTCGGCAGCTTGGCCTCGAGAAAATACTCTTGAATGGCCTGGATTGTACACTTGGACTCCTGAGCCAGGGAGGCATGCTGGGAACGAGCAATGTCAGCGACTTTGTCTGAAGAGGTGCCAATGCGGGAGAGGAGGACATACCCCGAAGCCGTGCTGCTCTACCGCCACGCTCCCCTCAAACAGATCCTCCATGGCGTGCACCGAATGCATCGAGGTCGAAACATCGTACGAGTTGCCGATGAAGAGGATAGGCGTCTTCGTCTTGGTGTGGCCAAACTCGCCCTTGTAGACCTCCTTGGCGTGCCACGAATACGTTGAACAAGTCAGCGGTATGTTCTTAAAGGCGTTACCAAAGTATTTGCTGCTGCGTAGGGTGTAGTCCATCTCGGCGCGGAGATCTGGCATCGAGTCAGTCAACTCCCACCACCTCTCCCGCCAGCAAGAGCAGAGACTCACCCTCCGCCGATTTGGCCCGGGGAATTGTGTCGCTGCACTTGATCCCCGCAAGCGCATCGTCCGCGGTTTCCGTGCCGCTCACAAGTTTGTTGGTGATCTCCAGCGCTTCCGTCAAGTTGGTCTTTTCCACATATTGACGCATTGCCACCGACGCTGGAAAGACCGCCTCCGGGTCCGGGATCTTGGAGATGGCAAAGAACAGCAGCTGGATGTTGAACCCGGTGACGACGAGCGGACCAGTCGCGACCGGTGATTTCGTGTACTCGTCCACCGTGTCCTCCAAGAGGGCCGCCAGCTCCTTCCCAGTGGCAGCAAGATCAGCGATTGCGCACTTTTCGATGCCGGCGTCGATGCAGGCTTGGAGAAAGTGTTCCCAACCTTCGTCGGCGGATAGGAGTTGGTCGGCGTCACTGGGTCGTGTCAATGGCTGTTTGCATGGGGGGCAGAAGGGGGAGGGGGAGGGAAAACTAACATGCTGTATTTTCCGTAGTAGTTGTGAATGTTCACCACCCCATCGAGGACCAGCCGGTCCATCCGCTCGGGAAACATGGACGCCGCCGTCATCCCCAACGCTGTGCCGTACGAGATACCCCATAGGCGCAGCTTACCGTCCTCGCCGAGCGCGTCGACAATCTTCATCACATCACGGACAGAAAAGGCGGTGCCGATCAGAGTGCCATTTACGTTGTCTTTGTTCTTTAGGGCGCAGACACTGTTCCAGGCCTTCATGTTGGCCCAGCCCGCGGCCAGGGCGTGGGGGTATTCGTCGATCAAGGAGACGGGGTACTGCAAAGCCGCAACGGGACGCTCCTCCGACGTGTTGAAGCAGGAGAAGGGCATCGTTTGGGCGGTGCCGCTGTCGCATAGGTATTAGCGTGGCCTCGTACAGTTTCCCTCCCCTACAAGACGGTGAGGAGACAACGGAAGACGCCTACCGAGGATCCCACGTGACCAAGTCATGCTGCCCGCCTGACCTCTCGTGAAGCATGGCCGCCCTGTTGGCCAGAGATGAACGGCCACCATAACCAGGACCGCCAAAATTGACAAGAATACTGCCTTTGGGGCCACCTTTTCCGGGGGCCCGGCTTCGGAGCAGAGAAAGGCCGAGAGTTGCCGTAGACTTGGGGTCGCTGTAATCAAGAGGGACCTCGAGCGTAGCACATTCAATGCCCACGGGAGCGGTGGTGTTGAATTCGTCGGGGGGGCATGGTCCCCATTTGATGGATGACTCGGCGCGCGATTGGTGATTTAGCACCTCGTTGATGGGGTTTGCCGAGGCCAGGGATGCCAGGGTGACGAGGCCGAGAAGGGTCATGGTGAATGAGCGCTGATGGGTGTTGTGATGGGTATGCAAGAAGATGATGCTGATGATTGGGAGAGGCTCAATCGAGGGCGAGGGCGTCGTCGGTATAAATATGCCATTCTATCAACCTCCGTCATCTCGATGAGTTTTGTCAAGTTGCTTGAAGAAGTCCAAAGTCAACTGTGCCCAGGCCGTGAACCGACTTGGTCATGTCAATCTGCCACCCCAAAAGGGCAAATGATATTCGGGTACACTTGCCCGCGACCGCAGCCGTTGATCCCCAAGCCCTGTAGATGCACCAATCATGGTGCTGTTGGTGTTTTCCGTGTCATTCCCTGGCCGCTGCGGATTGGTGCCTGATTCCTGATAGCCGGTTGATTGGATTATGGTGAGCTTCCTCCACAGCGGCCCGAAAAAAAACTGGCAGATTGTGGGGGAGCGTTCATGAGGGACAATCAAGGAAAAAGGGACGGGGACATGACGTCTGGTTTGGAGGCTGGGCCAATACCGACGTCCAAAGCCGCGGTCAGCAGCAGACACAAGTCCCCCGCATCAGCCACAAGTGCACAGCAGACGGCTGGAAATCCTTCCGACAAGGCCTCGCTGAACCCACGTAAACAAAGACAGGAACTTTCGACAAGAAGGATGAACTCAGTCACTTGCCAAACTTCCCAGTCCAAGGAAAATACCAAGAATGCGGCCGAAGATACCAGGAGCCCAGGAAAAACACCAGAAATGCGGCCGAAGATGTCCAGCAGGAGCCCAGGAAAGCACCAGGAATGCTGCCGAAGATGTCCAGGATCCCACTCGACAATCCAATCATCCTTCGTCCGAGAGACCAGGAGCCCACTCGATAATCCAATCCTTCGTCCGAAAAAGAGCCGGGCCCGAAGCCAAGATGCGCCGATAGCCAAACGACCACCCGATGACTTCACCGCGCTTCGACCACCGTGACACCGCGAATGCCCAAAAAAGGATTACCGCTGCCCCTGATCCTCGGCCTTGCGCTTGGTGCCTGCAAGAGATGGCGGAAAGTCGCTCTCGCGTTTGGGGAAGAGCGAGTGATCCAGAGGTAAAATCGGATCGCCCAGTGGTGGCCAGCGTTCCATGCCCATCTTGAAAAAGTTGCGCAGATCAATATTGATGACACCATTGGTTTGCCCGCCGAAGTGAACCTTCAGCCTGGTCTGGAGAGGCTCCTCCTTCAGCTTGGTGACAAACTCCCATGCTGTCGCCAACCGGGCTTCCTAGCCGACCACCCGCTGCGCAAAAGTCTGTGCAGTCTTGGTGACGATAATGATACACTGACGGCGCCCCCCACAGTAATCGTCAGGATCACGCGGGACTGGCTCTGTGACGGACTTGCAGTCCTCGCGCCCCTCAATCTGGGAGGCCATGTGGTCGTACTCGGTCCCAACATAGTACAGGAAACCTCTTGCTTGTTGTTGGGACTCGAGAAAGGAGTTTAGCTCGTCGCAGAGTTTGTAGTTGTCTGCGCAGTGGACAGGTTGTCGCCAATAGTCTTGTTCGGAGACGACAGGGGTTTTCCCGACGAGCAGAGAGAGGTATTTGTTGGTCAGGAGGTGTACGAGCGTTTGAGTAAAGAATCGTCCCTCTGAGGTGTCGAGGGGCCGGGGTAACTCCAGTTCGCAGTCGGGGAGAAGATGAATCAGAGGGAGAAGGAACCCGAGGACCCAATATTCTCGCATGTCGGAGAGATCCATCTCGGGCGACTGCGTCACGATCATCATGATTAGGGACCTTGAAAGATCCGCCCGGTCGTACTTGAGGCAGTTGTAGAGAAGACTGGCCAGGTGTCGAGCGTCAGGCAGGGCAGTGGTGTCTCTATCCTTCCAGCCCCCTTGAAGAAGGGCGGATGCATGTCTTGGATTGTGGACTCGGCCAACTTCAGGTAGACTGCGCAGCCCTCTTCCCAGTCAAATGCTCCCTCATCAGTATATCGGTCTATCTGGGCGAGTGCACCGAGCATGAACGATTGGTTGTCGGTATGGGGCGCGAAGCTGCCGCCGAGGAAGCTAAGAAGTTTGTCAGCGGGGGGGCGGGGGCTAGGGGGCCTTTTCAATCCAGGGACAGAGGACTGGGGTGGCATGCCGTGCAAATGAGACCCGTGGGTAGTAGCGGACCACCAGGTCGACGATGGCCCATCCCCTCGGTGCTTCTCGTGTGCCCTGCATACCTGTACCGACAGGTTATAAGAATCCAAGGTCCGACCGTGTCGAGTATCCAGCTGAGCACATCGGGACGTAACGATATGCCCTCTCCTGTTGGCGCAAGCACATACAGGAGGTTGACGCTCCTCTGTACTTCGCTGAGTGCGATCTGCCTGATCGAAGATTTGAGTAGCTTGAGAAGGCTAATATCGGAACGTCAAAAAAGTTGGACCTCAAGTCATGCGGGGCCTGAAGCTACGCACCTGTCGCTGATCTCTGCAAACTTAAAACGCGCGTTTTTCGCAAGGGCCTCGTGCACAGCCTGAAATACACTTTCCCCGACTTTTAAGGGGGCGGACAATATCTCGCCCATTGTGGTATCAAAAAGACCGTACTCAAGGTTGTCGAGAGCAACCTGCAAGATCCTGTGGCGGAGAGCAGGATCGCCGCCGAAGTAATATGGGGCTCGTAGCGTGTTGGTTACCCGGACGAGATGGTGGAGAGCCTTGAGGGCACGGGACCTGGTCTCGGGGATGGTGCATTGCTCTAGGTGCCGCGGAATCCCGGCACGAGCGGTGCCAAAGCAGTTGAGCTGGGCAAGAAGGAAGCAGTCGAGTTCGTCCCGAGGGACCAAGAGCACGGCCTAAGAATACAGTTAGGTAAGCCGGACCGCACCGTGGAAAACAAGGCCGGGACCCTAAGACTTACGCAGCTCTGATAGCACTGAGTGGCAGTGGCCCGTTGCGAGTCGACCGGGGGACTGCCTCGATCTGTGTCCGAGTCTGTCAGGGGCGAGTCTGGATTGTAGCCTGGTCGTAAATCCAAGGCCAGGTTGCTCTCCCACTTCATAGAGTGGTTGTCGTAGAAAAGATCACCGTCTCGTTGGATGCACCTTTCGGCCAAATCGTCACGATTCGTGATGCTTGAAGGCAGGTAATCGACATCCAGCTCTCCATCATCAGGATCGACCAATTTCTCAACCTCAACATGTGACTTCATGCTATAGTCACGCTGGTGCCATTCTTTGCTGGCCCCGGCGGGGACGTCTTCAATGCACCACGAAGTTGTCTTTGAGGTTGGCTTTTATCGAAACATCGTCGGTCAACTTCCAAAAAAAGAGGAGGACTTGGAGCCCCAGGTCGGCGGATGCATCCTTCAGACAGCGCACAGTGGCCAAGTCTTGCGGCTCGAGCTGGTCGAAGGACAGATCCTCCTTGGTGTAGCCGAACTGGAACAGGGAGATGAGAAAGTCGGGTTCGAGGGGGTGGGTGCCATTTGCCCTGTGCTTGAGCCAGATGCGGAGGGTCTGGCGGAGTGCCTCGTGGCTTTCTGCGCTCTCGCGTTCTCCTGAGCTTCCCAGGGTTTGGATGGCGTCCCAGAGGTCAAATTGGACGTCAATCAAATACCGGTCCTGGTCCTCGGCCTGGACCCGATCCCGGGCCGGGTACTTTTGGAGGTTGGTGCAGGCAGCACAGCTGGGGAGATCGGGATTGGAGGCCTGGTCACCGTCTCCTGGCTCGTTGGGTGCCGTAGCCATGGTGTCGTCGGGAGAGATCAAGAAATGCGCAGGTGGCGGATGGTTTGGGTGCAATGAATGGTGAATTGCAGACGAGCCCGTTCGAGAAATTGTCGGCAGTGATAATGGGAACGCGTCGGCCGTCGCGGCACGATTTAGAGGGCCGACCGTCTGAAAAATCTCCACATAAAAGAAGCCAAGAGGTCCATCCCCACTGCCCTGAAATGGTGGGGCAACAACGATCCGGTCACCTTTCTTGGCAGGAGGTCTGACTGGGGCAAACAAACAATCCAGCATTTCTTGTTGTACTATGTATATATTATTATTATTCGTACACCGCTGTGCCCTAGGGCTCGCCGGACCCTCATCTTAGTAATTGTACAGGAAAACCGTGCTCTCACGAGCCGGATGAAAAACCCATACCGACAGTCAAGGAACTGCGTCGGTCGCCGATCCTACGAATACAAGAAAGAAGGCCTCCTGGCCTTCGAAGGACGGGCCATCAGACCGTCTGTTCCAGTTCCAGCTTCCTAGCCAGGCTGTACATTTCCAGTCTACCCGAGTCCATCAGCCAGCTCAGGATCCTCCCCGTTAGCCGTGCAGCTGAGGGGCTAGTGTTCTGCAGGACAGAATAAAAGTCCCGTCGCGTTCGGATCTCTGCTCTCCTCCACGTTCGAGCCAATGGTGGGGCCAAGCACCACATCACCAGGTGTTCGGCAGTCTCCCGTCCTTCTCCACACTCACAATAGGGCGTTGTAACCCCTGGTACTCGCCGTTCGAACAGGAAGCTTCGGAGGCCTATGGCACCAGTTCGAATCTGAACCAGCAAAGAGCTTTTAGCCTTGTTGAGTCCTTCGTGCCTCGTTAGAGTCCCCCTTCCGAACATGGTCTCCCGCTGGTGGTCGAAGTCATCGGCAGGCCTTGTCGCTGCCCGGCCGTCTCTTTCCCTCAGCCATCTCTCCTTCCAGGCTTCCTCTGCTACCTCGCCCGTGTCGTCGGTTTTTCCAGTCCATGTTGCTATTGTGTTCGCCGCTTGTTCCACCGCAGTAGGCGCCTGAGGCCCGGGGGCTCGCGGTCGGCCGTTGTGTCTCCTTCTCGAATTGAACCTCCGGTATAGCTTGTTGCAAGCCGCGTGGACAATGCTCCCTGGGGATTTCTTGTCTCCCTTGCCATCGTCCAGAGCGGGTTCATGCAGTCGGCGCTCAAAGTCGGCCAGTCGCTTGTTAAGGTAAAGATCCAGTGGTGGTACCCATGTCTCCGTTTCGAGGTTGCGAATAGGGGTCGACTTGAAAGCTCCCGCTATTATCCGCAAGCTCTTGTTCTGGGCCCTTCCGAGAGCCCCGGTGATCCCTCTTCTTACTGGCTCACCTCCCTTGGTGGTAGGGATGTGGAACGACGATGCGCCGTAGGCCAGCGCTGACCGGATGCACTTTGTACTATGTATATAGGAAACTATCTAAGTGCTGAAGAGCAGTTATGCCAAGACCCGTGATGCCTTGGGCCAATCAGGTTGGTCCCGTGGTCCCGAGGTCCCGAGCCCGGGACCTCGCTGCCCGGGACCACCCTTATTGGGTGTATCCGTTCTTTTAGTGGGTCCGGCGTTCAAATTGGCCCTGCCGTTGCTGCCCCAGGCAGCAGCGTCCCAACGTCATGACCCTGGGCCATGACATCCTCCCATGTGTCCGAATCCTCTGGTAAACCCACTCTTTTGGCCGTTGTCTTTGTCCTTGCTGATTTCATTGTGACCATGGCCATTGACTCGTCCTTGGTGGATGACTGCGATGGTGATCGGTTCCTTGTTGGCTGGAATTTGCAGCTCTGAACCCAATGTTGTTTCGATCCGCAGCGAACACACCTGCCCTGGTCTCTCCACTCCTGGCGTTGCCCCTTGGTGACCGCTGGGGCGACCTTTGCTTTGGACACCCGCGTTGTTTCCCAATCCATGGAATCGCCTTGCTCCTTGAAATGGCCGTCGAGGGTCAACAGCATTCGTATGAATGCGTCATTGTTACAACCTGTGCCCAAGAGGGTCAGACTGCAAGGCAGGACGCCGCGGTGGGTGTTATCGACGGTAGGGAACGAAGGTTGCGCAAGGTCCAGACGGGTCGTTACCGTCACAACAGGGTGCTCTACAAAGAACTTGAAGAAGGTGCTTGCAAGATTGTAGACGGGAACATGATATTGCTTGCGTGAGGAACAAGAACAGTTCCTCACTCAAGGTGCGGTCTACCTATCTTATATAGGAAACTATCTAAGTGCTGAAGAGCAGTCGTGCCAAGGCCTGGCGATGCCAAGCCTTGGTGGTGTGTCTGGACCCGCGCCCCCCCTTCCCGGGTCCTGGGCAGGACCCGGGAGTGGGTCTCAGGGTCCTCCCTGATAGGTCAGCAGGTCCCTCACAAGCCTTCCTGATCCATCGTAGCGGCCTCAGGCCGCCATGGCCCAATGTCATGGTCTGGGCCATGACAGTCATACTCCGTAGGTAAGGTGAGTTGCCCGTCCAGTCGTTGCTTTGCTTCCTTGCTCAGCCCCCCTACCAGTGTTGCGATCTTCGCATCGTCGGGCCAGGCCTCTGCACCGGCTTCGAAAAGCGTTCTCTCAAACCGTGGGAGATACGTTGCCAAACTCATTGATCCTTGCTCCATTTCCCTTAACCGTTGTCCCGCCTTCCTAGCCTTGTTGGGGTCGTCGTAAATCCGTTCGAGGTACTGGATCAATGCGAACGGGTCCTGGGCTCCCTCTCTTTCGGCTTTGCGCATAAAAGCGAGAACAAGTCCCTGCACCTTGATGTCCAGTGAGGCATACACATAGTGAAGCTGTGCAGCGCCGTCTCCGATGGCTGTACCGTCGATTCGTAACTTTGCTCGCATTGACAGTGACCACGTTTCCCAATCCCTAGCACGGCCTTCGAACCTCTCGGGCGTTGGGAGAACTTGTCGTGGCTTCGATCATTGGTTGGTTTCTTGCAGCTCCCTGACCTGTCGTTGAAGGTCGTCGATCATGGCGATTAGCTGCGCTTCATGTTGGTTGGCCCCGGTGGCCCATTGGTTGCCTTGGGGTGCCATGAAAAGAACTGCTTGACTGTGCGTTGCGTTGACCGTAGTGGCGTTGACTTTGCCTTGCGTTGACTTTGCTTTGCTTTGCGTTGAATGGGTGATCCAAGGATAATGTAACGGTCCAGCAGCAATGTGTTGCAATTGGTGCTACCTGCTCTACGAAAATCCTTGGATGAGGAGAAAAGAAGAGAGCGAAAGAAAGGAAGGATGTGAACCTAATATACACAGTCTTGGTGTTGTGAGGAGAAGCTTCTGGAAGCGTGCGTGCGTTGGCGTTGACAATCTGGGAATAGCTTCAGGGGTTGGACCCCCACACGAGGCCGAGGGTTACCGAGGCCCCCCACGGGCTCAGCCCGTTACATCACATACTGCTGCAGGCCGGGTCTCTTTGTGACGAACTACGTTCGATTGCGTCCCAGACGTGTACAATGCCAGCACAGCCACAGTACCTAGGTTTCTGAGCCTCTCATCTCGACCGATACTCCAACAGAGAGTCAAAATCTTCATCCTTCAGGTCTTGCACGTTTCTGCGATCACCAGGAGGAACCAGCTTCGCCCTGATACGTCCAGCAACTTTGTATGCAACGCTCGCCTTCAACGATTCTCCCACTTTCTCCAACAACTTCGCCTTCACCCAAGTACTGCGCGCAATTTCCGGCTGGAACAGGTCTGCGTTAAGGGTCCAGCATTCCAAAGCCGCATTGAGTGTAACTCTGTTGGATAATCAGCAAGTGATATCCTCAGAGGAGGACACAAAACTTACATTGCCTCTTCATAGCGCTCCAGCCTGATGAGATGGAGCGCACATTTGTGACGCAGATCGGCTGCCCGGTACGACCGAACACCCATGGATTCAACGAAGAAGTGCAAAGCTTTTTTGTGGTACTCATAGGATTCGTCAAAACGCCCCTGAATGTTGCGAAGGTTGCCGAGGGCCTGAAAGAACCGCGCGATTCTAAGCCGGCATAATCAGTATCAGGACTTCATATTTTGCGGGAAACCGTACCTCAATGTCACAGGGCTGCCGCTGGACTCCCACAGCTTCAAGCAGTGCAGCAACACGCTCTCTGCCTTGTCCATGTCCCCTCGGAGCATGAGCGCCATTGCGTAGTTGGCATCTCTCGACACGAGACCTGTCTCCCCTATCTTCTCTCTGATCTCCATCTCTTTCTCGAACGCCGCAATCGCGTCATCTAGCTGCCCGTCCTGGGCAAGAGCAATCGCCATCTCGGTATAGGCGTTCCCGAGGCGAGTGTCAACAAAGTCCGGACCAATGCTTTCGCACGTAGCCTTTTGCAGGGCAAGACGAGCTTCCTTGTGTTTGCGTGCGAGTTTTAGTTCATTCGTATCGGTGTAGATGAGGCCAAGACAGAAGTGGATGCTGCATAGGATACTGTCGCTATCGTCGCCAGGCAATGACTCGCAAATGCTTCTTGAGAGATCAAAGAAGTCCTCGAGGCCGCGAAATCGGCCCTTCTCGTGCTGGTACCAGGCTGCGTCGGTCAACAGGGCGGCGAACCGAATCTTGGCATTGTCGCTACATCCAGACTCCACCAATGACCACATCCTCATCAACCGCAGCACATGGGGATATAGAGCGACACAAAGTGGATATCGGGATATTGAGTATTTCGTGTCAGTCGTCTCGTGCTGCAAGAGCGCTGAAGGCTTGGTCGGCGGAGCCATTGCTTGTGGCCAGGCACGCCACAGAAGGTTAACCATGATTTCGAAGATCGATGACATCTCTTCATCATCCATGCTCGACCTGATGGCGTCTTGGACTAACCGGTGGACGGAGATTTGGTGATCCGAAAGCACCGTCTTTATCTTATCTCTCCGGATAAGCGATGACTGCGACAGCTCAGCGCGTGCTTCATTGAACGTGAGCCGGGTGAAGGATGATGTTGCAAACAACTGGACCGCCGCATCAAAAAGAAGGGAGTCAGGCATGGCGTCTGGGTCCATGAAAAGCATGAGCTTCATCAAACCTTTCGCCTCTGGGGAAAGTTTTTCGAATGCCCAAACTGTAGCAACGCTATGCTTGTAGCCCCTTGCACTTGTGTCGTACTTCGTCCCGTACAAGGCTATGCGATGTTTGTCTTCCTCGTAGATTGATCGGAACTCGGCAAGGCTCAGTTCTTGTCGCCGGATGATTCCAGCCATTTGAGCAATCGCAAGAGGCAACCCAGCCAGGCTCTGTGATATCTCTTGCGCAATCTTCTCGGCGTCGTCCTCCTCTGAGCTCTCATCAAGACCGGACAGCTTGAGCAAGAGCGCACCTCCATCAACATCGCTCAAAGGCTCCAGGTTCAAGCCGGATGAGTTCGAAGAGTAGAGTCGTTTTGCAAGTGGATCTCGACTCGTGATCAGAACGCTACCTGGACCTTCAGGCCAATAGTCCCCGAGGAGCTTGGGGTCGTCGGCGTTATCGAATATGAGCAGCCAAGATGCGTAAATGTCTCCAGAGGCGGTGGAACTGATGTCTTCGGTAACAGCCGTGTTACCACCCTTGATGGGGTTCGCAAGCCAGCCCTTGACCAATGATCGCGATATGATTTGATTGCTGGCGTCCTCTGCCTTCTCGAGGCCTAGCTTGACCGAAATATCGACGAAACACTGATCAAGTTTAGCAGGCTCGTCAGCACGCACCCAAAATATGGCATCGAAATTACCGGTATCCTTGTTGCGCAGTGCAAATTCGGATGCCAGTTCTGTTTTTCCCATTCCCCCAAGCCCACAAAGAGCAAACTGCCGCAGTCCAGGCTGGGAAGCAGCATCGCGGACAACTAAGGCCTCCTGCAATGACTTGAGTATCTGCTGCTGGCCGAAGAACACACGGCTAGGATCGTTGGCCTCGAGCATGATGCATGGCAAATTGATTGACGGCTTTTTCGGAATGTCGTCCTGAACCGTTGGCAATATCTCGAAACCCTGGTCACTGGATCCTGCCACGGCTTTGCGACTGATCAGAAGGGAGTCACGTGCATTGTGCGATGCCTCTCGTTCCTCTGCCAACGTGTCAGCAAAGTGCCTGGTATGCCTCTCTGAGATTGCCAACTTTTGCTTGACATTCAAGGGCCATGTAATGACACGGATATAGAACCAAACTTGCCTGACAATGAGTTTGAGTCGCTGTGAACCGGGGAATAGGTACTTGTCGTGGCATGCTTAAAGTCCAGTGCTGCGAGTCTGGCAACGACGACTGATACGGCTTCGTTCAACGCGCCCTGCATGAAACATTCCAGCGTAATTCGGCTAGTCTCGTTTCCACGATCGACATCATGAAGTGCCGCGTGGTTGAGGGGAAAGGTCACAACGGACTCGATCGGTGAGTTGGTCGTGCAGAGCGGGGCGTCGGTCAACTAAGAAGAGGTGAGAGGGCGTCGGACACAACACAGAAGCAGACCTACAAGCAAGCTCTTGCTTTTCAAGATACCCATTGAAACCCTCGTCTTCTTGCTTTCCGTAACACTGAGCACGTGTGCTTGGATGTTGATGTCCTCGAAACGATCGGCAAGCTGGCTCAACATGGCGGCTTCGAGGGGAGCGCGGTGTTCGGGCAAAGTGATCGGCTTCTTCGTGTCGGTGGTGCTCCCAAGAATGGTGAGCCATCTCGCTAATGTATCCGCATCGCTGGTGCCTCGATGGGGGGTGCCCAGAAACACAATTCCGGCAACAGAAGCAATTACCGACCCGTATCGATAAGATTGCTCGTGTGCGATGCAGAGAGCTTGTTTCAAGACGAGCCCCCCCAGGCTGTGACAGACGATGAACAACAACCGGGCATCATCCCCGAGCGAGGCCCGCGCGCCAACCAAGGCGTTGAGCAACACATCGCCTTGCACCAGAAGCTGTTGAGCGGACAAGTCACGCTCGCTGAGGGAGAAGGTGTAGTCAAACGCCAAGACGCGAGCGCGCTTCAAGCCGCTCGGGAGCACTTCTGATAGCCATTTCGGAGAAGCGAAGATCCAGTAGTCGGCCTTGGCGGTTGCGACACCAGGAATGAGGAGGACATCGACGTCGGCTGCTCCAGCTGGGTTCACAAGAACTCGCAGGGGGGCTTCTCTTTGGCTCATCTTGCGCAATTGAGCGCTGAATGTTTATGTAGATGGGGAGACAGGGACTTAATTCTGTCTTGGTTGTAGGTTGCATTGATCGTGGTCTCAAAAGTTTGGGAAGTGGTGGTGGTAGATGAGTTGGGAAGTGGTGATGGTAGATGAGTTGGGAAGTGGTGGTGGTAGATGAGTTGGGAAGTGGTGGTGGTAGATGAGTACGGTGGTCACTTGCCCAAACATTGACCAAATCCCCGCTTCCCCGCTTCCCATCTCCAGCGGCTGCGATCGGCGAAGGAAGTTGGAAATTGCACTTTTCGTGGCCAATGGCGGGTGTTCTGTTGCCGCCCGAGCAGGATAGATTTGCGGCAGGCAGTGCTGCAAGGCACTTGTGCAAGGCAACCGCGAATTGCTTGGCAAACTTGAGGAAGGCGGCGTGGTGGAAAGTCGCGCAGTCGCGCAGTCGCGAACAATCGTCAATATCAGCCTCAGCAAACGTCAAGCTCCCCGATAACCGGCGGACCATTCTAAGAGCGATCATGTCCAGAAAGCCTGTGCCCTCTTGGGAGGGAAGTGAGAGGAGTACGACAGGGGCAGATGACCTCAGCGAGCAAGTGGGGCAGCCCGGATCCAGCCTGCTGTCACCTGAATCGTCACCCGAAAGACCTTATCGCAGGCAGAAGAAATGTACGTTGTCCCTTCCAGCTGGCAGCTTTACTGTGCACAGTTAACCAATCAATTCCGTACAGTCAGTCCAGACGAGTACAAGCAAGCGATATATGCGCACTCGCAGCGCTTTGCAGTTTCTTCCAGCTTTCCAGGTCGCAACTACTCTGCTCTTGCCAACTGGCTCATTCGGCCGACCCCCAGCTCATCCCTGCTGCCGAAACCGGGCGACAGTCATATACTCATTGTTGTACACAACCTCGACGAATACGGACTCGATCGCGTCCAGACAATCACCGACACGGACCCCATCAGCCTCCCGCCACTACGGTCACATCCCGGTCAACGAAAAGGACGCTTGCTATTCGTCAGGGGCTTCCCATCCCCCTCATGGGTTGCAGAACTAGGCAGCAGATATCGCGTGGACCCCGAGTTCTTCTATCGTCATCTCGACTTCCTCGATGCCTCACCGCATGGCAGCTGCTTCAACACGCCTTCTTTGTTGAACACAACCAATAATATCATCCAAATCCCCGTCAACACCATTCTTACCGATGCAATGGCTTATTCCACTGCTAATCTTCACGATAACTCCGTTGGCTATCGGAATTTGATCCGAGACCAGCTGTCCAAGTACAAGAAAGGCATACAGAAACTTGCTAGCTGCGGTGATTCCATCGTCCGAGAGTACTCCATTCTCAGCAATCGATACTCCGTCATCGAGCAAAGGATTTCAGTCTGCGTCATGGAAGATGGGGATGAGGGTTGGATCGGTACGCCTTCGTTTCAAATCCCCAGGCCATGGAGGAATATAGATGCTGACAAAGATACAGCACTGCTCTGCATGGATAACGGCCGCGATCTTGAGAGGCCACCAACAGGACCTTGGACTCACGCTTTAGACGGGGAAACAGGCCTCAAGGTCACATCGCTTCCCGTGGTCCAGCACCACCCCAAGATGGCCTGGAGAAAGCTCGGTGACGTCAGGGCTTCATGCCGTCCACCGCCGAACCCCTTGGCACAACCTACCACCGGGATCCCTCAGTCAATATCAACTCTTCCCCTGGAGTATCAGTCCCTGCTTTCGGCATTGGACCTTGCAAAGCGGGCAAAACTCGACCCGCTTCATGCCCTGGTTCCCGTGTTTGCCCAGTCGGCGTTCTCTGAAGTCGCCTTCTTAAACCTCGTCCACAAATTGCTGGACAAGATGACAGAACCGCAGCCACTGGGCAGCTTCCTGGACGAGACCTTTGAGAGCCTTCAGCATTTTGAAATAATCCTGGAGCGGCACGCCGATCAAATCAGACACTGCATTAGGGCTATTCAGGTTCTCAGTGAACGAAGCGAGTTTTCCCCTTCTCTGAATACAGGCCTATTATCCCCTGGAGGTCGCCACAGTCGCTCCCCACTTCGCAGCCCGTCGACAACGGATCCCAAGGACCCGATAACAATACTCGGCCTGCAACAGCAAACTACGTCATTCTCTGTCACAGGGGTACTCCAAGACCACGAAAACCTTCTTGACCGATGCCTCCGCCTCATGGCTCGAGTCCATTCGGCCAAGAACACGGAAATGAACCGCGCCATGATCCTGGAATCGAGAAGGGCCATAGAACAGTCAAAGCGGATGAAGAAACTTACTACGCTGGCAACGTATTTCATCCCTTTGACCTTCACGGCGTCAATTTTTGGCATGAATTTCCAGCCTTTAGGCCAAGGTGAACTTCCTGTTTGGTGGTACCTAGTTATTGCGGTACCAATCACGATGTTAACGCACCTACTTTACTCGTGGGACCTACAGGCCATTCTAGCCAGATCTGTGGCCAAGTTGAAGGTATTACGGTCACGGCCCGCGGATATATAGTGTAACGGGCTAGGCCCTGCGACGGCCTCGGCAACCCTCGGCCAGCATGGGGGCCCCGGTGTGGGCCTCCATTGAAGCTATTCCCAAAAGGTCACGGACCACACGCTGGAAGCACGTGGAATCTTCCACCACACTCTCCTCTCTCTGAACAGAGAGGCACGTCATGTATTTAGAGATCCCGCGCCTGCGGGCACCTCTCGCATCCTTTCCTTTTCTCTTCAGTTCTGCGTACTCGTAGTGTCGCCCCAGCTAGTTGCAATAATACTACCTTGGACCGTTACATTCAAGGACGGACCATTGCACCGTGATAATGACTGCTCTTCAGCAACAGATAGATTTCCTATATAAGTCGCTAGGACGCAGCAGCAGAGTGAGGAGCTGTTCTTGCTCCTCACGCAAGCAATATCATGTTCACGTTTACAATCTTGCAAGCACCTTCTTCAAGCTCTTTGTAGAACAATCTGTTTGAGACAGTGGACGTACTGTACTGTCTGGACCGCGGCGTCCTGCCTTGCGATCTGACCCACCTTGGGTGCAGGTTGTAACACATAGCTGCAGGGCATGGTAGATACCCGCCCCGACACGTGGGACGAGGGAGGATGTGCGATGGCTGACGCCAAAGCCTTGGCCAGATCTTAGGCAGTTATCTCACAAAGCCTCGCAACCACCTTCTCGATGTATCGGACTCCCACCACCACGCCGTCCTCGTCGTGGAACTCCTTTTCATCCCCAAAATCGACATTGTCTTTGTCCAGACATGTCAGACACCTCTCCACCACCTTGCCGTACACGGTGCCCATCTTACGCCGCAACAGGCCCCTAGCCAGCCGCAAGAGGCGGCCCTTAACCCGCTCCGGACCCTTGAGCAGCTCCGGACCGCTCATGCCGCCGTCTGATACGCCTAGGCCTGGCCCTAGCAAAGGCGCGCCGGAGCCAGCCCCACAGTCGACGAAACTCTCCCATAGTCCGATCTCGAGTAGACAGACGCCCAGGCTATAGATATCGTGGCGCATCTCGTAATCGACATGGAGTGACAGACCCTGCCTCTGCGGATGCCGATAGAGGTTCCTCTCCCAATCGTCATCGCCCTTGAGGGACGTTTTGCCTTCGGCATTGCGGAGTACGTCGAAGCCGACGAGCGCAACTGTCTCGCGAGCTACCTCGGCAATTCCGGTCCCCTTACTCAATATGCATCCGGGCAGCTGGGGGTGGCAGAGGAGGACCGTCTCCGGTCGGATGTTTTTGTGTACAAAGCCGTAGAGGTGGACGTAGCTGACGGCCACCGCCATCTGCCTTGCCGGGGTGAAACGCTCCGACAGCGAGTCATGGACGCGGTCCGCCCCACCAAGCAGGCGGCCCCGCAGACACTCCACGTGTAAGTGGGTTGCGGGAAGGCGGAAGACGAAGGCAAGGCCCGCGGGAAATATGGATGTTGCTCCCGTCCCGACTAGCGCCTCGTTGCCCTCCTCTTTTTTCAGGATGCCCTTGCACTCGAGTAGGCCGAAGGTAGCGGGGTCTGCGTGGCGTAGACTCCGGGCGAAGTTGCGGATGTCGCGGATCATAGCGTTCGCAGAGGTTCGCGACGCGCAGGTGACAGGGTCCAGCAGCACGCTCTGTTGGTTATCGGCGCGCCGGGCGGTGCTGGCGGTGCTGAAAGGGACTGGGCGGATGCTCCCGGCCACCAGACCCTCCAACGGGAGGTATATGTCGGGGCGGGTCAGTGTCGCCGGTGCTGTCGTTGATCGCGCGGCGCATGGCCTGGGCGGCGGGTAGGGACGCTGAGAGCCCTCTATGGGCGGAGGCGGCGAGCAGGCTGTCGACCTGCGGGTCGGCAATTCGCAACATAAGGAACCAGCTCGGGTCGAAGATTTGCTGCCATCTTTCGAGCTCTAAGATGGCTTCTGCGAGGCCGTCTTTGACGAACGCGTACTTCAACTTTTTAACTTCCGGTTTCGCCAAAGGTCCCTGAGTAAGGTCCGGTTGCGTGATCCGGCCATCTAGCTTAGAGATAGCGACCTTTAGTTTGGCCACTACGATCTCTAGGGACCGCTGCTGGACACGGCGGTGGCGGTCGTCGAGCATCGGTTCCATTTTGCGGACCATCTGGAGCTGGTACTCGATGCGTAGCCAGCAGGCCTCGAGAAGGCAAATGTTCTCGTCAAGTTGCGTGTCGGCGTGCTTGAAGGCTTCGCATATCCCGACGAGTTTCTTGTCACGAGTTAGATGTGTGGATGCAGAGGCGCACGAGGCGGCTGGACGATGGTGTCAAGAGTGACAGAGAAGTGATCGTATTGACTTGTGTGTGTGGCTACTATCTGGGTGGCATGAGCACCTATTTATGAACATGAGGTGGCCATTGTAGCATGTGAGGCATGAGCCAGAGTAACACGTCACGGAAATGAGGTTATTCCCAGAGGGGAAAGCCGGATTCCAGGGGCGGATTCAAGGGCTGCATGGAAGTGGACACAACACCTGTGGCGGCAGTTGACATTTCTTTCCCCATTTGCAGCAGATGTCAACGACGCCGACAATGCCGAGAATGCCAATGGTCTCTGCCATGTTTGCACCGTATGGATGGTCGGTAGCCTCTGGAGTCGCGAAACCGAGATGGGTATGGAAATTGGCAGTGAAAATTGTTTGGGGTGCGCGAGTCGGGAGGGGAGGGTGTTGCAGGGCAACGGGCAACGAAGAAGTGGGATGTAGTGGGTCGATAACAGCCCCCGACCTGCAGATGAGCGAACTGTTCCACAGAACCAAGTCAATCAATCAAGACAACAGGCAGCTGCGCCATCACCAACGTTGCGAGCCACGCCCTGTTTAACCCAATCATCTGAGCCCGATTTTCCTTGCCCTGCATGAGGCCATGGAGCTCCCATCAGAGCTGCTCTGACTGCGGCCCGTGAGCTCCTGGGCTGCCGCCTCTTCAACTGACGATTTTCCTCTGAGAACCAAGCTGTTCTTGTCTCACAATCCTGCACCTTCGCCGTGCCAGTACCTCATATTCGCGGACATCACGCGGTAAGTCGGCTTTCTCTGGCATCATTTTACCTTCAACAATGCTATCGAGGCTGACGGATTATTTCCAGCTGTCTTAGGACGAACGTCTGACCCTGCAAGCCCTTGGCGTTTTGTCACGACCCCACGACGGGCTGCTGAAACCTGAGGCCGAGCGCCAGCAAAAAACAGCAGTCTAAACCGCGGCACAGCTTGTCCGTCTGGAAAACGCGTTGCAGGAGGAGGGATAGGCGAGGCTGGGTGTTTGGGTGGTGGCTGGAGGAGTTTGGGTTTGGGGAAGAGATATATCTGGGGAGGGAAGGGCTACCGCCAATTGATGAGGCAAAGGAGGGGAAGAATCTGATATAACTCTTAAGTTGTTGCTCTTATTTTAAAACCTCCTAGGACTGCGTTTCCACCCGATATTCTGCTGCTCCCTGCCTGTCCCCTACTGCCAGATCCTCCGCCCCCTCCCTTCCCTCGTTCAGGCCCGCAGTTTGACACCGGACACTCTCTACATGGTTCTTGAAATGGTTCAGGTGCTTGAACTCCAGCGCCTCCTCCTTGCACTTTGGGTGGTTGCACGATATCTGCTTCACCCCGCCCAGCTGTTGCGCGTGCTTCCTGTCGAAATGGTCGTACATCACCGCCGGTCGACAGTACTTAAACGTACTCTCCTTCTGGGACAGGGCTTCATCTCCGATGCAGCGTGGGCATTGCTTCCTGTCCATCAGGAGCGGGAAGGGGTCCGGCCCGGAAGACTCCTCCTTCACCGTGACGTCGGCCTGCGCCTGCGCCCTCCGTCGGATGCGGCCCGGTCTCGCCGTCTCCCGTTTGCCGCACAGGATGACCATCAGCTCGGCCGCCTGAATGCGGAGTTCGAGAAGCTCTGCGGAGCTCAAGTTGTCCGGCTGGTTGCAGAGGATCTCGGTGAGCTGAGCGCGCTCGGGGATCTGCAGGTCGACGGCCGGCTCGACGTACTCCTCCTCCTCTTCCCCGTCGGCCTCCATGTCCCAGGTCGGGCGGTTATAGAAGTAATCCTTCCGGTAATCTCGCTGGACGGCCGTCTTCAGCTGCTGCTGCTTGGTCGCAATTAGCTTGGTCAGCTCTCGGATCCTACGCTCGTGTTCCGAGCCCTTGATCCGGTACCGGTCGCCTTTGAGCCGTGCCCTCTCCTCCTTTAGCGCTTCGATCACCGGATCGGGCGGCAGCAGCTCCCACACCTCGTCGGGAACCATGTCTTTGCTCGCGCGGGGGTCGCGCATAAGGCCGATGTGCGAAAGCATCGCGAGAAGGCTGTCCTCGGTCGGCTCGTCCAAGACTACATTCTGGAGATGGAACTTGACCTTCTCGTTGATGTATGCGCTGTTGAACGTAGCTCACTTCGGGTCGTGGCGCATCATTTGATCGCGAACGGCATCCGAAGCCTTGCCTACGCGATGTTAGAACAAGGCTATCCTGGAGATGGAGAGGACGTACCGTCCGCTGCGTTGGCCGCTCCCCTACGCCAGGCCTTTGGTTCGATCTTCTTTTCCTCTCCGGCGTCGAGCGACTGCCGCTCCATGTCGTAGAGTAGCCTGTGGTACGGAAGAGGCCGATACTCTCGCTCGTCGGGTTCTCCCTCGTCGGATTCTCCCTCGACAATGGGCTCGTCATACTGGCGGAAAACGGGCCGCTTGAGCCATTCCTCTTTCCAGCGTAAGGCGGTGCACTTGACCGGTCCCCAGTTCTTTGCCTGGAAGATCTCTCTCACGCTGGTAAACTTCGATACGGCAAACGCACGATCGCGTACTGCGAGGCTGACGATGATGGTAATGAAACAAAAGATCAATTTCCTAGTAGGAGTAAAGTAGAAGATGGTCCTAGAGGAAAGATGGTTAGATCTGAGATATCAAACAACAAGGTAGTCACTTACGGCCTCGGCTTGTTTGTCCATCCCTTTATGGTGCGCGAGTTTGACGTACATGGCAAGGATGTCCTCGCCGGTTTCCGGATGGCATACGATCATCAGTGAAATGTCCTCGTAACAGAGCGCCTTTGGCCGGCCACGACCCTCCAACTCTTGCAAGATCATGCTTTCCAATAGCCTGGAATCCTTGTCGGGCGCCTCGTCTTCGTCGCAAGGGATGCTCATGGCGGCGATCTGGGACAAGATCTCCTTCGTGTACTCGTCTTTGCCGGTCTTCGTCTCCCCGTCCACAAACTCGGCCGGCCGTGCTCCTGTTAAGGCGAGGCCGAGGTAGCACCCCGGCAGTTGGATGCGATGCCCCTCCCAGGGGAAGACGCCAGTATCGTACCGGATATTGAACGTCAGCAAGACAAGCAAAGTGTCGAATTGTAGCACCTGCACGATAGATTGGTTGAAGTGACTGTGTTGTGTGTATTCTCTGTTGCTTGTGTCCTCCGCTTCCGCCGACTCCTCTGGAAATATCTGCTCTGCGCACAGGCGCACCCCCTGGGGTGGGCCCCAGCCACATCTACGGGGCTCATCCACACGCCAAGGCGTGCGGATAATCTGACACAAAGTGTCCACGTTCGCGACGTCCTTGCCGAGCATATTTGGCGCTCGTAGGTTATACCTGGCAACCAGGATGGAGTCGTGCCACTTGCGAGGTACGTTAGCTATTACATTGGTGGATGGGAGGCAGGAGGACGTACCTCTTGATTTCTTTGGCGTCGTTCGTGTCCATGTAGCGGCCCGTGACGCTGGCGTATAGCTGCTTGTACTGGCGGAAATACTGCCACGACGTCCCCCACGTCGTGATCCGGTATGTCTGACAAAGATATTCGAGGAAACTGACCACCGTCGCTCGGTTTGCGACCTTGACGGCATCTCGCCAGTCTTGGAAGCGGCTGAATGTACAGTAGCTGTATATTCGTTAGCACGAATGCCGATAGAATACGATGTATGTGACCTTTTACCTCTTCCATTTTCGCAGGATACTGACAATATTTATCTTGGTCGCATCGGCATAGGCAGGTGGAAGGAAGTGAATCATCTCGAGCTGCTTGCGGAAAGCGGCATGTTGGTCGGCCGTGAGGGCCTTTGCCTGTTTCGCAATCTGGTCGTCGTGGGCTGCTCGCTGTTTCGCGGTGAACCGCCGGATGAAATCGGCATTGCGACCACGCGGCTGTGGCTCATGGCGATGGCGTTGAGTGTTTGGGTTTGGGTGTCTGAGGTTGCGAGTGTCTGGTGTTGAGTGTCGAGGGCGACCAGCTCTGGCGATGGTGGTCGACATGCCGGGAACGAAGGGAAGGGCGAGGGACGCCATTTTACGCCCAATTGCGCCGCTGCGCGCCGCTTTGCTGGGGAGCCAAAAATGGATGCCAGGTTGAAGAAAACGGATTCCTGGATTCCGGACTCAAATGCTTTCTCGAACCAACCGCCCAAGACTGGGACGCTCATTGGAGGGCTGATCCGCCAGGTTGCCGCCAGGGGCTGGGGCGCTCATTGGAGGGCGGAGTAAGGTGGGGTCGTGGGCCCACTGTTGAATTTGGAGGGGGGTGATGTACCGAGGACTTGGCTGCGACCAATCGCCCCGCACTGTTTGGACTCCCGAAAATGGCGTCCCTGCCCTGCCAAATCCGGCGGCCAGAACAGCAAATTTCATTATTAATCTGCAACTTGTTTGACATGGAGATGACATCCGCCATCCTTCTGTGCTTTGCAAACGGGTTTCGGAGAAAATGGAACAAGGCAGGCTTCTACTTGTCTTCGCTTCTAGGAGGGAGCCTAGGGCGGGTATGATATGTGTTTGAACTTTGGGGCCTCGCCGGTCAAAAAGGAGAATGAATCCCCAAAAAGAAAAGAGTACCATCTTGGTTCGAACCGACACGTCATCAGGTATTCTACCTGGGGGCGGCCACCTGGTCCATGCCCCTAGAAAGTAGGTACCGCTGTTATTTCAACATCTACTACCACTGAGCCAAGTTCCCTGGGTCAGGGTTCTTGAGTGATATGCTCGATCCAAATTGGTGGCAGGAGCTCCTTCCTCCCCATCTATATACCCCCAGGCTTGGAGATAGCCCTGCCAAAAAAAATGTCCCTTGCCAAAACACCCGCTCCTCCCCAAACACCAGCTCTTTCTTCTCCCAACAACAACCTCATCTCCATCCCCATCCCATCCCGCCATCCCCGCCCCCTTTCATCCCCATTATCATCCCGGGTGTCTCCGTTGCCAGCCATGGGACACCTGCACGGTTCTCGACCACAAATATTAGATTGCCGTTGCAGTCCCGGCCGCGTCTTGTTTCGGTCCGCGGCAGTCATGGTGACACAGCATGACGGAGAGCTGTGGCACAATGCCTTCACTGTGCGCCTCTTTGACTCCTACACTACACGGGACAGGATGTTGAGCGGCACTCTGACGACTCGGAGTGAACAATATTGACTGCTGCCAGACGTGTCTTTGGTCTTGGCAACCGCGAGAAGTCAAGGTAAGGTTCTTTTTCTGCCCGATTGCCGACTGTGCCGCCCCGGCCGTTGAGCTGTGCCACTTACAAGTCTCACCAGTTCGTCTTTTATTGGCCATCCAACTACCGGTGCAAAGCGGAATAATCGATTCCATGCCCTCTCCCTGCAGCTTGGTGACACCACCGAGATACGCACAATCGTAACAGTAACACAAGACCAGGTGGCGTCAACTATTAGAACCACGACATGGACGACGTTGGAAGAAACACGCCATGCTGCGATCTCAATGACACAGTCCTCAGCAAGACAACTCCCGCAACACCATGGCCTCCGAGAAGAACACAGAGAGACAAAATCTGCCCCGAGGTGAGGGCGAAGCTGTTGCCGCTCAGGATTCCTCTCATTCCAACAAGGAAAAGGACTCCGAGGGCTCGGGGGAAGATGGGCACGAAAACCTCGACACCAAACTGCTCACCAAGGCATTGCTCCGAAAACTAGATACCAGGTCAGCCTTCGGATCCCCCGGCTCTTCTGGAGTCGATACTGACCTGAAGTCCTTTGTCCAGAATCCTCCCCGTCTTCGTCCTCCTCGTTCTCTGTTCTTTCCTCGACCGCACCAATGTCGGCAACGCAAAGATCTACGGCATGGACAAGGAACTCGGCCTGACGCCGCTCCAGTACCAACAGGGCCTGGTCGTCTTCTATCCCCTCTACATCGCCGCCGAGATTCCCAGCAACCTGGTGCTCAAGAAGATTACGCCCCGAATCTGGATCGCGTTCATGACATTCTTGTGGGGTCTCTTTTGTCTTGTTCTCGGGCTCGTCCGCAACTTTGACCAGTTCATCAGTTTACGTGCTCTCCTGGGTCTGGCAGAAGGCGGGCTGTTCCCCGGCATGGTTCTCTATCTGTCAACAATCTACACGCGATCCGAGCTTGGCCTGCGGATCGGCGTTCTTTACACGTCGACGTCGCTTTCTAGCGGATTTGGAGGTCTCCTGGCCCGGGCTATGGGTGCAATTGGAGATCGTGGGGGCCTCACAGCCTGGCGATGGATTTTTGTCATTGAAGGGTTGTTCGTGAGTATGCCCTGGCCTCGCTGGCATCGCAAGCTGACAGGCAGCAGACAATTCTCTGCGCCGTGCTCACGTACTATGTGCTTCCAAACAGCCTGGATACGGCACACTTCCTGAGTCGCGAAGAACGCGACCTCGCCATCGCCAGACAATTCGGCGTCGAGCATGGCACCGGTAACAAGGAGGGGCAAGAGAAATTCGCATGGTCCGAAGTCTGGCGTGCTTTCCGGTACCCCCTCACCTGGCTCACAGCCTGTGCCTACTTTGGGCTCTTGTCCGCCATATACTCGGTCGGTCTCTTCCTCCCGACCATCATCGTCCGTCTCGGCTACACAGCCCACGAAGCGCAGCTCATGACAGTGCCGCCCTACGCTATTGCCGCTTGCACAACACTTGCCGTTGCCTACACATCGGACAGGCTCAAAGTTCGCGGCATCATGATGCTCTGCGTCATGCCCATTGCCATCATTGGTTATGCCGTCATTGCCAATTTGGAGGGCGACCATCCAAAGGTCAAGTACGGCATGACCATCATGATGACAGTAGGCATCTACTCCAGCGTCCCGCCGAATCTTGCTTGGCTCTCGAACAACTCGGCGGGCCACTACAAGCGAGCCACGGCGGCAGCTCTGCAGCTTGCGATTGCCAACTGCGGAGGCATTCTAGCCGCGTTTCTGTACCCCGACGTTGACGGCCCGGTGTTTCATCGTGGGCACTCGATTGTCCTGGGGCTTCTTGTGGGAGGCTGGTTTCTGTAAGAGTTCTGTCCTTTTCCTTTCCGATCGGATACTGATGATACGCAGGATCCTGGTCAACGTTCTGGTATGTCATAAGATCAACAAGGACAAGGCGAAGGGAAAGTACGACAAGTACATTGGCTGTGGGGATGACAGGGACCCAGCCTTTAAGCTGGTGTTGTGATGGGCTCAAGAGTACCACTCGGACCTTAGCATGCTATTACATTGCGCGAAGGACCGATGTGAGCTGTTCAGTTCAAGGTAATGGGGCTTTCCTTCAGCACCACCAGCACAGACACGAGTCAGTCAATTATCACAGTAGAAAGTCACATCACCATTCATGTATCAAATGTTTTCGTTTTCTCACGTTTACTCTATTCTTTCTCCCACCCAATTTCCAAACGCCATCTCGTTAGTCAAAACACGTACCTAACGCCAAAGCCATTGAAAGCCCCTGGTCCAGCCAGTCCATCACCCCCACCCCCTTCACTCCCTAACCCCAAAACAATACTTCGCCGCCGACCCAAGCCCCCACTCCCCCGTCTGCTTCCTCCCCGCAGGCGACCCCGCCGCCGCACCCTCCCCCCTCCACGCCTTCACCACAACCGCCACTCGCCCCAGCGCCCGCACCGCCACCGCCTCAATCGCCTCCTCCACCTCCCTCTGCATCCGCCACACCACGTTCTGAAACGCAGGCAGATCCACAATCGCCGTAGGCAGCGGCTGCTCAATGTCAATCCCGTACGTGGAGACGGCCGCCGCGTGGGAGATGAGCTGCGGGAGGAGGACGGACGTATTGAACTGCGAGAGACGCGGGTGCAGGAGGTAGGTGGAGGCCGCGACGGTGTCGAGGGCGGCGTTGAGCGCGGGGGGCGGGAGGTACGGGATGCGCGGGAGGTGGTTGTCGGGGGGGGATGTGGGGTTGGGGAAGGGGAAGATGGGGGAGGGGTGAAAGGGGGATGGGGGTGCCGGTCGGGAGGCAGGCCGGGGGCGGATGGGGTTTGGGGGGGTGGTGTAGTTGGGTTGGGGCCTTAAAGGGGTGGTGGAGCTGGGCCTGGTGGGGGTGGTGGGGTTAGGCTGGGGGCTCAAAGGGGTGGAGGGGTTAGGCTGGAGCCTGGTGGGGGTTGTGGGGTTGGGCATGGTGGCGTGGGTTGTGGCGTTGGTGTTGGTGTGGGCGGGCATGCTGGGTGAGGTGGTGTGTTGGGTTGGATTGGGGCGGTGGGAGTGCAGAGGTTGAGATAGTATGCCTTGAGGATATGCCATGATTTTATATCTGAGCTGGACGGGAGGGGAAGAGAGTGTTGTTTCGTGAACAGTTGGTGATAATATTGCTGTTCAGTGACAATGGGCTTGTTGTAAGTCTCGGTCCACGCCAACCTCCTGCTTCTTTACTGCCGCTTACAGACAAGAAACTGTCTGCCTCACCCCAACCTGAGTCGGTCTTCGCAATCTACCGCCGTCTCCGGGTCCGATAATTGTCTTTCTTCACCGGTCGGATCTTGGACCAGTGTCCTCCAGCGATGCAATACCCAAAGAGTCCTGCGCCAAAAACCACCACAGGCAGCATGAGGATGAGAGGGAGGATGCGCATGGAAAACACGCCGTTGATGTGCGGGCCGTAGGTGGCCGTGGGGTCGGGCGCTGCAGGCGCATGGGTGGTTGGTGTTGACATCTTCCGAAGGGGAGTGTTTGGTGTGTTGGGGACTGGTCGGGACAGGCCGGCGGTGTTGTTGAGAGGTGGATGGCTTTGGCGAGGCTGTGTGTAAGAGTTGGGAATGTGAAAGAAGACGCACCTCTCGAAGACAATGTTCCAGTCCTTTTGAGAAGCGGTTGTAGAAATATCAGGGGCGGGTTCTTTGTTCTCTCTCGAACGTTGTCCTTTGTCTGAACCTTGGTGTGTTCAGACGATCCTGAGGCTCCGCGCTGTCAAAAACTCACATGTCTCATCAGATCATTGCGACCTGGGGGCCTGACAGAAGTTGGACGTCTCGTTCGAACAAAAAAGGAAGGAAAATTGCATTGATCTAAACTCGTGTGCTCCTAAACCCTGAAATCCCATGTCTGTATCATCACAACTCGTTGCTGCCATTTCCCTTGCCAGATGGAAACCTGCCATCAAAACTCCATGTCCCTGACCTCACTCGTCTGTCATACATCCCCCTCGTCCCTCCCAAACTCCGATCCCGTCGAAACCAAGCTTTGGTACCCCTTCAAAGACATGTGCCAACCTCACACCATGACCACAACAGTCATCACCACCGCCATCACCACAGCTCCTTTCCCCAATGCCCGCACGGGCACGGCAACATTCCTGGGGCCTGGTCCATGGGGGGGTTGTGGTTCATCTATTATGACTTCGATTGGGGGTTGTGGTTCATCTATTATGACTTCGATTGGGGGTTGTGGTTCATCTATTATGACTTCGATTGGGGGGCGCGTTGGGATTGGGGGCGGTTCGATTGGGGGCGCGTTGGGGTTGGGGGCGGTTCGATTGGGGGCGCGGTGGGATTGGGGGTGCGGTTCGATTGGGGGCGCGGTGGGATTGGGGGAGCGGTGGGATTGGGGGCGCGGTGGGATTGGGGGCGGTTCGATTGGGGGCGCGGTGGGATTGGGGGAGCGGTGGGATTGGGGGGCGCGGTGGGATTGGGGGGGGCGGTTCGATTGGGGGGCGCGGTGGGATTGGGGGGGGCGGTGGGATTGGGGGGCGCGGTGGGATTGCCGCACGAACGGCAAGAGGAGTGGCCGACTGCCTCTGGACATCCTTGCCGGCGGGGGGCGTGGATGCCAGGTGACAAGGCTGGAAGAGGGAGGTGAGGATGATGAGGGTCGTAGCCAGCTGCATCATGAGAATTGGTGAGTGTGAGGTTATGAGGTTGTGGTGGTAGGTTGGAGTGGGCGGGAGATTGGCGAGTGAGTGTGGAAGACCGGAGGGACTCGCCGGTGCTTGGGGCTGAACTCGACCTTATATGCACCGCCCTGACATTACGGATGTCTGTTTTGGAGAAGAAAAAAATGAACTGAAAGCTCGGTCAAGGCATGCTCGTCTGCCCTGCACGAAACTCGAGAGAAAGGTGAACAACTCCGCCACGATCTTGGCATTGGCCCGGCATCGCTGCTTTCCTGTTCCAGACGCGATGGCCCAGGACGTCCGACTAAACGGCAAGTACAGGTGCTGAAAATGTACACGGACGTGGTGATGTGTTCCAATGCCTCCCGCCACTGCGGCAGCCAATGAATCGCGCCTGGAGGGCAGGGGCATCGCAAGGCTGCGGCAGTCATCTGCATCCCATCCCGTCGTGCATAGGTTGTCAAGCCAATCAATGTTCCTGTGTGCCGCCTCGAGGGGTGCCCTTCCTGGCTGGGCAATGGCCTGTGCAAAAAGCCAAGAGACAGACAGCACGCAGCGAGTCAGGAGCCAGTCAGAAGCCAGTGTGTCGAGTGATCATCCATACACTACCAAGTCACCGAGCAGTGACAGTGGCAGTGACGTCAAATCGTACGTTTGATGCAGTTGAGCTCTTCGTCCCAGGACGGAGACGCCAGCACCGCCTTCCCTGAGCAAACATGTTTTCTGTGAGCGGACGACCGAGGTTCAACCGTTCAAGTGACAGAGAACCGAGAGCATGTATTTCACAAGAAAACACGAAATAGCCATATCAGAGCTCCCGCGCGGGAACCCCTTCGTCCAGGTATCACATCGTAATAACCACACCCATTAACACAGACTCAGACGTCGTCGTGACAATGAAACCATCCCAGCTGTCGGGAAAGCACAAACAATCCATCAATGGTATCCAAACAGGAAGCGAACCACATCCAACCAGCAACCCAGAACCCCTCACTTCACTGCCCCCTCACCGCCCCCTAGACATCCCAAGTAACCTTCATCGTCACCGGGAACGGCGTCTTCGCGCCCCAGTCCTCGCGGAGGTACTCGACCCTCCCCCCCTTCCCAACAATCTTCTTGAGCTCGCCCTGCGGCCCCCGCGCGCGCGTCAAGCCCTTGCGCTTCATTACGGCGCGGAACATCTCCGTCAGCGCCGCCTGGCTGAGCTGCGTGCCGAGCACGGCGTGGGGCCCCACGCTGTACTGCGCGTAGCTGGCGAGCGGGCGGCTGGGGTTGACGGCGTCGGGGTCGGGGAAGCAGTGCGCGTCTTTGGAGGTCTTGGTCTGGTGGGGGGTTAGTCGCGGTTCTGGCATGGGTAACGCAAGGGGTCGGGGGAGGGTCTTACAAAGTTGATGTAGATCTTCTCGGGCTCCGGGGCGGGACCGTCTGCCGTCTTTTCGGTGGTGGCCGGGATGGACTCTTGGTAGAGGCCGGCACTGCCTGAGAGGCGGGCACCCTCCAGAGCATAGCCGAGAAGCAGGGCGTCGGTCTCTGCGCTGGGGGGCTGGCAGGCAGCGGCGTGGATCTGGGTGTAGTGCGCGTGACCCTTGTTGGAGGTCAAGTAGTAGTCTACTGCTTGGGCGAACTGCGGTCATGTCATGTTGGCAAACTGTTCTCGATGGGGGAGAGGGCGAACCACTTACCACAGTCGCCTGCGTGGGCACCAAAGCCGCAGCCGTGGGCAGGATCTGTGTCCAGGCCGCATCCTTCCCACCCTTGGCCAGCCCCTTGACAAGCTCAGCACCAAATACACTGACCGGCGAACTCTTGTTCGCAAAGTACCCGCCCGAGCCTTTGAGACCACCCTCGATGACCGTCGCCAGCTGGGTCGCCACAGTGTGCGCAGCCTGCTGGATGGGGAAGACCTTGGACGTCTCGGGAACCTGATAGAGGGCAAGATTGAGGAGCGACAGCACCGCATAGAGCTCATGCGGCTTGTAGATGCCCTTCTTGTTGTCCTTGCTGTCCAGGGGAAGGTTGAGCACACGCGCGGCAAAGTCAACCGGCACGATGTTTCCCACGTCGCGGACGACATCGACAAACCGACGGCCACCAAGGGTGTAGCTGGCCTCATCGAGGAGCCGCTCCGTAGTCTGGCGGTAGAATTCCTTGACCTGTGAGTTGACTTCGGCTGTGTAGAGCTTCTCGTGAAGCTGTTGGCGAATGTTCTCGTGATCGTCAGTCGAGAGCCTCTGCTTGCTGCCGCCGCTGGAGAGCAGAGACTGGAGGGAGCTGTGCCATGAGGATCGGAACTGCTCCGGCTTGCCCAGCAAATCCTTGACCTCGTCCGTGGTGGTGTACCCTCTTGTAGGACGCTGGCGCTTAGGCCGCGACCAGTCAAAGAGGTGGTCCCGCTTGAGGTCCTTCTGGATCTTGAGCGTCTCCGAGGGGATGACCATGGGGTAGTGGGCATAGATCGAGTTGCCCTTGAAGTGGTGCGGGAAAGCCCCCAGGAACAGCTTGTACAGGACACATCCGTGGTTGACCTTGAGGTCATACTGCGCCTCGTTGAAGCCCCAGTTTGTGAGAGTCCTGGCCGAGTACGATGTGGTATGGTGGCGATCTCCGCGCACGAGAACAACCGCGTCCGAGAGAACAACACGAGAGATGGTGTAGGTGGGTGCAATGCCTACGCCCGGGACCTTGGGCTGCTTCGGCTCTTCCGCGACGAGGCCCGGGTAGAGCTCAACAAAGTCCGGATGGCCGTAGAGGCGACGGAGGGACTCGGAAATTCCAGGATCCGAGTTGATGTCCTCGAAACTCTCGTACTGGTGAAGCTGTGTGAGTTATCATTCTTGCTCAGTGTTTAAGGGGTCACTTACAGGTTTGAGTTGAAAGTGACGTCTAAACTCGTTCAACGAACAAACGTTCCACTTTCTGGACTGAATGATGCCCAAGATCTCGATCGCACGCATGCTCTGGGGGACTATGGGAAGTTCAAGTCAGTATTTACTAGAGTTTGGGGTACTGAGACGGAAGGGGGGTGCGAGCTTCGAGAGCTCCCAGTCGGCAGTAGAAGCTTGGTACATACTAGGAAGAATGTTAGCAAGGTCCTTGATCAGTGGATCCATTTTGCCGCAGGAGCTCCACTCATCTCCCGCAGACGAACAAAAGGGGGCTTATTCGTTCATACGTACCCATGTCGCCCCCCAAAAGTACCCGCAACGTCCTCGACCACACTCGAGATGCAGTCGACGAGGTCGTCGTCGCTGAACTTGCCGTCATGCCCACGCTTGAACTTATTGAACGGCCGATGGGCGGGATCGTCAGGGATCCTGTGCTCAAACTTGCCAAAGCCCCTGACAAGCTCCTCGACGCCGACCTCGCTGGCGGGCTTTCCAAAGAGCTCGTGGTAGAAGTCCTGGATCCACTTGTCGTCTCTGTCCGAGATGCACGCGTGCCACCGATAGCACAGGTTGAACTCAACCGACACGACGTTGCCCGTGCCGCGCTCCGCCCCCTTTTGCGTGCCGACGTCGACTCCGGTGTTCTGTCGGGGGTCCAATGTCCATTCCGTATCAACACGGTTGAGCTGCGGGGGTTAGAGTCCAGGGTCAAAAGAAACAGCCACAAGAACACTCACATTGACAATGTTCCTGACGTAGTCCACCAGTGTAATGTTGATATAGAGCCCTGTGGTGACGAGCCTGGCCGTCTGAAAGAGGTCATTGTCGTACTTCTTCTTCGCGGCCTTGGCGGCAGCCAGCTTGTCGCCCTCCAGCCCGTCCGAGGCCACAGGGGCAGTGAACCGACCGTTCTCGTTGATGGCGATGAGGTTGTCGCAGACGTCGTTGTGGAAGCGGTTGAACATGATCAAAATCACGCCCACACCCGGGGGCATGCCCAGCAGCCTCTTGTCCGCGAAGCTGTCGGCCTTGAGTTTGCCGTGCTCAAAGGTGCGGATCGAGTCTTGCATTTTCTGGTTGCTGCCGTAAAGGGGCGACAGGTCCAGATAGCTCGATGTCTTGGACTTGGTCATGTCGGGGTAGTCGGTCCAGAAGAGGTCTGGGAGAAATCGTTAGCATTCTGTTCAGACCACCGCCACCTCGGGTTCCTACCGTGGATGATGATGCTGGCCCAGTGCCACAGGAAGCTCGACACGTTGTTGGGGTGGGGCTTGAACTCGGTGCGCTTCATGACCGAGTCGTAGATGAGGCTCGGGTCTGGAAGCGCTCCCGGTCGGATTACGCTGCTTTGAACTGACCGCGCATATGTTGTCCCGGCCGCACCTAGCTGAGGGAACATTGGGTTCTGTCAAACGTCAATACCAGGCTCAGAAGGCGTTCTAGGAAGGCCACGAACGTTATTTGACCCATCAGCCCGTCTGTACTCGAACGTGTCGCCCACATAGAGCAGCGGTGGATGGTCGATCGAGTCCCATAGCTCGCCGAGGAAGGTATTCGTGAGCTCCGCTCTCAGCTTGGAGTCGCTGTTGAGGTTGGCGACCAGCTGAATGACCTGCTCCATGATCATGGTCTTGTCATCCTTGACCTGCTCGCCCTTGATCTTGCCCACCACCACCGTCTTCAACGTCCTGAGGTCTGTGAGAGAGTCAGTCAGTTAGGAGTGCTCTCTGGCAAATCTCATCCGCTACGTACCGGCAACCCGCAACCTCTTGATGTCATCGCTCAGCTTCCCCCACTTCCTGGCCTTGGTGCCCCCGATGGATTGGTTTGGCAGCGGTTGGACCTTGGCCTGGATAATCTGTCCATATTGCTCAAAGGCGTTCTTGACGCCCTTTCGGTCGGCCGTGAGAGACAGGCCCTTGAGGGGTTTGGGGATTGGTTTGGCAAGGCTTGACACCCGTTCACCGCCGGGGTCGATCGGCGTCACGGTGGTCGTGGGGCCTTTGGAGCCATTGCTCTCCTCCCCGTGTGGATATGAGGCCATCGTCGATGATGGTCCTGGGACCGGGGATTGCGCTCGTCGGTCTTGGACAACACCTCTCTTCGTGCGTGAAGAAGTCAAGAGGTACGCAATGTTTCCCAAAGGACGTCTTCAGAAGGGGACGGCGGGCAGCGGAACAAGAAACACAAGGCCAATTTTGGACCTCGACCCTCGGGGTCTTGCAAAATAAAGGGCGGGAGTGACGCATGTGTTCCGTTCGGAGCTGAGAGCTATTGCATGCCAAGCCGTTCCAGGGCTTGACCACCCTGCCACGACTGCACTCGTGCAGTCTGTCTCAGTGACCGCCGCTCTATCATCGCGTCAAGCGCCCGTAGTGGGACGCCAGTGCCCATCCAGCGGTTTCCCCGCCACCGAATTCACCATCAATCGTCAAGTGGCTGAACCCGCTGCTGCAGCCGGCAATCGTGTACCAATTGCGTGAGACAATGCCTTCAAGATGCGGGAGTGGGTGGGGACTTGTTGGCGTCGACTGCCACCTACGCGGTCTCTTCTCCGCCCGCAGCATCGCCGTGCTTGGTGCGCCGATTGTCGTCCAATGATGGTGGCGGGTTGTCGATAGAGGGTCGTCGTCTGCGAGAAGGGTCCGGGAGAGAGGGAAGACGGCACGGAGTCGGTGGCCGTCGAGCCTGGACCTTCTGTCCACCGGTGGCGTGTTCCACGACCTCGTCCCAAGACGAGGTGGGAGGTGATGGGCGCACTTGAACGTGCGGGGCGCTGCAGCTCTCTCATTTGTGCAAGCTCAGCCGGGGGTGGGGGGAGGGGGGAGCGCAAGTTGCAAGCGCGTGAATGACCAGCCGTATCTTGAGAATGCGGTGTAGCCATCGCGAAGCTTGTGCCCGACAATCAGTGGTTGGTGGGTTGGCGTGGCTGGCGTGGATGAAAAAGGGATCTTCCGATCCCCGCCGCGGCTCCCACCATCCCCTGTCTCGGCGCCATCAGGGCCCGGGGAGCCACCTCACCACCCACAACCCAGCGGCCAGGGAGCGGGCCGGCCGTCTAGTGCCGATCTAGCGCAGCGAGAAGGTGAAACAAGACCAATCATCTTCAGCCGCACGGGGCCGGCACATCGATGTGGCCGTCCTCACTGGCTCCGTCCGTCCCCCGTGACAAGCTACCAGGCCCAAAGCGGACGACCAGATACCAGCTGAAGACGGAGACGGACCATCCACCTCACGGTTAGCCCACTGAGGATAAACGATATATGCAGACGGCACATATGCGGCCCTTCGGACTAGTCGACGACAAGCTCCACGGTTGAGCGGGGGGCCAATCCGATCCCGGGCGACACCAGCGAGATTTGAGACACCACCGCAATGAATAGCCCGAGATTACCACGAATGGCCCGAGACCACCGACATCGAGAAACCTTGACATCATTTGTCTCACCGAACGCGGACGTCGGTGCAGCAAGAACATGGTGATCCGGTTCGTCGTGTGTGTCGGTGAGGTCGTCGAGATCGGCCTCCCGAGTAGCCACTGTGACTTCCCGAGTGTAGATACACGGCTCTGGCGCGCGGGAAGAAGAGATCTCCAGCTGCAGGTCGCGGCCTCTCGTCGGAAGCGGGGCTGGGGATCGTCGTCGACTAGTCCTGGCACGACGGTACGATCGAGTCAAGGTGGTTGAACCGGGAAGGACGGAAGCTTGCAGAGGCACCCTGGCACCTTGACCGTCCCGCATTGGTCGACCAGCAAGCCACGGACTCGAGACCGGTGGCAGATATCCGTCATGGTGTCCGTGGACATATACCTGCACAAACTGGGAGGGTTGCTCAGCATCCTCGTTGCATCGTCGCCGTGCTACGTCGTGATCCTGCACCTTTTCGGATGTGTGAGCCCCGAGGAGAATGGATACTTCCCACCTCGCACCTGGCGTCGGTCCTGACATACGAGGTCAAGAGCCGCGTCCTGGACTTGGTGCCAGAATAGCATCGCAAGACGAGCCACCCTTCTCCACGCCCCGCCTCTCTCGACAACCAAGCGTCATGGGGAAGAAGGAGCCCGGTCGACATCGTCGGCCCCGAAAGATTGTCCTTTGCTTTGATGGAACGGGGAACAAGTTCCGTGGGGACGATAGCGACAGCAACATCTTGAAGATTTACAGGATGCTTGACCGGAACAACAAACATCAGTGTAAGTGCCGCCCACGCTTGGTGTCCGCACCAATGGCCGGTTGCTAACGGAGATTGCAGACCACTACTATCAGCGTAAGCCCTGCCCAAAAACGTATAAGTCAAGCAATGATACTGACGGAAAGAAGCCGGCATTGGCACCTATGTTGTCTCCAACAGCCTGCACCGGACCAGCACCGCCGCTAGGATGAAGTCGTCGATCAAAAAGGGACTTGACTCTGCCATCGGGTCGTCTTTCGGGCACCACGTCCTGGGCGGATACCGATTCCTGATGCGTTTCTACAGCCCAGGCGATGAGATTTACATCTTCGGCTTCTCACGCGGGGCGTATATCGCCCGGTTCCTGGCCGAGATGCTCGACTATGTCGGTCTCTTGTCCCACGGAAACGAGGAGATGGTCGGATTCGCATGGAAGGCTTTTTCCTCGTGGCAGTCGCGAAGCCCCGACGACTTGGAAAACAAGAAGAAAATATACCAATTCATGAAGGACTTTCGCGAAACCTTCTCCCGGCCCGTGCGAAGAATCCGATATCTTGGTCTTTTCGACACCGTGAATAGCGTCCCGCACTTTGAGGCCGCGTGGATGCAGCGCAGCAAGTTCCCGTACACGGCTCGCACGTCGGCCAAGGTTATTCGCCACGCCGTGAGCATCGACGAGCGGCGAGCCAAATTTCGCCAGGACCTCATCTACCAGAGCGACAGATCCAAGGGGAAGTCGGCCACTCCCGTCAAGGATAAGCTGCACGACATGACGGACAAGTACCGGAAAAAGACGGACCGCGGCACCGGGGACGGTGGACGCGGTAGACGGCCGACACTTGCGGTGCCCGAGGTCCCCGCGCCGTACCGACGTCGATCGCGCTCTGGTCGTTCCCCTGGAAGCCGAGCCACCGGCCAGTCGCCCGAGCCTGGAGAGGTGCCGCAGGACAGACAGTCTGAGTACTCGTTTGTTGCTCCGCACCCGCACGGTGATGGTGACGACAGCGATTCCATGGCTTCGGAGGACTCGGACGAGCATTACCAGGACATTGACGAAGTGTGGTTTGCCGGCGGCCACGGGGACATTGGCGGCGGATGGGACCTCGTCCCTGGCTCTGGTTCCAAGGCGGCGAGCCACATTCCCCTGGTGTGGATGGTGCGGGAGGCGATGAAGGCCGGCCTTACCTTTGACTTGGTCAAGGTGCGAGAGATGGGATGCGCTGAAGCCTTGGACGAGGTGAACCCGGCTCAGCAGCCGGCTGCAAATGCGACGACCGAAGAGGAGGGTGAGATCTGGCACAATGCAGAGGCGCAGCCGGCACCCGAGATCACGTTCCAGAACTCCTTCTCCGCGAAGGGCGAGTCTTCCAAGGAGAACGAGGCGTCGCAGCCGGTTGCCTCCGAGGTGTCGAACAATGGGGGAGCCGCCCAGCCGCTGTCGTTCCACGAGATGCTCCACCAATGCCACCACGCCGGCATCCACGACTCGCTTCAATTTGACTGCGGCTTGCATTGGAGCACAGTACTGTCGTGGAAGATCATGGAGTACATTCCCTTCCGGCGCATGGACCTGTCGGACGATGGTTCATGGAAGCCGATCCGCTGGCCTCTGCCGTGTGGCGAGGTGCGCGACATCCCAGCCAACGCTCGCGTTCATGGCAGTGTTATCCGGCGCATGGAATTGAACGAGAAGTACCGCCCTGGGAACCTGATCATTGGCGGTGGGGGTCGGGGTGTTCGCGTCGCGTCAGCGGATGCCTGGAAACCCGACGAGTGGGAGTGTGTGGCCGAGAAGGGCGATCCTGTCGGCGAGATTTGGGTGAGGAAGTGCGCATTGGAGAAAGGTGACGGGCCAGGGCCAGGAGAATAGGTAGGTATGAGATGGGAGTTTTCGGGCGGACGCTTTGCGAATCGAGTTTCTCAGTAGTGTTATGCCCTGTTTTCTGTACAGTCCGCGCAGCCTGGATTGTTGGATGATGGAAATGATGACTGATGACCTTCGAAGCAATGAAAGAAGATGGAAAATTCTGCCAAACAGGGCGTGTGGACCGACAGACGTGGACGATCTCGGGCGGTCAAGCAATGCCGTCATTTTCTTTCGCTGTGCCGTTCGCTGGTGCATCCAGGAAAGGCGCGTACTTTGTTTGTCGGGGTGAGATATCGCGCCACGGAAGCGACGACCACAGCAAGTAAGTGCCTCCTCCTAGCAAGGCCTTGTCAGCGCAGGAATTTCACGGGAGGATGAGGGGGAAGAGGTCAAAATGTCCCCCGTATCGGGACATGCCGCAAACATCGGCAAAACAAGTCATAAATCGTTGAATATCGGGGGTATCTATCTATTCTGCCATATGTACAGGCTCCGCGAGATCTCTCATTAGTCATCAGCCATACCTGCGTTATCCTCGTGGTCTGTCGTGTCCATGAGATGGTCATCAAGGGTGCCCTCAAGGACAGCCTAACCAGCCCATGGAGCACTCCCGCCAGCAAGGAGCAGGGCGTACCCGACTTCCATTTCCGCCCGGGTTGCGACGTTGAGGAGTCTGCAATCTGCGAACCGGGGAGAGATCCGCTCTGGCCTGAGGACATGTGTAGACCGAGGCCGGGGCGCTGACGGCGCGTAATCGTCGTCGTCGGGCGAGAAGTTGGTCGGCATGCAAAGGGCAAGAAGCCCAGAGACGCCAGCTCAGTTTGCAAATATCCGTACGTTCAAATCCACGCTGCCTGTGGCGATGACACATCGAATTTGCGCCTCGCCCCCCACGGCAGCATTCTTTTTCGGCGTTCCGTTTGCCTCGCCATTCTGTCCCTCGGTGCCGTTGACGGGAACTTCCTTGATGACCGATGGTGCCCACCGGATGCATTGCACGAAATGCCCGTGCGCATCCGAGATGGTCTTGACACAACGACCTTCTTGCGTCAGATCCCAGCACCGAAGAGTGTAGTCGTCCGCCACCGACAAGAGGAACTTTCCACCGGGGTGGAATACCAGCCCTCGTACCCAGTTGTCGTGCCCAACCAACGTTTTTATGCAAGTCCCTCGGGCATCCCACAGCCGGATGGTCTTGTCTCTTGATCCCGTCGCCATAAACTCGACCGGACTCGTGGCAGGTGGCTTTTTGATGCCCGCGATCGTGGCCAGGTGGGGATAGGTGCTCGGCGGTGCAATTGTGCAGCATATCACAAAGTGCTCGTGGCCAACAAGCGTGATCTTGGGTTCCGGGTTCGTAATCGACACATCCCACAGTCGCCCCGTGTAGTCGTCGCTGGTCGAG
The DNA here is from genome assembly GCA_027943155.1 of Podospora tetraspora. Lineage (NCBI taxonomy): Eukaryota > Fungi > Ascomycota > Sordariomycetes > Sordariales > Podosporaceae > Podospora > Podospora tetraspora. The sequence goes on from JAQKAE010000007.1 coordinate 2,204,564, forward strand.
AGGATGTATTTGCCGTCAATGGACGGGCAGACGTCGCGCACCCACTCGGCGTGGCCCCTCAGCGTCTTCAAGCAGTACCCGGTACTGACGTCCCATATTCTCAGCGTCTTGTCGCGACTCGCACTGACCAGCAAGTTGCTCGACCCGCCCGCCACGCCGGAGGGAATGAAGCGAACGGCGCTCACACTGTGATCGTGACCAGGGAGGGTTCGGATATTCTTGTAGTCGTCGGAGGGGTCCCAGAGCTTGATGGTGAGATCGGAGCTGCACGATGCGAGGAGCGTGTTGCCGCGGGGGCCGCCGTAGTCGACGTCGAGCACGGCCTTGGTGTGTCCCTTGATGGTTCGCTCCAGCTCGCCCAGCTCCCAGTCCCAAATCTTGATGGTCTGGTCCTCGGAGCCGGAAGCGAGCGAGGAGAAGATGGGGTGGAATGCGACGCAGGTGATGGGACTTCGGTGCGACTGGAGCGTGTGTCGAGCGGGCGACTTGGGGAGCCAGGCGACGGGATCCTTGTTCTGGCGGGAGGTGGGTGTGCTGCTTGCGAGCTCCGCCTGCAGTACGCTGTTTCGTGTCTCGAGGTCCATGATCTGCGCCGCCACCAGTCAGCAAGGCGAGCGCGCGCTGGCTGCTTTGCCCAGGGAGGCCACTGACCTTCTTTTGGAGGCGAACCACGCTCGTCCACTTCTTTTCTATCAACCCTTCGTACTTTTTGGCTGTCGCGGGATCAAAAACATCTTCGCCCATATTCAGCTCGGCGCGCAGAGCAGCGGCGGTACTTGTGAGGTCTCTTGCTGTGAGGTATGCAATCATGGCTTTATGCCTGCGTCGCGGTCAGCGGTGTGCGGTCTGCGGAGGGTGGCAGCTCGAGGCCGCGCCGTATCCAGGACGTACAGCTCTTCGGCTTGCCGGGAAGTCAAAATCTGAGGCTGCGACATGGCGGCGGATATCGCATGCGCGACTGCAGAGAAGCAGGGTGTGTCGCGTGGGAGGAAGCGGTCTCGGAGTCGATGTTCGATTCGGGGGGCGGTCGATGAGGAGGGCGGTGACGGCGCGATCGCCCTCGTCGTTGCGGAATCGCTATGGAGACAGAGCTAGGAGGAGCAAGGGCCCAATCTCCATGGCCAGGAACCCGTTCGGCGGTCGGGTGGGTGGGTGGATAGATGAGGCAGAGGTCGTCTTTGTTGGAGCGGTAGTTTCAGTGTTTCAGCGGCTCCTCATCAGTGATCAATCTAGGAGAGAGTTGGGGGGTCCCGCAAGAAAAGTGGACCGTCATGCGCGATGCCGTTTTGGAGTGCCTTGGACTGAAGCTCGGGGAAAATGGAGTCTTTTTTTGTTTCTCTGGGGGATGATGAGCATTCAATGCGGAGTCTTTTCTTGTCACCACTGCCAGCAACATGGAAGAAGCCTCTGAAGCCTCAGTGCGGGAGAATGGCGGGGCAAATATTTTGAAGCGTTGTTTTCCTCCAAGGCCTGGCCTGACCGTTGAGCTGAGCCACAGAAGCCGCGACTGGCAGCTGTTTGGAGAGGGATGCGGCTGGCGAAGCCAAGGATCAGGCTGTGGCTCGGTCGGTTGTTTCTCCAGCAATGGGTTGGGCCGCCACAAACAAGCCCAAAGAAGAGGACCATGCAAGCAAATCACATGAGGTGCAGATGCGGGAAAAGGAGGAAAGTGAAGAAAAGGAAAATTGATTTTCTGTGGTTTGAGTTTGGTTGGGATTTCTGTGCAGCTCTTGTCAACTCCGGACATAATCCAGGGCAGGAAACAAGTTGATCTTCTGCTGAACTCTGGACATTATCCAGGTCAGGAAACAAGTTGATCTTCTGCTGAACCTCGTTGTCTCGTTGTCTCGTTGTTATTGCTGGGTGGAATTTGCCGGTTGTCCATCTCCAACAAGGTGTGGCGGTGTCACTCTGCCATTGTCCGTCGTGCGCTGGCACGCTGTCGGCTCACCCCTGCAGTGGCCCGTGTCCCGCCAACCAGCGTCCATCGCGGTTGGCGGCGACGACGCAATCAACAATCGAAGCGCCTCGAGCTTTTTCGTCCTCTGCAAAAACAACACGTCAAAATCACGGGCACACCACCACATCCGCCCCCACCACACGATATCTTCGACTCTCTTTCGCGCTGCAAGAACATTGCATCGACGGCGACAGTCGGTCCCCCACTCTCAACGACCGTCTGAACGAAAAATTGTGCGTCTTCCACTGTCTCTGTCCCCCCGCAGAGATGCAACCCGTGACCATCTCGACCTTCGCGTGGTTCACATGTCTCTTGTTGTGACGCAAAGCCCCTGAGAGGTCCATCTCCCACAGCAAGACTAACAGACGCGCTACCAGTCAGCCATCCACCTAGTGTCGCCATCACACGTCACCGCCCAATCCACCTGAGTTTCGATCCGCTGCCGACCGGACGACCATGGCCGAAGAGGAGGACTTTAGCGCTCTGCCGCTACCCGACAGATTCGTCCACAAGGTCTGGAAAGTGCGCAAGGCAGCATACGAAGAAGCCGCCAAGGCATTCGAGACGACTGGTGACGAGTACGACCCAGCCTTCCGCCCCTTCATTCAGGATTCCAGTCTTTGGAAAGGTGCGGCAGCAGACTCCAACGTCGCCGCGCAACAAGAAGGCCTCAATGCTCTCTGCGCTTTTCTCAAGTTCGGTGGACGCGAGGGTGCCGTGCGCGCAAGGCAGCATGCCGTCACAGCCATCGTTGAGAAGGGCCTTTCTTCGACCCGAGCAGCCACCAAAGCATCGGCCATCGAGGCCTTGCTCTTGTTCATCGAGTGCGATGTCGCCGCCCCCGTGATTGAGGACATCCTCCCCGCTCTCTCCAACAAGCAGCCCAAGGTCGTCGCCGCGTCTCTGGCTGCCCTCACCCAAATCTTCCATGCCTACGGTTGCAAGACGGCGGACCCAAAACCCGTCCTCAAGGTGCTCCCCAAGGTGTTCGGCCACGCCGACAAGAACGTCCGAGCCGAGGCCACCAACCTGGCTGTCGAGTTCTACAGATGGCTCCGTGAAGCGATGAAGCCCATGTTTTGGGGCGATCTCAAGCCTACCCAACAAACCGATCTCGAGAGCCAGTTTGAGAAGGTTAAGGAAGAAGGGCCGGCTAGGCAGGAGCGCCTGCTGCGGTCTCAGCAGGCCGCCAAGGAACGTGCACCCGCAGCCGCAGCCGGGGCGGAATATGAGGAGGAAGATGCCGAGGAAGAGGTTGCAGAGATTGACGCATTCGACTTGGCGGAACCCCAGGACGTGTACAGCAAGATCCCCAAAGACTTTTACGACAACCTGGCCTCGACCAAGTGGAAGGAGAGAAAGGAAGCTCTGGAGGCGCTGTACGCCATTGTCAACGTTCCCAGGATCAAGGACGGCGATTTTGCCGAGGTCAACAGGTGCTTGGCCAAGTGCATGAAGGACGCCAACATTGCAGTTGTCACGCAGGCCGCGCAGTGCATTGAGCTGCTGGCCAAAGGGATGCGCAGGGGGTACCACAAGTACCGGTCGACTGTCATGCAGCCCATCATGGAGAGGCTCAAGGAGAAGAAGCAGGTGGTGGCTGATGCCCTCGCTGCTGCGCTTGACGCCGTGTTCCTGACAACCGACCTCACCGAGTGTCTCGAAGACATCACGACGTTCCTCACCAACAAGAACCCGCAGGTCAAGGAGGGCACCATGAAGTTTCTGGTTCGGTGCCTGCGGACAACGAGAAACGTCCCCAGCAAGCAGGAAATCGCCACCATCGTCGAGTCGGCCAAGAAGCTCCTGTCGGAGGGAAGCGAGGTTCTTCGATCGGGCGGTGCGGAAATTCTGGGCACAGTCATGAAGATCATCGGCGAGCGGGGCATGAACCCTCACCTCGAGGGCCTCGACGAAATCCGCAAGACCAAGATCAAGGAGTTCTTCGAGGTGGCCGAAGTCAAGGCCAAGGACAAGCCCAAGCCACCACCGGCCCCGGTCGCCCGGGGACCCCCCGCCGGCGGCCCAAAGAAGATGGTGAAGAAAGCACCGGCCGGTACCAAGAAGGCTGCTCCAGCCCCCCCTCCTGCCGAGCCACTCGCACCACAGCCCACATCGCGCGCCGCTCCAGCCGGGAAGCTTGGCATGCCGAAGCCCAGCGGCCTCGGAGGGCTCAAGGCCCCACAGAAGCGCACCCTTGCCGGTCCCGGCGGAATGGCCTCGCCCCGTCGGGCGGCTGCCCCATCGCCCACCTACGACGATGAACTTCCCGAGTCTCCTCCACCCAAGCCTGCAGCGCGCGCTGGTATTGCGAGGGGTGGCTTGGCCGGCCGATCTTTGGCCAAGCCATCCGCCCCGGCTGCTGCCTACGCCCCGCCGTCGCCACCCCCCGCCGGGCTCTCGCCGATCGACCGCGCCGAGCTGGAAGAGCTCCGTGATGCCAACGAGCGACTGCTCCGGCAGCTGGAGGAGGCCCGCCATGATCGCTCCAAACTGTCATCGGAGATACAGGAGCTCAAGAACCAGAACGCTGGCCTCATCGAAGACCACACCCGGGATGTTCTCTCCATCAAGGCCAAGGAGACACAGCTGGTTAGGGCACGCAGTGACGCCGAAGCAGCCGAGGCGACCAACGAACGGCTTCGACGCGAGCTTGACCGGCTCAAGCGTGCCTTGGGTAAGGCCGAGGCCGTTGGGACCGGCCCTGGCAGTCCCAGCTCATCCCATCACGGCATGATGAGCCCGACCCACGACGACGCCGGCATCTACCGCGACGGTGGCTATCAGACTGGTGCCAACCGAAACCGCATGAGCTTCACCAGCACCATGAGCGAGGAAAAGGAGAATGGCGACGGCGGTATCCCCTACCCCCGCAACAAGCTGAGCCCCGAGATGCGATATGCTGGTAGTGCAGCGAGCAGCGGTCGAGGCAGTCCGGCCAGGGGTTTCCGGCGCGAAGTCACCATGGACGACATGGACTCGAGGGTCGTGGATAGTCAGACCACCAGCTACTCGAACAACAACGACAGGTCGGGCAGCAGGGCCGGCAGCCGAACTGGCAGCAGGATGAACGACACCCACGCGACCCAGCCTGCTCCTTCTGCTGGCAACGGACCTGCCGGGACCGGAAACGGCGTCGAGAGCTGGAGGCGAGCGGCCGAGGTGACGAGCCAGCTGAAAGCACGAATTGAACAGATGAAGGTATGTATCATCACCGCCTGACGAAACACCAAATGCTAACCTTTCTCTTCAGGCACGACAGGGGCTCAGACCATAGGGGGGTGTCGGTCTCGCGTCTTCTAAGGAATCGTTTTAGCAGCAACCCCTTTAGGCGTCTGGACTTGACCACGGGGGCAATTTGCTCCCAGCCCCAACAGGCGGGGCAGCTTGTGTTTGTGACAAAGGCGATTGTCTGGACACGGACGGGGGTGATCTCTTTTGGGTGCATTTTCAGGGCGTCGAAACAGGACCATACCCCTCTTCTTTGGCATCTTTGCTGTATGGCGCCCCAGCGCTCAGTATTTTACGAGGCTTGATGTTTGTATTAGTGCTTTACGCTGTCGATGAGATTATGTTTGGCATCAGCGAGTATTGGCGGTTATGATCGGGGCTGGTGGGTCGAGGAATGGCAGGTGGGAGACGGGAGGATGGGAGGATACGGGCGGTCATCCGGCTGGGCGACTTGCAGTGTGGATAATGTCGATATTGAATACAATATGATGCATTGGCGCAAACTTGATGTCCAGGTTGTTGGTAAACAGAGCATGATGCAAAAGCGCCACGCCGAAAGTCGCAGTCTCTGCGTGTCCGCGTGGGTGGTACGACAAAGACTTTCGTCCGAGAAAGCACATGAAAGACGACATTCACCTTGTCTCGCAGCATGCAAACAATGACATTCACTCCCTGAAAATGCCGGGCCGCTATAAGTAAAATCGTATCACCCGACCGCGCCGTCTTTTTCCTTCCTCGCGCTCTTTTCCCCTCAATCCGGCTCGCCATCACTCTCCCACGAGCATCCTTCGCACCACTCCCAGGAACCCTAGGTACCGAGTCACAACAATGGCACTCGCCGAATCCACGGCCGTCTCCCGCCCGACCCGGCCCGGACCAGATATCACCACCTCTCCCAACCAAGCCCCCCAAGCCGGACATCCTCCGGCCTCCTCTGCACCCCGTCGAGAGCCCGACACGCGCCCCATCTACAATCCAACACCCCAAATCCCTCGACCACTGCGTCGTCCCGAGCCTCCGCGCACCACCAAACCCAGCTGGGCGTGGACGCCCCTCCCGCTGCCGCCGAACTCGGTGTATCGCCGTCGTCAGGCCCAAGGGCCGGTCTCGCCTGCGCCTGCACCTCCGGCACCGCGTGTCCCCCCCAGTTCGGAGGTCGCTAGTGCAGGTAGTGGTGGTGGTAGTGGTGGCGGCAGCAGCAGGGGGTGGACACCGCGTTCACTGCCGGCAAATTCGGTGTATAGGCCGAGGCAGGGGATGCGTCCGCCGGGTGCGATTGGTTTGGTGGGGGGATTGGAGACTGGAATGGGGACAGGGATGGTGTATCGGTTGTCGGAGTTTAGGCCGAGGTTTCAGGGGTTGGAGAGATTGCCGCTGCCGCTGCCGCCCGGGGGGTTGAGGAGGTGATGGGGGTGGGGGTGGGGGTGGGGGTGAGCATTGGGGGGATTGGCGGGACTGGTACCAGGAGTACCATGGAAGCAAATACAGGTTTTGAGGTTATTGGAAGTACACTCCAGCCGGTTTGTTTGTTCGCGTGAGACCTTTGAGATACGAACCAAGGCCATCTACCGGTTGATGAAGGCTCCGAAATGGGAGTGGGAGGGCCCTGGAATCGAAGGATGAGGCGTATTGTTGTGCTAACTGGGCCTTGTCAGGACGGGCGAGAGGTCTCGCGCTCACAAACAAGCCGGTATTGGAATTTACCATGCGAACAAATACAAAGGTTTAGGTAATATATTGCAAGTAGGTACATCGGTGTGACGTGTGAGATTATTGACGTTTAAGTTGGTGGGGGTCTGTGGTTGAAGAGGTCGTGACTCCACCATGCCAAGAGGAGGTGATGCTGCGTCCGTGGATTCGTCCTCGTTCCCTTTGGACCAGATGGCGATGAATAGAGGAGAAGGAGCTTACCAGAGCTTTAGCCGGTAATGAAGCATATTCCTCAACCTGTCCGGGTCTGTGGTTTGTGGCCAGATCATCGAATGTGCCGGAAGGTCCGCATGGCAGCCCAAAGTGAATTACTTGCAGAAGCAACATATATTTTTGTACTAATGGCTTACTTCAACAGCAGCACCACTAGTCTAGTGGTTAGGATACATGCTTCCCAATTTTCATTGATTAGCATGGGACCCGAGTTCGAATCTCGGGTGGTGCAATTGTCTACCTATTCTTTTTTTACGTTTAATTGCATTTTTACTTCGAGTTTTAGAGGTGATGGCTTTTTCTAGCTCTACAGCTGTAATTCTCAACATTCATTGGATATAACTACAGGAAATCCGTGTTGCCATTTCCCACAAGCGAAGATCACGAACCCCTATTTCGCTTAGTCATTACAAAACATACACCCGTCCATGGTCATCTACGAGGAACTCCCTCCCAAAAGTCACCACAGCCTACTCTACACCAACGACCACCCGTATCCATATCTCAAACCTAAGTACAAGTCGGACACCTCGTCTTGTCATTCGGCGTCTGTCGGTACTCATCCTGCCCATACGTCGCATTGAGCGTCACCGCGCCCACCACGGCCCCCGACTCCAGCCTCACGTACGTCTCCACCACCACCTCCCCCTCCTCATCCCGCGACACCACCACCTGCCTCGCCCCCCTTATCCATTTCCCATACCCCCCATACCCCGAATGCTGCCCAAAACACAGATTCACCCCCTTCCCCTCCACCTCCATCCCCGGCAACCTCCCCTCCCACCGATAACACCACGTATTCCCATGATCATGCCCCGAAAACAACGCCACCAGCCCCTCCGTCCCCGCCACCGCCGCCATGAACGCCCCGTCTTGTCCGCCATACGCACACGTCCCGTTATCCACCCCGTCAGAGCACCACCCCTGGGACTGCTGCGCAACAGGCGCATCGTCATCAATCCCCGGCTCGCGATGGGAGTCAATACCTTGCTCCTGCGCAGCAAGCGACGCATTGGTGGGAATATGCACAAATGCGAGGGCAGGTATCGGCGTCCCACCCGCGGCGTCCACGAGCACGGCGTTGGTGGTCTTGAACCACGAGACAACTGACTCGTCGACCCAGTCGGGCTGGCCGACGAGGGCGCCGGTGGAGGGGTCGCGCTGCTGGTGGAGGTGGCCGCCGCGGGAGTCGAAGAACCAGAGGAGGAGCGCAGGCGCGCACTGGTCTGGGCAGGCGCTAGGATAAACGGGGAGGTAATAGTTTGAGACGCCAGCCGTGGACGTGGTGACCATCTGCGCGGTGCGCGCGTTGGGCCAGCGATGCTCGTGCGTGAGGAGGGCGGCGCGCGAAAGGTTGAAGCTGCTGTCGTGGTTGCCGTAGGTGGAGGCCCAGGTGAGGTTGCGGGAGAGGAGGGGGGCGACGAGCTGGTCGAGGTAGTGGGTCCCATTGTCGAGGTAGACATTTTCGCCTGTGATGAGATCGCCGTTGAGGACGGCGAGGTCGGTGGTGGGTTCGGCGTCGAGGATTTGGTTCATGACGTGGACAGTGTTGAGGTCTTGTTGGGGGCCCCAGGTTGTCCAGGAATCTAGGGGTCATTGTGAGTGTCCTTCGGGGGCGGGGGGGTGGAGGGTCAAGGGAGGAACGCACCCTCCCCAAAGTGCAGGTCCTCGAAAATGGAGAGCTGAAAGGTTCCGTCGGGCTGGAACAGGAGCGGTCCGAAGGCCTGGTCAGCTGTCGAGGATTCTGACTGCCGCCGCCAGAGAACGAGCATGGACAGGCCAAGAAGCCCAGCGAGGAGCATGATGAAGGCAAGGGCACGGCTGCGAAAGGGTCGCTGTCGGTGAATGGCGATGTCACGGACATCTTCCTGGCGGGGGAGGGCTGTGTAGCCCTTCATCTTCTTCATGTCGCCGTGCGTTTCCCACCAAAAGAGAAAATTCCTGTTTGAGTCCCGGGGGCCGAGGTCGCCGTCGACAGCTGCGGCACAGAGAGGTGAGGAGCAAACACACTTCAGCTACACACGGCGTATGCAACACTGAGAAGGGCGATTACATGGGAAAATTGATCCTCAAGGATGTCTCCGATTGCAAAAGACATGCATTTCACGTTGAACACAGTGACGTTGGTGTTTTGAAGAAGCTGAAAATCGCGGGGTAAATCTGGGGAAGTGGGCTTGCTTGCGGCGTGCTGTGGTCCCCCTGATGCTGACATGACTTCAGCCCTTGAGGAACTTGGCTGTCAATACCATCACTTACGAGTGCATACATTGCTATTCCGCGACGTTGATGGAAATACTTGACATGCCGGTCTTTGGCTTGTTGAAGAACCTAATCGCCCATGTTATGGCTTTGCCAAGGCATCGGACATCTTCAACTTTCCGCCAGGGTCCCATCATCCAGGCGAACGGCGGGGGAATGGGATTGACTTACCCCTAAACTATCTCAATCTTCGCTTTCTACACTCCAGCCCTGGCTTTTGTGGTAGCGTAGAGATACTTGCCGAGGCCATCTACCGGCTGATGAAGGCCCCAAAATTGGAAAAGGAGGCCCTGAAATCGAAACAGAAGGCCCATGGTCGTGCCAGCTATTAGGCCTTAAGCGGACTGGCGAGAGGTCTCGCGCCAGATTGTACAGTTCTCAATAGGGTATTGTGACGGCAGTTGTAATGTTGGTGCTCGCCATAAGTTCCGAAGCACCACAAGGTCCAAATCCTCAACAAGTATTGGTTTGAGGCATCGATATCGTCCACGAGATGGCATGACGGTGGACCCCAGACCATTGACTCTACTCATCATCGAAAGTCCAAGGTAGCCCAAAATGGCACAAGGGTTGATGTTACACAGCAGCAGTGGAAGAAGCACTCTGCATGTCAGCCTCGGACGGAATTGCGTACCAATCACCATGTTCTCTCGGTATACCATCCGGATCGAGCACACTCCCTTCTCCGCAATGTACGGGAAAGGAGAATAGATGTCTGGGTGTAACCCTACCCAGAGGCAACAACTCGATGTTGTAGACGCTAATCCCGACAAGTGCCATTTAGACGAGCCATGCCACGCCTTTGCTGCACACAGGCGGCGGCTCCCACTTGCCCCTGTTACGCAGAGCTGTTGATTGATTGCAATGACAGAGGAGAAGAAAAGGGGTGGACGCAGATGCTGCAAGGTTGGACCTTGGTAAGTACAACTCATGGCTTAATCTCAGGCTCAACCAACATGTGGAATGGACAACCTACTCATGGAGCCATGAAGAGTTGAGGTGGTCGGACGCGGAGGCAGTCCAATTGGGTATGCGAGACCTTGCCCTCGAGGAACGAGGCCACAGTCATGAAATCGCGGGCGGCGTGTTGGGTGTTGAACGGTGCTCGGGATCCTTGGCTGTCGTCCACCATGATGAACTGCCGAGGTGTGGTGGCTGCCATGTGCGTTGGGATACACAAGCAATAGGGAGGCAAAAGGCGCAAGGCAAGAGAGAGGGAAGATTGGCCTGGTGGTGTCGGGATTCCGGCCGGAGGACCGATGCGGGGGATGCAAGCAACGCAGCAATCTCCCGTGCATCGGCCTCGGCCGCCCGGCGTGGGGATGTGACTCTCGGTCAAAGGCCCAAGCGAAGCCGTGGACGCTAGTGTTTCGGGCTGGACTCTTGAATTCTGTGGTCGATATTCTGCGTGAGAGCGGCGAGGTCGAGAAACGTCCCAATGTGGGCTCCTCATCAAGGCAGGAAACAGAGGTCAAAGTTAGGTAGCAGTTGGCCCCTAAAAGATGCGCGAAGTCACCTGCTTGCTGTCAGACAAAAGCTTGTCTGCCAATATCTGCACTTATGTCGGATATCTGTCCAGGCCAGATCGGGGCCGCGGCAATTCATCTGGGTGCCTTTGAGCACTAGTGATTCTGATCCTGGGGGTTAGGCAAAGGAGGAAAAGACACCCAGGGAGGGCATTTCTGCGTTTGCAAGTCGGCCAAGAGGATACAGTGCTTTTGGGCTCTCCAGTGGTTGCATCGATATGACGGCATTCGGACATAAGCGAGCGATGTCAACCTGGTTGTCTGACGTGGTTGCGCGGGTAGCCACGCGTCGTGGAAGGTGAGATATCTCCGACTGGGAGGGGACATGGAAGTCGAGAAGATGGCCATGATGTGAAGGAGATGAGCGGCGCTTTTGTTGGTGGTTCCATTGCTGGCTCAACCTTGGTTCGCGGGCAGGTTGCCGGTGAGAAAAACGTGGAGCGGACGGGAAGCGAGGAAGTGGCTTGTGGCTCTGTGGCCTCGTGGTAAATGAGGGTGTGTCGCCCCAATGGCCAACCCGAAGAGCAACCCGAAGAGCCTCCTGGGAGGTTCTTTTCCGCTCATGGATTGTCAAAGATTTGCCTCAAGTCGTCTTGAGAAAGTTCAAGGGCCGCTCTCCCCAAATTAAGCTCCCGTTACTTGGCAATGCACGCCCCAGGGGCCCCACATGGGCTTCTGACCCCTCCCAACCTTAACTCGATCTCCTGTCAACATTTGCTTTTTCCCTCGGCACTTGTTTCTTCGCCGTGGTCCTCCTCTCTCGCGAATGCTTTCCGTATCTGTTGAGGTGGACGGACTTCAAAGTCAAGCCACGACTGTCCTCGCAACAGGGGGGCTTGCAGCGGCGAAATCTGGATCTCACTCCCAATCTGGGGTCTGCAATTTCCTTGAAAATCTCGACGCAACAACGACGCCAACAAAGCTTGCACGAAATGCCCTCCGTCCGCAGCATGCCACTCGTATCGCGCGACGCGGTCCGATGCCCGTCACCCAGCGTCCTTCATTGCCATGCGCGCGTGGTCCCATTGTCTCGGGCGTGCAGGGCCGGAGTCATCAGCCGAGGTGGATTGACCTCCGCCGACAACCGCTGACCGGCGACGACGACACTGTCGACAATCGATCTACGATGCAGGACCTGGTCAATACTGCAACACTGGCGTCAACGACCACACCTCCACACCAAGAGCCTCCAAGCATCATCCTTGAACCCGTTGCACATCGCCAAATCCCACGAGGTTAGTACGTGACATCGCACGCTCCCACTGTAACAGGTCCTGAAGCTTCCACCAGTCGCGGGAGACCCGTCATCAGAGCAACTCCTTCACCGGCACCCATTCCACCCTCTCCCATCCTTCCGTGGCACGCTCTGCACGATGCCGGGGATCTTTGTGGCCCGGCCGGCAGGCGGACATTTGAAGGAGGTTCTGTGGTGCCATTCGCCCACCAAGCTTTCAGAAAACTCATGGAACGCTGGCGCCTTTTCCATCGCTTCAGTGGTGGGGGCCACTCAGCAAATCCTGTCGTCCTGCTGCGCCGCGTCTGTTCGCGACCCAACTTTGGTCGGCGAGCGGCACCGAGAAGCATCCGTCTTCAAGCCCACCCCTCGCTTTTGCGTCACCGGGGCGGGCAGCTGTAGTCCCTCAATCGATGTCCGATGTTTTGCTCCAATACTCCCGTTCGTCCCGTTCCGGCTGCTGATTTTGACACCGAAGCTAAACCAACTCGATGCCCGTACATCACCAATATTTCAGGCTCGGCGAGGAAACTTCAAGGGTCCCCGGAGGAGGGGCATGTCATGTTTTGGCTGTTCGTTGGTCGAGCGGCGCAGACCGGTGCAGGGATGGGGGCTATTTCGAGCCGTATTTGGACCTCCACCCCCGGGCCGCCTCGACGACGAGTTGCATGATGAGGGTTGCAGCATTGTTCCCTTACGGTCTCCGGATCCTACCTCGATCATGGGCCCACCTGGCACTCGCCCTCCCGTCTCCGGTCCCAGGATTCGCAACCCGGAAGACTCGTGGCGGCTGGCCTGCCCGGGTCACTCGAAACGTTGCAGACAGAAATTGCGTTTGACGGCTCACCACCAGGGCAAACAACATATAAAGACAATGCCGATCCCTCTGCCCCGAGATCCGACCCGAGACTCTGCAGGCTTCAGCAAACGAACAACCCCATCCGCTCTTTTCGTTTACCAGGGTTGAAACAATGCTTCTCAAAACATATCTCGGCCTGGCGGCCGTGGCGATGACGCCGGCCTCGGCCTTTGACTTTCCCAACTTCGCCCAGGCGGCCATCGACAGCGGTCTGGCCCTGGCGGGGCTCAACTCGATCGCCCTGCTCAACTCCTTCACGCACATGAAGGGCACTTGCAACATCGCCAACGTCAAGTTCCGTCAAGAGTGGTACGTCTTTTGCCGAGCCCTTCCGCTGTCACTTCTCACTGACCGCTCTCCAGGCGAACCCTAACCCCGAGTCAGCGCCGTAATTACATTTCCGCCGTGAAATGTGTGATGGCCAAGCCGACCATCCTGCCTCCGGGCCAGGTGCCCGGTTCCAAGTCGCTGTTTGACGACTTCGTCGCTGTGCATCTTAACCAGACACTCTTCATCCATCAGACCGTAAGCGAGCCCAAAGAATCAGCTCTGTGTGTCCTGGCTAACCTGTGCTGCGCCGCAGGGCAACTTTCTGACATGGCACCGATATTACATCCATGTATATGAGCAGAAGCTGCAGCAGTGCGGCTACAACGGTAAGCGCTCCTTCCCCAAGAGCCGGCTAAATCCGTTGGCTAACTCGTCCGCAGGCGTCCTGCCATATTGGGAGTGGGGCTACGATGTCAACTCGCTCAAGGATTCACCCGTCTTTGACGGCTCCGACACCTCGATGGGCAGCGACGGCGCGGCCATCCCCCACCAGGGCATCCAGCTGACGTTCCCCAACATCCCGACGCCCCTCGCCCTCCCTCCCGGAACCGGCGGCGGCTGTGTCCACACGGGTCCGTTCAAGGACTTGATCGTCCGCCTCGGCCCCGTCGGCCTGCCGCAGTACGGCTCGGCCAACTCGACGGGGGCCGTCGACCCCAACCAGGACAATCCGCGGTGCTTGCGGCGCGACCTGAACCCGGGCGTCGCCAAGCGGTACACCACCTTCCGCAACACGACGGAGCTGATCCTGCAAAAGACCAACATCAAGGACTTTGCGGGCGAGCTCGGCGGCGACCCGCGCACGGGCACGACCAACCTCCTGGGCGTGCACGGCGGCGGCCACTTCTCCATGGGCGGCGACCCCGGCTCGGACGCCTTCATCTCGCCCGGCGACCCGGCCTTTTACCTGCACCACGCCCAGGTCGACCGCGTCTACTGGATCTGGCAGAACCTCGACTTTGCGGCCCGGCAGAACGTGTGGGGCACGACCTTCTTCATGGACCTCTTTCCCTCGCCCAACACGACGGTCAACGACCTCATCGACATCAAGCCGCTGACGCCCACGACGCGCCCCATCAAGGAGTTGATGGACACGGTCGGCGGCTCGCCCTTCTGCTACGTCTACATCTGATTGATCGTCGTCCGGGGTGGGCATCCCTGCGTGCAAGAGAGCTTCTGTTTCGGCTGTCCCATATTTTTGGCCGCGGGTATTATTAGCTTCACGACGGAGCTTTGGAAGTTGGTGGACTGTGTAAAAAGAAGCCAGAAAAACACGAAAAACAATGTCAAATCATTCCCCATGTGCATGCATCGTGTTGCGATTTTGACTGCCGCACCGAGAAGGTGGTACGCAGCCAAGCATCGTCCGCGCAACTGCCGCGTGCGTGCGTGCATGCGTGCGTGCGTGCGTGCCCTGCGATGTGTTTGTTCTGCAGGTGCAAGTGATGGAATCAAATTCTCCGATTGATCGTCGCCGGTTCGCCGTTTCAGATGGTGTGTGACCCGAAGACGGGCGAGTGACGGCGCCTGCCCGTCGATGTGTGATTGATTCGCCTGCGACAACACGGACGAGAAGACGGGGGGGTGGACAACCGTAATGCCGTTGAGCGTGGTTGAGATGGGGGCTCACGGATGGCGGTCTGTGGGAAGAGGCGACCACGTGGTGGTGGTTGGTGAGGGTGATCTTGTTCTTCCCCTAACGAGAATGGAGGGAAACAAACGTGACCGCCCTTCGTTTCCGTCTTGTCGGTCTGTCTGCGGGGTTCTTCCATCAGTGGTGTTTGGGGCGTTGAGAAGGAAAAGAGCGGTGGGAATGGATTGCTGCGCGCGCACACGCAGTGACCTGTCGTCGCCGACCTGCCCACAGGAGGCGATGCAATCTACAATTAACCCGGAAAAGGGGAAATGGCCCCATCCCGGTCATCGGTGGTTCATTCCAGGCCCTCGGGACTGGAGACAGCAGGTCGCCGCTGACAGGCGACAGGCGGGATTCAGGCTGCACCGGGACCGGCTGGGGGATCTTTTTAGCGCAGCATAGATAGAATAACATAGTGGTGATTGTTCGCTTAGGATAGAGAGTTGGTGCAACGGTGGTGCGCGGCTGTTGGTTTGGATGCCGATGGACGGCGCGGGCTGACAGGCTGGGCGGATGCAAGAAGGGTTCATGACAGGGCGGGATGGCGGTGTGTTCTTGGCGTTGAGGTGTGGGAGGTTGTCAGTGCTCGCCTGGGAGAAAGCTTGACCTGGAGGAGGGAGGGATGGAGGGATGGGGTTGGATGCTGGGTGGAGTGAGGAAACTCAGCCTTGCTACAAATATAGGGAAGGGGTTAGCTGCAGGGACACCTCTCGGATTTGTCAAGCTTTTCCGGGGAGTTGGGTTGAAGAGGACGAACGGCACCTAGGCATGAAGCCGTAGAGTCGACGTTTTGCCAGCTGTACAACCCTGGACATGGAACTTTTGTGTTGTCTTGCATCTCATTCTTGAGAACCGCTTCGCTGGGAAGAGGGTTGATGTAGTGTTTTTCATCTATGTTTGCTAGGCGACGAAGATGCTTGGAGATCATGGTCATCAACCACCATGCCTCTTCCATGTCGTCCTGAATTCTCCTTGTCGTAGACAACCTTCGCCATATACCCGTCCCAGTGCCATTTGATTCACCCCATCCCACTAGAGACACTTCATCACGTCTGAAATCTCGAATATGTCAACGTAATGTATAGTCCACTGAATGTTGACAACCCGCCCTTGGCAACGCAGTGTCAGAGTAAGACAGAAACCTACGAGTAACGATTGTTCCTTGACCTCGGTACTTGTCGACTGGTCCCTTGAAGACAGCGCTTATGTGACGGGCGTGATGGAGTGGCTGTGGTGGTGAGGGTACAGAAAGGGGTAAACACAACAAAGGGGGATAAGTCGTAGCCGCGAAATTCGATCAATTGCTTTGTACTCCCAGTACTATGCCAAGTTTCCTTGCTATCCTGGCGATAACTGGTAATGTTAGTCCATCTCGGGCAGTTGCAGCTCGACAGCACATAGAAATAAAAATATTCGAGGTGCTTTCATCCTAGTGTCGAGATGGCAGCTCTCACATTGTACCATGATGATATACGGGTCTAACTCTCGGCAGACCCCCTATGTACGAACAACTCGATTGTTTCTTTGGCGACTGTCGACGACTTCGCCTCCAGTTTGATCTGTATTTCATCAAGAGATGGCCGGCACTTCTGGGAACCTTTTCCTCTCCACCGCTCACGATATCTTTGATATCACCTCCACCTTTCCCTGGACGTCTACCTCTTCTCCTCGTCTTTCCCCACACATTCCCCTCAAGGTCTCTGACCTTTCCCGACATCCGTCTACAAAATGCCGTCCCGCCAATACTGGTTCGATGGCCATTCGTCGCTGACGGTGTCGCTGCCGCAAAACCCCGGCAGACTCGTGACAATGCCCACGCTTCCGTACATTGCAGAATGCGTTGGTGTCGGAGCTCTCGGGTTCCGTCATGCCGACGAGTTCCCCGAGTGGTTGGACACCCCGGCCGTGGCCCCTTTTTGGGACGAATTTCGGGACAACTTTCTGTTCCGCTCGCCGGGCCATCTCTTCGATCCCCGTGTTGAGTGCGAATACATCCAAGCACTATTTTCCACCATCTCCCACGCCGATGCGCGGGTCTACAGCTCGGCAGACACCTCGGGCCGTCCGCTGAACACAACCAACTGGACCCCCAGGCAACACTACCTCAGCTTCATGTGTTCCATTGCGCACCACCACTCGACCTCAGGCATCATGGTGAGCAACCCCGACATCTGGCCCAACTTCGAGGACAATAGCCGAAGGGACCCGAGCCTGTCCCAAGGCTATCAGGCCTGGGTCACCCTCGGCTTCCTCATCTTCCGGGAGCAATTCAACCACCCCTCCGCCAACTCCGCCAACTCGTCCCCGTCCAGCTCTGTCCACGACAGGCCACGCACACCAGACCAAAGCCGCCGCACCCTTCGAGAGCCCACGGCGACCCCCGAGTTCCCCATGCGCCGGTTCCACACGCGCCACCACGATCCCGCGCCCGAACGCCACCACCCCAGCGTCCGCGACACGGGCGAGGGCGACATCTACATAGTTGTCGAAGTAATCGACAACCACCCGTCCCGCGCGGTCAGCCCCGCCCCCATGACCCCCATCCCCACTGGCCACGCGAGCCCTTCACCGCCCGTCAGTGCCGCCGCCAACAACACAACCGCCTCGCCCAGCAACTAGGAACGCGATTTTGGCGCCGAAATGGACGAAATCCTCGCGGGAATCGACAGCGAGCAGCAGCAGCTCGACCAAATGCTCACCCTAACCCACCCCGGCCAAGCCAGCGCTCCAGCCTACCTCTCCGCCGACGCCGTCGACTTCAGCACCTGGCAATCCGTCCTCGCCACCACCATCGGCGCCTCAAACCCCGACAAGAACCAGCAGCAGCTCCCCGCTGCCCCGACCGCCAACCTGGACAACATCCCCCCCTCCGGCCTGGTCGTCCTCCCCACCCTCATCCCCGCCGACGGCGTCCCCACCCACCCCGTCCGCGTCCTGGCCGCCGCCGCCGGCTGGACCGACTGGTACTATGACCGCGCCGGCTTGCCCAAGCTCACGGTGGAGTACGCGGCGGACGGGTCGACGGTTACGCGGCTGGACCCGGACGGGCCGATGGCGCGGGCGGCGGCGGCGGAGAGGGAGACGCCGAGGGCGGCGGCGATTCGCGCGCAGATGCAGGAGATGTTTCCTGGCAACCCGAGGCCGCTTGGGGACGGGGGTGTTGGTGATTCGGGGCCTGCTGGGCAGTAGGGGGGTTGTTGGGGGGGGGCTGGGGTGAGATGGATTTCTTTGGTCTGGGTGCTTGGGATGATTGCATTAGACAGATGGTGGGACTTTCCTACTTAGATTGACATCGGAGTTGGCGTTGAGGAATGACTTGATGGCATATTGTGTTGCCATTGTGAGAATATATTGGTTTGTTTTTTACATTCGGTATTCTTTCCCGGTGAAATGCATGTTGTGACTTATTCATGCTGAGTTGTGACTAAGGTTCCCAGATCACTCGCACGCTTGCCAGCGGGAGTTTGTTCGTCTCCGGCTGGGAAAATGGTGCCGTGTGAGGAGGAATAAACGAGTATACATAGGTACCCAGGGTCTAGAGCAAACAACTACTACGGGAGTTGCTGCCCGGCAACATACCTTGTTTTGCGAATCTTGATACCGCGCCGGCGTCCACGTTTCGTGAGACAAATGATGCAAAGGTCCGCAATCGAGGTTGGATGCCTCGGGCGCTTCGGTTGCCGTGGGGCAACGGAGGTTTTCTGGTGCCGCCCAAGACTCGACTTTCCCAGCTCGGCGTCGCAGTTTTGCCGATTTGTATGCAACAGCCCCAGTCCTTTGTCGTCCTGTCGGGTTGGGGAAGAAGCCAGAGGTGGGCTCATTGTTTGTGGCAGGAGCTTTGGGGATGGCAGGGAAGGCGGTTTGCCTTTGTCGGAGTCGAGGTCTGAGCGAGACGGGCGCTGGGGTCGCGGCTACGTAGCACGCGGGAGCACGGGTCTATTCGATGGAGCGTATTAGGTCAGGCTGAAGCACGACAGGTTGGTTTCTCTTGTGAGTTCGATGTCGGTGTCGTACAAGAGCTCATGATGGGCACGCGGATGTTCTTTCCGAACTCCTACGCCAGTTCTGCAGACCACCACGACGATATCATCTCAACTTCCTACGGAGCGTCGATCAGCCAAAAGCCATATAACAATATGGAGGAGTCCAAGCCTGGCTGAAATATGTGTGTGACTGTGGATTCGCTTTTGACTTTATTTGGGCATGCCTTTATTTGTTTGGACGAGACATGAGAGAACCGAGCCGATGTGAGATGGAAGTTGATGGAGGCCCTGAAAGCCGAACGGCAGGCCCATGTTTACAGCATTGAGGCCTTGTCTTGAGAGAGTTAGCCCTGGCTTGCTTTTGACGAGAGGTCTAGTGCCGTCATCGCCCTCAGTTGTGGAACTTGCTCGCCGCGTCACAAGCGTATTGGCAAGGGGATACCTTGGCGAAATTGATGTTGAAGGTCAATTTACCCGTTCACCTTAGTGTCCGGCTAGTTCATGCAATGGAGGATTTCACGTGTCCGTGCCGGCGTTGTCCACTCTCTCGGGAAGGAGAGTGGGTCGGAATGTTTTGACCCCTTTTCTCCGAGATTACTTGCGTGGGGGGACACTTTCACAACCAAAAGCCAACATCACTAAGCCACTGATCAACAACCACATTTGATGTGTACATTTGTACTCGAGACTCCGAGTCTGTCTGTCAGAGGGTATAGACGCACAAAAGAAAACTGTCGAGTCTCGACCTTCCAACCTCCCTCTCTTTTTCCGGGCCCGTTTTACCCATGGGAGTTCTCTCTCTCTCTGAACCCAAACTTGAACCGAAGCCTGATAGGCAAAGCCCCCTCCCATCCAAAATCCCCAGCACTCCCCACAGATGCGCCGACGCGGCTTCGGGTATGTACAATGCCGCGACTAGAAAAAGATGCAATCGAAGTATTTACATGAACAGAAAGAAGTCAAAGAAAGGGGTGTGTGGGAGCAGTATCCCTCAGAAACGGACAGTCTCAAGCATAGAGCCCATCAACCCAGAACCTGCACCGCGCGTTTCGGGACGGGTCGTCACCGACGACGTTGCCGCCGTACTGGACTTTGAGCGTCTTGCCGGCGCTGGTGTATTTAGGCAACAGGTTAGCGGTGCTTCCAGTCTGGCTGCCGGAAACCGCAAAGTCGGTGATCCACCGTTGCCAGAAAGCACCGATGGTCGGATCGAGGGGCATCCCGCTGAACGAGTCGACCGCGCCGGGGTTGTAGAAGGAGTAGCCGACGTCGGCCGCGTGAATGGCGGGAAACAGGTCGTAGAGGTAGGCGCGCGTCTGGTTTCCGTAGCCGAGGTGGGTGGCAAAGGTGTTGCAGGTAACGAGGCCCTCGCCGAGAGCGAGGGTGAGGCGCTGTGACTGTGTGGTGTAGGGCTGGGCGCCCGAAAAGTCCTCCGGGTAGACGTTGGCCAGCTGGCTGATTTTAGAGGCCGAAAGAGATGGCATCAGATCTTGGAACAAGGCCTTGAAGGCCGTGTTGTCTTGAACACGGGGATCGGTGAAGAGGAGTCCCTCCCAATTCGTATTTCCGACGATAACCTCAACGGTCTTGTCGACCTTGCCCCGGGCGAGAGAGCGGGCGAGGTCGTCGGGGAAGAAGAAGCCATCGACGTTGGGGCCGAAGTTGAAATGTCCAAAACTGGCACTGCCCGAAACTGCGGCGTTAATGGCCTGGAGCTGGGTGGTCGAAAGGAGACGCGCATGTGCCATGGAAAAGACATTCGCTCCCATGGATGTGGCAGCCGTTTTAAACATTTGCCAGACTTCTGCGTAGACGGCGCTGTCGGTGGCGGGACGGATAGCCGGGGACTGGATGATGGCACGCTCAAAGGGTGCAACACCGTTGGCACCACCATACGCGGCCAGCTGGGCGGCGATGCTGCTGGCACCGGCGGATTCGCCAAAGACGGTGACCTTGTTGGGGTCACCGCCGAACTTGTCGACGTTCTCCTTAATCCAGTTGAGGGCGAAGCGCTGGTCGAGCAGTCCAGCGTTGGTGGCGACGTCAAAGTCAAAGGGGCCCCGGGGAGGGAAGCCAAACAGACCCCTATGTTCCATGGTTAGTGAACTGCCCCTGGAGCGTGTAGGAAGCACGGAAACTGGAGTACATACAAGCGATAGTTGATGCCGATATAGACGAATCCCGCCTTGCCATTCTCAAATCCCCTGCTGATGAGCCCGGCAGGGTTGTTGTCGCTCTTGGATCCACCGGCAAAGCCGCCGCCGTGAATCCACACTAGCACGGGCAGGTTCTTGAGCTTGGGAGACGCATCAAAGACGCCCTTGGGGGACTTGATGTCGAGATACAAGCAGTCCTCAGACACGCGCGGGTCCGCAGGCGGTATAACGGGCGGGCCGGACGGGGGCGGCAGCGGCTGGCCGGTGATGGTCTCGATCATGAAGGGGACCGAGATGCCGAACCAGGCGGGGTTGGCAGCCGGGCAGATCTTGGTGACGGAGCCATCACTGACAGTGCGGTTGATGGTGAGCTTGGGCAAGGGTGCCCTGAAGCGGAACAGGCCGACCGGCGGCTCCGCAAAGGGGATGTTGTCGAAGCTGTAGTAGGTACCATTGCCCTGTGATGGAGTCAGCGCTCGTCGATCGCGTGCATGATTCAGAGAAGCCACTCACATCCAGCGCTCCCCGATGAACAGTGTTGAAGAGGTCGACAACCGGCGCTCCCGACGAGCTGCTGCCACCGCCGCCAAACGACTGGGGGAGACCGGTGGCGAGGGCCGCAAAAGCCAGTACTCCAGCCGAGATGCGAGACATGTTGGAGTGATAAAAGAGTGGCTGCAGCTAAAACGACCGCGATGTAATGAGTGTGTGAAGGTCCGAAGAGCGGTAACGAGAGAGAGACGACCAAGGAACCGGGGCACTTTACATGTTCATATACACAGTGGATTCGTAGCGACAAAGTCTCGGGGGAGTGTCGCATCCAGGCGGGACCCAAAGAAATCAATATTCGGCAACCCGTCGTGATGAGCGGCCAGGGTCAAGTCGGGGGACCACCACGTTTGTGCAAGTCCGGCAGTCGACGACATGGGGCCCCCCCTGTCCCACGAGGACAATGAGGCCATGCCGGGACACCTTCCTCATCAGCAGCCACTTGATGCAACGCTGCCATGCGAGACTGGAGGGAGAAGAGGAGGGATCGAGGAGAGAAACATTGGATTTCCACGCTTGCCGGAGGATCTGGAAATAGGTGCAGCTATCGAAACTTGAAAGTAGGTAAGAAGGTACTCAGCAACATGTATCCACGAGACTATCGAGTCCGCGAGTCCACATGTACTAGCGAGGTGGTGGGGGCCGAGATGGTGCCAGTCTGCCAGTGGAGCATCGCACGCGGCGTTGCATCCATGCCACGAGGGTGGGCGAAGAAGGAAGCATGATGAGAATGGGTCAGCCCGGCAAAAGAATTCGGCAAGCAACGAAACACGGGACAGTTTTGAAGCTCGGATTCACTCAACTCTCGGCGTTTGAGACGAGACGGCACGGCGGCGGCGCAGACTGCAGTTCCATGGTCAAAAGGCCCCGAGCCAAACGTTGCACGTCTCCCGTCCAAATCCAGGGTCCCTTCATCGCCGGCCAGTGTCCGAGTGTCCACACCGGGCTGCTGGAGTTTTGGAAACACTGCGGGTTGCCATGCTTGATCAAATTATGCCAAGACTCGGGGGAGGCCCGCGCCGCCTCGCCATGATCCATGATCCATGATCCATCCAGACTGGACCCAACGGGGAAGAACAGACGAGTGCTCGCGCATGAGCCAAATTGCCCACTGCATTGCAGCAGCAGTGCAGAT
The DNA here is from genome assembly GCA_027943155.1 of Podospora tetraspora. Taxonomy (NCBI): domain Eukaryota; kingdom Fungi; phylum Ascomycota; class Sordariomycetes; order Sordariales; family Podosporaceae; genus Podospora; species Podospora tetraspora. The sequence goes on from JAQKAE010000007.1 coordinate 2,227,345, forward strand.
GGTAGCTTTGAGCGACTCCAAGTCGTTGCGGGTGGGTGGCGTCTTGTTTCTGAGGAGCCAGGCGAGCCAGGGGATGATGAGAGTGCATGGCCGCCACGTCCCGGGCATGATGATCGCGTCGTGGAAGCGGCCCGACTGGGCTAGGGCGGTGCGGCGATTGTCATGGGCCTTGGTAGCTGATATCTTGACCGGGGGCTTGCAAGGCGACGGGCTGCACCGATCACACCGTGACGGCTACCCCATGGCTCTCCACGGCCAGTTGCGGGATGGTGTGCTGAGGCTGGAGCACCAAGAGCAGGTTACGCAGTATTGAGTCGTGCCGTGTTGTGTCGTGGTTGTGTGTCGTGGTTGTGCGAGAGGGCGATGGAAGCTGGCACGAAAACACAGAACTCAAATTTTAGTTCGTCGCAGGTGGCTCCGGGGGGCCCACCCCCTCGCCACACAGCCGCGGACGCACCCCCGCGGGAATCGCTGGAGCGGTGCGTTTCGCGTCGCGGCTGCGCGGCACCGCGGTTCTCTGGCTCTCTGGCTGGCTCTCAGGCCCTCTGGATTGCTCACCGGCCCCATGAATAGAATTGTGCAGTGGGTCTTTCGGGGGACGCACGGCGACTCGCGGAGCTGGCCATGTTGCATCGGAACCTCGACGGCGTCTGATCCCATTGGCCGAGGAGGATTTTCGTAGCGTCAACCACCTGCACAATCTCTTGGGTCCTGCGTGGACGACGTCGAGTTCCCGCGGGCCCTGAAAAAGTCCCCGCGGCGGGCTCATCAATGGCGGGGCACTGACGAGGAGAATATCCCACCAGATTGTTGCCATCAGATGTGGACTGGCGTCATCTTCATCACGAGCACCACCACGAGAGAGGGCGACTTCGTCACCGGCATGTCTCATCGCTACCGGGCTGCAAGGAAAACGGCAATATCAACCCACGGACGCTCAATCTCATGTCGGTCATGTTTATTTGCAGGCTTCAATCTTGGGCGACAGGGTCGTGGTGGCGGCGGCTACAAGCTCGGGCGAGCTTCATTCCCACTTCGGCGGATGCGCTTGACCCGGTTCGATGTCGCCCTTCAATTCTTCCACTCATGAGCGTCGTCGACGAGATGGACACCCCCTCCTGCTGCAGCCCTCCTGATATCGAGCGGCCCGGATCACCTACCCGGCGACTCGGTCCTCGGATCAAGTCAGAGTGGCCGCAACGTGCCGCGTCCTTGCCGTCCCTCCCGCAAACGATTGCCTCGATATCATGCAAGGTCTTGCCCCTCCCGCAGGAACTTGAGTGAACTGGCTCCCTTCGCCTTCACGGCCGAAGTATCTTCTCAGACACAGTCCTGGCACTCAGACACAGTCCTGGCCCCTACCTACGAGGACTGCCTGAATATTGGAAGCATATACCTTGACACTACATGTTGAGGTGTTAGTATTGGCCATGTGCATCAAGTGGGAAGAAACCCTCCAGGTCCAGATGGCACCAACATCAAGTGCAAAGGCAAAGTGCCACTGGCCTTCCATGAACGTGCCCAGCAAGACGCCATCAAGGTGGTGGTGCTTCCCAACTCAGACTCTTGTCTGGGCTGGACCCGTGTCCAACTCTGCAGTGGCTGGCTACCTATTCTACTTGTGCATGAAATGAAATGAACCAAATATTGAGGCGCTCGCAAGGAGTATTGGGCCTCGAGGAAAGAAGTTTGTTGACCCGTTTGCAGATACTGGCCGATCATGGCCTGGATGGGAGGTTCCCCCCCCTTTTGCCCGACGAGAACATGGTCAGAACAATGAATAGAGTGCCAGCGGGGAAAGACCAGGCTCGGGGCAGCGGCGAGCAAACCATACCGAGAACTGAACCTCTTTTCCCGACCAGATTTGTTCAGGGCCCGGGTCAAGGACGAAAGAGCAGCCCTTGAGCTATACAGCTCGAGTACACTCCACCCCTGGTTTGTTTCTTAGCGCAAGACATGCAAGATACGAGCCAAGGCCATCAAACGGCTGATGGGGGCCCTGAAATCCGAAGTTGAGGCCCTAAAGGCGGACCAGAAGGCACATGGTTGTGCTAACAAGGCCTTTATGAAGAGAATCAGAGCTCGCTTGCTTGACGAGAGGTCTCGCGGTAACAAAAAAACCAGTATTGGATTATAGACACCTTCCCCCAGAGGTACCCGGTTGGTATGATGTACAATTGGGAACTAAACAACCAACTTCATAACCAAACCCATTGGGGGAATCACCACCACATCTTAAATTCCAAACAAAACCCGCTGAACCCGGTTAACTCACCAAGCCTCCCACTTCTGCCCTCCCATCGCCACCAACCGATTAAACAACTCATCCCTCAACGCCACCGCCGTAATTCTAAACCGCCCCCCGTCCCCCGTCACAATCTCCAACCCATCCTTGACCTCCCTCTCCATCGACCACCCCACCACCAGCTTCGCCTTCCACCCATACCCCCCAATCTTCTTGACCTCGACAATATCCGCCACCGCCACGCTCCACAGCGGCTTCAAATCCTCCCTCTCCCGCCCCGCAATCACCACCGTCCCCGGCTCGCTCGCGCTAAACGCCACCGTCGGCGCCGTCGCTGCCGTGCTCAGATAGACGTGTCCCTTCTTGCCGTCATACCGAGCCGCAAACTCCACCGGCCCGTTCTTGGGCGTCTCGTCCTTTCGCGGCGGCACTGCCCCGAGCCTGTCCTTTGCGTGCCGGCTGCCGAGCGCCTTGGCGCGTACTGTATCTGTCCCAATTGCGGTCTGCACCGCGCCCTTTGTCGTTCCCCGGAAAAAGTTGAGAATCCGCGACCCCTTCTTCCCGTGGTGCGCCGCCTTCGCGGCGTCAATGTCACTCCCGCCAGTCTTGTGCTTCTCGCGCGGGTCGTTTGCGATGGCGACATCGAGCTCGGCGGCCGTAGCGTTGAGCGGGGGCTCAGCGCCGGTGGCGCGAAGGTCCGAGTCATTGAGGGAGGCGGGACGGGAAGGGGGCGGGGAGCCGACGCGCGGCGGGGGCGGGAGTGGCGCGTGGTTGGCTTCGCCGAGGCGGAGGAGGGTGAGGGCCAGTTGGGCGTTGGTGGGGACGCCCTTGAGGAGGGTGTTGCGCAGCTCGAGGAGTTTCTGCCAGTCGGGGATGGTGCGGTTGATCCAGGCGAGGCCCCGGGAGATTACGGGGTCGCCGAAGAAGCCGAAGCCGATGGAGAAGGTCATGACCTTGGTGAACATGTACGAGTTGACGAAGAGGGAGACGCCGAAGAGGGGGATGATGGCGCCGGCGAGGCGCATGCGGTGCGTCTCGTGGGGGAAGGGGGGTGTTGGGGAGAGGGCACTGTGCGGTGTTAGTAGTCGCGCTGGAGAGGAGAGAAGGGGGAGACAAACTTGGCAAATCGCTCCCAGGTATCAGTCAAGTCTCCTAGGGCGTGCATGACGGGTCGCATCTTGTCCCACATCATGGTCTCCATGGGCACCTTGGTCTTGTCGTGCTTTGCGCCGGGCTTCGACCCGCTGGCCTTTTCCTTGGCGTCCGCTGCGCCGAGAGCAACGGCAGTCGGGTCCGGGGCGGCAGCAGTGGCATCCTCGCCGTCGGAGTCGGGGTCTCCTTGCGGATGCTTTCCTGCCGCACTGCTGAGGGCGATGGAGGCAATGCCGCTGACAAAGTTGCTGGCCTCTTGCTCGACGGCTTCGCCCTTGTGGTTCTCAGGGGCGCCTGTGGCGCTATCATGGCTTCCCAGGACCCCCGCCTTGGGCTTTTGAACGCCGCCAGTGCTGCTGTCCACCAGGGCAATGGGGGCGGGAGGGAAGAGGCAATCCCGGGCAGGTGGATAGACGATCAGTGCGATCAGTACAGCAACCAGTAGTGGCACGATGAAGTCGAGGAGCCAGGCCACGAAATAGGCTGCTGCAAAGGCCGCGGTGCGTCGGCGTTCTCGCCAAGAGCGGAGTCGGGCAACGTGCTTGACAGCAGCGAGGACCCCGACACCCACGGTGGTGTAGAGGCGCTCGAGATTGGCCCGCAACTTGTCAGGCGAGAACTGTTCCTCGTCTGCGATCTGGAGGTCGAGGCCTCCGGGAACCGGGTACGAAGTTGCTTTGAGATGGTAGATTTGCTGTCGTGGTGTAAGTCATTTTGAACCGCCGAGAAACAAGACGGTCGTGGCTCACCTTGTCAAACCGCCGAAGAAGCAACCACAACTCCTCATTGTCCATGCCCCCCACCAGCGGGGCGGGAATGTCCTCCTTCTTCTCATTCCACCCCAGATCCTGAATCTCGTCGTCGCTGCCGCCGAGTTGGACATGCCCCTTTTCCGCATGATCGTCGTTTGCGAGCGCATGAGAAAACGATGTCTCGTTATCTCCTGCCTGCGTGAGGTCGGCCGGGTTGGCCTCGGGGATGGGGAGGAGGTCCCTGATTCCGGTGCCGGGCCCGGAGTCGCCCGTCAACACGTTGGCGTTGTCTTTTTGGCCCGTGGAAGCCATTTTTGGTGGTGGGTCTGTCATGTGTCGAGCTGCAAGGTGGAAAGCCCGGAATAAAATGGGAGTGTTCTGGATGGCATTCTATGTGTTTTCCCCGCGAGCTGGCCCTTGTTTCTTCGATGCTTTGCTGGCCAGGCACAAACTATGATGTCAATGGCGTGCCAATCAATGGACACGGGAGGCGCTGTGACGCACTTTTCGCTTCCAAGAATCCGGGAAGGGAATCGGTAAAAGTGGGCCCGATCGGGTGGCCGGCGACGTCGATCTCCAGCCCAAACTCTTGCCTTTCACCAATCAGTGTTCGTCTCACTGATGGCCCGCTGAAAGAGCGAATCTGGCTCTTCTGGTTTCAGTCCCACCCTCATGACCTTTGTCGGCCTTTTGATGATTGTTGTTGCCGTCCAGCTGCTGCCAGCCGCCAGGGCCACTTGCATCGGCTTCGACGCTTTGAGTCGAAAACAGCAGAGATGAATGACTTGGGACAGCAGAGGGCCGAGAGACGCCCTTCAAATTCCATTCCGACCGCCCCATGGATGCAATTCCGACCCGATGCTTCTTGTCTACCTATGATGGCGCCATTGCATGAACGAGCTCCCGGCCTCTGTCCTGTGATCCCCCATCAGCACACAAACGCCAAAGTCGTCAATGATCTCTTGGCCAGCGGAACCTTCTCAGAACCTGACACAACCTCCAACGCCGTCAACTTTCTCTCGCCATCCGTAACCCACTGGCCCATTTTGCAGTCCCTTGACAACCCAGCCAGCGATACGCTCAGCTCTTCATCGCTGTTGTTGATAGCCTGCACCACCACGCTCCCATCTTTGTTGAGGTACGCACTGGTGAGCAGAACATCAACAGCACTCTCACCGCCCTGTTTGACATCGACCCTGACCGCACCCGGACGGATGAACCGGCTGAACTGTGCCGGCGCCCAGTACGTGGACCCAATTGTATACGGCACCGTACCCCCGGGAACCGTTGTGTTGCGCCTGCGGCTCGGAGCCCATATCATGGGCGGCTCAGAGTTGTTTGCCTCGACGCCGATCCAGTAGATGTACACGCTGACGTTGCCTGTAACAATGGCGGTGTGGATGTTGATGGCCGTCAGGAGGCCTTCGTTCTCGGCGTGCTTGCTGTACCATGTTTGGGTGAAGCCCAGCTTGTCCATGATGGGCGAAATTTCGGTGACCCAGACAGGGAGGGTGGTGTTGAGCGGGCGGTCGGGAGCGGGCGGCGTGCCCTTGTATGTGTGTGTGGTGATCATCTTCAGAGTTCCCTCGACGGCCCCGGCTTCTTGCATCTCGGCTAGTAGGTCTCGAGCGTACGACCAACCCTGGCCCTCGCAGCAGGAGACCCCAACTTCCGGCAGTCCAGCATCCTTCAGTGCGTCAATGAGGGCGGGGGTGACCTCGGCAGCTTGGTAGCCGTTCGACTGCATCGTCGCGTAGTTCTTGCTGTTTTCATGTCAGGTCCGCCCACCACCGACAGCGGGATCAAAACTCACATTAAGTTCGGCTCATTCAAGAACCCAACTGAATGAATTGGAATGCCCGCTCCCACCCACGCCTTGACGTATTTCGCCAAATACTCGGCATACGGCTTGATCCAGCTGACACCACCGCACAACCCCCCCTGACCTTCCCCGCTCACACCGCACAACCAGCCTCCTTGATCGTCCCGCCCATTCGTCTTCATGTACCCCGGCGCACTCCACGCATCGGCAATAAACGTCTGGACGCCATAACGCTGGGCTTGCTGCGCGACCCACACTTGTCCGCTGTCGACCCCGTCCCACTTGAACTCGCTGTCGAACTTGGGCTGGGGACTTATCATGTGATCGCCGCGGCTGTCGGGTGAACTGCCGAGCCCAATTCGCAAGATGCTGAAACCCGCTCCGCCCGCCGTGGTGTTGAACAAGAGGTCGAGCACGGCGGTGCGGTGCGGTTCGGGGAGGCTGATGAGAGCGTTGGCGCGCTGGAAGGCCTGGCAAAACCCGAAACCTTCGATAGTTTGGTAGGTGGTGGAGGTGCTGACAATCAGAGGGACGTGTCGAGCTGATTCTGGAGTGCCCTGCGGTATGGCCGAGGCCAGCTTGGCTAGTGTGAGGGTGGCCACGCCCAGGGAGGCCCAGCTGGGATGCATCGTGGTGATGGCTCGAGGGCAGTCCCAGCTTGCTCGGGCGAATTCAGAGCTTGCGGCCAAAAAGACAAAAAAACAAAGAGACCCGAATTCGAGAATTGTCGAGATGCGGCTGAGAACAGAGTTTCGTGCCCGGTAGTTGACACAAATATGTATGGGCGCAATTAGCCGCCATTTGCTCCGGGAACATATTAATTGCTCAAAGGATGACGACTGGCATTGAGAGCGAGAGTGTGCGCCAGGGAAATGGTTGGCGCGCTTTTGCAAAACAGGAGCAACTCGTCCCTATCTGCTGGATTGAGTTATCTGGCTCATCCCCGATGGCCAACTCGGTTTAGTCAAGTGCTTGGATCGAAGGCTCGGGCTTGGTGGTTCTCGGCACAACGGCTCATCGACACTTGACGGAATGGTTGAGCTCTTGACCAATCTCGGGATCAACCTGGAGGGCAATTGCCAACTGATGGACATGAACGACGCGAGGAGAGCGGCTCGTCCAGCTTGTCATGATCTCGATGTCAACACATACCAGGCAACGCCAAGCAGCGCGACAAGAACAGCCGAAACCAGAAACTGTCGCTTCTCTCTCTCGTGCTTCTTCATCACCGACGCGTAGAATTCGCGGGCAGCAGCTGCGAGTTCCTCGAGTCGCTCAGGTGTGGGCGGGGCGCGCTGGAGAATCTCTTCAATACGGCGCGTCTCTTCGAGTCGGCCCCGTGCATCACTCTCCTCGGTTGACATGGCTGGGTGCGCTGCGTTTCGGCAGGTATCGGAGGCGGCTGGGTACCGAGGTGAGTTGAAGTTGTGGAATGGTGAGTTGACGTTGGTCGTTGGCAGCCTGCAGCTGGCTGCTGGATCTGGATTTTCAGCGACAGTTCATGGAACAGTCCGTGCATGTTTCGCTGGTTCGTCAGGTTGATGTTGTTTTCTTTGGGGGCCAAGGTAGGGGCAAACCTCAGCGCTTAGGTCGCACAGGCCCAGCCAGACAAGGGGCAGAGATTCGGGCCACTCGTCGGCCTTGACTCTCAGCGCGCCTGCACCGCAGTATTCGCCCTACTAAATATGGATCGATGTGTTTCAAGTCAGTTAGGCCGATGCAGTGAGGGACTCTCCGGATAATAAAGGCTCTTTGGTGGCCAGATGTCAACTGCCGCCAGGTGCCGCAGCCTACAATGCCCACTTGCATGCAGCCCCTCCTGAGTCAGCCCCTGAATTTCGGCATTCCCCCACTGGGAATAGCCTCATCTTCAGAACAAGTCACTCTGGTTCATGCCTCACATGCTACAATGGCTCTTACATGTTCATAAATAGGTGGCCATGCCTCAGAGATAGTAGCATCACACACAGATCAATACATTTCACCTCACTGCAACTCCAAACGCCACCGTCTGGCCGCCTCGTGGCGTTTCTACATCCTCACTTTGACTCGTGACACTAGAGTCCCCAGCCCTGCCGTGGGATTCCTGCCCGTCCCTTCCATCTTGATACGTGAAGATGGGTCGTCTCGGGAAACTAATCCCGCTTTACCAACTCCTTCCTCTTTCTCCCTCCAAGCCCCAGATCCGACTCCTCCACGTCCAACCCTCATCCAACCATGACGACCCCATCAAATGCTCGCTCTCAGTGCACGACCTTGACAAACACCTCGAGTTCACCGCTCTCTCGTACGAATGGGGCCGGCCTCCCAGAAAGGCTGACGACAAGCCCACCATCCGCATAAACTTCCTCTGGACCCTCGAAATCCAAGCAAATCTCGACGGAGCCCTCCGCCATTTGCGCCAACCAGACGAGCCCCTTGTCATCTGGGTTGATGCTGTCTGCATTAAACAAAACGACAATGCTGAGAAAGGCCAGCAGGTTGGCCTCATGGCCGAAATCTACGGCAGCGCATCGCAGACGTACGTGTGGCTCGGGCCCAGCGCCAACGACAGCGACCTCGCCATGGACACACTGCGCAAGGTTGGGGAGGGAATGCTCAACGAGAGAAGTGGAACATCCCCGAGGCAGCAGTTCGAGGACTTGACCAAAGACGCTCGAGCGGGCCAGTGGAACCGACAATCGCCCGACAAACTCCTGCTACTTGCCCCCGACCTGATCCAGGCATACCTCCCCGACGCTTCTTTCTGTTCCGTGGAGTGCCGCTTTCTTCTCTCAAGGTCGTACTGGACGCGGATGTGGATACAACAAGAGGTCATCCTTTCACCCAAGCCCATCATCTGCTGCGGGTCCATGCAGCTGGATTGGGATATGTTCGAGGCTGGCCTCGCTTTCATCAACCTCATCAGACACCATGCGACCTACGGTGTTCTATCCAAATACGGATGCACAGATCTGGCCTTTGGCTTTTCGACGCGGGTCAACAGTGAGGAGAAAAACTACGAAAAGCGATACTTCAAAGATTGGACGGCAAGCGACAGCAAGAACTACGAAGAGCTGGGCAAAAGGTGGACAAACGAGGCGGGGGCTCTTCGACGTGTTCGAAGTCGGTGGCCACGGGGCAAGTCACCATCAGCAGGTGGCCCTTGCTTGATGAGGGTCCTCGCCGAGGCACACTGCGGCGCTGTTCGGCACGAGGTCTCCAATCAACATGATCGAATCTACGGCCTCGCTGGCATGGCCGCAGATATCCCTCGCCTCGTCCAGTTTGGGTTTCGGATCACCTACAACCTCCCCTGCAGCGAGTCCTACGCCAATGCTGCCCGTGCCATCATTTTGTCTGGGGATGTGGACCTCCTTGCGCTGAGCAACAGAAAGAAGTTTGAGAGAATTCCTTCTTGGGTGCCAGACTGGAGGACGCCGACGAAGATGCCGAGGGGAGGTTTCCCTTGGGAGACACAATTCTGCGCAACGAAGGACCTCCAGGGACCCGACAACCTCATCAGTCACAAGGAATGGGACGACCCTCTCGTGCTCGAGGGATGCATTGTCGATCGAGTCGACCACATGAACTCTCTTTGGCGCCCAGGTGCTCCTGGCTCTAGAGGACAACGAAGGCTTGCCCGAGGCTACTTTCTCGATGTTCAAAACATCATATGTATGTCTGGTGAGCGGCAAAAGAAGCTTGGAAAATGGGTGTATGACCGAGAAACAGCGTCTGACGGCGGCCTTTGGCGCATGCCCGTGGCGGATCAGCACCAGGGCAACACAAGAATCAAACCCGGCGGGGAGGACGACTATCTTTTAAAAGGCTATCTGGGCGTTTCGAGAGATCTTGACAAAGACTTTGTCACTGACACGAGGATGTGGGCCATGTTTCGCAAGATGTTCAAAGTCGAGTTTCCAGGGTTCCCAAACCCAATGGACATGAAGCAATGCCCGTCAGCCGAACAGACCACCGCGGACTTCAAAGCTACCGATTCGTACTACAACATGATGGACCGGCAGTCTGGTACACGTCCATTCGTCGGAGACCTGGGGTACTTTGGGCTTGTGCCGGACCTGACTGAGCATGGCGACATCGTCGTCATTTTCAAAAACGCCAAGTTCCCCTACGTGCTCCGAAGGACGGTGGCCGGAAAGCACCCGGGAAAGTATGAGGTGGTTGGTGAGGCATACGTCCATGGATCTACTATGTATGGGGGGCTCTTCGAAGCTGGATGCCCGACCTTTGTACAGTTTGAGCTGGTTTGACACTAGACCGGTGGGCGACAATCACGGATGGGAAACACAGACCGCAGGTCGAAATGTAGACGTTTTGCAATTTTGACTTGTTCAATTTGTGCCACAGCCAGAGACCGACCCGAAGACCGAGCCCCGGGGCAGCTCGGAACTTATCATCGGCAGGACCAGCACAGGCACCCAGAACTATCTCCTTGTCCATTTCCCAAATTTCAACTCTTCAATCCCGATGCAGACACACTTTACGGTCCCTCGGGACAGACCCCAGCAGGCTTGGCCTCTTCAGGCAAAACCCAGCCGCGAAGCAAGCATTCGCAGAACCCCTCTGTCGAAGCTAGAAGTACCGATTAGCCGGGTACCTGCATCCCGGCGCCGGCACGTCAATATGTAGACAGCGGCCTGTCATCTTGCTCTTCTAGAAGACGAACCGATGAGGCGATGGGCCGCTCCCTATCGGCACAAAAGACGACATCGCCAGTCACATTCAGATTCAACCAGGCAGGATTTATATCCCAACCCACTGCCCCTCCCATCGTCGACCAGGTCCCTGGAACTCTTCCACCCACACCACCAAATTCTGACTTCCACCAACCCCAGCAATCGCCACAATGCTCCTCCCCACGCTCCTCCTGACCGCGGCCCTCCCTGCCGCCTTCGCGGCTACCCCCGTCCCTCCGATCCTCACCCACCTCTTCAGCGTCAACCTCACCTTCTCCGCCCCCATCACCATCGGCTCCGTCCCCTACGGCTCGCGCGACCTCCTCTTTATCTCGGGCGGCATCTTTGCCGGGCCCAAGCTGAGCGGTACAGCCCCCCCCCTCCCATAAACATCTCCACTCCAGCACTGCTTTGTTTGTTTGCGCGAGACATGGGTGATACTGGCAAAGCCATCCAAAAATTCACGGAGGCCCTGAAATCGGAACAAGAGACATAGGACCGTGTCAGCTAGGCCCCCCTCCCACAGCCCAACCCGTCCCGCGCTACCGACCAAACAACCCACCCCCGAGAAACACAACGTCCCGAACAAGACTACTAACAACCCCCCCATCCAGGCAAAGTCACAGGCGGCCTAGACTGGGGCCTAACCGACACCAAAGGCGTCTTCAGCCCCGACGCCGTGTACGCGCTGCAGACGAGCGACAACGCGACCATCGCCGTGTTTGAGCGCGGGTTCGCGCCGCACGTGCACATTTTGTTTGAGACGGCGAGCGAAAAGTATGCGTGGCTGAACAAGGCGGTGGCGTACGCGGGCGGCGGGCCGGCGGAGGGGGGGGTGTCGTTGGATGTTTGGCAGGTGAGTTTATCTCGTTTGCCTTTGGGGGTTTGAGTCGCTGTGGGTGGGGGGTGGGCTGGAAAGGAGCTGACCTTTTGGGGGTAGATTGGTGCGTAGATTGATGTAGGGAGTTGGGGGTTGTCGTGGAAGGAGGCGTGGGGCGAGAAAAGGGGTTGCTGCAAGACGCTCCATGGCCTTGACATCAAGTACAACAGAGATGAAGGATAGGTACAGTTGTGACCCAAACTTGGAAAATTATTTTGTCCCTTCCTTGACGTGACATATGCCGTCATTCTGGACTCCCTGTGCTTACAAGTACAATGGTTTTGCTCCTGTCCCGCAGGCCTGCCCTGTTAGACCATGTCCTCTCCCTTGCCGGTCCAACGCCGCCGATGCCATCGAAATTCCAAACACCGCCATAAACTCCAATCCAAAAACAATGGGTATCATGTAAAGACTGTGTTGCTGTTGCTGGAGGAAACGCCGAAAAAAGAAAACCCCTCAACTCCGTCGTCGTCATTGGCATTACGCGACCAGTATCGCCAAAGTGAAACCATTAAAACGCCTTCCCGATATCAACCATCGGCGCCCGCGACGGCTCGTACTCGACAACAATCTCTTCCGTCTGTATGATCTTGCCCGGTGGCAGATCAGGAAACTCGAAGCTGTTCCGTCTGCTCGTGGCATTGCTGGGGATGAAGCCCATGCTCAGGCCGCTCAGGCGACTGAGCTTGCTGAGCTGCCGAAAGTGCCCTGTGGGGCGAAGCGAGTCCTTGCCCGTACTCGTGCGACTGGTGCTGCGATTCCCGGAGCTGATGATGGTGTTGCTTCTGCCTGTGCCGCGCGAGTTTTCTGTGCCTGTGTACAGGTCAAAGTCCATGTGATAGAACTGGGCCGGTCCCGGGGGAGGCCTCGCCTCGCGCAGGAGGGCCCGCAGGATCGGGATCGATGCGGCGATGATCGAGATGGCACATTCGGCGGTGGCAAAGATGACGAGCTGGGCGGGCGAATCGGTGAAGTTGGAGTTCCCGATGGTGGGGAGTTGTGTGAGCTTGATGATGGAGGTCACGCCTGCGCTACGATGGGGTGTCAGTCGGGAATGTGGGAGACCAACGGGGTAGCCCCGGGAGGCTTGCAACTCACAAAAAGCCCATTCCCATTGCCACCAGGACACCAAACTTTTCCCGTTTGTTCATACTGAGCCCCCAAATAATCTTCCATGGTAGGATTGCAAGGACGATGTCCATGGCGCCGGAATAGATGGCGGTAAATATGTTGTAGTTGATCTGGATGCTCTTCGGCCAACATTCTCCCTCCAGCTTGGGCTGCCAGATCTTCTCGATCGGAGTGCATTGCCCCCAGGTAAAGGCGATGGCGATGCCCAGAGACAAGTTCACCGTGATGATGATGAACCAGACCAACCCCTTGACCCACCCCGATGATATGCGGAGGATAGTGATAGCAAACGACGTTTTACTCCACAATGCCGATAGGATCGAAAAAGTCCCAGCCAGGTTGTTGATCAAGAGAAACGGCTCGAGTAGCTTGAAATTGAAGAAGCGTAGAGGTTGGCCGAACCCCATCGTGATGACCACCGAGACGAAGGAATTGGAGAGGGCGAGAGCCAGCTGTCAGTTGTCAGCAGTGTCACCGGACGGAAATCGTTGGGGCACCAACAAAAGACGCGATCAAGATGTGGTCGTCCCACCACAGCCCGCGATGTCTCAAGATCTTGCAGTAGACCCGAAGGGCGAGAAACATGGCGGCGAGGGCAGTGAGCAGCCACATGGTAAAGTTGACCTGTGGCCCGTAGTCGACCGAGGGTATCGCCTTGGTCGACGAGCCATCGCCAAAGCCGGTCTTGTTGGAAGAAGCCCCATCTTGTGTGGACGATCGAAGGGCGAGAGCGAACAATCCGGTTGCTCTTGTGCCGGACTCGAGGAAGTCTGACATGGAAGGCGAGGGTAGGCGAAACTCGGAATGTTGATGTTCCTACACAACAGCCCGATAGTCCAGCTCGTCGATGGTGTCATTCGGCCGGCCCAGACAGAGTTCGAGAATGGCGTAAGTCCTGTTTGCTCATCCGGGGACGAAGACGGGGGAGTCGTGCCGAGATATGGGGCCAGCCGTCCGATCATGGCTTCCCCGGACATGGCCAGGCCTCGTGCGCATTTGAATGAGTGCAGAGGGTGAGATCGAGACGGCCGGCGGCGATCCCATTGTCGGAACCGGACGATCTCTGGCGGCACTTGCAATGCGAGCCAGAATTGTTCGTGCGGACAAGTCACTGGCGTGCCCGGCGCGGCCAAGGGGTACGGACATGGCGTCGGGGGTTGTGTCGTGTCGCGGCCCGCTTGGACTGCCGCTGCGACCCGTCGTCTCACCATGCCCCAAACTCCCCGGGGAACGGGCCCGAAACCCAGCGCACGACACCCATTTGCTGATCAGTCCACACCTTGCTGCCATGCAGTTGAGCTTGTGTGCCTGGTCTGAGCCACTGGACATGGCGGCGATTCGGTTCGGCAGCTTCCGAATGATGGGGTTCCGGGGCATGGCTGCGATGAGGGCGGCCCTTGGCGAGAGAGCTTTCCAGGTCGGGAGAGATGTTTCCTGGCTTGACGCTGCTACTTGCGCATTTCCCGGCAGATGCAACCGGCAGGTTGGCGAACATATTTCAAATCTAGAGTCAACTGGGGATCCTCAACTGTGGCGAGGTCTTTCGCTGCCATTTTGGATTCGGGACAGCCTGGAACTCGCCCGTCGACTTCATCGAGTGCCAGCGTCCAGGGACACGATGGAATGCCATGTTCTCGGTGTAGCAACCAAAAAGAGAATACAGAAATATAACTGCACCTTTCTAGGCAAAGGATAGCAGTAGGGCCGTCTGCTGAGGGAGGGGTTGAGTCGCTGCTGAAGGAGACCTACCGACGATGTGGAGGGTGATGCGAGGACTTGGCAGGGCGAAGGTTGAAAACGTGGAGTGGATGAAACCATGATGGCTTGGCCGCACGGGCCACTTCCTCAGTTTGCCTTGCCATTATTGCCGGCAAATTTCATGCCCAGGCTCCCAGGCTCCGACTTCCACAAACGCGACCACACCCGCTCCTGATTCCAGTCGGCTCTGCTCGGCCACGTCTTTCTTACGCGAACCGGAAAATCCCCGACACGCGCAGTTATGCGCTACAAACAACCAGTCACGGCGTCCAGAATGCGGCATGGCTCCGATGACCCCCCCCAGATCCTTGAGACCCGGGAGTGATGGCCGCCACGGCAAAGGTAGAATCCACCCATCTATTTCCAGAGCGCAAACAATTGTGGGTTAAAGCTGATTCTTCCAAGCAGCACGCGGTATCCCTCTTGGTATCAAACACAACCAGATCTCCCTCGATCCATCAGTTCATCAGTTAAAGATTCTCCACGACGGATCCACGCGAACCGCAACCATCCGCCCCCTCCCCCAGCCAGGCTTGCCGCCAAGACGCCGCCCCAGCACTCGACCCAGCACTCAGCTCAGGACGATTTCAACATGCCCCCCGTATGACCAGCCTTGACAACCGCCGGTCGGATTCCCATACATGTCGACACTTTCCACAGCGTTGGGCCCCCGACATCCCAAAAGGTTGTACGTGCCGGCTTCTCCGCACGACTGAGTCCCGTCAAAACAACTGTAAACACACCTGGTCATATTCGCCACACACTGGTCCTGGACCACCACCGTCATGGAGTTGCCCGACATGTTGACAAGTCTGGACACGTCGAGAGTGGCATAAGCTCCGGTGCTGAATTCCCCAAACGTGTTGTCGATCTGGCCGTACTCTGACAGCATCGTTGTCCGGTCGTAAATGGCTGACCAGCCGCCCGCCACTCCGTTGGCCAAGGACACAACGACAGCATCGCCCGACCAAGGCAGCGAGTACGTGATCTTGGGGGCCTTGACGTTCATAAACGAGGCCTGGCCGTCGTTCGGGGCCATGTACCACAT
This sequence comes from Podospora tetraspora, assembly GCA_027943155.1. Taxonomy (NCBI): domain Eukaryota; kingdom Fungi; phylum Ascomycota; class Sordariomycetes; order Sordariales; family Podosporaceae; genus Podospora; species Podospora tetraspora. Next base: position 2,242,812 of record JAQKAE010000007.1, read on the forward strand.
GATGATCGTCACCGGCACGCCGGCCTCGTTGACGAAGAGAAAAGTGTTGGGTCCGTCGTCTCCGATCCAGATCCCATGTGGGTCGTCCTCTTCAGCAAACGAGTTGTCGCCTTGGGCAAACATGCCCATCGAGGCCATGTGCTCGCAATCTTCAAGGCTGAGACCCTCGACGAGAGAATCGCAAGAGAACTGAGTCTGCGTGGCGGCTTTTGGCATTCGCTGGCTTGAGCCTCGACCCTTGCCCGCCCTGCACTCTTGTTTGAGCATCCTGCAGACCCGTGCAGTGAAAAGATTTACTCACAGCAGCCATTCGGTTCCCCTTCTCCAAAGACCTTCGAATCCTTCCTCGCGGTCCAGGACCGCATCTTGGAAACTCCACGGCCATGGCGGATGCCCAGCCACTGTGGCTACCAAGTTGAGCAAAACTCCCACGGGCAAGAGATGCATCTTGTGTGACGGCGCATGTCCAAAACAGTGCAGTTGGCAAGAAGAGTATGAACTCCCTTCCTCCCATGCTACTTCAGAGGGCAGAGCGTGTCATTTTGTCTGCGTGGAGTTCATGCACCACAAACATGTTCCCTCTCGAGAGGCTCCTACTGGACCGGGTCGACGGCATAAGACATTGGTGGTGGAACATGTGAGCTGTACTGTACTCTGGTAACCTCTCAAGAAGAGCCATGTGGCGAGCGTCATCAGAACCAACGGGCGAGTGTCGCGAAAGGAATCTACCCACGAGCGGGATATTCTTTCCTTGAGTGCCGCAGTCAATCCGCCGATTGGATCCGCCTCTTTTTCCAAGACATTTCGCAGAACATCGACATCCGATCCAGCACTCGCGGGGTAGTGGATGTATCTCACATGAGCAACGCAGAGAGCCACAAGAGCCCGAGACGTTCAACGGTCATCCCGATCCTTTGCTGCTGTCGGGAGCACAGTACGACCTTGGTTGAGGCTGTGGGTTGTCGCCAAGCTTTCGGATCCGGCATTCGGTCGAGTCGTTGGTGTTTCGTCCAACGGGAGCCCAATTTTCGAGCGGGAGAATGACCAAGCCCCGCGGTGCAGTAGGATTTTGCCTGCTTTCAGAACATGGTGTGCCTGGAAATTAGGATCGTTGACAGGAGACGGCCTCGTGGTCTCAGGGCCCAAGTGGACATGAGCAAACCATGAGCAAAGGCCGGCGATGACCAATGACGGCACACTGACAAGCATATACAGTCAGCCAATGCCACAGATCTTTGAGAGCCTGGACTTTTCCAAGGCGATGCTTTTCGGGGCGAGAACATGGGAGTCTCAGTTGGGAGCTACCCAAAGCGCCATGGGGGCGAGGCACGATGCGAGCTCCATCCGAATGCTGACATCAACCGTGTCTGCCCTGTGGCTCAGCACAACCAGCCCGCCAATCCTTCGGGCAGAGAAAAATAACGTTAACAAAATATAGTATAGAGGACCGCCTCTCCGTCAACTGTCTCCAGAATGTCCTACGGTATATAGCGATGGATCTCGAATCCTCCAGGCGGCGGCGGTTTCGACTAAACACTCGAACGATTGGAAACCAACTCCAACATGGTATCGACACTCGGACTGAGCTGCCCGTCGGGCGGCGCCTTCTACATCTGCGATAAATCAGCTCAGGAATTCATCGGGTGTTGTACCAGCGATCCTTGCGCCGACGGCTCAGGCCACTGCCCCAAAGACAACCTCCGATCATCGTCCTTCTCCGGCGACAAATACGCAGACATACCGGCTCAAGAGTGCACCGGCAACAACGAAACAGCGAGATGGTACACTTGCATGGCGACACTCCCGCCATTCCTGGGGTGCTGTTCGGGCAACCCGTGTGCGACAGGCGCGTGCCTGGCAAACGAACTGGAGGCGGCGAAGTTGAGTCCTGACTCGGCTGCCCGGGCCGCCTTCCTCGCCATGGAGACCCCGACACAACCAGCCTCCGCCGACAATGGCGGCAGCGGCATGACGCTGCCGGCAGGAGCGATCTGGGGGATTGCCATTGGCGGTTTGGTTTTTGTTCTGGCGATCGTGGCCGTGGTGGTCTACAAGTGCGGTTGGTATGCGAGGAAGAGAAAAGAGAGGGAGTCGTTCATCGCCCTGATCCTCGCTGGGGCGGGGACGGGGATGGGCATGAGGGAGTCGGTGGGCAGCCAGGGCAGCCAGGGCAGCCAGGGCAGCCAGGGCAGCCAGGGCAGCCAGGGCAGTCAGAATATCAACTACCCGCCATGTAAGTCGCCATCCCCGTACGGAGCCCGGAGCGGCAAACACGGCCGGGCGAGACACGATGACGCGGGACTCGCGCTGACGGACATGGCAGCCCCCGCGACTCCATCCTTCGGATACTGCGCCCATTCGCCGACATCTCCGTCTTACACCCAATGTCAGGCCGGCGCCATGCCTTCTGCTGTGCGTATCGCACCGTACGGCACTGACCTCACGGACGACGGGCAAACGAGCCCGCATCAAGGTGGCGGAAACACAAGCTATCCCGCATTGTCAGAGCTGGACACAGTCGAGAGGAGGGTCGCCGAGCTCCCTGCCAGTGATCCTGATTTGGGATCAGCAGCCCCCTCGAGACCACTCCTTTCGGGCACGACGCCTCCCCTCGGCAGCCCGTCCGGCCCGAACCCGCTTGGCAGCCGGCCAATACCGGATCGAAGAGACAACGGCAACAGAAGAGTGTCGGGCCAGAGCAATCACGGGCCTCCCAGCTAAAGGGCACCCTGCATGGCGGCGCGGGGCGGGGCGGGGTGGCGCGGGGTAGAGGGAGCGGAAAACAGAAATATTATTATTATTATTCGTACACCGCTGTGCCCTAGGGCTCGCCGGACCCTCATCTTAGTAATTGTACAGGAAAACCGTGCTCTCACGAGCCGGATGAAAAACCCATACCGACAGTCAAGGAACTGCGTCGGTCGCCGATCCTACGAATACAAGAAAGAAGGCCTCCTGGCCTTCGAAGGACGGGCCATCAGACCGTCTGTTCCAGTTCCAGCTTCCTAGCCAGGCTGTACATCTCCAGTCTACCCGAGTCCATCAGCCAGCTCAGGATCCTCCCCGTTAGCCGTGCAGCTGAGGGGCTAGTGTTCTGCAGGACAGAATAAAAGTCCCGTCGCGTTCGGATCTCTGCTCTCCTCCACGTTCGAGCCAATGGTGGGGCCAAGCACCACATCACCAGGTGTTCGGCAGTCTCCCGTCCTTCTCCACACTCACAATAGGGCGTTGTAACCCCTGGTACTCGCCGTTCGAACAGGAAGCTTCGGAGGCCTATGGCACCAGTTCGAATCTGAACCAGCAAAGAGCTTTTAGCCTTGGTGAGTCCTTCGTGCCTCGTTAGAGTCCCCCTTCCGAACATGGTCTCCCGCTGGTGGTCGAAGTCATCGGCAGGCCTTGTCGCTGCCCGGCCGTCTCTTTCCCTCAGCCATCTCTCCTTCCAGGCTGCCTCTGCTACCTCGCCCGTGTCATCGGTTTTTCCAGTCCATGTTGCTATTGTGTTCGCCGCTTGTTCCACCGCAGTAGGCGCCTGAGGCCCGGGGGCTCGCGGTCGGCCGTTGTGTCTCCTTCTCGAATTGAACCTCCGGTATAGCTTGTTGCAAGCCGCGTGGACAATGCTCGGAAAACAGAAATAGGCACAGGCATCACACGGCGTTGGCGGGAGGCTTCACTTACAGATATTCGGCTGCGGCGTCGCAGGGCAATCATTTGCGTATCCGCAGTTCCAACATGGTCATATAGGTAGCCATGGCGAACTAGAGTCCTTTAATTTAACAAAATACCCAATAAAGATACAGCTGAAGAGTCAGATGGGAGATGTGATCAAGACTTTGTGGTTGCAGACGCGATCAGTATTCACACTGGGCAAAACGCTCCATGGTTGACGACTGATCGATAGACTGAGCCCGGTGCGTTTCTGCGCGTCATGCCTGAGTGGGAAAATCGATAGTAGGAAATTAGCTCTGTGTCAATTCGGCGTCGGGTAAGCCACCCGCTGGTACGGTGCGATGCAATATGGTTGCCAGCTGGGGCTGTGGGCGCGGAGTGAGAATGTCAGGGCGATGTTTGTTGGTGTTGGTATTGTTCCTTCGGCCCGGTGTTAGCATTGTCTTTGCGAGTCTGTGTGCAGTGTAATTAAAAACCAGCCCCTGAGAAACTTCGAGTGGAGCCGCATTCTTGACAGTTTTCCCCTTTGATATTGTCGTCTCACACAGTCTCAGGGGAATCATTCTAGAAATCGCGCGGAACAAGCCCAAGGGACTGCATGCCATGATATTGTCCTGGATCGCGACGGGCCGAGGAGATGGACTGGGATCTTCATGTATATAACCCGGCACGATCTCCAGCTTTCTTCTTCTGCTTCGTTTGACAGAGCAGAGTCTTCCCGAGCCCGACCAGAGACCAATTCTCACTCATTTCTTGTCCCATTATCGACGGCATCCGCTCTCTCAAGATGGTGTCACTTCGCACCCTTCTCCTCCATGCCTCCGTGGCCGCGGCAACTATGCTGAAGTACAAGTCTGGCTGGGATGACATCTCAACCTTTGGCCCTCCTGAGGCTCCTCCTGCTCTTCAGGGAGGAGTTCAGAGGCGCACACGTCCCGCCAAAAAGGTCAACCTGCCCCTGATCAACTGGATCGCCCACGACGCCGATCTCCAGTGGTACGGAGAGATTTCCGTGGGGACCCCCCCCCAGAAGCTGTGAGTCCCCTCCCCCCAACCTTCATCAACCCCAGAACTGACACCCCCTCCAGCAAGGTCATCTTCGACACGGGCTCCTACGGCCTCCTCATCCCGTCCAAGATCTGCCCCAACTGCAACAAGACCAACGTCTTCGACCCGACCAAGTCCACCACCTTCTCCCCCCTCCCCGGCCTCGACATCGACCCCCTCTTCGGCACCGCGGGCGACACCGTCCCCATCGACGTCCCCGAGGGCGCCAACTGCACCGCCGTAACCGACACGGTCCGCATCGGCACCGCCGCCGCTCCCGCCTCGGAGTTCCTCCTCTGCGACTCGTACGGCCCCGGCCTCGCCGGGCAGCCCCCCGATGGCCTCTTCGGCCTCGGCTCCACCCCCACCGCCACGTGGGACGGCATCAACTTCTTCAACACCATCTACCACGCCATGGTCAACAGCGGCCAGCTCCCGTCCCCCGTCTTTGGCTACCACATGATCCCCGGCAAGAAGTACGGCTCGCAGCTCACGTTTGGCGGCGTCGACAAGTCGCGCTCCAAGGGCCCGACCAAGACCATCCGCATCGACCGCCCGCTGTCCGAGCTCCGCCGCACGTGGATCATGGACGTCGTCTCCATCGCCGTCAAGGGCGGCCGCCCCGCCCCGACCCCCCCCATCAACGGCAGCAGCATGGGCATCCCGGGCGTCGGCCTCATCGACAGCGCCACGTCGTACATGATCGTGCCGGACCTCGCCACCGCGCAGGACTTGTACGGCCGCATGTCGCCGTTGATTGTGCCCATCGACAACAAGGGCAGCTGGGGCGCGCCGTGCTCGACGCTCAACTCGCTGGTCAAGGACGTTTCGTTCCGCATCGGCAAGGCTGGGCAGAAGGACGGCGTCATTGAGATCACGGTGCCCAAGGAGTTTATGAACCTCGGGCCGTACGCGGGGCTGCCGGGGATCTGCCAGGCGCTGTTTGCGAACCCACCTGGGCTAGCGAGGGAGCCGCTGCAGAGGAGGCCCGGGTGGGTGTTTGGCGGGCCGTCGATCAAGGCGTATTATACGACGTGGAATTACGAGGATATGACGCTGGGGTTTGCCAAGGCTAAGGATCATTAGAACTGTTCTTTGGCGGAGGGCGGGGAGGGGTGGTTGAGAGGGGGGTCGCATGAGGGTCATCATCCGCATGGGAGGAGGCCACCGAGGTGGGTGAAGCCGGAGTATGGGTATGGTGGCGGGGATGGGTTTTGGGGGTTGATGGTTGAGAGGTTGTTTGGGAAGGGGGAGGGGAAAGGGGTGTGATGGGTTGAGCGGTACCGTTTTCTCTTTTGATGTTTTGGTTCTTGTTCTCTTCACTTCTTTGGTAATGAACTGGGCCTGATCTTCTGCAATGAGGGCAGGGCTTGATAGTAATGAAACCCGAGTTTTTTCTGACAAGACTTTCGCGTTGTTGATAATTGTGGTGAAGATGCCACTGAATTTGGGAGGGCACTGTTTTCCATGCACCTTCATCCCTTTCCCGACAAACAATTGCAACCTTGCAAATGCAAATACATCCTGCCCCATCTCATCGTGGCCGCTGCTGTGTAACGCAAACAGGCAAGCCACCACCTCGACCTGCATGGTTTGCTGGGGGATTGAGACTGCGCTTCCAAAAGGCACGCCCTCTAAAATCACTGTGACGACCTTGGCTATTCCCTGTGCTTTCTTCAACAGAGCTCTTTCTTGCCATTTCATGAAATTGCGGTGGTGTTGGCTCCGAAGGAGCGATGAGCGATGACGTCAATGACCCCAATTCCAGCCTCAACGATGGGCGTCAATTTCTCCGTTTGGGGGGGGAGAAAGCACCTCGTATCCCCCCACCTCCTCTCCAATTTCTCTCCCTCTCCAACTCACCACCATAAACTTTTCTCACCCAGTCCAACCCCAACACCAATTCCAGCACAGCATCACAAACAAAAAACACACCACCATCATCACCACAGACACAATGCAGCCCCCTTCGCCCTCCCCCTCGCAGGCGTCCTTTGCCGCCGCCGTCGTCGCCACGGCCGTGGGCAGCTACATCGCTCTGTCCCCACCCAACCCATCTGCAGAACCAACCGTCGTCCCAAAGGACAGCAAAGATGATTTTCCCATCAGCGACCAGCCCCTCCCCATCAACCCACCCCCCGAAGACGGCCACCCGGACACGATCCGCTCTCTGGCCCTGACCCACCCCATCGTTGCCAAAGCCTGCCTCGCCCCTCTCGGAATCCTCTCTCTCCACACGGCCGCGCTGGCGTTATACTTCCCCTTCCGCATCCCCGGCCGCCTGCTTGGCCAGGCAGCCGTCTCTCCAGTCGGCATCAACCCGGACCTCATCTCCTGGTCTGCTGCCTCGGCGATCCCCATGGCAGTCATCCTCTGCGCCGGCCTCCCGCTGCGTCTCGGCCCGTACTCGGCTCTCGGTCGCAACTTCACCTTTGCGTTGGCGCAACCGGATCGGCTGACAACGACGGGCATCTACAAATATGTGCAGCACCCGAGCTATGTCGGCTTGGTGTTGACGCTGGCCGGGAACGCGGCGCTGCTGTGGCGACGGGACGGGGTGTTGTCTTGCTGGGTGCCGCCGAACTGGATGGAGACGCTTGTGAGGTGGAAGGTGGTTGAGTCGTTCCTGGGTGCAGGGCTTGTGTCGGGGCTGTGGATGCTTTGGAAGAGGACGCTGGAGGAGGAGAAGATGTTGAACAAGGCATTTGGCGAGGAGTGGGAGGAGTGGCATGCCAAGACTGCGAGGTTTATCCCGTGCATCTTTTGAGGGGTTCACGGCATGACGTCTCCGACAAAGGGGCTCTGATGTATGGATAGCAGACGGGCTGCTTCGTGTCTTGAGCCATAATATTGTTTGTAGACACATTTCAGCGGAAACATCATTACCAATCGTTGGGTCATGAAAGCACTTGACTCCTCGCTTGTGCTTTTACATGCAAACACACATTGTCGTTTCACCGATCAAATCACTGTCAGAAGGACGTCGTTGAACTGCGATCAACTCACACGACGTCTGCCTCCCAGCCCTTGAAAGGAGAATCCCTCTGAGGAAATTGATTGTGCTGATAGCAAAGACAAGAAAGGAGTCAACAAAAAGCAACCGAAAACATTCAGCATCCAGGATTTGCTTGTCACCTGCCCAGCAATCAATTTGGCGCTTGGTGATTTCTACTAGGTGTGGAAGGTATCCTGATGGTAGGGCTGTATGATAGCCCTACCCAGCCCAACTTCTATTTGCCGCAGAGCATCATTCCAAGGACATGTGGAATATTGCTTGTTCAGTGTGTGGTGATGGTGCCGTTGTTGTTCAACGTCGAGGTTGGGTGACGGTTGGGGAAGCTCAAGCTAAGTTGTTTGCTTTCTCAGGGGTGGACACCAGCCGTGACATAGCGGGGCAAAACTGGCTTTCATTTTCGAGCACTCACTGACGAGCTACTTCAAGACCCGTTTGAAATCTCGGGATCTGAACTTGCCCATCCACTTGCTCGAGTCCGGAAGAGGTCCTGCCAGGGATCCACTTCCACCCAAGGTTTCCTGTGAGAGACAACTTGAACTTCTCGACCACAGGGCCACTGACCCTCTTCGAATTTTTCTTCCCCGTCACCGAGCTGCAGTTTCCGCCAACGATCGAATCGGATTGCAAAGCCCTCCAACTTCGATTTATCTTCAAGTCCCTCTCTCCCGCCACACCAGCGAATACCAGTTCGCACCTTCTTCGTGGCACCGAGGCCATCCGCTTCCCCCAACGAAACTCCCAAGACTGCGATCCTTCCTCGTCCAAAATATCAGGGCTTCCGAATCAGGAAGCTCAATTCCTGCCCTCAATCTCATTTCAATTCTTCGCCTGCGATTCCACAGAATGTCGCACACCGTGCCTCAGGGCATCGATGCCGACTACTACACTGTCCTCGGACTTCGACGAGGTGCGGCAGACATTCAGATCAAGGCCAAGTTTCGCCAGCTTGCCTTGCTGAGGCACCCGGACAAGAACCCGGACAATCCCAACGCGACTTTGGAGTTTCAGCTCGTAAGTATCTTCGCTTCTAGTCGTCGTGGCTCGCCTGTCATCGTCGCTCGAGAGCAATGGCATCGCCGGGTACTTCAGAGACGAGGCCAATCCCCTCCAAGCTTGCCGCTGACATTGCCTCCCCCAGCTCCAAACCGCCTATTCAACTCTCATCGACCACGATTGCCGTCGCGACTACGATGAAGCCCTCTACCTCGCCGCTCGCCAAACAGCGAGCCAAGAGACGTACTCTGGATGGAATGCCTGGTTCTGGGCCATGGAGAACGGCCTCGAGCGCCAACCTCGCCCATACTGCGGCCCCGCGGCGAGCAACCCCGTCTATCAAGCCGCTCCCGACCACCCGGGCCCCTCGCAATCCGACATCCCCGTCCCCTCCCCGGCCACAAAGATGCCCGAGAAACCCCCCGCATCGCCCCGCCCCAGGACCTTGAGCCCCGCGACCTATCAAGCCAAGCGCATCACCATCGCAGGCCAGATTGCCGACCTCCAAGCTCAACGTATCCGACTCGCCACGGAATCCCGAAGCGCTCACAACGACCTGGCCGTCGTCAATGACGTGCTAGAGAAGATGGCAGAGACAGTCAGTATCTCGGACAAGGCTTTGCGTCGGACATCCCTTGGGGCCGTATTTTCGGAACGCAGGAAAGCGGAGGAAGAAGCGCGTCTCCAGGAGCGCGTGATTGCGCAGAACTTGGATCGCCGGGCCAAGGAGAGCGAGCGCGACCGCATCAGAGCCATTCTAAGAGAGCTGACTGCGAGGATGAAGGCTGTCACGAACGATATTGCTCAGCTGAAGAAAGACTGGGATGCAACGTGGGTGGCGGAGCAGGCGGGAAACGACGCGGTCAAGGCGTGGCAGGCCAGAGAGGCCGAGAGGAAGAAGATGAGAGACGAGGAGCGGGCTATGGCGGCCGAAAAGAAGAAGGCCGCCGAGTCGACCAAACACGAGTTCGAGAACACCCGCGCCGGCAAGCACAAGATGCTGGACCCGTCGACCAACACCGCCCGGAGGTCGGCCGACAACTGGGCCTGGCCGCCCTGCAACACACCACCGCCCTCCCGCCCTCTCCCCTCCACTCCCGACGATCTCAAGGCCAATATGACGCGCCGCGAGCACATGCTCCAAGAGGAAATCGCCGAGATGGACCGCTGCTTCGCAATTATGCAGGAGCAAGAAGCCGAGCGTGCGTCAACCCGCGCGGCCCAAGAGGCCGCTGCACTCTACACCGACGAGTCCCTCCGCCCGTCACCCACCGCCACCGCATCCCCGCCACCATCATATCGTCCTCCCTCGCCGCCCTTTCTGCACGTCTCGGTCCCGCCCCTCACGAGGTCCGACGGCACAGTCTGCCACCACAAGGGCCTCTGGGGTCCGGGGCGAGGCCGGCACACGTGCGTCCGGTGCCTTGGCCCTGAACGCACCATCGGCGTCTTTCGGTGTAGGGAGTGCGGTCGAGAGGTTTGTGGGACGTGCTGGGGGGATCTTTGGTGAGTGGGCGGGAGAGTCTTTGGCGAGTGGGCGGGAAATCTCTGCCGATTGAGCGGGGGGCCTGCTCGCCGAGGTGGTTTAGAATCACCGCCAAGCAGCAGCCTCCCAAGATTAGGGGGCAGCGACTCCCGAGATCAGGGGGGGGCGGGACCCCGAGGTCAGGGTGCTGCTCCTTGGTGGGATGATGCCCCTGTCCGGGAAGTGAGGTTCTTGCCTTGTGGTTGGGGAGCGCCTTGGTCGAGGCGTGAGAACTGACGCGGCGGGCGATTGGTTTGTGGTGTGGCCATCATCGCTGTGGGATGGGAATCTCTTGGGGAGTTGTTGGAGTCTCTCGATGGGCTTTTGGCTTTTTTGGAAGGCATTTGTTTCTTTGGCACTTTGCGAGATACCCCGTCCGCACTTTGTGGATGGTATGTAGGATGTCATGAGTTTCCTGTCTATCGAGCGTGCCTCACAGTCTTGAGTCGGTGATGCATGGAGCTCATGAGTGGTAGTGTCCATGTCTGACTGAGGACCTTGGAGCTTCAATTATGCTTTTCGCCTGAGAGACAGATTCGACAGGTATTGTACATTCAGCTGAACGAAGAATGCCACAATCAGAGGCGGAAGGTTGCGACGCCTGTTGTAGTACTGGAATATCCTCTTCTTCTCCCCCTTGGATGTGTGGCCGTCGGATGAGCACCGTCAACGTGCAGTGACAGGCAAGTGTTATCCAATCATCATTTTGGTTACGAGTTTCCAACGTACAAATGCGCTAGGTCCAACGCCAATGCCACTCACAATGCCTGAAACTCGACCTGAGGACCCCTTCAAAAACCCGCACCCCCCTCACAGCTTCGGCACCAACCCCACCCTCGTCCCGCCCATAAACTTGTCATTCTCATCCAGCGGACACAGCTGAAAGAACTTCTCCCGCGAGCAAGTCATCAGCGCCGCGCGCTTGTGCGGCAGATCGACAAACTTGTCCAGCCCGAACCCGTGAATCAGATCGTACATGAGCACCGAGCTGTTGGTAAACTTGGGCTCGCCCACGACCGCCATGGTCCGCGGCTCGTCCAGGAACAGGTAGTGCATCAGGCTCGACCACCACGCGCTGACGCGGTGCGGGCCACGGTACCGCACGTCGCCGACGAGACTGTGCCGCCCGCGGTCGAAATCGCCGGCGGGGTAGTAGGCGCCGATTTTGTCTTCCTGTTTTTGTCGTGTCAGCACCACCAACGCGGGGGATTGGGTGAAGAGACGTACCTTGGCCCAATAAACCTCAAAATACGCAAACTCGACCCCCTCGAACCGCGCCAGCAGCGCAATCTGGTGCGGATCCGCCTGCACCGCCTCCAGGTACGCGCGGTGCTCCTCAAGCGAGCCGCTCTGGTCCCAGCCCTGCGACACGCGCGGGTCGTTTTGCCAGGTGTGGAACAGATCGACGTGCTTTGCGTTGTTGACGTCGAGCGCGACCATGGAAAAGGTCTCGCGCAGGTGCGGGATCCAGCGGCTGTAGACGACGGAGCCTGGGGAGGGCTTGGCGCGACGGAGGGGGTGGAAGGTCGAGGAGGCGGTGGTGGTGTAGGAGAGGGGGGAGGGGGGGTAGGAGGATAGGGGCGGGAGGGAGACGGGGGTGTGGGATTCGGGGGTCCAGATGGGGCGGGGGCCGAAGGGGGAGGCGGCGGATTGCCAGAAGGCGGAGCGGAGGACAAGGAGTTCGGGAGTTGATGGGGCGCCGCTGGGGGGTCGTGGTGATGGGGATGAGGGAGGATGGGGGGTGACGAGGCCGAGGTTGATGAGGTGCTGGGAGAGGGCAGGGGAGTCGGGGCCGATAGAGAACGTGAGGCGGAAGGCCTCTTCGGAGGGCTGGATGGTGAAGATGGCGTAGATGAGCAGCCAGAGGTGAGCGGTTGTTGGCGGTGTTGCTTGGGCAGCGGCGGTGGTGGTGATGGTCACGGCGGGTGAGCGTCGTGCCCGACCCCATACCGTATTGTTGGAGCCATTTGGACGGTCGCTGGACTTGAGATGCTGTGGTTCGGAAAAGACAAGCGACGGATTGTGAAGGGGTTCGGGCAGTGGCTGCGCTGTGGTGCCGTCAACGGGGACGAGCTGGTAGACGTTGTTGGTGCCTGTCTTGACGGCCAACACGCGATAGGCGGTCTCGTAAGGATGTGGTAGCTTGACCAAGATGTCGCCGGATGCCGCGTAGTCGGCGAGACGCCGTGGTGGTCGTGATGTCGCCATTGTGTTCCGAGTGTGAGTCGCGGAGGAGGTCGGGGACGGCAAAGGATGAAGCACCTTGCAGCCCACATATGCGTCTCGAGATTGACGGGAGAGGAAAGAATTGACGATTGGGTTCTGCATCAACCTCCACGAGGCCACCCGCCAAGGGGGTCTCCTCGCGTCCGGCGGCCCCTCGCATCATGATGCATCCATGTCGACTCCATCCCCGCTCGGAACCAGGTTTGACGTCTTGACGTGGACACCTTGGAGTAGCCGAGCGGGCCCCCTTTCACCGTTCATGGCTTTCGATGAGCCAATGGAAGATGGGCCAAGGTGGTGTCGGCAACGAGGTTGCACCATTCTCGGATCTGATAACGATTTCGGAGCGGATCAGATAATTTTCGGCCGTTTCTTGGCAGCCCGAGGTCGGAGATGGAGCCCACAGCTCCGGAATTCCGGGGGTTGGTCGAAATTGAGTGCTGACCTCATCTTTGAGATCGAGGCACAAATCCTGGAGGGGGAGATTCCTATAGCACAAGCTTCCCCCAAGAACCTTCCCTTGGACAAGGCCAACAGGACGGATCGTCGCGCCTCTGAACAGTCAGCGCCATCGAGAGTCGCAACTTCCAAGACGGCGTCCAAGCCCTCAAACGTGGGGAAGGTTCACTTGGCATGACCAAGCGATCTTATCAGATCCTTTCCTGTTGGTTGATTCGCTGTGCGGCATTTTCCCCTCTCCACTCGACGGCCCCCCCTGCCCCCGATGGGAGCCACGGTCGAACCATGGCTGCAGGCGTCTTTATCAGATGGAAGCGACGGCCCCTGTTCCCTGTCCGCCTGCCGTCACTGCAACCCGGAGAGCCCCTCCGTCGCTTCCATTGTGACCATCATCCGGTGGACCTGAGAGAGCGCCGGAAAACTCTTCACGGCTGCTGCCCATGATTGGGCCTCTCCCCGTGGCCGTCTTGGTGTTGTTTGAAGCTCTTGCCTCTAAGCTCTTGCCATGACTTGGCTCTTTGCTAGGTAAAGTGAACGTTCTTGATGTCTCGGAAAGGGAGGTCTGCACCCCCTTTTCAGAGAATGAAAGAGGGGAAACCTCCGGGACTGGACTTCGGAAGAGAGTGGAGGTCTCGGTGGGACCCATCACTGCAAGTCAATGTCACATCTCCTCGACCCCCGGTGGCAGTGGGTTGCGTGATCGGCTTCAGTTCTCTGGTTCCATCATCGTGTCCAGGATGTACCGAATCAACCCGCAGCCATGGATGATCTATCCGCACCCCCTCCTCAATATGAGAGCTCCCTTTTCCCGCCTTGACACTTCCTCTCGTTGTTTTTTTGGTGATATCCTCTCGTGTGCTTCAAAAGTGAGGACAAGATGTCGTCCCAGGTCCCATTACAAAACATCGACGACAGTGCTGTCCTGCCACAACCCCGGCGCCTGTCCGTCGTCCACGGCCCAACCGACCCTCCTCTTGTCGACTTGACTCTCGGCGAGCTGCTCGACCTCCAATGTCTGCATCACGGCACCCAAGAAGCCCTCGTGATCCCCTGGACGGGCGCGCGATGGACATACAATGAGCTCAACCACCACAGCCGCCTGCTGGCCCAGGCCATGCTCGACATGGGCATCGGCGTCGGAGACCGTGTCGGCATCATGGCCGGGAACTGCGAGCAGTACGCTTCCGTCTTTTTTGCCGCCACCCGCATCGGCGCCATTCTGGTGATTCTCAACAACACCTACACACCCACCGAGGCGCAATATGGCCTCGACTTCACCGGTAAGCACCTCAACCCCTACCAAGATCGGAGTCCTAACTCTCCCAGACTGCAAAATCTTCTTCACCACCAAAACAATCGGCCGTCTGGACAACGGCCCCCTCCTCTCCCGCCTCGCCCTCAAGACCAATAAACGCAAGCTCGCCATCGTCATCCTCCGCGGCCCCTCCGACAACCACACCACCTACGCCCAAGTCCTCGCCCGCGGCGCCAAAGCCAACCCGGACTGCCTCCACCACGTCTCGGCCAAAGTCCTCCCCCACCTCGTCTGCAACCTCCAATTCACCAGCGGCACCACCGGCCTCCCCAAAGCCGCCATGCTCACCCACCACAACATCATCAACAATTCCCGCTTTATCGGCGACCGCCTCCGCCTCTCCCCCGCCGACACCCTCTGCTGCCCGCCCCCGCTCTTCCACTGCTTCGGCCTCGTCCTCGGCCTCATGGCCGTCCTCACCCACGGCGCCAAGATCGTCTACCCCTCCGAGACCTTCGACGCCCCCGCCACCCTCCGCGCCCTCCTCTCTGAGTCCTGCACCGCGCTGCACGGCGTCCCCGCCATGTTTGACAGCCTGCTTGCGCTGCCGGAAGCCAGCACCCTGCGCGCTGCCGACCTCCGTCTGCGCACCGGCATCATCGCCGGCGCCCCGGTCCCGCGCCGGTTGATGGAGCTCATGGTCTCGCGCCTCGGGATGAAGGAGTTCACGTCGAGCTACGGGCTGACGGAGGCGTCGCCGACGTGCTTTAATGCGTTTACAGATGACCCGTTGGCGACGAGGTTGAGGACGGTCGGGACGCTGATGCCGCATGCGCGGGCCAAGATTGTGGACCGGGATGGGCGTACGGTGGCGTGGGGCGAGAGGGGCGAGTTGTGTATCGGGGGGTATCAGCTGCAGGCGGGGTATTGGAATAACTCGGAGAGGACGGCCGAGGTGATGGCGAGGGATGAGGACGGGGTGGTGTGGTTGAGTACGGGGGATGAGGCCATGTTTGAGGAGGGGGGGTATTGTGTGATTACGGGGCGGTTTAAGGATATTATCATTCGTGGTGAGTTTGTCTCTCCTGGGGATGTTGGGACGATGCTGACATGTTGCAGGTGGTGAGAACATTTATCCTCTCGAGATCGAGGAGCGGTTGGTGCAGCATCCGGCTGTGGCGATGGCCGTGGTGGTTGGGCTCAAGGACGAACACTACGGCGAGGTCGTGGGTGCTTTCTTGGCCGTCGAGGACGGACACCAGCCACCGGAAAAGGGAGAAGTGGTCTACTGGGTGCGCAGGCAGCTGGGCAAGCACAAAGCGCCGACACATGTGTTTTGGCTGGGTCACGGCGGGATACCAGCGGCGGTCCCACTGACAGGGAGCGGCAAGGTGCGCAAGTTTGAGATGGCTCAGCTGGGAAACAAGCTGCTCGAGGATGCGAGGAAGACGTCGAAGTTGTAAGGTTGGGAACTATTTTGGATTGAGCATCATCTTGGAAATGCTGGGGAGTCTGGAAGAAAGGAGTACACGTGGGTAAGATATCTGGCGTTCAAAATATACTACATACAAACCTACCACCTCAGAACCCAGGAAACCCAAACCTCTCCTCCGGCACGGCATACCACCCCGGCGGCACGCCCGCATTCGACAACCCCCCCAGAAACTTGGTATACAGCACATTCAGCTCCGGGTCGGCCTTCAATGCCTCCCCTTGCGCCAACACATCCTCCAAATCCTGCCCAACGTCCACATACCGTCCCCTCAACACCTCCCTCCCCACCCCCGTCGCCAGCGCCACGCACACCATCCCGTTCAAATACGGCGAATCATTGTAAATCTCCAGCGCCTTTGCAAACTTCTCCCTGACCGCCTCGCCAGGGATGCTCTGCACCGATTCAGCGGAGTATTCTATCCACGTCAGCACACCACCCCTCGCTCACAAAACAGAACAAGGAATGGGGGGCGGTACTCTTCACAGTCATAGCACTCTTAATCCCCCCCGGATGCAGCGCATACAAGTGGACGCCCTCGCCCTCGGCGTCCATCTCGACCTGCACGCACGCCGTCAGGTGGATCAGCGCCGCCTTGGACGCGCAATACGACGCGCTGTAGGGGACCGCGACGGTGCCGGCGCGCGAGGCGATGTTGAGGATGCAGCCTGACGAGGGGCGGAGGTAGGGGAGGCAGAGCCGCATCAGGTAGTATGGGCCGTGGAGGTTGACGGCGAGGTCGGAAATGAAGGTTTCCGGGGGTTGGGCGTCGAACTGGTGGGTTGGTTAGTGTGTGAGGGGTGGGTGGTGGGGGATGGGAAGGCGTACGGGGCCCAGGCCGTTGGCGCCGGCGTTGTTGATGAGGATGTCGATGGTGCTGTGGGTCATGATTGTCTGAGGGGTTAGGATTGACTCGACTGGCACGGTGATGGCAGGCGAGGGGGACGGACTTGGTCCACGAGATACTGGCAGCCCTCGAGGGAGGCGACGTTGCACTTGATGAACTCGACGGAGGAGGCGCCGAGCTCGAGACAGCGGGCGCTGAGGGCTGGTGCCGGGGGGGTGTTGTTGTAGGTCAGTATGAGCTTGGCGCCCGCGACGGCGAAGGACTCGGCGAGGCCTTGGCCGATGACTCCGACAGCCCCTGAACCGACGTTAGCGTGTGATGTGCAAGGGGGACAGGTGAGATACCAGTGATGATGGTCACCTTGTCCTTGAGGGAGCCCCTGAATTTGGACGGCGCGATGAAGGGATAGACGTCGCTGCGGAAGCGGGGGATGAATTGTGCTGGGGGCGATGGTTCCGCCATTGTGCTCCGACTGGGATTCGGGAGTGGTGTTGTGCTTCAACTGAGACTTGGGGGCGATGTTGAGCTGGTCTTGCAGGTCCGAATTCGAAGGAAATGCGGAATATAAGACGCCAATGTTGGCAAGAGGGAGGCGCAAAGGTCGAATGGAGGGGAAGTTGCCATAACAGGGGCGGGGTATTGCCAACAGTGCCCGGGGTAAGCATATGCGGTGCTGTCAGGTCTTGGCATTTAGTTGTATCACCGGATCCTCTCTGAACGGGCAGGTAATGTCTCCTTCGAACAGCTGTTTTTACCCCTTTTTACCCCTTCCCCCCCTTTTGCCCCATGACAACGGCGTTACTATTTTCCTAGACACGCAGACATCCAACGTCGCCCGTCGACTCGCAACTCCCTCCTTTACACCCTCCTTTACACCCACTCATGCCACGGAATGCCCTGGCGATAGGCATATCCGTCCTTCTCAAACTGCGGCCCCTCGGCATCAACAATATATCCCAACTCACACCGATCAAAGCTGACCCGCTTCTGCTGCGTCAGGTAGAAGTTGTCAAATCTCACCGCCAAGGCGTCCTTGAGATTGAACACATTTCCAGCCGGGTGCAGCGCATGCCACGGCCTCGTGCATGTCGTCCCCTTGCACGACTTGAGCACATACAATAGCGAGTCCAACCTGGCGACCACCTTGTCAAACGCCACTCCCAGAATCGTGGCAGGTACGTGTGCCTTTTCGTCCGGATGGAGGAGATTCCGCAGCTGGTACGGATCCGTCTGCCTCTTGTCAGCTTTCGTCCCCAACCCATGCCAAAAGGGGGAGGGAAACTCACCGTCAAATCGTACAACTCCCGCTCATTGCTGCACCAAACCGAGTAATAAAAGCTATACCCCTCCCCAACCACCCTCGCCCCCTTGTACGTATTGTTCAGCGCCAACCTCTCCACCCCATCCCACGTCTCCCCCTCATTGATGGCCAACCCCCAAAACTCCACCGCGACATGCTCATGCCTCTTCCCCTTGGCCTCCTCCACCGCCTCCTCCGTCAACGGAATGGCCTCCCCATCAAACCCAAACCCCTCAAACCCCGCCTCCCCCCCCCTCGCAATCCCCAACAACGTCGGCGCCAAATCCACATGCGTCGTCACCACCTCCACTTCCCTCCCCCTCGGCACTCCTGGCCCCCTCACGACAAGCGGGACATTCACGTCCTCTTCAAACCCGCACTCTTTCCCCGGCTGCAACCGATGCTGCCCGATGTGAAAACCGTTATCTGTCGTGTAGAAGATGTATGTCTCTTCCAGCAGACCCAACTCCTCCAGCCGCTCTACCACAACGTCCACCAGCTCGTCCACGCCCTGTAGCGCGCGGAGCCGCTGCCGGTAAAAGTGATCATTAAACTCCACGTTCTCCTCACTCTGCCGCGGCAGTCTTCGGATCCACGACGTCCCGGACGCGCCCTCAGCCGGGTTAAAGTTCGGCGTGCGCGGGACGCGGATGTCGGGGAACAAGTTTGCGTGCCGCTTGAGGGGGATAGGCGGGGAGAACTTGATATCCGAGATGTTGACGTCGGGGTCCGTGAGGACGGAGGCGTCGACGTTGGAGTGCGGGGCGACGGGGGCGATGCCGAGGAAGAAGGGGGACTCGGAAGTGGCGGTGGAGGAGAGGAGGGACAGGGCCTTGGCGGTGAGGAGGTCGATGGTGTGCTCGCCTTTGTGGGAGACGGGGACGTCGCGGTTGCGTTGGTAGGTGGGGTTGAGGTAGTCGTAGGTGTAGGGGTCGAGGAGGAAGTCGGACGAGTTCCAGCCGGCTGGGTAGGGGGAGTGGTAGTTGGTGGTGGTGTGGGCGTTGAAGAGCTTGCCGGTGTAGAGGGTGTTGTAGCCGGCGTTTTGGAGCCAGATGGGGAGGTAGTTGGTGTTGAAGCCTTGGGAGATGAATTTGGGGTAGCCGCCTGGAGGGGGGGTTAGTGGGGTTGAGGAGGAGGGGAAGGGGGGTTGGCTTACCGTATGGGGGGTTCACGTCGGTTACGTTGGTGTTGTGGGCTTGCTTCCCGGTGAGGAGGGATACTCGCGAGGGACAGCAGATGGCCGTGGTGCAGTAATGGCGCTTGTAAAAGGTGCCCTGGTCGAGCAGGTGCTTCTTGGTCAGGGGCATGTAGTCGAGCGAGTTCATGTGCAGGTCCTGGTCATCGGTGAGGATGAATACGATGTTGGGCTGTTTCTTTTTGGGATTCAGCCGAGGATTCCCGAGGGGTTTCTGGTAGTTGTCATTTCCGTGGGCAACGGCCAAAGTCAGATGAAGACCGAGGAGCACATTGGTGGCGCGCATCTTGTATCGGATGCCGGGGATGGCCGTGGTGTTTTGTGTGAGAGAAACTGAAATGCCACTCAGCCAAGAAGATGGCAACAACTCTCGGAAAAACAACCAGATATAACACGAGAGATGAAATGCAGCACCTGGCACCCGGGTATTATGTATGGCCCGAACCGTCGCGTTCGTCTTTGTCATTGCGCGATCGTTCCCCGCAATTGCACGAATCCAGCCAGTCCCTTTTGATCATCACCAAGTTCGAACTGTTGCCAATTGTCGAGCACGCGCCGAGAATGCATTCCCAAAAGTCTTATCTCCGAAAACTGCGGAGTTGCTTCAGGCGGTGCCATTCGTGGACGGCACGCTGTGCGGCAATGGCGACATCGCTCAGGGCATGTCGCGATTGAAGAACCGAATGCCCCCCACGGGGAACATCACCGCCAGCATCAATTTAGTAATTTTCTTGATTCCGATATCCGGAACGTGGGCTGTTTGCGTTTCTCTCAGTCGCCAAAACAGAACGAGGATTCTTTGTTTCCTGCATCATTTTTTTCGTTCCGTTCATGTCGTTTAGTGTGCGACATCATCCTTGGCCTCTATTTTTTTTGGACTCTTAAAATTTCGCAAGATGACGGGCACGATGAATAGTGCCGCCAAATCCAGGGATCATGATGATCCAACAGAGCAGACACCGCTCCTGCTCCAAGGAAGTGGTGTGAGTGATGGCCAGATACCGGAACTCACACCCACCGCCTCACTCGTCGTCCACGCAGACAGAGGTATCAAGGACATTGCTGAGGAAGAGGACGCCTTGGAAAATGGCAGCCAGACCGACGGCGAGGTACACGGAGGAGGACATGGAATCTTGGTCAAGGTTCTCTCCGTCTTGATGATCGGTTCGTCTCTGGAAAATCATCCCTCTCTGACTATCACTAACAGTGAATCTCAGGAGTATTCGTCGCTCAAATCGACGGCTCTATTCTTCTCGCCACATATCCTGTCATTGCCTCCGAGTTCAACGATCTGAAGAATGCGACATGGCTGGTCACCAGCTTTGCGCTTGCTGGCGCTGCCACCCAGACTCTGGTATGCCATACTGTGAAATCCCCTGCTCAAGAAACTGACCAAACTTTGTTTGCAGTATGCCAAGCTCAGCGACATATATGGGCGTAAACCTCTGGTTCTCATAGCGTACAGTATCTTGGTTATCGGGTGGTAAGTGTCACTCATGTCTCCGACTCCCAAGTGAAACAGACTCGGAGCTAACACTCGCCAGCATAATTGTGTAAGAGAAAATCCTCTACATTCAGTTCAACATTGCCATCTGACCTTTCTCAGCGGCGCCGGCCAAAACATGTGGCAGGTCGTCCTCGGACGTATCTTGACTGGCACTGGAACGTCGGGGATGACAGTACTCGTCTCGATTCTCATCACAGACTTGCTTCCCCTGCGAGATGTAGCCCAGTGGCGTGCATTTGTCAACGTTGTAGCAACTGCCGGTCGAAGTATCGGTGGTCCTCTGGGAGGCTGGCTGGCAGATGTTGTGGGATGGCGTTGGTGAGTCTGGGCCGCGTCCCTGTCTGAACTACGACACTCATAGCTAACAGATCTCAAGGTCTTTTCTCGGCCAAGTTCCGGTCCTCGCCTTTGCCATTGTCTTTGGCGCCATCTATCTGCCGGCGGTCGTCCCTTCGTCTTCGGAACCATCTTCGCCCGCGTCGTCGTCTCCCAACGGGCCGGCCCCCGTCATCGAATCCCCCACATCCACTGAAGCCGTCGCCAAGAAACGCTCAAAGCTCCATCGGATCGACTTCAAAGGCTCCTTTCTCTTTGGAGCCATGGTCCTTTCCCTACTGGTGCCCATCGAGCTGGGTGGCGTCACGCTCCCATGGTCCCACTCAGCAATCTTTGCACTTTTCGCTCTTACTGGAGTTCTCCTCTGCCTCTTCATCATCGTCGAACGCCAAGCAGAGGAGCCCATCCTCCCCCTCGAGATATTCGCCAGCCGAGACGCAGTGCTTTCCTTTTCCATCACGGGGCTCCAGTTCGCTGCCCAACTTTCGGTACCCCCCCCCCCTCATTCTCAGACGCAGAGCTGACCACTTACCAACCCAGCTCATGTTCTCCGTCCCCATCTACTTCAAGGTGACCGCGCGCATGTCCAACACCGAAGCCGGCATGCATCTCGTGCCCGCCGTGGTCGGAAACGCCGTCGGTGGTCTGCTCTCAGGGGCCATCATCAAACGGTACACATCCCTCCCCTCCCAACCCCTCAACACCGACACTAACCCCCCACCCCTGCCCAGAACCGGCCGCTACAAACGCCTCTCTATCCTCTCCGTCGCCATCTCGTCCCTCGGCTACCTCGCCCTCCTGCTCCGCTGGCACGGCTACACCAACTGGCTCGAATCGCTATACATCATCCCCGGCGGGTTCGGCACCGGCATGGCGCAAAGCGCCCTCTTCATCTCGCTGCAGGCCGTCATCGCCGACCCGGCGCACATGTCGCCCGCCGTGTCCTTCATGTACCTCTCTGGCACCGTCAGGTAACTCCCCCTATTTTTGGCCCGTGCCCTCGACCCCTGTTGTTTACTTCCCCCTTTTCTTCTCATGCACCACCCACGTCATACTGACCCAACAAAAGCGTCACCATCGGTCTTGCACTCTCCAACGCCGCTATGCAAAGTACCCTCTACCGAACGCTCCTTGCACGTCTTATCGCCCTCAATCTGAACCCTGCAGAAGTGCAAAACGTACGTCATCACCTCCTCCCCTCCCCTTCCCCCTCCCCCTCTCCCTCCCGGATAGATGGAACACGTTGCCAGTCCAATAGCACATGCCACATGCTGCAGCAAGGGTCATCTCGCCACATCTGCATGATGCTAACGCATATGTCGGGGCGGTAGATTCTCACCGAAGCGCTTGCCGATGTGGACTACATCGACCGCGCATCGGGCGTCGTGCGCGCCGCTATTGTCGAGTCGTATGTTGACGGGGTGTGGTCGAGTCACGGTTCGTCTGCCCGTTTTGCTCTGTTTCTCGCCGCATTGTATTGCCGCGGCCATTATGCTGACAGCATGTGATAGCGGTCTCGTTTGCGTGCTCAAGTGTGGGGTTTGTCCTGTCGCTGTTGTTGAAGGAGAGGCGGTTGGGGAGAGAGTCCTAGGGGACGGCTCTATCCATGAATACCGCATGTGTCATATCTCCGTGGGTTGCGACGAAACCTCTGACATTTGGCTTGGTATGAATACAGTGGTTAAGATGGAGACAACGCCAGACTCCAACCGGACTTGTCCTGTCCATGGCGCTCGAAAATGAGATAAGAGAAATGGGAAAATGGAAATGGAAATGGAATCCAGAAAAAGGGAAAGAGAATATCCAATGCCAAGAGCTCTCCCTCCTACGCCGCCGGCTTAACAATGTCAAAGGTAACCGGATTGCAGTACTCGTCCACATTGCAGATGACCGAGTGAGCCAGCCCTTCGAAGCCAACAGACGAGAAGTCCGGAATGTCGCCCCTGATGACCTGTGGCAGGCCATGGCACTCGTGGCGGCTGAAGAGGACGCAGCAGGTCCCGGGCGTTACCTTGGCCGAGACGATGTGGGCCGACTTGCTGCCGTCGTACCCACGCTTGAAGGTGTCTGGAAAGAGGAAGTGTTCAGCGGCAGGCTTGAAGGACGGAATGGAACTCAGACATACAGCAGTTGCGGTCCGTCAGCTTGTGGCGCGCACAGTACCCGCCGCGGCCACAGATCTCGAGGTTGCCGTCGGCAGGACCAATAACCTTGTCCTTTGCCCGCATGACAAAGTTGTGGTCCTTGACCGTCCACGCGTCGTTAATGGGTTTGGGACCAAGGTAGGTGGGTGGTGGGCCGAGAAAGCCAAAGCGCTTTATGTGGTCCTCGATCAGCGTGCTCGGGCTGAAGCTGTTGCCGAAGATGGAGTGCTGGAACTCGCCCGGAAGAAGAAAGCCGCCGGTGCAGTCCTTGACGGCGAAGACGATCTTGCTCCGGGTGTTGTCTGGCCGCCGGGCTTCCTTGATGGTCCATTCGAAGCAGTGGTCCACGGATGCCTCCTCGTGCTTCAGGGCGCACCTCTCGGTACGTCTGGCGTCGTTGCGCATGAGCTTCCCGATAGTGGCTTTACCGCAGCCCCTGGGAGAGAGTAATGGTCAGCCACCGTAGGCTTATGCCGTCCATTCAGGGAATAAATGAGCAGAGCCAACTCACATTGCAATGACCGGCACAGCGTACCAGCTGCCGCAATGCTTCTCGGCCCAGGCTGGCTTGGGACCCGAGCCATCGATCATAGTCACGGCGACGTTCTGGGAGGTCGAGCTGCCCTTGGAGTACGACTCGGACTCGGACGCCGATTTGGCGAACGCCTCGCTGGTTCCCTCGCTCATCGACCACGAGGTGCCCGCGGTAGACGAGATGCCAAAGCTCATGGAACTCGAGGCGATGAGCGGGATCTTGAACCCCACATTGGCCGCGAAGCCCAGTGACAGCGATGCCCCGGCGGAATGCGTCAGTGTCTGCCCGCGAGAGTAACTGCTGGTGGACAAGGACGACGAAGAAGACGACTGGTCGTGGCCGCTGGTTTGTGTGTTGCCTAGCGTGCTGGAGAACGAGATGGAGTGGGAGCATCCATCGCCGATGTCGCACCAGGCTCCCTTCATCAGATCGATGGGTTGGCCCCAGAACCACTGGTCGAGCTTGTCAGTGAGGCATAGAAGGCGAATGGAGTCTCGAGGTACTTACACCGGTGCTCTGAAGACAAAAGGAGCTGCAGTTCGACCCTGGCGTGACGTCATCGAGGCATTCGCCGCGGGCGTTGAGCGGATATCGGGCACGACAGTTCGGGTTGGGATTGTCTGTCGTTTTCCACTGCGGACGTGGTCAGGAGCAGTCGCGCCGGGGAGAGGGAGGGGGGTATTCTCACTGTCGGGGACCCAAACCACATTGGGGGGGGATTTTGATTGTCAATGTCCAGACACTCTTGGATGGCCGCGGGCGCCGCAATGACGGTAGTTCTTGCGGCGCAAAAGAAAAGGAAAAAGGATGGCAGCCACATCGTGATGATCCAGCAGGTCTTGTCGGATAACCGTGTGCCCTGGGTGTCTCCTGGGGCAGGTGTTAAAGTGTGGGTGAAGTTTGAGGGAGAAGGCGATGGGAGAGCAACGATAAGGGGACTGGGGTGGGCACCTTTGCACGAAGCTGCCCCCCGTCGCAACTTCACCACGGAATTTATTGCGGAACCCCGAGCGCTCGTCCAGGCCAGTTCCATCTTGTGGCAGCAATGTATAATGACGCAGAGTCCTCGATGCCCGTCTCCCCGCAGGACGCATACCCAAAGGAACCTTGCATGTAGTTCCAATTGTTGTGACAGCTTGCCCATGTGACACATGCCGGTCGATAAATCTCATAGCTGCTCTTGCGTCCAGCGAGCTTCCACCTTCATGGCATTCCGATATTTCAGGCCACCTCTCGATACCTAGGTATCTCGCCTCCGCACACACAAAGCCATGCCCCGATTACTTCGAACTCGTTCCCGATACACACCACCCGGGCCGCTAGCAATGATCATCGCCGTCCTTTTCATGGTGGTGCATTTGGCCACATCGGCCCCAACGGGCGATGATCCCATCACACTTGCGTCCTCAATTGCCGCCATCGCAGCCCTCGCCGACGCTCCTGGTCCAGCACACCTTCTTGCCCAATCTCGTGCTCCTTTGGAGATGCTCCCTCGAAGCCCCAAGAATCCCGAGAACGAGGCCGGCGGGAGGGTAAACTACCCGTGGAACCGTGCCGAGCCAACCTTCAACACAGTCAACGAGGACGAGCTGTCCCTGACCCGCGAGTGCCTCGCCCTCTGGTGCGAGCAAGACATCCTCCTGAACCGCGAGGCCGGCCTGGCCTCGTGCTTCACCGACGGCCGGCGACCCGAGGGCGGCGTGAGGGCCTACATTTGCAACTTCCGGCAGGTGGCCCGCTGCAGCCGCCACGACGTCGACATGGCTGTCCGGGCGCTGGAGGAACAGGGGTCCCGGACGGGCCTCTATCACCACGTCCCGACGAAGAAGTTTGGGTTGGCTATTGGCTTTGACCGGTTTTGCGAGGGGTCTCAGCATGGGTGTGGGCGGTATTATGATCCCATGTTTGTCAACTGCCAGGGTCTGCGCGATAAGATGTGGTCGACACAGGTTCAGTATGAGAAGCTTGTGGCCGGGCCCAAGGACATAGGGGTGTACGATTATGAGGGGATCGCCTGGATGGATGAGAAGTCAGCGCTGGGGGAGAAGAAGGATGCGCTGGGCGTTTCGGGTGGAGCGCCTCCATCAAGGGTAAAGGGACGGGATGGGCGGACGCCATAGATATCTAGTTATTTCATGGACAGTAGTCGAGAAAGAAAAGATGAAACCCCCCTAGTTAATTCATTTCACGAAGGCTTCGTGACGAAGACAAGCGATCAGCCGACCTTCAAGACAGTGTATTCGGGGTTAGGGCACTGAGACGGAGCGTCCAGTGATTTACGGCGCCGGCTTTCACAGTGATGCCCTGATGTAGTATCGCGGGTAGGTTTCGCGAGACTCGGAGTGTGTTGTGCCCGTGCATGTGTTTCTCTCTTCTTCCTTGGCATGATAGAAGGGCAGGTGGGTCTCGAGGAATCCCTTCTTCTGCACGACGTATTTTATGCAGCAAAGCTGCCGGTGCTTCTCCCTGCCGAGGGAGACACATGTCTGTTAAGTGATGCAGCAAGTCAACGGGCAGGATGGGGACTGCTTGCATATTCAGCATGCACATCATCGCATTGGAAGCATTAGGTCTACGTGCAAGACGATTCGGCGCACATCTCGGGGTCTGTACTATCCTGAGCTTCCAAACTCCAAAACCCGGGCTCTGCTACGCCTGCCCTCGATGCCAAATCTTGCACGTGAACGTCCAACGCACAAGACACTTTCAGATCCCAAAGAGAAACCACCACTCAAATCCCGTCACCCAGCCCGGCAATTAACATACAAAACCGCCTTTGCATTCTCACTATCCCGCTCACCACGACACTCGTTCCGGAAACAGCCAAACATTTCCTCCGGCCACATCGGCTCTCCCGGGTTCCTGCCAAAAGATGCCCGTCAATAAATCTGAGTTCAACGTCTTGTCATTACGGAGGAAAGCAGACGTACCGACAGAGACAGTGCCAGTCATCCGCTGCACTGCAGCCAGACCGACCGTATGTCTTGTTGATGCACTTTTTGATGCAAGGAGTGACATAGACCCGGTCGGCTGGTTTCCCGCGGGGCCGGTTTGCGGAAGGCCTGAAGCTCCTCGGGGCATTGGTGAGCTGCTTGCCTTGCCTTGGGCTGTCTGGGTGCGCGGCAGCGACCTCCGCTGCGGTCTCAACGTCGACGGCTCTTGCGAGGGAGAGTGCGGCCAGCGCGAGGGTGCAGAGGATCCATGCCAGAGGGTGAAGCATGGTGAAAGATGTGACTTGCTTGAGTTTGTGAAGTTGAGGCGTGGGGGAAGTCATTCAAGGCCATGTACCTGTTGATCAACGCCCTAGAATTGGAATCGGAGACCTTGACCTTTGTCCACTAAGCCTTGCCAGGAGAGCGATACTCGTTGTCAGGTGAGAAATGTTCCTTGACAAGAGAGTAATACTTGTTGACAGGAGAGCGACAGGTCTTGACAGGGGAGCGATATGTCTTGACAGGGGAGCGATGCTCGTTGTAAGGAGAGGAAAGGTCTCGCGTTGAAAGAAAGCGATGCTGATTGCACTGCAAAACGACAAAATCCAATGTGATCGACGTGTGTCAAGTGTCAAGTTGGAGAGGAAAGGCTTTTGTCGAGCGGCTGTCGGTGGGATTTTATGGCCGGGTCTAATAGCTGCGATGGGTATGAGCTCACTGAATGTCGGTATGGGCTTTTTCAGGTCTGAATCCTGCCCATCGACATGTTTTACCTCATGCCCGACTGATATGCGCGCGCCGACATGACTGCAGCGCTCACATGCCTCCTTTGGCAACCACATGATCAACAGAAATGCCCTCTTGAGCACAACATCGTCATCGATCCACCCTTGTTTAAGCAGAGGCAGCGCCAAACCGTGTTCTGCCCGCCAAACTCGAGCTTATTCTCTCAACGCGTCGTCTCTACTTCCAACTCCCGCTCTGGCGCTCCTTCGCCTACAGCATCGTCCCTTTCCCACTCACCACCACAGTCCGAGCAGCACACCAGCCCTCCACCAGGAACTCAGCTCTCCAAAGAATTTTCCCAGGCCCACGTAACGCCAGCGAACCCTGCACAGACCACCCCCACACCACCCACACCACCACCATGCCCCCTACCACGCCCTCCCTCCTCCTCTACCTCTCCTTGCCCATCCTCCTCTTCTCCCCCCTCGCCGTCTCTCCCGCCCCCGCCCGCTCCCTCCCCAGCTGGAACGATACCCGCCTCACCCAGCACATCGACACCTTCCAGTCCACCTCCGCCCCCAATAGCATCCCCGACATGTCTGACCTCCTACCCGCCCTTGCTCCAGGGGCGGACAACAATGCCCCGCGCCTCACGTCCACTCCCACCGCTCCCCGAACCCGTAGGAGTCGCGAACCATGGCCATGAGTGGTACTACCCCGATGACGAGGCTCACAAGTTTGTGGCAGTGGGAGTTGTCCAGGGCAGGGGGGAGAGGGAGACGGCACCGCCAAGGCCGACGGGGCGGCGCGGCCGATGCCCAAGAGGGTGGTGGAGCTCAAGGGGACTGTGGTTGTCGGGGGTCCGAGGACTCGTACAGGAAAAGAGCGATCCCGGTCCACCTTGCGGATGGAGGTGCCGGGAGGGGAGGAGTGAAGGGCGTGCAAAGTGTTGGGCCGCGGGAAGGTCAAGAGCGGTGCTATTTGTGGAGTTTGGAAAACTGGAGTTCCTGGAGGGTTGGAGGTGGGATGGAAGCGATTCGGGGAGTTGTTTGAGCATGTTGAATGGGCTTTACATACCGACGGAAAGATCGGTCAATCCTAGATGGCGACAAGGGGCACTGTGAAAGTCCAGGGGACCGGAAAAGAGGAGAAACAATGCGCTGTATTTGTCTATGGACCACGCTTCGCAACCGATGGCGCAAGCCGTTGAGACAGCACACCCTTTCCCTTCATGACTCGTTAATCGTCGTGACACGGCATCGCAACAAAGCCATATCTAAAGCTTCTGCATGGCAATGACATCGCTGGACTGGACGTAGTCCTCGAACTCGGCAATCTCCTCCTGGAGCTCGTCGATCGAGACCTTGTCGTCCTCGACGACGAGGTTGATCTGGAGCTTCTTGATGCCGAAGCCGACGGCGACGAGCTGCGAACCACCCCAGACCAGACCATCCTTCTCGATGCTGCGGACGGCAGCCTCGAGGGCGACCATGTCGGTCTCGTCATCTGGATTGTACGGTTAGCTTCGTGCTGTTCAGTCCGGGAGTGGTGTAGACGTACCCCAAGGCTTGACGTCGAGGGTGACAATGGACTTGGCAGCGGGCTTGGTCTTGCCCTCCTTCTTCTTGCGGTACTCGGCGAGGCGCTCGTCACGGATGCGAGCAGCCTCGGCATCCTCCTCCTCGTCGTCCGAGCCGAAGAGGTCGACATCCTCATCGTCCTCCTCAGCCGCGGGGGCCTTGGCGGGGTTGAGGGTCACCTCGGCGACCTCGGGGCCGTAGACGGTGTAGGGCTTGCTCGAATCGCCGGAGAGGGTGGCGAACTCGTCCTCGTACGAGGCGATGTGCTTGTACCAGCGGGCGGCGTTGGGGTACTTGGCGGCGTCGGGGGCGCTCTTCAGGGCCTTGTAGACGGCGACATCAGCCTGGGACGCAGAGTATCTGGAGAGAGACTGTCAGCCCGGGTTGCGTCGAAACAAGGCGCGCGCATGGACAGCGTTGGGCGGAAAAGGTCAGAGACGCAACGTTGTGCTGTTGTCGTAATCATTTGCAGTTCTTGAGGCTGCTAAGAAACACGGACCATGGTGTTCATCATCGAGGGGGGCGGGGGAGGAGGGCGTAGGTGTTGGGCGCAAAACTTACCCGGTGATGTACGAGCGGGTGAGGAGCCAGTTGTTGAGCACTGTCGTCGAGCTGTCAGCGAGGAGCGCATGCGCAAATGGTTGGAGGATGTGTACGTACCGGTAAGACCGGCGTCAGTGAGGAGATCGGTGAAGCCCATGTTGGCGAGTGGTACGATTGAAGTCTGAAGGGAGAGAGAGTGTTGGTTGCGATGGTTGGAGATGCAGCGGGAGAAATGCAGAGATCGCGGGGAGTTGAAATAAAAGGAGGGGTCGAAAGTTTTTGGCATTGACTCCGCTCCCCCTTTCCCCACCAATCTGAGAGTTGGTGCCTGAGGCGAACGGCCATCACCGCTGTAACGGCACGGGCCTCAGGGGCTGGATGCCGGATGACTGGCCGAAGCCCGCGCCGTCGAGTCGAACCGGACCATCGAGACTTGGGTTCGAGTCGGGCGGCTTCAGCATGACACAGTTACTCGAACCAGGTCCTTGAACTTTGAGACAGGGGACCAAGTTGTCATGGGGCGGTCATATGTTACCTATTTTGAGCCTTGAAACGTGATATACGATACGATAAAGTGACCCCGGCCAGCAGAACTGGCTCCCCAATACCGAGTTGATGATTTCAGATCTTCCCGGGCTGACTCGCAAGACGGATTTCTCCATCCCCGTCACCGCGGCGAGGGGGGCTGTCAAGTCAACAGAGATGGTAACATGAGGCATACCGAAATTTGCCTGATTGTCCACATCTGCCTGGTTCGGGTCTCTGCCGTTGTGCCTCTTTACCGTATTGCGAAGGCATGGGCAAAGCACCAGGAGAGAGTCGAGGCCCTTACCTAGGAAAAGCTCAAAGCCGACAACAAATACCAAAATAATTTGGTGAACAAGAAAAAACGTCGGGTGTATTCAAATCCATCGCTAGATGCGCCCATAATGCATGCTAGTTGTCCACAACGCCAATGACCTACCCCATACCCATCAAACCCCGTGCCGCTCTTTCCACCAGGCCGAGCTGAGATATCAGCACACATTACTCCTTCTTCTTGGCCTCCTTTTCCGCCCTCTCCCGCTTCCGTTTCCTCCAGGCCTTGACCTCATTCAACAGCCCCATAAGCAGCGGAATTCCGATCGGACCCAGAAGGGGAATGTAGACGGCGATTTTGTGCTCGTCCGGGAAGTACAGCTGACCGACCATGCTTTTCTCAAAGAAGGCGCGCTCCGCCTCGGCCTCGGCAATCCGGGCATGCGCCAGCCCGTCGGCACCGCCCAAGTTGTCGCAAGCCTGGCGCAGATGAGTCATGGTCTTGGATACTCCGTCTGCGACACGCTCTGGGATTGAGATGGAGGGGAGGGCTAGCGCGAGCCGGGCGAGCGAGCCCAGGGTGGAGGAGGCACGTAGCAGCAAGTCGGCAGAGCGGATGCGGGCGAGGGTAGACAGGCGCAGGGGGAGGGATCCAGACTGCGGGGTGCCCGTAAGAGAGAGGAGGTGCGAGGTGAACGTGAGCATCGGCTGCTTCAGCGTCTCGGCCGAGACTTGAGCGGCGTCGGCAGGAAGCGGGAGTAGGTAGACAGTGCCCCACTGTGGGATCAACCACGACTGGGACGTATGGTATGTCTCGGTCTCGGTGTTCTCCATGGGGGCCGTGAGGATTGTCTGATTGCCCACAAAGACGATGAAGTTGATGGTGGGAGCGCCCCCGATGGACGGCGACAGGGGCCACTCCGCCGCGTTGATGAACGACGACAGATCCTCCTTGGTCAGGACCTGGTTTTGCACGCCCGGCGTCGCGTACAGCTGCACCTGCGTATCGATGGTAAAGTTGTGAATGGGCGACAGAACGTCCAACACCGGCTTCATGTATTCGTCGATGGCGGCCTCGATGTCCCAGCTGCTCGGCAGAGGGCCGCTCGTGAAGAGCGAGAACGTGAGATGGTATGTTGGCGCATATTTGAGCGATCGCGTGGTTCGCTTCGAGAGAGACTCGGCCGCCTCTGGTGTCAGCCCCTGGGGGCGATGGTCGGAGGGCACCGAGTCGCTCGACAGCAGGTAGCTGATGATGGCCTGCTCCTCGGCAAATGTAGACCGCAGTTGACTGGCAACATATGTCGCGAGAGAAGAGGACGAAGAGGTCGGAGAAGGAATCGAGTTCGGTGGGTAGGTGATGTCGAGGACCGGCGCACACGGGTCGAGGGTCGACGTTGTCGCCTCACCAGGTATAAGGCGGATGGTAAGGGCGGTGTCGTCGTCTTCCCTCGGCGCTTGCTTGACGGTGGGCGGCAAGAGTTGTAGGCGCAGGTGGTGACCAGAGAAGTCATTGAGGTCGTCGAGAGCGTGTTGGGTAAGGCGCAAGAGGTTTTGCGCCTCTTGTTCGTGGAGAGCGTTGGCTTGTATCGAAATGCGCAAGGGGAACACTGGCCTGCACGCCTGGATGCAATCTGTCAGAAATGTTTACGACGTCAGAGTGGGTGTCGCCATACCTTGCCGTCAGACCACTCTAGCATCTCCGTCAAGGGGAGGTTGGCGCGGTAGATGGTTGTTGTCTCCCACCATATTGGCAGCCCCAGGCACACGACGATCAACCAAAAGGACAGAATGACCCATGTTCGCCTGCGAATGTCCGAGGGCTTCTCGACCGGCGGTTGTTTGCGCGTCGTTGTCGCTGCTGCTGGGGGTTTGGAGGTCGGTATGGTGTTTGTCGGGATCGTCGATTTCGGAGAGTCGACTTCAGGGGTGGCCCCTTTGACGGGTGGGCGTCGCGCAGCCATGTTGATGATGCCGTTTGTCCTCTCCTTTCCTGGCTCTGACCGTGGACACGCTCTGGTGTTGGCGACTTGGCCAGCGCGATGCTGCCAGCTGCAGGCGGCCTGGAACAGTTTGGCGTGCGAGAGCACGTGGAGATAGAGACCCTGCAGGTTGATAAGCGAGTTGTTTTGCCTGCCGCCTGTTGCCACTCGGGCCTCCTTCACATGAACATTGCGCAACGCGCCCCATCGTCAACAATGGCTCGAATGGGTAGGAGCTGGCCTCAGTTCGATCAACGGGACGGGTCTCTGAGCTCTCAGCAGCATATCAAAATCATCGTGTCTTAACCTTTTCCATTGTTTTGGCCATATTTTCCGAAGTGGCCCGTGCTCGGCGACAACGCCCGAGATGCCAAGGATCCGTGACGACAACACTCCCACTTCCATCGAGACGATGGCTCGGCGCCCCATATCCATCGGATGACCAGGAATCTGGTCTCCTATTGTTGTTAAGCACCCCACGCTAGGAAACACCGAGGGCATTCCGACCCCGTGTGCCCATCAACGTCGGCCATGAGTGTAACGCAATCACCTACACGCCACAAATTCTCAACATCACTCATCCCTTCGTCAGTCCCTCTTTTGTAGCCAAGTAGGTTTTTGAGGTTGCCGCTCTTTGCCTTCCAAAGCTGTATGTGGGTTCACACCTGATTACGAAATGGCCAACTGTAAGTTCGTCACCGGCTGTCATTCTCGAATCGCAATACGGGCTGACCAAGCTGTCCGGTAGTTCCGGTGTCAGCATCCATCGCCGGCCCGGCCCTGGTCGGAGCCGCTGCTTACATCAATGCACGGTGTCAAGTCTACTACGACCTCCATATGCTCAAGTCCATCCTGCCTACCGTGACACGATCGGCATGGTGGAAACTTCGTGGCCGACTCAATACCTTTTACCGGCTCGAGGCGCTGGCGACATCCAAGTCATCCAAGAATCGAGTCTTTCTTCGCTTCGAGGACCAGGTCTACACACACGAACAGTCATACGACACTGTCCTACGATACTCGGCCTGGCTCAAAGAGCACCATCGCATCAAGAAAGGGGAACTAGTGGCTCTGGACTTCCAAAACACAGACACGCTCATCTTCCTGCTGTTCGCTGTTTGGTCGTTGGGAGCCATCCCTGCTCTCATCAACTACAACCTTTCCGGAAGTCCTCTTGAGCATTGTGTGCAGAGGTCGGGGGCTCGCCTAGTGCTGGTTGACCCGGTCGTGGCAGCCAACGTTGGGGATGATGTGCAGTCCCATCTGGCAGACGTCAAGTTTGAGATTGTCACGCCTGCCCTGGAGGCTCAGATGTTGAGCAGCGATCCCATTCGACCCCAGGATGATCAGAGGGAAGATGCGATGCCGGACGATATGGGTGCCCTTGTCTTTACGAGCGGTACCACAGGACTTCCGAAAGCCGCAATCGTTTCGTGGGCAAAGATTCTGGTTGTTGGTGGATTTACGTCGAGGTTTATAGGGACGCGGTCCACGGATGTCTATTACACAGTGAGTGACTGGCTGGCATGAAACCTTCGAGGGGGTAAGCTAACCATGTCCAGGCCATGCCGCTCTACCACAGCACAGCCTTGCTGATGGGCCTCTCCAACGCTCTTTCCGCTGGCGCGGCTTTTGCTATTTCTCGCAAGTTCTCGACCAGCCATTTCTGGGTTGATGTTAGGAAGCACGGGGCCAACATCATCCAGTACGTCGGGGAGACGTGCCGATACCTGCTGTCAGCCCCGCCGGCCATCGACCCAGTCACTGGCGAGAATCTCGACAAGAAGCATTCGGTTCGCCTGGCATTCGGAAACGGCCTCCGGCCAGACGTCTGGAAGCGCTTCAAGGAGCGCTTCGGTATCGAGACAATTGCCGAGTTCTACGGCGCTACCGAAGGAAGCTTTGGGACATGGAATCTCAGTCGAAACGACCTCAGCATGGGTGCCATCGGGCGAAACGGGAGCTTGTACAACCTCATTCTGGGTTGGTCTGTGGCTATTGTCCGCGTCGACCATGAGACCGAGCTGCCATACCGCGACCCAAAGACGGGATTCTGCTGCAAGGTGCGGCCGAACGAGCCGGGCGAGCTCATATTCCGGCTGCCGCCCAAGAACATCAAGTCCCGGTTCCAGGGGTACTATGGCGACGAGGCCGCAACCTCCAAGAAGATCATGACGTCCGTCTTCAGCAAAGGTGACGTCTGGTTCCGGACCGGTGATGTCGTTCGCCATGACGCCGAAAATCGGCTGTTCTTCACCGACCGCATCGGCGACACATTCCGCTGGAAGAGCGAGAACGTCTCGACAGCCGAAGTCGCCCAGGTTCTCGGCCTCCACCCCGCCATTTCCGAGTCCAACGTGTACGGCGTCGAGCTGCCGGAGCACGAAGGCCGGGCCGGATGCGCGGCCGTGGTCCTGCAGTCTATCTCGGATCTTGGCGAAGACGGGGCGCCAAGCGAGGAGATTCTCCGTGAACTGGCGGACCATGTCAGGGCGGAGCTTCCGAAGTATGCCCTGCCCCTGTTTCTCCGCGTTGTCAAAGGTGCGACCCTGCAGGCCACGGGGACCAACAAGCAACAGAAACACCACCTCCGAAGTGAAGGTGTCGACCCGTCAAGGACGGGAGAGGATGCTGTGTTTTGGTTGAAGAACGGGACTTATGTCAAGTTCTCGATAGAGGACTGGGAAACGTTGAAGGCCGGAAAGGTGAAACTCTGACGATCTTTCCACAGCTCCAATGCACATTCCGAGCCACTCCGGAAATATGACGAATTTTGGTATGTGTACGTCCATTGTTGATCGGAAGATGACATGACTGTATGCCGCCAAGAGCGTCCCTGGGAATAACGTGAGATCGGGAAAAGCCCAGAACAAGTCAAAGACTTTGCATCCATCAACACAAGACCACGAAGAAGACAGCGAACCGCCACATTAGCTCAATGGGAGCGAGGAGGAAGGCACGTTGCGACAGCATTCTCCAAATGACAACATCTCCAAACCCAGCGTCTCGGCCAATGACATGGGCGGTCGATTGCGCAATGGCACACCAGTCCGGATCGGGCGGGTGAGGGGCAGTCCTCCCCACGTTGAGCTCATGGCGGGGCAAATCGCCCCGCGGCAAACACCGTGTTGGCGTGAACAAACGACTGGCGCGAGCTTGTGGACCGCGAAGACGGCCTTCATCCAGCACCTTGGGCCGCCTGGGAGAAGCCCGAAGCTCGGCGACTGACAAATCTTTGTCTCTCGAGCCGCCCAGCAGTAGCATCCAGCATGTCGCCCCGCGGGGCCGGGTACCTTTATTGCCCTCAACTGTAAGACGCCATCGCCCAGGTCGTGGAGAAGTCAATGGAAGAGCTGGATGAGCTTTAAATACCCACCACACCCCCTCCTCGTACCAGCTCTGACGTGATTCCCTCGTCCCGTCTTTTTCTGTCCTACCTACCTCCGACCTGCTCTTCCTCCTGCCCCCCTCGCCGACTACATTCCTCCCATCACCCACAGACAGATCCCCCCCAACACATACAATGGCTGAGGAACAGCGACCCGCGCCGTACGTATCTCCGCGTCTCCCTCGGAAGCAAAGTCTACGTTGCTAACACCCCCCGACAGCCTCCGTCTGGGCTCCACGGCCCCCAACTTCAAGGCCGAGACCACCAAGGGCCCCATTGACCTCCACGAGTACATTGGCGACAACTGGCTCGTCTTCTTCTCCCACCCCGAGGACTACACCCCCGTCTGCACGACGGAGCTCGGCGAGTTCGCCCGTCTGCAGCCCGAGTTCACCAAGCGCGGCGTCAAGCTCCTCGGTCTCTCGGCCAACACGATCGGCAGCCACGAGGGCTGGATCAAGGACATCAAGGAGGTGACGGGGTCGCAGGTCGACTTCCCCATCGTCGGCGACAAGGAGCGCAAGGTGGCCTACCTCTACGACATGTAAGCCCTTTCTTCTATCCATTGTCGAAGGCAGACTCTGACAATCCCGCAGGCTCGACTTCCAGGACACGACCAACGTGGACTCCAAGGGCATCGCCTTCACGATCCGCTCCGTCTTCATCATCGACCCCAAGAAGACGATCCGCACCATCCTCTCGTACCCGGCCTCGACGGGCCGCAACAGCGCCGAGGTCCTGCGCATCGTCGACTCGCTCCAGACGGGCGACAAGAACCGCATCACCACCCCCGTCAACTGGGTCCCCGGCGACGACGTCATTGTCCACCCCGCCGTCCAGGGCGAGGAAGCCACAAAGTTGTTCCCCAACCTGCGCGCCGTCAAGCCGTACCTGCGCTTCACCTCGCTGCCCAATGCTTGAGCGGTGTACGGGTGGGGAAGTGGGAGTGGGGGGAGTAGGGTGCTCTTCTGTAAGGCGTTGGGAAATATGGGTTTGATAGGGAGGCTGGTCCGCCAGGATACGGCGGAAGGGAAGGACGGTTGCCAGAAGAAAACTTTGAGGCATATCTTGCTTGTTATGATCTCACTGGGTTGATGAATGAATCACAGCTGATCTTGGACGTCCAACTTGCTCTCTGATGTCCCCGTGCCTTGATGTCCTGTTCGTAGGTCGGACCCAAGCAAGACCTGCCTTGCCGAAGGAGTCTCAGATTGGTGCCTACAGGAAAGGCTTCACATCAGAGAGAACAAAGTCACCCACTGCTTCCCAGTGCCACCCTCAAAACCTCATCTTACCTTTCCCACCTCACCACCATTTTCTTTGAAACGAACGCTCCCCGGCCAAATGGCATGCCAGATGAAGTGGCATCTCAGAGATGAATGTCCCACCCCTACCAGCATTGCACAGCGTGTACCAGCGGAACCTACGGTTTGACATGGAGGGGGAGACGGGGGCAGGGGGGTCCAAGCGGCCGGACGGGTTCGGGGTCAGCCGATCCCACCGTCCACTGGCTACGGGCCACCGAACGTGGCGATGTGGTGATCTGCGGAGCCGTGGGAACCTCACGGGCCTCAGTGTGGTCTCTTACACTGGCCCGACTGGAGGAGACATGGGAAGGGCGGGATGTTGGTAGATTGGCGGGTAGATGAGGTTGTGATTGAGGGGTTGAGCTCTCTTCTCATCAAAAAATGAAGCCGGAAAGGATCACATGGTGAAAAGGGGCCTTCAACAGGGAGGTCGTCGCTCGCAACACCATCCAAGGCCTGGACCAGTAGCGTGTTCCAGGTCCAAAACAGGGCTGAAGAATCTTCCTCATCACTTCTAGCTCCGATGAGAGGGCCCGGGCCCGGGCTTTGATGCTGAGCATGGCGTGGGCGAGGGGGCCGGCTCCCCCGTGACAATCGACATGTACTCTGCCCGTTCTCGCACCAGGGTCAGTGTCACCAACACAAGAGACTCCCTGACTCCCTGCGAGGGGTGAAGAGGGAAAACCGTCGCCCTTGTCCTCGTCCAGATTGGGCTTCGTCGCCCCCAATCAGGCCATTGTTACCGGCCAGAGTATCATCCGCTTTCGACCTCGACTGCTTCTCCTGTCCCGCCTGCTCGTGCTCGAGCGTGGGGACGGCGCATGAAACTTGTTTCCCAGAGGGTCCGAGTGGTGGTGTACCTCCCAGCGGATGCTGGTTCAGCACACAAGACTGGCTGCGGGATCAGATTGATGGCGGGCTGCTCGGATCGGTGGCGTGTGTCAAGAGGGAAGGGTGTCACACCAACTAAGTCCTGAGAGGGAGGTGTTGCTCGGCACTGCAATGGCCGTTCGGGTGGATCGACAGACTTGATGGTTGTCCATGTGTCCATGTTCAGGGCCATGCTCTTTGAAGAAAACAGCGGCGCTCAAAAGTGTCGCGATCCATTTGTGTTGGTGTTTCCCATACGGCTTGGCGCCCTGTGATTCGCCGGGCCGTCTCGCCAGACCTCCAAATGATCCGTGCACCTGGCGTTCGATGCAACCGCCTCCACATTTTACCTCCACTGTTGCTGTCGAGTGTCCAGTCGACGACCACCGACCACCCCGTCCGCCCTCGACCGATCGACCGACAACGACGAGACTCCTCGCCCGAGTTCCTGTCGCACGGCTGCAGGTCCCTCCATCGTCTGTCGCATACGCATCCAGCGCCTCGATCGCCCCGTGTGCTTTCGCCCAACCGCACGCGCAGCCTGACACGCCACACGCCGCCGTCCGCTCTCCCACGCTGTTGTTGCTCTCTGCCTCGAGCCTGGAACGCTGGGCCGACCGACCCCGCCATCGCATCCCCTGCCGCCGCCGCCCTTTTCCCACCCGTCCATCGGCTGTCCGAGAAAAGGCACGCTTCGCCAACATCGCATCCAAACGACCGTCTGTGCGGAAGCCCTGCACCAGTGCCAACCAGTGCCCATCCATCGGCGGATTGGAGAGAGGGCAAAGCGGTGTGCGCTCTTTTGCGACTCCTCGGCGTCGTCCGCCATCGTGCCGTCCACCGTCCACCGTCCTCCACAGCACCTCGCAGCCACGCCCAACCAACCCCCAACCGCCGCTCCTCCTCGCCCGGAGATTGAGACTGCAACCTCAGCTTCGCCATAAGCGCGGCATCGACCTGATCAGGTATGTTCGCCATTCTGCGCCAGCTCTTCTCACACCTCCTTCCGTCTTGCGCCCCGTCTGCTGCTCCTTTTTCTCCTGTCGTGTCGCCGACTCCTCCACTCCTCCCTCAGACAGCCCCCAACCCACCCTTTTGCTGCTGCCCCCCCCTGACCTCCGCACCCGACGACGCCCGCCCATTCGCGTGGAGGCGGCTCTGCTCCGCGACGCCGCCACGCTCCCGGTCGTGCTGGTCGCCTGGTTTCCCTGCTCACCACTGTCACGGCCTCCTCTGTGTCGTCGGGTCGCAGGAGATCGTCGCGGGGCTTGCTCTCTCCCACGAAGCTGCGTGTGGGCTGCTCGGCGACTGGGGTAGGCAGACGGGGGAGAGCTCGGGGCATCCCCGCGCACCCACGTTGCCCCTGGCTCCGTCAGCCCTCGCAGCGCGTGGCACCCCCGACCTTCGGGTGACCGGTGCTGCGCGTCGTTCACCGCCTGTGCCTCCGTGGCGGGTTTTCGAAGCGCGCTTTGCCGTTCCCGGTTTTTCCTTTTCCTTGCCCGCCGATTTGTTCCATTGGCGTCCGCCTCCCGGCACTGCCCTTGTCCTACGCAGTCATCCATATTTGTTCCTCGCTGCTGCCTTTTCCTGCGTGCCCGGCCCATCCGTCTGACCCGTCCACCGACGGTGTCTCCCTCCTGGCCGAGTCGCCCGAGGGGACCCCTTTTCCGCTCTGTCAACCAAGCCGACGCCCACGCGGTGCCGCGAGACCGCCGCCATGTCGGGGACTGGACTGACGTACAACAATCCAGGCCACCAGCAGCAGG
This sequence comes from Podospora tetraspora, assembly GCA_027943155.1. NCBI lineage: Eukaryota > Fungi > Ascomycota > Sordariomycetes > Sordariales > Podosporaceae > Podospora > Podospora tetraspora. The sequence goes on from JAQKAE010000007.1 coordinate 2,282,248, forward strand.
CCAGCGCGAACGACTCGAGCCGATTCTCCGACTCTGAGAACGAGGACCACTCCCCGCCCACCCGATCGCCCTCGGAACTCCTGTCGTCGGCCTTTCGTGGCATCAAAAAGATCACGCCCAGCCGTGACGACTTTGCGAAACTCGGCCGCCAGCCGTCCCATTTGGCCATCCGACGCCCATCCGAGCCCTACGTTCCGACGCTCGACCAGCTCGCCCCCGTTTCGGCTCCTTTACCATCGAATTCCTCCCGCCCGCACCAATCGCACCATGCTCGAAGTTTGAGTCTCCAGAACAGTCTCAAGAAGCCCCTCCCCGAACCCCCCCCAGAGCTCTCCCCGTTGGGTCCTCTGACCCCGCTCGTCCACCCGCCGCACCAGGCCCTGGCCACGATTCTGGACTTGGAAGATAAAGAGATGGACAGCAGGACAAGCACCATGGACTCGGCGTCCTCGGCTGAGATGCAGTCTGGCGGGCTGTACATGAGGGCACAGGCGGCGCAGGAGCCCCCGAGCCAAGACACGGGTGTGAATGGAAGCCAGACCAGTTTGGCCAATGCCGCGCGAACAGACGGAGGTGATGACCGCGGTGACAACCTCACCCCACGAAGCAATGGGCCGCCCTCAGCCGGACCGTCACCCAATGTTGGCCAACAGCCCAAGACACCAGGTTCGGGCTCTGGAACACAGCCGCCCGCGGCATCATCTGCGCATCTCTCGGGCCTGATGTGCAATGTTCACCGGACCACCGGAAGGGAACCGCATCCCCTGGTTGGCGCGACCACGACCATTCTCGGCGACAAGTTGTACGTTTTTGGTGGGCGGATCTTGTCTAGGAGCAGACCCGCCCCCTTGACAGCCGATTTGTACGAGCTTGATCTCATCCGTCGCCACTGGACCAAGCTGGAAACCACGGGCGACATCCCCCCGCCTCGATACTTTCACTCCATGTGTGCACTTGGCGACACCAAGATGGTCTGTTACGGCGGCATGTCTCCGACGACGAATCAGAAAAATCCACCTGCCGCCCAGGACCAGCAACCCGAGGTTACAGTCATGTCAGACATTTACATCTACGACGTTCCTACCAAGAAGTGGACTTTTATCCCGACGCAGGACGCGCCGCAGGGCCGCTACGCACACTGTGCCTGCATTCTTCCATCCTCGGCAACCTTTGTGTCCCACCGAGCACCTTTTTCGGCCCTCCAGCACAACCCCTCCTCCGGAAATCCCAACGAGGGTAGAATTGGCATCACCATCGACGGTGGAGGTGGTGCCGAGATGGTGGTTGTTGGTGGGCAGGACGGGGCGAACCACTACATTGAGCAGATCAGTGTCTTTAACCTTCGGAGCTTGAAGTGGGTGTCGACGCAACCATTAGGAAAGAGCTGCGGCGCGTACCGTAGCGTCGTCGCGCCGCTTCCGCCATCCGTCACGTCCCGCATTGGCAAGTCATATCCGAACGGCGCCCGTCAGGACGGTAGCATCAGCCAGGAAGCCAAGGAGCCTGGGTCCAGCATGCTGATTTACAGCAACTACAATTTTCTCGACGTCAAACTCGAACTCCAAATCCGCGCCAGTGACGGCTCTCTCAGCGAGCGTCCGATGAGTGGCACATATAGCCCTCCAGGCCTACGTTTCCCCAACGGTGGGATCATCGACACACACTTTGTTGTCAGCGGCACTTATCTCACATCGTCGAAACAAGAATACGCGCTGTGGGCCTTGGACTTGAGGAATCTTACGTGGAGCCGCATCGATGCCGGAGGTGCCGTGTTTAGCCAGGGCAGTTGGAATCGAGGTGTGCTCTGGAATCGGAGGAATACCTTTGTGGTGCTGGGCAACAGGAAGAGGAGCCTTGTCGACGACTACAACCACCGTCGGATCAACTTTACCAATGTTTGCATGGTCGAACTTGAAGCTTTTGGGTTTTACGACAACCCGCGGAAGACGGCCCCAATGAGCGGTTTCGTCAGCGCCAGCAGTCCATACACGGGGCCTGGTCTAAGCCTGGCCCGCAAGGCAGGCTTCACGGCAGGCGGAAGATACCACAGTCGGGCGGCGGAAGAGCTCGGCGAAAAGGCGCTTGGCATGAAGGAGTTGGCCGACATGGACATCCTCTGTCTCGGCGGCGAACGGATACCCATCAACTCGCGTATTGTTGCGAGGCGTTGGGGCCCGTACTTTGTGCAGCTCCTGAGAGAAGGGACAGCCTCGCAAGATGGGAGCGACGCTGTGACACTGCGGTCCAACTCGATATCAGGACCTGGCAACGCGGTGCACAGCTCCAACATGACAGGGAACCGATACACGATGGAGAGCCAGATGACGTCCTCTACGTCATACTCGACAGGCAGTTCAATGGGGAAGCCTCCCAGCACGGCTGGCACGTCGGTGTCGGGCGATTCTATGACGCCACCTGTCGACCCCGCTGCCATCAACACGGCGCCGACACCCCGCACACTCCCACCCAACAGCCGGCCGAGATGCCTCTACCTTCCGCACACATCCCTCACCATCCAGGCTCTTTTGCACTTTCTGTACACGTCCAGCCTCGCGCCGCCGTCGTCTCCTCTCTGCACGCCGCAAATCCTATGCAGTCTTCTCCAGATCGCCCGCCCTTACAGGGTCGACGGACTCCTCGAGGCCGTCGTGGAGCGCCTCCACAACCTCCTCGACAGCCGGAACGCGGCGGCCGTCTTCAACGCAACCGCCATGGCAGCCGGCGGTGGACGCGGCATCGACGGCTCGCTCAACCCCAACTTCTTCCCGGCGCCTTCCGGGCTCGAGGGCCTGTCGAGCCCAACGGACACGCAGACAAACGGCAGTACCACGCTGTCGAGCACGGCCGCCAGCAGTAGCAACCTCGCGTCACGGCCGTCGGCGCTCAAGATCAGCACGGCCGTCCCGCAGGGCGGTCGGCCGCCGAGCGAGGAGCTCAGCGCGACGACGAGCGTCAGCGGGAGCGAGTGGAGCTCCGAGGTGGGGAGCGAGCGCGGGACACGCGAGGTGTGGTCGGGCGATTTGAGCAGCGTGATTGGGCTGCAGAAGAGGGGGTTGAGGGGGTTGATGGAGGGGAGGAGGATGCGCGAGAGGACGGGGACAAATGCGGCGTCGTCGGTGTCGGGGCAAGGGGGTGCTGTTGGACCAGGTCAGGGACAAGGTCAGGGGCAGGGACAGGGACAAGCGCAGGGCCGGGTGGGGCTGGGGATCGCGGGTTCCTAGGTGGGACTCGCGGTCTTATTGGCTGGGAGGTCGCTGTGGGAGATACAGTGATGGGATGTGGGGAGGGCATTTTGGTTCTGCTTGAAGGGAGCGTCGTGGGCGAAGCATATGGCATGGCATTTGGCGAGGGGGAAGTCGCCATAGCTTTATCAGCGGTCAGATACAAAGGGTCCCTCTTTCTTTTTGGTGGCATTCATGTAGATGTGTTCCCAGGCACGGGATGATTTGATGTGGAAATGAAGCAAGTTTTGATGATTGTCTTGGGTTCTCGTCCCCGCTGTCAGTGTTGGTCCTGTTCGCAACTTGAGGCCATGTTGGAGTCCATGCCCATCTCATATTATGACAACTTGCACATCGTCCCTCGGCCTTGTTGTCAACACAGCATTCCCACCCACATTGGCTTTCTCATCTTGTCCTCCAGTGTTTTTGCCTCCTCATCCGGGATGTAGATAGGAAACCTGCGTTAGACGTAACGTTAACGTACTTGATAAGCGAGCGACGCACTCTCCACCACCCTACCACAACAATCCTCAACCACACAACCATAACACTAGGAAATAACAATAACTGAACCAGAAACCGATGAATCAGGTGCTTCCGCAACCTCCCGGCAAGTGCGGGCGTTATGACCAGGCTTGCCGCACACGCCACAGCACCGAATCTTCCTACGAGACCCCCCTGCACCACTCCCATCCGCCTGTGTTTCTTGCGCTCCCTCCCCACCCACGGCCCCTGGGCCTAGTAGATCCATTGCATCTTGCAGAGTGAGTGATCCTCCAAGCTGCACACGTGTCCTTTTGGCTCTCCGGCGCTTGCTTAGTGCCTCGTTGGCCTTGCGGAGCGAAGCATTCTCTGACCGAAGAAGGGCCACCTGGTGCATCACAGCCATCGTACCCTTGGTAAGCTGGTCTACAGCAGCCAACATCGAAGTCGGGGAGCTGTTTTGATGGTTGGCAATGCGAGTCTTGATAAGCGTTGACTGCGAGTCGGCTTCTCGGGGGTTGTGCGGTGTCTGGAAGACCCAAGAATGGGCAGTGCCAGGCCGTGAGGCCGGAGGGGTTGGCGTACGAAGCTTGACATCCAGCTTGGAAAGCACCCTCTCTGGATCGTGAGGAACAAGGCCAGCACCTGCGAAGCCGCCTTGAATATTCCTCTCGGTGATAGAGGCAAAGAAGGCCTTAGCGTTTGCCGACAGGGGGCGCGCCACGTTCGCGTCGGAGATGGTTGGCCATATCTTCAACGTCACACAACCTGGGAGGAAATGCGCGTGTAGATAGCTCAATCACATACTGAACTATCCTCTGCTCCTCCAGATCCGTCAGATTGCGCGAATTAGCTGGAATATCGCGTCGTATCGGTCGGCCATTACGTCTGTGGCGGAGGGTTGCTTCTGGGATATTGTATAATTTGGCTGCATTGCGGATGCTAAGCTTATCGTTATTTTGAAGAGCTTCGATGGCAAGAAGCAGTCTGGCTTTCTTTGAAGGGCCATCCATGGTTGTTGGTAGTACAGTGAGGTGAAGGAGGAGCAGCCGCGTCGCGGTGGAAAGTGCGTCGCTCGCTTATCTGCGTCGCTCGCTTATCAAGTACGTTAACGTTATTAGTAGCCTAAAGCGATGCAGGCTGTAGAAAACAAGGTTGTATTCCTTTCATGCTACAACATACTCTGGGAGGAAGTTAATACAGTAGTTAACCGAGGCTTAAGAAGGACATGGCATCGGAAGCCATCCTGACACTGGCGATGCCCTGACATTTTCCCTTGCCGGTTTTCTTGTTTTGTGCTCCATCTTTGCACTTTGTGCCATCCCGAAGCCCTGGCTTTACTTAACTTACAGAATCATGTCCTCCAACAAGCTATGTCCGCCATTGAGCTTGCTTATCCAGGACAGATATATCATCGACCCAGACGCAAGACGATTGCCCCACATGCTGCTCGTATGTTTCACGCTTGACGCCCACTCCAGGCCCATCATCAACCTCCAGAGCATGAATCTGACAAACACAGTAAAGAATGATGTTAGGCAAGCTGTAGTGCATCGACGCGTCAAGCCTGGGGAAGACCCTTATGACGGTGGTTGAAAATGAAAGTCGAAGGTGACGGACGGTCTACGCTTATTGTGCTGGCCATTACCCTGGTGCTTCAGGTCCCAGCCGCTGCCCTTTCTTTTCCCAGCCTTGGAGGAGAACATTCCTCCCCCAGCCTTTCCTTGAGCGAACGCAGGTGCTCCATCTCCACTTGGATACACTGAGCCAACAGCCACCCGCGACACCGCTCCCTGTCATCCTCCTCGCCTCCAAGGGGAGCGCTGGGTCCTTTTCGCTCCCAGTGCGGCTGCTCGAACCACTCGGGCCAGAAGCCGCCATACTCCCAGTCGATGATGACCTTGATCTCGAGAGTATCCGGGTCAATAATGACGTTGTGCTGACCTAGATCGTTGTGGCAGAAGACGTAGCTCGCCCCCTCGACAATCTCGGGCTTCGGTCGCCAGCACGTGTGATGCCGGTGCAGCCTGGTTCGCGGTGCTTGTTGAGGTCTTGATTGGAGACCATTTTTGATGTACAAGAGGGCAAATGATCAAAGACTGGGCCGGGCGCACAAGTTCCAACAGAGCAGTGGCGAGGGCGATGTGAGTGCCACGACTTTTGACGTTTGCTGGTAAGACGGGGCAGGGAAGGGCGGTCTGTGGCGGCAGAAGCCCTGCTTCCAGTGGTGTTGTGTTGTGTCACGGGATGCTCTCGTCACAAGTAGCAATACGTCTTGCGGCTGCGCCGGTTTGCTGCTCGACGATGCTCGACTGGCTGTCTGGCTCACTCGCAAAAGCGGAGCGGGCACTCGAATGCATCTGGTTCCAAGGCCTTTCGCAAGGCCTGGAAGCGTCGCATCATCTTCGCAAGGACTCCAAACCACAAGGTATGCAATGCGGGTGGTAGTTGCAGCTGGAATCCAGCGGCAAAATATTGGCGCCATGGCGAAAAAGGATGTTGCTCATTCTCGACTCTTGAAGAGCCCTCCGCCCCGAGCAAACTTTGGGAGCTCGGGTGGCTCCCTAGTGCCGTCATCACTCGACGTACGTCCACAGGATCTGAGCCTGTTTGCACCACCGGAAATGGTCCAAAAAGTAATCTCGCGCATATATCATGTTGCGAGCCCATCTCTTGCCGACCATGAGGAAGCGAGACAACAACCAGCACACGACACTCCGTTCTCGACGGTGTCGGCTGCTCGGTCGTAATAAGGAAGTGCGCATGCCCCCGCAAAGTTGAACTTCGGGTTAAATCTCCACATTGTTGTCACGGCCTGATCGCCTCAGACCTGTGAACGGTTTATATACGCAACCCAGAACTCCAGTCTTCGACTTGGAATTCTGGCAATGCTTTTGGAAGCTGGTGCAGTGGGGTTGTGTATCCATTGTTCGGCCAGCCGTCACAATTGTCGCCTGGACGAACGCCTCGTGCGTAGATCCGGCGTCCAAAACGGCCTGATAAACAGAGGCAACCTCAACGCGGGATATGTGTACGGACTGCGCCATTGTGTAGATGCCTGGCAGAGTCTTGAACGTCTTTAATCGTCCTACTTCGGCCTCGGTGAAGTTAAATTCCTCCTGGATTGTGGCGACGGGTTGCAGTTGGCTTTCTATAGCTCCTCGGACGCATGCAGCGCAGCATCGATGCCATTCCAGGAGCGAAACGAAGCCACCGGAACCGCCGCAGGTACCGCAAGCCTTGGTACACAGCGCTTGGTAAAAGTCGGACAGAGAAACGCCAACGGCAAGTCGTGTTCGTAGCAGGGCGCAGAAAAGGTGGAGTTCATGCGCGACCACCCTCTGGTACTGATGGAGGGAGTCGACAGTCTGTCTCGAACTGAGGTTGGCTTGCCGAAAGTTGAAGAGAGACTGTATGTCGAGAGACAGCAATATTTCGTGTACGAGCTCGAGGGGGAGGCGATCGAGGGTGCCGAGTCTAGTGTTGGGAGTCCGCGGGAAGGAGGGTTGCTATCGACTGACGAATGCCGACATGTTCGCGAGCTGGGAACCATTTCACGGAGCGCTCGAAATCTCTGCGGTGGTAGGCAGCGACTCGAACAATGGCGTCAGCCTGGTCCTGGCTGAAGCTGTATTCGGTGGCAGAGGTATATCCATCGGGCTGACGGGCTTCCATTGTCGGCGTCAGTTGGTGCTCTTGGTGGGAAGAGGCACGAAGCTTGATAGATGTCGTTGGTGGGTGACGATGCGGACTGATGGGGCAGTTGGATCGTGGTTCCGTCGAACTCGAGAGCCTAGAGGGGCTTATCGGAACGCTGGCTGATGTCTGTAGACTCTGGAGCGCCCCCCGCTCTCTGCGTAGTGCTTTCTTTGCCTCGTCCCTCCAGCCTGTAACGTGTGTTAGATTTAGTGACAACACCAAGTTTAACTTTGGATGTGCTCACTTAGAGACAGTCAAGAGGCTGGCTGTACACTTGATTGTATTCGGCGCCGTGTCACCATAGGCGACTGGTCGGCGCCCGAGTGTCAAACGGGGGAGGCAGCGGCAGAGGTATCGTGCGGCACGTCGTGGGAGGAAAAAAACTGTGCAAGGAAAAAGAAAGACTGGCGGGCAGTAACAGAGGAAGGAAGCAAGGCTCAGTGAGGCCAGGGAGCCGGGGTGGGTACGGAACATCCCGTCGCCCCGTTGCTGCCCGCCGCCAGCCCCGCATATCCTCGGCCTCACCTGAGCATCTGCTCACCTCCTCGGCCGTGGAGACGATACTTGAAGAAGAGCGATCCCGGCTGGGGACTTTGGTCGCGGAACACATCTTGGTCCATCACCAACCTGACATGACCCTAACCCCAGGCATGCTCTCCAACTCCCGCCGCCCCCAATTTTGATCGCGGGGTTGTTTCGCAAGTCCCTAAACCCCCGCCAGTTCCAGGTGTCCCAGCGCGTCCAACCGCCGAACGCGTCTCGCAACAACGTCACGTCATCCTGCCCCTCACTGGGGAAGAACCCAGCCGAAGCGAGCTGACAGCGATGTATGTCCCTGAAACTCCCTTGCATTCCCGAAATGCCCAACCTAACTCCACCCAGGATCGACCCGTCCCTCCGCCTTCGGCGAGCCATCCACGCCGCCGACGCCTCGCTCGTCGCCCGGATCCTCCGCTCCCACCCCCACCTCGTCCACAACCCAGACCACTCGATCGCCGGCCAAGCCAACTCATCGCTCCACCTCGCTGCCTCCCTCGGCCACCTGCCCGTCGTGCGCGTCCTCGTCGATGACTTCCACCACGAGCACCCCCACCCGGCTCTCAACGACGCTCACCAGACGGCCCTCATGCTGGCCGCCGCCGCCGGCCACACGGATGTCGTCCACTTCGGTGCGTACATAAACGACCCAGTTGACCCCCGTTTCTTGATCCAGAGGGCATGGCTGGAGCTCCGGGAGCCCTCCCGGCTCCCGCGGCGGGACAAAGCCAGCTCCTCCGCAACAAGGGTAACTCTCCTCCAATGTCAGCTGGCTAACGCATTTTCCTAGTACGTACCTCATCTCTTGCCGCCGCCGGCCCATCTACTATTGACCAGGAGCTCCCGGCGCTCTCATCCCCTCGGCTCGTCCCGCAAACTCTGCCAACCACTGACCTAAACCCCCCACAGCTCTGCGAACACGCCGGCGCGCCCGTGCTCCGCGCCGATGCTCGTGGCCGCGACGCAATCATGGAGGCCGCGTTACACGGCCACGATACGGTGGTACAGATCCTGCTAACGTTCGCACCGGACGGGGCCGAGGAGGCGCTGGCGAGGGCCGACGCCGACGGCAACACGGCGCTACACTTTGCGAGCAGCAATGGGAACTTGCTGGTGCTGAGGACGTTGCTGGCGGCAGGAGCGGACGCGGGGAGGAGGAATGTGTGTGATTGGAGCGCCGAGGCGTATAGCGCCACGGTCCAGGCCGAGGTGTATTTGAAGGGGTTGGTGGCTGAGGTGGAGAGGAAGAGGGGTGGGAGGGGGGGAGGGGGGGTGAGGATTGTTGATGAGTCTGCGTAGGTGGGGAGGGGGTATTTCCTAGATGCGATCCCGGGGTTTGAGCATGTGAATTTCTTCTCCATTGTGGGACGGGGGGTGAGAGGGGGCTGGGTTGGTGTTTCGGAGTTGGGGATTTTTGGTGGCGAGAACACATCGTCCGCGCGGCCACGCAGTAGATGAAAAAGTCTTCCCCCCTCCAGCTCGGATGCCAGCTGGGATGCTCGGATGTCGTCGATGATGCAGGATCCAGTCATCTCCCTTGCTGGCCTGGTTGGTTCATGATGTGCTTCCTGCTTGATTGGCCAGGAAGAAATATCCCAGAGATGCAGCATGTTGTTGCCCTTGTCGCAGTCCTCGAACCTGGTCAAAGGCACTCATGGAGGTTGTCCCCAGGAAATCAGTGCATCCTCTTGCCTACAGCATGGTAGCAAGGCAATAGAGTCGTGGTTCCGGCTCCAGAGTTCCTTCTGATGGGATAATTACAACACGGTTATTTGTGCCACTCCTGCGTATTTTCTCTTCCAGGATGACTCTGAAAACGCGTGGTCTTGGCCTGCAAGTAAAACCCTAACAGTACGGGCATGTTAGCAGGTTCTTTACGACGACGGCCAACTCTTTGCCAAGAAACCAGTCTGCTGCACATTGCATTTTTATCAAATCTCTGCATGAACGAGCATACATGAATAGGTAGTCTGCCCTAATGTATCCTCCTTCCCTCACTAATTCCCCATTGTTTCCTCGTTGGGCGTATATACCCCAAGCCTCCCTCTCTTAGTGCTGGCTCTGTCCAAGTTCTCAACACCTCCCCAACCCATACCCATCGTTTCTAGTTTCCGTAAACCCAACACTTGCAAGAACGAAGCAAGACTTGCCGGTCCAGGGAGAATCTTTTGTCAAGACCTTTGACATGTGAGTGTCGAGCATGGAACATAAATGGCCATCGAGGCAAGTTGTTGCTAACAGATCCAGCCTCATCACAGTTACCATGTCTTCGACCCAGCAGTCCAACCACGGCATGCATGGCCCCATGCGCCGCCATTTACTCGAATCACCCCAGGCGGGCAACCATTAAATGGCATTGGCTTGTATCTCGCTTGTCTCGCGCTAATAAACAAAACGGGGCTGGAGTGTAGAAAAGCCCCTTTGAAACTCTGTCGGTATTTTGATGGTGTTTGGCGCCGTTCCCGGGGTCTCTCTTGTCCAGCTCAAAGTTTGAATTCCCATCCATCTTTGCTTAAACCTTCCAATCTTGGGGTGTGACGGTGGCTAGGTAGGGCTCGCCAAACTTCTTTTGTGACCGCTTTGGGCATGGAAATCTGCCAAAATCACAACCCGGCAAAAAAAGGTCACTACAGTTTCAGGGGGCATTGTCGCTAGCACCGCTTCGGTTATCGCTGAAGAATTTGTTTTGGCGACGACCTCTCCTGAAACTACAGCGACCCCGCCCCTGAAGGCCTGTCACATGGCAAAACCGGCGGGGTGAGAAAGGGCCTGGGCTAGGTACCGCCCAGTTGGCGCTCCGAACGCGGCACTAAAAACAACGACAAGATGCCGGGTCACTCATTGATCCCTCACTCCGTCTGGTTCAGCTACCCTTTATCGATAGCCGTCGTCTCTTTTCCTTTACTGCCACCGCCCTCACATCCCTCCTCGACATAGGCATCCGATCCTTCGACCTGCCGCAACCGAGGAAACCGAAACCTCGTCCCGACCCGGCCCCAGCATTGAACGAGACCTTCCGAATCAGATCAAGATGGAGGTTGTCCAACGAAGGATCGAAAACACAGGCCCAGCCCTCCCCATAATCCCAGCTTCGCGTTCCTGACCATCTCGCCGAGTAGACTCTCGTCCGTCCCCTTTTGTTTCCGCGTTTTCTACCAGCCCCCCTGCGTGGTATTGTCCGATCTCGGGGGCTCGAATGGTTCTTGCCATCCAAGATCGTGTTTGAGAGACATAAATGGGACTGGGACGGAGAGTTTGACGAAGGAAAGGCCGTCTGCCAGGGGCTGGCCCCGCGGCAGGGTGTATTTGCTCCCGTCTGCTACGGCCAGGCAGGCTGCGCGTCACCGAGAACACGGGAAGACGGACCCTCTTTCTCTTGTGCGTTGAGGGCATCGGGCTGGATGAAGAGTGACTGGTGTTGTGGTGCCCGGAAAGGTTGAGACCATGTTCATGGCGTTACTTGCGGCCGTGTCAGAAAGCTCAACAATCTGCTTCTCTGGGGAGATCGGATACTCGTCCTTGATTTTGACATCTCGTACATCTCGGAGGAGGGGGGACAGGAGTGTTGTTCTGGCCTCTTCGCAGGTTGCGGTGCGGGCGTTGGCACACGCATGTGCTGGCAGGACTTTTTTTGGAGAAGATCAACGAATCCGGAGATGGTGGCTCTTGGGCAAAGTTCAGCGAAGATCCAGTGTATTATTGCAGTCGTCTATGTACAAGTCATGGCCCCCGGTGTCACCTAGACCAAGATGCTCTTGAGCTTCTCAATGGTATCAAGCACCGACTGTTCCACCGGGATGTAGTCCTGCCCGGTAAACCGCACGGCTTTGGTCCCGTCGTACACCTTGTGCTTGGGAAACTCGTACGTCCCGGGCGCGTATCCCTCTCCCGGTGTTCCCTTGTCGATGATGTCCGCCCGCTCGGGGTACGCCTTGCGGAGGATGTCGGCGTGCGCCTGCGGCGGCGCGTACGACGACGCGGCAATGAATCGCTCGTTGTTGGCCTTGTCGGGGTGATCGATGGCATACACAACGAACCGCGCCACGTCACGGACGTCGACGTAGGTGTGGTAGGCTCCGGGCATGCCCACCTTGTCGAGGGGCTTGCCGAGGTAGATCTCTGGGCCGAGCGAGTACGTGAGGCCGAGCTTGTCTGCCGATTCGGGGACCAGGAGAGGGGGGCCCGTGACATAGCTGGGAAGACTGTCAGCTTCGGGCTATTTCCAACGTGAGGGGGGAGGATGGAGACGTACCAGGGGTTGATGGCTGTCATGGTGAACTTGGGCTTGTAGTCGTCGCGGAACTTCCACAGGGCGCGCTCCGCGGCCACCTTGCTGGCCGAGTAGATGACGGGTCCCGGAGTCGCCTTGCCGAGCTGCTTGACGGCATCCTCGGCCACGGTGTTCCAGTCCGCCTCGGTGAAGGTGTAGTCGTCGTCCCGGGGGATGAAGACGGACACGATGGAGGACATGAGCACGAAGCTCTTGACGCTGGGCTCCTTGTTGGCCGACTCGAGGGCCCGCTGCGTGCCGATGATGGCGTCACGAAGCACGGGATCGGGGTCGGTAAAGTCCATGGCGACGGGGGATGCGAGATGGGCGACAGCGTCGACACCTTGTGGGGGTGTCAGCTTCTGTCGTCGAAGCAACAAATTTTCGGGCCTTTCAGCGGGCAAGCGTACCTTTTACCGCCTCGTCAAAGGCGCCCTCGGCCACAATGTCGGGGACAATGGCAAACTGGAGCTTGTCGGCGTACTGGGGAAGAGCGTCGGCGATGGCTTTGGTCGATGCCTGGGAGCGGACAGTGCCTCTGACGGAGTAGCCCGCATTGAGCAGGACTTCGACGGTGACGGCGCCAATGTAGCCATTGGCGCCGGTGACGAGAACGAGGCCCTTGGACATGGTGCTGGGATTGGTGTTGCGGCTGAAGATTGGAGATTGTTCGATGATGTTGCAGGAGTGATGTGTGAGGTTTGATGTAGGAGAAGATTTCAACGGGGAGGGCTCTGGCGCTCTTATATGGCCCGGCAAGTGCAACTGCTCCCAAGGACGAGACAAGTCTCACAAACAGGCCAAGTCTGTGTTGAGTCCATCTCTCGAAGACACGATCCTGCCTGCCTCGTCACGACATGGAATTATCAACCAACGTCGTACGCTGTGACACAGGCAGGGCAACGGACAGGTGCAGTGTCGAAAGGCCAAGCTATCTCGTCTCCAGTGCCATTGGCCACAATACCGGTGATGTAATGCAGGATTAGTGAGCTAAAAGGGCGACGTCGTTGGCGATGCCTGCGCTGAATAATCCGTCACCCTGGTCCAGATCTCGCTGCTTGGCAGGGCGGCCTTATCCCCCCCGCGGGAGCGCCATTGCGGGCGGACGGGACGCCGATGTCCAATGGCTTGTTTGCCGACTCACTAATCAACTCCCACGATCATTCTCCGCGTGCATGCATTCCATTCTGCTACCCGCTCAGGGCTGAACAGCGCCTGCATATCATACACTTTCCCAGTCGGGCTGATCAGTAATGCGGCTCGGGTGCAGCACGCTCGGGATTGGTCAACCATGTCGACCCGGCTGGCTTGCCGAGGCCTGAAAATGGCACCCGGCACTGGATGCCCCACCCCGATCTGGATTCTCAGCCCCGACCTGTCGGGTGCGTGCCGGCCGGGAGACAGGGGTAGTTCCCGACGACTGCCGGTCGACGGCCGGCCCAACTGAAATGCGACAGCGGTCCGGGATGGTTTTCATCACCGAAGCGGCCTGCAAATGCATAAAACTCAACGGAATTTATTCTTGAAAAGCAACGAAAACGAGAAACCCTACGAACGCAATTGAAAGCAACGACCACCCACCGCCATCCCGGCACAACTCAACGAAATCCCTCTCGCCCCTTTGAAAGTCATGCCCCCTTGACCACATCACCTCATCTCCGTCGCGAATCCTCCCTCCATGCATCCCGAAACTCCCCCTTAGCGAAATCCCCCCGCCACACATCCCAAAATCTCAACTTTCCTAAAAGACAGCCATCAGTCAAACGTCGCTGATGTCATGTCGCAACAGAAGGGGGTGTACTCACAGCGCTGCCTCGCTTCGCGCACGTCTTCCGATGTCCCCCTTGCTGACGCTACCTATGTCTGCTACTGTGCCTCCGGCTTCTCGACAGGCCTGCCTGGCTGGAGGAGCGGCTGCTGCTACGGCTTCCCGAGGGACGGCTCGACGAACGCCCCCGCGGTTGCGGTTGGGAGGGGCCTGCCTGGGCAGGGGTCGCGGGTGCCGGCTCCTGATCAAGTGGTGGCAGGATGTAGCCGGGCACCCTTGAATTACGCATGTAGCTGTAGCGACACTCATTGAGGAATGAGGCGACGGGCGTGCAGACTACACCCCAAGCCCTGTCTGTAGGTCCGCAGTTCGCCAACAGGGAAAGGGCCCAAGCCATACACTGCGCCTGCGTGTGATCCGCTCCCTGGGGGTCTAGTCGGGAATACATGGATTGAAACGTACCCCACGTCCTCCAATGTTCTACATCCCATGCCGTTGGAAAGCCAGGCATATCGTTAATCGAGCGTTCGTGGCCGCCGGTAAAGTGAGGCGTAGCTGGATTCGTCAATAGAAAGTAGCCAGCAATCTTTTTAATACGATGCAGATGTTCTCTTTGGCGGGAGAAGTTGTTGAAATAGGCTGCTACCTCTTGCATAATATGCTTGTCACAGGGGCGGAAGACTCTGGCGAGTCTGGAGCTGCGCGTGGGAGGTCTGTCTGCTATTGTGGAAAATAACGAAGTTGCAGGAGGAAGAAGAAGCGCAAGCCTCCATCCTGCAACGACAGATCTATGTAGTGGGCTGCCCCGCAGGCCAGAGGCCGACAAGGCAGATATGGCGATAAGGCGATAAGGCCGAACCATCTGCCCAAGGCATGTGCCAAAGGCGCAACCATCAGCCATCACGGCAGGTGCCGTGACAATGCTGAGCTTGATTGTACAACCCATGTTGCTCGTACGACCAAGGTTCCGGGGCTTGCTCTATGTTCAGCATGCGCGCGTGTGTCACGGCACCTGCCGTGATGGCTGATGGTTGCGCCTTTGGCACATGCCTTGGGCAGATGGTTCGGCCTTATCGCCTTATCGCCATATCTGCCTTGTTGGCCTCTGGCCTGCGGGGCAGCCCACTACATAGATCCGTCGTTGCAGGATGGAGGCTTGGGCTTCCTCTTCCTCCTGCAACTTCGTTATTTTCTACAATGCAAGCAAGCCACATCGCAGCCCTGTCTCGATAGCCAGCCCTGCACCGTGATAATTGATGTGTTTTATTGCCGCCACTGACTGGGTCGTAGAGACCTGCGCCACGAGACGAAGATGCTAATAAGAACAAAAAGGGAGGGCGATTGTCTTGATATCTTCATACATATTAGTACAGATGACTGCCTACCTCCATAGTCTCACACGACCCTTTTTATGGCCGAGTCCGTATTAGTGGCAGCTCCTGAGCAAGGGGTGAGCCGCACTGAGGGCCGCCTAAGCCGAGGTGTGACGGTGATGGCAGATTTGCAGGCACGCAGAGATGCCAGAGCTGTATGTGCCAAATTCGTAGAATTACAAGCTAAAGAGAAGGTTTGGATCCAGGGCCTGGCCCTGCGATCCGAACCTTGTGGGCGATTGCCCATCCTCCCGATTGGGCCTAGTGCCCCCAGCTGTCCATGTCTCCACGGGGTGTGCCATCCACGTGACACGAGGTGAGTCTAAGAAATTTACCCAGGGATACGGATACCCTAGTCGATCACCTGGCTACCACCAATCTAAACCGCTTTCTGAAGACAAAGTTGAGAGGGAGAAGAACCAATCGGGACAAGGAAGCGCGGAATCCGAGTTGGAGAATCCTATTGTAAGGTGGTTCTGATCAAGGAAGATGACTCCTACAATCGTGGTGCGGTGGTGGGAAAAATGGTGTCTCAAGCTGTCGCATTGATTGAACCTTGCAGGAGCAAGATTCTCTGTGAGCTCCCGACGCTCCTGTGTCAGCTATAGCTATGGGAGCTTCTTGCCACTGTGTCGTCATCGTTCCGGCACCTTCTCTCCAGCTCATGACACCTATAAAGGAGGACACAGGACCTGCTGTTATCTCGGCAACTTCCGAAGGTGGAACGTTGCTTGTGGCAAGCTTAAAATCACCACAACCAACTCCGCATGGAAGCAAGTAATATCATAGTATCTCCATAAGACAGCACTAACAGTTTCTAGAAAGCATTTGTTCCTAGACCTTAAGCCCTACATTAGCCTTGACGTCGAATGCTCCAAGCACTTTGCAACAAGAGAGGAGTGAGTGGGTTCAACACCTCGCTTGGGATCATACAAAGTGCGCCGGAGTGGGAAAGCATTGACTGTCAATTGTGCAAAGAGACAACACCCCAGGCCGGTCGCAGCTGCTAACCGGCCGGACGAACCCCGCAAGGCGGATCATGTGATCGAGGACACCGCCGGAAAGGAGGGTGCATCATGAGGGCAGAGAAAGAAAATGAATACCACCCCATAAGGGGTGAGCTGGATCTCGAAACACTCCACCTGTACATTTACTTCTGCATTTGAGATACCCCCACTCATTCTACCTGTACCAATGAAAGACAATTACTTCTTCCACGCCCTCTCCAGCATCTCCTTAACCGCCATCGGCTTGACTTCAGGCAACGTCTCATTCAAGAACTTCTCTGGCTTAAGATCAAACGTCCCGTCCGCAAACCACAGACCGAAAACAGCACCGTAGTTCTGGACGGCCACCTTGGGCATGAACTGGTACAGCGGCACCTGGCCAGGCAACTCTGTGGTCTCTCCCTCCTTCAACTTCTCCACGCTGTCGTATGTGACAGTAAACTTGGTCCCTGCGCAATGTTAGCCCATCCCATCTTTTCCCATAAGAATGCCAGGTAGTACTCACCCTTAACCTCCTCCGCCAGCGCCAGAAACTTATTCCAAGTAACCCGATCTCCATACACATACGTTGCTCTCTCCCACTCCTCCCGTTCCAAATTCGCCGCCACAAACCGCGCCACGTCCGTCGTATGCGTAAACACCCCCTTCACCTCCCCGCTCCCCGGAATCGCCGCGGCGTTGTTCGCCACATCCAACCAGTACACCAGCGGCGTGCGCACCATGTTCGATTTCACTCCCGGAATCCCCCAGTAGTCCATCAAGAACCCACAGTGGAACACGGTCCATTCCACATCCGTCGTCTTTTCGAGCTCCTTCTGCGCTTCGACCTTGTACTGAACCGACGGGATCGCGCCGATGTCGGCTTCCTTCATGGGGATGCCCCACTCGCTGGACACCAGACGCTTGGTGGCCTTGGACTTGTCGGCCGCGCGGATGAGCTCGACTTCGTGCGGGCGGGTGCCGTCCATGCTGTGCATGGCGATGCCCGAGATGACGGTGTGGATTTGGTGGGCCTCGAGGACGGTGACGAGGGCGTCGACAGAGGTGTAGTCGACTGCGAGGATGGGGGCGCCGATGGTGGCCGAGAGGGTGGGGTTGGCGGTGCGGGAGAGGATGTAGACGGTGTGTTTGCCTGTAGCGAGGAGGGCTTCGACGATGGCGAGGCCGATGTTGCCTGTGCCTCCGGCGACGGCGACGATGGTCATGGTGGAAGGTGGTTGGTTGGTTGGAGGTTGTAAGTGGAAAGTGGGGCTGTAAATGACAGCGAAGTGGTGAACGTTGTGAGGTTGTGGTGATTGCTGGTGATGGTTGCTGTTATGCATGTTGTTGTTTGAGATTAACAGAGCCGGGTCTGTCTACCCCCCCCCTTTCAAGAAGTTGTTCCTTCAGAAACGATCATTGGCTGGATGTCTTAAGTCCGAGTGACTTACAAGTGTACAGGATCAGGGTGACATGATGGTCGCGTCCGGGGATCGCTTAATCCTCCGGATGCAAGTTCTGCAGGAGTCGCATCTCCGTGACGAATGATAGATAGCCCAAGCTCCGTCGGAAACGCCGGCCACTTCATGATTTGTCAGCTGTAGCCGGGCATACCGGATAGGTTTGGGCAGCAAGCGGTTCTCAATCCTTCGCCAACTCCAACCTTCGCAAGTAACGATATGTCCGAAGACACTCGGGCTGCGACAAAGACGCGAGGCCGCGTCTCGCAGTCATGCACGCCAGTTAAG
The DNA here is from genome assembly GCA_027943155.1 of Podospora tetraspora. NCBI lineage: Eukaryota > Fungi > Ascomycota > Sordariomycetes > Sordariales > Podosporaceae > Podospora > Podospora tetraspora. Next base: position 2,300,333 of record JAQKAE010000007.1, read on the forward strand.
CTAATGAAATTAGGCCGAGGATCGTCCTTACAACCACGCCCATTTATAGTCACGGCAAGTATAGCCGGGGCTTACCTCGTGTTACGGCAGTGGGCATGCCTGACCACTACGTAACACAACCAAAAGGAAGGACGATGTGATGTCGAAACACCACCACCGTAGGCATGCTTAAGGAGAGGATGTCACGGCGAAGCCCGTGACACTACCCTCCCCTTTAAACCCTCCCGAAAAGACCTCCCCAAATCTTTTCCAACTGCGCATCGAACGAGGACGAGGACGAGAACGAGGACTTTCAATCGCGTTACCTGGACTGTCGCTACAGAGGCTCCCGCCTGTAGAGGGTAACTGCCCGATTGAAAAAACGAGGACTCGGGGGAGAATCGAATGCGCAGCCGTGACGACATCACATACTGTTACGGCAGTGGGCATGCCTGACCACTACGTAACACAACCAAAAGGAAGGACGATGTGATGTCGAAACACCACCACCGTAGGCATGCTTAAGGAGAGGATGTCACGGCGAAGCCCGTGACACCTCGGCTTAGGCGGTCCTCAGTGTGGCTCACCTCTTACTCAGGATCTGCGACTAATACGGACTCGGCCAGAAAAAAGTGTCGTGTGTGACTATAACGTGTTTTATAAGCGAGTGTGCAATATAAGCGAGTGTGCAATTTTCCACGCAACGCGGCACCTCTCCAGTCACAACCACTTTTCATCACCATCCAAGATGCCCCCTACTTCAGAAGAAAGCAGGGTAATCTTGGCCCTCCAAACTCTCCAAAACGACAAAAGCCTAAGCGTTCTAGCTGCAGCCAAGATCTACAACGTCAACCGGATGACTTTATCCCGACGACGCGCCGGTACGCTTGCATGACGAGACACCATGCCCAAATCGCGTCGGCTCACAGATTCCGAAGAGGAAGCTATTGTTCGATACGTCATTGAGCTAGCTACGCGATCTTTTCCACCAAGACTATGTAGTGTGGAAGATATGGCCTACCAACTTCTACGCGTATGCGACGCGCCCCATGTCGGCAAGCTCTGGGCTCACAACTTTGTCGAACGCCAGCCAGAGCTCCGTACCCGTTGGGCACGTCGGTACGACTACCAGAGGGCCAACTGCGAGGATTCAAAGATTGTTGGAGAGTGGTTTTCCCTCGTCCAGAACGTCAAGGCCAAATACGAGACCGTGGATGACGACATCTACAACTTCGATGAGACTGGGTTCATGATGGGCATCATCTTCGCGTGTGAAGCCAACTCGCAGTCAACGCCCATCAAGACTCGCATTGCCAACCATCAAAATAGATCCCCGACTTCGATGTTGGCTGCTGTGGACCAGCTTACCAAGGGTACGATGGCTGCGATGCACCAGGTGGCCCTACTTCAGGCAGAGGTTTCTTCGCTCCGCAAGGCCAACGAGGCACTCACCAAGCGCCCGAGAGCTAAAAAAGCACGTGTGCGCCTTGGAGGATCACTTGCTGTACAGGATGCGCACGATCTACTAGATCAGAAAGCCGTGGGTGGGGAGGGAGTGCAAGAAACGCAGCCGGGTGGTGTGTCATGAGCTGGAAAGGAGGTGCCGAAATGATGACGACACAGTGGCAAGAAGCTCCCATAGCTATAACTGACACAGGAGCGTCGGGAGCTCACAGAGAATCTTGCTCCTGCAAGGTTCAATCAATGCGACAGCTCGAGACACCATTTTTCCCACCACCGCACCATGATTGTAGGAGTCATCTTCCTTGATCAGAACCACCTTACATGGTGGTAGCGCAGGGATGGTGTTACAACCTGTGCCCAAGAGGGTCAGACTGCAAGGCAGGACGCCGCGGTGGGTGTTATCGACGGTAGGGAACGAAGGTTGCGCAAGGTCCAGACGGGTCGTTACCGTCACAACAGGATGCTCTACAAAGAACTTGAAGAAGGTGCTTGCAAGATTGTAGACGGGAACATGATATTGCTTGCGTGAGGAACAAGAGAGGTTCCTCACCAAGGGGGCTGTCTACCTATCTTATATATTATTATTATTATTATTCGTACACCGCTGTGCCCTAGGGCTCGCCGGACCCTCATCTTAGTAATTGTACAGGAAAACCGTGCTCTCACGAGCCGGATGAAAAACCCATACCGACAGTCAAGGAACTGCGTCGGTCGCCGATCCTACGAATACAAGAAAGAAGGCCTCCTGGCCTTCGAAGGACGGGCCATCAGACCGTCTGTTCCAGTTCCAGCTTCCTAGCCAGGCTGTACATTTCCAGTCTACCCGAGTCCATCAGCCAGCTCAGGATCCTCCCCGTTAGCCGTGCAGCTGAGGGGCTAGTGTTCTGCAGGACAGAATAAAAGTCCCGTCGCGTTCGGATCTCTGCTCTCCTCCACGTTCGAGCCAATGGTGGGGCCAAGCACCACATCACCAGGTGTTCGGCAGTCTCCCGTCCTTCTCCACACTCACAATAGGGCGTTGTAACCCTGGTACTCGCCGTTCGAACAGGAAGCTTCGGAGGCCTATGGCACCAGTTCGAATCTGAACCAGCAAAGAGCTTTTAGCCTTGTTGAGTCCTTCGTGCCTCGTTAGAGTCCCCCTTCCGAACATGGTCTCCCGCTGGTGGTCGAAGTCATCGGCAGGCCTTGTCGCTGCCCGGCCGTCTCTTTCCCTCAGCCATCTCTCCTTCCAGGCTTCCTCTGCTACCTCGCCCGTGTCGTCGGTTTTTCCAGTCCATGTTGCTATTGTGTTCGCCGCTTGTTCCACCGCAGTAGGCGCCTGAGGCCCGGGGGCTCGCGGTCGGCCGTTGTGTCTCCTTCTCGAATTGAACCTCCGGTATAGCTTGTTGCAAGCCGCGTGGACAATGCTCCCTGGGGATTTCTTGTCTCCCTTGCCATCGTCCAGAGCGGGTTCATGCAGTCGGCGCTCAAAGTCGGCCAGTCGCTTGTTAAGGTAAAGATCCAGTGGTGGTACCCATGTCTCCGTTTCGAGGTTGCGAATAGGGGTCGACTTGAAAGCTCCCGCTATTATCCGCAAGCTCTTGTTCTGGGCCCTTCCGAGAGCCAAGGTGGGTGATATTGAGGTCTGGCGAACTCAATTTGGCCTTGCTGCTGAACGCTCCACTCGGCGACGGAAGCGGAAGGGTATTTTCTTGGATGATGGGTGGGATGATGGAGGTTGGAAAGGCTTTGGGGGATGGTTCTGTTCAAGCTGTAGCTTGGTGTGATCCGGTTCTTCAATGGATCAATCATGGATGGGTGGCATGATGAGTGTTTGCATAGTTGGGCAGTGGCAAGGTTGAAGCTCTGCCAATGACGGTGAAGATGTGGTAAATTGCACCCAAACTACCGTGCACGCAATGATCAGAAACGAGGAAAGACTTGGTCAAACAGACCAGCGAGCCCCGGTGTGTGAGGTGGTTGACGTCTCTGCCTGCTCCTCTTTGGGAGTGCCTTCTTGTGTGAGGAACACAATTCCAAACCGCAGATGGAAGCTGCTTCTGAGGAAAACAGCAATCTTCTTCCAACTGGAAGGAGCAACAATATTACTTCCCGGCAGCACGAGAACCTTCTCTCAGCCAGGTAACCTTCAACTGGAAAGTGCACCTGGCCAGGGTTTGTTTGCCCGTCGACTCATGGATGCTTCCTCACATGGCTTTTTAGGTGGGGATGCCATGGAGTCCGCAGCGATTACTTGGTGACTCCATCTGTGGCCAATACATAGCCCACCAACATGGTCCTCATCTGCCCACTACTCTATCACTTTCTACAAAACCTGCGTTCGACAATGGCGTTGATGAACCCAGGATGGGGCAGTGGACAACCAAGTGATACAGTTCTTTGCCGTCGTCCCAGGCGCCGTCCAACAGGAACGAGATTCGCCAACAAATGACTTCTTCTTGAAAGCGAGAGGAAATGGGCATCGAAGTCAGCTTGGGAGTCCCTCCCCTCTTTCTCTTTGATGAATTCTGCCGCACGTCACGGGCAATGAACGGCCGCATTCGGCCAAACACTCCCCGAACCCCGCGCTGACCCTTCCACAGCAGGCACTCTCCCGCCCGGAATCCCCTCAGAACACCCCTCCAACTTCGTAACTCCAAACTTTCGTCCATCACAACCGCCAACGTCATCAACCCCGAGCCCACCCAGCCCTCAAAATGGCACCCCCCTTCGCCCCCTCAACCTGGCGCATCTTCGGCCTCTCCATTGCCGCCGGCTACACGGCTTTTGGCTTGTTTGCCGTCTGTCTCCCGCAGCGCGCGGCCCTCGAATACTTTGCCATTCCGCCCCGCGCGCGGAGCGCCACCAAGACTCTACCCGACGGGCAGGTCGGTGCGAAAATCACGTCGACCGCGGACGCCGTCGACCTCTTGATGCCGCTCCTCGGCGCGCGCGAAATCAGTATCGGCGCGGCGCTGTGGGCGCTTGCGTATGCGGGCAAGTGGCAAGAGTTTGGCACCGTCGTGGTCGCGGGGACGGTGCTCTGCGTGGCAGACGGGATGGCGATTTGGAAGTTTGGGGGGAGGGAGAAGTAAGTCACTACTATCCTACGCTGCTGACAAACGTGAATGCTGACAGGCGTTGCAGAGGATCGTGGATCACGGCGGCGGCGGCGGGATGGACCGTCATCGGGCTGGTTCTGGCCAGGCATTGACGGTTGTCTCGAATGTACAGCAGCTTCTTTTCCTTGCGTCTTGGGATCGATCTTTCTTGTACAGAGTATCCAGGATCGCAAAAAAATCGATAGAAATCTACATGGCACACGCACTTCAGACCTTTCCGATCCCCGCCCCAGCCTTGACCAGCTCCTCGACCTTCTCCAGCGGCGTCAACTTGTACTTGTACGGCGCCTTGGTAAACGTCCCGACCTGGGTGATGTTGACGGTCGCATTCCCCCAGTCATTCGCTGCCACAAGTTAGTATCCCCTCCTCAAATCGTCGGTACACAGAGAACTCACCTGCCCCCAGATTCGCAAACCCATCCAGCTCCTCGTCCCCGCAGACGCACGTATTCGGCGAATCATCCGGAATCACCAACCCGTACGTGCTCAGCGCCTCGCGCGTCTTTCCGCGAAACACGTTACCCTCGACGAGCATCTGGTTGTCCGAGCGCGAATGCAGTGCCTGGTACAGATAGTCGACGTACAAGTTGTTGTACACATGCTGGTGGCCGAAGCGACCGGCGGGACCGCGTGTGCCCTCGTTACGCCAGTAGTTGTGGTGGTAGGTGACGTGCAGGTGGCCAAAGTCGATGCCGCGGAAGGTGTCGTCGTTTCCGACGAGGGACGATTTCCAGTGGTCGTGGAAGTAGTTCCACGAGACGGTGATCCAGTCCGAGGCGCGGATGATGTCGACTTGGCCATCCTTGGGACCTGTCAGCATACACTTCAGCCGAGTGGGAGGGGACACTGACATAGGCATCTGGCCCCTGGCTGATATCCGAGTGGAACTCGTTGTGGTCGACCCAGACACGCGTCGAGTTGCGGATGGTGATGCAGTCGTTGTCTTTGATGAAGCTGATGCGCAGGTTCTGGATGATGACGTTGGTGCCGTTGAAGACGTCGATGCCGCTGCCAGTGATATGCGCCGTCGCGCCGACGCCGATCAGGGACTTATTGGAGCCGACCTTGAGGCGCGAGGGGAGCACCATCTCGCCCACGATGTGGACGATCTTGGGTGCATCTCCGGCCACAGCCGTTATGAGAGCCGCCGGGCTGCTCACTGTCACTGTTTCACCTCCTTTTCCGCCGGTCGTGAGACCGATGGGGTTCTCTTTGGCGAACCCTTCAACTCCCCATGATGGCTTCTTGTCGCAGTCTGGAAGGGCGCCGGTCAGGGACGAAAAGGAGAAGAGGGCGACGAGAGCCCCTGGTAGATACATCTTGTTCGTTGAAAGGAGAATGGTCAAGTCAGTGTCAGCATAGCCTGCCTGAGTTGATAGCACCGGTCAACAAGGAAATATGTCACTCGTTATATACACACGACACCGGCTCCCTTCGACGTTGAAATAAGAGGCGGGCGCATTCCCACCATCGAGCGGAGAACCCTGCCGTCGACGTCAACAGCCTCTTTCTATAAGCGAAATATTACCCGTCGTCGTACCGCACCTCTTGGGTTTCCCCAATGGCAAAAGATTCCCCTGACCCGGTGCGCTGAGTGGTGGGAATTCATCCGCCCGGGTAAGGTTGCTACCAAGCCCATCCCACGACACTGGCACCTCTCAATCCCACAAATAACACCCGACCTTGCCATATTGCTCCACCCGCATCCCCGGTACTCAGTCCTACCTCACGCAAACCACCATCACCATCAAAGCCCCATCATCCCCAACGTCACCCTCACAGCCTCATCCAACCCATCCAACCCCTCCCCCAGCCTGACTCCGAGCTCCCTCTCCGCCCTCGTCGCCCTCACCCTCATTGCGGTTCCGAACCCCTTGGCAATATGCCGACTCCAAACATCCGCCTCCCCCCCCTCCCCAATCATCTCCTCCATCATCCGCACCACCTCCCCCATCTCCATCTCCCGCGTCCCTTCCCCTCGGGCACCAATCCCCCGCCTCCGCACCGCCGCACCGCCGGCACAAGCCACTCCTCCACGAAACCCCTCCACTCCACCTCCACCCCCGACGCAAAGAAATACCCCTCCGGTCCCCACACTTCCTTCCGCGGCGGCGCCCCGGACGCCAGCGCGTCCTCCACCAGCGCGACGTACACGCGCGCCAGCTCGTCGTTGTCGATAAACCCAGACATGTTTCGGCCCTGGTTGACGACAAAGGCGCCGCCGGCGCGTCGCATCGCGCCGAGGAGGTACGGGAAGATGGTGGGTGCCGGGTGGGTTTTGCTTGGGGAGCGGCCGACGACGAAGGAGGGGGAGATGATGGCTGTGTGGACGTGGGGGTGGGGGAAGGAGGCGATGAGGGTGTCGGTTGATGCGTGTGGGGTGGCGGGGGTGGTGGGCAGGGAGGTGAGGTCGAGGGTATCGTCCCAGATGCGGGGGCCGGGGTGGGTGCCGTTTGGGGGTCCCTTTGGGCGGGGGGTTAGTTGGGGGTTTGGTGGGTGGGAGGGGGGAAGTACCAGATGCGGGCGGCGCCGCTGGTGTGGATGTAGAATTTGGGGGTGGTGGGGGAGGAGGAGGTGGCGAGGCCCGAGAGGAGGGCGGTGATGGCGCGGTCTTGGAAGACGGCCGGGGCGCAGTCTTTGTTGGGTGGGGGGGTTAGGGGGTGGGTTCAGGCCAACTTGGGGTAGGGGAGACGGACAGATGACAATGGTGGCCTCGGCGGCCTTTGTTTCGAGGAGGTCGACGTCTGCGAGGGAGCCAATGGTGGTGGCCACTGACGTGCCATAGGTTTCTTTGAGGTGCTGGGCATCGGTTTTGGAGCGGACGAGGGCGTCGATAGACAGATCGGGATGGGCGGCGAGCACAGCGGCCAGGACTGATGCTCCGATGTTGCCTGACGCGCCGATGCTGGGCGGGATAAGTTCTAGTGAGGGAAGTTGAGCATTGTACTGATATGGTGGACTTACAAGAGAACTCTAGGCTCCATGGTCACAGTTCTCTCTAACCGTGCAATATATTTCTCTGAGGGCCTTTAATTCTGCTGGTTTGACGTTCAAGAAAAAAGGCAGGCCTCTCTGAGGATGCACCTCTTCTTGGCTGACTTTATAGTAGCACATCCGATTGCTTGCGAACACCGGGCAAACTGGTGTCGAGAGGTTCTCGCGGCAAAGCCTTGACGATAATGCGCATCAGTGGGAGTGGTTGCTTACACTGTTGGGTGGGAGTATTGCCTGCAAAGGGGGTTGCTTCGGGACCGGAATGGGAAATGATCGCCGTCAACTTCATGTTCTGGGGTTGCATGAATCGCCACTCGCGTCGAGTTGACGGCCTCGAAGGCCTCTCCAGGGTTGTATTTTCCCTTCCCGGTCGCAGGCTGCAGGCTGCATATTTGGACGGGAGCATGGCGACGGATGTTTGTTCAAGGGCCGCGGGCCGCGGGCAGGCGGACCGCACTGATGCAGAGGGAAACGAGCTGAAGGTTCTCTCAATATTTTCTGATCCCAGCATACACAGTTCTTTGGTGTGGGAGCACGAGGTCGATGCTTCAGACAAGCCCGATCGGGTGGCCAGAGATCGTCCGCGGCCATCAATCTTTGCAAAGAAAAATAGAGAAAGACAGCAGGAGTGAAGGCCCAACGTGCTGGCTGCTCCCACCCAAAGGTGAGTTGATGGAAAGAGCATCCCAAAAAATCAAGACATGTGCTAACCTCGTACAGGAACAGGCTCACCACCTGCCGTTTGGATTGCCAGAAACAGGAGCGAGGAAGGCGGTGATCGGGCCAGCGAGATCACACTTCTGTCCCGACAAAATGACAACAGGCTCTTGCAAAAGAAATCTCCTTTCAGGGATTTTTTCAACAAAGAAGTCGATTGACGTGGATGGCCTGCCATAAAGCGTTTTTGTCTGTTAGAAGAAGGCCATCTTCTCCCAAGCTCGACCCAAAAATGGCAACATTGTTGAAAGACGGACACTCGGTCCGTCGATCACTATGCACACATTGCAATAAAGTCGAACCTTTCGACCGTAGACAAACGACGCCGTCCTCCTCCTCGACAGCATCCCCACCACGCATCGACCGAACTCAACCCCCAAAGAAAAAGAGATGATGGCTACGCCTCTCGCTCTTCGACGCAGCGCGCGCATCAAGGCGGCCAGAGAGAAAAAGACACCCACGACTGCGACAGAGACCGAGAGAACACATACCAGACGGAACAAACCGTTTTACAGCTACGTCCGGGCCTGCCATGGGCAGCTCATTCCCATCGAAAAGAGGCTCCCCCGACATCGCTTCCACCGCGGCGCGCTTGCCGACCTTGCCCCCGACCACTGGCTCATAGTCGCCAGAACCCGATGGTACATGTTCAACAGTCTCATCGGTTCCTACGACAGCGATTCCGAGGTCCCGCCCATCTCTGGCAAATTTGGCCTCGAAGCCCGCACTCCCAGTCACGAATGGTGGCTGTCGCAACCCGTCTCGCTGTTGAGATATTGAATGGACATCATGGGCTTCTTCTCGTACCTTGATCATTGCGAGGTCGAAAGGGACAGCGGGGGACTTGTGTGGCGGGAGCCGAAGACACCTAAAGAATATGTCGAGGCAATGGAGCATGTGCGCGTCAAGCTGGTCATGTACAAGGTCTATCAGAGCGATGACGAATGGGAGGTTGCGGACAATGCCCGCCCTTATGTCTTCATTCCAGAAGAGATGCACAAGCTATTCGTTGGGCCTCTCAAAGCTGACCTCGATCGTCACTCGGTCGGTGTGACCCTGCCGACTGGCCAGCTCTGATGACGCCTGAGGCGGTTTCATACCCACATGTATGTCGGTGTTTTGACTTCCGTTTGCTCAGAAGGAGCTGGCATTGTTTTACAATAATCATGTGGCAAGATTAATGCCGTTGGTCATCATTTTGCTGACAGGGTCTCGCTGTTGATGATGACTTGGAACGACTCGGACTCTGCAATAGGGAAAATATCCGAACGGCATCAAATCAATACATTACTAAATCCTCCCAAAGCAAATCGTTACTACGTCGGACATGTCGGGATATCGCATTTCCGAGGACTCGGATCTTCACTCCCACCAAGGCCACCGAAGTCCGAATCATGAACTTCATTAGTACAAATACCGCACACATTAACATCCCATCTCCTCACCTTCATCCAACTTGAACCGCACCTTGAGCACCAGTATCTTAGCCCAAATGTCCACCCCTACCACAAAGTCTCTCCTCATCATCGGCGCCGGCCCCGGCATCGCCCGCGCCGTCTCCTCCCTCCTCTCAACCAAAGGCTACACCACCATCACCCTCCTGGCCCGCCGCGCCTCCCAACTCGCCCGCGAACGCTCGACCCTCCTCTCCCTCCACCCCACCCTAAACCTCCAAATCCACACCTTCCCCGTCGACATCACCGACGCCCCAGCCCTCACCACAGCCCTCACCGCCGCCGACGCCGCCCTAGGCGGCCCCCCCTACCTCGTCTTCTTCAACGCCGCACGCGTCATCCCCAGCAGCCTCTTCACCCACCCCGCCGAGGAAATCGAGTACGACTTCAAGGTGACGGTGTCGGCGCTGTACGCCGTGGCGGGGCGGTATCTCCCGGGGATGGCTGACCGGGTGGGGGAGAGGCCGGGGTTTATCGTGACGAGCTCGGCGCTGCCGGAGGAGCCGGTGCCGGAGCTGTTTGCGCTGTCGTTGACGAAGGCGGCGCAGAAGAATTTGGTGAGGAGTTTGTGGTTGGTGTATGGCGGGCCCGGGAGGGAGGTGTGTGTGGGCGTGGTGAATGTGGCTGGGGCGGTGGATCCGGAGGGGAGGAGTCCTGAGGTGTTGGCGGGGAGGTTGTGGGAGTGGTATGCGGCGGGGGAGGGGGGGTTTGAGGTTGTTGTTGGGTAGGCTGTTGTCATTTTCAGGGGGGGAGGGGGTTGTTTGATGGTGGTTTTCGGCACTGGCAGGAGAGATGGTCGGCGTCGAGGCTTGGCGACTCGGGGTGAAAGGACCCTCGGCCCCGGACTTGAGGTCGCCGCTTGACAAAGAGCGGGTTTGCTGTGTGGGCCCCGGCAGCCACGGCGTTTGTGTCACCCCCGGGGGTCAACTGCGGACCTACACCTCTCGGCGTGCCTCGGCGGATCCGCCTTGAGTCGACCCGCCTTCCTCCATCACCTCTCTTCTTCCGTAGCAGTGGTAGCAATTCACCAGTCTTTCCATTCTCTTTTCTATTCATCACCTTTCCTCCAAGTCCGAGTCTCGCTCAAGAACAAGCCAGCTTTGTTCTTTGTCACGGCGGCATTGTGGCCTCTGGTCCCTTCAACACCATGACCACTGCGGCATGAAAGAAGATTGAGCACGGCGATGCTAATTTGAGCTCCAGTACGCATTCAGTTAGGGCTTTGTCTCGACGTATAAAGGTTCATCACCCACTCCTCGACTGACCACAGGCCTTGACCAACATTCTTTTCCTGATCATTGATACAATTTCTCGCACAAGACGCCGCAGCGCCATATCCCAAGACCAATTCCAACCTACCTACCTCCTGTACCTACCTAACCACACATCATCATGTGCCGCTGGGTCAGCTGGCTTTGCCCAGGTTGTGGCCGGGCTGCCAGCAAGGAACAGCACATTTTCTGCCCTCCTGAGTCTTTTTTTCGCTGTCAAGACAGGAATTTAATGGAAGCACTAGATCTCGATCCGCGACAGTTTCCTTACTGGAGTTGTGACACCAGCGGCTGTCCGCTGGGGAACAATGCCAACCAGCAATACGCGGCTCCTGATAGACTCGAAGCCTTTCGTCGTTGTATGGTGAAATTGTCCCAGCTCCCCAAGACCAGAGACTTCTCCAGATGCTGACGCTCTTCCCACATCAGACCGCAAGTACACACGGAACGACATCATCGAGAATGGTAAGATCTATCCCCAATCCACTGCTCACGAGGTGGGCATGTGAACCCACGTATTCTTGATTACTGACAAGACGCTCCCGGTTGTAGCCATCCGAAGCAACCCGGACTTGACCAAATTCACGAGCTCCAGCGTCTTTGTAGGCGATACGAGCTTCCCACGAGTTGGCCCCTTGGGCTGGAATATCCGTTCCAAGAAAGGGCCAAGTTCGGAAGCACTTGACCCAGATTCAGATATCCCTGAGGTCATGCTCGATGCTTTAGAACAGTTGAAAGAAACGATCAAGTACCTGAACACTGTCGCTCCTACGAAAGAGAGGCTGTACGACAAGGAAAAGGACCTCCTCTTCCTCTTCCTGGAGGCCGTTCCGTTCCAGACAGCGCTGGTTCCGCGGATTTCATGGATCATCGAGAGGTTCCTCCCTCACCGAAAAGGCCAGCAGAAGTTTCTGGAGGAACAGGTGGCAATTCTGCGGGAGAATCAGAATGGCATGGGGCGGTGGCAGAGGCCGTGGCAGCGGAACTTGCTTGTCCTTGGGATGGACGAGGAAAAGGAGGTTCGAGGGGCTGTGAATGAGGTGTGAGTACCAATCCTGAATGTCTGGTGATTGCTTGGAGGGATATGAGCTGACTCTGGGGGTAGTGCCGGCAATGACAACAATGATGATGTCGAAAATGACGACGTCGAGCAGGCAATGGAGCAGGTCATCGAGGAGGTCGGTGAGCTGAACGTCGAAAACCAGGACAAAGACCAGGACGAAGACCACGATATGCAAGACCATGACGTTGAAAACCAGGGCAAGGACAAGGACGACGGCCAGGACGACGACCAGGACTTCCAGAAGGACGACCAGGATGACGGTGATGACGATGACGACGATGACAACGACTATGACGACGTAGGCGGCGACGAAGGCGGACGGAATAATACCGGGGTGGCCCCTCCGCCACCCGCGACCAAGAAACGTCGAGCCGCAACAAAGTCAGCATCTGAACCGGCAGCCAAAAAGGCCCGTACCAAAGCACCCGCCAAGTCTGGGGAAGCGGCGGCCACCAAAAAGTCTCGTGGAAGGGCAACCAAAACACCTCGTGCAAGGGCGACCGAAGCATCTCGTGCAGCGGCATCCACCGACTCTGGTGAGGGCGCACCCGTCAACGACGATTGGTGGGCCAATGGGCTCCCTGGAGACGCACTGGTTACCCCCGAAGAGAGAAGTTATAGGTTTGGAAAGTTGCGTACAGCAGGGAAGGGGGTGAAAAGCGTTGACGTCACCCGGCTTCCCGCGTTTCTTCAAGACCAGATCACCAGATACCACAGCATGATTCCACCCCGACCCATTCAGCCCCAACCCAAAGGCAAGAACGATTGGACTCAGCCGGAAGAGAGGCTGCTGTATATTCTCAAGGTGTCTGTTGCCGCATATAACCCCGACCGGCCAGGAGCACCAATGTCTATCCCACAGATCTCCGACGTAAGTGCTACTACCTAAGACTTTGCAGCTTTGAATGTACTTGCTCACGAGCCGTCCAGGATTATTACCAGCACCGGCTGGGCGTGGACGATGGGAAAATGTATTCCAAGAATGGTAAACAAACTAATCGCAGGAGCTGCGATGGCAAGTTGGACAACTTAATTGAGGCACGAACCGGAAAATTGAGAGCCGAGGCCAATCCACTGTTACAGGGGGCTGCGGTACAGGATTGTTGGCCTCGGCCTGACCCGGAACCAGAGGAGGGGGGGGAGAAGGGAAAGGGGAAGTGGAATGGGAAATGGAACAGCAGTGATGAGGGGAATGTGGAGGGTAATGAGGAGGAGAATGAGGAGAGTGAGGAGGAGAAAGAGGAGGTCGTGGCACCGAAACGAAGACAACCCCGGAGGAAGGGACAATAGGGGAGGCATGTATTTGGGATCTTGCAGTTTGAGACAGTTCTTATGGCATTGCCATTCTTATGGAGCCACCAACATTCTGGTATTCATTGAAACTCAACGTGTTCATGAAAATTTGGGGCGTTCCGCAATGCCTCAGACAGATACAAGCAGAGAGGCACTGCCTGCCTTGGTCGATTTTTTGTCAAGAGGAGATTTATACTCGATACCTAAGGCAAATACTTCCGCCAATGCTGTGCGTGCGTGCGAATACATATTCTCCCGTGCGGCGTTCATGTATGTGTGAAACTCGCACCTCCTCTCGAAGATACAGATTCGAGATGTTCATCCCTCGTATTTGTGGCATCATATCACCACCCCCGTGGTGCCACCCCGGGGTATCTCACAGGCAGCACTGTCCCGCAAATAATCCACTAGTCTCAGCTCACGCTCACGCAACCAATATAGCAAAGATTTTATCAGCGCCACCACTCTCATCAGGACTAAAGAAGCCCATATCCTCACCCAACCTGTTGGACGTCAGGATGCCAGTCCCAGACGCCTACCATCCTTTGGCCGAGCACGAGCCAACAAGCTCGTCCCACGATGCTACCCCTCCCCAGGACTCCAAAACCAAACCATCCACCTCGACCCCCCTTCCCTCGATAGGGGCAGACGACCCCGACGGCACCCCTCGACCCCCATCCCCAACCGATGAACCCGGCGGCAGAGTTCCACATGCTCTCCCTCCGGGCTGGTACTTCCCTTTTGCGCCTGACCAAACCCGGATCTATTCCGAGAGCGAAGAAGATTACTTCTACGACCATGACTGGGTGAGGGAGATGGAAGGCGAGGCAGGAGTTCACTGGGTCTTGCGAGCAATCATCGAAGACGATTATTACATCCCCTATTTCGCCCACCGCGACGCACAGAGAGATCGCCGCGATGCTGGTGAGACGCGCGAAAAGATGGAGGATATACAAGCTGCGCTGGGCGGGGAGATGGAGGGTCCGGGGTTGAGCGATGATGACGTGGAGGAGGAGGTTGAAGGCCAAGAGAAAGTTCATGATGAAGAGCGGAATCAGGACAAGGAGGTTGAGGACGATGGGGATGGCGCCGAGGAAGTCCCTGAAGTATTCGAGGAGAAGCACACCGGCTCTGGCGATGAAGAAACGAGTGAACCCGACGCACCCTCCCAAGCGTTTGACCAACCGGACACCGGCTCTGGCGATGAGGAATTCTACGACGCCGAGGAGCTTCCAGAAGCATCCAAAGAACAGGACACCAGGTCTGGCGACGAACAACACCAGGCCACTGGTGACAAACCCGGCCAGCCCACCGACAACGAACCCAGCGGTACCGCCGGCGACGAGGCCATTGTCGTAGAACACAACAACCCCGACACAAACCAGCAACCCCCCGTCGCCCCTCTCACCAACCACCAAACCGAAAACACCCCCGCCTCCACACCCACCATCCGCCCCATCACATGCGGCTCCGACCTCGTCACGCCCGCAGAACAACCCTTCCGCTTTCTCTCCGGCAACCAACGCCGCTTCCACCTCCACGCCCACGTCGACGTCACCCAGCTCTCCTACCACCTCCAAGCCAAGATCAACTACTACATGGCGCGAATCCAGCAAGCCACCGCAACCACCAGCGGCAGCCCTCTGTCCAAATGGACCGTCGCGGAGAAGCGACTGCTGTATATTCTCAAGGTCAGCGTTGCCGCGGAGCTTCATGCGTCTCCTGAGGATGGGTCGGGGTTGTCGAAGAGGCAGATTCATGTACGTGGTACATGGGGGCGCGGTCTTTGTGTTCTTTTGCTGACGTGATCTCAGGACGATTACCTCCCACACCGCACGGAGAATTCTATCGACCGGAAGATATCGGATTATAGAAACGATACGCGGAACCCACGTAGGACGAACGACGAGTGGCCTGTGATGGACCCGGGCGGGGCGTATGAAGTTCATGGAGGTTGCCCTTAGCTACCTACCTAGTTAGATACCGGAAAATCAGCCCGGTAAAGCACTAGCAGCTCCTCCAGCCTTTCCAGCCTAACCTCATCATCCGTCATTGCCTTTGCCGCCATAACAAAGCCCGACATCGCACTCGCCGCGAGGGGGCGGTACCGAGACGCCTGCTGCGCCAACTCCACCACCTCATCAATCATCGTAACCTTTTCAAACTCTAGACCGCGCGCGTCGCCAACACCATACATGCTCAGCGCCCAGTTGGCCATGAGAGCCAGCAGGAGCAACGTCCCGTAAGCCGTCTGTCGCCGTGCGTGAATCCGCCTCGCCTCCAGCGTGGGTTCGAGTGCCGACACCGCGGAGAGGATGGCCTTGGCTTTGGCGAGGTCGCTGCGGAGAGTTTCGTAGGTGGAGTGGATGGCAGGGAGGTTCCCCTGGACGTCGCGGGTGTAGCTGGCCATGGCTGCTAGGGCCGGGATTTGGAGGCACTCGATGTTGGCTGCTTGGGAGGCGAGCTGGCGGGAGGGTCTGGCGATTGGGGAAGGGTCTGAGGTTGTCCAGAGGCGGGGGTCGAGGTTGATCTTGTGGTTGCCGAAGCTCTCGAGGAGCTGTGTCATAGGAGACGGTCATGTCAGAATACTACCCGGGTCCGAATAGGCCTTGGTTGATGGGAAGCAGACTTACAGCAATAAAGAGGAGGGTGTTTGTTACTTCGGCTTCAAATTTGCCTCTCCAGTTCTGCGCCACCGCCGCCGTGTTGAGCATGTGGGCGATGGCCTCGCCGTGACTGGGGTAAAAGTCGCTGCCCCTGCCGATCCAACCCTGGTACGTTAGCCAAAAGGTTAATTAGGTAATCCTGGAAATGTAACTCGAGCAAGGCATGTACGCACCTGGCAAATCATGACCAAATACACAGCACACAATGTCTCCACGGACCCAGCCGTGGCAGGGTCATCCAATGAGGTCCGTAGACACCCCAAAGCCTCTCCATACGCCTTGTACATATCAGGCGTGCACCGGTGGGTACGAACCGAGGGAAACGACGTCGTCAGCGCGCGGACCGACGCGTCGAGAGCCCGGTTCCTGCCCAGGCGACGGGGGAGGTCGGTGAAAAATGGGCCGTAGATGCGCAGATCGAAGCACACGTCCGTCACCTGCAGAGCCGAGACAAAATGGCTCGCGTCGAGGGTTGCTTGGTTGGAGGGGGCTCTCGGCATGCTCGACCCGGCAGGCGAGGAGGACTCGGCTTGGGCCGCTGAAGAGGTTGTTGGCTGGGAGGTGTTCCGGTCAGGCCCTGCTGGCATGAACTTGTAACGGCGCTCGCCGCTGCCGATACAGGGGATGCCGAGGCGGGTACATCGAGAGCATAGCGGCATCGACTGGTCGCACTAGCACTGGTGTGAGGTGGTAGGCCCATGGAACATAACAACCCGAGGATGGGGTGTACCCTTTTCTTTTGCTCGCGACAGGCATTGCAGCCGCGGCTCGACGGCACCCCTGGCATGACTTGAAATGGAGGCAGGACAACGTGGTGACAGGATGACTTGTTTTGTTGTAAATTCTGCACAAAAAAAGGAATCAAAGAGGAAACTTGTCGACCGCGTGGCGGGAGGTTCAGCACGAAAGCGTCGACATGATGATTCTCGCGATCTTCTTCGACAATGCCTGAAAGGTTATAGGACCTGATAAGCAGGGCTGACGTCCATAAGCAAGAGCGCGACATCGAGCCTAATCGGGAAGAGGCCGACGTCACACTGCCGGAACAGCATAGCCGCTGCCAGCGCCATACATGGTGCGGATCCTTGGCGGACAGATGGTGCAGATCTGGGGCATGATAGTGCAGTTCTTGTTTTTTTCCATGGATATGGTGCAGTTCCGAAGCCACGGAGATCCATCAGATCCATGGATCTTGCCAGTGCCATCCCTAACCCTGGCCAGTATACGGGCCCATGGATCCAGGGGCACTGGATCGGCCTTTGGCTCAAATTCGTGGAACTGGACAGCGGTCTAGACACCCCAGATCTGCAGTTCTGCGCGCCCAACCTCTTCGCGGCCCATCCACGCTGGATCCAGCTGGTTCGGCCAATCAGAGCAGCCAGTTGGATCCAATTTCCGCGTGTGGCCGGCGCAGATTCGATGGACTCGACAGTGCTCTGGACACCCCATATCTGCAGTTCCAAGCGCCCCAGCCAGCCCCAACTGCGTGAGAGAGATCTGGATCCAGTTCCTCTGGATCAGCGCCAGGGCTGCTCTGGATCCAGTTCCTCTAGATCTTCCTTGGTTCAATTGGCCTACCTGCAGACTGCAGGCATTGCGGCCCAACCACGTCGGAATCGTGCCAGCGACCGTGGTCTCAATCAATCACTCTTGATATCAGTCAATCAACCTTGATAGATCTTGGGGTAGTTCGGCCAACAAGACGCTGTCGCGAGCGACCAGAAGTAATAGATATCGTGCCCTGTCTCATCGCCGTAGGTTATCAAGGTGGTTCAATTGCCCAAACGCCAACACACGCCGCCGTCGTCCTCGCAAGACGAACCTCTCGAGATGACTCTCCCCGTCAGCCCCAGCACCAACTTCGGCCCAAGCACGTCTCAACCAAGTGCTCGTGTGCATCTTGTTCGTGCGGAATCGCGCCCAATTCCCACCCATGATCGTGCGACGCCCACCATGACGCGACTGAGCCAAATGGTCGCCGTTGACCCCGAATACCTGCAACAGAGCAATATCGCTGAATGGCCGCGACTGTGGGACGCCGCGAAGAAGCGAAACTTCATCCTTGAGAGTTGGAGGGCAGTCCCTAAAGCGCGAGACACCTGGATCAAGGCACATGGGGTATTCTTGACGCAGATATCCGACGACCACAAGGCTCTTGGACCGACGTATATCTGCACCGCCGGCGGTTGTGTCGGTCGCTTCTTTGAGGTCGCTTCGGGGACCAGCGGTGCCGCCAAGCATATCCAGACTACCCATGGCTTGTATGACCCCAAATCCAAGAGCGCGAGACGACCACCTACAACGCCCTCGGCACGGTCGACGTCTTCTCGCGAGAGTTCCTCCCTTCTTGAGCTCTTTGGAAGGACTGTTGTCGCAAAGTCAGCCGCCGACAAGTTCAAGGAAGTCATCCTAGATTGGATCGTGGATGGCAACGTACCCTTTCCGTCGTCGAGCACCCCAGTTTTAGAGAGCTCTTATCGCATCTCAACAGCGACCTTGTCGAGG
The DNA here is from genome assembly GCA_027943155.1 of Podospora tetraspora. Classification (NCBI taxonomy): domain Eukaryota; kingdom Fungi; phylum Ascomycota; class Sordariomycetes; order Sordariales; family Podosporaceae; genus Podospora; species Podospora tetraspora. Next base: position 2,318,840 of record JAQKAE010000007.1, read on the forward strand.
AGTGCTTGCCGGAGTCGTACCAAACGATTGCGAGATGGATAAAGCAGCGGTACGAGGCCGAATTGACTGTTAAGAAGGAAGAGATGTTAGCAGTTGCGGGCAGGGTACACCTCTCTTTTGATGGATGGACCTCACCAACCGCGGTCGCGCTCGTCGGCGTGATCGCGCACTACGTTACGGTCGATGGGTCAATTGACCACACGTTGCTCGGCTTGCCTCGGATTCAACACCATCATACCGGCGAAAATAACGCGGCGGTGGTAATGAGGTTGTTGTCGGAATGGGGGCTTACCTTTGACCAAGTCGGGTATATTGTCACCGATAACGCTTCCACCAACGACGCCGCCGTGAAGGTCCTCCTCAAGACTGCGAACCCCAACGCCACAGATGCAGAGATTTCCGACATGACGAAAATAAGGCGACTTCGCTGCTTTTGCCATGCCCTCAATCTCGTCGCCAAAACGTTGCTTGGCACTGGCGGGAGCGCGATGTACGACGAGCAGACTCTCGCAGGTAGCAACCTTGCTGACCGGCTTGACGGCGACGAAGATTTGGAGACTTGGAGGAAGGCTGGCGCTGTTGGCAAGGTGCAATATCTGGTGAGATTCGTCAGGTCGAGTACCGTGAGGATGGAGTTGTTTCGTGATACTGCGATGGGTGTTGGGCTCACCGAACTCGAGTCGAATTTCTTCCACGGCGAGATGGAACCAGACGAAGCAACCGCCCACCTCTCGCTCAAACACGACAACGCAACGCGATGGAATTCGATATATTTCATGATTGAGAGGGCGCTATTACTCCAAGGCGCGATTCGAATCTTTTACGTGCGAACCGACGCAACAGCTCGTATCGCCGAAAATCGCAATACTCACATACCCCCCATCTTCGATAAAAAGATTTCCTTCCCACCGGCCATGCACCTCTCCAACAACGACTGGGCGGATTTGGCGGACCTCACAGCGGTCCTCCAACTATTCAAGATGAGAACGAAGCTATTCGAACGCAGGACCTGCACGTCTTTCGAGGTCATGCCGTCGGCGTTGGGGCTTCGTGATGCCCTCGAAGCGAAGTTCGACGAATACCAAGAGAACCCAAGCGTCGCCAGCACACAATTCACCGGCACTAGTTGGCGTGCCCTTCCACCCATGAACGAGATCTCCAACCTGCCACAAGCTCGAGAGGCACCTATTACCCCCATGCAACGCGGCCTGATGTTAGCTATACAACACCTCGACGACTATATCCGCCGGTACGAAGCGACGCCAGCATACTGGTCTGCCACTATCCTCCACCCTCTGTTCCGGACTGCGTGGGTTTTGCGACGGTTCAGAACCAACCCTACTCGCGCCAACAGGGTCGTCTCGGCCTTCAAGGAGCTATATGCGCGCGACTATCAGAACCACGACCTTGGGGGGGAAGCGACAGTAGAGCCACCACCTCAACGCCAGCTCTCGTCACGAATACAAGCATATGGGATGGATCACTTGGAGGCCCAACCCCAGACAAGCGGCCGCGCTGTAGACGAAGTTGAGGTCTACACAACAGAGCGAATCAACGTCACAGAGATTGTTGACGACGAGGAGCCGCTGTTATGGTGGCGCGCGAATCGGACGCGTTTTCCCCGCCTGTACAGGATGGCATGCGAGCTCCTGTCAATCCCCGGCTCCTCGGCCGAGTGTGAGCGGACTTTCAGTGCGGCAAGGCTTACTCTAGGCCTACAACGCGGTGGAATGACTGAAGATACCATCAATCGGATAGAGTGTTGCAAGCAGTGGCGCAAGGCACGGGTCAAGAAGGTTGTGTCCATGGCTGGGGGGACTGCGGCGGAATGAGGGTAGACAGGCCAAATGACCAGACCCAGATTTGCCCCCTGCCCCCCCATACATAACCCTATCCCTCGCATAGTGGCTGTCACGTGCAGTTCCATGGATCTTATCTGGGGCAGTTCCGAAAGCCATGGATCTGTCCAGTTCCAAATTTTTGGCCAAGGATATGGATAGTTCCAACTGGTGGAACTGCACTATCTGCACCATGTATGGCGCTGGCCGCTGCCGTGTAACGGTGCCCGGGCCCCCGTCATCCCCAGACAAATCCTACGCCGACCGCGCCATCGTCACCCTGTACGCAGGCACCGTCACGGCCGTCGCCTTCCCGTCGCTCCCCACATCAAATACGAACAGCGACAGCCCCGCGCCGTAATACGTGCTGTCGTCCACTACAAGCCAATCCCCCGCCACCATCCCGGGCGCCGCAAACAGCGCCCCGGACGCCTCACCCCCACCAGCCGCGGGCGAGTCCCGGGCACTCACCAGCCGGAACACTGCCTGGCCGCGCGCGTCGTCGGTCACCGACGGCAGCAGCCGATAGGGCCCAGGGCCCCACAGCGTCGCCAGGAACGGCAACACATCAGTCCCGTTGCTGACCCAAGACTCAACGAACACGCCCTCCGCCCCCTCCTCCCGCGCCAACACCAGCGTCGAGTTAAGCCCATCAGCCCCTTGGTACGCACCCGCGAGGTTCCTCCCAGCTTCAACCGCCGCCTGCCGCTGCAGCGCCGGCACCACCGCCTGCGTGGTCTTGTCCGCCACCTCGGCGACGGCGCGGAACCTTCCCCTTGCCGACCCGGCCATCAGCACGCTAAACCCGACGCCCAACTCCGGCGCCAGCACGAGCCACGCGCTGTATAACCCCGAATCCCCGGACTTGGTGTACAAATCCGTGACCTTGTTCCCGGGGCCAACATGCCGCATAATCTCCCACGGCGCGCCGACGGCGTACCGCAGACTTGCCGTGTGCGACACAGGCTTGAGCCAGCGGCGGGTGCGCTCGGGCGCGAGCAGCGTCGAGTTGAGGATGCCTTGACCGAAGCGGGCGAGGTCGCGCGTCGTGGAGAAGACGCCGCCGGAGGAGACAAAGATGCCGTTGGGCTGCGCGAAGCCTGTGTCGTTGCCGACGATGGCGCTGCGCGCGTACTCGGCTAGAGGCGGCGGGTCGGAGAAGGTGGACGCCATGGATAGCGGGTTGAGGATGTGGGTTTGGTAGAGCGAGGCGATGGTGCGGTTGGTTGCGGTGGCCATGGCTAGGCCGAGGAGGGTGAAGCCGTTGTTGGTGTATGCTGGGGAGGACCATGGGAGGAAGGTCGGTGGGCGGTTGGCGACCCCTTGGGTGTAGGGCTCCGCCGGGCAGTCCTTGCCTTGTAGGAGTAGGAGGAGACAAGGCGGGTGGGAGAGCGGGTCGCTCGCGTTGCCAGGCGGCAGGCCCGTGGCCGCCATGACGGCGGCTTCGGTCGTGTTGGCCAGCACCATCTGCAACGCGATCTCGCCGAGGTTGGGGAACCCGTCGCGCGGGACGCCGCCGAGCTGGGCAGCCAGCGCGCGCATCGTGATCTTGTCCCAGGGGGTCGACAGGACGCCGCCGCCGCCGTCGCTGCCCTGGCCGCCGGAGAGGGCGGGGAGGATGTCGCTCAGCGGACGCTCCCACTGCGCGTCGCTGAGCGAGAGGAGGCCGGCCAAAACGGTAAAGACCTTTGTGACACTGGCAACGCGGTAGATGGTGTTGTCGTCCACCTTGTTCGTGCCTAGGGTCGACGCCGCGATTTCGGGCGCGGTGTGGTGGAACTGCAGCGAGGTCGCGTCCGGGTCATGCACCGAGAACAGGCCGACGGAGAAGGTGAAGTTTCGAACCGCCTCGGGGAACGAACTCCCATTCCCGCTGGTACCCCCAAGACCCGCCTCGAAAGCAGCCGTGAGGCTCTCCCACGCCGCCTTGACCAAGCTCTGGTCGCCGGCCAAGTCCGCGGGGGGTGGGAAACTTGGCCCCGAGAAGTCGCCGAGCACCCCGGTGAGGGAATGCGCTGTGACGAGCGCGACTGCGTGTCGAAGAGAGATATGCATGTCGGGGATTGTTGGCAGGTGATGAACTTTCAAAGTGATGGAAGGAAAAAGCTGTTGCTTTTGCTTTTTGCTTACATCCCCTTGGACACTTTCTGCCACTTGTTTATATAGGAAGGTATCCTCGGCCAGGTTGACCGAGTCTGCCCTACAGCGTCGTGGAAGCGCACCCCTCTACCTTGGAAACGGAAAACATGCTGTATGGCTCATATGTCCACGCATAGTTATCTGATGTCCCTATTCGGCTCGATGCGCCGCTCGTCCAATCGGATCGAATCCTTGACGGCATGCCGGGTCCTTGTGCTACCTGCGCTGGACCAGTGGTGGCCGAGAGCGACGGCAATCGACGTAATACCACCAAGGCAGCTGGGGGTCTCCGGGTTTGCGGAAGCCAAGCTGTCTGGCTGTCAGTGTCTAAGCCTCCAGCCTTTGCCCCATGACATCCGCCCCTCTGGGGATCGTTGCGACTCAATTCCAGGACCAAGCAATATTGCTAGGCCTCCAATCCGTCCCATCATGCGACTTCATCGAGAAATTGGCCCAGGGCGGCTCTCCCAGCGTGGTGGGCTACCAAAACAAGCTGTGGAGTTGCTCTTGCTCGGAGAGAGAGCCAACAAGGTCAAGACCAGTCTCTCTCATATTTCCCATTGAATCTGGCATGTACTTTAACAGACAAATCTCCATTCTACATCCTCCCATCCAGCCTTCCTCTTGATCGTCACCTCCCCGCCCTCCTTGCCCGCCGGCGGCTTCGCCACAGCCTCTCCCACCTCCGCCGTCCCCAGCTTGACATTCTCCTCTTTCAGCCCCAGCACCTCAAACCCAACCACCAGCGCCGCCATGAACCCCAGGTTCTCGGCAAACGCAAAATTGCGCCCTGGGCACAGATGCCTCCCGCCGCCAAACGGAATGTACGAGTGCTTCTTTTTCCGATCAAACTTGTCCTGGTCCACGAACCGCTCGGGCCCAAATTCTGTCGCGTCGGGCCCCCACGTCTCGGGCGCCCGGTGCAGCGCCTTGGCCGACCACATCATATCCACGCCCGCCTTGAAGAGGTACTCGCGCCCCTCCCCGTCCGTGAGCAGCGTGTCGTGCATGATCCTGCGCGTGCCGAAGCCCTGGTTCCCCAGCCGAATGGCCTCGCGGTAGCAGCTCACCATGAGCGGACACTGTTCCTCCAGCTTTGTGATGTCCACCGTTGCCACGCGGCGGCCCGCTTCCGTGGTAACCTTGACGAGCGGGAGTGTCTCGCGGCAAATCTCGGCGACGACCTGCGGTCGCAGCCAGACAAAGACGGTGAACCAGTAGAGCGTGGGAATCGTGTTGGTCGTCGCGACAAACAGGAGCGCCATCTCGAGCCGCCCGACCTCGTCCTCGGGCATGCCGAACTCGCGAGAGGACTCGGCGCGCACCGTGGTGATGGCCGCGACGTCGGGGGCGTAGTCCTTGCGGGCCTTGTACCACGGCACGAGGACCTTGACGATCTTTTCGCGGTTGACGACGGCCTTGCGCGCGATGACAGAGGGCAACACGCCGAGGAACAGCGGCTGCATGTTGGTCTCGAACTCCCTTGAGACACCAGACCGTCAGCCTCCCACCATCCAAGAACCCCCTGGGATAACCTACCACAGCGCCTCAATCAGCGACGGGTCCTCCCTCACGGGATTCTGACTCCCATAAATCCCCTCGGACGTCGCCATCGTCATGAAATCTCGTAGCCAGCGATACAGGCTCGGGATGCGTAGCCCCTCGGAGCCGAGGCCATTGAGCTCGTCCGCGACGTAGCCGAGCGCGCGCGCGTTCATGCGGAACAGATGCTGCCCTTGCATGGCGCCCTTGATGCGGTGCATGGCGACGGGCGCGACTGACGACTCGATGTCGTGGTCGGGCCCCCAGAGCTTGGTCATGGCCAGGTCTGAGAGTCCAAAGACGCGCTGGGCGAACTCCATGCTGAGGACGTCGAACGTGAGGTTCTTGTGGCGCATGGCGGATTGGATCAGGGCGACGTCCCAGAGCACGTAGACCTTGCCGTCGAGGATGGGCAGAGTCGCGGCGGCGGGCTTCTTGGGCTGCGCGACGCTGGGGGTGGTGTCAGTCGTGGTCAGGTAGACGCGTCGCGTCTCGACCCCATTTCAACGGGGACCTCAAGGTGGGAAACGCACCGGAGTCGGTCAAAATAGTCGATGCCATGGCGAAGGAGGCCGATGATGTGGCCGATGAGAGGGATGGTGGCCTTCAGGGCGGGAGGTTCACACAGGTCGAGGCGACCGGGTGAGAAGCGGTAGAGAAAAGCCACAACGGCAGCGGCGAGGGCGGTGAGAATCCACTTTGTTGGTGTCCATCCCGCTGTGGAAAGCGCTGTCAAGGGAGGGGATGCCATTTTAATGGCTTGGACCGTTGAACGGAGAAGACAGCAGTCCCAAGAGTAGGAGCTTAGGAGGATGGGATGTCGTCCCTTTTAGAGACCTCGCTCTTCGGGGAGGATCATCCGAGAGATGCGGGCGAAAATGCGGATTTGACGAGGTTATCGTGGCTTTCCATCGCCATTGGTTCTGTCGCCAGGCAGTCAGCGCTGTTGGTTCAGCGACGACACCCCTGACGACAGGATCGCTGACCAACGACGCCATTTTCTGACACGAGTATCCGCATTAAAAAGGGCTGAAAGGCTTCGGAAATAAGTCATCCAATTGCCGATAACTACCTGTCTCCCAGTTTATGATGCCAGGAATTTGGTCCGCGGGAAAAGAAGAGGAAGATGGAAAGATGCGGGGAGACGATGGGCGCATCTCACCCCTGAAATTAGGGCTGAAATTGGGGCCAGGCAGCAAAAGAAACTGCCGAGCAATCGACCACTTGAAAAAACATGTCAAACAAAAGACGGAAACTTGCATGTCTTGAGAAACTTGACAACACTTGAGATGGTGAGCCCTCATCCGACACCCGCCAACAGTGCAACAGCCTTCCACATGGCACACACGCCTCAATGCCGAAGAGTCTAGATCAGGGACTGCAGGGGTCGAGGACCATGCATCTGCACGGCATCGCCAGTGTCTTGGCGTCTCTGAGACGGCGAACCCAACATCCACGACCGCACTGCCGTCCTCTTCCTCGTCAACCCGATGCCAGACTCTGGCAGCTTCGGATCTATGGAACTCAAGGTCGTTCAGGATTATCCCCACCATCCCATATTTTCCTATAGAGTCACTGACGTCAAAGCTCGAGTTCTGCATGATGCCAAGATACCCGACCCCCAACATGGTCGATTCAGGGGTAAACACCATCCCCCCGCCAGATCACATGTCCAACATAGTCGGCAACCCCCATCAACCAAGGTCACAGGCCATATCTCCCCCCCAGTCATGGCCATCTCGAACAAGCTCTCGGAGACGCCCAGTGCAACCCCGACGCAGGATTGCCCAAGACCACAACCACACTGCGACTCTCTCCCCATCTTATCGTGAACCGCCTTCCGCAACGGGAAGGCGGTACCCCGAGATGGGTGACATAGTGCCATGAGACCATTGCCATGGTCAACCACAACACCATGTCCCCCTTCACGATCTCGACAGTTATTGCCGCAATGCCATACCACCCGCCTCTCCTGGCCATGGGGGTTCGCGGGGTAGACGAGGTGATGGTGACACTGTTTGTTGATCGCTGGCTTCACCGCAGGCCCGTGGCACGGGGGGCAGGTAGGTATTTAGAAGCCGGATTCCTCCCCAGATGGGATCCTGTTGACTCGAACCAGCCTTGCCTCCATCGCTCGTCTTCCCCTGCCATCCCAAGATGCGTCCCTCCACCCTCCTCTCGCTGATCGCCGGCACGGCGCACGTCGCCAACGCCGCCCCGAAGCCCGCCACCCCCGGCCTCCGTCTCATCAAAACCTCCCCCACCGACGCCGGCACCTGGGTGACCGAAGACCAAAAGGACACCGACTTCACCGCCAAGGGCATCCGCTTCATCGACATCACCGACATCACCGACGCCTCGACCCTGCGCGCCCTCTCTTCCGACCCGGACGCCCCCTCCGCCCAACGCATCGCCGCCGCCGCCGTGACCTACCCAACCACCATCACCCACCAATCCGCCGCGACCCCCCTCATCTCCCAAGTCGCTACCGCCTCCCCCCAGTCCTGGCTGCGCACCCTCACCAACTTCCAAACCCGCCACTACCGCAGCACGTACGGCGTCGAAGCCTCCACATGGCTCTTCAACACCATCAAGACCGTCGCCGCCGCCAACTCCGCCATCACCGTCACCCAATTCACGCACTCGGCCTTCTCCCAAAAGTCCATCATCGCCCGCATCCCCGGCACCTCGTCCAACCTGATCATCGTCGGCGCCCACCTCGACTCCACCGGCGGGAGCACCACCTCCCGCGGCCCGGGCGCCGAGGACGACGGGTCCGGGTGCGTCGTGATCCTCGAGGCGCTGCGGGTGCTGGCGGCCGCCAAGTTCGCGCCCAAGGACACGCTCGAGTTCCACTTTTACGCGGGCGAGGAGGGCGGGCTGCTGGGGTCGGCGGATATTTTCAAGAGTTACAAGACCGCCGGGAAGACGGTGCTGGCGATGCTGAATCAGGATATGGCGGGGTATTCGCCGGGGGGCAAGCTGACGGTGTATACGGATTATGTGGATTCGAGCTTGACGAGCTATGTGACCAAGATCGCGACGGGGTATATTGGGGCCGTGAGCACGAGTTCGTGCGGGTATGGGTGCTCGGATCATGCGTCGGCTAGGTCGTCTGGGTTTCGTGAGTTTTCTTCTTCTCCTTTCAATGCGTCTTGAGTGTGGTGGGTGCTGACGGTGGTGGTGTAGCGGCGGCGTATGTGGGCGATGAGCCGATGAACACGTCGGCGGATTTCATCCACTCTTCGGGAGATGTAAGTGATGTCCTCCGGTTCATGTTGCTGCTCGTAACTGACTCTTTGCTCTCAGACGTACGAGAAGATTCAGTGGCCCACGATCCTTCGCCATGCCAAGTTCATGACCGCTTTCCTCGTCGAGGCTTCGTTCCTGTAGGTTGGGGAAGAGGTCAAAGAGAGGAAAGCTGGGGACTTGTAGGCTTTAGTTGTCAGCGCAGTTCCATTGAGTACAACCTTTTTTCGAAGGAAACCTGCATCAGGAAACACATACCTTGGGTCATCAGTGCCCAATCCTTATCCCAGATAGTCCAACCATCCCGGCTTGCAAGTCTCTTCGACATTGTACAACATTACCATCCCATAAAACCCAATTCCCATGACCAAGGCCTTGACGAATAAATCGCCGAAACATGGAACATCAAGAAAATGCAGCAGATCCATCACCGCCGATATGCCACCGGCATAGCCGACACGGAGCACTACTCCAAATGGAGGCCTCATTCTTCCCGAGATCCAGGCAAGTTCCTGGGACCGCCGAGTGTACATGGCCGCCATGACTGCCCAAAAAGCAGTATAGACGATCAGATAGGTACCTTCCCCTCCAATGCCTAAGCTCTTGGCCCTATAGTAAGGGGGTGCAAGCAGATGGCAGTCAGCCGTACAAAGAGGAGGAAAGCGCCAAGGGCACCTGAAAAGGGCCCTACTAAAGTGATGACAGAAACGACCAACAAGTATTCTACTACGGACTTAAGAGGGCCTGTCAACGCTCTCCAGAGCCTATCCTCTGAGATAGACACCTGGTTAGCAATTCGCTGCAACACATAGTTATGATCCACAGGACCAATTGATGAAAAACAAAACCACCATAACTCCTGCGCGTGCCGGCAGACCATTGAGTTCCGCCTCAATCGTGCGCAGTTCGCGGATGAGAGCTGCGGAATCGACAGAATTGATTCCATCGTCGCCACCCGAGTGGAAGATTAGAAGAACAAGGTGCAAGCCTATCCATCCGACGACAAGAGGCCACGCTGTGAATCTAATGGCTCCAGGGAGGGTGCTAAATGCGAGTTTGGCCACGATGGTGAGGACGGACACCAGTGTGACGACGTTCACTTGAAGTTGGCCGTGCGCGAGAATGTCTGGATCGACCGTGGACATGATGGTTTCGTCTCGAGGGAACTCGGATTCACTAGTGCCAAGGGTGATGCCTTCCTCAAGCGTTGTGGTGCGTCGTTGGGGGTGGCTTCCAGGGGTAGGGTCGATGCCAGTGGTAATGGCTTGTTCGGGTCGCGTCAAGTGGTGAGGAGTCGGGATCAGTTCGGTCTCTTCAGATGTCGTTTGTGCTCGGAGGGCGGCTAGAACTTTCGCCTGCTTCCCGAAACGGACGGAAAGAAATGCTACAGCCGTCATTCGTATTCGTGACGCGAAGGGGCCGAGGTTCAGTGACAAGCGGGTTTGATACCACTTGTTTGCCGAGGTGACGTGCCACTTCGGGCGATGGCCTTCTCTCCATGCACAACACAGCTACCGAGTCAGATAGATGATCATGACTGCGGTTTCGGCGAGGCAGTAGGGCGGATAGAGTCGCAGGAGTGCGAGGGTTAGGCCGGGTGGCTTCGACGAGGGGGGGTAAAGCAAGGTGCCTTGCGGTTTGGTTAACAAGCAAAAGGCGAGGGTGAGGAATAGACCAAAAACGCTTGGTCGAGAGAAGGGAGCGTCGCATCCCGGTATCGTTGTCGTGCTTCCAGGGGCTGGCAACACCATGTTTCCATCTGCAGCTGCCATGGTGGTTGTGCTGTGTTGTTGGATGCTGGGTCCAGGAAGTTGGGAAGTGGGCAACCGCTTGATTGAACAGAGAAGAGGTCGTTGGGAAAGGGTACCGCTTTCTTCAGGCTCAAGAGTCCAGGGAGGGGTCTGGTCTGCCTGCAAGCACCGCCACTAAGCTGAAGGGGGCGAAGCTAAGCGATTGGGTTGTGTCCGCTGGGGGGAGAATCGATGGGGGCTGAGAGTTAGGTAACATAATGTCTTGACAAGGGCGGGCCCTTAATACAGCCTTGCCAGGCGGAAGATGCGACCAAGGCGGCGACCTTTGGCGTTGATATGGAGGGGCTGAAACTTTTGCCGCTCGACAAAAACGTGCCAAAGTCGGAGTACCGCGTGCAATTCGACTGGTGGCTGCTCTTTCGAAGTGTACTGGAGTGTAGGAGAAGGGGTTCTTCTGGGGACGGGCGTCCAAATTTCGCTTTTTGGTGCAGATGGTTCAACTTGAGCTGTGCGCATAGGTGTTGGAAGTGTTGCAAGGAGGAAGAGTGAGGACGATGTTGAGAATTTCAAATGTGGATGAATGAAATATTCCGAGGCCTATAGGCAGGAAGGACGGCACGAAAAGTGCAACTGAGGAAAGAATGGAAAGGTAACAACATTTCTGAAAATCGGCACTCCATCACTTCCATCCTTTTTTTACCTATCACAGAACCCATTGCCGATTCTACACTCTGTCAATTGGATCCATGCCCGGCTTTGAGAGGAGCTGGTGAATTTGCCACGCTTTGACAGTCAACCGTCGCTCCGGTATCCCGTCAGAGCTGGGCAGACCCTGTTCTGCGACAACAATAACCTTCACGGCACGAGCTAGACACCACCCCCGTGTATTTCCACCCCCTGGCATATCTGACGCTTCAGAGATGCCAAACAAAGACGAAAGCCGAAGCCATCGTGAGATCCCCATGCCACTGTTCGCATTGGCCTTTTCACCCCGCCATCCCGTCAAGTGCCCCCAGGAACCATCGCACCCAAATATGTGAACCAATCTACAGCACCCCAAAGACATCTCATCCCAACTCCCAGATGCCCACGCCCAAGCGCCTCCCAGATCCCAGATCCCCAAAACCTCGCCACAACCCTCAATCTCACTCCAACAACCCCATCTGGGACCTCAAACCCCATCTCCGAACTCAAACCGGCCACCCCATCGTCACTTGGACCCTGATTCCCAACGACGTCAGTTCCCAGCCCCGACGTCAGACCGCCTGCTCGTCGAAAACCCAAAGCGATCATCATCCATCATCATCAGCCAAGCCGACGCCCCCCCTTGGGAAGTGGGGGTTCTGCATGGACGAGCGAGTCATTGGAAACGTAACAAAAAAGGGGGTGCGAGGGTACGTCACTTCCGTCTGTCCTGTGGCGGTGCAGGCTCCCTCTGGGTCCCTTCTCACGTGTTGCTCCAATCTGGATCTTGGTAAACAGTGACATCGGCATCGTCCGGACTCTCGTTGACGTCTCCACGTGGATGTGGAGTCCGTCCGGTCTGGTTGCCAGGCACCCAAACACAGACATCCAGGTCAGGGGTCACGAGACTCCCGATTTCGGACGTCCAGACACAAAACGCCCCCCTCTGGCCGGTAGTCGTGGTGACCCCATCCCCACACACCGGGCCCAGGTCCGACCATGTGTCTCCCCGTGCCGTCAGAGGAGATGCAACGTTTCTCAAATCACCATACACACTCTGCCGACGGGCGCACCCTCCCGTCAGCCTTATCACGCACATACAGGTCCTTCCCCACAGTCCCACGGGTGACGGCAACGAGTTGACGAGAGTCATCATGCAAAGAAATCGATACTCGTCGGGTATTGTCAGAACCATCGAATCGTTGTGCTAAGCTATCACACTCGCAAAGCAGAAAAAACACATCCCTCTCTCTTTCCCAAACGCGCGGAATCTATGCAGACACTGTCGAGGCAGCTGTCATGCACCCGCTCCATTGTGCGTGCGACGCACCCTGTATATCAGTGACACGACCAGCCCTTCCCCTGAACCAGTCTACCCAAGCCCATCCATCCCATCAAACCCATTAATTACTCGGACACAGCACCAAACACACTGAAAATCTGTTAGTTGGGCACCAAGAAAAGGTGGGGAGGGTCAACGTACGTCTCCATGATGATACCCGTAATGCGATATGGGTCAGCGTTGGACGCGGGGCGGCGATCCTCAAAGTAGCCGTAGCCCTTGACACCAACCTCGCGGGGAATGCGGATCGAGGCACCGCGGTTGGCAACGCCCCAGGTGAAGGTGTCGATGGCACCCGTCTCGTGGCGGCCCGTGAGGCGCTTGTCGTTGTCCTCGCCGTAGACGGCAATGTGCTCCATGTGGCGGCCCTCGAGCTTCTTGATGGCAGCCTCGATGTGCTTCATGCCGCCCTCGACACGCATCTCCTTGGACGAGAAGTTGGAGTGGAGGCCAGCGCCGTTCCAGTCACCGGGGATGGGCTTGGGGTGCACCGAGACCTTGGCGCCAAACTCCTCCGAGACGCGGTCGAGCAGGAAGCGGGCAATCCAGAGGTGGTCACCCATCTCGATGCCGTCACAGGGGCCGACCTGGAACTCCCACTGGGCGGGCATCACCTCGGCGTTGATGCCCGAGATCTTGACGCCAGCGTACAGGCAGGCCTTGTAGTGCGCCTCGACGATGTCGCGCTGGACGACCTTGCCGGTACCGACACCGCAGTAGTACTCGCCCTGGGGGGCCGGGAAGCCGTTGACGGGCCTGCGACTCGTCAGCACAATGATCTCCAGCATGGCCAAGCCGGAATACTCACCAGCCGTATGGGCGATTGCTCAGGTCGAGGAGAGTGTACTCTTGCTCGAGACCGAACCAGGGCTCGTGGGCGGCGTGGGCCTCCATGAGCTTGGCGCACTCGTGGCGGTAGTTGAACTTGTTGGGGGTGCCATCGTGGTCCCAGCACTCGGTGAGGACAATGATGTTGGGCGCGAGTCTGATCGGGTCGGGGAAGACAGCAACGGGCCTGAGGTACACGTCCGAGTTCTCGCCGGGGGCCTGGCCTGTGGAGGAGCCGTCAAAGTTCCATATCGGAAGGTTCTCGGGAGTCCACTCCTGCTCTTTGAGGGTCTGGCGGGGCGCAAGTCAGTCCAGGTTCAATCCAAGGTTGGCGCACTCTGTGCGAATTCCAGTTGCGCGCAGGGAATGACATCAGACGAGAAGCTCTCGTGATGCGCTCCACTGCGACGATGACTCCATTTGCAGGCGACAGGGCAAAGCCACTTGGCGCCCGCTGCGACCAATCGCTGGGCGCAATTGTCCGCAAATGTGCCATCAGCCATTGGGAAGGCCCGAAGTGGCGGGATGGGTGGGAGGGAGTGGTGTGTGGCTCGGGGTCTTGGGTGTGGTGGGGGATTGGCTTACCCGGGCCTTGGAACGAGTCGCGCCGAAAGCGTCGATCCAGATGTACTCGGCGATGATGTTGCCCTTCTGGTCGAGGTTTGTGTACTTTTGGAGCTGCAGAGGAGAGACGGTCAGCATCTTGTCGGTTTGCGATGGGGGATATTGGAATGCATTGGACTCACGATCTCGTTGCGAGACATAAGTTGGACTGCCTGTCAAGAAGAGATGGTCGTTAGCACGTGCTGGTCATTGTTACCGGGCCGTGACGCTGCGCCTGCAGGGCGGTCCGGTGGCCGGGCACCGGAGGGAGGCGCGGCGCCGGCGACGACGAAGAGGCTTACCATGATTGCGGTTTGTGATGGGTGATGACTTCGGGCGGAGAGGGGGTCCAGAGAAGGTATGATGCTGTAGAGAAAAGGCCTCAGGGGAAAGGGCGGCTCCCGGGATTTTATCTGTGCTGTGAACAAGTGAAAGATAAGGGGCCGTCTGAAGGTGGGGTGGTGGGTGAGTGGGGTTGTGGCAATGGTGGGTGTCTCGAGATGGAATTGATGCAGGCCTGAGCCCCGGACGCGGGGTGTGGTTGCAGTGTCGAGGTGGGGTCTAACTGTGGCTGAGGGCCGGCACGAGACAATCGGGATTTACGCATTCAATGATGTTTTTCCTCAGCTCCTGTTTCCCTTGCCAACCCCCAAAGCAAGCAGCCCCCGTTCGTGTCGGCTTGACCATTGCTATGCCTGGCGGCCCCTGTGCACCCTCCCAGTGACCACAGCAGGGCCCGAGGTATTCACATGGCAATGTGTACACCGTACAGTGCACATTGTCTGTCGTCGCACGCCAAAGGGCTGGCGTTCCCTGAGAGACGCCACTTTGAGAATTCGCTAGGAGCCGCCGGTTTCACTCGTCTCCGTAGTCGAGCGACTTCGGCCCGCTCGAGGCGGAGGCGGAACGGCCTGCCTGTCCACTGCCCGGAAGTCCTTTTCAACAACCAAAAAGACAGCCACGCTGGTGTTGCCATCTTCCCTCGCGCTGCATATCCGCCAGCACACGGCATCGGCCTCCCGGAGCAGGCAGTCGAACCCCCCCATTCCCAAAGTTTCAGATGGTGAGGGAATACCAAGGTGCGCACTGCATCGATCCAGGCACGAGGGGTCCAGCGTGGGATGATGCTGTAGTGTCCCGCTTATCAGGGTTCTAGCCTCTCGCGACTCGGCCGCCAGCCCGGAACAACGTCAAACTGAGGGATTTCTCGGGTAGACAAGTCGCGACCAAACTCATTCACCAAATCGAAACTGCTCCTTTCAGCCACCCTGATATTCAGCGCATGTACCACAGTATCTCGAAACCCCGCACTGGCGACGGTCCAATGGCGCAAGACGCTGCAGAGCAACCATCAGTTCCTGGGGAACGCCTTTGTTGGCCCACTGAGCCGATGGAGACAAGCGCACCGCTGCCCACGGGCCAGAGACAGGCACACACACACCACCCGAACATTGGCGGTGCCATGTTGCCAGCCGGCTCTGTGTCCTGTCCCAGACCCCCATTGTCCGCCCGAAATAGACGCTCCGTGTCCCGAGTCTTGAATCTCTGGCAGACTCATCTCGACAAGACGTCGCCAGTCCCCTATTGCCTCAATATTAGCTAACAGATTCAGGGTGTCACCGCTCTTCGACGGGTTGCCGTTGCGAAATCCCATTAGCATCGACCCCTCGCAGACCAATGGCAGGCCTGGATGCAACCTCTTATCGCGGGAGCCCTTTGGACAAATGCGCGCATCCCAATTGGCCACACCACCCCAAGGTCCGTCCCACCACCAGCCCGAACGATGAGCCTGTGAGCCCTCTGTGCGCTGGGCCCCGATCTCCCGACACGCCGTTTTGGTGTGTTGTGGACGGAGGTGCAGCATTCTCCAGCTGGGGTTGAGCCTTGACGGGCTTGGCGCGAGATATATCCAGACTCCCAGACTGAGGAGGGGGGCCGATGATGGGCCAGATGTGGCGGGAGGGCGCCGTGTCAATGTTTGCCGTCCGGCTTCATATCTTTGTCGATAGGTACGGGATGGCCTGACTCGACGATTCGCGACTCAATACACAGTAGAATCGAGTCACCGCAACCCCAAAGCCGACGATGGGAGTAGGCGAGGGCATTCTCCGGCCTCGACTAACAGCACCCCGACCCCTCATCCAGTCCCTTGCCCCACGAAACAGTCTTGGACCTGCGTTCCTGTCGTCTCCAGTCAGCACTCTCTGTAAGGTACGGCCTGCCAGCAGTTCCAACAACATCAGAATGGACTTGGCATCCTGCGGGCTGTCTTCGCCTTGCCGTTGCATAGAAAGAAACCATCCCATGACCCCTCAGTGAGACATTTGAGGCCATGTCAGATCACCACAACATCGAGCGCACCCAACCCCTCATGGCAACCCCTCATGGCTTATCAGACAGGCCGTGATGGGATCCATGCGGCATCAAAAAAATGCACTGCAGCCCAACTCGGACCGTCACATCAGCCCTTCTAGCGTCCCGCCGCTTTTGGCACGCATGCGGCAAGGCCTCGGCGCGCCGACTCATGCACATGGGGACGCCGGTCCAAACATCAAGATGGCAACAGAGTAGGTATGCGCCATATCCTGTTCCCTCTTTGCTGCCTGCCTCGTGGACCTTCACCACGCCGTGGCAGACGCACCATGCTTTGCGGGGCTGACATCCGACTTCCGGTTGGTATTGCGCTGATATGCTTTGGTTGGACGTGCTTCGCGAATCGAGATCAGTGCGACGTCCGGATATCTTGCGGAGCCCACCTTGAGGAGCCCTCAGCCCTCAGCCCTCTCCCGTGGCACAATCTCTGCGCAATCCCCAGATTGGAGCAACCAACCGGGTGCTCGGCAACGAATCCCTTCTTCATCGTACCCCACGATCACTGTAGGCTTCCGTGTGGCCTGAGCTGAGCAGCATGCTTTGACAAAGGGACAAGGCCGTGTGGCGGTGACGCAACCATGTCAGACGCCAGCGCAGATACCCCCAACCTGTGGCTGGAGGTCCGTCCCAGACCCTCGGGGCAGCGTACATGCGGTGGATGCCGCGGAAAGGCCCCGGACGCAGGGGAGGAGAAGCCGACTTCCATGCCCCCGTGTTGACAGCGGCTGGTTTGCGATCCCCCACCGATGTCCACCCACGCCGTGTACACCAAGGATGGGGTCATCAGGAACAGCGTGGCTCTGGGGACGGTGGCCATGCTGGCCCTCGTAACGGAATGGACATCACCGGCCAGGCAGTGGTGTCAGCGGTGTACGGCATAGTCTCTCGTAAGCTTGTCAAACGGAGCACAGGTCGGATATCGTCGGCGCATCGTAAACTTGGTCGGGGGTCTGCCAGAGTTGTAGCAGCTGGGGAGAGATGTCGACTGGACTGGTCGCGATTGGCGGGGCACTACGGTCACCGGTCAGTGTCGTCGAACCGCCAAGGAGTTCGTTTCGGGGTCCCGTCGTTTCAACTGACCTTCCTCCACAGCAGTCCTCCACTGCACATCTCTCTGGGGAACGGGGAACGGGGCAGGTATCAAAATGGCGCCCCCATCATTGCCCGCGTCTTGCCACCGCTCGATCTCCTCCCCCACGCCAATGCATCTCGGGGTCGACTCCTTCAAAGAGACGCTGTGCCAGCCAGGGAAGGGACTGCAGATGCGCGTGGGTGATGGGGAAAAGGGTGGGTGTCGCGAATCCCGCATCCGCCCATGCATTTGTCGCGAAAACCACGCCCCCACCCCCGCGAAGACCCCGTTTTCAGCCAGGCATGGGGTCTCTCACCGCCCAAACCGTGAAAAAGTACTGCCGCCGCCCCCAGATTTGTTTCTTTTGCTCACGTGCTCCATTCTCAACTCCTCCAAGCTCATCCGCTCCCGTGACCTCCTTCATGGACGAACCCCCTTGAGACGGCAACACACAGAAAATGCCACTTTCGCTTTGCATCTCCGAGTCCTTCAATCTCGTCTATTCCTCGTCTCATGTTCTCCCCACATCAGAGACGCAACCAGCAACAAGGTCCGAGTTCGTCAACTCCAGATTGGGACGGTGGTCACGAAATCCCGGCAGTGCGTCGAGAGAGAGAAGGCAGACACCATCCCGGGTCCTTGTCTCATGACTTCCGTAACTCCAACTGCAACTGGTCATTCCATGCTCAACAATTTCGCCTAAACTCTCGCAAACTGGTCCCTGTTTCCCTCGATCCACGCCGCGACGTCACAACAAGGAGCAC
Source organism: Podospora tetraspora (assembly GCA_027943155.1). Classification (NCBI taxonomy): domain Eukaryota; kingdom Fungi; phylum Ascomycota; class Sordariomycetes; order Sordariales; family Podosporaceae; genus Podospora; species Podospora tetraspora. The sequence continues at coordinate 2,337,025 of JAQKAE010000007.1, forward strand.
ACCATATCTCTTCGTCCTTGGCAATGCACTTCAGCACTGTCTCGAGAACCCGAAACTTCTCCTCTGTCGTTTGAAGAAACGGGTGGAACAGAACCGACAAGAAGCCCCCAGATTCCTTGACCTCCTCAAGCCTATTGAGCAGATACTCCTCGAACTTGGCCGGGCCAGTCTCGCCATATATCCCGCCCTTGAACTTGTCCATGTAATACAGCGCATCCACAGCCTCCCACTCAAACGGCAACACCACGACATCCTGTCTTCCCAGCCCTGCTTCACTTCCCTCCGGCGACACATACCGGACACCCCTTTGCCTCAACAGCGCCCACGTCCGCTCGTTGATCTTCCCGCCAGGCGGTCTGAAGTCCCGATACTCGACCCCAAACTCCTTTGCCGCCGCAAAACTTCTCTGAAAGCTCCGATCCTCCTCCGCCGCCGACAAAGATCCCCACACCTCGTGCTGGAAGCTGTGCCAGCCGATCTCATGGCCGCGGCTCGCCATGTCGCGCGCCACATCGGGATAGACGCCGAGACTCCACGACTCGGCAAAGTACGTCGCCTTGATGCCATGGGCGTCGAGAAGGGACAGCATGCGCGGGAGCTGGTTCGTGATTGCCGGGTGGGTGCCGTGGGGCCCAGTCCAGACGCCCCGGTAAACATCCTGGGCTTCACCAATATTGTCCATGGTGAAGGAGACGGCGGCTTGTTTGCCGTTTGGCCAGCGGGTTTTGCATTCCATTTTGGTGGATGGCAGGGAGGGGAGCAAGCGGTGAGCTACGACGGGCCGAGCATTGAGCTGACAGGCACCAGATCAACGGTTTTTGGACTGCCGAACCCTGGAAATTCGAGTCGGTCGCTTCGATATTGGGCCGTCGGAGGTTGAGTTTGGACGGGCCTTGCGTCATGGCTCCCGGGCGGCCGGGCCCGGTTTTGGCGGTCTGCCGTTTCTCCGACCCCGCTTCCGCTGCTGGACCCAAGTCAACCGAGTTCACCAACTCGCCAAGTCCATGTGCTCCATCACCAGCGTTGCAACATGGCCCGATTGTTCCGATGTCCCCTGTGGGTCCATGGTCCCTTGTCCACGGGTCTTTGTCTTCCAGAACAGCCATAGAAGCCTTCATTCAGGGGCCTCAGCAACCAACTGCCGTTGTTGAAGGACGCCCAACTCTTTGATCTCGATGTCTGGCCTTGCTTTGTCTCACTGGGACTGTTTTCTCGACAGACACTGTTGTCACAACAGGCTTATGTCCATAAAGAAGGACAATAGCATTATCGTGAGCCAGTTGTGGACAGCTCTCGGCCTATATCAAGCGAAACATGCCGCAACTATGCTGAACTTACCTCTTCTCACTCATCTTCTTGCACTGCCAGGAGATCTCGAGCCACGGACCAACAACGACCACGATGTCGATCGAGCTCTCCAACTTGGCCGGGGTCAGGGCGCGGGACGTTCAGCAAGACTTCGAGCAGCAAACTGCCTTTGGTCAGCAGCCCCGGCGGGAGTCGTCCCTCGAGAGCCCACCATCTCCCGAGAGACGTCTCCAGCTCGGTGTCCTGCTCGACCCGCACACCACCTCGACGGTGGGCTTCCAGTCCCGGCTGGAGAATTGGCTCTCGGCCGTGTACTCCGATGCCACAGGCTACGCCCCAGCACCACGCATAGTTTCCATGGCGGGCAGTGTCGCCTCCGGCCACAGCGACTCATCCCAAGGCAGCTGGGACTTTTGCGACCGTGGGCCGCCTGTGGCCGGATCGCCGTACTTCCTCAACGGCACGCCCACCGGCTTCTTCTTGGACAGCCCCACAACGGAGGTCGCCCCGAACCGGCCCGCCGATGGCCCGGACGCCGCCGTCTTGGACCACGCAAGCTGGGACGAGATCAGCCTGGACGGCTCCGACTTCGAGACAGTCAATTTGGAGAGCGAGGACTGCTTGACGATGCACTTGCCGGGGTTTCTCACCGTTCTGAGGCGCTCTCCTCCTCCCCCTCCTTCTCTTGTCGTCGCTGTCGCAACTTCCATTGGCAACACGGTGATGCGCGTCGGGCAGCAGGTGGTGGCCCTCGGTAAGTGGTGGTTCGGACGCGCGACGTAAATCCCGGGCACCTACCCAAGCAAGGTAGGAGCGCGGTGGGACCCGTCCCGTCGGGTGTCGGGAGAAATGTTCGACGGGCGAAGTTTACGTTGCATCCGGCTGCCGGGCTGGGGGTGAGGCGAAATGTGGGAGCAGGCCTCCCATTTAGCCGCCTCTTCACCGCCGGGGGGCTCGGGACACGCCCTCGAGGTTTTCGGAGACATGAGGTAAGTGTGGCTGGTGACTGGACTTGTGAGGTCCAGTACCACCAGTCCAAGGTAAGTTTACCTATGTACCGGCGCGGTGTTTGACTAATAGAATTTGAAGCGAGATTTCGCTTTTTGAGTCCCCTTATTTTTGATATTTTTCCATGATGAACCCGGAATCGTGATGTGACTGTGGGAAAGCTTGTTTCCGGGTGTATCATGTCCTGTGCCGAAGACTTGGGGGAAAACTTTTCATCATCTGCCTCGAGCTTCCTGTTTCCGTCCCCGAGCAATGACTCTACGTACCAGGTGGCCTCTGGGCTGTCGATGTTGGAACCTGAGCTCCACGCCAGACATCGGATGTCGGAAGTGGGACCTCGAAGCCGAACTTAGGTCAGGCAGGAGCAAAGAACAGCGGACTCTAGGATTCTAGATTTGACATTGACTGACACTCTGAACATCTGTCAAGTCATACGCTGTCCCAGTATATCATGGCTCCCGGAAACAACTCATGGAAGCATCCGGCAAAATGGATTGAGCACTGTATATTTCCAAGTGACATCCGCCGGCGTGCATGGTGCCGCATCTGATGCCGAGCGCCAGGGCTTGACGACCTACGCAGGTAAGAATTAATAAATGAAGTCACTTGAATGATGATAAACCCATTCCATTTGACGTGGCATTGGCAATCACATGAAAGAAGACCAGCTGCTATATAAATCACCAAGTTCATGTCTTGTACCTGGTTCCGCGGGACCCTTCGGATTTTGCGTGTTTAATTTGTGCCGAGGCCTCAAATTCAGAGTGGTGACGAGAATGTAAAGTCATCTAATGGTTGATATTATGGTTTGGTTTGATTCAATCAAATCAAAACTAACGTTAACGTACCTTTAGTTAGTACTTGAAGATGCGTTCATTTCCCTGGCCAAGCTGGTAAGCCCGTGAAGAAACTTTCTTCTCACTCAAACACCGTATAGTAACCAGAACCCATAGGCTTGGAACCCAGTGTTATTTGTCCCCAGAGCCGGTTGATCTTAACTGCCGGACAACTCAAGTTCCTTGTTGTCCTCACGTTTGCACAAAAGACAGAGTTCAATCCTCTCGGCAATGAACAATCCATTTGTTTTGAAAGATTTGTTTGACAATCCAAGTCTCCGTGAAAGAGGCCGTTTATACCCCGAAATAGGTGCGGCACTTCAAGCTCACAAGGCCTTTATACTGTGAACCCATCATTGCAACACAATGAACTGGATCTCGGTATATGATATTTCTCTTCGACTTGCTCTCTGGAGGATATTCTCGTATCACCACCCACCCAGAAAGCCCAACAACACCTCCATACCAAGTCCGTCTCAACTCTCGACCTCATCTCCAGGACACTCGGAATCAGGAGGTACTGTACCCCCCCAAACAACCAACCTCACCCCCAAAACCACCCCCCAAAACATTCAACATGCCGCGCCGCGTCATTCCGACCCCCGTCCTGCCCAAGGTCGACAAGGACAACTTCTATGCCTGGAACCAGAGACGCACCGTGAAACACTGCATCGGCGGCGTCCAGAAGATCCAAGACTACCACGTCGACACGCACCGCTGGAGCACCGTCTTCAGCAAGCACCTCGGCTCAGCCCCGGCCCTCACCCCCGGCCCGATCGAGAAGAAGAAGCGGCCCTCCAAGCGGTGGGCCCCCTACTCTTCCCCCGAGAGTCCCGCGCTCTCCGGCGCTCGCACCCGCCAAAGGGCCAAGCGAGAGCAACTGGCCGCCGTGGCCGCCGCCAACGGCGTCCCCTTCGATGAACAGGCCGCGCGCGACGAGGCCATCCGGGCCAAGGTCCTTGACAAGACCCGGGCGCGGTTCGACGCCCGACGAAGTAAGTGTTCCGATTGTGGCGAGCCCTTACTGACAACACGGGCAAGTGCGGCGAGAAGTGTAGAATTGCCTTTGAGGCGTACTGCACCACGTTCGAGGATCGAAGCCTCGAGAGATTCGCATGGGGGACATGGGTTACGGCGTATTTGTGCGCCCGGGCTGCGGCGGGGTGAAGGAGAAAGTGATTCTGGCGCGGTACCTCGGGGCGGTGATTCCGTTCTCGGCGCCGGAGCTCAAGGAGGACGGGAGCAGGTACCTGTTCGACCTCCATGACAGAATCCGAGGGAGCAAGAAGAACCAGATCTGCATCGACTCGGCGACGCATGGCAACTGGACGCGCTTTGTGAATGCGAACTGCAAGCCGAATTGTGAGTCGATGTTGATCACGGTGGGTAGGAGGGCGTACCTCTTGTACGTGACGAAGTTGGCTGTGGCAGAAGGTAAGGAGCTGACCGTCTCTTATGGGCCAGAATACTTTCGCGATGGCGACACAGAGTGCCTGTGCGATGCCTTTTGGGGGCCGCATATCCCGCCGAACCTCCCTTCGGCGAAGTGAGTTCGGCGTTTCTTTGACCTACCCCCCTCCCCCCCTTGGCCCAGCCCAGCCAGAAGAATGTCAGCCACATGCTTGCCCATCTTGGAAAGAATCCGGAGAATGATGATTTCTTGATTACAACATACCCTGTATCATGTTCCTATTGCCGTGATATGAGAAGCCCAACACATGAAATGTCATGGTGGAGTATATCGTTGTCTGCTGGACAAGTTGTGTTTCGTCAAGTTGTGCAACATCGGGAGATGTCAGGACAGGTTGCACAGCATGCGAAACGGCGTTGGTCTTGCAGAGGTAAAGGTCCAGTTGGTGTCATTCGTCAATGCAATTGGTGAGAATTTGGGAAAGATGGGACGGCGACATTGCCGACGGTGGCCGTTCACGCGTAGCTGCGGAGAGCATTGAAGGGAACCGGGTCATGCTAGAGCGAGTAAAGTTGTCGTCGACTTGTCAGAAAGGCATGATTCGTTTCTGATCAAGTTGTTTGGTGATGGACGCGAGCGAGGACGGGTCTTGGGGATGGGTGGATAGTCAGAGTCAGACAGCACCCCTCCACGCTGCCCCTCACAATGCCTCGCCAATACGTCATCCCTCCAGGGGACCATCGCTGCAGCCCTTCACAGCCACACCATTGGACCTGAATCTTGGGCCGCCCTCCAATGTCCTCCAGCTCTGGACACACTCCGTGGCAGAATCCAATTTGCTCAACAAGTGATGAAGGGAAAAAGAGGAGACCGCCGAGTGAAAAAGATCAGGGTCCCGCTCCTCGCCCCCCCTAAGCCCCTCACCACCAAGCCCCAGCTCCCCACACTCCCTCGCCTGACCTGATCTGGCCCGCCTTGCGTGCCGAGCTATCCCGGATCCGACCGGGCTCCCTCCCGTCTGCAGCGGCAACCAAAAAGCCGTAGCGCATAAACATCCCGTCCACATCTCACATATATACCATCCCCATGCCCCCCCCCTCGCCCACCATCTCCCCCTAATCGCAACCTCCCTGCTCGCCCTCGTCCTCAGCCTCTACCTCGTCTCCAACGACACCACCACCAACCCCCTCCTCCAAACCACCACCAACATGGGCGGCGGCACCTACCCCCCCTCCCCAGGCGGCTACCGCTCAGTCGCCTACTTCGTCAACTGGGCCATCTACGCGCGCAAGCACCGCCCGCAGGACCTGTCCGTCGAGAACCTGACCCACATCCTCTACGCCTTCGCCAACGTGCGCCCCGAGTCGGGCGAGGTCTTCCTGACGGACGGCTGGGCCGACACCGACATCCACTGGGAAGGCGACAGCTGGAACGACAGCGGCACGAACCTCTACGGCTGCCTGAAGCAGCTCAACCTGCTCAAGCGGCGCAACCGCAACCTCAAGGTCCTCCTCTCCATCGGCGGCTGGACGTACAGCGCCAACTTCCGCGCGCCGGCGTCGACACCGGAAGGGCGCGCGCACTTCGCCGAGAGCGCCGTGCAACTGGTACCTCTCCCCCTCTCCCCCCCACCCCCTCACCCCCACAGACTAACCGCCCCAGCTCTCAACCCACGGCTTCGACGGCCTCGACATCGACTGGGAATACCCGCAATCCGCCTCCGAAGCATCCGACTACGTCTCCCTGCTCCGCGCGTGCCGCTCGGCCCTGGACGCCTACGCCTCCACCCTCCCGCACCCGCACCCGCACTTCGAGCTGACAGTCGCCAGCCCGGCGGGCGCCAACAACTACGAAAAGATGGACCTGGCCGCCATGGACGAGCTCCTGGATTTCTGGAACCTGATGGCGTACGACTACGCGGGCTCGTGGGACGCGGCGGCGGGGCACCAGGCAAATTTGTTTCCGTGCCCGTCGCATGGTGGAAAGTGCACGCCGTTTAGCACGGCGCAGGCGGTGGACGCGTATGTGGCGCGCGGGGTGCGGGCTGACAAGATTGTGTTGGGGATGCCGCTGTATGGGCGGGCGTTTGAGAATACGGATGGGCTGGGGTGTTCGTATAGCGGGGTGGGGGAGGGGACTTGGGAGAACGGGGTGCATGATTACAAGAAGCTGCCGCTGGAGGGGGCGGAGGTCCGGGAGGAGCCCGAGGCTGGCGCCACGTTTTGCTATCATCCCGGGCGGAGGGTCTTGGTGAGCTATGATACTGTGCCGATGGCGAGGAGGAAGGCCGAGTTCATCAAGGAGCGAGGCCTGGGTGGCGGCATGTGGTGGGAGAGCAGCGCCGACAAGGAGGGCAGTGAGAGTCTCATCGGGAATGTCGTCGATGTGCTTGGTGGGCCGAATGGTCTCAAGAAGCATGAGAACTGCATCTGCTACCCGCACACCAAGTACGAGAATCTCAGGGCAGGATTTCCCAACAATTAGACAGACAGGCAGACAGTCAAATACATGGCGAGGGGACATAGTTGATTCAGAACCGGGCTTCCATTGCATTTCCTCGCCAGGCAAAACCAGAGAAATTCCGTTCCGTGGTCATAACGCCGTAATGTACCCAGCCGTCCAGCTCAATGCTTCCGAAATTCCATTCCCCCCTCACGCCCCCAACCGTCCAGCGATCTTTTATGAGCTCTTGTCGAAGACGTAGGTGAGGTGGCAGCGGCCGCAGTATTGGCGATCCTGCATGGCAGCCATGAAGACACCGGCACCGCACTGGACACAATTGGTCAGCAACAGAGAGCACATCATCGAAATGACAGAAACTCACGGTGTCGTTGGGGCACTCGCGGCGGAGACGCTCAATCTTGCCATCCGAGTCCACCTTGTAGTACTTGAGCACAGCGAGCTTGGTCTTCTTGCGCTTGTGCTTGATCTTCTTGGGGGTGGTGTAGACCTTCTTCTTCCTCTTCTTGCCACCACCACGCAGGCGCAACACGAGGTGAAGCGTGCTCTCCTTCTGAATGTTGTAGTCGGAGAGGGTACGGCCGTCCTCGAGTTGCTTGCCGGCGAAGATCAGGCGCTGCTGGTCGGGGGGGATGCCCTCCTTGTCCTGGATCTTGGACTTGACATTGTCGATGGTGTCGCTCGACTCCACCTCAAGGGTGATAGTCTTGCCCGTAAGGGTCTTCACAAAGATCTGCATGATTGCCTGCTGAGAAGTGGTGAGGAAGTGTTAGACGCAAAGGGAAGACGGATTTTTCGGGGCCTGGGGATGGTGGAGGGAGGGTGCCGTCAACCACCACTTGGTCGGTCGATGCCGCCGCATCGCGAATATTCGTCCGCACAAAACGCGCGACGAGTTTCGAGCTCAGCGGCGGCGCGGCGGGAGGTCGAGGGTATCGTGTGATGGGAGGATAGGAAAATGCAATCGATGCACAACAAGCAACATCGTGCAGACGTACCTAGACACAAGTGTCTTCCTCAGCAATCTGTGATGTTGTGAAGGTCGTGCGAGATGAGGAAGAGAGCTGGAATTTTGAAGGTCAGCGGCAGCAACTTGAACTTTTTGGCTGATGCCCCCCACTTTGGCGGTGGTCCAGGTCACCTGACTAGCCCGCCCTCACCTTTAGGGTTTCTCTGTGGGCTTGCCCTTTGCCGCGCCTTTCCTTTTTCGGTTAATCAGCAATTGGTGGGGCAGCCGGTTGCACGCCAATCTTTTCGTGGGCCAAATCGATTTCGCGAAATTCTTCGCTCCTCTCTCAACCACCTTGAGAACTTCACAGCCCTCAAATCAGTCAAGATGGTCAAGAAGAGAAAGAACAACGGCCGCAACAAGAAGGGTAAGTCCACGACACATCCCACGCCCAGATTGCTCTCGCTGACTTTGCATTTCCAGGCCGCGGCCACGTCAAGCCCATCCGGTGCTCCAACTGCTCGCGATGCACCCCCAAGGACAAGGCCATCAAGAGATTCACCATCCGCAACATGGTTGAGTCTGCTGCGATTCGTACGTCACGCTGGGCCCCGGGTTCCCGACAACCTCCTCGGCCAGCCCGACCTCACCAACCTCGCGCGCGACGGGACATTTGGCTAACCATGAGCACTTTGCAGGTGATATCTCGGACGCTTCGGTGTTCGCTGAGTACACGGTTCCCAAGATGTACCTCAAGCTGCAGTACTGCGTCTCTTGCGCAATTCACGGCAAGATTGTCCGGTACGTGTGTCCCGCTGGCGGGGACCACCTCGTTCGCCTTCGTGGCGACGAGGGCGGCTGAGAAGAACCTTGGTCGAACCTCTCCGCCACCCACCCCCGACGTACTCTCGACACGCGAACAGTCCCGCTGACAAGATTCACAGTGTCCGCTCCCGCGAGGGCCGCCGCAACCGCGCCCCTCCCCCGCGTGTGCGCTACAACAAGGACGGCAAGAAGGTCGTGCCCACTCAGGGCGCCAAGACCACCACCGCTTAATTGAGGGTCATGAGGGTCATGCTTTCTTGGGCGTTTGTGCTGGGTTGATATTCGGTCCTGGGTTGACGATCTTGATGCCACGAATCATGAAAGGGTTCAGGGAAAACGGCACGGCAACGGGGTTGCTCCGGTCGGTCATAGAACCATAGTCACCAATTCTAGCACGTTGAGGACAACATCTGTCTTGCTTTCGAGTCGGTGATCACGCTTTGCTGGGGTTGTCCTGGACCGGCCACGGTCCATCTGCCCACTGCTTCCCTTCTCACCCTGAATGACATTGCCAAGGGAACACTCCAAGGGAACACTTCAGCTGACTAGGTACTTTGATCTAGGATCAATCCAATGGCTGCTCGACCATGATGTTAGTCAGCCCAGGGGCCATGGCAGCTCGTGAAGCTCAACTGCCGCCGTCGCCCTCGAGCTATCATCCTGGCCGGGCTGACGAGGGTTGGATGCCTCGACTCATGATGCTCGATCAAAGGGACCAAGGCTTGCCACCACACAGCTTCCAACACAACACAACACATGCAATGGGGTGGCATCTCTGTCAGGTAACAGACAAGCGAAACCCGTTCTCTATCCAAATACCAGCACAAATATACAAAACCCATCACTCGACTACAGCCCCTCTCGGTTTCGTTCCACTCACCGAGACATACGCCCACTTCTCCTGCCCAACATACTCCCCCCTAGACATGACCCCCGGAAACAGCTTCTGCAATCTCAAAGCCACCACCACCTTCTTCACCACCACAAAAAACGACAACAACTTGGCCATTGGCTCAATATTCGGCGAATAATTCCTCACCACCACATCCTCAAACCCCGCCCCCGTCACCACCCCCTCAAACCACTCCCTCGCCCTCAAAAACGCCGACCCCGCCTCCTTCTCCCCCTCCCTCCCCCCCGGCACCCCCATCGCCTTCACCTCGGCCGGAAACCCTACCAACCCCCCCTCCATAAAATCATGATGGAACTCATGCAGCACCACCCTCCCCCCGGGCTTCAACACCCTCCAAAACTCCCTCACCACCCCCCGCGGATCCTTGGAATGCAACAGCGCCTCGCTCGTATACACTCCGTCAAACACGCCCCCCGCCACCTCTGGTAAATCCTCAAACCCCATCCGCCGTACCTCGACCAGCTCCGATGCCCCCGCCCGTCGCACGTGCGCCCGCGCCCGCTCGCAGTGTCGCTCGACGATGTCGAATGCCGTGATGCGCAGGGAGCCGCGCACGGCGAGATCGGCGGCGACGTGCGCGTCGCCGCAGCCGGCGTCAAGGACTTGGGAGCCGGGAGGGAGGGCGAGGGTGGTGAGGAGTTGGGTTTGCATGGCGGATTGGGCGCGGGAGAGGGGGAACGGCCAGCGGACGGTGGTCGGGGAGGGGTAGTACCCGAAGTGCCGGTTGCCGTGGCAGAGGATGTCCCAGGTGAGGCGGGAGAGGGGGGAGGAGTAGTGCGCTGTGATGGCCTCGGGGGTGTTTGTCTCGGCTTGTTTCAGGGGAGGTGCCGTGGTGGTGGTGGTTTGGGGGGCTTGGGCAGGGCCGGTGGGGGCGGTGGTTGGCGCTTGGGGGGCGGTCGTGGTGGTGCTGGGGGCGATGCCGGTGTTGATGCCGGTGCCGGATGGCGGCGCGGAGGTCGGAGGGACAGACATTTTGGCCTTTGGCACTGGGGAAATCACTGAAGCACTTTTGGGAAGATTTTCTGGATGAAAATCCGCAGCTCTGAGCGGGTTAGACGGAGGCATGGTTTTGAGGTTTTGGGTGAGGCGATCCCTTGCTTTGTTGTGGTCCCAGCCCCTGACGAACAAGGAGCGACAACAATGTCAGCAACTCGTTGCTATTGTCCTCGGAGATAACAACACTGACAAGCCCTGTCAGTTGGTATTGTCGCACCGGAAACGGGAATTTAGTGGCGTTTCAAGGTTCGTTCCTCTTCGAAGTTGTCAACATTTGGACTCGGTTTCGGAAGGAAGTCCAGATGTGGTTTCCTGGTTGGAACAGCATTGCCCCAGACATCAATCGACAATGGAAAGAGCGGTCTCGATTCTTCTTCGCCATTCAATTCAATGCTTGCGACGCTCAAATTCTGTCTCCAGCAAAAAAGAAAACCCAAACAGGCAGCCAACCCAAGCTCCAACGGCCAACATCCAGGGACTCGAGGCACCATCGCCTTCTGGCCCACCGCGCTATATATTATTATTCGTACACCGCTGTGCCCTAGGGCTCGCCGGACCCTCATCTTAGTAATTGTACAGGAAAACCGTGCTCTCACGAGCCGGATGAAAAACCCATACCGACAGTCAAGGAACTGCGTCGGTCGCCGATCCTACGAATACAAGAAAGAAGGCCTCCTGGCCTTCGAAGGACGGGCCATCAGACCGTCTGTTCCAGTTCCAGCTTCCTAGCCAGGCTGTACATTTCCAGTCTACCCGAGTCCATCAGCCAGCTCAGGATCCTCCCCGTTAGCCGTGCAGCTGAGGGGCTAGTGTTCTGCAGGACAGAATAAAAGTCCCGTCGCGTTCGGATCTCTGCTCTCCTCCACGTTCGAGCCAATGGTGGGGCCAAGCACCACATCACCAGGTGTTCGGCAGTCTCCCGTCCTTCTCCACACTCACAATAGGGCGTTGTAACCCCTGGTACTCGCCGTTCGAACAGGAAGCTTCGGAGGCCTATGGCACCAGTTCGAATCTGAACCAGCAAAGAGCTTTTAGCCTTGTTGAGTCCTTCGTGCCTCGTTAGAGTCCCCTTCCGAACATGGTCTCCCGCTGGTGGTCGAAGTCATCGGCAGGCCTTGTCGCTGCCCGGCCGTCTCTTTCCTCAGCCATCTCTCCTTCCAGGCTTCCTCTGCTACCTCGCCCGTGTCGTCGGTTTTTCCAGTCCATGTTGCTATTGTGTTCGCCGCTTGTTCCACCGCAGTAGGCGCCTGAGGCCCGGGGGGCTCGCGGTCGGCCGTTGTGTCTCCTTCTCGAATTGAACCTCCGGTATAGCTTGTTGCAAGCCGCGTGGACAATGCTCCCTGGGGATTTCTTGTCTCCCTTGCCATCGTCCAGAGCGGGTTCATGCAGTCGGCGCTCAAAGTCGGCCAGTCGCTTGTTAAGGTAAAGATCCAGTGGTGGTACCCATGTCTCCGTTTCGAGGTTGCGAATAGGGGTCGACTTGAAAGCTCCCGCTATTATCCGCAAGCTCTTGTTCTGGGCCCTTCCGAGAGCCCCGGTGATCCCTCTTCTTACTGGCTCACCTCCCTTGGTGGTAGGGATGTGGAACGACGATGCGCCGTAGGCCAGCGCTGACCGGATGCACTTTGAGTACACCTCACGGGCTTTCGCCAGGCCAAGGCCCCACGTTTTCGCTGCAATCCTCGATAATGCATAGCTCTGGGTCGTAAGCTTCCTTTCTACCGCTCCTTGGTGGGACTTCCAGTTCAGCTTCCAGTCCAACCAGACCCCAAGGAATCTGGCCGAAGCTGTAGGCTCTACTTGGCTAGCACCCCTCCCCGGCTGGGAAAGGTCCAGCCGCTGCGTCCATTGCTTTCGCCCTTTGTTGAAGTGGATTAGCTCGCTCTTCTCGGGAGCGAAGGCCATCCCTCGGGTGCTTGCCCACTGCAGACATGTCTTCCAAGCCGCCTCTAGCTGTCGAACATTGGCCTCTGGCTCTTGGCCAAATACTAGGAGGTTGGTGTCGTCCGCGAACCCCACTATGGCTAGATGGGGATGCTTCTCCTTTAGCTGCTGGTAGAGGGAAGCGATGTAGAGGATGAAAAGAATTGGTGACAGGGGGGAGCCCTGAGGGACGCCCGCTTTTATCGCCGTCGGGGTGGCTGCTTGACCGTCGACACCGCGCTATATACATCGCCCCGACTCGGAGTATCCAGTTCAGTCCCCCCTCCTATGCTCCAGCACGCTCCCAAGTACCAACCCACTGACAAGCCCCCAGCTATGACCAGCTCTTTCTCCCAATCGCCTCATTCACTCCAACCTCCATCCTATCCCCAGGCCGGCTCTCTGCCACCGCGCTCCCTGGCCTCGTTACGTCAGATCGCCCCGACCCGCTCCAATAACTATACTGGCTCAACACCTCCCGCGCCTGCTCCGAGTCTGGGTCCGTCCAGTCGTGCATCGCCGACATCCGATGGACCTTGCCCTGCTCCAGTCTCGAAGCAGAATCTTGCATCACCTCCTCGTGGTACTCGGTCGGCGCCCGTTCTTCATACTCACCCGAGGTCGACCAGCTTTGGCTGAGCTGTGGCGGCGGCCCGCCGCTTGGAGAGGATGATGATCCCTCGCCACGCTCCTCCGATGTTACGAAGATTACCGGATACGCCACCCCTCCTTCTGGATGTTCTTGTCGTGGCCTGTCGCTGCTCACAGTCGAGGACGACCACAATGTCGTCGGCGAATGACAAATGTTGACGGGCGTCACCTTGCCACCAGGTTCGACGTAGTATGCGACGGCGGCGACCTCAACGACGGCAGCTTCTACACCGGCGAGAGACGGTGTTGAGGACTGGAGCGGGGCGGAAACACTGCCACTGCCGCCGTCGATGACATGCGCCGCCATTACCTGGGAGGCCTCGCACAGCGTCGTCGTTCCCGTGTTTCGGCGAGAGGATGAGAGAGACTTGACGGCCATGTTGGGCGCCGAGGTACTGGGAGGCATGCCAGAGACGGAGCCACGGAGGATGAACTTGGACTCCAGGACCTTGTCCATGCTGTGCCGCTTGACGCCGAAGCTGATGACGAAACCGACAAGGGAGACGCCGGTGACGACCCAAAACACACCATGGAAGCCATGGACGTCTAGTGCGGTTAGCTGGTGCTCGGGAAGACGGGAGGGTGGAGGGCTACACTCACAAGCTTGCAGGGAACCGATCCGGATAGGGTCTGTTGGATCCATGTGCGCCATCTCTACCACGTAGGCTTCCGAGTCGTGGGCGATAGCTTCGGGCAGGCCAAGCTCGTTCAGCTTCTTGATCATGACATTCTGGAACGTCGTGCCGCCAATGGCCACGCCGATGGACATTCCGACGGTTCGCATAAAGGCATACATGGCAGCCGCCCGCCCAGCATCTTGGACGCTGCTGATGGCCTGGATGCCGACGTTGATGCTTGTCAGGAGCATACCCATGCCGATTCCGAAAACGGCGAGCACGACGGCCCAGACAGGGGTCGGGGTGACTTCGTCAAAGAGCACCAAGAGTCCGCAGGCCACAGATGAAATGGCCCACCCCATCCAGAGTGACCAGCGGAAGCGTCCAGTCCGAGTGGTCAAGATGGAGATGACGATGCTCCCGGGGAGAAGAAGGCATGTGACGGGGAAGATGTCGAGCCCCGCCTGCGTTGGCGACACAAAATGGACCGCCGTGAAATAAAAGGGGATATAGTACAAAACACAGAACAGCTGTGAGGGTCAGCACATGTATCTCACGGGGGACTATCGGAACTCACAATCAGCCCTTGGAACAGCGCGCAGATGTACATGAAGATGGCGGAAGCCGAGCAGAACAGGCTTGGTCGGAGGATCGGCTCTTGAGCCACGTATTTCTCCCAGAGAACGCACAGCACGATACCAAAGATTCCGATGATGATGGGCGTCAGCACCCGCGCGCTCTTCCACGGATACTGGATGCCGCCCCACGATATGCCGATCAGGAAACTGGTTGTTCCCGCCGTGAAGAGAAAACCACCGACCCAGTCGACGCGAGCGAGTTTGGCCCCAAGCGACGTCTTGCTGGTCTTGAGCCTGACGTAGATTGGGACGAGGACGAGACCCAACACGCAAAAGGGGAACTGCCTGCCGTCAGCCGCAGCCTCACAACACTGGCACAATGTTCGGAACACCCACGTTGATGTAGAAGCACCACGCCCAGTGGACGCGCTCAACAAAGAGACCGCCAATAAGTGGACCCAGCACACTCCCCAGCGCCCAGGCGGCGAGCACGATGGAGAAGTACTTTGGCCGCTGGCGCAACGGCACAATGTCGGCGAAGATGACCTGGCCCATGGTGATGATGCCACCGCCACCGATGCCCTGGATCGAGCGACCGATGAAGAAAACTGTAAAGTTCTTTGCGATGGGCGCGCACAGCGCCGTGCCCATGGTGAAGAACAAGACCGAGGTCAGGAGCAGCTCCTTGCGGCCAAAGATGTCGGACAGCGCGGCGATGAAGGGCTGGCTGACTGCGCACGCGAGGAGATATGACGTCCCGGCCCAGAAGGCGTCGTTGGCGGATCCCCCCAGGTCTATCGCGAGTGTCTGTGAAGGGATTAGTGGGCTTGTCGGGTGGTTGGGGAAGAAGAGGAGGGTCACCCACCGGCAGGACGGATACGAGGATGGTTGCGTCGAGGGCCACCATGAGGGAGATGACGGCCAGTGTCACCATAAGGGCCAGCTCTTTGCTGCCCGGCTTCCAGTCGCCAGCCTCCTTGAGCTCTCCGGCCTCGAGCTGGGCCATCTCTTCCTCTGACATGTCGCCGCCGTGGCCGAGGTCGGCATAGCTGATAGGGGTGGCCATGGAGGTTCCTGTGTATGCGTTGCCTAGAGCCGGCTCAAGGGGCTTCGAGACTGACTTGAGGCCCGGAGTCACTGAGAGGTCGGCCCTGGTGAGTTGGTTACGGCCGAGATGATCCAAAAGGGGGTCTCTTGGGGGTCGAGGGCAGAGAGGGCCGGGTTGGGCGGACCGGTGTTGAAGGATCTGCTTGAAGGTAGGCCCAGGCAAAGATGGGGGGCGAAGGGGTAAGCCGCCTTTGTACTGACGACGCGGAGCCGCCGGTGAGCAGCGGAATCGGCCATGTCTGCTAGCTGTCGTGAATCGGTCACGATCAGCCGTCTCCCGTAAGACAGATGCGTTGCAATGGGGAGTTCCCCAGCCCTACGAGCATCCCCCGTGGCAATGGTGTGGGGAGGGCGTGGGAAGGTCAGATACTACAGCTGCGCCGAACTCCATGGGCCACTGTAGGGCTGTGTTTTGCTGTTACTGATCTACTGGCTAGCTCGAAAATACCGGGACCCGAATGCTCGGGACCCGCCCTTCCCTGGCCGGGCGCAGGTCCTAGGCATGATTTCGATGCAGCCAGATGCCCGACGAGTAGCCATGCTTGAAGCTAATATTAGCGCGCGTCTAGGTCGCAGGAGGAAAATGGGGAGAAAAAGATGCCATTTGCACATGTCAGTGATGGGCGAAGAGGAAGAGACGATCCAGGCACCAGGCGTTGATGTGTGGTGGTCGTTGACTAAACCACCACCACTTACACAGCCAACTCGAACACGATGCTCACCGCTTGATCAGCGTCAGGGGGCACGGCGAGGGGCACGTCGCGGTTTGCTGGCAACCCATCATTGAACTTGATCGAGAGATAACGTTGGCCTCAGCCTCCTCACTAGGGCCATTAGCAGATGCAGAGTTACGACTGTTGACTCCACGAAAGTGCTGGCCATTACAAGATCTCGTACCACATCCCAACCGGAGCATCACGGGTCAGGTCCGGCGACAATGGGAGCCGGGGAATGGCGGGTATGGTGGAGAGGTGAGCAGCGCAATATGATGTAAGTCTGCTGGTGGATGGAGACGGATTCTGGGCTCCGCCGTTGCTGATGGCCGGCTGCTTGCTCCCCGCCGTGTCTGGCGGGCCGCGCTGTCAATCGGAAAGAAAAAATGGGGTCGTGTTTAGCAGAAAGCCCATGACTGCGCAAACTTGAAGTGGGATTCGACAAGAGGTATGTCTGTTGGGTCTGACGGCGTCGAGGTTGGCGATGGAGACTGCACTGCCGCCAACCGCCCCGGATTCGAAAACATAGCAGTGGCTGTAAGATGGTGTACGGCCACGACTATGTAAGCGTGTCGGATAGGTTGGGTGATGGTGTTGTCCTGTTGCGGAAGGTGTGGTGACGTCTTACATGTCATGACATGAGCAGAACTTGGCTCGATCGGGTCGACGACAACCTTCAGGATCATCTTCGACACCACCACAAACTTTGACGTGGAAAAAGCCGATAGGTCGATCTCGGTCCCGTGGGCCGTTGCAAGTCGTGTAACCAACCTTGATCGCATTTCTTCGTCCAAAATCGCAATTCGTAATTGCATCTGGACTGGGGATGCGATGCGGGCGATGTGCATGCAGGTGAGGCCATGATTACGTACTGAGGGGGGGGCGGAAGCCAGGCATCCCAGATTTGAGATCTGATTCTCTTTTGCTACATTTGCCTATCCGGGATGTGTATGGTGGGTTCGTTTGTTGGTTGTCATCGTAAAGTCTGTCTGCTTACCTTCCTCGCGGCCAAACAACCGCCCCTTTCCAAAGTTGCCAACTTCGTAGCCCGAGTCCATAGCCATAGAGCTGCTCTCAACCACTGTTTGAACAAGACGAGCATGTTGACGTGTCATACACTCAAGCAGATTGAATGGTATGCTGCACCTCGAGTTTGACACTGGTCTCATCGTTCGGCATGCTATCCCCGGACGTCACCCTGAGCCCATCATAAGAATGTCATTGTCGTCGATGCAGGATGTCAAAAACACCGCACCCTAACACCACTCGGAAGCCTGCTTGTCTGAAAGCAACCCGTCTCGGGAGAAGACGTGTCAGATCTGTCATGGTGCTCCCTCCCTCAATATGACCTCGCTTTCGCTTGCTCCAAGCAGAAAGCGAGGGTAGTAGGTGAAGACATCACACTCTCCACCACTCCCAGCCATCTTCAGTTTCCGGGGGAGCAAGATCATGATTAGAATACCGAGGCGGAGATGCCACAGATCTCGCTCCGGTTCCTGCATAGCCCTTTCCGCCTCGTAGCCGGAAACGAACGGGCGGTCTTCATTGACCGGGTCGGGTCATACCCATCCGCATCACTCCTGCCCAAGGCATCTAGATTCCGATGTCCCCGCCCCGTTGCCTCCCGTCAGAATTCGTGGCTTGCGCGGCGTCGCATGGGAGACTGCCAAAGTACGTGTGGCCGTCAATGTGTCGCAAAAATAGACCCTTTGCGCTTGCAGATGGAGATGCCAACATCCAGTCTTTTGCAACTCACTGCCACGTCGTGGCATCTTGGGGGCGCATGCTCATCGTCACCGCTGTTGCTTGACCGTTATAACCCCTGGGGACAACCTCCCACTCGGCTTTTCTCGTCAGTACAACCGCGGCCTTAGTGTCCTCACTCTCGTTATTGCGTAGACCAAGAAGCCGGCGGTGATCTCGGCAGCACCCCAACGACGCCAACAACCACCACGATGCATCGATCCAAAAAGGAAAAGCCCACCCGGCCCTTCATCGACGGCTTCACCGCCCTCGGCCCGGCCATCTACCTCCAAGACACCAACTACCACCCCCAGCCGCCCCTTTCCGGACAGCAACCCCCCTCAACCGCCACCCCAACCCGCCCCCCACCACCCCCGCCCACAGCCTCCTTCCTCCTCCCCGCCCCCTCCACAGCCACCCCGGCCCCCGACCTCATCGTCCTCGCCTCCTGGACCGGCGCACTCGCCAAGCATATATCCAAATACAGCCTCTCCTACGCGCACCTCTTCCCGTCCACCCCCATCCTCGTCCTGACCACCTCCATCTCCGACCTCGCTTTCCACACCACCGCCCACAAGCTCTCCCACCTCGCCCCGGCCCTGTCCTACCTCACCACCACCGCCCCGCGCACCATCCTCCTGCACGCCTTCTCCGAAGGCGGCGCGCACAAGTCCGTCCTCCTCGCGTGCGCCTTCCTCTCCGCCACCGGCGTCCCGCTCCCCGTCGGCGCGTTTATTTTCGACAGCACCCCCGGCACCCCGCGGTACACCTCAAACGTGGCCGCCTTCCGGCGGTCGCTCCCGCGGCACGCGGCGGCGCGCGCGCTGGGCGTGCCGGTCGGCGCCGCTGTGCTCGGGGTGACGTGGGTGCTGTTTATCGTGTTTGTGGGGTATGAGAACAACCTGATTAGCAAGACGCGGCGGGCGCTGAATGATGTTGGGCTGTGGGGGGCGGGGTTGGGGGCGGTGCCGCGGGCGTATCTGTTTAGTGAGAGGGATGATTTGATTTGGTGGGGGGATGTGGAGGAGCATGGGCGGGAGACGGCGGAGAGGCTGGGGGGACGGTGTTTGATGGTAAGGTTTGGCGGGACGGGGCATTGTGGGCATGCGAGGGGGAATGAGGGGGTTTATTGGGGGGCGGTGAGGAGGACGTGGGAGGGGAGGGAGGTGGGGGAGAAGCATGGGGAGGAAGAGGGTGAGGGGGAGGCTGGCGTTGCGTTATAGCGGGGTGGTTTAGAGGGTTGTTAGGCGTTGATACTGGCGTCAGAGTCCCGGGCATCGGGTGGTGTTAACTTTTGATATTGATATGCAAAACCGCAAGACAGACCGTCCCAAAGAACAAATACAGGCCGGACCCGGTTCGACCACAATGTGTATACAAAAAAGTGACCCAAACCCAAAACAACACCGGACCACCCCCAGCCCAACGCCCTTCTGCCCCCCATTATCGTAACTCGTATGCTCCGTCCCATTCTCCGCCGTCCATGCATCGCCATCGCTGCCGCTACAGCTTCTTGGGGAGATCGGTCTGGCTGCTCTCGGTGGACGAGTCCACGCGCTTCGGCCACGTCGGGTGTGCTGGATTCCTATCGTCTCCCGACCGTTCCGACAAGGCGTCGTCAAAGGGGTTGGCCGTGCGACTTGGCATGCCGGGCTGTGGGAGGTCGTCAAACGACAGGCGCTGCGTCGGTGGCGGCTTTGCGTTTTTCGGCCGCCCGGTCATGGGCCCATCGTCGAGTCCGTAGTCGGACATTTGGAACTGGTCTTCGAGGTCCTCGCGCTTTTCGCGCCGGCCCTTTTTGAGGTGGAAAAAGAGCATGATGGAGAGGGTGGAAACGACGAGGAGACCACTGTCGGAGGCACGTGTGTCAGCAAATACGAGGCGACCAACAGAACACCAGGGGCAAGCTCACAGGATGCCGCCAACAAGGGCATACGTCAGGGTCTGGGACGACACGGCGGGCTTCTCGCACAGATGCGGGCTCGCCTTGCAGACTTCGGGGTCGTCCTCGCGGGCGACGAGGCGTGAGAGCATGGCGGCCGTCCGTGCCAGAAGCGCCGACGGTGGCGGTTCGTCCCGCGCGATCAATAATGGGGAAGACATCATGGCGGAAGGTCAATTGAGTTTGGTGAAGCGTGTCGATCGCTGGAGTCGGAGTGCTGGGCGCGGCAAGTCAAGATGCTTGGGGTGCTTGGTTTGCGCAATCGGGGTCTGGGCGAGAGGCGGAAACGGACCGCGCGACGCGGTGCGGAATGTCGAAGCAGATGGGCGCGTGTGTCGGTGGGCTCGGTCGGTGGGTATCTCCAAGTCGCGAAGCAAACCAATTCCAAGGCGCCCGTCCCAAAATTCCCTCTCTTCTCACGACAACGTCAAAAAAATTCGGAAAGGACTGTGAGGCTCCCGCGGGTGAAGGACGACAACGGACGATTGATTTTATCCGCCGGCGACGGACGGATTTGGAGAGAAAAGCAGGCGAGAGACGCTGGAAAAAACCTGCAACGGGGGCTTTGCTCCTGAAATTGACCCAAGGTGACGTACTGTGTAAGGACTGGGCGTGGGGAAGATGGATTCAGGGACCGCGGTTGGGCCGACGGGAAGTCTTTCCAGTTTCCACCAATTTTCCAGGAACAAGAGGAACAAGAGGCCTGACCAGGTGAGCCAGGGAGAGATTGGCAATGAGGTGCGCCGTTGTGATTGGTGTCGCCCCGTGGGTGGGTGGTGGTCGCACGATTTCAAGCCGCAAGCCACGATGCAGCCTCTCGGCGCGCTGGAACCCTCCCCCTCTATAAATTCAGGGGAGCACTTTGGCGACGGGGCGGCACGAGTGTTTGAGAGCCTGGTCACGTCCAAGCAGTGCCGGGATTGGGGGCCTAGATTCGAGATCCAACGGTGCATGTGCGACGGCGGCATTTGTTCTCGAAACTCGAAACTCGCGGGGGAGATCATTCGTATTTATAGGAAGCATTGCGACTGCGACCTGCGACGACAACTGCGAGAGGTCGACGCGAGATGGTCCGGTCCAGAATCAGATCATCACAACAACCTACACCAGAATACCACTCGGGGGCCAAATCCTCCCCTCCCACAACAAGCGCTGACTGGACTGACCCCCCCTCAGCCGCGATGCACAGGGCCAAGCCCATCACAGTCATCACACGCCCATCGACCACCGACCACCGACCACCGACCACCGACCACCGACCACCGTCGACGACGCCGTACGGGCGCCCACCGCGGCGGTATTTGGCCTGCCTGCAAGCAATCGGTGTTACGCTCCACCGCATCTGTCAGTTTCACATCAGGTCCGGAACTTCGTAAGCAGTAAGTTGGATCAAGAAAAGGGCCTGCCATCTTGACTCGCGGACGAACCGGGGCCCGGAGCCCGGAGCACCACGGGGATCCCGGTGTCTGACGGGAGGAGGGAACACGGCGATGGAAGCTGTGGAGAGCATTTCATCCCGGTGCCGGAGTTTGTTCCTTTTCACAAGCCAACGATCGAGGTGGGACGGGAGATCTCCAGCATCCAACCAAGGTCGATGCCGTGTCACTCTCCGTAACCATTGTGGCTCTCCGCATCTCGATAGTGAGGCCGCACAGCACCATCGTCCCTGAGCATGGAAGCAGCTGGCCATCAAGCTTCCGGAATTGCCCGTGGTTTGGTACATGGACCGCTTGCTGAGAACCTCAACGTCTTGTGCGAACCTCAACGGTGGGACATGATCGGCTGGTCCGATGCTGCTGTGAGCCGGTGACATGGAGCCAGGAAGGGGATGAAATGGAACCAAAAAGCTTGACATTCGTGGAGCACGTGCTGATCAGCGCTCGCTGGGAAATCCCTAGGGAAGCTGGCTGGGCTGACCTTATCTTATCGATAAGGGAATCAGCCCCTCAAGCTCCGTATCAGCGCCAAATGGTGGGGTCCGAATCCTGACCGCAAGTTCACTTCACCATGGCCCGTGCGTCACCGCGCCAACATGCGCTAAATTTCCAGGGCATGTTTTCGCTCATCAGGCCATGGGATTGACCTGTAGCCAACATCGCAACCCGGCTTCACCCCATTGGACAGGGCAACCCTACACAGCTTTGCAAAGCCCCTCAACCGCAACGCCAGTCGTCTCGACTGTCTGATCGTCCTACCCGACCACGCACCCCGCCGTCGCCGTCGCCGACAAGGAGACGACACACGACCGCAGCGATGTCGGCCAATCCCACAAACACCCTCCGCGGCACCCCCGGCCGGACCCAGGGCCGCGGCGCCGTCCCTTTTACCAGCAGCCCCTCCACCTCGGCGATCCCGCGCCCGGTCCTCGAGCCGAGCGGTCCCTCGACGACCAGCGAGGTCGCCGGCTCGTCCATGAGCGCCAGCAGGCAAAAGCAGACCAAGAGAGATGAGGTATGTCGGCTCTTTTTGGTGAAGCGGTGAGGGGGAGCTTCTGAATCCCTTCACACATCGCTACGAAATTCCCGCCTCCCTACCGGAAGCAGCTCCGAGCACATGATGGCTGACACTGTTCCCGCCAGGCCATCCGGCGCAAGATGGAGAATGATCTCTCCAAAAAGAAGCACCTCACGAGCCGCGCCAGGCACTCCCGCAAAGCCCCTCCCGGCACCGTCCTCGCCCTTAAGCCGAGCCCCGCCCTCCAGATCAAGCCCGCCACGACGGTTGCCGAGGCCGCGCAGCTCATGGCCGCGAAGCGCGAGGACTGCGTGCTGGTCACCGACGACGATGACCGCATCGCCGGAATCTTCACCGCCAAGGATCTGGCCTTCCGCGTCGTCGGCGCGGGGTTGAAGCCGAGCAGTGTCACGATCGCCGAGATCATGACCAAGAACCCGCTGTGCGCCATGACGGACACGAGCGCCACCGACGCCCTGGACCTCATGGTCCGCAAGGGATTCCGCCATCTCCCCGTTATGGACGAGAACCAGGACATCTCGGGCATTCTCGACATCACAAAGTGCTTCTACGAGGCCATGGAGAAGCTCGAGCGCGCCTACTCTTCGTCCCGGCGCCTCTATGATGCCCTAGAGGGTGTGCAGTCAGAACTCGGAACCAGCCAACCGCAGCAGATCATTCAATACGTCGAGGCCCTGCGGTCCAAAATGTCGGGACCCACCCTGGAGTCGGTGCTCAACGGCGTACCGCCGACCACGGTGAGCGTCCGGACGTCGGTCAAGGAGGCAGCCCACATGATGAAGGAGAACCACACCACGGCGGTGCTGGTCCAGGACCAGGGCGCCATCACTGGCATCTTCACCAGCAAGGATGTCGTCCTCCGCGTTATCGCGCCTGGTCTCGACCCGGCGACCTGCAGCGTGGTGCGCGTCATGACTCCCCACCCCGATTTTGCGCCGATGGACATGACCATCCAGGCTGCTCTCCGGAAGATGCACGGTGAGTTACGAACCCCCTTTTTGTGATTGTGACGAGCGCTGACAAAAGGTAGACGGTCACTACCTCAACCTCCCCGTCATGAACGACGGCGGCGAGATCGTCGGCATGGTCGACGTTCTTAAGCTCACGTATGCCACGCTCGAGCAGATCAACACCATGGGTAGCGGAGACAGCGAGGGACCCGCATGGAACAAGTTCTGGCTCTCGCTCGACCACGAGACCGAGTCCATGGTTTCGGGTGACGGCTCTCACCACCACGCCCACCCAGGCCCCCGCTCGCTCATGTCGCCCGACATATCCCGCGGTGGCATGGTCACCGATAGCGTCGCTCCCGGCGACTCGGCCAGCCACGCCGGCGCCGATTCTCCCCCTCACAGTGCTGCAGGAGGCGCGGCAGAACTGTCGCCGGGCGAGGTGCCTTTTCCCTTCAAGTTCAAGGCGCCCAGCGGTCGTGTCCACAGATTGCAGGCGATTGCCGCCCACGGAATGGCCGAGTTTGTTGCCAGTGTCACGGCCAAGCTTGGTTCCGAGGTGGAGGCCATCGGTGGCGCTGCCACCCTGCAGGACGGTGCATTGTCGGGCGGGTATGCCCTCAGCTATCTGGACGACGAAGGTGACTTTGTGTCCATCAGCACGGACCAAGATCTTCTCGAGGCCATTATGCTGGCTCGCCACGGACACCGGGAGAAGGTGGACCTGTTTGTCCACGACCCCAAGGAGCCTCCTGTGGCGCCCTCGGCCCCGGAGCCCACACCCCCGGCGTCGTCGGTCCTTCGCGAGCGCAAGAGACACGACGATGATACCGAGAGCGAGGAGGACGAGGAAGAGTCGCATGTCCGCCGAGGCAAGGCCCGGACTCGCACGGCGCCGCAACAGCCGGATCAGGTCATCGCCGGTGTGCCGAATGAACTCCTCCTCCCCGGAGCCGTTGTCACCCTGGCCGTCGTGATTCTGGGAGTGTTTGCCATTTCGAGAGCGGGTAACCGATGAGTGCTTGTGGCGGTCCTTCCGGGACAGGATTCGAGAATGTGGTTCTTTGGGGGGTGGTGGGCGTCTGTGTTGCTGTAGATCAGGCTGTCGTATGACGAACAAGTTTGCCCTCATTAAGCCATAGAATTTAATGTTCAGCGAACTTGCTGCATTGGCGACTTTGCTCCCGTCGTATTTTATTTTGGAGTGAATGTGCTGCTGTGCAGTCGCCTCAGGGGGTGGTCTTTGATAGGAAGGCGGTGTGGATTCCTGTGTGGTGCTCTCAGATTCTGCCACAAAACCGCGGATGCACGGACCCTCGCATTGAGCATCTCCAGCGAAAAGTTGACCGAACCACCACTTCAGTCGGTGATGGGCGCGGCAACAGCACCAGCACAATGATCATACGAAACAATGGCGTGCGGCATGGTAAGAATATCCCCATAGAAATTGATCCTTACAGTAACTCTAACCCCCCGTCTCCAGGCCGACGGGCCCTCGCTGCCCCCGCGGTGCGAAACCTCCTCCGCCCCATCTCCATGCTCCCCAAGTCGGCCCTCGCCCCAACCCCGACCGCCACCGCCACCGCCACCGCCGACGACCCCGCCAACCTCAAGGACACCGAGCTCCGCGATGCCCTCACCCTCGCCATGTCGTACAAGCGCAAGCGCGAGGAGGCCGACCTGCTCAAGGCCGAGATCGCCAAGATCCCGGAGAACTTTAGCAAGTTTGTGCACATCCAGAAGCACACCAAGGGCCTCGGGTCGACCGTCAACAAGCGCTACGAGGTCGGCATCCACCTCCGCGACCCGCCCTCCGACGCCACGCTCGAGATGCTCCTCGCCGCCCAGGCGCACATGGGCGCCAACACGTCGCTGTGGAACCCGGCCAACGCGCGGTATATCTACGGTGTGCGCGACGGGATCCATATCATCAGCCTTGAGTCGACGGCCGCGCACCTGCGGCGCGCGGCTCGCGTGGTTGAGGAGGTGACGTATGGCGGGGGGTTGGTGCTGTTCGTGGGGACGCGGGAGGGGCAGAAGCAGGCGGTGGTGAAGGCGGCGAATCTGGCCGAAGGGTGTCATTTGTTCCAGAGGTGGGTGCCGGGGACGATTACGAACCGCGACATGATTCTGAGGGGCGAGCCGCTGCGGGTGGTGGATATGTTTGACCGCGACGTCAAGGAGGCCGACGAGCTCAAGGAGGAGCTGAGGCCGCTGAAGCCCGACTTGGTCGTGTGCATGAACCCGGTGGAGAATTATGTGCTGCTGGACGAGTGCGGGCAGGCGAGCGTTCCGACGATTGGAGTGATTGACACGGATGCGGATCCGACGTGGGTGACGTATCAGATTCCGGCGAACGACGACAGGTGAGAAGAGGGAGTCTGAATTCTCTTGAGCGGGCGGGGGCTAACGTGTGTCGACAACAGCTTGCGGACGACGGAGCTCATTGCGGCCGTGCTGGGGAAGGCGGGCGAGCGTGGCCAGAAGAGGAGGCGCGCGGCCGCAAGCCAGGGGATTTGCACGTGGGAGGAATTCGACGGGGCACGGCATTACAGGCGGAGGAAGGAGAACGAGCATCGAAAGGCCATGGAGGAGAAGATGGAAGCGGAGGGAAGCCGGGTCGAGGAGCAGGAGGAAGTGGCACCTACACCCACGGGCGATCTTCGAGCCCAGTTGAGCCAGCAGGTCATTCGGGAGGCGAGCTCTTGAGTGTGTACATGTCACGATAGATACATAGACGGTGGCGCCGGGCTGTAACAAAAAAAAACAGATACACATTTCCATGTCTCTGAGATGCCGAGCAGACGAGTCCTTGGTGTCCTGTCCTGAAGGGGTGCTGTAAATGCCAGGGGCTCAGGGGGTCAAGGGCCTCGGGACTCAGGGCAAGTCGCGCCCGCTTACCTCAGCAGCCAGGCACATGACTCTGGTTGGCGGCTTTCTCGAGGAGCGGACTCAAATCTTCGCCGCTTGCGAATTTCCTCGAACCGGCACAAATCATCCCCACGAACATTTCAGCACAGCTCTCCCACACACGTCCCCTCGCCCCCTCGCCGCTCGCGACAACCCTGTCTCTGCCTGCGACCAGTGACCACCGAGCCACCGAATCAATCACGCCACGGCTCCAGTCTCTGTGATTGGGTGAAACGACGCCCACAAGTCGTCGGGACTCGGAACAGGTTTACAGGGCTGATTCAATCAATCAATTCATTCCCCGCGGACCAGAAGCCTCGAAAGCTTGGTGTGGGTTGAACAAAAGGACGACACCCTCTCAGCCCTCCCTCTCTGCAGCAGCAGGTATGTGCCACACAATCGTAGCCAGCCAGCACCAGTTCCCTGCTGCCGGCAATGGACGGTCATGTTCGGCCGGACCGCCCGGATGGTTCGGGCTTATACCCCGTGACCCGGGACGGCGGTCTGTCGGTCGTGACACACTCGCTCCTGAAATTGGGAAAAGGGGTCAAATGAAATGCAGAATTAAATGCTGATGCTTGTGGTCGCAGGAGACGCTTCCCGGTCTCTTGTCCGACATCTCCACGCCGCTGGGCATTTCCTCCGAGTGTGACACCGCCGCTAAGATGCCGCCTCCGGCCATGCTCGAGGACCCCTCGGCGGCCACCATCTACCGCGTCTCGGGCGACGCCCCGTACCCAGACCCCGAGAACCCCGCGCCGCCGTCGACCATCGTCCCGCACCATGTGGTCCTCCGCGACCGGCAGACGGTGGCCACGGTCATCCCGTTCGCGTCCCAACACGATGTCCCCGAGTCGCTGCTCCAGTACCTCAACGAGCAGTTCAACAAGGAGATTGACAGCGGCGACACGTACCCCATGATGAACCCGCTGCCCCTGAACAAGTTTGCCCGCTACTGGTTCCAGAACTTCGCCGGCATCATGCTGCTCGGCCGCATCGAAAACGCCCGGGACGTGGTCGAGGGCAAGGACTGGTCCAAGGAGTGTCTGGGCACCTTTTACATCAAGCCCAACTACCCCGGCCGCAGCAGCCACATTTGCAACGCCGGCTTCATCGTCACCGACGCGTCCCGCAACCGCGGCGTCGGCCGCCTCATGGGCGAGACGTATCTCGAGTGGGCCCCCAAGCTCGGCTACACCTACTCCGTCTTCAACCTCGTGTACGAGACCAACGTCGCCTCGTGTAAGATCTGGGACGGGCTGGGCTTCAAGCGCATCGGGCGTGTCAAGGGCGCCGGCGACCTCAAGAGCTACCCCGGCCGTCTGGTGGACGCCATCATCTTTGGCCGGGACCTCGGCAGCCCGGCCGGCGGAAGCGAGGAACTTGTGAGTGAAGAGCGTTTCGACAAGATTAAGTTCTACCTCAAGTACGGCCGCTATCCGAACGGAGCTGACCGCGCCGAGAAAAGCAGGCTTCGTAGTGCCGCCATGCACTACAAGCTGCTCGAGGGGGACGTCCTCATGCTCAAGGACAAGGAGGTTATCTCGGACCCGGAGCGCCAGTACGACATCGCCCGCGAGGTCCACAAGGAGAACCACACAGGCATCAACAAGTGCACCGCGACCATCGCCGAGCGCTACCACTGGAGCCGCATCAAGGAGACAGTCTCGGATGTAATTAGGGTGTGCGCTGAATGCAAAGAACTGGGCAGCACCAAGGCCGCGTCCTTCCAGACACTGCAGACGGCCACGTTCAGCCAGAAGCGCCCTCATCCCAACGCCTCCAGCGGTGCCCCCAGTTCCAAGAGGTCTTCTCCGAGCCCAACGGCCCCTGGACCTGTCCTAGATATGACCACATCCGGCATTCCCAGGCCAACCCTGGCCTCGCTGGCCGACACCACCCGTCTCGGCCCCTTCCCCCACCACCAATACGCCGAGGTCCCCGAGCCGCACCCTCTCCTCGCATCGTCCTCCCACTTGCTCCAACGCGGCCCAGACGGCACTCTCACCTCCCACAACCCCATGCTCCAAGACCAGCTCCACCACCCCCTGCATCCACCCCCACACCAATCCCTCCCCCTCCCCCCGTCCACCCACCCCTCCCTCTCCCTCCCTCCCCTCACGGACCCCCAACTCCCCTCCGCCATCTACCACCCCATCGACCCCCAAATCATCTCCCACCAACCCTCCAACCACGCCCCCCTCCACCACCACCTCCCCCCACCCCAGCCCATGACCTACACTCCATACCACCCCCACCACCCCCTCACCACCACCCACACCCCCACCACCACCACCACCCCCGCACGACCCCGAAACCGCCACCTTCCAAGCCCTCCTCAACGCCTCCGAGGACGACGCCCCGCACCACCACCACGTGCACCAGCAACAACCAAGCCTCCACCACCACCACCACCACCACCACCACCACCACCAACCCCCCCCGCCCCCGCACCGCACCCAAGAAGAAGACGACGCCGAACAAGCCGCCGTCGACCGCGACATGGAGATGCTCATCGAGCAGCCGCAGGACGACGAGGACGAGCAACACCCCAACACCGGACCGCAGCAGCACGGGCACGGGCGCTCGACGTCTTCGGCAGGGACGACGAGCATGTACGCTAACCCGGGGGCGGCCTCCGTGGCGGCTGGTGGGGGGCTGAATGCTGTCCTCAACAGCAGCGGTGGCGGCGGGGCTGCTTCGGCTGCACTGCCTACGGTCAGGTCGACGCCGCAGAGTAAGATGGATGTTAGTCACTTGCTGTGGACGCATGAGGAGGGTGGGGTGGTGGATGGGGAGGCGGGGGCACAGGATGCGGGTGGGAGGGCGAGGGGGGTTTATGATGGGGGGTTTGACGGGCCGCCGGGGGGGGCATAACCACGTGACCTTGAGGGCAGGGAGGAACGGGGTTAGTTTGGAAAAGTGTATGGATAGAGGAGTATGGATTGGGTAATATATTTTAGACGGGTAGACTAGCGGTCCTTGACGATAAATTCAGCGAGATTGTAAGAATTCGGGGTGGTGCTCATGTGGAACGGAGTTGGGGTTGCGGTTGCGAATTCAATAAGTTTCATCACAAGCTGGGCGCATATTCACCACAGACACGGCCTCTTAAAGCTTGGACCAAGACGGCAGAGCATCAAAATGAACTAGCTCGTAGACATCGGCATACAGCAACGCTGCACAACAGTATTTTTTATTCTCATCTCGCATCAAACTACCCCATCACCCCCTTCACCGTCTCGGCATGCCCCGGCCGCGCCCACGCAGAGCCCTCTGGGCAGCGCCGGGCGGGAGGGCCTGACCCGGCCCTTGCGGCGCCTGGCTCTCCTCGTTGCGAATCGTCTCATCCACACCCAGGATCAAGCACGCAGCCTCGGTCGCAGCCGACAGGGCATTGATCTTGACAAGGGCAGGCTCCCACACGAAGCGCTCCATCATGTCCGTGACGCCCTCGTTCTGGAAGTCGACGCCGGCCCAGACCTTGCCCCGCCTGTGCTCGACGCGGAGGCGGTTGAGAATATCGGTGGCGTCGAAGCCGGCATTGTCGCACAGTTGCCGGGGAATGACCTCGAGGGCCTTGGCGAAGCTCTTGATGACGGCCTGCTGCTTGTGCGGGACGTCGCGGTCGGCGAAGCGGTGTAGGTAGGCCGAGATCTCCATCTCGCAGGCGCCGCCGCCGCCGACGATGGTGCGGTTCTTGATGGCGCGCTTGACGATCATGATGGCGTCGTGCAGCGAGCGCTCCACCTCGGCGATGAACTGCTCGGCGCCGCCGCGCAGCACGAGCGTGCACGTCTCGGCCTCGGGGCAGTCCTCGAAGAAGTTGAAGCGCTCGCCGCCGATCTGGCGCTCGTCAAAGGTGCCGCAAGTGCCGAGGTGCTCGGCGTGGATGTCGGAGCACGTGCTCTGGATGGTGGCGCCTGTGGCCTGGACAACGCGCTCCATGTCGTCGCTGGATACGCGGCCGGCGCAGAAGACGTCGCGGTCGGCAAAGTACTGGGTGGCGAGGTCGCCGATGGGGAGCTTGGACAGGACCACCTTGGCGCCCGTCGCGTGGATGGCCTCGAGCTTCTTGAAGATAATTTGCCACTCGGCGTCGACGATGGCCTGGTACTCCGAGACCTGCTCGACGCGCACCTCGGCATTGTCCTTTTCGGCCTTGAGCTCGAGCTCGACGTTGAGGCAGACGATCTTGGGCTTCTTGAACGTCTTGGGCTGCTGCTCGAAGCCGGCGTAGGCAAATGTCTTTTTGAAGGCGACGCCGTTGACGAAGAGGGAGTCGGTGAGGGAGCCGCCGGGGATCTTTTTGATGCCTATGAGGTTCTCGTTGAGGTCTTCCTGATCGAGGGAGAGGACAGCGTCGACGACCACTTGAGGGTGTTAGCTGATATCCGGGAAGGTGGGAAGGGAGAAGAGCCCACTCTTTGTGAAGAACTCGGTGTTGCGCTTGATCAGCTTGCTGGTCATGGCTGTCCCGGCGAGCTTGCTGAGCGTTTCCCTCCGGTTCGCCTCGTCGGTGACGACGGCGATTTCCTTGATCTTGTTGACGGCCATCTTGGAAGCTCTCCGGAGACCCTTGATGATGATCTGTGAGCTCACACCGTTCTCGACATGCTCCTTGACCTCCTTGAGGATCTCGCCGGCCAGGACGACCACCGATGTTGTCCCGTCTCCCACCTCGGCGTCTTGCGATCGGGCAATGTCGACGAGGATGCGGGCGGCGGGGTGGACGATGTCGAGGAGCTTTGCAGTGTCAGAATAAACGTCCTGCAGGGGGGGTTGCATAGCGCGGTGCGCACCTTCATGACAGTCGCGCCGTCGTTTGTGATGGTCTGCCGGCCATTCTCGTCCACCATCAAGAGGTCGCCGCCATAGGGCCCGAGGGTCGACTTGATCGTTGCTTGAACAGCGAGACAGGCGTTGATGTTGGAGATGATTTGGCCCTTGCCCTGCGAGGTGTCGGTTCCTGCAGTGGGGTGTGGTCAGAAGGGGGTCGTCGCGCGTGCGCCTCCAAGAGGGGAGCAAGCGGAGGGAGGGAGGGGGGGATGGAGGGGCTACGGACCCTCTTTCAGGACGATGATTGTTGGGGTTTGGCCTCCGAACGACATGTTGGGCGGCGGAAGTGTGGTAGATGGAAGTCGAGGAGCTGGGGGGAAGCTCGTGGTCGGTCGCGAGGTCGTGTCGGGGGGGGGTTCGTGGTGGGAGTTGGGAGGTGGTGGGGGTGGATCGTTGCAATGCTGAGCTCCCAAAAAAATATTGAAGCCTTCCAGACTGCCCGCCGCTGCCAGGCAGGAGGAGCTTGACGACGTCTGTGCGCTGTATTCTCCGAATCGATACGGAGGGTGTGTGGAATGTGGCACGTGCGTACCTCATTCAGTACGCGCCCTCTTGGAAGTTGGTTCTTTGAGTCAGGAATTGCTTTTCACCAGCGCCAAGTCACTCACCAACTTGACCACCCAGTTTGTTTACTCTCTCAGGGGTATCCGGCTCTCTACACATTTCCATTCCATCTTTGCTTTCCAAGCTCGGTCTAGCAAATTGCATTTGGACAAGACGCGATGAGGGGTCCCATTTTTCTCCTGGCCAGCTTCTTCCCCCCCCTCAACTCCACGCCGCGTCCCGAAATCACCGCACCTGACCCTAGAACAGATGGCCTCTCCTCCTGCACGGGACGCAGCAGCCCCAGGCGGTGCCTTTCATCCCATGCCCTTTCATCACCTTGACCCAAAGCGGGCAAGGCGCCGCATTCGCCCAAGCCGTCTCTTCAAGTACGAGCCTCTGAAGCTCCCATGCCGCATCAGACTCCTCAAAATCAACAACCCCGATCTGCTCGGCTCCAAGATTTGGCCAGACATGAAACCGCCCCGCCTCCCTTACTACGAGATGGTCCAGGTGCCTTTGGATAGCCTCCCCGAGTACACTGCCCTGTCGTATGCCTGGGGCCACCCGAACAAAACTTGGGTCCTCAATATATCCGGTGCATCGCTTGCCATCACGGCCTCCCTCGCCGAAGCCATGCGCGCGCTGCCTCGCATCGCCTCAAGTGAATATCTTTGGCTCGACCAGGTCTGCATCAACCAGGCCGACGAAAAGGAAAAAAATCGCCAGGTACAGATCATGGGCGAAATCTACAGCAATTCTCACAAAGTCATCATCTGGACCGGCGGGGAGATCAAAGGTCTCCGACTCGCACTGGACACATATCTCCCCCTCACCCGGAGCAAGATGCTCGAGTTTTCCATGCCCGACTCTGCCTACACCCGTCCGGTCGCTGTAGATGTCGACCTTCACCTTCGCAACCCCAACCCCGCTACGTTCGAGCCACTCCGGGAGCTCCTTTTACGCCCCTGGTTCCAATGTGCATGGGTCGTTCAGGGGGGCTGTGCTCGGAAACACGACCGCCATCGTGGCGGGATCATGCCAACTCAGCATCGAAGAGCTCGCTTGGGCAACCGACTGTCGTGTCATGTTCGACCGCCCCGCCCGAAGCAGCGTCGCAAGGTTTTGTGATTCTATCCGCTCCAAAATCGTCTTGGATACCATGTTCGCCTTAAGACACCCAACCCTGTCCTCGAGTTTGGGCTTAGTTTCCCTAGCCCAAGACAGTGGCTTCGACTCGTTGATCATGGATTCATTGGCGACAAACCGCGCTTCGGACCCCCGCGACCATGTGTGTATGCCTTTCTTGGTTTCCAAAATGATCCAAATATCTCCATCGTCCCGGATTACAGTCTCTCGGTTACCGAGACTTTCACCCGGGCAGCAAATGCCATGATCAAAGGAACGAAGTCGTTGGAACTTCTCCGGTTCTTGCCAAACAACCCCTACGATACCCGGCTTTCATATGACAACCACACCGGACTCCCTTCATGGGTCCCTGACTGGTCTTTCAGATGGCAAGAAGGCCGGATTTTCAGGACTGGATGTCACCGTGACGGGCCAACACTACCCTTCGACGCTTCCAAAGGCACATCTCATCGGCCGAATCTCCTTGCACGGATGGAAGAGAGTGAGCTGGTAGTTTTGGGTCGCATCATTGATAGCATCGCATCGATGTTGTCCTCGGCGGAGCGTTTGGAGCTCGTGGAAGATCAACCGCGCTTCTTCGGCTTGTCCGACGAAGAGGTTACGGCATTGACGCCACGGCGCTTTCAGACCCGGCACAGAAGTTGAGAAAACGTCTGGTCGTCATGTTCGTAGGCGGCTGCATCCGCGTTACACCCACCGTCGAAGAGGTTCTGAAACGCTACGATGAAGGGCAACCGCCACCCGAAGATTTGGATGATCCAATGAGGTGGTTTATTGGCCGCAGGCAAGACTTGATAAAGTATGACCCGCTGCGCACTCAGAAGAGCAAGCTCGGCTTTGTTCGAAGGAAGGCCTGTGTTGGTGATTTGGTGGTCATTCTGCATGGCCTCCAGGTGCCGATGGTGGTTCAACCCACGGAAGGTGGCGCCCATATTGTGGTTGGCCAGTGCTATATCGAGGATGCCATGTGTGGGGAGGCAATGACGTGGAAAGAGGATGAAGCGGATGAGTTTACACTCGTGTGAGCGAAGAAGTGGAAGGACCACTCCCCATACACCAACATTTCCCATCTCGGCTCTGCGATATCATCACCCATCCTCCCTCGATCAACTTACCCAGCAACCCATTTCGACCGATGCTTCGCCAATCTCCAGCGGGAATTTTTTCCAAAGAATCCGACAAGGGAAAAAGGCCGCCGACCTCCCCTCAACCCAAGCACTGCCCCAGAATCCCATGCCGATAATCGAACTCCCGCAGCACCGCCATCCCATACGCCCAGCCGGCCACCAAGATCATCACATGCATGATCTGATGACTCGCCCCAAACAGATCAAACCGCCGCGGATACCACCTCTCCGGAAACTATCACCCGCCCCCCCAAGTCAGCAAAACCCCCAGCCCCATCACCACCAAAACCAACTCACCTTAGCCGCATACGCCCCCGCGCCCACGGTATTCAACACCAACGTCGTCACGATCCACCGCAGCGCGATCCGCTCCGACTGAGTCGTCCACCCGTACTTGACCAGCCCATGCACGACGGGGATAAAGGTCGTCATGGCCAGCGAGCCAAACGTGGCGGCCCGCAGCGGGCGGAGGTGCGGGTCGCTGAAGCGCGGCTGGAAGGTGACGACGGAGCAGAGGAGGGCGAAGGTCGTGGTGAGGCACCAGTATGTGGTTTGGAGGTGCGGCGCGCAGAAGGCGTAGTAGATGAGGGGGATGTTGGCGCCCCACATGAGGAGGATGACGCCTTGGAAGTCGAGCTTGAGGCCGAGGGAGAAGGCGGAGGGGGTGTGGTGGAAGAAGGTGTGGAAGCTGGGGGGGGGTTAGTTGGCGCGAGGGGAGGAAAAATGGGGGGGGGGGGGCTTGCATGGTGGAAAAGGAGAAGCAGGCGGCGACGCCCAAGAAATAAATGGAGCAGACGATCTTGTCGGCGAGGGTGGCGACGGCGTAGCGAGGGGGGATCTCGGTGTTGAAGATGTAGAGGGGGAGGGCGAAGAAGAGGAGGGCGCCGATGACGTGGGAGAAAATGTTGACTGTGGGTGTGTGAGTGGTGATGGCGATGGTGTTGATGTCGGCAACTGACCGGTCTCATTGTGGAGATATGTCCAGCTGTGAAGGCATTCCCAGAGGGACTCGGAGGATGGCCTGGTCTCATATCAGATACCCAAACTGGGACTTGCCGGAGAGGACGTACCTGTATCCTGTCTCAATGTAATGATTGCCCTCCCTGGACATGTCAAAAAATCCCCCCTTGAACAACCGAAGACGACCAACTCACTGCTGCCACTCGGCTTCCAATCGTCAGTCATCATCCTAACACTAAAAGACCAAAGCACAAGACTTACGCAAATCCTTCCACAAAAGTAACTTAACCCCCTCCACAACCTCCTCAACGACCTCCCCCTTCTTCTCAACAACATCATCGCTCAGGGGCTTGACCGGCCCGTCCCGGGCCGCCCGCAATCGCAGTCCAGCTGGCAGCGCATCGGCAGCGGGCACCATTTCAATTTTGCCCATCTCTCCCAGTTCAATCCTGGACAATGTCTCACATTCCACGTGTGTGTCGTCGTCGCACACCAAAATATGGCCAAAAATATCCTGTCAAAAAGAGTGCGGATGGGGACAACTCTTCATCGGCGGTGCACTGTGCTGACAGAGCGACCAGGGCAGGACCTCTCTCACCGCCGCGTTTTATTTTCCCGCGCCGTGCCGTGCCTTGTTCGCTCTGATGGATCCCTTCCGCATTGGATCCGCGTTTCAAATTGCTCGGGGTGGTGTCGGAGCCGGAGCCGCTGCGCCCGGGACCCTAACCCTGTAGCTGTGCTTGAGGTTGAAGACGGCGTCGGTGATCATCAATGTATGGGAGGGTTGATGTTTGATGTCGCAGAGGCAGAGGTCCGGGCCGGGTGTTTAGACAGGGGCGATCATATCCTCTTTCATGCCACAGGGCCCGGGGGGTTCGTGGTTTGGGACATCGGGTGGCGCGACGGCGGGTTCTTGATGCTGGCTGTGTGTGGATGGAACGACTCGCCGACGACTCGAAAGCAGAGGGACGAGACAGTGGTTGAAGAATCTCTCCTGTTTCCTTTCAGTTTGGAAGGGCGTTCAAACACCTCAAGCAGGTAGAGGGCCCAAGAAACTGCGTCTCAATCTGCGTCAAAACCCTCGTCGTCCCCTATCGGTGCATTGCCATAAAAGCGGCGCGGCTGGTGGTGATCCTCGGCCTTGACCACAAGCTTCTTCCAGTCTCAGAGCGAAAGGATGGTGGCCGTTACGGCAGATCTGCTTTGCATAAAATTCTACAAAATTCCCGTCCTCCCCATGTTCAGCGTAGGGGAAGTGTCCAGTGCCCCTGCCGTGACCGAAGCGTTAGATCGAGAAGCCGTCGACCATCAAAGCGCGTCCCCCACGACACCACCCCCACGACAACACAACCCCCACCCACAATGCACCCTCTCCTCATCCTCCACCTCCCCCTCGCCACCGCCCAAACACCGCCCTTCCAAATCGCAACAGCCCCCAACGCCCCCAACGCCGCAAACACCTCCCCCTCCCCCTCCCTGCCCCCCAGCTCCTCCCCTCTCATAACCCTCATCACCCGCCTCCCCCCCTGCATCCTCCCCTGCTACGCCCTCGTCGCCCAGCGCCCCCCTCTCTCCTGCGACCCGTCCGATCTCGGCTGCGTCTGCCAACGTCGCACACTAAACAACAACAACAACCTCGCGACGCTGAGCCTGGGGATAGCGGAGTGTTTGATGGTTGGACTCCAGACTGGGCCGGCGGGGCAGGGGTTATTCAGTGGCAACGCCACTTCTACTTCCACCACCACTACCGACGACGACGAAGACGAAGACGATGAAGAAGAAGAGGTCCTAACCTGCACCCTGGACGATCTAGACGACCTCGCAGAGCTGGCGGGGGAGATTTGCGGGCTGGTGGGAGCCAGGGGGGTAGGGCAGGGGGAGATGGAGGAGGCGGGCGGGGTGGTGAGGGGGATG
The DNA here is from genome assembly GCA_027943155.1 of Podospora tetraspora. Classification (NCBI taxonomy): domain Eukaryota; kingdom Fungi; phylum Ascomycota; class Sordariomycetes; order Sordariales; family Podosporaceae; genus Podospora; species Podospora tetraspora. Next base: position 2,373,872 of record JAQKAE010000007.1, read on the forward strand.
ATGGGGAGGGCGGGGGTGAGGCTAGGGTTGGGGAAGGGGGAGGGGAGGTTGGGGGTTTCTGGGGGGGCGAGGGGGGTGATGGGTGGGAGGGGGGTGATGGGTGGGAGGGGGGCGTTGGTTGTTGTGGTAGGGTATGGGGTTTTGTTTCTTTAGTATGGAGGGTGTTGATGTTGGATAGGGGCCGGCGGACGGAGGAAATATATAAGTTGAAGGACATGCTACCCTAAACTCCAAACGCCAACCAGACCAGCCAGAGAAACCGAACCCCTACAATCCCTCAAACACCCCCTCCACCACATCCCCCAGCATCTTGAGCCCGTAAAACCTCGCCACATTCCTATACACCTTCAACCGCCTCATGACCCCCTCTCTTTTCACACTCTCCCCCCAGTTCCCACTACACGTACAATGCTCCATAAACTCATTCACCCTCAACGCCCCACACTTCAGACACTTGAGATCCTGCGTCGTCCACTCCACCACCACCGCCTCCACATCCGCCACCAGCCTCTCCTCAATCGCATTCCGATCATACTCGCCCTCACAATACCCGCACTGCCATCGCGCATTCACCCCGCCACCCTCCCCGCTCGCCCCCGCCTCCTTGGGCAACAGATCCTCATCCCGACACAGATCCAAATCCCTCGCCATCGTGCACCCATCACAGCTCAGCTGCTGAATCTTGAGACTCTCGGACGGATTCTGAAACTGCCCGTCCTTGCTGAACTCGCGCACGTCAAACATGGCCAGCAGCTCCTTGCGCAGCAGCCGCGCCTCGAGCACAATGTTCTTGTCCAGGCTGAGCACCTGCATCAGCGCCTTGACCAGCTCGAGCACGGGGTTGGCGACGGCGCGCGGGCGCTTGCGGCCGCCGGCCGTCTCGGCGATGGGCTGCGCCGCGGCCTTGGAGGAGAGCGTGGCGAGGTGCGATCCGGGGAGGTCCGGGAAGGAGTAGTCTGTCGCGAGCTCCGGGTGGAGCATCTCGCGCTTGAGCGTGTTGAGGAGGCCTGCGATTTGCTTCTTGAGGGGCTTCTCGAAGGCTTTCCCCGAGAGGATGGTGCCGACGGCGTCGGCGCCCGGAGGCTGGGAGGCGTCCGGGTGCGAGGGGATCTGGGTGAGGCGCGGGGTGGAGGTCGGGTCGCTGCCGTTGGCGGGGCGCTTGATGGAGTGCATGAGCTCGATGAACTCGACGACCCACTCGCTGAAGATGGGTTGCAGGCGCACGGGGAGGAACGTGGCCATCTGCCAGTGCATGATGAGCTGCAGGTCTTGCTCGTCCTTTTCCAGCACCTGTTCGCAGGCTTTGCCGCCGTAGTTGAACTCGTCGTACCACACGAGGTAGTCCCAGTACTCCTTGATCTCGAGATCGATAAAGTGGAAGAGGGGTTTGCCCTTGATGCTCTTGAGGATGTACCGCGCGTACGCATAGGCGTTGCCCACCTCGGACTTGGTCGTCTGCAGGAGAAGCCGGTTGGCGCTGGCGTAGATGACCTGCGACCCGACGCGGCGAAAGTCGGCCATGAGCTGCAGGAGCGCCTTCCGGCTCATCATCTGCACGTAGTAATGCAGCGCGCGGTCGTATAGGCACGACGCCGGGGACTCGACCCAGCGCACGAGGTGCTGCACCATGATGTCGGCCATGGTGGAGCCCTTGCATGCCTCGGCCCACCACGACTTGACCATCTCTCGCAGCACCTGGACGCCGGCATTGGCAAAGGCGTTCTCGGCAAACAGGGAGTCGTTACCTTCCGAGTTGCCGGTGTCGGCTGCTGGGTTGAACGAGATGCTGTCGGCGCCCTCGAGCTCGTTGATGAGCGAGGACGTCAAAATGGTGTTGATGGCGAGATTCCGAACGTCGAGGTCGATGCAGACAGAGGCATAGGTGCCCGGGTTGTTGGTGGACGGCATCTGGACCTGGTCGAGCGGTCCGACGACGTCGTCCTTCTCGTAGCCGGCATGGTCGGGGCGAGGGCTGGGCGACCACCAGAGGACAACATTGTTTGCCTGCAGGCGCCGGGCATAGGCAACATCGATCAGGAACCTTGGGTCATCCCTCTCCAGATTGCACAGTGGCACGTCGCCGTACTTTGCCAGAGCGGTCAAGTGCGTGATCCACGATCCCAGGCTGAGGTAGTGGTTGACCAGACGGCGAGCGACAACACTCTGCCACCCCAGCGGCGGGAGGGCACTGTCGGCCTGGTCGTATTTGAGCGGGAGAATCGGGAATTCCCCCAATACCGGGATCTCGTGGACGAGAAGATTGCGTTGCGGCGACTGGATGACCATCATCATTGGCCCTGGCTCGTCTTTCCTCATCCTCTTGACAATGTCGCCAATCTCAAGAAGCGCCTTGCGACGCGTGGTGACTTGCGTCGTCTTGAACTGCAGCTTCTCCTGGTACGTGAAGCACTCTTTCCAAGTCTCATCCGAGTCTTCGTTCCGCCGTGCGAACATATCGGCATAGAGCTTGGAGACGTTGGGCAGATCCTGGCCGCCATCCCTCCCCTTTTGCTGAATGATGACGTGGGCCTGGTCGCCGGTCGTCGAAAAGACACCAAAGATCTGGCGATCGCCCGCGCTGATGTGCGAGATGTAGATGTAGGCCACCCGGACGCCGTCGAGATACGCCCTGGGCTTGTTCGGCTTCTTCAGCCCCGACAGGTCGAACCCCTGCTCGAGACCCTTGCCGAGCACACCCGACTGACTCTCGTCAATGGTGCACATGTTGCCCAGCTGCAAAAGCGCCCTGACGTTTAGCGGAAGCTGCTTCTCGTACACACCCTCCACGCTCGGATGGTTGAAGAGCAGCGCAAACTTCTCCGCCTCGGCAAAGTAAATCTCCTCCGACACGGTAAGCTGAAACAGATGCACCGACGAGTGTCCGTTGGGAAGCGCGTGGTTGACATGCTCGACATGGCAGCTCTCAATGTCAATGTCCGGGAGGTCCTTGCTCTTCATGTTGAGGAAGACTTGTCGGGGCACATTGATCTTGATGGTGTGGATCTTGGCGTCAATGAGCACGTATGCGTTGACGATGCCCGGCGTGTCCGTCGCCCTGAGCTGGAGAAGCTGCCACGTGTTACGGAACGTCATCTCCGCCTGGTTTCGGAAAGTCTGCTGGATGTTGCTGGCAGCGTTTCCGCGTCGCTCTCCAAACAGGTGACGCCGGCGCGCTCGGGCTTGCTTCTGCAGCTTCCATTTCTGCTTCTGGTACTCCAGAAAGGCAGCGTAGTCCTCACTGGGGGATGGCATCTTGTCGGGCAGTGCGGCGAATGGGTCTAGGTTCTCGTGAGCGGGCTCCGGAACCTTGCGCTTCTGAGCACCAGCCTTTTGCGACGCGGAGATGGCTGCGCTGACCGTTTTGGGCGTCAAGAGGTCGCCAAAGTCTTCCATGTCACCGAGGCGGTCGGCACTGTTCGTAATCTCTCCCAGCGGACCCTTGGTGACGGGCCCAAACAGATCCGTGAGCTTCTTCTGCTTCATCTTGTCGTCCTTGATGTTGATGCGACGCTGGAGCCAGTCCGGATGCGGCACCCTGGGCACGGGGTTGCGCACCTTTTGGAGGGCCGCGGGAATGGTGATGAGTTTTTGGATGACGGACCCCAAGCGCTCCAGGTAGTAGTTCCAGTCCAATAGGGCCCGGGGATCCGTGTCTGCGGGTTCCTCCTTGAGCCACTTCTTGAGATACTCCCGCTTGGTCTTCTCGTCTGCCGAAAAGATGGCCACCGGCACAGCACGCTCGGTGACGGGGGCGCCTCGTGGTCTATCGCAGATGATGAACTTGCAGTTGAGACCCTTGTCCTTGACCATGCCCTCGCCGAGGAAGTCGGCCAGACGTTTGGCCGTCGTGATGGATGTCGACTTTTGCGCGCCATACTCTTCGAGAGTCTTGGACATGCTGCGGTTCTCAGAAATGAGCTCCATAAGCTCCTCGTCGGCTAGCGTCGTGCCTTTGTTGTGCAGCACATCCAGCCACTGGTTGGCAACCTTGGCGACCTCGGTGTAGCATTCTGCCAGAGTCGTTCCCTCGAGAAAGAACTTGAAGATTTGCTGCTGGAAGATCTTGATGAGCTTGAGCTCTCCTCTTCGCTTGACCTCGAAGCCCTTGAGTTCCGCCAGCGTGCCATCGTCGTTGAACACAGCATATCGCTTCTTCAAGTTCTTGTCCTCTTCCTTTGACGTCGGCAGGATCATGGCCCTGTACGGGCCGTCGACCTCGAAGAAGATGGAATTGTCGCTGTGCGTCTCATACTTGAACGTCTTTGGGTCCACCAGCGTCTGGTATTGGTCGTTTGTGAACTTGGCGTGGACCAGATGGTTCAACATGACGCAAGGGTACGAGATGGCTAGCTTCTTTCCGTTCTTGAGCTTGAAGGCAAAGTTTTCGGGGAACGTGGCCGGCAGCATGCACCAGATACCGTCGGTGTCAAGCTCGAGAGGTCGGCCAAGTCGATCCACCAGCTGCCTGGCCAGCTGAATGATGGTGGCGCCTGTCAGGCAGGTCACGCCAGCCATCTCCATGGAGTACCATCTGGATCCCTTTCGCATGACGTAACCGTAAAAGGAATTGAGAATGACCTTGTGGGCCAGCTGCAGGGAGTCGAAGAGAATGATCATCTTCTTTGCCTTGTCCACTTCGCTGGCGGACGCCCCTGAGCTCTTAAGAGCATCCGTCTTGCCCTTCCACACCTTGGCCTTTCCCTTGTAGTCGTACCGACGATCTCGAAAGCCGCGGACGGTGTCGATGTAGAAGGGGTTCTCGCGCTGGCAGATGATGGCTTCGCGGACGATGGTGGTGGAGTCGTGAATCTTGTGGTAGACCTTTTGCGAGTAGAGCTGAAGCCGCTTGCGGATGAGGGTGGCCTGCTCCTCGGCCCCCAGCTCCTGGAAAGTCCGTGGCGGGCTGTCGGGCCACTTGCCAGGGAACTTTTCATTCTCGAGCGCATGCCTGATCATGTTGTATTCGTCCCGCTTGGCAGGGAGGTACTCGCCTCTCCAGGCCCAGGGCATTCTCCTGTCGCAGGTCTTGCCGGGTCGGTTGAAGTCGCACGCGGCACAGTCAGATTCCGAAATCATCGAGTCGGGCTGGAGACGATTTGTCGTCATGATGTTGGGATACATGGACGCGACATCGAGATGGTAGATGAGTGGCCTCTCGAGGCGATTCGGTGTCTCCTGAAGGGCTCGCAGTTTGGCCGCAATCTGCTCCTTCACCTCCTCGTAGTTGGTCACATCATCCATCGACTTCTTTTCCTCGACCGTGATGCTGAAAGTCAGCGCAGCATCGAGATCGCGGATGAGCTCTTCGCACGCGGCGGGGTCCACGGCAAAGTTGACGGGAATGTCGGCGCGAAAAACACCAGCTTCAATACTCTCGACGTGACCACCCACGTATGTCTCCGACTCGAGCAGGTGCCCTTCCCAGAAGGACTCCTTGGCCTGAACGTGCTTATTTGGCAGGACAATCTCTTGCTGATATGCCTGCACCATCAGCAGCATCTCGCAGAGGGTTCCCGTGCCCTTTCTCAGCGTGTCGTCCGGACCGAGCGGCAAAATCGTGCACAGCGAGAAGATGAAGGGGTGGACGTATTTCATGTACAGGTAGTACGTGGCCACGGCGTCAGACACGGAGTACTCGGCCAGGGTCTGTGGTCTCTCGCTGGCGTACGGCGTCATGAGCTCGGGGTCCAACTCGTCGGGGTCGTAGCCGAGCTTGGCGACAGTCACGGCCTTGAGACCTCGACTGCCCTGGGGGAGGTAACTGTCTCGGTTGACCCAGTGGAAGCAGTCCATGTGAACACTGTAGTTGCACTTGAACTGGTCCTCCCCGTCCTTCTTCCAGCCAATCTCGTGGTACATGTCGATGCCGTTGATGCTAGCACGGGTTTCGACGTAGGGCCAGTCGAAAAAGTCGCCGTTGTAGGTGGCAATGACTGTAGGTCGGGCCTCCTTGACGTGGAGGAAGAAGCGCTCGATCAGGGCCTTTTCGTCGGGCTCGTTGAAGATCATGAAGGGGCCCGGGTACTCGGGTTTGGGGGTGTAGTCAAAGTCGTCAATGTCCTCCGACACGACCTCTCTGTTGGTGATGAGGAACCCCTGGCCGTCAATCATGTAGGAAATCATCATGATCTGGTCGACCGCGGCGTCGGGGAACTTGAGGGGCGATTTGCACGTCTCGATATCGAAGGCCATGACCACGGGGTCTGCCGGGGCCAGGCGGTCCTCGTTCCGCACGACGCTCGTGACGCCGTTCTTGGCCTCGATAAAGTACCAAACACCGACTCGAATGTCTGGCCGGGTTAGACGGGTCGTCAATGTGAAGAGGGGGGGCACGTACCCAAGTCTATCATTACTCTTACATGGTATGGGACGTCGTACTCCCGGATATCAACAATGAAGTCGCTCGCCTCCGCAAATGATGCATTATTCCGTCTCTCGTCATTTCGTAAATCGTCATCGAAAAGGTCAAAGTTCTCGTTGGAGCTGGGGCGAGTCAGTATTTGCATCTCTTCGTGGGAAAGGGGATAGAGGGAAGGGGTCTCACGTCGCAACCTCGGCATATGTATCCATGGCATCCATGCCCTTCTTATTCTTCTCGGCAATGGGCATGATGTCCTTCCGCGCCGCCATCAGGTCCTGAACATTGTGGAACCTCAGCTCCAAGAATGTCCGCCGGTATCCCAACAAGTGGTTCGGCATGCTCAGATCCTCCTTGTCGACCTTCTTGATGCTCTTGACGATGCCGCCTCCCGGCACCCGCTTGCACCACTCCTCCACCTCGCCCTCGTGCCCTTTCCGACAGGCAATGAGAAAGTATGGCTCGTACTCGACCGTGGCCTTGAACGTCGCCCCGTCCTCCTCGATGAAGTAGCAGTCAAGCGCTGCCCTGCCGCCGCCGCCGGGGACTCGGGGGTCGTCCATGGATGTGGGCTGGACGTTGACGAGCCAGCCTTCGCGCTTCTTGCCGGCGTCGTAGCGGGAGAAGCCCATGTTCTCGTCGATCTGGTGGGCGAGGGCGGTGCGCTCCCATTTCTCGTCGGTCGAGGTGCCCTCGCCGCGGGCGCTCGACGTGGCGGCGAAGGTTCGTGTTCGGGATCCGCCATGGTAGGCCTTTTTCCCGCCGCCGCGGCGGTAGCCATTTTGTGGTTGTTTTCGGAGGGATGTGTTGGGCATTGTCGCGGGGTATCGACCGAGTTGTCGTCGTCGTCGTCTTTTTTTTTCTGTCGACCCCCTTCTTACGCCAGGGTTTCCGGGAACCCCAAAGGAAAATGGCGAAGAGGGAAAAGAATGGGCGGTGAACTACTTCATGAAGAGACGAATGCTGAGAGAATGAGAGAATGAGAGAACCAGCCCAAACACGGCGTGTCGCAAGCAGTTGGGAGGTGAATTGGCGGTCGTGGCGCACTGCAGCGGGTGGACAGAACTTGACCAAGCCCATTAAACTCGCCAACTCGAGACGCGACAAACCGCGTTTTCCCTGCATGACGCGCCGACAACCCTGTTTGGTGGGGCACAGACACCCTAACCCTTGTCGATGTGCATCTTGGCAGATTGAAGTTCTGCATCACAAGCTTGAGCTCGACGACAACAGGGACAAAGGTAGTCCTGCCCAGGGAGGCTTCAAAGGTATGTGAGCCTTCTAACTCAACACAAGAACTGTACCAATGGCTAACTCTGCCGTCCAACCGCCGTAGAAAACCGGCATCTCTTGACTCCCTCCCCTTCCCCTTCGACATTCCACCCCCGGGCCAGAAGCTCAACAACCCCTAGAGGGCCCCTAACACCCAATTGAACGGGCTGGCCATCACACATTCGCCGAAATGTCCTCCCCAGACTCCCCCTCCCCCTCCGACGGCAGCCCAAAACGCGCCTGGGTCTACGCAAAACCACTCCCATCACCCCCCGCGAACCCCTCTACCGACACAACAACCCCCCCACCCCCGACAACCCCCGAATTCAACCACCCCCCCTCCATAACCGACGTCGTCACGACCATCAAACCCGAAGACTTCCTTTCCGTGCACCAGACGCCCTGCGCGCAGCGCGGCTTCCTGACCGGCATCGGCGCGGGCATGGGCATCGGCGGGCTGCGGTGGGTGCTGGGGCTCCCGCTGCCGCGCGCGGCCAACTGGGCGGTGGGCGCGGGCGTGGCGGCGGCGGCGGCGCAGTACGAGTATTGCCAGTACCGGCGGCGGTTGGAGCGCGAGAATATGCTGAGGATGGTCAAGGTGTATACGGCCAAGCAGGCGGCGGAGAAGGAGAAGGCGGAGGCGGAGGGTAGGGTGAAGGTAGAGGCGGCGAGCAGGGCGAAAGAAGGGGGGCAGGTGGAGGGGAGTGTAGGGGAGGGGAAAGGGGTGGAAGTTTTGGTAGGGGTTGGGAGAAGGATATATTGTTTGAGGGGAATGTATATTTGGGAAGATCAGTGTATAAAGTGGTGGGATCAACTCATTGAGAGCTGAGGGCTCTCTGCTCTGACTCAAAGAAACGCAGGATACTGCAACTGCTTGGTATGGAGCTATAGCTCGTTCACATGTCACGCCCGAAACTCCAAGAAATACAAGAACCAACGTAAGGTATTTGTCCCGCCATCTTGCCCATTCCTTGAGACGAACCCCTCCCACCCCCTACCCAGTTAACCATAAAACGCCGTGCAAAGCAGCCATATCAACCCTCCCATACCCCCAAGAACCGTACCAACCGAAACCCACCACCCATAACTCATCAAAAAGAAATCAACTCCGTCGCACTCTCCATAAACCTCACCCTCCTCCTCTCCATAGACCCCTTCAACTCCACCAGCCCCGCCACCGGACTCCCCCTCCTGCGCTGGCTGCGCTTCGCGCGCGCCTCGCGCTCCTCACGCTTCCTGTATTCCGCCAGCTGCTGCCTGCGCCTCTCCGTGCGCGCATACGCCACGGCCGGCGTGGGCTTGAACCCGATGCCGTTGATGCCCGTGCCGTCGTCCTCGCTGTCCTCGGGGTCGTAGATTGTGATTTCGTCGTCGTGCCACGTCAGGCTCGCGCGGAGGGCGTCGGTGACAAAGGGCGACGAGGCCGCGTCGGGGTCGGGGGATGCCGAGGGGCGGTATGCCAGGGGGGGCGTGCCGGCGCGGGCGCGCGAGCGCGGCTTGGGGCTGGGTTCGGTGGGGGAGAGGGCGAAGAGGACTTTGGAGTGGGGAGGGGAGTTGCTGATGGCGAAGTTGCCGGACTTTAGAGAGAGTCGTCGAGGGGATCGGGGGCCGGACTTGCGCGGCTTGCTGCCGGGAGAGTGCATGGGGGTAGCCTCGGAGACCGGCAGGGCGACGCCGGGGAGCTTGAGTCGTTTCCGAGAGCCGTCTAGTTCCTCGTCCTGCAAGGCCATGGCGAGAAAGGAGCTGTGGTTCTTTTTGACCTCGGGGGAGTTTGTTGATGATGCCGTTGAACTGCTCCCGTTGCTGCTGTCGACCCCACCCCCGCTTCCGCCGATGGCGAGGCCGTGGAAGCGACGGGCAACATTGGTACGCGGGCTCTCGGCGCCGCTCTCGGGGGATCCGAGGGCAAAGGTAAAGTCGGTGAATTGGGTCGTGGTGTTGAGATTGGGGACGAAATTGTTGTGCAGCTCGGCGTGCTTCCTCTTCGGAGTGGAATGGGTCGAGTCAGCCATGGTTGCTGTAGGCGGCGATTTGAGGCCTGAGTGCGCTGAAGACGTGCTGATGGGGGGGATTTGTCCGATTTGATGCTGATCAGCCGCTGCTAAACTTGGTGTGCTGGGTCGAGAAATGATGGCAAAGGATCTGGAAGTCACTTATATGGGAGGCTGGATACAACGAAGATGGGGAGTGAGCCGGCGTCACCCAAGGATTACCAGTCAACGGCCACCATCACGAGTGCCGATTCGATTGGGACCGTCTGGTCTTGTCGAATTGATTGCTGGCTCCGGGCTGTGCTGGGCGACGAGAACTGCCAGATGCCACGCTCAAGCCACGCGGGCCACGCTAAATCGAATTTGTCGACTTCCCCACCTTGACACCTGTGCGCACAGGCCACAAACTGGCCACCCAGGTGCCAGCAACTGGCCTCTGGCACAGAAGCCCAACCCCAAACGCCGCGATGCACTTTTCATTCTTTGCAAGCTCCATTCCTCCTTGCCCATCAATTGCATTGCATTGCATTCCGAAAACGTTTGTGGCCTGTCGGGCTTCAATGCCTGCCACCAATTGCTCCGACCAAACCCGTCCCATATCTGCGCTCCCAGTCGCCTCGTCGCTTGTATCAGGTCCGGCGGCATCTTGGCCAGTGGCGCCCGACGCGCCGCGACGACCCGTTTGAGGCTGCCCAAGGGGTGACGTGAGGGCATCCCCCTCGGCCACGTCGACCGACCCAACCTGCGATAACGAGCGGCAGGGCCAACTGAGGCCAGCACATCTTTGGGCTGCCAGATCCAGATCTCCGGGGTTCCACCATGACTGAGCGACCTTGACAGGCTGGCTCGTGGCTATCTGTCTGCAAGTTTGGATCCTCACTTGTCCAGCCCAAGTGGCAAATCATCTCTGGAGTCGAAAGAGCAAGGGCCAATCCGATCTCCGGTTGGACCGTCTCCATGCCCTGAGCGATCTTCGGGGCAGCTTCGAGTCCGGAGGCTTTTCGTTCGGACCGCGGAGCCGATCTTTCGGCCGTTCCATGCCGAGCAGTGGCTCCACGACATTCCACAAAATCTTGCTCCCTCGCGATATCTCTGCTATCTCCGCCGAGGACGGCAACCCTGAATTTGGTGGGCTCGAGGAGCCTGACTTGCACAAGACGACGACTACCAAGAGCACTGGACCGGACAATGGCTGCCAATGGTGGTATCATGTTGTCACATTAAGAACTCCCGCATAATCAATCCCCTTGGAAAACAAAGCAAACTCCGCTGATTGATGACCTCGAAAAGGAACCCGTTCCCAAACATAGCAAAATACAACAGGGGATCCCCCCTTTTCCTCCTTTGCCCCTCCCCTTCCCCTTCATCACTGGCACCCTCCAAACCACTACAACCCCTCCAAACCTTTACAACCCAGCAGCGAACCCCAATCCCACCACCAAAAGCCCCACCGCCATACCCAACCCCCCCTTCACGGCCTGGCCCGCCCCAGCAGTGACCACCGGCCCCCTCGCGCCCGCCGTCCGATTCCCGGTGAAATTCCCACCCACAACAGGCGTCGTGGTAATCTCCGGCCCGTCGTCGACCACCACGTCAGGCGCCGTGGCGTCTGGCGCAGCCGAGTTCCCCGAGGGGGGCACGAAGCCGGGCGGGAGGGTCACGTCGTTTTCGGTGGCGCAAGTTTCGATGGAGAGACCCTGTTCCCGCGTCAGCATATGCCGTGTGAGTGTAAGGGGAGAGACTTACATCCGGACAGCAGAGGTCTTGCACAAGGCAGAAGGATGAGGCGGGGCAGCCCCCTGGAGAGAGTGTTAGTTTGCGGGTTCGTTGATATGGTGGGGCGGGGAGAGGACCGCGTACAGAGGTTGTTGCAGCACTTCTCGCCTTGTTCCGGGCTGACGCAGAGACGCGGGGCGCTGTCGCTGGCGGGCACGCACTCGATATAGCCCGCGCCGAAGGCTTCGACGCAGTTGGATCCGCGGCCGGTGGTCTCTTCGGGGTCGAAGGCCTGGCGGTGGTGGAGGAGCGTGGCGGAGGTGAGGCCGATGGCCGTTGTGCAGAGGAGGAGGAGGGGATGCATTGCGTCTGTCTGGTTGACTGGTTCAGGATGGGTCGGTGTAAGTGATTGCCTGGTTGAGGTGGAGTGGGTGTTCAGGTGGACGTCTCTGATGTCGGTTGTTTCGACTTATAAGCACTTGAAAGCACAAAGTGACACTCGAAAAATCGTCCAACTGTCACGACAAAAAACGATAAACCAAACCACAGACCACAGAGGGAGGAAGAAGGGGGAAACCAAAGGGATATATCTGTCAGACTGTCTCTCCCCCGCCCCTCGCCTTTCCTCGCAAGAATATTTCCCCTTTTCAACGTCGTACACATACCACCCTCCCTGGGCTGACTTTCCCGGGAAGCCCAGAGAGAGATCCTCGGGGCGGCTGAGAACCTGAGACGCCCGCGGGGCGGGGTTCAGGGAGGCTAGGTTGCTTCCCCCCCCAAAGAATTGGCGATCTGCATGGCCCGCCGTGCTACCCCTCCGTTCTATTGATTTCAGACGTCCAACCCGGGAATCCCAATGACGACACGCCGCGCCCGTCCCGTCTCTCTCGCCTGTCAATCCGGGTCCGAATACAACCTCGAGTCAAAAGTAGCTCGCTCGTTTTCACAGCCCCAAATGCCCATGTGCGACGGACGGCAGAGCGAATGGACCAGTTGGTGCACGCATTCATGTTCAGCCCCTGAATGCTGCGGAGCAACACCGCGCACGCAGCCGCAACGTGGCTTTCGGCGATGCGCAGGTACGGGGAAGCACAGGTGTGCGACGTGATCATAATAAGACGCGCAAATGATGATTCGGTTCATGTCATGTCAGTTAGGCTTTTCGGATCAAAAAAATGTCTGGTCGGAGGAAGAGATCTGAGTCGGTGGCTCTGTGTGTGACGGAACGACGCCTTTGGTGCTGGGAAACGAGGTGCGAATTTTAAAGAGTCGCGAATCTGCCTGGTTGGAGGTCCAATGGGAGGGGTGGAAGGGGGGAGGAGGGGATCAGCCGAGGTTGTTCGACGCCCTCGCAGAATCTTGTGAGGTTGTCGATCGGAAATCGAAAGGGAGCCGTCACTGCGAGGGATGTCAATGGAAACAAAGATATTGCTCCCCCTAACCCTCGTCAACCCAGATCGTCGTTTCTATTTCCAGCGTTAGGGCTGGCGATCGACCCCTGCCCCCGGTGAGAGCTTGACGCCCCTGAACCTTGTCAACAACACAACTCCACCGCACAAATCGTGACGGCCTGCTTGACGTGAATGGGAACTTCGTGACCTGCACCCCTCAACAAGGTCCGCTGGCTCAATGGCAGAGCGTCTGACTACGAATCAGGAGGTTCCAGGTTCGACCCCTGGGTGGATCGATGTGATACCTCGAGTGGGAGATGGGTTGAGCAAGTCTTTTTTGTTGCTCATTGTGGATGCCTTGTTGATAGGACACAATGTTGCTTGTATTTTTTGTTGAGGTCTAGGTCGCTGTCGGGAAAGGCTGGCTGGCGTTGACCCACCTGTCAGAGGAGACGACAATGTGGCCCGCGTCGTGCTTGGGTCGTCATATGGGAGGCTTTGATTGTTGAAATTCTTTTGTCTGCAGATATGAGGGATCAGTTGATGTCGACAGGGTCAGTTTTGAGACAATAGATCGGCATTCATTGTCGATGGTGTTGAGTGGGGAGGCTTCCTTGGTCTTGTCTTCTGAGAGAAGATGTCGATGGATGAGAAAGGCTGATGCCTTGGAACCGGACACAGCGTCGGTGATCCTCCTTCGTGATGGACTTGGAAGCTTCCCGAAGAAGAGATGCATGAACGAGGGAATTTTGGACTGGAACTGCGCTGCAAGACACTCTTGTCGAATGATGAAGATTGCAAAGCCGAGCTTGAAGTTGGATCTGGTCTGGGTCGAAAACTCTGATGTTCGCCAGGGAAGGTACGAGAGCAGGATTCGAATGGAATGGGACAGAAGCCTCCCAGAGAAGGAGTAACCTCAGGGTTCAAGCTCCCACAACGAGTCCACACAAGTCCTGCCCTTTGCATTTTCTTCTTCGATGAACTAAAAGATTCAGGAACGAAAACTTCACCACACTTCATCAGAATCAACCCCTCTCCAACTATCTGCAGGTCAGTACTTGGCCTCACCATACTTCTCATTCTCCCTCCCATCCCCACCCCCCAGCCGCCCAAGATGCGTCCTCAACGGTCCCTTCCCAGCTTCAAACACCGGCCTAAGCTTCTCCCCCTCCGGCCCATTTATCCTCGCAACCGTCGCCGCTATCGACAATCGTCAGCACACCCCATGTCCTCACAACAACGGGAACCAAACTCACCAATTCCACTCAAATGGTTATTAATCCAGATATTCTCCCAGTGCCCCGCCGGCGCATGATACACCTCGTGCATGATACTCAGATGCGGATGCGCCGCCGTGATCGAGTGCCACCAGTCCCACGCCCGGCGGTGCGACGGGCCGTGGGCAAACGCCTCGAGCTCCTCGCGCGAGCGAAAGTAGATGAGGACCATGGACTGGTTTGTGTTGTACTGCTCGCTCGCGTTGAGCCAGGTTGTGTTGCCTAGGACTGTGTTATGTGGGTGTGGGTTAGTGACCGCCCTGACAGCAGATGGACACCAAGGGGGGGGGGAGGGGGGGCAGTTACATCCGGTTTCCTCTGGGTTCTGCTGCAGCTCGGCGAGTACGGCGCCGAAGAGGGTGCTGAGTTTTTTGTAGCCCGGGGCGAAGATTCCCAGGGGACTGGTGGTTTTAGCGTCTTGAGCAGCACTGGGTGAGGAAAGGGACGCACTGGTTTGACCGCGATGCCAAGATGATGACGGCCACTTCCTGGTCAGAGCCTTGCTTCGGCGGCGAGCTGTCTCGGCCGGGAATGAGACCGGTAAACTTGCCGGGGAATACCTCGTCCATGTGCGGGTTCGAGACCAACCCCAGACACATGAGACCGGTTCGGAGGAGACGGAACGACAAGAGTCCCACGGCCGGGGTCAGGGCATAGCGACGTGGGAGGAGGAGAGAGGCGACGCCTTGCAGGACGGAGCCCAGCACGATCCAGGTTCCGATGCTGAAGTTGTTGCGAATGACCTAGATCGTGAGGGGTTTGTCAGTGTTGCGATGACAGACTCGGGAGGAATTCCTCACGTTGTAGTTGGTGACCTTTCCCGGATGGAGCTTGGATCTGGACTGGGCAGCCGCAGGGGCAAATGGTTGGAGCGGTGATTTCATTTTGGAGTCTGAGAGAGTGAGGCGTGAACGTTCAGTTGCGTGGAAAAGTTAGTTGAGTCCGCTGGTTTTGAGCTTAAGTTGCTTTCTAACCTTCTTGTACTACCCGTCAGCGCAGACTCCCATCACACTTTAGTCGGAAAAAGAACAAACATGACGAGAGATGGCCGCCAAATTCTACAGAGGATGTGGTTGCGGCTTGCACGGTCAGACATGGGCAGCTGTGCCACAAATGCTGGGTGGTACCGAGCACGGCGCGGCACCGATGTGATATGTGAGGGTGGTGTTGTACGCATAGGACTGCCCATTCAAATCCTTCCCTTGCCTGGGTAAAGGGAAGAACCGCACGTATAGTTGGTTGCTTCGGTTTCCAGTCGCCGAGCTTTGCACCGAATGCGAGCCTACATCTCTCCGTCGGCGTTCACCCATGATTCATTCCCCGTCACAGGTCGCAGTGGTTGCGGACAGTTGGGGACAGCGTGCTATTGGGGTCGGAAAACGTTGTATCGGCGGTACAATGAAGCATGATAGGTCCTGAGAAAAGCCTGAGGAGATTGGGCATTGTGGCCGGATTGAGATGCTGGAGGGACGTCGAGGGTGCCTGGAGGTCGTGGCCGGAGCCAAGTGATGGGGCTGAAAGAACTTTCAACTGCTGTGATGGGGGAATGGAAGGCTTGGCAGGCTCTGTCCAACTTCAACAAATCTCCGATCTGGATTTTGCGCAACGCGCTGTGTTTTCTCCAAAGACCGTAAGACGTCACAACGCCACGCGCATCGAAATCTCAGCCTGACCATTCTGTCATCGATGGAAAGACCTTTCTCCCCGCCACTTGTATGTCCGGGATGGCGATTGCGATTCGAGGAAGCAAAGGGCCAAAGGATGGTGTGCTTAATAGTGCTCGTGCACTGAGCACTCACTCTTGTTAAACTCAACTCCGACGCCCGGTCCAAGACAGGACCTTTGAACCTGGAAACACCGTCTAAGAGTGCAAGCAGTCAAGATCATGGTGAGCTTTCCTCGCCAGCCCGGCTGCCCATGCCGCCAGCCAACGAGCCCCGACGCGGAGAAGACTGCATCGGGCCAAGACTTGCTGGACGGCCCGCAATTCTGCGTCCATTCGTTGACACCGTCACTCTCTCCCTGCACCCCCCGTGGGGGCATGCAGACAGCATAGGGTGGCCAAGGATCGACGAGTCTCGAGATGGTACCCCTCACGGACGACGCCCCACATGGCCAGAGGGATGGTCATCAGGAGAAGTTCATCTTGCGCATTTCAACTCGGCCAGCCCGGGTATTTCACAGCATAGGCACCCGCTGCTTTCGATTCCATGGAGAACCCACGGCATGGATGGAGCTCGAGATACAACCGGGGCCGCTCCGGTGATGCAGCTGCCAAAGCCCCCCGGGTGGTCTCTCAGGGACCGAATCCAGCCCTAGAAGGCATCTCTGAGGATAATGGGCCTCATCGCAGCTCCTCCCCTCTACCGTCATCCAGTCCAGTGTTGAACAAAGGCCTGGAAGACGACACTCGAAGCTACAATCTCCCCCCCCGCCCGGCCATCGGCCACCGCCGAGAAGACAACCCCGAACCAAGCGCGTCTCTCAAGCCCAACTAGCACGACGCAGTTCGTCCTCACCGACGCCAAAGATCGGGTCTCGAATACTCCGCGGATACCTTGGACTCCAAGTTGACGGCCGGTTCCAAGCCACCCAGCGGACTTGCCAAGTCTGCGCCCACTCTTTCCTTCGCGGTGGACGGAAAATATCGGTACAAGGATTTGGAAGACTCATGCATCCGTCTCATCAAGGTCCTTCCCGACAACAACGAGACAGCAGCGCTCCGGTGCGAGATGCTTCACGTCTCGTTGGATAGTCCTCCCCCGTTCACGGCCATCTCGTACACCTGGGGCGACGCTCGCGACACTACCAAAATCGAGTTGGACGGTGGGAAAACATGGATAACTGTTAGTCTCCACGGGGCACTTTGCGCAGTCCGCCTCGTGTCGACGCCCATTCTTGCTTGGGCAGATGCAATCTGCATCAATCAGGGAAACATGCCAGAACGGACCCAGCAAGTGGCACTGATGACCAAAATTTACTCCGAAGCCTCCAAGGTGGCTCTGTGGGTGGGCCCGGAGGAGGAGCATGCTTCTCCCGCATTCTCCTTGCTGCAAGCTGTGGCCAACTTGGCCAACTTGAACGGCCCTGATGAATCAGAGGGGTTCGAACGTCTTGTGGTGTCTGAAGCTGCAAAATACCCGGGTACTAATCGCTTCACTTCCGTGGTTGATCTCTTTGAACGGGACTATTGGTACGTCTCACAAAAGTCCATCACTCTTCTGGGGACCCGAATACTGATATTGGCTTTGAAACAGGGACCGCTTGTGGGTTGTCCAAGAGATCATCAATGCCCGCTCCATCGCTGTCTACTGCGGAGATGTCAGAACGTCCTGGGCAACCCTTGAATATGCGCACACCGTGTTTTTGGAATACAACCAGCTCCTGGACAGTTACTTTCCAACCTCAACCCAACACCCGAATCGTGTTGTGTCTTCCAGGAGGTCTCAGCGCTACAGCGACGTTCTCACCGGAGGACGCCCTAGGGTCCTGCTGAATCTTGAGCGGGCCATGGTCAAGACAGCCGGATCGTTGCTCCATGTTTTGATCTCCTGCAGGCGACAAATCTCGTTCGACCCAAGGGACAAAATTTTCGGCATTCTTGGGATCCTCCCCCATCACATCCGAAGCTGTTTCCGGGCCGACTATTCCATGTCGACCAAGGAGGTCTACGTTGAGATTGTCGACTATCTCATCAAAACCACCGATTGTCTGGACGCCATCTGTGAGGCTTTTGGCTTCCCCGGAGCTTCCAATATTGCTGGTCTGCCATCATTCGTCCCAGACTGGTCGGTTTCCTCACTCAGCTATAGGAGCATAAGAAGCGAAGGCGCTGGGGGGCTTGATGCAGCACTCGGGACAAAGGCGGAATGTCGTTTCCTCGACCAGCGTTCGAATCTTTTGGAGGTCTCGGCCATCTGCATCGACGAGATATCACATCGCGGAATGAATGTGAGCGGCGTCATGTCGACCAAGGACTACCTCGCGACCTTTCTGCAGTGGAGAGCAATTCTTCTTGATGTCATCGAGCATTGGCCTGACAGGCGCAGATCCTTTGCCGAGGTCGCGTTCACTCAGACGCTGTGCCTCGGAGAAGGTGGGATTCCCGATCGATGGCGGCATGATCCAGAGGAGTGGCGGGCTGTTTGCCTACACGCCTTCGCGTCACTCTTGGAAAAAGAGCTGCCGTACATTGGACTCGACAAAACGTTGCGCCAATCCCTGGAATTCAAGACGACAACGACGTGGGAAGACTTGTCCCAGATTCTCTACAGTCACGTCTTTGTGTGGATGACGGGGTTGTTTTTCTGCATCACGGAAGGTGGCTGCATTGGCGCTGCGTCGGGGGCCATCAGAGAGGGCGATGTGGTCGTTGTGGCACTGGGCTGCACAACGCCAATTGCACTCCGCCCACACGGTCGCAAAGGGCACTACCAGTTCATTGGGGATCTGTATCTATATGGTTACATGGACGGAAAAGCCGTGCGGGAGCTCGAAAACGGACAGCGGGAGCTCAAGAAGTATGTTCTCAGCTAGGATCGAAGAGCTGCTCCGAGCCCGAACCAGAATCGGCAACCCAGAAGTTGTTGTCTTTGCCCGGCGCTGAGGGATTGGAGGAACAACCCCAACTCTGAAATCCGAAGCACATTGGATACTACCCACTAGGTAAAGGGCCGAGGGCTCGACTTAGCCGGGGTCGGAAAACATCCAGATTCGATTCGGCGCTGGCCCGAACCATCAATATGGCTGTTTGGGCAGACAACCGCTTAAAGTCCAGTTGGAGCTGCCACCACGGCAGACCTCTTTCCCTGGCGTCTTTTAGTCTCTCCAAAAAAAAAAACACCGCCATGAGATCGACATCTCGACTCGGGCTCATCCTGGCGACAGTCGCCCTCGCTCCCCTCTCCTCGGCCGACCTGACGACCACCATCGACGCCAAGTCCAACTTTGGAATATGGGAAGGTTGGGGCACCTCGTTGGCGTGGTGGGCGCAGGCCTTTGGCACGCGCGATGACCTCGCCGACCTCTTCTTCACGACCAAGACGGTGACCATCGCCGGCCAGGCGCTGCCCGGGCTCGGCTTCAACATTGCGCGGTACAACGCGGGCGCTTGCAGCTCCAACACGTACAACGGCTCGCGCATGGTCGTGTCGTCCAAGATGATCCCCTCGCGGCAGATGCAGGGGTTCTGGATCGACTGGGCGAGCTCGGATCCGACGTCAAAGAGCTGGGACTGGAGTGTTGATGCTGCGCAGCGGGCCATGCTCGAGAAGGCGCGGGACCGCGGGGCGGATGTGCTTGAGCTGTTTTCGAATTCGCCGATGTGGTACGTCGCCCGTTGATTCCCCATCGTCACCAACAACTCACCAACTGACACCCCTAGGTGGATGTGCAACAACCACAACCCCTCCGGCTCCCCCACCGGCAAGACCGACAACCTCCAGTCCTGGAACCACGCCCAACACGCCCTCTACCTCGCCACCGTCGCCTCCCACCTCCTCGCCACCCGCAACCTCACCTTCCAAGCCATCGACCCCTTCAACGAGCCCTCGGCCGACTGGTGGAAGGCCGACACGGGCACCCAAGAAGGCTGCCACTTCTCCGTCGCCAGCCAAGCCTCGGTCATCGGCCACCTCTTTCGCGAGATCCAGTCCCGCCCCGACCTCGTGCGCGCCGGCACCTTCATCTCCGCCAGCGACGAGACCTCGTACGACTCGGCCCTCGCGACGCTCAACGGCCTCGGCGCCGCCGCCGTCGCACAGGTCGCGCGCGTCAACGTCCACGGGTATCAGTACGACGGCGGAAGGCGGGACGGGTTGGCGGCGGCGGTGGGGAGGGTCGGGAAGAAGCTCTGGCAGAGCGAGTATGGTGAGGGGGATGCGACCGGGCAGCGCATGGCGAGTAACATGCTGCTGGACTTTCGCTGGATGCGACCGACGGCGTGGGTGTACTGGCAGGTGTTGGATGGCGGGGGGTGGGGGTTGTTGGAAGCGGATAATGGGGCGAGGACGATTAAGGGGGTGAATCAGAAGTACTGGGTGCTGGCGCAGTGGGCAAGGCATATTCGGCCGGGGATGCGGGTGTTGGATGGGGGCGGGGATTATGTCGTTGCGGCGTATGATGAGAAGAAGAGGAAGCTGGTGGTGGTGGTGGTGAATTGGGGGAATGCGCAGGTGGTGAATGTGGATTTGAAGAAGTTTGGGACGCCAGGGGTGGAGGGGGCGGTCGTGAAGCGGTGGGTGACGCAGATTGGGGCGGGGGGGAGCAGGTATGCCGAGTTTGGGGATGTCAAGGTCAGTGGTGGGAAGTTTTCGGCGAGGTTTGAGAAGAATGCGGTGCAGACTTTTGAGGTGGAGGGGGTTGTTGTTTAGGGGTCGATGTCGTTGAGTTTGTTCGTGTTCTGGACATCAGGATCAGCAAGTTGTCCGCAAAGACGCATCACTTACTATCCTTCCTTCCTCTGGCACTGAAGAAAGAATATCTCGTTGCTCCTCGTGAGAATAGTATTCTATGTTCAATCTTCTAGGTATTCATGGCAAACAAAACGCCCCAAAAGCCAACTCTCTTTCTCAACGCCAATCCTCCCAAGCACTACCCCCTAGCCCTCAACAGCATGAATCCCCTTCTCATCCTTGACCAACGCCGCCTCATTAAACTCCTCATCCTCCTCTGGCAAATCCACATGAAACTTGGCCATC
Source organism: Podospora tetraspora (assembly GCA_027943155.1). Taxonomy (NCBI): domain Eukaryota; kingdom Fungi; phylum Ascomycota; class Sordariomycetes; order Sordariales; family Podosporaceae; genus Podospora; species Podospora tetraspora. The sequence continues at coordinate 2,394,575 of JAQKAE010000007.1, forward strand.
ATCGCCACGCCCACCTCGACCTGCCCGTCCGTCTCCAGCGCCAGAATATGCCCCCCGCGCTGCCTATCCTCACTGATAAAATGCATATGATCCCCCGCGACATTCACCCCCATCGTCCAATCCGGACACCGAAACCCCACCACCGTCCCCCTCACCCCCCGAAACGTATTCGTCGCCTGCCGCTCCGCAACCGCCACCATGCCCTCGCGCGGAAAACACTGCCCCCCGGCCGTCCTCACATTGACGCTCTTGAACACGCCATCCATGCGGATCGCGAGGAAGTGGTTCCGCGCCGCGGGGAACAGCCGGTTCAGCAGGGCGGCGAGGTCCTGCTTGGAGGCGACGGCGGCGCGGGTGCGCGCGGTGGGCTGGAACCGCGTGACGGTGGCGAAGGGCGTGATGGTTTCCGCGGGCGCGGTGATGGGGGTGATGGAGCCGTCGGATTTCATCTGGTAGACGGCGCCGTCGAGCACGATCATCTCGCCGTCCATGGAGCGGAAGGTGCCCAGGCCGTGGTCGCCGTGCGCGAGGATGGAGGAGATGGGCGTCCCGTGCGAGGCGACGCCGTCCATGAGGGCGGAGATGATGGAGTATTGGTAGAGTTCGTTGGACATTTTGGGGGCTGGGTTTGGGGTTGTTGGGGGGGAGGGAAGTTGTAGCTCTGTTGACTCCGTGGGGGGGGTTGTGGTTTTGTTTGTTGTCTATGCGTTGTTGGTGACGGTGGGTATGACCAATGACGGAAACGGCGGGGCCGACCGATTATCGGCCGGATCGCGACATCGCACCGGGAACGACGGAAGCGATGATTGACGGGGAAAACGAAGGCCAATCCACAAAATTAGCGGCGATAAGACTCACGAGACGGTGGGACGACGTCGTGCAACTTGTATCCATCAAAATGAGCGGCATTTGATGGAAAGTGGTAAAAATACTGGTATCTGTTCATGCATCTTGGTTTCCGCGTCTTGACATCATCACCGGGATGCGTGAGCCGTTTGGCGATCCACAGCCAATCGGCCCGGCGCCGACGTGCGCTGACTGAGAATTCCAGGCATCGCTACAGTGAGTATGGCGTTGTCAAACATCGAGCCATTCCAGGACGCTTCATAGATAAAAACAGACGCTGACCTCCACCAGGCTGTTCAACGACTCAACCAGACCCCAACGTATCGACAACATGGCGACCGAAACAGTGCAAATCGTCATCGACTCCCTCCTCGCCGCCGGCGTCCAGTACATCTTTGGCGTGCCCGGCGCCAAGATCGACTCCCTCTTCATCGCCCTCCTCGACCATCCCCAGATCAAGGTCATCGTCTGCCGCCACGAGCAGAATGCCGCCTTCATCGCCGCCGCCGTTGGCCGTCTGACCGGCCGCCCCGGTGTCTGCGTCGCGACCTCGGGGCCCGGAACGAGCAACCTCGTCACGGGCTTGATAACAGCCACGGACGAGGGCGCGCCCATGGTCGCCATCGTCGGGAGCGTCAAGCGACGCCAGGCCGCCAACCGCACCCACCAGAGCCTCCAGGCCACCAACCTCTTGGCCCCGGTCACGAAAAAGGTCGTCGCCGCTGTGGACCCGGACCAGATCGCCGAGATCATGGTTGACGCCTTCCGCGTCGCCAACACCCACCCCCGAGGCGCCACCGCCATCATCCTCCCCATCGACATCATGACCGCCGGCGTCAAGTCGTCCATCCCGGCCTTCTCCTCCACCCGCTTCACACCCCCCGACTACGGCCCCTCCCCACGCGACCCCTGCATCACCAACGCCGCCGTCCTCATCGCCACCGCCAAATGCCCCGTCCTCTTCCTCGGCGCCCGCGCCGCCGACGCCCCTGTCGTCTCCGCCGTCCACGCCTTCCTCCGCCAACACCCCATCCCCGTCGTCGAAACCTTCCAAGCCGCCGGCGCCATCTCGCGCGAACTCGTACACCTCTTCCTCGGCCGGGTCGGGCTCTTCCGGAACCAACCCGGCGACCGGCTCCTCCAGCACTCGGACCTCGTCATCACCCTCGGCTACGACCAAGCGGAATACGACGCCTCCCTCTGGAACACGTCCGCCCACTCCAACATCCTCCACATCGACACCTCCCCGGCCGACCTCGGCCACGCCTACTCCCCGCAGCTCGAACTCGTCGGCTCCATCACTCACAACCTCACCGCCCTCACCTCCGTCCTCTCCACCCTCCCGGGCACCCCCGTCGCCCGCCCCCAGGACACCCCCGAGATCCAAGCCCTCTTCACCGACTTCCACGCGTGGCAGACGTCCGCCCCCGCCGTGGACCCCAACCCCGCCGGCGGGCCGGTGCACCCCCTGCATTTCATCCGCCTGCTGCAGGAGCAACTCCCTCGCCCGGACACAGTCGTCACCTGCGACGTCGGCAGCGTGTACATCTACTTCTCACGCTACTTCTACTCCTACGCGCCACACACCTTCCTCGTCTCCAACGCGCAGCAAACCCTGGGCGTCGCCCTCCCCTGGGCGATCGGCGCGTCCCTCTCGCAGACCCCCACCCCCTGCAAGGAAAAGGTCGTCAGCGTGAGCGGCGACGGCGGGTTCCTGTTTAGCGGGCAGGAGCTGGCGACGGCGGTCAAGGAGGGGTGTAATATCACGCACTTTGTGTGGAACGACGGGAGCTATAATATGGTCGAGTTTCAGGAGGTGGCCAAGTATGGGAGGAGCGCCGGGGTGGAGCTCGGCGGGGTAGATTTCAAGGCGTATGCCGAGGCGTTTGGGGCCAAGGGAATGAGGGTGACGGAGGCGGAGGAGATGGAGGGGGTGATGCGGGAGGCGCTGGCGTGGGAGGGGGTTTGCGTGGTGGATGTGGCGATTGATTATAGCGGGAATCGGGAGTTGATGAGGGAGGTGCATGAGGATGTGAGTTTGTAGAAGGGGAGGGATACTTCAATGGGGGTTCGCGACTGGCTTCCTTTTTTGCAGTGAGGTTTCATCAGTGTGAGCACTGGGAGACAGCATCGTGGGAGAAGAGCGGCAAGAGCAGGACAGAAAACTTGTTGTCGTCAATGCTGATCTTGAAAAAGTCTAATCTGAAGAAGCATTGGATCATTCGATGTTGATCAATGTCATTCAACATTCCCAGGGTATCTACAAACAAACCAGACGCCAGCCCGCACTTTCCTGAAAGAGGAAACAAGCCAAGGACTTTCCCAGGCCAGTCCTCCAGACGCCATCCCACGCTTTCCTGACAGAGGAAACAACAAGCCAATAACTTTCCCAGACCAGTCCTCCAGGCGCGCAATGTGCCGCCATCCATGAAACTCCCGCAAACAAGCCGACAAAACGCAGAAGAATGCTCCCACAATCAGCCCCGGCCCGCAAGCAGGGCCTTGATCTCAGCCATCTCTGCCTCCATCTTTTTCAGCCTCTCGCCCTTGTTCTTCATCTCAACCGCCATGTTCATCATCTCGATCGTCATCCTGTCGAGCATTTGGTCCTTTCGCTGAACCTTTGCACCAAGCTCATCGATTGTCTGATCCTTCTTCTTGAGCTGCGCCCTCATTTGCCCTGGTTCATCATCGTATTCTGCTGACGCTTCAGCTGCGGACGAGCATCGGCCGAGAACTTGTAGAACTCTTGCCGGAGAAGGTTGAACTCTTGCCGGAGGAGGTTGTAGTGGGGAGCCAGGTCCTCACGCTGCTCCAAGGCATTCAAGGATTGCTGGATGCCGTCAAGCTCCTCGAGAATGGTGACGTCCGGCAGCGGTTGCTCCGGGTCAAGAGCAACCAATGGTTTGCGCCTGCCGTCTAGCTTCGATAACAGAAAAACGACGAAAGATCTGCTTGATGTGGGAGAAATGGCTGACGTGAACATGGTGGATGTCCTGCCTGTGGTCCCGTATTTCGTTGCGCACTGTAAGTTTTGTCGATCTCATGCCCGCAGCAACGATGATTGCGGCTTCTTCGGCTGTGTGCTTCTTGCTCAGTAGAATCTGGCTCAGCTGGTCGAGGTCGCGGAATGTTGACTGGAGCGCCTCGAGGTTCCCGTCGGATGGGTTGTTGGCAGCGATTGTCAGCTTCTTGAACACCTCCTGGAGATCGAACCGAAAGTCGGCAGCACCGGCCAACTCATCCATCCGACCTGAGCTGGCTGCCATGACTTGTCCCATCTCTTGGGAGCGGTCATCGTTGATGTCGTTGTCGCTGTCGCTGTCGCTCATGACTTCGTCGTCATCGATTGCTGTGGATGCCTCCTAAGTCCAGTCAGCAAAGCAAAATCATTACAAGGCTGAGTAAGTCGACCGCCAGAAAGCCACCGTGAAATGCCGCCGTGCGTATGACTGCTGCGCCGCCTGCCCCCTCAGTCTGGGACCTCTGGGGAGATGCATGTTAAACCGAACTCACTGAAGAGCAACCAGGTAAAGGGGAGAGGTTGGCCATTCCTCTCTTACCTATGTCTGTCCGACCGAGACGAGAACGCGCGAGTTAGACTTAAAAGCCAGGAAGGTCGAGATGACCCTCCCTCGTGAGTCCCCGGCCCAGTTGATCCAACAGGCGGGCATCCCTCCGAAAACCCAGATGAGAGATCGCCGAAGCTTTGCTCCACCTGGGGCCATGTCCGTTCACGAAGAAGACCTGTCTGACTCTGGGCCTGGCAAAAGAAAGCCCAGACCCGATGACAGGGCAAAAAATGCCATCTTCCTCGTGTGGACAACCTGGAGATTTTGCGCCGTCGGGATGCTGTGTGCGGCATACATAGGAAATCCCCGGAGCCCAAAAGTGAAAAGAAGAAGAAGGATGGCTTTCTGGGGCTGGACACATCAAAGAGATGGGGACTTACGTTGGGAATCTCGTGAGGGTCGCCCCTCATGGGGGCACCCGAGTTGGTCTCGGGGGCCGAAGGCTCCCCTTCAACGTGCTGTGTAGACGCGGCAAAGGTCAGCAAAAGGGACTGGATTGGGCTGGTGATCGCTCACTCTGATGAGATGGTGACCGTGGCAAAATTGAAAGATGTCAAGCCAGCCAACTCTCAGACGCAAGAGTTGAGGAATGATGCAGAACGAGAATCGGAGTTGCGCGTCAGGTCCGAGGGAATTGACAAAGTCAAGGAAAACCACAACTCGGATCGGAAAATATGACAAGTGGGGGGATGGAGGGGTTGGACTCACGCTCTTCTCGGCCGCCGCAGCCGCCTGCTTCTTCTCGTGCCGAAGCGCGATCTTGCGCTGGCGGCGCTCTGCCTTGGAGGCCATCTTTGATGGCAAGGGAGGGGGTGGTTGAAGGTGGCGTCGTGTCTTGACGCGGAGGGGGGCCGAAGGTTGGGAGAGAAGTGTGAGGAGAGGGAGAGGGAGTAGGGAGAAAGTTGTGCGGTTTAGAAAGTCTGGAAGACTTTATAGGCGTGGGAGAGGGAATTGGAAGTTGGGCAGCCAGAATTGGCACTGGTCGAACAATAGCAATGAATGCTCTGT